>OY728163.1:458354968-459825079 GCA_963277665.1 Viscum album | reverse complement strand
GATGTTTGGAATGGTCGTATCGAGTGTGAGAATACACCAAGATATCATCCCTGAATACCATGAAAAATGAATCCAGATAAGGATGGAAAACTCGGTTTATCATTTCTATAAAACCTGCTGGTGTGTTCATGAGTCTGAACGACATAACCAAATATTCATATAGACCAAATCTGCTATGAAAAGCTGTGTGAGGTATGTCTGATGGTCTAACACACACCCGATGATAACCCAATCTCAAATCAATCTTTTAGAATACCCAATCTCCTCAGATCTGGATAAAAATTTCATCTATATGCAACAAAGGATACTAGTTCTTAACCATTAGATGGTTCAACTTCCGATAATCCATGCATATCCTAAGGGTACCATTAGGTTTTTTTCTCAAAAAAGACTGGTGAATTCCACAAATAAGTACTAGTTCAGATAAACCCCATTGCCTCTAAATCCTCTAGAAGCCTCTTGAGCTCCTATATCTCATTAGTATCCATATTATAAGGGGGAATGGATACCGGTGCATCTCCTAACACATCCCCAATAGAGAACTCTACCTCTCACACTGGAGGTAATCTTGAAAATTCATATAAGAAAATGTCCCTATAATGATCAACCACTGGAGGGAAATATACCTGATGTGATCCTTGATCATCTAAATATAAACTCAAAATATGGGTTGTCATACCACCTAGCCCTTGATGCACGGGTTCATCTTAGCTTGCCTGGATATCCCATCCACCCTTGTGAGTAAAATCTCCACCCTATGGGGATGTGGAGGTCACCCTTCGATGATAGAAATCAATGAAATTATGAAAGGGAAACAACCAGTCTATCCTGAAAATGATGTCAAAACCCATAATCTCATGGATAAATAGCTCCCATATGAAGTGACACCCTCCAATGTTAAGGGGGTACTCCCTACACTGACATACATCCTCAATTTGAATCCCCAACAGTGTATCAAGTGTTATAATTCCATCAAAACACTGAACGATGAGCCCAATACTCTCCACAACGTGTACATATATAAAGATACGAGAAGAACCTATATCAAAAAGAGGAGATGATAGAGTAGAGGCTATTAGAATAACACCTCTCACAGTAGAATGTTTGGTATTCTACTATTTAGGGGTCAGTTGCACTACGTATATATGGCCTAACCCATGATCCTATGATATATCCTGGATACCCTGAGTAGATCTACTCCGTTGTTGATGAAAATATGGGGTCTGAATTTCACAACCATGACTAGCACCTTGGCCTAATTGGTGAGATGTACTCTAAATACCTACCTCACAAGAAGATTCTGACCCTACTCCTTCATGTGGAGTCGGTGAAAACCCTCTCTCACTGGCTACTGGAGGAAAAGTTCTACAAAATAACTATATGGCACATCTTTCCACAAGATCATCACTCGATTGGATCTCTCATGAACTGAGGTATCATATGTCCTCACCCACCACACTGGGGGAACCTCACCTGGCTACCTAATTATGTAATCTGGAAACTAGTATCACCATGTGGAATCTCCAAACAATGCTTCCTACTACTAGTTGATGTAGTACCAGATCTAGGTACCAAACCACCCTAGCTCGCACCCCCAACCTGTCTCAGGTTATGCTCTATGAAAAGAACCTAATTCACTATTCCATAAAGGGTAGTCAGTTGAAATTCATTCACTTATGATTATATTTTGTACCTGAGACCCTCCTCGAATCATTTGACTTTAGATAACTCATCACCTATTAGAATAGGTGTGAAGCACTGGAGATCTATAAAATGGTCTGAATAATCCATAACTAATAATGTTCCCTACTCAAAGTGCATGAAATATTAGGTTCTATTGTCCCTCAATGTCTCAGGATATAAGTAATAATAGAATTCCATATAAAAATCCATCCAAGATATATCCTGACGATGATCTATTTGAGTAATAAAATCCCACCATCTCTTGGAAGAATCACATAATATATACATAGCATGATCAAACCTCCTTTAAAGAGGTGTATCTAGATGCTCAAATATGGATAACATGGATCTAGCCATGACTTTGCAGCCTGTGGTCCTCTATACCCCAAAAACATGGGCTGATGCTTTTGCTGAAACTCACACATCAACTCTGCCATAGTCGGGGAAAGTCACGGGGCTCCCTGAACAGTTTACATAAAATGCACAAATCCTTCATGGAAATATGCCTCATCACCTATGTTTGATACCATAACTGGTGACTCAGTTGGCAGTACTGGAGGATCTATTGGTAGCCCATGGCCCACCTCCTCTAGAACATGGTCTCCCCCACCCTCCTAGTTTGCAACTGGTGGTATTCATGGTGGCATGTCTCTAAAATTCTAAACACATGCCTAAAAAAATAACATTATCAAAGTTCATAGAAAAAATATAGCTATTGAAATAGGATAAGTACAAGAATTCCTATATAAGAACACACCCCTCTTCCTACTCCTTGAGTCAAGTCTAGGAAATGTAAAAATCATATAAAAGCAAGTGATACTTCCTACCACCCACTACTAAGTTTGGGTCTTGGTCAAGTTCTCTGATATACATAATTTCAATTTCCATTTCATTTCCCATTTATTTCTCATTTCTTTTTCATTATTTCAAAACTCATTTTAAATGGTTGAACTGAGTGGTTCACCAAATTCCGATACATAAGGTCCCATACTCCTCATGAATTGAAATATAGCATTCACTTAATCCACACCATAAAACATTCTAGTCCATGGGACTCATGGTCCATGACTCAATATACCATAATTGGTTTCTTAGGGTGTCTACTATATCCTAATTAGGAAAAAAATTCTTAGGTTACAATAGAAACTATAAGTACCAACCATGTTTTTTGATTCCCTGCACAATCATTTATCATGAAGTGGGTATATCAACAGTAGAACATATCATAATAACATGAAATCAAGAAATACACCCTATATGACATGGAATAATGCATGGCATGTGAATTATAACATGTTCCTAGAATGATTCATGAGATTACATACCCTCATATCATCAGGTTGCAACAAAATAAAACCCACAATCATATCAATAATAAAATCATAATTTAAGTGAATCTCCCAATGGTGGAATCAAATCAAATGTAATAGACCAAATCTAGAAAACAATAATTTCATTTGAGGAAATTTGACTTTTTCCTATATGTGGGTTAGCTATGCCCAGACACAACTCATCACCAAATTAATACTTCTTTATATCCGTCATATTGTCTTAAAATAGTAAAGCAAACCAAAATATAATCCACTGATACCACTTTGTAACATCCCAGACTCGGATTCCACTGAAAGGTTCCCCGAGCCCGATTGGCCACATAGCCTCATGTGCATCTCCCCAAACACTAGAGGCTGCCGACTAGTAGTGAAGGCCTAAGATGTGTCTTTGGGGAAAATATTCCCTCATCACTAGATTATATCGTAGAAGATATAAAATAATAGATAAGTGGCGGAATAATTAAATCAATTAGGAAATAGATAACATCCAAATATATATATATATACACACACACATAAAAATTCTAGAAGGAATATAATATAAAATTATGATCATGTCATGTGTCTAAAAAATATCCAAAATAGGAATACATGGTATAAGTACAATAAAAGTGTCAAATGACCAAAAAGACCAAAAAAACTATCACCTGATAGAAGCACATGCCCTAGTTCGATCCTGTGCTCCCATGCTCCTAATTACTAATAAAAAACCTATACCAGGGAACTTTCCCTAATATATACCTACATCCAAATAATCTGTCTAAGTACCCAAAGTTAGTCTGAACAGGGTGTGAGATACAATCCTAGTAGAAAACCACCTAAAGGTCTAATTCCATCTTGTCAATGAATATATACTAACAACAATGTGTAGGCAGTAATAGAATATATAAAGAAGTGTTATATGTAAACAACACATAAAGGTCCAAGTTCCCATGGACACCCATCCTCTTCTACCTACTTTGACTTTATCCTAAATTCCCCTAAATAAATAGTCAATCATGTATCAATTTATAATCAAGTTCATTTAATTAATCAGTCTCATTCAATAAATAAGTCTCAAGACCTGATATGTATCCCAGTGTTCCCTGTAATGACAAGTGATCAAAAATGACTAACCAAGCCATAAATATGGTATATGTCTCCAAATGAATCCAATTTTGTGTTTTTTAATGTTATATTCATTATATAAATCATTTAATTATTTATAAAATTAAGAACCTAATCCTATCCTTGACATTTTTTATTTGGAATCCAGGTATTTATCCAGGAATAATATGAACCAAACACCCTACAAGCACATTCATGGAAATCCTTATCAAAACTTAGGTATCACTCTAGGCCTGGTATAATATCTCTACTCACTAAGTTCATACTTGGTAGACCATTAAGAGGTTCCAAGTATCAATCATGGCATATATAATCAACTGTTCTATGAGATCATCCTTGGCAGTTCATATAAGGAGTCCAAGTGTCACTTAGGCACATATCAGTAAATCCCTTCAAGTCTATCCTTGTATCTCTATAAGGAGTCCAAGAATCACTCAGGCATAAAATAGACAAGACTCTGAGTCCATCCTTGGTAGTCCAATAAGGGGTTGAAGTGTCACTTAAACATAATTTTATCCATAGCCTCTAAGTCCGTCCATGATGTTTGTATGAGAACCCATGTTTTTCTCAAGGCATGTGATAAACATTCAATCAAATTCAATTAATTAATTCAGAGGTCACCACCATGATCATTTTATTTAGAGCTTGCCTCAGAAGGTGGCTCAAATTATGGGCTAAGCTTAGAAGGATTATCCTATTAATTATCTCACATGGGTATATCAATATAGGAAGCAATTCATGCATATACAAGAAATTACATGGCAAGAGCCTAGGGTCATGGTCAATCCATTCCCTTTATTTAATCAATTCAATTATAATTTACATTAAATTATTTAAAATCCCATGGAAAGGGGTAAAAAACACACCTAAAAGGTAATACAATTCATGCACCACCCATGTTGGTCTATTTAATTAAACAATGCACCCAAGGGGTGGTTCTAATTCAAGGTTCATAACCTTTAATCTTTATCAATGGTTTCATTAATTACATAGGTCATACCTATCCATTTTAAGTAAGGATTAAATTCTATTTCAAGGGTTTCACTATAATAATTGGGTGCGTGGAATAATGAAATATATATAAACACTTTGAATTTAAGTAAAAAGCATGGGACCACTTATCGTAGGTCCATAGTGGAGTTCTTGTCCAGTATCAGCTCTTGATTTGACTCAGATCAGGAAAAAATAAAGAATGGATGAGAAAACTAAAAATAGGGCATATTAGCTTTCACCTAAATAGCATGGCCGATACCAAGAAGAATTAAGAATGACATAAAAGGAATTGAGTACTCATTGATGTGGATCCAATGAGACCGATGATGCTCAATTTTGAGTTCAGATAGAGGAGAGGGATCAAAGTATATAGTTATTCTCAAAGGGGAGATCTCAACTTACCAAAACTTACAAAAGAGGAATCCAAATAGATTTAGTTTCAAGTTATAAAAATTTTATGGAAAAATTTGTAATTTTACCCAAAATACCGGGCCACAAGGTTTGGCCGAATGGTTGTCCAAACCGTGCACCAACCGTGCACCTACTACTGTAAGGAGGGGAAATTCATATGGTTAGTGCACACAATTTTCCAACTTATGTGCAAACCATGTATTATCCCACTATCAAAAATTATAGAGGGTTCCACATAGGTGTGAACCTTCATCCATATAGGTTGTCAAATCGTTCAGGTTCCTCCACCCCACTACCCATCCTCACACGTTTTGTTATAACCGTGTGAACTACCTTGCACAGTTTCTACTAACCATAAAACAACCCTATTTCCTCTGAAAATTTGGGTTCCAGGCTCTAAACAAGCATCAAACACCCCCGATGGCTCCACGACCTCAAAGGAAATTCACATTAGGTCGTATTTAAGCATTTAAACTGAGAAAATATGGAAAGTAAAAGATTTCATACCTCAAGAAAGAACCAGGTTATTACAATATATTTAAAATATATAAACATATATTTACTATGATATATATTATATATACTTATTATATGATATTTATTAATAATATAAATATGCATAATAATATAAATAAAACTATTAAAATTATTATGTATATTTTAAATTTTATTATAATGTAATTAGTATATATTGTTTATTATTCCTAGAAAATCCTTATAGAAATATGTATATAATTTTTATTACATATGTATATATAATTTTTATTATGATATTTATTATATATAATATTTATTATATATGTTTTTAATAGGATACTTATTAATTAAACTCAAAATTCCATAGAGAAATTTCTAGTGGAAATTTATAGTGTATATTTCCACTAGAAATTTCCGATGCAAATTTCCACATGAAATTTACAATTCAATTTTTCACTTAAAGTTTCAATGAAAATATATTAATAAATAAATAAAAAATTAAAGTTTTTACTAAAATTTTCATTGAAAATTTGCATTAAAAACTTCTAGTGTAAATTTCAGGGGTTTTTAAGAGTCTATAAACACTTTATAAATCATGTATAAGTAAAATAATCTCTCCCCAAGATCCTCATGTGTACAATATAAAAATTAAGAGTATTGTAAATGTACATAACTATCACTATAAATGATGTTGAAAATTCATACTATAAACTTTTAGTGTAAATTTTAGATAAAACTTTTTAGTTGAAATTTTCATGTAAATTCCTAGTGAAAATTTTCATTAGAAAATTCTAGTGCAAATTTCAACAATAAAATTTTGGTACAAATTTCCAGATAAAATATGAAGTTAAAATTTACACTTAATATCACAATGTAAATATATTAGTATATGAATAAAAATTTAATTTTTTCACTGGAAATTTGAATTGAAAATTTATATTGGAAAATTTAATTATAAATTTCCACTAAATACTTTTCGCATTAATTTTTACTTAAATTTACAGTGAAAAATTTCATGTATATTTTCTATGTACTATGTGTGTGTGTCTATATATATGTGTGTGTTTACATCCAAAATATAAATATAAAATATATTTTCTATGAAAAATTTTATTGAAAATTTTTAGTGTATACATACATACATTATATATATACATATTTAGTAACATAAGTATATAAATAAACACATCCACAAATTTATTTTGGGAATTTATAATGAAAATTTACATTGAGAATCTTCCATGAATTTTTTCAATGAGAATTTCCATTGTAAATTTATGCTAAAAATTTTGAGTGAAAATTTACCAATGTATCTTTACTACACAACATAAACCATACAAATTTTCACTGAAAATCACACATGTATGCATATACTAATATCGATATACATCATAATGTTACATTTTACATTTACAGTACATAAATATTATAAATTTACAGTACAAATTTACATTATAAATTTCAAGTGCCTTTTTCTAGAGTATATTTGAATGAATATTGGAAAAAACATATATGTATATGTATAAATTAAATTTACAATGTACTTTTATGACATAAATTTACACCAGAAATTTTCATTGGATACATACATACACATAAATTTTCACTAAAAATTTTCACTATAAAATTTTAATGGACATTTCTTATAAATTTTTAGTGTGAATTTAAATTGGAATTTTTCAATACATATATACATACAGACATGAAAATTTGTATTGAAAAATTATAGTGAAATTTTAAATGAAAATTTTCATCTTAAATGTTCATATTTAATTTTGGATTAAATTATAAGTTAAAATATATTAATAGAAAAATAAACAATAAAATATTTTATTGTAAATTTAAATTTTTTATTTCTATTGGAAATTTCCTTTGTAAACTTCTATTGTAAATTTCCAGCGTTTATTTCCTACACATCATATATTTACTATTATAAATATACACATTATTTTTTCAGTGAGAATTTATAATATGAATTTTTAGTGTATTCATAAATTATATATTAATATATATATAAAACAATTTAAATTTTTACCACAAATTTGCACTGACAAATTTCACTGCATATTTCTACTAGAAAATTGTAGTTCAAATTTACGCATGAATTTCTAGAGAAAATTCTCAATATATCTTTCCACACACGAAATATTTCCTAATATAAATATACAATGTATTTTATTGAATGAAAATTTATTGTTCAAATTTATAATAAATAAAAAAATTATTGAAAATTTGGTTGTCAGAAAAACAAATTTCCAAAGTAAATATCTAGTGAAAATTTTCAATAGGAAATTTATAGTGAAAAAATATCCACCACTTAAAATTATAATTCAAATATACTAATACATAAATATAAAATACAATATTTCATTGAGAATTTGTATTGAAAATTTACACTATAAACTTTTAGTGAAAATATCCACTAGAAATTTTACTAATTTTTTTAGTACATTGATAATTTTACTATAAAAATTAATGTGAAATTCCCACTATAAAATTTTAGTGAATTAATAATTATAATAAAAAATTTATTACAAATTTTTTAAAATAAATGCTTATTTAAATTTTTAGTTCAAATATATTAACACATAAATATTGTAATTTTTCACTAAAAATTTGAATTGCAAATTTCTTATAGAAATTTTCAATGAAAACTTACACCAAAAATTTGAAGTGCAAACTTTCACTAGAAATTTGTAGTGTAAAATTCCACTAAATATTTTCAGTGTAGACTTCCTCAAAAAATTTCTAACTCAAATATTCTCCTAAAATTAAAATGTAGATATATTAATAAATAAATAAAAAATTTAAATTTTTATCAAAAATTTACATTAAAAATTTACACTGTAAACTTTTAGTGTAAATTTCAATTGACAACTTTTAGTGAAATGTTCCATTCAAATTTCAAGGGAAAATTTACAATTCATATATTGGGCTAATCATTTTCATTTAATATTCATAGTGAAAATTTACACTGAAAATTTCCATTCAAATTTCAATGAAATATATTTTTATTTATCTTTATTATTAACACATTAAAAATATATTTATTATTAATATTTAATAAAAACTATTATTAAAATGTTATTTAATGAAATTTTTTATTAAATATAAAATAAATAATTAAAATATATATATTATATTAAAATTTGATGTTACATAAAATTATTTTAATACATTTAAAAATATATTAACATAAACCAATGGATCATATTTTTATTTATCTTTATCATTAATATTTTATAATAATAGTTATTATTAAATATTTTATATTTATATTTGTTATTAATATTTTATAATAATAGTTTTTATTAAAAAATTTATAGTTATAGTTTTTTAAAATCATTACATTCGAGGAAGTATATTATGGTCCAACCGTTTCAAATTAACTAATTTTTTTTTAAAAATTGATTTACCTAAAAAGTAGATCGGGGGTGCCACATTTTTATTTTTTGAGGTCATCCCACTTTGTACCAGATGATCAGGTCCATGCACATACCTAAGATGATATTTCTCCGTTTCAAGAGAATCTATCTAGAGTGTGGTAGGGTCGAGGGTTATGACCTTATGATGTTTTATTTGGGGAGTTTTTCTAATATAGGAGGTGACTTTTTTTCTAACATTAAACCATAACATTGTGCCTAAGGATGAGGTATCTTTGAAATCTAATAATCTTATTGCTGAGGATGATATGATTTCTCAAAGCTTTTGAAGATCTTCAAATAATAGGTTTATTAATGAATTGAATTATGGATGTGCTTACTCTAGGTGACTTATGAGGACTCATTTGTTGGAATTTATGGAGGAAAATCATTCAATTATCTTTCAATGCATCAATGATTTATAACACTTGATTATTGATTTCCGACTACTTAAGAGGAAAGTTAACCATTAGATGATTGATTTCTTATAGGGAGATGACTTCTCTATTTCTAGGGTGTTGATAGTTGGAGCATCGTGTTACTTGATAGGAGCTTCAACCATATTTTTTCCCTTTGAATGATCATAAGGTTAATGCATGGGGAATGGGATTCATCTCTTATAAGCCCAAACTATTGAGAATGAGGGACTAAGTACTGAATTTTAATCCAATGAAATTGGGGTATAAAATAAAACAAGATTGGGTTTGGATCCGTGAACTTAATTGGTTCTTTTTTCACCCTATAATCCTATGGGATATCAAATCTGTTGTAGGAATGTTGATCACATTTGATAGGGAAATAAAATGATAAATTTTTGGGAACTTTTCTAGGGTTTCTGTTGAGTTCGATCTCATATCAACTCCCATTAAGACTTTTTTTGTTTAAACTGAGCATATATTTAAAATTCGTGTTAAATATGAAAATCTACATGACTTTTGTACAAATTTTAGAAATATTGGGCATCAAACAAAAAAATTTCATAAAGGGTTGTTTTGTTTCATTTTTAAAAAACCTAGATATTCTCTTGAGAACTATAAATTCAAGATCCTAGATGAATTTTCAAGTATAATACAAGGGGTAGGTGCTTCCAAATCCTATAATCATGTCTATAATGATAAAAATTTAGGGAAACCTCCCCTTTGTGGTTGTAAGGAAGTAAAAAATTATAGGGCATGTGCTACTACTTCACATAATAAAATTGGTTATAAAACTAAATCTAGGTATGTTCACAGAATTTAATTGGGTCTTACTAAGATTCTCTGCCCAAGGAATGCAACGTGAGAGGTTGAAAATAAATGTACATGGATTAAATCACAATTTATAACTGTTGGGAGTGATGATTTGGGATCCTCTAACAATGAAATTAAGGATGATTGTGATAACATATAAGAATACTTTTATATGTCTTCAAATGATCAAAAAGGGATAAAGAAATATTACATTGAATGATCTTTCCTACTATAGGGAAGAAAATAACCATTGATATCTAGATAAGTGACTTCTTATTAGGATTAAATATATCCCCTGGGATGAATATAATCTCCTCCAGCAACTCTAGTGGCTCTAGACTAAATCGATTTTACCTGATGTTTAGAGCTCCCAGTCATAGTGGGTTGATGGAATATGATACAATATTATCTGATACAACATCTAAGAAGACTAATATGGGTTATACAATACAGTGGTGGGTTATAAATATTGATACATGTAATTTTTCACCTTTTAGATTCAAGTAGGGTTCCATAAAAAATAATCCTATCTTGTCTTAAGCTCAGGTAGATAGTCATCTTGGTCAAATAGTGAACCCTCCCAATAAGGATACTATTGAAGAGGTCCCTGTTGGGCCAAAAATGGATGACCACACACAATGTTTTTAATTAACTAATCTTTGAACTATTATTAATAATGTTTTATCTAGGAATCTAGGCTCTTTAGGAGGCATTGAAGGGATTTCCTACACCACCTCTAGAGATACACTGAAAGTATCATATTAGGGGATTTCAATCACATTTACTAATGAGTAGGCCTATAAACTGTAAGGGTTGGTGTCCTGAGAACCAACTGTTTTGTACTTTGATTATATGAATGTTCACTTATTATATATTGTTCATTGTTCTGCATGACTATAATATAATAATGTCCTAGAATATTTGTTGCATTGATAAGGTCATGGAAGATCCTCGTTATGATGATAAAATTTAAATTATATAACAATATTCTTAAATAAAGTTCTATGGTGGGATGGAATACTATGATAGGACACATAGTATACATACCGTCATGTGCGAGTACTCGTAAGAAGACGAGACTCTCTCTCATGGAGTTCGCACTTGGTAATCTCTAATATGGGAGATTATGAGAATAGACCCGCCAGTAGCAATTCCACATGTCTTGGAGTCATTGGACATTTCTATCTACGAGCATGGGTAATAGTCCTTAGACTAGAAGATTATCATTAACTCATGTCATGACTCGCACACTTAGATTTACTGACGAAAACTGTCACGCAGACAGTTGGCGGGAAGTAGGGTACGCTGGGTGCATCACGAATGACATGTTGTTAATGGATAAGTTGAGGAAGGATTTGTCCCTTCCATTTATGGAAGTTGATATCTCAGAACTTTGATTGAAATAGAACTATCACATTAAATTCCATGTCCATGGTGTAAACGACGAGTTTATTTCAGGTAGTCAAAGAACGATGGATCAAGAATATAGGTTTATAACACTTCCATGAAACTTTCTTGATGAGATATTGAGACAAAGGGATTAAATTACATAGTAAGTGTTTGTATGAGGTGATACATCAATGCGACATCAAATTCTTTCTCTTGGGTGCCTTGACCCGTTTCTAGAAAGTAATATTGGACTTTAGGAAAGCCCACCTAATGAAAATGAGAAAGAGGCCTAGAGGGTCACACACTAAGTGTATTTGAGTATCTCGAGTAGAATAAAGATGATTCCCGTACGTGGTTTAATAATTATTCAAGGAATCCTAAATCATTTTAATGTTGGAGGAAGAATAAAATAAAACAAGTACACGCTGTGTATCAATGATTACACGTCGTGTAGTTTTATTTTGAAAACTAGTACACGCCGTGTATTATTAAATGTACACGCCGTGTAGTTTTCATTTTGGAAAGGAAATGAATAAATGAAAACAAGATATACACACCGGGTACATTGAATTTACACGCCGTTTAGTTTTCAATTAAAAACAAGTACTCGCCGTGTATTTATTAATACACGCCATGTAGTTTTTCCAGTCGGGATTTTGAGGAAAATATCATTTTATTAAATGATATTTATTATAATCAGTGTGGGTTCATGTCAAGGAATTAATGAATTGACATGGGGTTTTCAAAAGGGAGTTAATGAAATAAATAAAATGCATAATGCGTTTATTTATTGTCATAACTCTACAACCTCAAACCCGATTATAAATATCCTCACAACCCCAACTCTTTTCCTTAGACACAATAATTCTGGAGAATTATTTCAAGGATGAAAGAACCACTTCCTCCAAGAATTCTCTCAAGACCGAGAGAGATCCTCTTCCATCGAATCAAGACGATTTAAGGCGGAAAATGCAAGCAATGGTTTCTCCATGCTAGCACCCAGAGACTCCTTTCGCGACATCCTGAGATACAAGATACACATATGGATCACTGCTAAAGGAAGTCTACACTTGGCTTTTGTGACTCAATGACGAATCACATCAGAACGTGATCAAGAACATCAAAAAAGAAAGAAAACCCAAAATGTATTTCCTTTCAATTAATTAAATTAATTATAATCAACTTGTAATGATCCTACTTTGTGGTTCCGGGACTTTTCGCTTCTTTGTCCATTTCTGTGATTCGATCCGTGGAGACTGGCGTTTATCGTCGTATTGATCCTTGTTAATGAAAAAAAGCCAAGTGGGAACATCCACCCATGTACTTCCGTTGCTCCCGGAACCATCAATTGGTATCAGAGAGAGGTTACAACGTTGATTATAGTTATTTAATTTTCATTGATAATTTACGCATTTATATTTGATTCAATTCGAAATAAATCATTCTATAAATCTGAATAAACGAGATCTATTCTTCCTTCTTCATTTCTCGATTCATATCACAGAAATGACCTTTTAATTTTAATTTTTATTAAAAGAAAAATGAGGAACTCATTCGGAGGAGCCTCTCTTTCTGTCTATACAACACGGGAATACACGATGTGTAATAAAAACTACACGCTGTGTACTTAGGTTCAACGAACCGGCACTGGTCCTCCGAACCACGCTGTGTGAATTGAGTATGCCTAAGTATTGATTACACCATGTTGACTAGAAATTAATGGCATGTGGAAAATAGGAATACATGGCGTGTATGTTGGAGCAACACGCCGTGTATTCCGATCCGGTACAGGTGAAACCATGTACAAGGAGAAGCCATGTTCCACATACTCGGGATTTCCAGGCCGGTTATTGCATAACAAGGAAGTACACACCATGTATGATTCATCTACACGCTGTTTACTCCAAAATTTTCAAAGTAGAGAAAACATGCCAAATCCCCTGACGTGTACTTTGGATAAAGGGTGAAAAGAAATACACGCCGTGTAAATATAAACTACACGCCGTGTACTTTCCAGAAATGGAATTTCACCAGGTTTCCTCCAAAAGTACAAAGAACTGTACAAGGAATATGGATGAGAATAATCTCAAGGAAATTCAGAAAGGAATTTAAGATAAATAATTGATTAATTATAAGATCATAATTAATTGAATTCAAGCGCGACTTATCTTAAATAATAGAACAATTAAAAGAATTTGAATTCTAAATATGCGTAAATGTCGTTGAATGCTATGGATGATCATGAGCTAGACCAAGACCCTTTTTATATGTGTGTGGTTTCATTTAAATTTGTTTAATTTAAATTTTTTGGCCTGCGAGCCTTCTTCCAATAAAATATAGGGCCTGCATGCCCATGGTTTATTCAATGTAAACCCATGTAATGGAGGATCTCCTAAGTCATAGGAGACGGTTCAAAACCCAAAGCTGAGGCGAAACCAACCCAAGAAGATACAAAGGTGGAAAGGTGAGAGCTGCAAAACACGAACCATCGGTTCAAGGTGTTTTTCCCAAGTTCAGGGTTATCTTATCAAACCACTAGATAAGCTAACCAATAAAATCTCATGATCATGTCATCTTATTTTATTACTATCTGATTGCATGGTTTATTTATTATGTATGTGTTTTCGCGATCACATAATTAATGAAATAAAAAATCATTCAAAGATGGAATAAAATAAAAACCGGACTATGAGTAAACATTATCATAACATGGTTAATCACTTAAGCAAGAATCAATTAATATTAACAAGCATGTGATAATTAAAAACTATGCATAAAATATTAAAATCCCTCAAATACCATATTAAGTCAGACCAAGCCTTCCCTTACTTGATTAAGGGCAAGACTCAATAAAACTATGTGTATGACCAATCCTTGTTGGGACACTTACTTTTATAAAGGAAGCCCTTATGAAAGCTTTCGGGTTTACTTAACCATATTAAATCAAGAGGAGTAGCCCTTGCTAGACTTGATGTAATATTGGAGGCAAGAGTTGAGGAAATCCAAGTCAGGATTTCAGGATTGGGGTGTCCACTCAACAGATCAAGGAACTATAAGCTCACAGTCGACAAAGATCTGCCTACCTAAATACCTTCAAATATCTTGGCCAACCCTTTTTGGGGTTATGTGAAGGGGAATATGGATCCTTGCCACTAGAATTTCAAAGCAACTAGACATTCTGAGTTCAATGGTGAGGGACATTGGGACTTGATAAAATACTGGGAGAATTAATAAATTCATTTATTATTTCTCATAAAATGTAATCAAGAAAGTACTGATAAATATTCTCTTTTAATTTTTAGAATCGAAATGACAAACTCGTCAACCACATTTTCTCTGCGATCAATTCTGGATAAAGATGATATCCTCACTGGTAGTAACTTTCAATAATGTTTTAGGGGCCTTTGGGTTATCCTACACCATTAATGAAAGTTTTACGTGCTGGAGTCCTCACTTCCTGATTCACCCACCCAAGGGGAAAGTGATGAAGATTTCCTGGTCTATGATCAACAATTGAACGATGCACTCGACGTTCAATGTTTGATTCTATAATCAATGTATAGTGAGATCATGAAGTCTCATAAAGACATGGATGCCTATAGCATGCTCGAGTACCTCCATGGTCTATACCAGGAGAGAGCAAGACAGGAAAGGTTTGAGATCTCCAAGGCTCTATTCCAGAGAAATCTTGGAGAGGGTGCCCTAGCTGGGCCTCATGTAGTCAAGCTCATTGGATACATTGAGCGCATGGAGGTTATAGGGTTTAAAATCCTCGAAGAACTGGGTATCAATCTCATTCTTACATCACTCCCCCAGAGCTTCTCAAACTTTGTTGTGAACTTCAACATGAACAACATTGAGAAGTCTCTGTCTGATCTTCTTATCCTCATTCGCCAAGTGGATAATGACATGAAGCGTGAAAAACCTTCTGTCCTTATGGTGAATAAAAGGAAAGGGAAGGTGAAGAGATTTAAGCTCAAAGCTTCTTCAAGGCCCTCCAAGAAAAAGTTGATCAAAGGGGAGGCAAGAGAACAAGAGGCTGTTTGTTTCACATGTGGCAAGAAGGGCCACTGGAAAAAAAACTGAACCTAGCCAAGGAAGCAAGGGGAAGCTTCAGGTGCGTTTGTTATCGAATGAAATCTATCTATTTCTAAAAATTGGGTATTAGATACAGCTTTTTGTGCTCACATATGTATCCAAATACAGGAACCAGGTATATTCAAAAAGATTGATCGAGGGGAGGTATATCTATGATCAGCCAACGGAGCTAGACTTGTTGCTGTAGCTATCGGGGACTACCACCTCACATTGCCTATGGGTATGGTATTGGTTTTGAAAGGATTTTATTATGTAACCTATGTAACCAAAAACATTATTTCAGTATCCAGATTAGATACTAATGGATTCATCTTCAAGTTTGGAAGTGGATGTTGCTACTTTTATAAAGATAGCATTTGTTTTGGTAGGGCACATTTATATAATGACCTTTATGTGTTAGACTACACAAACCAAGTAATGGAAATCTATGACAAAGTTAATTCACATGACTCATACCACACCCAAATTTGGCATCATTGGATAGGTCATGTTAATGAGAAACGTTTGAAAAAATTATATCAAGATGGGTATTTAGATTTTTTCGAACTAAAACCACTTGGTGTATGTCATGCGTGTCTACAAGGCAAAATGACCAAATCCCTATTTAGTGGGAAATGTGAAAGGGCTAAAGAGCTTCTAGAATTAGTTCACACACATGTGTGTGGACCATTTTTAGTTGAATCAAGGGGTGGGTTCTCATACTTCATAACTTTTACTGATGATTTTAGTAGATATGGATATATTTACTTAATGAGGTATAAGTCAGATTCTTTTGATCGATTCAAAGAATACAAGAATGAAGTTGAGAACTAGCTTGGTAAGAATATTAAAAAACTATGCTTAGACAGAGGAGTAGAATATCTTAATTAGGACTTCATTGATTTCTTATAGGAGTTTTGGATTCTATCTCAACTCACTCCTCCTTACACACCTTAGTGGAATGGTGTAAGTGAAAGGAGGAACCACACCCTGTTGGACATGGTGAGATCAATGATGAGCCATGCGAGTCTTCCATTATCCTTTTGGGGAAATGCATTACAAACAGCATTACACATACTAAACTAAGTACCAAATAAATAGATAAATGGTATTCCATATGAGTTATGGAGTGGACACAAAGACATGTTATCAAATTTACATGTGTGGGGTAGTGAAGCATTTGTTAAGACCTCTTCAGGTAACGAACTTGCACCTCGAGGCACAAAGTGTATCTTTATAGGATATCCCAAAGAAACAAGGGGATATTACCTATACAACCTCTCAGATAAAAAGGTTACAGTGGCGAGACATGCCATATTCCTCGAGAGGGATCACATCTCCAAAAGAGATAGTGGGAGCGAGATAGACTTCAATGAAGTCGAGGCTCAAGATACACAGGATTTAGAACAAGAACAAATTCCAAAAATCCCCATGGAAGAACAATCTATTCTAGAGACACAAGAACTGCGTAGGATCATGAGAGAGGTGAGAGAACTAGAACGATATGGTTTTCTTGTCACTGAGGATGGTGACTCATTACTGGTTAATAATGATGATCCTATTAACTAAAAGGAAGTAGTTGAAGGCACAGACATTGCCAAGTGGCAAGAATCCATGAATTCTGAAATGGATTCCATGTACCAAAACCAAGTATGGATTTTGGTAGATCCTCCAGTTGATGTAAATCCTATTGGTAATAAATGGGTATTCAAGAAGAAACTAGACATGGAGGGGCAAGTTAGCACCTATAAGTCATGACTGGTTGCAAAAGGTTTTAGACAACATCAAGGAATTGACTATGATGAAACATTTTCACCGGTTGTGATGCTGAAATCCATCAAAATCCTATTGGCCATTTCTGCTTACCATGACTTTGAAATTTGGAAAATGGATGTCAAAACAACATTCCTTAACGGGAACCTCTAGGAAGATGTCTACATGACACAACCTGAATGGTTTGTGACTCCAAAGGATGCCAAAAAAGTATGCAAGTTGCAGAAATCCATTTATTGATTAAAGAAAGCATCAAGGTCATGGAACGTTCATTTTGATGAAGCTGTAACGGAATTTTGCTTTGTTAAGAACGAATGTGAGCCTTGTTTCTACAAAAGGTTTAGTGGAAGTGTAGTCATTTTCCTAATTGTATATGTTGATGACATATTACTAATTGGAAATGAAGTACCTTTCTTATAGTTAGTTAAGTCATGGTTGCATAAATGATTCTCTATGAAAGACATGGGTGAGGCAACATATATTCTTGGGATCAAGATTCATCGTGATAGATCCAAGAGAATGTTGGGCCTAAGTCAAAGTACATACATTGACAAGATACTAAAGAGATTCAGTATGGAACAATCCAAGAGGGGATTGTTACCAGTGTCACATGGCATTCATATTTCCAAGAAAATGTGTCCTCAAACACATGAGGAAAGAAAGAGAATGGAAAGGATCCCTTACGCATCCATGATTGGGTCAGTCATGTATGCTATGCTATGCACGAAGCTAGATGTTGCATACGCATTAAGTGCGGTAGGCAGATATCAAGATGATCCAGGAGACCGCCATTGGATGGCAGTAAAGAATATCCTTAAGTATCTGAGGCATACTAAGGATATGTTCTTGGTCTATGGAGGAGATGAGGAACTAGTCATCAGAGGACATGTAGATGCTAGTTTCCAGACTGATCAAGACGACATGAAATCGCAGACTAGATACATCTTCAATTTGAATGGAGGTGCAGTAAGCTTGAAGATCTCAAAGCAAAGTGTGGTGGTAGATTATACATTGGAGTCCGAGTATATCGCAGCTTCTGAGGCATCTAAAGAAGCAGTATGGATGCGAAGCTTCATCCAAGAGTTGTATGTAGTACCTAGAAGTAAAGATCCTATCACACTCTATTGTGATAATACTGCAGTGGTGGCACTTGAAAAAGATCCAAGGTCACATCAGCGGACAAAGAACATAATTTGGTAGTATCAACTCTTGAGGGATTTTTCTCAGAGAGGTGAAGTTGTAGTGAGAAATATTTCTATGGAAGACAACATGGCAGACCCCTTGACTAAAGGCTTAACTCAGTAGAAACATGATCATTATGTGAGGTCTTGCGGACTAAAAGTCATAGGCAGTTGGCTCTAGTCCAAGTGAGAGTTTGTAAGGGTTGGTGCCCTAAGAACCAACTATTTTTTACTTTGATTACAAGAATGTTCACTTATTATATATTGTTCATTATTCTACATGACTATAATATAATAATGTCTTGGAATATTTGTTGCATTGATAAGGTCATGGGAGATCCCCGCTATGATGAGAACCTTGAAATTCTATAACAATATTCTTAAATAAATTTCTATGGTTGGATGACATACTATTATAAGACACATAGTATACAGACCATCATGTTCGAGTACTCGTAAGAAGATGAGACTCTCTCTCATGGAGTTCGCACTTAGTAATCTCTAAGATGGGAGATTATGAGAACAGACCCGCCAATGGAAATTCTTCATGTCTTGGTGTCATCAGACATTGCTATCTACGAGTGTGTGTAATGGTCCTTAGAATGGAAGATTATCATTAACTCATTTCATGACTCGCGCACTTAGATTTACTGACGAAAACCATCACGCAGACAGTTGGCAGGAAGTAGGGTACATTGGGTACATCACGAATGACATGTTGTTAATGGATAAGTTGAGGAAGGATTTTTCCCTTCCATTTATGGAAGTTGATATCTCAACCCTTTGATTGAAATAGAACTGTCGCATTAAATTCCATGGCCATGGTGTAAACGACAAGTTTATTTCAGGTAGTCAAAGAACGACGAATCAAGCATATAGGTTTATGACACTGCCATGAAACCTTCTTGATGAGATATTGAGACAAAGGGATTAAATTACAAAGTAAGCATTCGTATTAGGTGATACGTCAATGCGGTGTCAGCTTCTTTCTCTTGGGTTCCTTGACCCGTTACTAGACAGTAATATTGGACTTTAGGCAAGCCCGCCTAATGCCAACGAGAAAGAGGCCTAGAGGGTCACACACTACGTGTATTCAAGTATCTCAAGTAGAATAAATATTATTCCTGTACGTGGTTTAATAATTATTCAAGGAAGCCTAAATAGTTTTAATGTTAGAGGAAGAATAAAATAAAACAAGTACATGCCGTGGATCAATGATTACATGCTGTGTAGTTTTATTTTTAAAACAAGTACATGCCATGTATTATTAAATGTACACACCATGTAGTTTTCATTTTGGAAAGGAAATGAATAAATGAAAACAAGATATACATGCCGTGTACATTGAATGTACATGCCATGTAGTTTTCAATGAAAAAAAAGTACATGTTGTGTATTTATTAATACACACAGTGTAGTTTTTCTAGTTGGGATTTTGAGGAAAATATCGTTTTATTAAATGATATTTATTATAATCAGTGTGGGCGCATGTTAAGGAATTAATGACTCAACATGGGGTTTTCAAAAGGGAGTTAATGAAATAAATAAAACACGTAACACTTTTATTTATTTTCATAACTCTACAACCTCAAACCCGATTATAAATATCCTCACAACCCTAACTCTTTTCCTTAGAGACAACAATTCTGGAGAATTCTTTCAAGGCCAAAAGAACCTCTTCCTCCAAGAACGCTCTCAAGACTGGGAGAGATCCTCTTCCATCGGATCAAGATGATCTAATGCAGACAATTCAAGCAAAGGTTTCTCCATGCTAGCACCTGGAGACTCCTTTGGCGACGTCTTCAGATACGAGGTACACGTGTGGATCACCGATAGAGGAGTCTACACTTGGCTTCTATGACGTAATGATGAATCACATCGGAACGTGATCAAGAACATAAACAAAGAAAGGACACCAAAAGGTATTTATTTTTAATTAATTAAATTAATTATAATCAACTTGTAACGATCTTACTTTGTGGTTTTTGGAATTTTCGCTTCTTTGTCCATTTCTGTGATTCGATCTAGGGAGATTGGATTTTATCGTCGTATTGATCCCAGATTGATCATTGTTAATGACAAAAATCCAAGTGGGAACATCCACCAATGCGCTTCTGCTGCGCCCGGAACCATCATAAACTAGTGGCTGAAACTACTCCAGTCCACATATGAACAAGAAGTGTGAATGAACCAGCTAATCACCCTTTGGATGCACATAAATTATGGGAATCTGGTTATTTAGTTTTGGCATATCCTATGGATACATTTCCACTTATTTCCAACGATTGGGATAATTTTAGAAAGATGGATACTAGAACATCTATAAAGACTAAGTGTATTTCCTCTCATAACTTCTTCTCTATGCATGATTAGATATATTTCTCTTATTTTGATAGCCTTTACCTAGAGATTTAGGTGAAGAATTTTGATATAAAGAAGATGACATCTCTCAATTTATAGATTTTGGAAGATGATGAAATAATGACTCTAGATGCATTGGGTGAGCCAGACTAGTTGAATAAAACTTATGTGGATAGAGACACTGAAAAGGATGACCCTGAGGCTTAGTAAACACAATATCATACCATCAAACCTCTAGTAATTGATGAAAACACAACAAAATATAATATTCAAATGGTTTCATGCTCGAATTCATCTTCTAGAAAACATACCACATTTGGGGATGTAATTTAAAAGAAGGAAATCATTGGAGATAAAAAATGTTCTATCTAAGACGGTATGCATACTGTTATAGAGGAGGAATATGAAGTGGATCCCGATCTAATGGAAGGGAATTCAATTGATCAAACTACTTCATTAAAACCACTTAATTGGATTAGAGGTTGACATCCTAAAAATTGGGGAGGATCACAGAGTCAGGGAAGCCGACACAAAAGAAGATGATTACCACCCCTATTTTCCTATTGATGGGAAGGATGGTTCTTTCCACTACACATGCATGATGATGCCACTTCTATCTTTGGGACTTTAGCATGCTTATTTTATTTCATGTATTTTGGCACTACATGTGACACACTTTCATTTTCAACTCTATGTTCTCTATTTGTGCACATTTTTATTTAATAAATTTTTGGGGTAATGGGTTTGGACTACCAAATCCATTTCCTGTGCCATTTATGAATAATTAATAATATTAATAAAAAATAAATATTAATAACAAAATAATTACTAATATTAGTCATTAATAATTAATAATTAATAATTAATTAAATAAAATTATTTTATAATTAATAATATTATTTTCTAATAAATCTTAATTACTAATTAATAATATTAATAAATAACTATTTAATTAATAATTAACAATTAATAATTAATAATTAATTGGTTTTAAATAATTTCTATTTAAATAATATATAATTATTAATAGGAATGGTAAAAACCATGGATTTATATCCCATGGCCCCAAAAATGTTATTAAAATATAATAAAAAACACACACATATTAGTTTAATAGAGTAGAAACATTAAAAAAATGGCACACATAATGCCACTATAAAACAGCAGACCATCCTACAAACATTGACCATGTTTTATGTCTACCAAAAATTACTCAAGAGTTTCCCCGATCTCTCAAGTTCCTACTTCTCCTCTATTGCTTAGGATCCTACAAAGTATTATCTTGATCATTCGTGCTGGTTGATTCATCCTCATGAAAATGATGCACAATGTCTTGAACTTTAGCCAAATTATTTTTTATACCTTGATTTGAGAATCTCAATCAAAGAAATATTATTTTAGGCCATCATCCATAAGCATGCCCTCATTAGGAAGAGGCTTATCTCCAAGCATGTCTTGAATGAGTGTAGTGTCCATAAGCGAGGACTACCCATAATGGGAAGAAGAACTCATTGAGAGATCCTCATTTGATGTGTTCACATTCATCATAGAAGTATAATTTTCATTATAATTAGATTTTATTATAAGCATTGAGAATCCATTCCCTATCATCTCTTTATTCCAAATCCCTTTCTTCACAGGGCTCTCAAGATAGCATGCCTAAAATTTTAGATTATTTATGGATTCCATCATAACAAAGATATTGGGTTTAGAAACACCACCAATCATCCTACTTCTTCTAACACTAGAAATATCAGCTTCTAGATCATTCTAAATAGGATTTAAGACAATAAGATAAGAGGTGAACATTGAAGCATTTATATCCTTCATGTTTTTTCTAGACTTATGACATACCTCAAGTGTTTGTATGTCCCACTCAGAAAATCCATCTTCTATTATAGAGGTATGTCCTGCATTGCATTAATTACTGACAAAAAATATTAATACTAAATAAATAATAAATACATATTGATAATTAAAATTACATATTAATAATTATTAATTTTAAATAAATTAGTAGTTAAATAATAATATTTACCATATAATAATATTAGTTTCTAAAAAACATTAATTAATAAATAATATTATTTACTAATAATATTTTAAATTATTATTTAGTTACAAATTATTAATAATAATTAAATAATAACTCAAATCCTAAGTTTAATGAGTCAAATTCTTAGTTTCTTTATCGAAATAAAAGGAAAATAGTACAGGGAGAAATGAAATGCATGATACACTGACGAACCACCAATTAATTCATAACTATTTAATATTAATAAACTTAGTAAAAATAACTATTAATAATAATTATTATTAATTATTAATTAATTTAAATTAATTATTCTAATAAGGTCTATATAATGGGACAAAAATACCCATTCCCATAAATCTTATTAATAATGAGTGTAGAGAAGCAACAAGAAAGTCAGGGGAAATTTCAAGTGGAAAATTGTGAAAATCCACTACCATAAAAAGCCAAGCATACAAGTGCCAAAAAAAGAGAAAGATGTTTAAAAAAGAAGTTTCCCTATGAAAAAAACATAAAAATTCATCTATCAGAATGAGATTGACCACTACCATTATCTCTCAGATGATGAGCCCTCCTCCAGGATTTGGGCTTATGCCTTGTTTTGTCATCAATATCTATGAATCAGTTTTGTCACCAGTAGGGTGGGAAACTCTAAGGCCTAAGGATCATATTCTATAGATGAACTTGTTCCACAATCCTTTTCACACCTATCTGAATCGTCCTTAGGCCCATTTCTCCCCCTTGGAGGCGATCTTTCTTCTTATCTTGCATCTTACTTGATGGCCTTAGTGGGAATAACATGGGCTTTGTCACCATCCTTCAGGTTTGATTCTCTAGTACTATCCCAATCTAGATTGTCTAACATACTAAAGATACTTCCCCCTGATACTCCAAGTTCAAAGTTCCTTGCTTTCTTTACTATGCATAACCACTAGTGACATCACCCCAACATCACTACCAACGGTGTGAACCACAAGAGGGGGAAACTCAAGCGCCATTGGTGCAATGGCCTCAACACTAATTACAAATTAAAATTTTAATAATTAATTATAATTATTACAAATATATATTTTGTTTCAAATTATTAAAAAATATATTTATTTAGACAAAAATTAATTAATTAATATTAATTATTAATAAACTTAATAAAAATAAATATTATTTTTTATTAATAACTATTAATGAATACTATTTTATTACTAATAATAAATAAATATGATTAATTAATTAATAAAAATTAATAATGAATAAATTGATTAAAAGTAAAATTAATTATTATTAATAATTATGAGTGAATTAAAATTAATTATAAATAATAAATAAATTGTGATAATTAATTATTAAATTTTATAATAATAAGAAATTATATAATTTGTAATTAAATATATTTAATTAACAATTAGTAAATAATTAATAATAATTTAAAAATAAAAATTAGTAATGATTAGTTCAATAATTTATTAATAATATATTAATAATAATTTAATAGTAATTAGTAATTTAGTAATTTAATCATTATTATTAATCTAATATGGGGAAAACCATGGGTTTGGTAGTCTAAGACCATGGTCCTGAAATATTTATTAAAAATTGCACACACTCTAGAGTACATGGGGATGTGAGGACAAAGCATGTGACAAAAAACCCAGTAGAAAGTGAAAGTAGATACATGTCAGAAGTGTACACTTCCAAATATTTTCTAATATTCACCAAATTTTTTATGCCAAAGTCCTCAATTCCATGGGCCACCTCAATTTTCTTTATGTTGGCCTCTCCTCCACATAGGACGATGCATAGAGGAATCTATGTCCGATTATCCAGATTACTCATTACAATTATCTAGGGCTAGGATTTCATCACCCCCCTTGTTGATGGAGATGGTAGAATCATCTATCACTGAGTTAAGGTTTCTTGACAACTCTTTAGTTTCAGCACTTCCAAGCACAACTCTATCCTACAAAGCAGCATTTCCTGAGATAACATCCACCAGTTGTCCCCTCTAGGAAGCCTTACTGTGTTTTTACTTTTAGAAAACACCTCCTAGATTGAGATATTTAACTGTATTAGTGCTTGAAGTTTCCACTTGAATAGTTTCAGAAGCCTCATTATATTCCTCCATGAATGATTCTTTGATACTATATCACTATAGATTGTCAAGATGATTAGAAATATTTTACCCAACTGGAAGTGGATCTACCTGCCCACCCTATGAGGTATCAACCACTCCACCCATGTATATACTATAATTTTACAGGCATTATTCAAGATCATTTGAATAGATTGATCCATGCATCATGGGAGCATAAGGGGTAGCTTCATTAACTTTCAGTGCTTTACCCTTGTAATATTTATCTACAAGTGAGGCATGTTTGGTATCAACATACTTATATACTTGAGTCTTTCCTCTAGTAGAGGGCCTCTCCTTGTGATCCTAGAAAAATTCTATTGTGTTCCCATAACCAAAAGTGGATTCAATAGAAGCTGATTTTCCAACCATCCCACTTGCACTACACTCAACAGCAGGCTATTGGGGTGTATGAATCTGTTATTGTAAAGAAACAACACTAATATTTATTTTTAATAGTTTAAAAATAATTACTAATTAATTACTAAATAAAATTTTAAATATTAATTAATATTTTTAATAAATAATTAAATATTATTTAATAACTAATTAACCAATAACTATTAATTATAAATAATTAACTAATAATTAAATTGTTATTTCTTAATATTAATAATATTAATTTGTTATTTATTATTATTTAATAGTAAATATTAATATTTTATTTATATGTAGTTATTATGATTATTTATTAATAATTAAATAGTAAATAATATTTATTATTAAATAATTACTAATTATTTATAGTAATATATTATTTTTCCTACGTAAGAAAGAAGATGATTCACACATTCAAAATCCATAAGGATTTCTAAGGCACCCTTCCATGAAAAAGGGATCCCAAATTTAGGGTTACTGTTATATTTTCATTTTAAATTAATATAATTAATGATGAATATAATTGTAGTTAAATTATACTAAATTTTTTGTTATATATATATATAAATAAAATGAAAAAAATTAAAGCTAATTTTTTTAGTGTTTTTAGTTGAGACTAAAGGAATTCGAAGCTCTATAGAATTTAGATCTTAACCTGGTGAAAAGTAATTTAATCCCCTAATTATTTTGGCCCTCAAGAAAGGAGTCCAAAGGAATTAGGGTCTTGGATGCCTTTACAACCTACTTTTAAAAAAATTGTAAACCTATACAAATTTGTAATAATTTTTTTTGCAAAAAATCTTAGAGAAAACCCATATTATTTTAATATAGTGAAATTAGTGTATTTAATTCTACATTATAGTAATACTTTTCATTGATATTAATCCAAGATAACATGATATGTTAGAAGGCACATGTTGTAATATCTTGTTCAATATATTTTATAATGCAATATTGCAATGCAATTTAAACTACAAAAGGAGTTAATCCTATTAACATAAAAAATATGGAGGGAGTGGGTTGAAATAAATAAAACAATTAATAAAAAACTCTAATATATGGGAATTATCAATGAAAAACAATGTAATTCAAGAAAAACATTAGCACCAGATAGTTTAAATCCTATAGCATTATAACAACCCAATTTTTTCATACATAAATATTGCATATTTTTAGATGAATATTCAATACATTATAAAAGTACATGCTTGAGGAATGTAAAATTCTAGTGTATATGGAGACTAGAAACACAATATTCTTATTTTGTAAAATATATTCAATATCTCCCAAAAATATATTCCTTATTAGAACTTTTTATAAATATACCCTACTTAAAACATTTTCTTTATAACTTGGGAAAAAGAAATAT
Organism: Viscum album; assembly: GCA_963277665.1. Classification (NCBI taxonomy): domain Eukaryota; kingdom Viridiplantae; phylum Streptophyta; class Magnoliopsida; order Santalales; family Viscaceae; genus Viscum; species Viscum album. Next base: position 459,797,741 of record OY728163.1, on the reverse strand, counting down.
AAGAAAGGGTGAGATCAGATGCTTAGTAAGGGTAATCATGTTAGATATCAATGATCAAATACGCATTGAATGAACATAGGGGTATGATAACATGATATTAAAACTCGAAAAATGTAACCTGCATATCAAAGATCATAATATTGAGGCATGAAATGAATATTGGAAGTTCATAAGACATGAATCATAAAGGAATAAAAAAACAAAGGCCATGAGAGTATAACATATGAATAATACATGGACTTTTGGAATAAACATAATCAAAGAAAATCATTTCCATAGTAGTTAAGGATCACTACCAATGATATCATATTGAAATGTGTTCACTCCCAAAACAATCATAGTAGTCAAGGTTCACTCCTAAGACCATCATAGCGGAAAAAGTACCTTACTGAACTACGTTCACTCCCCAATCACATCCTTTCTATATTATGATATATAAATCTTTACCCAATGCATTGGGGGTAGATATAGGCCCCAACCATCACATATGGAAAATCACATGTTTGTGCGCCACAAGATCATAAAACATTCATCATATCATAACCCATCAAATGAAATGGGTTTTATAAAAATTTCATCATATCATATCCAATGGAAAAGATAGAGGTTTCATAATCATTTCATCATTTCATCATAGCATAACCCACGAAAAGAAGTCGATTTAATAAAAACATTTTATCAAAGTATAAATTATGGAAGAGAAATGAGTTTCGTAAACATCTTGTCATCATAAACATAAACCATCCAAATAAATACTAAGAATGTCATCCTTGGATCATATCCTGATAAAGTAAAAGTAATATAAAAGGATGTAATCTTAGATGTAAAATGATTTTGAAAGATCACTTGGAACATTTCTTGATGAAAATAACTTTTATTAGAAAATTAATTTTAAAAAAATCATAAAATATTTTAGAAATCATTTTCTTTGAGAATAAACTTGAAAACTTATAAAGGAAGCTTTAAAAATCATTTAAAATATTTATTGAGGAAAATATCCTTTCCAATTCGAAAAAAATTATAAAATATAAAACATTTTCAAAATAATTTTATTTGAAAAAATACCTTAGAAAATTATTAAGGAAACTTCAAATACATGATTGATCATGACGATGTAATTTTTTTTCATGTCGTACACATTAAAATGAAGATCCCTTTCACATTTTTGGTAAAATATAAATGGGAATTGTTTGGAAAATGAAATGAATGTTACTTTCAATTTTTTTAAAATTAAAAAATGGGTAAAAATGTATTTAATAAATCATTTTGATAATTCTAAAAATATATTTGAAAACATTTTTAGAAAACATGGTTCTGGAAGAAAAATGGGTTTTCGACTGAAGAGAGAACCGAAGACAATTTTTCTTAATTTTGTTTGAACTCTTGAGTATATAAAGAGAGGAAAATAAAGGGAAAACATGTATTCTCATAACATAAATAGATTATAAGAGAATAAAATAGTTTCTTGAGATATGGATCATAATATTTTATCATTTGAAACATAATCATAAATAATCTCGTTAAATGATGAGATTGTAACATAAAATCTTTACCACTTTAGAAACTTTGAATCGTAAGACCCATAAAGGAATAACATTAAATGAAACATAAAATATCATGAGAATAAATCAATTCATAATATTATATTTCAAATGTTCTGTATATACACCCCATAAAATAGATACAAGAATATCATAACATATGTCTCAAGGAAGGAAAATTGAGACAAAAATCTCTTACCACTTTGGTAACTTTTGAACTGTACACCCTATAAAAGATAAATACTAAAATGGGTATGTAAATCACCATAATTTTTAAGAGAATATTCATAAAATAAATTCATGTGAAATATATACAACACATAAATGAAATAGGTGGTGAATATTTCACGAGTCTCACAAGAGTAAAAAGAGAGACAAAAATACCTTACCATTAGTCTCGATTTCCTTCATACACATTAAAAACTATTTTATAATAGATATAAGTTTATTAAAAATAAATTAAAGAAACATATTAATATATGTAAAACCATATATGATATAATTATACCCTTTTATTACTCGTTTATTAATAGTTTCTTGTTAAAGTTACGTTTTGGGTAATAACTGCTTTGTTTTTCACGTATGTTTTTATTTAGTGTTTTTGTTCCTTATAAATTTATCACGAATATATAATTTAAAAAATGTTAAAATTTATATAATATAATATATATTAATTATATATTTATTCATATTAATCCATTATAGTTAGATATATAAATGAATTACACCATTCATGGAGACGGTAGGTCATACGTACGCATGAATGTTGCTTCCAATTCCTCGACGGACAGAACATAATAAAGGTAAATAATATATCAACCTTATAGAATCATTATTATTACATATATATCATAAATATATCATATATATATCATATATATTCTGTTAATCTATTTTTATTACCATCAAAGTAAAACATAAATGAAAAACACATCACATCAGTTCTTGAGGTGGTAGTCCGTCGTACACACGGGCGACATTTTTGTTTTCCAATAGGTTGGAAGGTAAGAATTTATAAGTTATATTAAATTTAAAAAAATATTTTTAGGTCATAAATATAACATATAATCATTAACTTTATCCTTATTACCTTCCACATAAATCATAACTGAAGAATGAATCACATTGCTTCGAGAGGCAGTAGTCCACCGTACACACGAGCGACATTTTCATGTACCTCATAGAATGAAAATTAATAAAGGTATTTGAGATATAATAATTAAATAAGTATAAATAAGTTAAAAATATCATATATTTACTATAAATCTATCATCATAAAAATTTGTGAGAAACATTGACGAAAAATGAACTACGTTGGTTCGTGAGACGGTAGTTTACTGTACACACGATCAATTGTTTCATTTCTCATTTGAGGGAAGATGAGATTGATGTAGGTCATGAAATTAAAATAATAAAATATTATTATATTAAATATATTGGTGTTATTAAATCATCATGTTTTAATGATAATTTAAGGAGGTAGATGAAAAAATAAAGTAAAACACTCGGTTAGGGATAATACCTCTTCTTCGGACAACTTCTTTTTGTTTGAACCAAAAGGTTTATTAGGATATATTTATGACCAATATAAGTATTATATGATTATAGGAGTAAATTAATAATTTATATTTTCTTTTATAGTCTGAAATAATGAGTTTTGGATGTCTGAATAAGATAGAAGAGGGGGTGACCTTTTATAAGTGAGGCGAGTGACACACTTGTAATTTTTGAAATGAAAAAGGTGTACCCATATTTTTTAAAACCCATAAGCCTCAAAAATGGGTAATTATAAAACATTATAGGTTATATGGTTAACATAAATTAATTTAATGGGATTTGTACAAGTTTATAGGTCATTTCATCCCTTATACTTTTAGTTTAACCCCCAATAAACCCTTTTCACCATAACCACGGTAAATATTTTTTTACTTTTTTCTCTATTCATTATGGTAAAAAATTAATTTGACCTTATTATATAATATATATTTTTCTGATTCAAATATTTAATCCATTTTAATACATTAAATTCACAAAATTAGGAAAATTAAATCTAAAATAAGACCCACATACACGATAAAAAACTGGGTTTTCGTGAAGTGTATTTTTAAGCAAAAAATGTTTTTTATATTAACTATATGTATAATAATAATCATTGTATAAATATAAATTAAAATTTATTGAAATATTATATATATATTTCAATTAAAACATCACTCATTAGGTATTATTTTAATTAATTTAAATAGATAAACATTATTCATTTTGAAACAGTTTTCAGAAAAACCCATTTTCTAAACCAAAAAATAAACTTATACCAAAATACAATATAAATTTGATAAAAAATTAATTAAGTGGATTAAATATAACTAAATAATTATTATTTTACTTTAAAAAATAATTTTTAATTTATATTACTTAATTTATTGAAGAAAATTATAGTTTTACAAAAATCGATATTTTTCACTATTCACTAAAAAACCAATATTTTTTGAATAATCTAAAAATTTCACCACAAGTTAAATTTGATAGTATGATTTAAAAAATGAAGTTAATTTTTAAAAAATTAATTTTATAAAATATCTAAAATTAATTATATTATTTTCTCATAAATAATACTAAAAGTCGTTTTTGAAGAAAACATAAATTTGATGAATATAATTATTGTTCTAAAAATTGATTTATTATTTAGTGAGAATTTATGAATAAATTTATATTGAGTAGGAAACACACATTCACAAACACATATATTTCATAATTGAAATAACACTATTCATGAACACCTTTTTAACAACTAGGTTATAATGGTCATATTTAAAATAATATTATTTCATGGTTCGCTGAAGCTCAGTATTGCATGTCATGCATGATATCGAAGAAAAACATTGTTGTGTGCAACAAAAAATAAATTCAGTATTGTTTATAATGAAATATATTAAAAATTTTAGTTTAAAAAAAATATTTTTTGTAAAATATTGAGATGTTACATTCTACGCCCCTTAAAATGAATTTCTCCCTCAAAATTCATTTTGAACATCAAAGGTTTAACATTGGAGAATTCCTTCATAGAAACCCACATAGTATAAATGAATAATAAAAATTCCTTTAATAAGAGAATGTTGGAAACATAAGGGTTACCTGAAGTAACACATAACTAGGTTTACACATAGGGATAACATTGGTGGGGAATTAAAATATGGATATGGAAGAGAAAACTAACTCCCAAGGACTAATGGAGAGTAATAGATAACATGTTCATGGGAAATTTAACCATAAAAAAACCATAAATATGAAATGAGTTAAAATACCATTGATCCATCATAATTTAAGTTAAAAGAAAAGCATTCTTTGTCTTAAGATCCTTTTCCTAAAGTTGATTGAATTTTTTATATCAATATAGAGATCATGAAATAATATACTTACTCAGTTTCTTTCCATTTCATAAGCACAATATCATTCTTTTGTTATGCCTCGATCAATTTCCACTTCATATCTTATTATGAGAAATTAAGATGAATTTTTAATTCCTAAAGCACCAATGGATCATAAGATCCATAAAAGAATGATAATCCATTCCTTCTATCTCTAGTTATCATCAAAACCAAAATGGTTTGCATAAGTTATTAATCGTGGATAAATATTTATATAATTAAATTACACATAAATATCTAAAACCTTATCTAGGGATCAACATAAACCATTCCATAAATTGTTAACCTTAGGACCCTTCCAAAATTCAATTTATTTTGATGAAGGTCATTACGTTTACAAAATCTACTAAACATTAATCCCCCAAATATCATAAATAAGATCTTAATTTTCACATACCAAATATGTGAATACCTTGGTCATATATTCTTGTGAAATATGATAATAAATATAATTACCATAAATCCATATTGAAAACATTCATGATTTTAAAAATTAATTATCTCCTTATTCCATAAATAAAACCATAGATTATTGAATATATACCATGAACCAAAAATGTTGTAAAATACACCTCTTTGTTTTCCAAATCAATAATTAGTTCCAAAGAAATAAATAATATCAAATTTACTCTATCCATATTAATCATCTATTTATCTAAAATAAATAATTTTTTTCCACATCTGAAACATATCAAGGGTTATCATCCCTTAATCACGTATTTTTCATAAAATGTCACCTTGTCGTTAAATCAATTTTCTAGGTCAATAATACCATTCAACATATGATTAAAAATCCATAATGAAAAACTCTACAAGAAATGATTATATATATTATGATTCAAATAAAATAATTCTAGAATTATAGTACATGGACACTTTAATTATTCAATCTCATCCTTAATCTATTAACTAGGATTCATCATCTAATTCAAAAATACCTCCTTAATTTCACATGTCATTTGTAATCTCTTCATCATCAATAAAAAAACCATTACTTATATAACCTTACCAATTTTCTTCAAAATATTTCACCTTAGGACATCAATTTAATGCCCATACCATCCACACTTAAAACATTCAATAGTTGATGATACCTTATGAAGAACATTATTATCATCCATTGTGCAAACCATACTTTTCATTTTTTCCTTTTAAATTACTTGATTTGTGTACTTTTCTACACCCAAAACATATTCTCATCCCTCTGAGACATTACCTTGAGTGCCTCTTCCTACATTATCGATATATAGGAAACTAAATCTTCTTTCCTCTATGGTATCCACTACCCGAACTCTTAAAGAACTATATCCTTCTCTTCTTTGGCGAGTCTAAGAGTTGGTTAATGTGAATACTATTAATCACGTTCCATGATAACTGATTAGTCATAATCATAATATAGTTAACTTTAGTCATCATCCCATTTGTATTCTCATTAGAAAACTGTCCGTCCTATTCAATTTCAACCCAGTTCCATATCATTTCCACCATTGATTAAAACCAAAAATCATAGCGCGAGTAACAATATTCATTATATAAAATAATATAGTATTAAAAACAATTGATAGGATGCTAAATTAATACACCTTCTTTTAAATATAATACAGCTTAAGATTAACCTAGGCCATCAATGATCATCATCTATTTAAATCCTTTATAATGGTTCATAATGAAAATGTGATTAACCAGAGCATATAACCTAGGAGTGTCAAACCAAGTGCATAGTAAGGCTCATTTTCATGTACCAAGTAATACTCGATTCAAGCCCGATGTTCCTTTTTCAAAGTTATTACCCCTAGGTACCTCTGTTACAGAACCACATCCACTTTTTGTATTTGGACAAGGATATATTGCTAGTAAAACCACACACATTTCTTTACCATAACACAAGAAATTATCTTATACTTATGATTATCCTATGGGATCTCACTAAATATTTGTCATATTACTTTCCAAATGATAACTAAACCTATCATTTGATACCAAATATAATGACCGAATATTTTCATACATAAATGTTGCATATTTTTAAATGAATATTCATTATATTAGAAAAGTATATGCTTGAGGACCGTAATAATCTAGTGACTTTGGATATTGGAAACATAATATTCTTACTTAGTGAATGATCTTAAACATCTCCTATAGATATTTTCTCCTTTAGTACTCTCCATAAATTCACCCAACTTAAAACCATTCCTTATGACCTAGGGAAGGAAAAATAAGAAAGGGTGAGCTCATATTCTCAGTAAGGGTAAACATGTGAGATATCGATGATCTAATAAGCATGATTTGAGCATAAGTTTATGATAACATGATAATAACATTTAAAAACCATACATTTCATATAAAATATCATAATATTTAGGCATGATGTAAATATTTTCAGTTTATAAGGCATGAATTATAAAGAAATCAAAGAACATAGGCCATGAGAGCATAACATAGGTATAATTCATGGAATTGTGGTATACAAATATAGAAGATAATTTCCAAAGTAGTCAATAATCATTGACAAGGATATCATACTATAATGAGATCACTCCCTAAACCATCAAATTATTCAAGGTTCACTCCCAAGACCATCGTAGGGGACAAAGTCCCTTATTGAATAGGGTTAACTCCCATTCTAGTCCTATCTATGTCATGAGATATAAATCTTCACCCAATGCATTAGAGGGAGATATAGGTCCCACCTGTTATATAATGAAAATCATACATATGTGTTCCAAAATATCACAAAAACATTCACCATATCATAACCCATGAAATTAAATGAGTTTTATAAACATTTAATCATATCATAACCTGTGGAAAAGATATAGGTTTCATAATCATTTCATCATAGCATAACTTGTGAAAATAAGCGAGTTTCATAAGAATTTTATCATGGTATAACCCATGTAAGAGAAATAGGTATTTTAAATATCTTATCATCATAAAAATAAACCATATAGAGAAATGATAATAATGGTATCCTATGATTATATCCCCAATAAATGATAAGTAGTATCAGATGATGTTATCTTAGATGGAAAATAATTTTGAAAGATAAATTGGAAAATTTCTTGAGGAAAATAATTTTTTATTTTAAAATAACTTTTCAAAAATTCATAAAATATTTTGGAAATCATTTTCTTTGAAAATAACCTTGAAAATTTATAAAGGAAGCTTTAAAAATCATTTAATACATTTCTTGAGGAAAATAACATTTCTATTTTGATTTTTTTAAATATAAAACATTTTAAAAATAATTTTATCTAAAAATAAACTTCTAATATTATAAAATTATCTTAAAATAAATTATTGGTCATGAAAATGGATAATTCCATTCATTTTGTATATGATAAAATGAAGATTCCTTTTACTTTTTTTTTGTAAAAGCCAAACATGTATTGTTTGGAAAACATCATTAATATTACTTTAATTTTTTTTTGTGAAAAGTTAAACATGGGTAAAAATACCTTTAATAAATCATTTTTATAATGTTAAAAATATTTTGAGAAAATATGGTTTTGGAAGAAAATCTGTTTTTCGGCTGAAGAGAGAAATAAAGATAATGTTTCTTAAAAACATTCTTTTGAAATCTTGAGTGCATAAAGAGAGGGAAATGAAGGTAAAACATGTATTATCATGAAATAAATGGAGGATAATAAAAGTTATGAGTTTATTGAGATATTATCATAATATTAAATTATTGAAAACAAAATTATAAATAATCCCGATAAATGATGAGATTATATGATAAATTATTTACCACATTGGTAACTTTGAATCGCAAGCTCAATGAAGGTATAAAATTAAATAAAACTTAAAATATCATGATAATAAATGAATTTATGATATTAAATATCAAATATACTATATATACACTTCATAAAATAATATAGGTGCATAACATAACATATTTCTCAAGAAAAGCAAATTGAGACAAAAATCCCTTACCACTTTGGTAACTTTTGAACTGTAAACCCTATGAAAGAGTGATGCACAAATGGAAATATAAATAAATATTATTTTCAGGAGAATGATATTAAAATAAGTTCATGGAAAATATATACACCATATGAAATAAATATGTGGTGAATATGGCATGTGTCTCACTAGAGTAAAAAGTGAGATGAAAATCCCTTACATTAAGTCTCAATTTCCTTCAATTTTTTTGAACTTTCTATATAATTGATATATTTTTATTATAAATATATTAAATAACCATATTAATATATAAAATATCATATATTATATACTTATATACCTTAATTACCTGTTTATTATCATTTCCTTGTTAAAGTTACCTTTTGGGTAATAACTGCTTCGTTTTTCATGTATGTTTTGGTTTGGTGGTTTCAGTCATTTTACTTTGATCATGGTTATATCATTTAATATTTTTAACCATGATATAAATATCATATATATTTATTATATATGTATTTATCTTAATAAATTATAGTTATATATAGAAATTAATTACACCGTTCATGGCGACGGTAGGTTATATGTATGCATGGACGTTATTTCCATTTTCCCAATAGACGAAACATAGGAAAGGTAAATAACATATCACCCTTATAGAAAAACTATTATGTAATATATGTAATACATATATCACATATATATCATAAATATTCATTTAATATATCCTTATTACCATCCAATTAAAAAAAATGAAAAACACATCACATTGGATCATGAGGTGTAGTCCGCTGTACACACAAGTGACACTATTGTTTTCCAATAGGTTGGAAGGTAAGAAGTTAGATGTGGTATTAAATTTAAATAAATATTCTAGGTAATAAATATCATATATATTCATTAAATTTGTCCTTATTACCTTCCATATAAAGTGTAAGTGAAGAACGAATCACATTGCTCCATGAGGTAGTAACCCACCGTACACACGAGCGATATTATCATATCTCTCAAAGAATGGAAAGTAAAAAATGTATATGTTATTAAATAATTAAATAATTATAATTATTATAAAAATATAATATATATATATATATATAATTTAAATCCATCATCATAACAATCTTTAAGAGACAGTGATGGAAAACAAACTATATTGGTTCATGAGGCGGTAGTCCACCTTACACATGATTGACAGTTTCGTTTCCCATTTGAGGGAAAATGAGATGGATGTATATCATGGAATTAACTAAATAATAACTTATTATATTTTATATATTAGTTTTATTATATTATCATTTTTTAATTATAATTTAAGTATGTGGAGGAATAAATAAAATAAAATTCTAAGTTAGGGACATTACCTCTTCTTCAGACAACTTCTTTTGGTTTGCACCAAAAGGATTATTAAGTTGGATTTATGAAAAAATTAAGGATTATGGAATGATATTAGGGAATTAATTAAGTTTTCTGGGAAGTTATTGGCATAAAAAATGGGATTTCTAAGTGTTAATAATATAAGATAGGGTGTGTACTTTTATAAGAGAGGTGAGTGACACACTTGTAATTTTTGAAAAGAAAAAGGTGTAAGCACATTTTTCACACAACATAAGGATTAAAAAAAGGATATTATAAAAAATTGTAGGTTATAAGGTATAAATATGACCATAAAATGGGTCTTGTAAAAGATTATAGGTCATTTTACCCCTTATCCTTTTAATTTAACCCATCGGTAAACCCATTTTCACCTTAAACACAGTAAATAATTTTTATTGTTTTCATTATTCATTATGGTAAAAGATTAAGTTGGAATTATTAAATAATATTAACTATTATGATTCTAAATTTTTAATAAATTTTACCAAATTCAATTCATATAATTAGAAAAATTAAATTTAAAAAAAAACCCATAAATGCGACAAAAAAGCAGGTTTTCAAGAAGTATATTTCTCAAGCACAAAATGATTTTGTGTTAAATCTCTGTCTAATAATAACCATTATTTGAATATCAATTAAAATATATTTATATAAAACACATAAATTTAATTTAAAACATTCTTCATTAGGGATTTTTTTAATTAATAAAAATGGCGAATCATTATGCATTTTGAAATAGTTTTTAGAAAAACCTATTTTTTAAACCCGAAAAAACACTTATTCTAAAATTCAATATAAATATGACCCAAAAGTAATTAAGTGGATAAAAAATAACTAAATAATAATTATTTTACATAAAAAAATAATTTGGAATTTAAATTACTTAATTTATTGAAAAGAAATAATAGCTTTACAAAATTAATATTTTTCACTATTTACTGAACAATCAATATTTTTTCCCAAAAATCAAAAATTTCACCATAAGTTATTTTTGATATGATGATTTAAAAAATTAATTTAATTTTATAAAATATTTTTTTTTAAATATATAAATTAGTTATAATATTTTCTCATAAAAATCAATAAAAATCATTTTTGAAGAAAACATAATTTTGATGAATATAAGCATTTTACTAAAAATTGATTGATTATTTACTAATAATTTATATATAAATTTATATTAAACATTAAATTTTTATGTATATTTCATAATGTAGTTAATACTGTTCTTACCCACCTATTTATCGACAATGTTGTAACGGTCATATTTAAAATAATATTATTTCATGGTTCATTGAAGCTCGATGTTATGTGTTTGACAAGATATTGAAGAAAATCATTATTGCATGTAACACATGCTAAACTCGATGATTTATTATAATATAAGATATCTAAAAAATTAAATTTTAAAAAATATATATGCTTTATAAAATTTTGGGATGTTAAAATTATTATCTTATAAGATATGTGGAGGGTCAAATTCATTAAAAGGGTGTCTATTTAGATCGAATAATAATCAATTTTTTGAGGAAAATGATGTGGTATATAATAAGCCACCAAATTTATCTAGAATAACCATAGTTTATCATGAATTATATTTTACAAAAAAAATTATGTCAAGTTAGACTAATGGTTAGAAATGTTTTAAAAGAAATCATGAAAATCAATATAAACTAAATTATAAAAATGCCAAAAGAATTATAAAAAAGTATACTCTCCCCAAATGAATTAATATTATAAATCCTATATTTCATTAAAATAACTTCATAATAGTGAAAATAAATCCTTTAAAGATTGGATTTCTGCGTATATAGGTATAGTTTATCAAATTATACTAAATAATGATAACATCTTACTAAATTATAATTTTATATAAGGGAACATTGAGCATTATGCAGATTAAATCAATACACAACTATCATAGATATACCCAATACATTAATAGGTAACATATAGAAAAAACCAAGTTTAAAGTTGAAATAAATGACACTTTAGATTAGGATGAAGAGTTAGGGGTTCTTTTAATGAAAATAGAATCCAATGACAATTTTGAGATGTGGGAAAAGAAGGGGAAAACACACGGATAAGGATAATAATTTATAGGAGGTTAAAAATTATGATAATATATATTCAATGAAAGATATATGGGTTCCAAATAATCCATAAGTATACTTATTAGACACTCTATCCCATTCTTAGGAAAGATGAAAGAAGGAAAAATAAATTTTTATTCTTATAAATTCGATCAAAATTTTCAAGAGTCCTTATATTAATATAACCTTTGATGAATCCATCTACAAAATATCAACATTTGTTAAATTTTTATAAGATCACTTGATAAATATAAAGAAATTGGTGCAATTAAGAATATCCCCCCTTAATTAAGAGTGCTTAGATCTAGTAAATGCCCCACATGATTGTTTCACATAACTTTAGTAAAATAATCTGTGATGTGGGTTATATATTAAAAACATTTTCCCTAAGAAAAATAAATTATAAATCATTAGATGATCATAATCATAAAAGTTTTTTACTCTAAAAATCACAGTGATCCATAAGAAACCCTTATGACATCCAATAAGGTGTACTCGAAATGTTGGAATATTATCTTCCGCATTTATTTTCTTTTCCCATTGATAGTGGAATATGGTGTGGTCTAAATAAAACATGGAATTACCTTATTTTCAATCAAAATATCACTGGTTTATATATATTAATAAATATTTATATTATGAGTAGGAGATAAGAATTTCACCATTTATTAAATGAATATTGTGAATTATGTAGTGTATTTAAAGGAAAAACATGTCATTTTTATCCCTAATGATTTCATAAACACTATTAGTTTGAATCTAAAAGAAGAAAAAAATACGAATTTTTTAATTGAAGAAATAGAAGAAAGTGTCGATCATCACTACAATCTTGAAAAATATGACATAGTTTAAATTAGTGGATATAACATTTATCAAAGTAATCCTACCATAAGTTGGTATGTTCAATATATAAGACACAAAAACTTGAGTTTAATTAACTCTAAAACACACTATGGTATACATGTTTTGGATATAATTATTTATTAGTAGGTATTATTAATAAAAACTTATTAAGGGATCAACAATAAAAACTCATTGATGTGTTGAGGATGAGGGATAAAGATATAACATAGAGGATAACTAATATAAAATTAATAATCCCTATTATTTTCACACATAAGGTTATGTTAAAAGGATGAAAGTCTAGCCAAAATCATAAAATACATTGAAACCCCATTAAGTATGTTTTCAAAGAGGAGAAATATATATTATTTGATTCATGGATTGTATTTTCTATCTCTACTAGTGAATTTGTAATTATAATATATTTAAAAAAAATAAAGGATCCAAGAATATAATAAAAAACAAGGATAATTAATTAATTCTTACAAGGTAAGTTACATGACATAGATTTTCTATTGACTATGAAAATCCAAATGAAACTCTATGGATGAACCAATTCAAAATACTCCATATAGATCAAATATATGATAGTTTTGTTTATACATATGTATTAATAATTTATTTATGGGTATTATTTCTAAAATTAGATTCCAATAGATCTATTAAATGAATGAAAAACACCATTAGCATTTCTATAAAAATTTGTTTTCTATCAATTTATTTTATTTGGAATATATAATGAACTTGTGAATTTTCAATGATGAAAAATATATAAATTTTACTATATATAAGTATAATTTCTAGAGATATTAATAGAGAATATCATAGTTTAAGGATGACTGTTAAAAGTGTTCTTAATCAATCATGATATTGTGAAAATAATGATGGGCAAAAGAATTTACTATTTTTCAATTGAAAGAAATTACACTTCATGGTTATGGATGGAATTATTCTTAGTCACTGAATAAATAAGGTACAAAATTATATAGGTCTATAAAAAATCATGGTCATTAGAGTGATATCTAATCAAACACCATTTAATTGAATAAATATCATTCTTGGACATATAAATTTATATATTTAATTGTTAATAGACTTTTCTAATTTTTTCCCAAAAAATAATATTTTTTGAATGGACGTCCCATTCTATTTTTGTAAATATTTTAACTGATACTTTATTGTTATTATTTTTTGGTGAATTTCACTATTATGAAATCATAAATTATGAGATAAATTTCGAGTTTATATGTAATATGAGAAACTATAAAATAGGGATAAAACTTGGAATAAGGGTGACTCAAATCATTGAACCCATTAGTTGTAAAAAATTGACCCTATAATATACTCAAGTGAAAAATACATCCACAAAGAAATAATTAATAGAAGTGCTATTCACATTTAACAACATTAAGCACTATCTCATACATAGTGATAAAAAACAATCCCACAGCCTGCAGGCTTGATGGGTATGGGGTAGATACTGGGCAGGGCGGGCCTAAAAATTTTGATTGTTAAGAGCACAGGTCAATACGGGTTAAGCCTGCATGGGTGTGGTCTTACCCACATGCCTAATTTTAAAAATATATATATTTTTTTATAATATATGATTCCTGAATTTTTTTGTTTTTTAATAAAAAATAATGTTTAGAACATGATATATGATTTCTCATCGTAATGATCATACCAATTCACCATTAATTCACATGTGAATTTTAGTTAAGTTATTATTTATTATTTAAATATGATATTATAATATTTATATTTTAATTATTCACCATATTCACATGGTGTGTCATACCACCTCTCGAAAAATGGAACTCATCTCCCCTATACATGGTTTCAATTCTAAAAGAGTTATTATTATCGTAATATATTTTGGGTTGATTTAATTTTGTTATTATTAAATTTTATTTTTTTATTAAGAAAATAGGAAAGGGCCTTATGTGAACCCTAATAGACTCTTTTGATTTTGGTTGTTGTCTATAAAGTCATTGTTCATTCATAGGTCCATCCATTCGCATCACCACACAACCAACATCATCATTCATCACCCCTCAACAATCACTCACCTAGTGGATTCTCTAGTTTCAAGAGTTCAGCATTGTGATTAAAGAAAAAAATGTTTCATATAATGTACCGGTAGACCACATATCATCTATATAGAAGTGACATGTGGAATTTAGAAAGGATATGGAGATTGATAATTAATTATTGTATGAGAAACTATTTCATGATTATTTATAGGTTCAATCATAGTCAATATAAATATAAAACTACTTATAAAATGTTAATTTCCCTCCCCACATAACATACCAACCATAACATCAAATACTTTAGTAAGATTTTTTCTTCAATAAGTTTAGTGACATGTTTTATATGTAACACTGAGCTACAATGAACAATTCCTTATTTAATTAAGGTATAATATTATAATATAAAATGGAATAAAAACTTATAAACTATAATAATACTCTATGAAACATAATTAGGAAAATTATTAGAGGAATGAAACCACAAGTAAATTAATGTATAGTAAACATGAAATATTCATCATAATGATCTCCCATGAAGATCATTCCATTGAATATAACTATATAATTAGTAAAATAAATTAGAAATATGGTTGTGATATTGATAATAGAAATAGGATTAATGATTTTAGAGAAGTTTTTAGGTTGTATTTAGGAATAGAAAATTGAAATATGATTTTTATATTGCCATTGAATATTTGGTTGATGAATATATGGTTGTTGGATATATGGATTATGGGTATACATATATCTAATAGGTATATTGATGATTTTAAAATTGGATTATAGAAGTTAATGATGTTTTAAAAATAAAATATATGACATGTAAATAATATATAATTACCAAATCAAATTAATTGAATATAATTTGTAGTTAAAAATATCACATGTTCTTACAAATATGTGTTTTTATACATTATGTGTTTTTATTCTATAAATAACACATATATAACATTTAAATAATTATTTAAATTTAATACAAATATATAAACATTTATGAAATGATTAGTAATTGGGTAGAAATAATAAATACGTCATTTAGTGATTAAAAGATTTTTTTAAAAAAAAAATACATTTTAATTTTTTGTGAGCTTTTATTTTACAATTAATATATATCAATTTTAGAAATTGAATTTAATAAAATAAAATTTTTATTTTTTAAAATATTTTTAAAATTAGGCTGTTGGTTCAATTTCATATTTTTGGCAAAATAATTTATCGACATAAAAAAATTGAGTTTCAATGACAAATAGTAAAATCATATAAAATTGTTAATCTAAGGTGTAATGTGATAAAATATATCTAAAATATATCACCAAATAATGTTTATGAAGGAATTCAAAATCTATACTCACCCTCCATTTAACACCCCAATATTTTTCAAATAAATATTGAATGAATAAAACACCGAGTCTCTACAAAACAACATTTTGTTATAACCTAGACAATAAAAATAATTTTGTCACTTCTATGATTTGAATTTCAAAAAACTGATATACATAGTTGCGTTTAGTAAGATATTTGGAGTCTGATAAGATTAACATACATTTTTGGTGAATATTAAATTAACCCTTATGAATAGTAACATAGCCTTATGAATAGTAACGAATAGTAAATCAAAGAAAATAGAAACTTCACCCATGAATGTATAAATACAATTTAGACATCTTATAAGTCACGAAATGACCATAACATAAGTATTGGTATTTTTGAAAGTCTTAAATATTTTAATTACAATTTTTTGACTAATTTAATAATTTAAAATGGAAAATAATTTTCATAAAATGTAATCATAAATTGTTATTTTATTGTCTAATGATTATAAGATAATTTTATGAGACCTTGATTAACTTTTCAAGGTGTTATAAAATGAGTTATAGTTTTAAAGTTTTTTTGAATAAATTATGATTCTATTTAAAAATTGAATTAAAAAAATTTAAAAAATTATTTTCAAAAAATGAATTTCATTTTTGAATTCTACAAGATAAAAAATGGCTGGGGTGATTTTTTGGGATTTTTCTAAAATACTTGAATTTTTTATGAATAGTGAAATAAGGTAATTTATTGTATATATACATTATGATTTAAATACACTATTACTTGAAACATCGCTGATTTAATAACCCTTGTTTAAAACTTACATGACATTATTACTATTTTTGGTCATGGAATCATTACTATATCTTGTCTTATGGAAAAATAATAAACTAATGATTAAAATATTAAGAAAACCCTCCTCTCCTACACTATAAAAACCACCCACACTCCCCTCTTCTATTCACTCATCTCAAGCCTTGTAACTTATCTAAATTCTGCTTAAATTTCATCCCAAGATACTCCCCATTCATGAAATTGAACCTAAATTTTATTATTCAGGTCATTAAGATCAAGTGAAGAATACCATTGGACTTAAGGTAAGGGGTTTATTCATCTCACTTCCATTTTTGTGAGATATTACTTATTCACTACTATTACTTGTGTATGGTGTATGTATACTACCCATTGATGTTTAATATTATTAATCCTTTTATTTTTATGATATTAAATTTATCATTTTATGATTATTAATTTTTTGGAATACGATTCAATTGATTACGAAGTTGTAAGTATTTTCTACTTAAACCTCCATTTTCATTCGGGTTGCTCTGATTCTCTACTCACCTAAATGAAATTATTATTTATTACTATATACTCATAAATTATGTGTTAATTTTATATATATTCTTACCAATCATAATCCTCCATTAGTTTATGGGGAGTTACATGTTTTAAAATAATCTTTTAAAAATTCTTATGAAATTTAAGCCCGATTCAGGGAAATTCTAAAATTCTTACCAATTATGAAGTTCAATATATAATATGTTTTTAGTCATATTTATCTTTCTAAAACCACACATTCTGACATGAAAAATGTATTATGGTTCATTTCTGGTTTTATGAAAGCAAACATGACTTTGCGCTTTAAAATCTCTTTAATGAATTCCTTAAACTGCACTAAAATGTTTAAATTCTAAAGATTATTTAAAAAACCTTTTTACATGATTTCACTTCAGTGGGGAATAATTTATGCCTAAAATGTAATATAAATGTACTTAACTTTTCTTTTTTGGGATATAAATGTTTAAAACTAGATTTATGACAAATACAAATGATTTTCCAAAAGAACTCTTTTTTCCAATGTAAAATAGATTTTTCTCACCTCAATTTACTTTTATGAGATATATTCCTTGTTCACCACTTATTAATTGAATGTGGTGTATGAAATTACCCTTGTTAAATCATATCAAGATTCTACTTATTATTATGATATTCTATGGGATTATGATTTGAATGTTTCAAGGTGGTATGGGACACTTTGGAATGTTTAAGGATTATTTCCTCAAGAATTTCTCAATGGCCTCATTTAAAAGTATATTTATTTATGTCAACATACTTTGATGAATCATGTATTTAATAGAGGTTTATATCTTATGATATCATCTAAAATATGTTGTTAAATAATTTTTGATTAGTTTGACTGTGTATGTGCTATCTTAAAACCATTCACCAATTTACTCTGAATGGATAGTGTTTATGCTTAATGTTTGGGTAAAGTTATCTATATTTAATATGTTAGTTTAAATATAAAAGTATATGCTATTTATGTTTATCAATAATCATATTAGGAATTCATTGGACTTATTATGTGATGGGTGTGGCCCACTATATCCCCTCGATGAATCGGTAGGTCTCTTGAGACAAATAGATATGGACTTGGCCAAGGCCTTGCCCATTTTTAGATATGGTTTTGGCTAAGGCCTTAATAATTTTTAGATGTCTTGGATAAGGCCTTGAATGTATTTTTCAGAATGTCCAGTATATTAATTTCCCTCATTATGAAATTAGTAATTGAAACTTCAAGTAGTTATTTGAATAGTAAAATACCCATTATTATGCTTTATTATGGAATTATTTATCCAACTCTTATTTATACCATAATGTGTTCAAGTTTATTTTTAAAGGCACATGTTTTAGTTATTCAGCATACCTAATATTTATGTTTATTATATATTATGCTATGTTTCTTACCCTTACTGATCATCTGAGCTCACCCCTATCTTATGTTTCATTTTCTTAGGACATGAAGAAGTTTATTATGAATGAACTATAGGGATAATCATAGAGTTGTGGATGTTCCCAATAAAACTTATATTTTTTATTTCTTTTAAATTTGTAATGTTGAACCAATGTATGTATCTGGTTTTCCAAAACTACTAAACTACTCGTTCCTTCGAAATATGACTTTCTTGTAAGCGTGCCAATGTAATGAAATAATGCATCACCTTTAGGCAGCTAGGGTTTGGGCATCACAGTTGGTATCAGAGAAAGTTTAATAGAAAACTTGGAAAATATATTTAGACAACATAGATTAGAGAACAAAACCCTTAAATAGTCTTTGAGGATAAGTATACATGAACATCATAGAACATTGGTAAGGAAGAGATTATATGGATCCTTCTAGAAAATATATCCTTATATGTATACTACAAGTGGATGTTGTTCTGGCACATATATAACCCAGAGTAACAACTCTGACAAGGAGTTTCGATCTTGACCTGGGGTATCCTAGTACACAACAACATGACTTACTATGAACCTAGTTTTATACTCCCAGGGAATATGTTTAGGATAATTCAAATTTTCTTTACCCACAATTATGAAGGATTTATTCCCCCAAAGTAACCAAAGTAACCAAAGTATATGGTTCTAGGATTTACAATGAATTAATTTATTCTATGTTTAGAGTTATAGAGATTTCATTATTTTATGAGCTAATATATTATATGAAATTGATTAGAAATGACACATAGTATAAGGAATGAGAACATCACCAATGTACGTGATGCAAAGAGTAAGAAGGATTATATCTCTTATGGTCTTAATCCATTATTTAAAAGGAAGATAGTCTCCCAAGTATCCTCATCATATAAGGAAATAGTATCATGTGTTAAAAATATATTTAAATAATTCTATAATTCCTATGGCTTTGAAGGGAAACAAGAAAATAAGAGGATGGATGAGAAAAAGATGGATAGTGGGAAGAAGGGAAACAAGGTTTTTCCCACATGTTATAACCGTGGAAAGAATAAACCTAGTAAATGATTGAAAGGAATGAGAGTTTGTAATAAGTGTGGAGAAAAAGAACGCCAATTTTGTGATTGCAAGGGCAAGAAAATTTTTACAATGTATAATGATTCAATTGCAAGTAGATGAGACACTATGTGAATCAATGTTCCAAGCGTCAAAGGAATATGCCCCAGATGATGTTACTGGATAATGAGAAAGTTATGATAATACCACAAATAAAGTGGAATGATTAATATTTCTCATCAAGAATCATGTTTTTTGAATATTTTATCTGTAATATACTGGTTATAAGAATTATAGAATATATGAGGATTGTACTACAATACTATTTCATTAAGTATTTGAGGTTGTATGATGATTTGTACGAAGGATAAGTGACTCAGTAGAAAGTTAATATCTTGGGAAAGAATATGGGTGAGGGAAAGACAAACCTAAATATATTCTTGATGATTAAGATAATGATGAAGAAATGATTGATTTGGATAAGTACTGACTACCTAAAAAATTATTATTGACTTATTGACAAGTGGTCTATGCTATCATTGATGGATTTTACAACATTTTTGGATATAAGGAATATATCCAATAACATGTGTAAGGATGAATGCATGTTTCCAAAAATGTTTTATAGTAATTTGAGTTATTACCATATTTCAAGATGACACATGATGAAGATATTCACATGTTTGGAATGTGAACATTTAGGGCTTCTCCATGTTTATTAAAGAAAAATAAGGTATCAGATGCATTGAGTATGATAGATCATGGAGTCCAAAACAAAATGAGGATTTCCAAGGACCATGTGTACATAGATCTAGAAAGGATGGGTATGAGAATTATTCTAATGTTTTGGGTCAGGATCTTTTGTAAAGTTAAACCATTTAAGAAATGGTTTAAGTTTATAATTGTATGAGGTTTTAGAGATTAATGTCACCACATGATGCAACCTGTGCTAAGAGACGAAGTATAGATAGTTGAAGGCACAAACAAAGGATAAGATTGTGTTTATGAAATAGAAATGTATATTTGTACTCTTATAGAGTGGAATAATATCTCAACTCTAGGAAAAGAGTCTTAAATAAAAATTCTATCCTATTATCATATTTTTTCATGATATCAATAAATTTTTTCATAACTATTGTTTATGTTGTTTTTGGTAATGATCTTTCATCTGAGCAAGTTCTCTATCAGTTTCCATAAAAACATGATGGTTTGATTATTCTCCCATGAACATGTTTTCCAATTACAATGCGTAGTTTTATAGTAACTAATTTATTTCCCTTCCCTCTTATTAAGAGGATATTATAACAATATTCTCGATATGGGATTCCCAGAATGAAATTTGAAAGTACCAACCACTAACTTTCGAAGATCAATTTCAAATTTTGAGGGCAAAATTTTTTTAAGGAGGGAAGAATATAACACCACAAGATTTTTCAAATAAATAATTGAATGAATAAAACAGTGAGTCTCTACAAAACAATGATTTGTTATAACCTATCCAATAAAAATAATTTTGTCACTTCTGTGATTTGAATTTCAAAAGAAATGTCATACACGGTTGCATTCAGTAAGATTTTTGGAGTCTGATAGGATCAACATACATTTTTGGTGAATAATAACTTTAACCTTATGAATAGTAACATACCCTTATGAATAGTAATGAATAGTAAATCAGCCAAAAAAAATAAAACTTCACCCATGAATGTATAAATACAATTTAGTCATCTTATGAGTGAAAAAATGATCATAACATAAGTATTGGTATTTTTGTAAGTCATAAATATTTTAATTACAATTTTATGATTAATTGAATAATTTAAAATGGAAATTTATTTTATTGTCTTATGGTTATAAGATAATTTTATGAGACCTTGATTAACTTTTCAAGGTTTTATAAAATGAGTTATAGTTTTAAAGTTGTTTTTTTGAATAAATTATGATTTTATTTAAAAGCTGAATTAAAAATATTTAGAAAATTATTTTCAAAAAATGGATTTCATTTTTGAATTCTACACGTTAATAAATGGTTGTGGTGAATTTTTGGGATTTTTTTAAAATACATGAATTTTTATGAATAGTAAAATATGATAATTTACCGTATATATACATTATGAGTTAAATACACTATTAATAGAATAATACCTGATTTAATAACCCTTGTTTCAAAATCACATGAACTTATTACTATTTTTGGTCATGTAATCATCACTATTTCTTGTCTTATGGAAAAATAATAAACTAATGATTAAAATATTAAGAAAACCCTCCTCTCATCCACTATAAAAACCACCCACACTCCCCTCTTCTCTTTACTCCTCTCAAGCCTTGTTCTATGTCTATATTCCATTAAAATATCCTCCCAATATCCCACCCCACATTGAAAAGACCTTGGTCTTATAAACATGCGAAATCCTCTCCCCTAAAGAGGCTCTAAAGGAAGATTAACTCAAGAGGTAAATTCCTCTTTTAAATTCTCTTATTTTCTTTTCAAGTTCCGTTGTTTTCTTTTCTATCCTCACCTATCCACATAAAAATGTTATGAAACCCCCAGTACCTTAAATTTAGTGATGCTAGTAGTAAAAAACACTATCTGAGATGTTCTAATTTACCACATTCAAGGATGATGGGTTTTCAATTTCTATTACCATTTTAAATTCTGGTCATGAAACCATTATTATGGTTGAAACAGGTTATAATATATGTATTATGACTCATATATGGTTATGGAATATTTTTCCACACATGGTTTTGATTTATAAATAAAAATGAGTTCGTTGTGTTCAAAAAACCACCAATTAACCCAAACAGTTATCATTAAATAATGTATATAATGATTCATCTTCACTAAAAGTAACCAAATAAAATTTACAACCATGTAACCTTATTTATGTTCACTAATAACATATAACTTTAATTCTGTTCAATCATCCTCATTTTACACAATTCTCCATTCATGTATATAAGTATACCGATCATGAAATAAACAGACTTGAACAATGAAATTGAACCTCTTAACCCATCAAAAAGGCCATGAATAAAATTAATAAGGTTATAATAAATAAATTTCATGTAAATGAGGTTCTTCAATTATTAATTAATGAACCTAAATTTTATTATTCAGTTCATTAAGATCAAGTGAATAATACCATTGGACTTAAGGTAAAAGGTTTCTTCATCTCACTTCCATTTTTGTGAGATATTCTGTATTCACTACTATTACTTGTGTATGGTGTATGTATACAACCAATTGATGTTTAATTTCATTAATATATTTATTTTCATGATATTAAATCTATAATTTTATGATTATTAATTTTTGGGTATAATATTCAATTGATTACAACGTTTTAAGTATTTTCTACCCGAACCTCCATTTTCATTCAGGTTGCTCTTATTCTCTAATCCCTCAATGAAATTATTATTTATTCCTATATAATACTCATAAATTATTTTTGAATTTTATATATAAGATTACCAATCATAATCGTTCATTATTTTATGGTGATTTTTATGTTTTAAAAGAATATTTCAAAAATTATTTTGAAATGCAAGCCCAATTCAAGGAACTTCTCAAATTCTTACATATTTTGAAGTTCACTCTATAATATGTTTTAACCCAGATTTATCTTTCTAAAATCACAAATTGTAACATTAAAAATATATTTTGGTTCATTTATGGTTTTATGAAATCAAACATTCCTTTGTGCTTTAAAATCTCTTTAATGAATTCCTTAAACCGCACTAAAATGTTTTAATTCTAACGCTTATTTAAAAACGCTTTTTACATGATTCCACTTCAGTGGGACATCATTTATGCCTAAAATGTAATATTAATGTCCTTAACTTTTACTTTATGGGATATACATGTTTAAAACAAGATTTATGACAAATACAAATGATTTTAAAAAATAACTCTTCTTTTTCAATGTAAAATAGATTTTTCTCACCTCACTTTAACTTTTGTGAGATATATGCCTTGTTTACCACTTATTACTTGAATGTGGTGTATGTAATTCCCCTTGGTATGTAATATAAGGAGTATAATTATTATCATGATATTATGAGGTATTTGTTTTGAATGTTTAAAGGTGGTATGAGACACTTTGGAATGTTTAGGGATTATTTCCTCAAGAATTTCTCAATGGTCTCATTTAAAAGTATCTTTATTTATGTCAACATCCTTTGATGAATCCTGTATTTCATAGAGGTTTATATCTTATGATATCATCTAAAATATGTTGTTGATGAGTTTCTTATTTGTTTTAATATATATGTGCTATCTTAAAACCATTAACCAATTTACTCCGAATGGATAGTGTTTATGCTTAATGTTTGGGGAAAGTTATCTATATTTCATATGTTAGTTTAAATATGAATGCATATGTTGTTTATGTTTATCAACATTTATATGAGGAATGAATTGGGATTATTATGTGATGGGTGGGGCCCTCTATATCCCCTTTATGCATCAGTAGGTCTCATGAGACAAATAGATATAGACTTGGCCAAGGCCTTGCCCATTTTTAGATATGGTTTTGGCCAAGGCCTTAATCATTTTTAGATGTCTTGGTTGAGGCCTTGAAGGTATGTTTCAGAATGTCTGACATATGCATTTCCCTCATTATAAAACTAGTAATTAAAAGTTCATGTGGTTATTCAACTAGTAGAATACCCATGATTGTTCTTTATTATGGCATTATTTATTCAGCTCTTATTCCTACTATAATGTGTTCAAGTTTATTTTCAAAGGAATGTGTTTTAGTTATTCACCATGCCTAATATTTATGTTTATGATATATTTCTCTGTGTTTCTTACCCTTACTGAGCATCTGAGCTCTCCCTTTTACTATGTTTCATTTTGTTAGGACACGAATAAGTTTATTATGAATGACCTATAGGGATAAACTTAGATTTGTGGATGTTCCCAATAAAACTTATATGTTGCATTTCATTTCAAGTTGCAATGTTAAACCTATGAATGTATCTAGTTTTACAAAACTATTAAACTACTTAGTCCTTCGGGATAAAAATTTCTTGTAATCATGCCAATGTAATGAAATAATGAACTGGCTCTGGGAAACTGGGGTTGGGGTGTTACACTCCATCCATTTTTAAAAATTTTCTAGGAAAATTGTATTCTTTATACATTATTGAATAAGTTTTTGAAATTATTCCACTAAAAAATATATAAAAGGACCCCCATAATCCACCCATTACAAAGTACAAAACTCCATTATTTTATTCTATTATATCTACTTAATTTCCCACCATAAAAAATATATCTCATTATTTCATGTTTTTGGTCATAAGATGGATTCTCAAATCTTTTCTTTTAAAGAAGGACATTGAGAGATGATTTGAATCTTCAATATAAATTTTACCATTTTATTAATAATTTAATTTATATTTTTCATGATCCCCTTCTTGATTGTTAGTTTACATTATAATAGTGAGAAATTTCCATCATTATTCATCTATAAGAATGATATTTTAACAATACAATAACATATTCTTAGTCTATCATTCATTATGAAACATTCTTGATTGGGTTCTATAACTCTTACATTAATGATTCTATAACATTATCATACTGAATGAATAAGAAAACTTTAATTTGTGTAATATATATTATTAATGTCTAATTATTTCTTTATTTTAATTATAAAATGATAGTATAAAAAAGTCATTTATTATTAAATTAACCCATTTTGGTGGATTAAAAAATTCAAAACAAACAAATTGAGGAAAATCATTTATAAATCATAATTTTATCATCAATAAAATAATTATTAGACTGTATAACTCTATCAATAATATCTATATCCATTATTTAAACATTATATATTAGATAAACATAATATCAAGGTATAATGACCAATGACTAAAACCACATTTCAGAAAAAAGAATGTAGAAAATGGAAAAATTAACCACTTACGATTATTAATGAACATGAAAGATTAATTATTAGATAATAAAAAATTTAAAAATAATGGTATAATGTAAAAATATATAAATAATGTTATTATATGGATTAATAATAATCCACTTATGATTATACAAGGAGATAGAGTGTGCTCAACCAAGTAGAAATCCAAAGTAAGGGTTTTCATGGACAAATATCATTCCATTGAGTCATACTATTTCATTTATAGAAACATTCTTATATGTTAGTCATAATATTATATTTGATTTTATTATATTGATTTTCTTATTATATTTTAATGATATTAACTTTACTCCCCATAATAATCTTTCCGATTGATTTTTTTCTCAAAAAAATATCAGAGTGTAAAGGAAATTTTCCACTCTATATTGAGTATTTCTCTTCAATTACCATGATCATTGCAGTAATTTTTTCCTTATTTTAAAAGTTATATATATATATTAAAATTTACAATTTTTATATTTCTCTTCATTTACATCCTAATGGAAATTTTATATTATTTTCACTAATGTGAATTAATTTAAATCATAGAAATTACTTAAAAAGCATTTCTTTGCACTTATGTATCATTTTGTACCTTTCAATCCATGTTTCTTATACATTATAATTATTTTCATTCAAGTATTCATCATTTAAATGATTATTATTTAAATAATTTTTTATAAAACATTTCTATCCTTTTTAAAATGATATAGAAGTAACTTATATCATTTTTACAAAAACATTAAGTAAACTATTTTGATGAATTATCTCCCATTTTCTATTCATCCAATGAAGGATTTGTAAGAAACTTCCCCCTTCTCTTATTTTGAGGTACAAACCCTCTAATTTTTTTTCCAAAAAACTTTTATTTTTTCCTTTTAATAAATGACTATGGGGGTTCCGGGGGGTGATGGGGGTATTTGGAAAAAGTGGTAGGTGGTTGAGGCATGCAGCATAAGGGATTCAATGCCACTGGATGGCCGGTGTTACCCAATGTCAGCTAGTCGGGTTTGGACTATTTTTTAAAGGGGAAATCCTATTTTAACCCCTTTTCACCCATACTTCTTAACTCAATTTTCCCTCATTCAGGAAAGTAATAATAGTGCGGGAATCCATTCCTCCTTTACTTGGTTCTTGGGTGTTCCTCCTTTATTCTACATCCAATTTTGATTTATTTAATTTCATTTGAAGTCTCATAGTATGTATATAACTACTTTATATTTTAAAACCATTTATACCTTCATTCTAAATATGTCCTTCCATGTTTAATGGAAATTACCTATTATCAATGATTTTATCTAGTTTATTTATTTCTCTTATTTTTACAAGAACTGATGCTTGATACTTGACAAGTGAGACTAGTCAATCTAAGTTAGATGGTCTTGTTCATTTTCCCTCAAAGTCTAATAATTTTATTACATGTTTAGATTGTACCATCATGCTAACTCTTAGGAAACATGAACTAAAATTAATCTATATTGTTTTGATTCTTTGTGGATGAATTGGACACCCCTTTGTCCATATGAAACAATGATAAAATAAGAGGAGACATCTATAAAGACTTTATGGTAGTGAGATATATTATGAATTAGAATTGGATGAATTAATCACGGTAGTTTAGTGATAGATTCCCATTATGGTATAATTCTCAATAAAGAATGTGGGATGCCTAGTATGACCTTTATGACCCCTTAATACATATAAACATGGAATTATTAAATGAAAATATGAATTAAAAATTAATGATGAACTTAGATTGAATCAATGAATAGTTTATTATTTTAACTTTGGTAAAATTACATGTTTGAAATTCTTGGAAATGGTTATGAGTATGGAATAACACAGAGGACATACTTGGACACCTTATGATTGGTATTACTATAGAATTAAATTTTCAAGTCTATTATTCAATTAGGGGATGCATGTGAATGTTGGGGTGTGATGACACATTTGGATTCAAATATGTCTAATGAAATGGAATTCCTTGACCAGTCTAGTGGATTATACACAAATTCATTACTAAAAATAACATGGGGGTGGATCCCCCTTAGATTTGGTTGACATGTATAATTGTTGAATTCCATAGATTAATTCCATAGATTCATTAAGGGTAACATTTTTGAATTCTATGGGATGAGTTCTACATATTTTTCTAGATCTTGTTTGTGTGAAGTGACTTAGGTGTAAACCATGGATTCCAATCAAGTCATGCCTCTAAATGTCAAGGATGGTCCCTTAAGTTTAAAATGTACTTATAAATTTTCTTGTGAATTATGGGAAGGGAATGATTAGATGACCCATGTGGATTCTTTAGGTAACATGATCTTGGTTACCTTGATGATACACCTTGGAACTATATTAGGTAATGACACATTATCCACATTCCAAGATTAGTATTGGTTGAAGATGGTAGGGTTAGCCCAAGTTATCTCTTTGTGACCAGAGGCCCGACATAGTTCCTTTTATTTACATAGTTTATTATTACTCTTAACGCTTCAAATATATATATATATATATATATCACAAATTTATGTTTTACATATTATATATGATTTTCATTAGACACCATTGGTGGTGACCAACTGATTTGTACTCACACTTTGTTAGGGACATCGTTTAGTACCTGAAAATATATCAAGGATGGAGGCCAAGACAAGGTTAAGCTACCTATAGCTAATGCATGATGTTATTCCTATGATTGGTTTTGGGAGTAGGGAGTTATGCTAGGGCCTTTGATTATGACTTGATATTATAATACCTATTTATTTTATCTAGATTTGATGTAAATACACTTTCATTTATTTTTATTGAGTTGGACTCTGCACATAATGTATATTCTCCCCACTATACCACCTATATACCATTGTTTCTTGAAAATATCCTCTGATATATAGGTAGGTACACTTGAGGTTATGTGAAACACTAGGTCAGGGCATCAGTTAAGTGGATTTTGGGTCATAGTGTTACAAAATAATATTAAAGATGATTTTTATTATTCTATTATTTGGGTCTGGTATGTATAAGAATAATATGTTTCAAGACTTGATAATGTAGTTATTCTTGGGTGTATCTAACCCATGTATGAGAGAAAATCCAAGTTTCCAGGTGATAAAATTACTGTTCATAGAATTTGTTTTTACAGATGATCTATTTTCACCATGAGTGAGGTATTGTTTTATGAGGTTATGATTTATTATATTTTCACTCTTGGGTTGGTATGGCAAGAGGGAATGCATCATGTACCATATTATCCATGTAGGTATTTAATGATATGTTAGACTGAATTCCACCATTTAGCCATGTAGGTATTTACATTCTTTTCATGTAGTATGCTACTTAGTTTATTAAGCTACTTTAACTCACCCATTCTATGGGTAGTGATGAGTTGGATAGGTAAATATACATCAAGGATGACCTCATACAAGAGATAAAGGAATAGGTTAATGTCCCCCATCTGACCACAATCTATGAGATAATGAATGAGGACTTGATTTACAAGGGGAATATAAGAGAGGCCTGTCACCCAGGCTAGGTAGAACTAGTTGGGATTCGATTATCTAACATTAGGAAGAACTACTTTGATTTTTCCTGATAGATTAGTGGGGGACAGATCACTCAGGGAGATAACATGAATGAATTTGCATCAGTGTGGTAAGGCTAGTTACTACCATTAGCACTATGATAGGTATCTAATTGAGTGTCGATCCTATGAGAGGATAGGTTATCTCTATAGGTCTTTTAAGATTTCATCACATGCAATAAAAAAAGGGATTCTGGTTTATTCCATAGACCTGATGTTGGATCTACTACCCCTCTATATATGGGAAGTTGGAGTTTAAATGGTTGCACAGGTTGGTAGGGGTGCACAATATTAGAGTTAATCACACCAGTAGGATTTTAAGACACTGAGGAGTTAGTATAGGATTCCTGGTTGAGGTTCAAAGAAGGTACATGTATAGAAAACTACTCCAGAAGATCAGGAAACTAGGCCTTCTACCATGAGAGGTGTGATTTTGGTATCTTTGAATTTCACTTCTTTTGATTCTACAATAGGGGCTTCACACTATTTTTATCCACAAAATTCATGTTAGGTTTACATATGGTTGTCGAGTATTTGTACGTTTTGATTTCTATTGACACCCTATTGTGTGTCTTATCTGAAGGAGTCTGACACTATATGGAGTTTGCTCTTGAGATCAGTGGTTACCAGTTTTAATGGGACCTTATCATGCAATATGTGACTAGGTTTGAACTAAATATATAAATATATTGGTTGGTTCCCTATAAGTATCACATATATTTCTACCATCAATGGATTTACTTTTATATCCTTAAGAAATTAGTTATGTTTAAAAGGGAGAGTAAGAAATGTATTCTTTCCGAGTAGGTCCTGATCACCAGAAGCTGGGTGATGTGTCTAACCAAATTTTCAACTTTATGTTGGATGATTTAGGGGAGATTTAGGTAGTTTATTATCCTTTGGTGGGATAATTTTTTATGTTTTATATGATGAAATCATAAGATTACCTCCAAATATATAGGTGGAGTTAACCAAAAAACTCATTCTTGGCACAAATAACTATTTCTATTATACTATATCAGATAGCTCTGAGAAAGCATCATGAGTTAATAATCTAGCCAGAGGACTTAGAGGCCAAGGGGTTTATACACCTTAGTAAATCCCCTTGGTTCTCTCTTATCTACTTTGGTAATAATGATGATGTTATATTATTATTTTGTGTTGATTATTGGTGGTTGAACCATGTGACTATTAAGAAATGATATCCATGACCACATATTAATCAATTATTCAACCAAATAAGGGGTGATCAGATCTTATCCAAGATTGAATTGAGAAGTGGTTATCACTAGGTTAGTGTGAGACACATTGATATATCACATACAAATTTCTATAGAATTCATGACCTGTATGAGTTCTTGGTGATGTCGTTTGGCTTGAAAAATGCACCAGTAGTGTTTATGGACCTGATGAATAGAGTTTTCCATCAATACCTAGATAATTTCATGGTGTGTTTTTCAAAAGACATCCTCATGTATTCCGAAATGAGGGAGGATCATGTGTAGTTCCTAGATATCATTTTGGGAACACTATGGGAGAATAGGTTATATGATAAGATCTCAAAGTGTTATTTTTGGATCGACTAGATACACTTCATGAGGAGTAGAATATCTTAAGAGGGAGTTTCTATCAACCTTGATAAAGTGAGAGTTGTGATTTATTTTGAGTATTACAAGAAGGTTTTATTGTTCAGATATTCATATGATTGTTAGGATATTATTGATGTTTCATATAGGTCTTTTTCTGATTAGTAGCTCCTATAAAAGGGACAACCAAAAAGTGGGTAATTTTCTTTGGTTAGAAGATTATGAGTAATCCTTCTATGAGTTTAAGGTAATTTTGACCTCAATAATGATCTTGACCTTTCTATAGTGAGGTGGATTTTTTTTGTATACTTTTATATATCAAGTATTGAGATGAGTGTAGTTGTGACGATAAGGGGATTGATTCATGGAATATGGGTCTCGACAGTTGAGGCATCATGAACATAATAACCTTGTACATGATCTTGAGATATTAGTAGTTATGAAATCCATGATATTCTAGTTTTACTATCACTTTTGAGAAATGGTTTTGGTCTATTCATACCATAATAGTTTGAGGTACATTTTCATTTAGCAGGACCTTAATGTTTAGAAAATATGGTCGGTTGAGTACCTCCAATCATTCATCATTGATCTGGACTACACACCAGGGAAGGTAAATATAGTTTCTAATTTTCTAATCCAAAATATGTAGCCTCATGTTATCTATGAGTCATGTATTTGGTGTATTAAAAAACTATAGATAGGATACACAACACCTATTTTAGAATGGGTGAGTATTTTGGGATAATAGGTGATTTAAAATGATTATAAAGTAAACCATATTTTCTACTCATGAATCAAACCGATGAAGAAGAATATTTCAAAAGATCCCATGAAAGCATTCAAATATCCTCTTTCACATTATCCTCTTATGAGTGAAAATTAAAACATCTATATTTAATTTAGAGAGGGACCCTATTCCAACATACATTGTTTAATATTTTTTAATAAATATTTCTAGAGGATTTCCATAAACCTTCATTCTTATTAGAGAAGGATTTACTTTTGAACTCTGATCATGGAGAGAATGTGTATTGGGAGGGAATTGAGACAACATTGAATCAAAGAAAAAATTTCACCAAAAGATATTATGTGACTATTCTTATTTAAAATACGTTTCACATATTTCCCTTATAATAAGTAAATTTTTTGGATGTATATGTGACCAAGAATTATTATAGATAATAAATAAAAAAGTAATTTTTTTGGAAAACCATTCAAGAGATCAAGTTGAGAGATCCTACTATCTAGTAGGTAGGGGATAAGAAAATATTTATTTTGGAAATGTTGGCGACCTTCTTACTCCATTTTATTAGGTCAGATAGGGTAATGGATGATGGTCTAGAAGGGGTTGAATAGACCATATTTAAAATTTTAATCAAATAAATTGATTAATAAAATTCATTATCAATGTTAATTATTATTGTTAATTAGAAGCGGAAAAAGTAAAGAACACAAGGATATTTTTTATTTTAGTTTAGTCTGAAGTGGGCTCACTTCTACTCTTATACCTATATACTCTGCGAGAGAAACATGTGCACTAAAAATGATTTTTATGGGGGAATCATAACCCAATTATAGAATCCTTTTCTAGTAGAGGGATAACCACAACACTGAATTTTGTATGGGGAGCCACAACCCTTATAACCTAGATTTAGACACTGGGAGTCACAAACCGAATAGTCCTGACTTTAGATATAGGGATTCACAACCCTTAGATCTTGAATTTAGAATCTAAGAGTCACAACCCAAGAAATAAAAATAACCAAAAATTATTTTGTGAGTAAAAGAATAAATAGAAAAATAGAGTGCGTGTGAGAGATGTGAAAAAGTGTTACAGACTCAAAACCAAAAGAAAGAAGATAAACATTGAGAGCACATGTACTAGTTATTGAGGTTTAGATCAGATCGTCTTATCAAGTCAATTATAGTCAAAGAAAAAGTAATTCAACCCGTGAGAGATCATATAGGTGATGAAATAGAGTGTCGCAGGATGCTGCAAATGCATAGTAGATTCAAATTCAAAGAATTTTTTCTTTGAAAAAATAAAGTATAAAAATGTTAATGCGTGTCTTGAAATTTGTATCTTGCTATTGTATTGTGTCGATAACCTGAAAGAAGGAATTATATATATATATATATATATAAGGAATAAATATTCATCAGTTACAACAGCTCCTCTTCCTTAGGATATTCAAAATAAATTGTGATAAGAGCGTTCATAAATATCTCCATGAAAAATGAAGCACAATTTCCTCTTTATTCCAGTAGAACAAATCTTAAATATAATTTAAAATAATTTTGAATAAATCTAACAAAAATATCTCTAGAAATATATTAGTGTTGAATTATTTAAATCACTGATTTAAATCCATTCAAAATTATTTAAATTTAGACAAAATATTTCTTAAAAACTAGCAGCACAATCCGTAAGTAAATTAAAAAATTTGAATTTAAACAATTTTGAAACCTCAAATTAATAGGAAAAAGGCATTGAAAAATTAATAATTTTCCTTTTTAAATATTCCACCAAAAAATATTAAAAACTCTTTGATTATAATCCTTATATTTAATGATAATTTTTCCAGTAGAAAACCTTTAAAAAATCCATATATATATAGAAAATCAATTAAAAAAACGCATGGAATGAATAGTAACTTGGGAAATGAACAGTAATGTACGGTTGATGAATGATACTTTGCACTATTAATGAAAAGTAACATAGGGTTGATAAACCATACTTTTTACTATTCATGAACAGTAATTTAGGGTTGATGAACCATACTTTTCACTATTCATGAATAGTACATAGCGTAAGGATGATGAATAGTAACATAGGGTTGATGAACCATACTTTACACTATTCATGAATAGTAACATAGCATAGAGATGATGAACAGTATCATAGGGTTGATGAACCATACTTTTCACTATTCATTAATAGTGTAGCATATAGATGATGAACAGTAACACAGGGTGATGAACCATACTTTATACTATTCATGAAAAACTGGACAACATACTTTAACAAACTTCAACAAATTTTTAAGAGCTCTAAACAGCAGATTCAGACTTTGGTAAAAAATACTTATTTGTATAAAAACTTATTATACTTTAAAATAATCAAGAATCAAATAAAACCATCGCCCAATTTTCCAAATATCATAAAAAATAGAAGAAAAAACATTCTAGAAAAACAACAGTTCTGAAAAATCAATGAATTAATTCAAAAAAATTAATCACCATTCAAATCAACTTTTTAGACTTCGATGTAAACTAATGAAATAAATAGAAACATTCTGGTTTTCTATAAAATCAAGTTTCATTCAAATTCAATATCTTTGGAAGTTTAAGTAAAATAAATACATAAATGTTTTAAAACTGAAAACCGCAGAGTTTCTAAAATTGTAGCAGAAAATAAATTGAAATTTTAGAGTAATAAAAATGAATTTTAAGACTTTATCATAAATAAATTAAATGTTGATAAATATCTTATATATAAAACGTGATAAGAATCACATAAATCTATATACTATAGTTCAAGAAATCATCAAAATACTAATTTTTTTAAAAAGAAAAATCACATGTAATCAAACAAAAGAAAACATGCACATGCAAAAGCAATCTCTCTATGTAATAAAACAAGTAATAAAACAAAATATAATTCCCAAAAAATCTACCCCTTTTTGTATGATTATGAAACCAAAAATTTTGAACAATTAAAACTAATTTTAAAAGCATTTAAAACCAATTTATTTCTCCCTATATTCTCCCAAAATATCTCTCCCCATTTTTCTGAATAAAAAAAGTGAAAACAAACTCCCCCTAAAATAATGTAGTAAAAAAAATTAAAATTCTAACATACCAAGTTAAAATTTATTCTTTTTAAATTGAGAAGAGTCTAAAGGCTTTGTAAAAATATCTACTAGTTGATTTTCAGAAGGAATAAATTCTAAAACAATATCAACCTTGTTCACATGATCTCTAATAAAATGAAATCTAAGATCAATATGATTTGTTCTAGAATGCTGTAAGGGGTTTTTAGAAATATAAATTTCATAATTATTATCACAATAAATAGAAATGTTATCAAGATAAACACAAAAATCACATAATGTTTGCTTAATACATAAAATTTGAGCCCAACTACTAGTAGCAGAGATATACTCAGCTTTTGTAATAGATAAAAAGAAACTGATAGTTGTTTATTATAAGACTATAAAGTTAATTTTTTCCTAGAAAATGACACATACTTAATGTTATTTTTCTATCAATTATACATCCTCCAAAATCAGAATCAGAATAATATGTTAAATCAAAATAGTTATATTTTTGATAAAATAAACCAGAATCTACAATTCCTTTAACATATCTAATTATTATTTTTACAGCTTTAATATGATTTAATTTAGGATCTTCTTGAAATATAGAACATAAACAAACAATAAACATGATATCAGGTCTATATGTAGTTAAATATAGAAAGCCACCTATCATTCCTTTATAAAATTTAAAATCAATAGATTTAGTAGGAGAATCAAAATCTAATTTACAATTAGTAACCATAGAAGTTTTCATAGATTTAGAAGAATCAAAACCAAATATTTTAACTCACTCTTTAGCATAATTATATTTATTAATAAAAATTCAATCATTTCTTTGAAAAATTTGAATTCCATGAATGAATTTTAATTCTCCCATTAAATTCATGTCAAATTTAGAAGACATCAAAGAAGAAAATTCATTACAGATAATTTCACCAGATAATCCAAAAACTATATCATCAATATAAATTTAAAAAATTAAAATATCAACAAAGCTTCTTTTAATAAAAAGAGTTGGATCAACATTGTCTTTTTTGAAATCATTATTTAACAAAAAAATAAATCATTTCATACCAAGAAATATGTGCTTTTTTAAGACCACACAATGCTTTAAAAAGTTTAAAAACATGGTTAAGAAGCTTTCCAATTTCAAAACTAGGGGGTTAAGAAACATAAACTTCTTCTGTTATAAAACCATTTAAGAAATCACTTTTTGACATCCATTTGATATAATTTAAAATGATGAAAATAGGCAAAATCCAATAAAATTATAATTTCCTCTAACATGGAAATAGGTGAAAAAAATCTTCAAAGTCTATAACTTCTTATTGAGAGCATCCTTGAGAAAAAATCCTGGATTTATTTTTGAAAATATATCTAGATTCATCAAGCATTTTTAAAAAGATCCAATTAGTTACAATTACCTACTTATCCTCAGATAATTATACTAAAGTCCAAACATTATTTATCACAAAACGAGTTAATTATTCTTACATAGAAACAATATAGTTTTCATATTTTAAAGAATCATTAAAATTAAAAGGAACAAAATAATAAATAAAAATAGAATTGGCACAAAAATTTAAAATATAATTTCTATATTTAAATATAGAATTAACATTTTCAATTACATTTTCAACAAGATGATATTTGTAAATATTTCATGATTTTGGATCTGGTTGAGAAGGAGTATTCTCCCCATCAATTTATTCATTCGCATCTTGAGGAAATTATTCACCAAAATTAAATTATCTAAACTCTTCATTATAAATATTAGAATCAAAATTTAATTTAACATTATTTTCATCAAACATAACATGAATATATTCTTCAATAATCATATTTCTTTTATTAAAAATTCTATAATATTTACTATTATTAGAATAACCAATAAAAACACCTTCATCAATCTTAGAATTAAATTTATCTAAATTATCCTTTGAATTTAAAATAAAAACTTAACAACCAAAAACTCAAAAGTAACCAACTTTAGGATTTTTATTTTTGAATAATTTATAAGAATTTTTCTTTAAAAATGGTTTAATAATAATTCTATTTTAAATATAACAAGAAGAAAAAATAGACTTAACCTAAATATCTTGGATAATTATATCCACTCAACATAGTTCTATCCATTTCAATAAGAGTTCTATTTTTTTATTCTACAACACCATTTTGTTGTGGTGTTCTAGAAGTAGAAAAATTATTAAAATAACCATTATTTTCACAAAAATTTTCAAAATATAAATTATGAAATTCACCTCCATTATCACTACAAATATAAATAACCATACAACCTTTTTCATTTTGAACTAATTTACAAAAATATGTAAATTTATTTAAAGTATTATTTTTATGAGTAAGAAAGTATACCCAAATAAATCTACTATAATCATCAATAATAACTAAAGTATATTTCTTTCCACCAAGGAGGGAAATTTGAGGGGGGATAAATAAATCAAGATGTATTAACCATAAAGGTCTATTAGTAATTATCTGATTGATGGGTCTAAAATAAATTTTGTGCCGCTTCTCTTTCATGCAAGCCTCACAAACATAAATATGTTTTTTATTCAAGGAAGGTAGCTATAACACATTTTCATATTTTTAGAGATTATGCAACAATCTAAAATTAACATGACCTAAGAATCGATTCTAAAGGATGTTGTCATTATATACAACATTCAAATACTATACATGTTGAACAGTTAGTTCAGAAAAATCAAGAGTATAAATATTGTCTTTTCGATTAGCATAATATAATAAATAATCATCTTTAAAAACTAAACATTTATCATTTTTAAATTTAACTTCCATTACATAGTCACATAATTATGATATACTAATTAAATTACATTTTAAACTTTCAACATATAAAACTCTAGGAATAAAAGTAGAATTTGAAATAACAACTTTACCAAAACCTTTTACCTTCCCTTTGGAATTGTCTCCAAAAGTAACAGTGCCTCCATCACATGTGTAGTAAATGGTAAACATTGATGGGTATCTAGTCATATGGCTATAGAATCCACTATTCATGTACCATATGTCATTCTTGAGACATCCAAGGCATTTTTACTACAAAAATCAATTACTTGACAATTTTGGTTCCCAAGATACTTTTGGTCTAATGGTATTAGTTATACATTTTTTAGGTTCCCATATAGAATTTAAATATGTATTGTAAGGTACTATAGATAATAAGGATTTGGAAATATTAGTTTTTTTGTAAATCCCAAGGATTGTTTAAATATAAGAGAATAATCATTTCTATAGTGGCCTTTCATGCCATATTTAAAACAAGTAACAGTTGAAGTACAACCATTTTACTTTTAACATAATGAGTTTTATACATTTGAGGTATTCTCCTATCATAACCAAAACCATCTTTATTTTTATCAGTTCTTGTCAAAGACATCATCACATGATATTTTTCCTGACCTTGAATAAAATAAGATAAGCTCTGTTTAAGACATTCAACTTAATTTTTAAAAATTTCGTTCAAATATTGAGAAGATTTTAAATTTTCCTAAAATTTTGAATGAGAATTAGAAGCTGTGTTACTTATATTTTCATTTTACAGTAAAAGAATTTTATTTTTAGAAACAAGTTTCCAATTATCTTCTTTAATATTGGTATATAAATCAGTAGCTTTGAAAATATCTTTCCTTAATCTTTCAATTTCATTGTTTAATTAAAAAACATTGGGGTTTTCA
The DNA here is from genome assembly GCA_963277665.1 of Viscum album. Lineage (NCBI taxonomy): Eukaryota > Viridiplantae > Streptophyta > Magnoliopsida > Santalales > Viscaceae > Viscum > Viscum album. The sequence continues at coordinate 459,758,760 of OY728163.1, read as the reverse complement.
AAATCACTTTCAGAATCATAATATTTAGAATAAAAACAATAATTATAAACCTTATCTAGAGATCCCATAAAGCACAAGTTGGTATATTCTTTTTCATTTCCTTATTTCTCACTCGAATCAGATTCTTCTATACAACTCCAACTAGTGGTCAAAGCTGCTTTGTCCTTCTTTTTGTACTTATCATTATTATTTAGTTTTGTAAAATCAAGTTTGATATTACCTTTCTTCCTGCACTCATAACATATTACATATGAAGCATTATAATTCATATCACCTTATCATCTCCCTTATATTTTTATTTTTGAGGGTTTCTTCTAAATTGATTCTTAAATCCTTTCTTCTTCATTCTTTTGTAAACTCCAATCACAATATGATTTATATATTCTTTTTCATAATACTATATATTAGAATCTGAATAGTTAGTAGAAACTATATTCACAGATTTAATAGCTTCACCTTTTCTTTTTTTATCTCCTCAGTAGCTATGTTATTCAGTTCAGGTTCATATTAAAGTGGCGATCCAATCAATTCATCTGTGGTGTACTATTTGAAATTCTTTCTTTCATAAATTATAAGCTTCTTTGTATGGAAATTTTTAATAAGGATCATAAAAATCTTTCAACAAGTACTAGGTTTTCTAGAGCTTCTCCAAGTTAATTCATTACATTCACAATGCTTGTGAATATGTGGAACATTTGGTTTACTGCTTCATCTTCACCCATCTTGAAGTATTGGTACTCATCACGAAGCATTCTAATTTTGGTATGGATTAGTTTGTTAGATCCAAGGTGAGTAACTTGTAGAATCCTCCATATTTCATGAGACGTCTTACAAGAACACACATGACTAAAAACAATTCTTTTAATAGTATAATATAAATTATTAACAACCTTAATAATTTAAAACATATCTAGTAGTATCAATTATGGTAAAAGTATCTAGGTCAGCTTCATGTAGTGTGTACTCTTTTTACATGATAGACCAGTGATCAATGCTCAATTTTTTAAGGTAATCCTCCATTTGGGATCTCTAGTAACTATAATCATTACCATCGAAGTGTGATGGATTTTTAGGAATCCAAGAATCATTGTGGTTCAATCTTACCATCTTATAAGATATTTTTCTTAGACTATGAGGTTTAGGAAAATGTTAGAAAAATTAAAATCACAACAGACTCGAGAGATGGATTTACTAATTCCAAAAGGAAAAATCTTTTGATAAAAATTGAAAACCATCAGAAAGAGAATAATAGAGCTAATCAATTATAAAAAGGATTTCCTTCTGATGCCAATTGTTAGGTTGGACAGGGTAATGTAATATGGTCTAGAGTGAGGTGAATATACTAGACTAAAAAATTTAATCAAATAAATTTATTAATTAAATTAATTATCAAAGTTAATTATTACGGTTAATTAGCAGCAGAAAAATTAAAGAACACAAGGATTTTTTTATAGTAGTTTGGTTCAAAGTGGGCCTAATTATACCATTATACCTCTCTAATAGACAAGAGATATGTGTGCACTAAAAATTATTTTTATTGGGGAATCATAACCCAATTACAGAACCCGTTTCTAGTGGAGAGATAACCATGACAATGAATTTTGTATGGGGTGTCAAAACCCTCACAACCTAACTTTAGGCACTGGGAGTCACAACCCAAATAGTTTTGACTTTAGATATAAGGAGTCACAACCCTTAGATACTGAATTTAGAATCTGGGATCCAAAACCTGAGAAAACAGAATAACAAATAATTATTTTGTGAGTAAAATCATAAATAGAAAAATAAAGTGCATGTGAGAGATAGGGAAAATTGTTACAGACTCAAAACCAGACAAAAGAAGATAAACATTGAGAGCACAGGTAATGGTTATTGAGGTTTAGATTAGCTCATCTCATTAAGGAAATTGAAGTCGAATTATAATTAATTCAGCCCTTGAGAGATTTTTTAGGTGATGAAATAGAGTGTCACAGGATGTTACAAATGCATAGTAGATTCAAAGTTCATAGCACTTTCTCTTTGAAAAACTAGAGTATCAAAAATGTTAACACGTGTCTTGCAATTTTTATCTTGTTATTGTATTGTGTCGATAACCTAAAAGAAGTAATGATATATATATAGGGAATAAATATTCAGCATTTTCAATAACTCCACTTGCTTAGGATATTCAAAATAAATTGAGTCAAAAGAATTCATAAATATCTCTATGAAAAACACAGAACCTTTTCCTCTTTATTCTTGTAGAATAAATCTTAAAAATAAGTTAAAATAATTTTGAAAAACTGTTCCAAAAATATCACAAAAAATATAGTAGTGTTGAATGATTTAAAACACCAATTTAAATCAATTCAAACTTCTTTGAATTTAGACAAAATAGTTCCTGAAAACTACCAACACAATCTGTAAGTAAATTAAAAAAAATTGAATTTAAATAATTCCAAAACCTCCAAATTAATGGGAAAAAGTCATTGAAAATTTATTAATTTTAATCTTTAAATATTCCACAAAAAGTATTAAAAACTCTTCGATTATAATCCTTATATTTAATGAGAATTTTTCAATAGATAAACCTTTAAAAATAATCTATATATATACAGAAAATCAATTTTAAAAAAAAATGCACGGAATGAACAGTAACTTCAGAAATAAATAGTAATGTTGGCTTGATGAACCATACTTTTCACTATTCACAAACAGTAATGTAGGATTGATGAACCATACTTTGCACTATTCATAAATAATAATGTAGAGTATGGATGAACCATACTTTGCACTACTAATGAACAGTAACGTAGGGTTGATGAACCATACTTTGCATTATTTTTGAACAGTAACATAGCGTAGAGATGATGAACAATAATGTAGGGTTGATGAACCATAATTTTCACTATTCATTAACAATAATGTAACATAAGGATGATGAATATTAACTGAGGGGTGATGCACCATACGTTTCACTATTCTTGAATAGTAACATAGTGTATAGATGATGGACTGTAATGCGGGGTTGATGAACCATACTTTGTACTATTCATGAAAAATTGGATATCATACTTTAACAAACTTCAACAAATTTTTTGGGGCGCTAAACCGAATATTCAAACTTTGGTCAAAATGAATTATTTGTAGAAAAATTTATTATCTTTCCAACTAGCCTGAATGGACCGAAGGTCTTCATTTTAATTGATTTTTGATAATCCCCCTTTTAAGGGAAGAGGGGGAACCCTTACAAGGCCCATAGGCTCAGAGATTACAAGGCCCATAGGCTTAGAAGATTACATGACCCGAAGGTCTTAGAGAAATCAACCAAACTATCTACAAGGAACTGCCCCTCCCCAGCATCTGTGTCATGATAGTATCTCTCCACCTTTTCATGGCTGTCTGGATAGGCTTCCCGTGCAAGCACAGGCTGGTACTGATGGCATAGCCATACCCTATCATTCTAAAAATCCATTTGGTTCTGCTTTGGTGAGTGCACCTGCTCTGAATCCTCTTTTGAGGCTGCTCCTTTTTTGTAGTGTGTCTGGGGAAACTGCATGTGGCCTGAAGGCCTTGAGGTGTCTTGAGCGCCTTAAAGGTGGCCCGAAATCCCTACTGACCCGAAGGCCTAGTTGGCCCGAAAGCCTTAAGGACTCCAAGCCCAAACCAATGGCCTAAGGTGAATAGTTCCATCTGATACAGTACCGAACATTACATGCTACAGTACCTGCTACAATAACCGCACCATGTACAATGTACAGTTCTGCTACAGTACCCGTACAGTGTACAATACTGCTATAGTGCTACTACAATGCCTGCTACAGTACCTACTACTGTACTGCTCCTGTACTGCTACAGTACCCCTGAAATATGCCTCCACCTGGTTTTAAACCTGGGTCTTGTGAATGCACTTAAGGATACCTCACCAACTGGGCTGAGGGTCATGTTCTATTATCTTTCCAACTAACAAATAATCAAATAAAACTATCATCTATTGTTCCGAATATCATAAAAAAAAAACAAAATAAAAAACATTCTGAAAAAAATAGCAGTTCTGAAAAATCAAATCAGAACTTCAAACATTTTAATCACCATTCAAACAACCTTTTTATACTTCGATGTAAACTAATGAAATCAGTATAAACATGTTTTATTCCAAAAAAATCATGTTTCATACAAATATTATATCTGTAGAATTTTTATTAAAATAAAAACATAAATTTTTAAAAACTAAAAACTGTAGAGTTTCTAAAACTACAACAAAAAATTAATTTTAATTTTTAGAGTAATAAAAATGAATTTTCATACTTTATTATAAATTAATGAAATGTATATAAATATCTTATCTATCCAATTTGATAAGAATAACATAAATATATATACTTTAGTTTAATAAATCATCAAAATACAGAAATATTTTTAAATGAAAAATCACATGTAATCAAACAAAAGAAAACCTGGACATGAAAAAACAATCTCCCCATGTAATCAAAAAAGTAATAAAACGAAATATAATGCACAAAATTTTTTTCCATACTGATAAATGGATATTCTTAAAAGTGGATACATATATATTATTTTATTTGATGAATAATAGAATTTATTCTTAAAATAGTTGATAAGAAATCCATGGATAACATAAGATACCCTAAAGCTTTCCATGAAACCATCCACCATGAGGTGATTTAATTTCCTACTAATGTATCTTTAAGAGATAAGGAAGACAATTGGAGATAAGAGATACCCATACCAATGGCCATAAAACAAAATGAATGATATAAATCATTTTCTCAAATGTATGATGTAAAACCATAGAGAAGAAATACACCATGTGATAAGGTTAAAAATTTCTTATGAGAATCTAAACTTATAGAGAACTAGAATAACAAATCCTTATTTCATATCTTCCTGACCATTTTCCAAATCAACCTTAACCCATCATGCACCTTATCATCAAGACCGAATGTTATATCCTAGGATAACCCTATCTCCCCATGGATTCTTCATCCATCGTTAAAACCATGTTGTTCTGCTATGATAATGTTGAAGTGGAGTGGGATTTGCTATCCACTTAGATTTATAACATGTTTTTTCTAGAATAAATTACACTGAAATATTGGCTATAAGTTTTATAACCAATACCGTTCTTCATATTTGGAATTAAAACCAATGTAGTTACAACTAGTGATCTATGATGATCTCTATTATTAAAAAAATATTGAATTCCTTTATACAAATTAAGCTAGATAATCTACCATTTAGTTTTCATATTTATAAAACCATAAAACCCTTCTCATAATTATAAATGTGACTTTGACATTCAAATCCACCCCACAAGAAACACTTCAAATTCAAGTGATTTTGAGTAAAACTATTCACTAACTCACCCAAATCCATATCCCTAAAAACTATAGAAACTCTAAAAATAAAAAAAAACAATTAGGTGATCATGAATGTTACTTATTTCTATGAGACCCTTCTATACTAGATAACATTCTACTAGATATTATCCTAACCTAGCTATATCATCTACATATTCTAAAGTATATAATAATATGAATATTAATATTCCAATACCATACATATACAACCTTTTTTAAAATTGATAGACCTGGTTTTCCAAAGATGATTGTAGTCAGTGAGAATGATAATGATTTTGGGAAGAAAGATAATAGATCCATATATGTTTACTATAATATTCTTAAAGAATCCAATAAATGAAGCATTGTGTGAATTTAATTAGTATCATATCATTTATATAAATGCGTGGTCTTCCAAGTGATTACAATACATTTTCATTGCACTATGACATATGATAACTAAGTAGCCGAGTTAAAATAATGTTTCCAACTTTGGAAAGTATATATCTATAATTTTGTCATACTTCTTATATTATATAATAATGAATATTTATAAGGTCCTATATATGGAACCTTGGTTATGGATCCATAGAGAGGATGGTATAATAAAAATTAATTGATATTGTTCAATAAATATCTAAAACCATGGTATAGTAAAATCATAATTATTAACTCTCAATATTCATACATTCAAAATAATATACAGACCATTCACCAATTATTGTCTATAAAATGGAGAGAGGAAATTTGTGGAGAAATAATTGGATATATGAATTCCACACTCCATGTTTAAGGGACCTCCTCACAAATGTTTCAATAATCTTACGAACTATTACTTTGGATAAATAATAGGATGAAATCTATGTTGATGGGGGAATTTCATTACTTATCTCTATATGAGATTGTAAATTTTTTATAAACCCCAAATCCTCACATCATTGGGCATCATTAAATTGATTTATCACCAAAAACTTATGAATATAGGAATATATAATAATATAGTAATAAAATATATCATCAAAAAGGAAAATGAAGGTAAAAAATGATGTAGGAGGATTAGTCTAAAAAAAGTATTCTCAATAGTAAAGGTCAGTAAAATAGTTGGTATATTTAACCACTATGAATTTTCCAAAAAAGGCCTCAAAAATTTGAAAAAGAAGGGATCATGGATGAATATTTGATTAGGGAATCTGATTATATGATGTTTTTGTTTTGAATTATCTCTAAGAGGATTGAGATATCAATATAAAGAATAATTTTCATCTGAGATATTTTATAGAGTCTACATGACCAATAATTTTAAGAAGTGATTTCATGGTTTCAAAAGAGGAATTATTATAGACTAAAAACTTAGTCACACATAACATATTCTTTAAAAATTTTACCAATAAGGACTTCCCTTCCTTCTAATCTTATAGTGTATCTTCATCATACCACATTTTGTATACCCCCAGTAATGGAATCACATCACTTGAAGGAAATGTTTTAAAATGAACTATCTTAGTTAGATAATACAATGAAAAAGGAAGATTGAATTGGGATGAAAAAATGAAGAATTAAAGAAAAGTATTAATAAAATAATATATGTTTTGATGAAAAAGAAAAGGTTAATGTTTTTTACAAATTTAGTGATCTTACTATGTTGAGATTAATGGTAGTTTCTTTCAAAGAACCAATATTTTCATATCCAATTACCTTTATTTCCCCCACACCAAACAAATCCCATTTTTTCACTTCATTTAAGAATAAAACTTGTCCCCTTTATATTAATCAAAAATATTATATCTTTAATGATATACATGATAGATAGAATACCAAATTCAAGGAGTATCTTATGGATAATAATCCTTAAAAAATTTATAGGTTAATGGAGAGTAAAATAGATAATAGGAAAATGAGGATAATCCTAATGAGGCTAAGTATTTTTTAGGTATTTTTCTTAATCCCCATGTATTTTAAATTTTATATAAATTCATTGAAAAATTATTTATTATAGGTATGAATTAGAATCAAGTGAGTTTTTATTTAATTTTATGGTATTTTTTATTCATATCAGTATAATATTTTATAAAAAAATTATTTTCATCATGAATAACCTTGTAAAATAAATAAGACATGTGGAATTTTAATGAATCAAAGGATACTGACATAAAAAATATCAAGGGTAATCAGATTATAAAGTCCAAATAAGATTATTTCATTTAAATTATTTCCACCACTTTAATTTGATGTTCCCTTTAAATTATAGTTGTATTTTTTTCAATTAATGAGAGTCAATGTATGTTAGAAGCTTCCATTAACATTAAATGGGGATATATCTCATGTTATGAAAGGATTTTGGGGATAGTCATACCAATATGGGTAAATAATATTGATGAAAATGACACTACCCTTAAAGAACATGGTTGGAGATCATCGAAAGGATACTCAAGCATGTGATGATTGTTGAGATAGTATATATAATAATTTAAGATCTTATCATTGCGTCCAATACAAGTACTAAGGTTAATAATTATTGACTAGAAAATGTTAAGAATTAACAAGCTATGGTTGATGATGTTGGGGGAGAAAAAATCTGATGTAAAAATTGTTCGATTGTAAATATGAAGTGTAAAAAAGGTTCAAATTTTGAAGAGTATCTATCTTATGAAGTGTAGAATATATCCTTAGAGTTCAAGGCTTGAAAAATTATATATTTAGTTTTTATACCCTCTTAAATGAAGGTTTGAGATGTTTGGAGTTTTTTTGAAGAGACCCTAATATAGTTATATGCTGTTCTTATTTTTTTCAAAAATTCTAGATCTTGGAGTTTAAGTGGAAAATTGAACAAGTCTGGAGTCTGTATGAGTCATTTCCCTACCCAATGTATGATTCATTTGTGCTCTGTCTATGTATCTTATATAGGAAAAGGTAGTGTGTCTAATTCATTCTTGAATATGTATATGATATAATGGGAGAAAGTTATATAGAGACTCATGCCTTTTACACATACTATTACATGACTTTTAACATAAACATACATTAATTACAACCCAAATAAAGTTAGGCCCAATGTCCTTGGAAGAATAGGTTCATAATACATCAACATGAGACTAAAATAAAAATTCCTTATTTTACTTTACATAATAAACTCATAATTTTTTATAGATCCTAAAACTGCAGGGGATAACTTCAGGAATATATAGAGAAAAGTGGTGATTTAAAAATCTCAATAAGGGAATTAAAATTATAATGAAACATAATATATTATTCAAAGGCATAACATGATATCATAAAAGAGAATGGACATAAGCAATCAATTGGGACAATAACATATATAACATGGTATTATAATATTATTGCATCATTGTAAATGTGTAATCTATATATATCATGACATAAACATGGGACAAGTCCAAATGACTAGAAAACATCACACAGTGGACAATGTCCCATAATGTATTAGGTTCACTCCCTAACCCCATACATGATTCCTCATGAGACTAAATATTTACCCAATGCATTAGATCTCTATCTGGGCTCACCCATAATAACATGTTCATGGTTATCTGTTCTATAAAATGGAAATAAATCATAAGACATAAACATAATAATTAATCATGGAAAGAAAATGGGTTGCATAATCTTGTATCACATCATAATGAAATGAAATTTCATTAGGAAATGATTTTATATATAAATATAAGGCATGTATTAATCCATATATGAAATGTATAATTAGATAGGTATATATGTAAGGGACATATATACAGGATTTAGAAGCAATACATAACATCAAAGGTCGTCGTCATTGATGAAAATGTTTTTTAAAGATTAAATGGAATATTTTTTTGAGAATAATACCCTTTTCAATTTGAAATCACTTCTTAAAAATATAAAATTTCCAAAATATTATAGAAAAAATTTTCTTAAAAAAGTACCATTAAAAAATTATAAAGGAATATTAAAATAATGAAGTGATTTTAACATCCCATGTTTTTTGAGTAGGTTGAATTCCTCACACGTTTTGAATTTTTGAAGTTTGGTGGGTAGACCAAATTCTTTCTCATTTAATGGAACTTAATTCCAAGTTTTCCTTTAATATAAGACCCTATTTTTGAATGGTTTTAGAGTATTTTAAAATGATTTGGGATTTTGGATGGGTTTTGGGCACATCAAATGCCTGAAGGCCCTGTTTTGGTTAAGTGTAGGGTATAGTGCATGGTTAGATTTAACTGTGTGACCTCTTAGTTAAAACAATGTGGCCCATTTTTATACTAATCATATTTTGGGAAACCATTAAGGTCAGGGTGCATGGTCGTGCAAGACCTCTTTAGTTTTTCTTAGAGGCAATCCACATGGTTTGCACATGGTTTGGCCAAACCATGCACAATCCACAAGTTTAGTGCCAAATGGGCTGTACCCTCACACCATAACACACTTGGTTTGCACATGGTTAGGCCTAACCATGTGGGATAAGTGTTTGGGGATTGGATCCTATGTATCATGAGTCATACGGTTTGGAAAACCCTGAAATCTAAACTTGCATCCCATTAAAGAAGAAAAATGACTTCCCCCTTCCTCCTTAAATGTGTTTTCCTCCCTTTCCTCCTCCTTTGGTCATGTATGCACAACAAGGGGATCATTTGTCTCCTCATCTTATACCTGTTAATCCCTATACTATGTATGATAACTATTTTGTGATCCATATGCAACGTTGGATATTTATCGGTAAGGTTCTCCATCCTATTTCTTATATTTTTCTTTTCCCTCACCACATGGTCTGCTAAATTTGTGTGAGTTGTTTTACCCTATTTTTAGGGAATTCATCTAAAAGCCTATTTTATCCAAATTGGTCCAAGTTAGAGTCTAAGACTGGATGTGTAGGTTTCTACGAACCTGAGGTATGTGGTTCTTACATTTCTTTGTTATTTCATGAGTGTTTCAGGGGTTCCACTTTGAACGCTCCATTTTTTTGACCAAGAAAGACCTTATTAAATTAATGTTTTTCTTTTAATTAATTAAATTGATCATATGGGATGTCATTGTGTGTGCCTTAACCATGTTTATTTGTGAGGTTCTGGGTTAGAGGTCGTCGAACACTTGGATATTTAGTTCGAGTGTATTGTTTATATTAATTGAATTGTTTTATTTAATTTGAATTGAATTATATATATGAATTGCTTATGAGTTCCAATGGAACATGACAGACTTGGCCTAAGGATTTCGATGGATATGGCCATATAAACTAAGGTGATCTGATCATCAGGCTAGGTGTGGCTTGCTATATATATATATATGAGTGATGTCAATCACAGGTGGGGAGAATCGGTCATTAGTTGAGGCAGTGAGGCACTTAGGTTGTGGGCATGGCTCAGGATACTTAGGATGGTGTAGCCATCAGATTGAGAAACATGGTTTCAGGGTAACGTGGTGTTATAATGGTGTAGATTAGGTAATTTTTGGTTTTTTCCACTTACCCATGTTGTCCAATACACCGTTTGGAGATGTGTGTACATAGTAGGACTCAAATTTGAGGTGGTATTGACCACTCGTGTGGCTAGAGGCCTCTGGTAGTTGCGACTTAGGAAATTGGTTGGAGGTGCTTTCCATATAAATCCATGGGGATGGTTTGGATCCATTGGGGGATAGTGATGAGACTATTGGTTGTGGGATGAGGCTCTCCATACTTAAGGAAGATGGTCTAGGATCATTTGGGTAAAATGAATATCACTATTCCTCTGGATGTAAGCTTTTGAACCGTTGGTGATATTACTTGGAGGACATGTATCGCTGTGACTCAGACATCATGCTATAATTTGATGGGGTTTATTATGAGATGAGGTACTTGGGACAAGCTAATTGATTTAGGAATGCTTTGGGGGCATGAGTGAATTCACTTGAACATGAGGTGTCAGTGGGAACGAGGTGTCAGGTGGCATTTGGAGGTAGAACCTGAGGGCTAACCTGGACTATTTTATACTAGGGGATGCCTTAGGATAAGAGATAAGGATCCTATCCTCTATAGTATTATGAAATTGGATGAATAAGGTTATAGATTCCTGGTGGATTCTGATCACCAGGGAAGCATGTGTTTATTGAATGCATGTACTTCCTCTTTTATTTATTTTTATTACACACCTTCTAAATCAAAAATGTAAGATAGGCACATGTTGGTGGTTTCCTACTAATATTTCTTCTCAAACCCTACATGGAACCTTTGGGATGTTCGTAGATTTTATGGTTTTGTGATGAGGTAAGGGTTTGGGCTCTGGAGCTGGATCCTAGTGATTGAGTCGACATGGGATAAAAGGTACAAGACCATTAGTTCTTTCCTTAGCCAGAGTTTCTCTTTTGATTTTTCCTTTCTGTATTAGTATATTATATATGTATGAACTGAGGTTGGACATTGGTGACCCTTTGGATTATTGATATTTATGACTTGTACTGATATGCATGCTTAGTTATAAATGGTATTATTGGATTGTTTATTTATCCCACTGTTGTTGTTTCTTATGTTTCCATTATTGTTTTCTATTGCTATGTTTCCTCTAAGGGTGAGTTACTGGTCCATGCCATTATGGTCGTTCTTTCCACTTATTTATATTTATACAGATCATTATTATATCATTACTAGAGGGTATAGTCTCCCCACTATTACCTTTTTCCACCCTCACTGCTAGTTGGGAGCCTTTAGTGTAAGAGGAGGCACACTTAAGACCTAGTAGAACTCAGACCAAAGAACTGTTTGGGTGGATAAACGGGTTGGGATGCTACAAATGGTATCAGATGAGTTTATTTACTTGTTTCTTGGTCTTAATATTTGGGATATGGTATACTAAATATTAGGGTATTGTTGGAATTGGGTTTATAACTCATGTTTGGGTGACTGCAGCCCCATACAAGAGGGAAGAACCAAGTTGTGAGGGGTGGGAATTACTATTATGCTTTGATCATTTTATAGTTGATATGATTTAAAACTTAAGTGGTACACTTATAATTTTATTGTTACTTGTTATGACATTTTATCCTTGTACTGATATGTTAAGGAAGGAGATTTGGACCCTTGTCCCGCTATGACAAGGGGAGTTTTCTTGTTTACATTCTCTATAGGCACGTATGAAATTTTAATTATATATATGCATGTGCCTATAATAAATTGGATTATTATATTTTATGTGTGATATATATATATATATATATATGTATGTATGTAGGGGAATGGATCTTATAGGAGAAGGTAGGTAATATTATATGGGGTGATGTTGATCACCAGGTTGGGTGACATGGTCATCGATTTGAGGTGACATGGTTCATCAGGACAGGAGTGGCCCAAGGAATAATTAATGCTTGGCTCTGATATGGGCAAGTAAAGAGGCTAGGAGTCTAGGATTTCATGTGACATGGTTGCGATGGGGAAGGGTAAGGGTAGTAAGATTGCACTGGTTGTTACTACTTTCCCTATCTGCATTATATATATATATATATATATATATATATAATCTGGGATGTATGACCATGTATTGGTATTCAATAGGTTGCCACCTAGATGACTTTAGATGGAGAGTCAGGTGGGTGGTGATAGGGCACCACTTAAGTGAGCATAGGTTGAGACCCATGAAGGTTAGGATGAGGCCTCAAAGGGTTAGGAAGATCATGATTTGTAGGTACAAGATCACATTCAGTCTTTAGTGTAGGTAGGGTAGCCGTTAGAAATGAAAATTTTTGGTTCGTGCCTTGATGAGTAGTTCAAGACTAGTCTGGTACGGGTCATCTAGGGTATAAAAAAAGGGAGATCAAGAAAAATATCCTTATATGGTGTATTTAACTAAGGAGTTATAGTCACAACACCCGTCACTTTTTCTAGGTTAGGGTGGTCCACATGCGGCTGCGAAATGGATTGAGTCAATGCAGATGATCTTCGAGCAGCTTGAGATGCCTCCAAGGAGGAGGGTGAAGCTGGAAATGTATATTCTCATATGACTATATAAGTGATGGTGGTATTTTCAAGTCCAAATGGGCATACATGAGGGACTATCCTAGAAGGATTCAGAGGCCAAGTTCTTTGAGTACTTATTCCTAGAGACACTGAGGGCAGAGAGAGCTCGAGAGTTCTTAAGCCTTCAATAGGGTGACATGTCCATAATCGACTATGTGGAGACATTCACCAAGTTTTCTTTCTTTTCACCTGGCATGTTGGGAGATGAAACCTAGAGGGAGTGGTGTTTAAAGGATGTCTTATGACACACCATTATAGTGAATGTAAACATATTCAGGTTGTCCTCATTCTTAGAGGTGGTGAATCAGGCACTCATAGATGAGGGAAACTTAACAGATCAGTTGTACTCGAGTCGGGTGATGGCGTTAGGTGATTACAGTGGCGATGCTTTAGATAGTAGGAAGCAGGGCCAAGATGAGTTCCAATTGGGAATTCAATCCAGGGACATAGGCATACCACCTCAGAGTGGGTTATCGATTGTGAGCTTTCTGTGTGGGAATCCAGGACATGTCCACACTTAGAGCGAGCAACCTTTAAAGGAGTTTCAGGCATGTGTACAGGTCAGAAATCTCAATAGGTTCTATAGGAATCCTTCTCTAATGAACAATATTGAAGGTCTGGGGCCAACTCAGGGTTCTAATATTGGAAAGGGAGTGGTACCGAGTGGTTTTGGTCGAGTTTTAGTTATACAAAGAGGTTGTGGCAGAGATAGTGGGACCCAGTAGTGGGGTCATTGGATGGTGGCTGGTGAAGCACCACATGGAGGCCAAGATTCAGGAAGTCGGGCCTCAGGCTAGGTGCATTCCATGGTGCTCCTAGCTATTGATCAGGATAGTGAGATGGCAACAGTCAGAGGTACACTATGGGCGTAGCTGTGTATTTTGTTTTATTTTGGAATTCCATTTTTAAAGGCATGTCCATTTTGAGTGCACGAGGTGAATGGGATGTATCTATGGACTAACCGAACACTGGTTAGTATGTTGGAATTAGCTAGGACACATTGTGTGTGTATATATATGTGTGTGTGTGTGTATGAGGTGCATGGCATTGGGATTTATATGTGAGAATCATTGGATGTGTGAATTGTGAGGTGCACCGGCATCTGGGCATCAATGCGATGTAGGTTACTTGGGAGGTGAATTGGAATCTAGGCATCAATGTGATGGGGGTTGCTTGAGGTGTGTTGGAATTTTGGAATCTTTGAGATCTAATAATTTTTGAGGTGAAAGGAACGATGACTTTTGAGTATCTATTGAGATGTAGAACCTCATAAGTGACATGTGTGGCATGGAAACAAGGAAAGAATCAATGTGATGCAGGACATGATCTGTGTTAGGTATGACATAGGTTCACTTGATGAGGTGTGGGAGTGATGATGCATCATGAGAGGACCTTGAATATGGGGATGGTCGGTGGACCATCAGTTTAATTTGAGTTTTTGGTTGGGATGAGACTGTGGTAGGTAACTCCTAAGGTGGGTATCCCTCTTAGGGTAGATGACCTGTACCATTTGTGACTGGGGTAGTTTGGGTTAATTTTAATGATATGGGTAGGTTTAGTACCATACCAACTTTTTGTTTTACATATCGGGGATGAGCTATGTTAAGGTGGAGATATTTTAACATCCTGGGTTTTTGGAGTGCGTTGAATTACTTTCCTGTTTTGATTTTTTAAAGTTTTGGGGGTAGAACAACTTATTTATCTTTTAAAAAAACTTAATTATGAGTTTTTATTTGATCTAAGACATTGTTTTTGAATGGGTATAGCGTCTTAGAATTTTTTTGGGTGTTTAGATGGGTTTAAGGTGCGTCAGAGGCCCGAAGGTCCTATTTTGGTTAAGTGTAGGCTGAGGCGCACATTTAGATTTAACCATATAACCTCCTAGTGTAAACTTTGTAACACCTTTTTGTATTGAGCATGGTTTGGGGAATAGTAAAGGTGTTTGTTCATGAATGTGAAATATGTCTATAGTTTTTAGCAGAGGAAAACCACACGGTTTGGACATAGTTTGGCGAAACCATGTGCAAGCCACACACTTATTTCCAAATGGGAAGTATCCTTACACTATAGCATGCATGGTTTGTGCATGATTAGACCTAACCGTGCTGGATAATCATGCAAGGATTGGATCCTATATAGCTGGAGCTGCATAGTTGATTCATAGTTTGGAAGACCGTGTGAGCTAATAGTGAATCCCATTAAAGAGGAAAAATGACCTTTTACCCCTTCCTCCTTAAATGTCTTTTCTGTACTTTCCTCATCCTTTAGTCGCGTTTGCATAGAAGGGAATCATTTTTCTCCTACTCTTCTTGGTGTTGATCTATATCCTTCATTCGAGTTCTGTTTCATGATTCATCTATGATGTTGGATCTATATCAGTAAGGTGCTCCATCCTCTTGCTTCTATTTTCGTTTTCCCACTTCATATGGTGTACTAAATCCATGTGAGTGCTTTTAACCTATATTCAAGGAGTTCATCTAAAGCACTGATTTCATCAAAAGTGGTCTAATTTTGAGGTTAAGACCATATGTTTGGGTGTCTACCAAATTGAGGTTGCTGGTGTTTAAATTTATTTTTTATTTCATGAGTGTTTCAGGGGTGCCACTATGGGAGCACCATTGTGTTGACCAAAAAATTCCTTATTAGATTAATGATTGTATTTTAATTAATTAAATTGATCATATGAGATGTCGTTGGGTGTGACCTAACCATGTTTATTCGTGTGAGTCCAGGTTATAGGCCATCAAATACTTGGGTTGTTAGGTTTAGTGTGTTGTTTATATTAATGGAATTGTTATATTTAATTTGAATTTAATCATATATATGAATTTCTTTTGAGTTACAATGGAATGTGACAGGCTTGGCTCAAGGATTGAGATAATGATGACCATTTGTACTAAGGTGATGGGATCATCAGAATGGGAATGTAATGATATATATATATATATATATGAGTGATGTTGATCATGGGTGGGGCAAATCAATTGTTGATTAGGGCTGTGAGACTGCTAGGTTGCTAGTATGGCCTAGGATACATGGGATAACATGGAGATTAGATTGAGAAACATGGTCATAGGGGAATTAGGTGTTGAAATGGTGTGTCTTGGGTACTATTTTGTGATTTTAACTCACCCATATTAACCAATGTGTTGTTTGGAGTCGTGTGTACATAGTAGGACTTAGATGTTGAGGTGGTATTGACCACTCGTGTGGGTAGAGGCCTCCAATAGTTGCAGCCTAAGAAATTGGTGGGTGGAAATTGTTGTACAAAGCCAAAGGTATGGTGAGGATTCCTCAGGTGATAGTGATGATACTGTCGGTTGGGGGTTGAGACTCACTGTACTTGAGGCCAATGGGCCAAGATCATTTTCAGAGGACAAATAACACTATTACTCAGGACATTGGATATTGATCTAATGATGATATTACATGGAGTAAAGGTATCACAATGCCTCATACATAATTCTATGAGCCAATTAGGTTTCTTATGAGTTGAGGTCCTTGGGGCCAGGTATTAGATTTGGGCATTCCTTAGGGATGCTAATGACTTGACTTGGACACATGCTATTGGTTGGAATGAGGTGTTGGGTTACATTTGGAGGTGGAACCTGAGGGTTCACCTAGACTATTTTATACTAGTGGATTCCTTGGTCTATGAGCTAAGGTACTCTCCTCTATAGTATTCCATTGTTGGTTGAAGTATGCGATAAATTCCTGGTAGCTGTTGAGCACCAAACAAGGTTGTGTTTATTAAATGCATGAACTACCACTTTTATTTATTTTTATCACACACTTTATTAATAAAAAATGTATGATAGACATAATTTGGTGGCATCCTACTGAGATTCATTCTTACAACATAGATGGGTCCTTCAAGACACAAGTATATTTTATGGTTTTGCGGCCAGGTAAGGGTTTAGGCTCAGGAGATGGATCCTAGTGATTGAGTTGGCATGGGATGGAAGGAAAGTGACCCTTGGTTCTTACCTCACCTGGAGTTTCTATTTTGAGTTTCCATTTTTATATTGGCATGTTATATATGTATGTAATATGGTTGGCCATTGGAAACCCTTCTTCTTATTGATATGATGGACTTGTATTGATATGCATGCTTAGCTATAAATGGTATTGTTAGCCTGTTTATCTATCCCGTTGGTTCTGTTTCTTATTTTTTCACTATTATATGCTATTGCTATCTTTCCACTAAGGGTAGGTTACTGGTCTAGGTCATTATGGTATTTCTTTCCACTGATTTATATTTATATAGAGCATTATTATATCATTACCATAGGGTATATTTTCCTCACTTTCACCTCTTAACACTCTCAATACTAGTCGAAAACCTTTGGAATATGGGTAGGCACACCTAAGTCCTAGTTGCACTCATCTTGAAGCACTATTTGGGTGGATAAATGGGTTGGGGTGCTACAACAGTCATGATAGTGGTTAATTCCATAAATATCGTATAATTTAAAAAAACACTCCTTTCACACTATTATAAAATGGTTAAAAAGAACCTTATTTGGAAAATGATAAGGAGATTACTTTGAAAGAGTTTAAAAAAAAATAAAAACATGGGTAAATATGTATTAAATAAATAATTTGGAAAATTTTAGAAAAATTATCCAATTTTTTCTATAGAACATGTGTCACGAACCAGCCTAGGTTGACCCTGAACTGGTCACCCAAGCTGGTTTGCAGTAAGGCCCGAAGGGCGTTTCCGATCCCCACAGGATGAAAACCAGTGCCAGGCATCAAAATTTAATTTTTGGGAACGAATTGGAACATAAAATATAAATAAATAAACAATAATATATAAAACAATAAAACTAAACTCTAGAAGCAAAAAAGAAATAAACAGAACAACTCAGCATACCTCCACGTGACCTTCTAGGTCACCTCCCAACCAAAGGCCAACCTTGCTAAAAAAATTAGCAACTCAACCAAGAAAACTTGAGCAAGGGAAACCTACAACCGAAATGATAAAGAAGGCACAAGAATTAAAAATGTTTAGTAGGGTTTCCAGGATAAGCCACAGAATCTAAGAATCTCACTTCACAAAACAATACATTGACACAAGTTTGAAATACAATTATAAAAGTAGGATTTTCACATTTTAAAATAAGTAACATGATTTTACCATTCAGAAAACCTGTAGATGCTAAATGTTATTTCAATAAAACCAATTTTCACTTTATAAACAAAACCTGAAAAAAATATAACAAAGCTGGGTTAAAATAATATAGGTAAACAAGGAAAGATTGAAATAAACTAGTATGAAAAAAATTAAATAGTAAATGTAAATAAATGGGTAACCATGAGTGATCCTAAACATCCCTAAAAGACCCCTGGACATACTCACTTTCAGAACCACCTACCAGTGTATGGTGAAGCTCCTAAGTCTATAACCAATTGGTCTCCCTAAAAATGAACAATTCAGCGACAAAGCCCACTTGGCCTAACAACCAATCCAGGGGGTACCAAACCGTCTAATTAGGGTTGATTAGAAACCATCACTAGATCATCTAAAAGACACCCAAGAACCCATGGTGGTTATAATAATACTTTGTAAGTAGGATTCCCTCACACGTGTGACTTATCTCACCGCACTTTCCTACGCCAAACACGGACACTCCATACGATAACCCATAAGGGATATCCCCCCTATAGAGGGGTCCCAAATATATATATATATATATATATATAAATCATATCATCAAAGGTGCTGACCATTCCGTCATTCCATGAAACCATTAAAACCATTTGATACCTTTTAAAAAATATTAAAGTTGTTTAATGGGAATACGGTGATCAAAACTCCATCCTTTTAAAGAATCAATGCAAACATTACACTAAAGCTAAAAGTTCCAAATGGGATGTTACCTCACATCCATGTCAAAAATATTTTTCTAAAGACATTTAAAACTCTTACCATACACACACAATTTTCCAAATCACATCCTTTAATTAAATATTATTCAACATCACCTTTTAAGTTGAAAGTGCCAAACGGGCCCTTGAGTCAACATGTTTAAAAACACTATCAAATTATTAAATAAACACTAATTTTAAATTTGAAAGACAAACAGGACAACCTTGAGGAACACCTTTAAAATAACCAATCTTTTCAAAGATCATGAAACAACACTTTATAAAAATCATCTAAAATTTTCCTTCAAAATCCCATAAGAAAACCAACTTTGTTTAGAAGCTAAACTCAAAAATAAAAAAAAAAACAAAGGTTTTAAGAAAACATAGTTTCCAAGTGTCATCTTCAATTGAGGGCACATCCATGTGTGCAACTCATGCACCCATGGGTGTGCCAACATCTGATGGCATACAGGGGTTTAAAAAAGAGATTTAAAACCATATGTAAAACTCACTATTTCATTTCAATAAAATCCAACCACACATACATTATTTAGAAAGCACAACTCATTACTTTAAAACCACAAAACAATTTCCTTAAAATTATAAAACCTTTCCAAAGAAATTTAACATGTTTAGAATGCTATACCAACATCAAACTATACATTCCCAAAATCCAATTTTTCAAATCAAATGAATTCCTAGAAAACATTCAAATGTATTTCCACTAAAATTTCCACTTCCCCACATTATTTTAAAAGAACACAAACTAAAAAAATTTAATCCATTAAACCCTTAAAAAAGTGTTTTAACACAATAACCAATCCATAACACAACCAAAAAAAGTTCATTAATAAACAATTTCATTGCAACCTAATAATGAAAATATATTCCATAAAGGCCCAATTCCTCCTTAAATAAATAAAGGAAATTCAAACAATTTTCCTAGATACCGTAAAACTAGGAAATTTACATTAAGACTCATTTTAAAATCCATTTTAAACAAAGAAAATCAATTTAAAAATGATCTTACATGTTAAACAAGGGTTTCATAGAGGCACAAATCAACTTGGTAAATTTATTTAAAATACCAAGCATCAAAACAAAGCATTTGGAATGAAAAACACGGAAACACCTACCTAAAACCAAGCGCAGATGCGACCAAACTTCGATGGAAGGTATAACAATCCCTTAAGGACCAACCGTGCATGCTAAACAATAAAAAAATGAATGAATTAACAACCACATCATTAGGGTTTAGGAAAAATAAATAAAAACACCAAAGATGGAATAAAAAAAATACAAACTGGAGCAAGGGGGTTCAGCGCTCACAAGGAGGATAGAGAAAGAAAGTAAGGCGCTGTGCCGCTGCTGGTCGCTGGAGATGAGGGTCAGTGAGGGTTGGATAAAGCATGGAGAGTCCAGCTGGTGCACTACTAGCCGAAGAAAAGGAGATCAGGGGGTGGGCTGACCTGGTGAAGAAGGAGGGAGAGGGTGGGTCAGCTACCGGGAGAGAGGGAGGAGCAGTGAAGTTGAAGGGCACTGACTGGGAGTGAGGGCCACACACACATGAGGAGGCAGGGGTCTGAAGAGGCCGAAGGCTGCTGATAGGTGCGGGGAGGGCTGGGACATGACGAGGGTGAAGGTTGAAGGTTAGGGTGTGTGAGGTGAGGGTGGAAGAGTGGGAGAAGGTGAGTGATGGGTCAATTGCAGGGGTGAAGGGGGAGCGCGACGCGAGGTCCTAGAGGGAAGACAGACGCCGACACACCTAGCTGCTAGAATGGTGTGAAGGCGGTGATATGGGGAGGGTTGGCTGGCGCTAGAGGTCGAGGGAGAAGGGGATCCAGGGGTGCCTGGTGCGACGCACAACTGATAAGGGAAATGGGGGGGGAATTAGGTTTGGGTTCCTCTTTTTTTCATCTTATTATAATGTAATGATAATAATACAAATAATAATAATAATATAAAGAATAATAATATAAAGAATAATAATAATAATAATAATAAGTATAAGTATAATAATAACAATTTATTAATAATTATATTAACAACAACTTCTAAATAATAAAAATATTATTAACAATTCTTAATAAAAACAATATTATTTTCTACATAATAACTTTATTATTATTATTACGATTTAAACATTAAAATCACTTTATCTACATAAATATTTATTTATTTTAAATTTTAGACATTTTCACGGGTACCCGGGCTAACCGCATAGCTACCGCCCACCATGTAGTGACCACGCACGGGTCCGAAACCCACTAAAATAATTAAATGTAAGATTTTTTTGACTTGTACTCAACTCAAGACTCGATGAGAGAACCCAAGGCCAAGAAATAATAAAATAAAAATAAATCAAAAAGTCAGGGTGTGACAATTCTCCCCACCACAGACACTTTCTGCCCCCATAAAGTCACCCAGCCGAACAATAGACAAAACAAGAATCCATTCCCAAATGAAACCAAAAGTAACCATAACACAAGCGAATGAGAGAACATGAGAGGGTTCTACCCACCACAAGAACTCAACTAGTGAAAAAATTCAACACCCAAACATACCACCCTAGGAGGGGGGGGGGAATTTGGGAACTCCCAACCGATCCAAACTAACTTCTATAGTATGAGCGAAACAACACATCCACTGGAACTTGGAACTCTAGACCCAGACCAAAAACCCCCAACACTATTGAAAAGCCTCTGAGAAAAACTTAACCCAAACAGTGAATCCGAGCATAAACACAAACATCAATTCTACTACAAGCACTTACACCACCAAATGAACACAACATAAACCAAGATCAACCCATAAAAGGTCCAACCACACTTTTAAGAAAAACACATGATTAAAAAAACCAAATCCACACAACCAGAGCTACTTGGGTTATAATGGAATGAGTCCATCATAACATCATGGCAAAAAAAATGAACTTACAAAAACATAAAAACTTTAACAACCAAAAAACAAGAAGAAAAATACTTTAAATGTTATACTTCCAACACAAAATGCATAACCCGGACCAAGGATTCACACCCCCAACAACTCCTAACTGTGCACGAGCTTTACCTCGAGACCTATGTCTGGGGCTCTGATAGGTAAAGCATCTCCTGCCTCACAGTTAAGAACTAGAATTCCCTGGTCACAATGTATTCTTGAGGCGTTGATTCATTCAAAACTTCTACAAGTGACCTAGAAAGACTCAATAGTGAAATGTCTTCAAAGGGACACGACATGACGGATTCACGTGCCCAAACTGGCTACAATGGTGGAACACCACTGAACAGTCCAAAGAATTGGAAGCCAGAACTACTGCAGAGAACTCTTTAGAAATAGGTCCATTTGACACACTCTGCTCTATAGATGGGGAACCTTTACGAGCAACTAGATATGCTAGATTGCCAAAAATATGTGCTCTAGAGACCAACTCAGCTAAAAACACATCATCCACCAGCTTCTAAAAACGATGGTCCCTAGAAGGGAGGACTCAATCCTTGATCTCTGGATGAAGACCCTGAATTAAGAGAGAAGTCTTCATCAAATCTTGTGTTTCTACCTCCAGAGAAAAGGACACAAGCTCTTTGAATTGGTCAACATATTCTCTCACCATCCGTTAGCCTTATTGAATATGCTTGATCTCTTCCCTTTTATTTATCTTCACCTTTTCAGGTATAAAACATCAGACAAAGACATATTTAAGGACATCCCACGTCATCCCAACTTGCAGTGATGGTGGGGTGAAAAAATCCCATTCATCCAGATCTGGACCTTCAAACAGACCTAAAACAACATGCACTCTGATAGCTTCGGGAGTTCCCAATACCCTAAAGATGTGTTCGACCTCTTCAAGCAACTCTACTACCTCTAACGGACCCCGATCACCTTGAAGGACATGTAATGTCTGAGAAGGACAAAAAAATGGCCATGACTTATCAGAAACTTTGGGTACCCTTCTTGGTGTAATTTTCTAAACAATATATAAAACAGAAAGACAAAATTGATATCAAATCAAAGTAGAATTAAAAGTAACCTCTTGAGCCAAAATGACGAGATCAAAAACTAACCAAATACAAACACAACCCAAAATTCCCTTTTCAAAATTCCATTTTCATTTTAGATTTCAAAACCACCTTCTTTCAAAGACACTTTCTAAATACCAAACCCACTTTTCAAACCAAATTCAATTTCCAAAATCATTTTTCCATTTTTAAAAATCACTTTAGAAAAATACGGTCAAGCCTTTAATTCCAAGTACACACCTCAGTAATCCCATAAACCATTGCACTTGTCTTAATCTTCTTTCATCCATACACACCAACATGTACTTCACATGCATTCCATAACATGTGAAAATGTTTATAAAGAGTATATGAGGTTGCACTCAAACCATTTATATACCAATTTCCAAGAAAACACCAGACTTTTAGACCAAGATCTTTCAGTTTTAAAACCCATTCCATGAATTTAGATCCATTTAAAAGAATTTATTCTCATTTCAAAACCCCTTTTTCATTTTCAAAAGTGCACTTACACTAACCATAACCAAGACGACACTCAACTTGGATCAAACTACCAAAGTGAGGGACTAGTAGTCATGCTTAACCTGATGACCTTGTAGTGGGCCATGCCCCAATTAAGCATCAACAACTAAGAGGAACTTAAACCATGTACTCGGACTCCACATGGATAACTATTCCATGTAAAATCATGATGTAACATTGGCTTGCCTCCATTGTCATCCCTCAATCTAAAACAAACCAGAACGAGACAAAGAATCAATTACTGGACTACCCCTGGCGACTCAAGGTTCGGAACGAGCAAGGGTTCATGATGCCCTTCCCATACCTACCTCCCAAGTCCCGATATTCCTAATATCTATCTACCAGACACCCCAAATAACAAGGGCCTCCTCTGATACCATTTTTTCATGAACCATCCCGGGTCAACCCTGAACCGGTCACTCGATCTGGTCCATGACAAGGCCCGAAGGGTGTTCCCGATCCCTACGGGCTGACAACCAGTGTCGGGCATCAAAATTTAATCACTGGGAAGGTTTTGGCCCATAATAAATAAATAAATAAACAAGAATAAATAAAAAAATAAAACTAAACTCTAGCAGTGGAAAAGAAATAAACAGAACAGATCAACATACATTCACGTGACCCTCCAGTTCACCTCCCAACCAAAGGCCGACCTTGCTCCAATAATGAGTAACCCATCCAAGAATAAATGAGAAAATGAAACCTACAAATGAAATGATAAAAAAGCTGTGCGCATTAAAAATGCTAAGTAGGGTTTCCAAGATAAGACACAAAATCCAAGAATATCACTTCCCAAAACAATCTAATGACACAAGTTTGAAATACAATTATAAAAGTAATGTTTTCACAATTTAAAATAAGCAACATAATTTTCCCATTCATAAATCCAAAAGACTCTACATTCTATTTCAATAAAAACCATTTTTAACTTTATAAAAAAATCTAAAACAAAAGATACCAAAGCTGGAATAAAATAATATAGGTAAACAAGGCAAGCTTGAAATAAACTAGTACGATAGAAATTAAACAAGCAATGTAAATAAATGAGTAACCATGGGTAATCCTAAGCATCCCTAGAAGACCCCTAGACATACTCAGTTTCAGAACCACCTGATGGCATATGGTGAAACTCCTAAATCTATAACCAACTAGCTGCCCTATAACTGACCAATCCAGTGGAAAATCCCGCCCGACCTAACAACCAATCCAGGGGGTACCAACCCATCTAATAAGGGTTGATTAGAAACCACCACTTGATCATCTAAAAGATTCCTAGGATCCCATGGTGGTTATAATAATACCATGTAAGTAGAAGGCTCTCGCATGCGTGACTCATCTCACCGCACTTGCCTACCCCAAACATAGAAACTCCATATGATAACCCATAAAGGATATCCCCCCTATAGAGGTGACCCAAAAATATATATATATACACCATATCATCAAAGGTGCCAACCGGGCCGTCATGCCATGAAATCATTAAAACCATTTAATACCTTTTACAAAATACTAAAGTTGATTAATGTGCAAACAGTGATCATAATGCCATCCTTTCAAAGAATCAATAAAAACATTACACTAAATTTGAAAGTTCCAAATGGGCTATTACGTCACATCTATGTTGAAACCATTTTTCTAAAGAAATTTAAAACTATGACTAGACACACACAATTTTACAAACCACATACTTTAATAAAATATAATTCAACATTAACTTTTAAGTTCAAAGTGACAAATGGGCCCTATAGTTCACAAGTCCAAAAAGACTATCAAACTATTAAACAAACAACAATTTTAAATTTTCAATCCTAGTGAGCCAACCTTGAGGATAACCTTTAAAAAAACCAAGATTTTCAAAGAGCATGAATCAACACTATAAAACTCATCTAAAACTTTCATTTGAAATCCCACAAGAAAACCAACTTTTTTTTGGAAACTGAACTCATAAATAAAAAAACAATGGTTTCAAGAAAACATCATTTCCAAGCGCCATCTTCACTTGAGAGAACATCAATGTGTGCACCCCATGCACCCATGGGGGTTCCAACATCCAATGGAATGAAAGGGCCCAAAAAATAGATTTGAATCCATATGTAAAAGCATGATTTCCTTTTAATCAAATCCAACCACACACACATTATTTAGAAAGCACAACTCATTACTTTAAAACCACAAAACAATTGCCTTAAAATTATAAAACCTTTCTAAAGAAATTTAACATGTTTAGCATGCTATACCAATATCAAACTATACATACCTGAAATTCCCTTTTTCAAATCAAATGAATTCCAAGAAAACATTTTAAAGTCATTCCCCTAAAATCTCCACTTACCCACATTATTTTAAAATAACACCAACTAACAATATTTAATCCATTAAACCCTTAAAAAAGTTTTTTAACACAATAACCAAGAAATAACACAACTAAACCAAGTTAATTAATAAAAAATGTCACTAAAACATAATAACGGTGATACATTTCATAAAGTCTCAATTCCTCCTTAAAGAAACAAAGACAATTCAAACAATTTTCATAGATACCGTAAAACTAGGAAATTTACACTAAGACTCATTTAAAAATCTATTTTAAATAAATAAAATCAATTTCAAAATGCTCTAAAAATTTAAAAAATCATGTCATAGAGGCGCAAATCAGCTTGGAAAATTTATTTAAAATGACAAGCATCAATGGAAAGCATTAGGAATGAAGAACTTGAAAAAACCTACCTCAAACCAAGTGCAGATGCGACGAAACTTTGCCATAAGGTAGAACAATACCCTGTAGACTAACCAGGCATGCTAAACAATGTAAAAAACCCACTAATTACCAACCACGGCATTAGGGTTTATCCAAAATAAATAAATACATTGAATATGGAATAAAAAACACAAACCAGAGCAAATGGGAGTTCAGTGCACACAAGGAAGATAAATCAAGAAAGAGAGGCGCTACACCAGTGCGGGCCACCAGAGATGAGGGCCAGTGAGGGATGGCCAGAGCGCAGAGAGGCCAATTAGTGAATTTTTGAGTGGGGAAAAGGGGAGTCAGGGGTGGGCTGACCTGGTGTAGAAGGAGGGCGAGGGTGGGTCGGCTGCCGGGAGAGAGGGAGAAGGAGCGGAAAAGTCAAGGGGCGCCGACTGAGAGTGAGGGACACACACACAAGAGGATGCGGGGGTCTGGAGTGGGTGAAGGCCGGTGCTAGTAGCAGGTACGGACGAGACGCAGTGAGGGCGAGGGCCGAAGGCTAGGGAGCGTGAGGCGAGGGCGGCAGAGCGGGCGAAGGTGGGTGTTGGGTCGACTGTAGGGGTAAAGGGGGAGCGCGACATGGGGTTCTGGAGGGAAGACAAAGGCCAATGTGATTGGATACAGGAATTGTGCACAATCGGCGATGCAGGGAGGGATGACTGACACTGGTGGTTGAGGTCGAAGGGGAACCAAGGGGTACCTAGTGTGGCACATAGTGGATGAGGGAAATGGGGGGGGGGGGGGTGCGTCGGGATTAGGTTAGGGTTCCTATATATTTTTTTCATATTTTTGAAATGTAGTGATAATAATTAAAATAATAATAACAATAATAATAATATAAATAATAATAATAATATTAAGGATAAGACTAATAATAAAAATTTATTAATAATTATACCAACAATAATTTATAAATAACAAAAATATTATTAACTTTTATTAATAATAAAAATATTATAATCTACACAATAAAATTATTATTATTACAATTTAAACATTAAACTCATTTTATCTATATAAAATTTTATTTATTTTAAACATTAGACGTTTATGCAGGCACCCGGGCTGACTGCGCGACTACCGCCCACCGTGCGGTGACCGCACATGGGTCCGAAACCCACTAAAATAATTAAATGTAAATCTTTTTTACTTACACTCAACTCGAGCCTCGACGATAGAATCCGAATCCAAGAAATAATAAAATAAAAATAAATCAAAAAGTTGGGGTGTGACAATATGGATATAGAAGAAAAATGATTTTTGATCAAAGATAGAAATAAGGCCAGTTTTTCTTAAAAAAATTCTCAATCATTTTAAGTACCAAAGAGATTAAAATGGTATTATTTAATGAAAAGTTTAATAATAACTAGAGTATAATAAAATATTTTTTTAAGTGTGAAATATTGATAAATTCTTCTTTGGGATGCTTAAACATAAACAATCACAAATAATGATGAGACCATGAAATAAAACCTTAACACTTTGGTATTTTTTGAATCATAACACCCATGAAAGAAGTAGCATTAGATGAAAATATTTAAACCATAATGATAAAAAGAATCATGATATAACATTAAAAGGGGTATTATATACACCACTCAAAAGATATAAGTAGTGAATTTGGCATATGTCTCATAGAAGAAAAAGTGTGGAGGGAAATCCCTTATGGTTTAAGAAAAAATCTTAATAAAAACCGATTGAAAGAGAGTGAGATTGAATTTGAAGTTAAAATAACATGAATAAGAATAATAAATTATCTTAAATATTAAATTTTAAGTGTGTATAAATTTTAAAGGAAATTAGGTGGATAAAAGAACACGTGTCCCAAGAAAGGATGTTTTGAGACAAAAACATTTACCACAAGTCTAGAAATGTCATGTATGTCCTTTATCAACTGAATAATAAACTTATATAAATTAGTTTTTTTCATGAAAAACTTTTACAGGTTTAATCCTATATACTTAAAAAATTTATTTCATTTATTTTATTGACATATTTAATTACTTATTCAGTTATGTCCACATCAAGTGTTTTTGAGGTACTCAATTCATAATATCAAAACTGTATCAGTTTATTGACCATAGTGAAATGGGTCATTATTAAATAATATCTAAAATAAAAATAATGAAAGTCTTTTAATTTTTATACTTCATTTATAATTTTAAAACACACCAAGAAATATGGTTATGAAAAATAAATTATGTTACTATCATGGAGACAGTAAATTGTATGTACGCATGTGTAATGTTTCCATTTTTCAATGATAATGATGGAAAGTAAGTGTAATATTAAAATTAAATAATGTTAATTATATCATAAATATTATATTATTTATTTAAATACACTTATCCATACCATCCATATGATGCAGTAATAAAAAATGAATCACATCACTTCGTAAGATGGTAGTCTTCCGTGCATAAGAATGATGTTATCATTTTTTAATGGATGTTAAGGTAAAAAATTATATGATATGATACATTTATAGAATGATTAATATGATATAAATATAATATATAAACATTAAATACATCATCATGAATGGATATGAGAGGTGATTATGGAAAATGGATAACCTCGATTCATGTGGTGGTAGTCCACCGTACATAAAAACTATGGTTTGATTTCCCATTTGATGGAAGATGAAAAAGATGTAAGTTATGAAATTAACATAATAAAATAATAGTATATTTGATATTATGATTCTATTATATTATCCTGATTTTATAATATTTTAAGGAGGTTGAATGAAAAATAAAACAATGATGCTTAGTTAAGAATGATACCTCTTCTTCGGACCACCTCTTTAGTATTATAACTAAAGCCTCCCTAGATTGAGTTTTTGATCAAAAAATGGTATCTAGGTTGTGGTGAGGGAATTAGAGAAGGAATTTGGGTATTTATTATATTAAAAAAGGACTTATAAGTGCGTAAAGTACAAGAGAGGAGTTTCCCTTTTATAAGTGAGATGGAGTGACATTTTTTAAATACCCAAAACTATTCAATAACGAGAAGTAGCTATGAAGACAAGTGTATAAAAAAATTATAAATTACAGACTTAAGGGATGATATGGTTTATATAGACCTCTATAATTTAAAAATAAACATATTTTCAACATTTTATTCCATTTACCTCTAAGTTTACTCACTATTATTGTTTTAGTTTTTCACCATAGTAACTAGTTTTTTACTGTTTTTAATATTCATTATAAAAAAAATAAATTAAAATAATATAATATGTTAAATTAAAATTAAAATTAATCCTGCAAAATGTTTAGAAAAACTGTTTTTCAAGAAATAATTTTTTTCAAGAAATAGACGATTTTATATTAAATATATGACTTGAAATAATCATTATATTACTTTAAATTAATATAAATATATTAATAATATATCTATTTAAATTAAATATTTCCTTACTAAGTGTCGTTTTAATTAATTAAAATGGATAAATATTATGCATTTAAAAATAGTTTGCAAAAACTCGTGTTATTAAACATACAAATAAACTTATACTAAAATCATGAAATTTTAGAATTAAAATGAAATTAATTAGATTATTCCAAATAAAATGGTTCATATTTAATTTTAATAACAAATAAAAGATATAATATAAATTTTAAATTACATTATTTAATAAAAATAAATTTCAATAATTGAAAAATAAGTAATTTTCACTATTCACTAAAACATCAAACATTTTAGAAAAATCCAAAAATTTAACCCTAAATTAATTTTGATAATATGATTTAAAAATTGATTTTAATTTTATAAAATAACATTTATATGTGTTAGATAAATAAATTATAATATTTTCTCACAAAAAGAAATAATAATTATTTTTGAAGGAAACATATTTTTTATAGAATAAAATATGTTTATTAAAAGTTAATTTCTTATTTATTAAGAATTTATCAATAAATTTATATTAATTTGGAACTTTAAATATATTTCACAATTTTGTTAATAATATTTATACTATCCAATTTATTGGCTAGGTTATGACAGCAAAATATTTCATGGTTTGTTTAAGTTTGGTGTTGTGTGTTGTATACGATATCAGACATGATGTTCTTATTTTATAATATTGAGGTGTTACATTTGTCCCCCATTAAAGAATATAACCCTTTAAATATAATATGACATAATATATACTAAAAATAGGTGAGGGTACTTCTACTTAATGGGTTCCTCTAGTTCCCAGGTTGCATCTTCGTATTTAGGGTTCCACCATAACACTTTGACCAGGAGAGTTTCCATGTTGCGTCAAACGTTAACTATACGATCCTAGATCTTCACCAATTTATCCTCATAATATATATAATTTTCCAAAATTATCACCAATAAATTTAGTACATGTGATGGATTTGTTATGTACTTTCTCAATAGGGATACATAAAACACGTCAAGTACATGAGAAAGGTTCATTGAGAGTGCTAGTCGAAAAGCCACAACTCTGAAGTGATCATGAATCTTAGTGGGGTTGATGTACCTAGGTATTAGCTTCCCCTTCTTCCGAAATATCATGAATATATTATATAGAGATATAAATAATACCACTTTATCCCTAACCTCAAACTTTATGTCTCATCGATGACCAATAATCAAAAATTGAACTTGAACTGAATAATCAAAGGTTTAACATTTGAAAATACCTTTTTTGAAATCCCATATCATACAAAGGGATAATAAAACTTCCTCTTTAAAAGAGAGAAAGGGAATTATGAAGGTCATCACATAACTAGGTTTCCACATAGGAGAAAATTTTTGGGAAGTGAAAACATGGATTTGGAAAGAAGATTCATTTTGGAGATAATGTTATACCATTTTTTTAGAGAGAAGAGAACATCGATTTATAAAAAATGAATATTTTTTTTATTTCAAGATCCTTTTTCCTAAATTCGAATGATAATTTTAAATTATAGACTAATAAAGTAATGAAATATACATTTTTGAAAAGTATAATTTCACCCTTTAATAAATTTTTACCCCAACCTCTTTTGTTGCTCCAAATGATGAGTATTCAAGATGAATTATTCATAGGTGATGCACTAAAATTAGCTTCTAACAAATCAAATGATTTCATAAAATGATATCAAAATATTCCTATTTTCATAAAATATTAACCAAAATAAAAAATGTTTAGAATAAGGTATGATAATTCCCAGAATTAATACATCTTCATATTAATCTCCAAATAAAAAGTTCAACTTAAATTATTCCATAACCTTACATCCAAAATAATCTATCCATTCAAAAAAATTTATTTTTTATTCCAAAACTATCTTTCATGTTAAAACTCATGTTAGACCTAAGTGTTACATATACTAAAACCCAATGAAACATTTCCTAAAATATCATTACTCCCTTCAAAATATTAAAAATTCGAAAAAAATTATTCTAAAAATATGTTTCCCAAAATCAAAATAATATTTCTACATAAAATAATTTAAGTAAAAACAATGTCATACTGACCAATACATTATATAGTCTAGTTTTAGGCACTGCACCCTTATCGCCCTTTGGTTATGGGTTCAGGCCTTTGGCTTTAACAAATGAGATGGGTTTCCTCCAAGCATGCACATTTTCTTTTTTCTAAAACTATGGAAAATAAAATGTGATAATCATATTCATAATTCAACTTGATCCTATAACCTTCTCAAGAATATGACGAACATCTTCAAAATAAAGTTATTCATAAAATCACTTTTGTTTAACATCTAAGGTTTTATATCTAGCTTATTATTTTCTAAAAATAATAATAAATTTAGTTGACTATAATTACCTCAACATCTAGTACATATCAAATATTATCATTTCATAAATCATGTGTTTTTATAGAATATCACCTTAAAATTAAATTACATTTCAAGGACATTAATACCATTGAAAATATTCTTGCAAATTCCTAAAGAAAAACTAATGAAAAACATTCCTTATAAGTTTTATAACTCTTATAACCAGAATACCATTGATTAAAATACTTAAACAACATGATTTTCGAGTTCCAATGTAACACCCCAACCCCAGAATCTCGGAGCTGGTGCCTTACATTATTACACTGGAATTATTACAAGGAATTTAAGTCCTTAATGAATGATCATTTTAGCAGTTTTGGAAAACCAGATTATATACATGAACCCAATTTACATTGGGAATAAAGAAAAAAATAATACATAATAAAAAATACTCGTCATCCTTGAAAATCAATCCAAGAATTCATCTCCATACCTTGAGGAAAGTGAAAAAAATAGAAGTGAGATCAGATTCTCAATATGGGTAAGTGTAAAATAGAAGATATTATGAATAATCCTTATGGAAAGGTAAAAAACTTAACCCACATTCCATTTAATCAATAAACTAAAAATGAAATGCATACATAGATTTTTTTCATAGTGAAAACACCATGGATAATAATTATAATTGAATACTGAATGTTGGATGTGATTAAATATAAATTCAATGTCCTGGAATTTCTATATATATATTTTTAAATTGTATGGAATTATTTCAAGACCTCAGGCTTTGAAGACACGTGATTCCGAGGCCCAGTGATCCTAGAATAGAATTTTAAACTTTTTTAAAGTTTGTTTAAGTAAACATATGAGAAAGTTTTTTTAACTTCTAAAACTGTGCTTGGATAAAAAATAAAAGGGCATAATTGAACTCAAAATGCTGGGATTTTCATAGAAATTAACTAACTTCGACCGACAAGGGTCGGACGAAAAAGTTAATTTTCAGCATTTTCAGAAAATAATACAATAACTTAAAAAGTTATTTTATTCTCTTCACTCATCATTGAGTGGTGAATGAAAATGATATAGTACAGAGATGAGGTGCATTAAATGAAGGTCATTAATGGCTTGTTTTTGGGCAGCATAACAACACATTAATTGAAACGTAACAGATACACTGTTTCATAAATGAAATAGCATAACGACGCGACGTCGTAACATAACAGAAATGATATGA
Organism: Viscum album; assembly: GCA_963277665.1. Taxonomy (NCBI): domain Eukaryota; kingdom Viridiplantae; phylum Streptophyta; class Magnoliopsida; order Santalales; family Viscaceae; genus Viscum; species Viscum album. The sequence continues at coordinate 459,725,313 of OY728163.1, read as the reverse complement.
AATGTTTCATTTTTAATAGGCTAACACATTGGATAAACGAGAATTAAACCATAGAAATTCTCTAATGAACCTATGACAAGTATTCCCTCTAACGATGAATAATTAACGCTGACAGGATTTCTAGAAACATCGACACTTTATGAATAATGGGACTATGAAGCAACGAATACCAACAAATATTGAATCCTCGAGGGTGGAGAGCTTCAATGATGAATGATAATAAAGGTAGGGGTTTATTTATTTCATGTTTTACCCCATTCTTATTATAAAATGATGAACATGGATGAACCCACTAATAGGTTGATCTGCAGATCGTGCGTTCTTGTGGGAGGGTTTTGTTCTTGGGTTTTCTATATAGGATTTAATTATTTTGTTGATAGAAATATAATCCCAAGCCTCCCTTGTTTTAAATTTCTAATGCAGAGGGAGAGGACTGATGTGAACAAGGCCTGATCATCTCCGCCTTATGTGTTCTTTATGGTTGAACATTCGAAATGGAGGTAAGGAAAATTTGTGGCCTTCGTAGGGAAGGTGACACCCCACAGAGGCTAGAGGAGTTGTCGTTACAAAGAATGGACCATCGGTCCGGACCCGATGGTATAAAGAAAGAACCAATGATGGTGGAAGCCGTGGGAGGGTTACAGCGCCCCAAGAAAGCATGCCGTAAGAGCTCTGCAGTCAACCGACCATGGTGGTGCTACAAGGGCTACCGGTTGGGCTGGTGGCTGGTGGTGGGTGGATGCGGCCACCCGGTCGTGTCGATGCATGGCAGACATGGCACCGTTCCACATACCACGTGGAAAATCCATAGTCAATCGAAATTGGATAGGAAGATATCCCCATGGATGATCAGTGGGGTAGGGGGTATGTCAGATGCGGTTTCCAGCCATGTCCCATCCAGCTGAAGGCCGGTTCTCCCTAGAAGGACAGACCTGCCCCATCAAGCCGGACCCATGCTGAGTCAGGTCGACAGACCTAGGTCGGGTCGGTGGACCCTGGGTCGGGTCGGTGGACCCCAGGTCAGTGGATCCTAGGTCAGGTTGGGTCGGTTTGACCGTGTCGGACCAGATCCGGACCCAACCAACCCCTTTTTGAATAAAACGCCAATATATTCCAAACCGAGTGTCCGTTTGAAGAGCTGTTTGCGGTGTTAGAACAGTCATGATGAGATGGATATTTTGAAATACTATATGGAGGATTTATTGGAAGTTGAAATACCATGATTGTCTTGGGGAGTGGTTCTACCGAGATCAAGCATGCTACATGTGAAAACCTTACAGTTGGATAAGACCTAAGGACTGCTTACAAGTGACCCTATGTGGATCGACTACTATGGACTAGTGGAAAGCAGCTTCTATGTGACCCGATAGGCCCATGGTGTGGAGATACTTCTATGTGACTCAGTAGACCCATGATACTTGACAGGAGGAGTACCTCAATATGGCCAATGGGAAACGACTTATGTGTGACCCGATATGCCCATGGTGGGGAGCGACTTCTATGTGACCCAACATACCCATGATACTCATCAGGGATGAGTACCACAACAGTCCTAGGTTAGTGCGAAGAATCTTCTCTATGACCTGGCAGATCCGCTTTACTCATTAAGGAGGAGTTCTCTAGTAGTCCATGGTGTTCGACATTATGACTGATGGTCTTACTTCCCTACTCTAGAATATACCTGGTGTGAGCCATCTTGCTTTATGATCATGTTTCGTGATCATGATTTTTGGTTTGTTTGTGGATTGATTTTTGTTCTTTCTTTTGTGTTTTGGGGTCCCTACTGAGTATATTTTTACTCACCCCTACATGGGCTTCTACCACATGTGTTGTGTCTCGTGAAGATGACCGCCGCCTTGACAGAGAAATTGGTGGCCCAGGACTCGGTGGTGCTCAGTGAGACCAGGTGAGTGGGGTATACTTATACAACTTTCAGAAGCTACTATGTAGTTACCCATCAGGTGAGGTTTCTAGTGGGTGAATTTCAGAGTTTTCCTTGTAATTTCATGTTTTTAGTTTATCTTTTGTTGGGTTTGAATTCTAGCCCATTTGACCTAAAGTTTTTAATTTTAATCAGTGGTTTTTAGGGGCATGCATGGTTACTTTTCCATATTTGGGACATGGTTGTTTGTGCATGCATACATGTACTCAGAAAAATGCCTCCCACTTGCAGGTTGACACCTTCAGTGCTAATCACCAACCCCTGGCCTTCATGTGGCAGACTTAGGGTATGTCATGGCACGAGACCTTGGGGAAGGGTCGTGACAAAGTGGTATTAGAGGTGGTCGGTTCTACCTCAAATACTGAGAGTATATTGTTTTATTTTTTGGGAAACAATGTTGAATATTTCAAATTCGACTTTCAGATTTGAGGAGTCTAGTGTTGGTGCGGCATCTGACATATCCATACACCAGGACCTTGAATTCTTATTTTTAGCTATATTCATGAAAACACTGGTTTCTTAAGTGTATCATTATGATCATATTGAATAAGATCCATCTCACTAGGTATAATCTTTTGAATATGGTACACATTGATCTATTTCAGGATTCCTACATGTAGACAACCAATTAGGCTTCCGATACGTGATTGTGTGGACAACCCACCTAGCGATGAGGCATTGTTTTAGGGACCAGTGCTAGAGATGGCCCCACCGGGTGGTGCACTGGTGTTTCCGCCACCCGTTTATTAGTAATTACTACTAGAGTTACTAGTATAGGACGTATGCAAACTCAATGCCTTTCATGAGTTTCAGAGACATAGACATCCTAGGTTCAGGGGAGAGATAGATCCTTAGGTCGCTGAGGAGTGTCTAGATACAGTGATGTGGGTATTCCTCTTAGTCAAGACACCACTTGACCCGATGAAAATATTGGTCGCGAGCCTTCTACAGGCCTCAGAAGGTAGATGGTAGAGCTTGACCATCCAGATGCAAGATGATGCGACCCTCACCTAGACAGACTTTGAGAGGATTTTTTAGGAGTATTTTTCCCCACGACTTTGAGCTCTTTGCACATTCAAGATATGATTTCCCAATAGCAGGGTAGAATGTTAGTGGATGAGTACTTTTCAAGGTTTACAGACCTCTCTTTCTACTCCATATACACGGGGTGAGACCCTTTCTTTAGAGGCCAAAACTTTTAATAGGGACTCATATGGGATATCATGGAATTCATGGTGTCTCTCAGCATCCCCACTCAGGAAAAAGTGACGGATCAAGCCCTTATTATAGAGAGATTACTAGCTGAGCATGCACCGACAAATGGATCCACCGTCAGACCTAAGGTGACAGAGACTTCAGTGGTGAGTAACAAAAAATAGAAATGGGGGTCCAAGAGGGCCAAATATTTTAGGGGGTAATCCCCGGACTCAGGGTTGGGTGTGTGGGGATTCCAGAGTATAGGGAGTCAGCAGAGAACCAGGATGTGATTCACGTGTGGCGAGCAGAGAGACATGGCTCGTGACTACCTGACCCACCGCATAGACGATCAGAAGACGATTGAGGGACCGCCAAGGCAGAGGTAGAGGTTCGAGAGAGGATGTATATGGGGCTACAGACATAGCAGGGGACCGGGATGAGTGGAAGACGGTGGATGATGGTTCGAGGTGCTACTACCACCACCCCTAGGTGGTCCACCACGGGATTAGGGAGCCGATAAATAGGGGAGAGGATAACTTTTGGTGATGGAGTCCTCTAACCACAGAACTCCATAGATGATTAGATTTACAATCTATGTATTCTCCACCTTAGCTGTAGTTATTAGAGAAACAAGTTCCAGACACTCTTTCCTTGCCATAGACCACATTTGGGGCTTGTATATTCTATGGGAAATGTTGGATTGATCCTTACGATTAGAGACTTATATGGGATGGGATTTAATTATTACACACTAGTGTCGGAAGTGTGAGATTACTCTCGGAGGTGAGAGATTTGACTGGGATCTCCTAGTAGCAGCATCTAGGTCTTATGATGTCATCTTGGGTATGTACTTGTAATCTACAGTCCATGCTCAGATCGTCTGTATTAGGTGAAATGTGCGGTGTGTCCATGAGGATGGGACTAGATTTTACTTCATTGGAGAGAAGGGAACTCTTGTAGTATATGATGTAATTTCTTAGAGGAGGGTGTATCCGATCACTCGCCAGTTGGATAGCCTCACCCACGGTGTGATGGATGAGAGGGGTCTGAGCTTTCCTGTTGTGGTGGACAAGTATGAGTATGTATTTCCTATGGATGTTCCAGGACTAAATCCTCACAGGGAGGTAGAATTTTTCATCGATGTGTACCCGGGGATGACACTGATATCCACATCAGAATATTAGATGGATCTCACAGAGCTTTGTGAATTGAGGGTATATCTGAAGGACTTACAGGATAAGGGATTCATGAGGCCCAAATTTTTACCATGGGAAGTCCCAGTGTTGTTTTCCAAGAATGAAGATGGGAGTTTGAGGTTGTGCGTGGACTTTAGGTGCCTGAACTAGGTGCCTGTGAAGAATAAGTATCCACTACCGAGTATTGATGACCTATTTGACCAGATGAAGGGAGTGAGTTTGTTCTCGAAGATAGACCTTAGATTATACTATCATCAGCTTTGGGTTTAGGATGAGGACGTACCGAAGACAACCTTCAGATACCGGTATGGCCACTATGAGTTCTTGGTGATGCCCTTAGGTGAAAAAAGTGCCCCAAAAGTATTCATCAGACTCATGAAGAATATCTTCTATCCTTTCCTCGATCATTTCTTGGTGGTATTAATTGATTACATCTTGGTGTACTTAGATTCGGAGGAGGAGCACGCTACACACCTGCGGATAGTCCTGGATACACTATGAGAGCACCAGCTTTACAGTAAGCTCTCAAAGTGCCAGTTCTAGATTTGGGAGGTCTACTTTCTGAGACACATCATCTCGGAGGCTGGAGTTTTAGTGGATCAGGTGAAGATAGAGGTAGTTCGTTCTTGGGATCCACCTAGGGGTGTGACTGAGGTGTGAAGTTTATTAGGGTTGGCTAGATACCACTCGAGATTCATGAACAACTTTTCATGAGTAGCGACACCTTTATTTTCCATGACATGGAAGGTACAAACCTTATTGAAGATAGAGAAGTGACAATAGAGTTTCTAGTAGCTAAAGAGAATGAGTACCCCCCATCTTGAGACTAACAGAAGAGGGAATTGGGTATGTAGTCTTTTACGATGCATCAAGGACCGGACTAAGTTGTTTCTAGATGTAGGAGTGAGCAGTGATCACCTACAACTCATGATAGTTGAGGGAGCATGATAAGAACTATGCGACCCATGACCTAGAGTTTGCAGTAGTGGTATTAGCCTCAAATATGCGGTGGAACTACTTGATGGGTGAATAGTTTACCATCTACTAGGACCACAAGAGTCCTAGGTATATATTCTCAAAGAAGGACCTAAACTTGAGACAACATGGATGGTTAGAGTTCCTCCAGTACTATTACTATGAGATAATCTATACTCATGAGAAGGAGAACGTGGTGGAAGATGCTCTCAATAGGAGTTATGGTTTATAGTTACCGAGTGAGGCGACAGAGCATCTAGCCATAATGCAGATATCCTTTGTGGATGATGATGTAGCATCTTACCTTCCGCCAATAACTGTCACTCCCCCACTCTTATAATGATTTAGTGAGGAACAACTTGTGGATGTTGACTGTGAGGCCTGATGTGCTTAGCTATTCTCCAGACAAGCTCCTGATTGATTTTTGATAGATGGGGAGCACACTATCATTTTTAGGGGATGTACCATAGTACCAGTGATGTTACAGAAGGAGGTGTTGAGGGAGTTCCATACATCCCCTTTGGTGGTACATCCTATTGTGGAGAAGATGTACCAGGACCTCCGATGTTAGTACTGGTGGCCAGAGATGAGGAAAAATGTGGAAGAGTTTGTTTCATGACGCCTAACTTGTCAACAAGTGAAGGCTGAGTATCAGGTCCTAGAAGTCTTGTAATAGACACTTGAGGAACCAAAATGGAACTGGGATGGTATCTCCATGGGCTTCATGACAGGTTTACCATGCACGTATAGGGGACACGATTCTATCTGGGTGATCATTGATTGACTCACCAAGTCAGCTCACTTCCTACCCATCTGGGAGCAGGGATCGGTAGAGGGCTTGGGATGCCTCTACGTCTAGGAGATAATGTGTCTACATTGGGTTACTTTGAAAATCATCTCAGACTGTGATGCATGCTTTACATCCCACTATTGGAAGGGATTATAGGAGGTGTTCGAGACTCAGTTGTACTTGAGCATAAATTTTAACCCTTAGACAGATGGTCAGATGGATCGGACCATGAAAACCATGGAAGACATGATTCATTCTTGTGTCCTTGATTTTGGTTGTAGTTGGGAGGAACACCTACCACTGGTGGAGTTTACACACAATATAAGCTATCACTCCACCATTGTCATGGCACTGTTTGAGGCCTTGTACAGGCGGCCATGAAGATCACCTCTATGATAGATAGACCCAGGGAGTCAGCACTCATGGGTCCAGAGTTAGTAGAAGCTACCACTGAGAAAGTGAATATCATCTTGTTGTGGTTGCGGACTGTATAGATCAGATAGAAATCATATGCTGACAGAAGATAGAGATCCTTGGAGTTCGAAGAGGGAGACTATGTTTTCTTTTGGGTCTCACCCTGTGGGGATTATGGAGATTTGGATGGGGAAAAAAGTTATCTCTGAGGTTCATCATACCTTTTTAGATCCTTAGCAGAGTTTGTGAGTTTGCATACCACCTAGATCTTCCCCCAAAGATGCACTAGGTGCACAATGTTTTCCATGTGTCACAGATGATGAGGTATGTGCATGACCCATTGCATGTCATCGACTAGGGAAAGCTGAACATTGATTATGGGGTGACATTTGTGGAGTTCTCAGTAGAGATAGAGGACCGATAGGAGCAGGTCCTTCATGGATGGTCGATTCATCTGGTGTGTGTTTGGTGGCTGCATGGAACCTTCGGGAGATCACATGGGAGAGGGAGGCTCAGATTCGTGCTCAGTACCCCCATTTGTTTGATTAGTCCTTATTTTGGATTTAGGGGACATAAAGGCCTAAGGTGGGGAGAATATAATGTCCTAGAATTTACATATATATATTTTTAAATTGCACAAAATTATTTCGAGACCTCATGCTTTTACAGCACATGATTCTAAGGCCCAGTGATCCCAGAACAAAATTTTGAACTTTTTTTAAGTTCGTTTAAGTAAACATGAAAGTGGGTTTTTATGACTTCTAAACCGTTGCTCAGATAAAAAATCAGAGGGCATCGTTGAACTCAGAACACCAAGATTTTTCTAGAAAGGAACTATCTTTGATCGACAAGGGTCGGAGAAAAAAGTTAATTTTTAGACTTTTTTGAAAATAATAGAATAATTTATAAAGTTATTTTATTTTATTACCTCACTATTGAGTGACAGACGGTGGCGCTGTGGTGCAGAGACAAGGCACATTAAATGAATCTCATTAATGACTCATTTTTGTGTAGCATAATGACACATTAATTGAGGCATAATAGATACAATGTTTCATAAACGAAACAATGTAACAACACAATGTCATAACGTAACTGAAACAATGCGACATGTTTTCTTTTTTATAGGCTAATGTGTTGGAGAAACAAGAATTAAACCATGGAAATTCTATGATGAACCTACGATAAGGATTTCCTCCAATGAAAAATGACGAACGCTGGTAGGATCGCTAGCAACGTCAACGATTTTTGAAGAACAAGACCCAGAAGAAAGAAACACCAATAGAATGTGAATCCTCAAGGGTGGAGATCTTCAGTGACAAAAATCGATTGAGGTAGGGATTTATTGGTTTTAAGTTTTCCCATGTTATTATTCTAAAACAACGAACGCTGATCAACCCACAAACAGGTTGATCCACGGATCATGTGTTCTTATAGGAGGGTGCCATTCATGGGTTTTCTATCCAGGATTTAATTATTTTGTTGATAGAACTATAATCCTAAGCATCTCATGTTTTAAATTTCTAACGCAGAGTATGCGGGCCGACACAAACAAGGCTTGATCCCCTCTACCTTGTGTGTTCTTCATGGTTGAACATTCAAAATGACAGCTAGGAAAATTCGAGGCCTTTGCGGGGAAGGTGACACCCCATGGAGGCCGGAGGCGCAATCGGTACAAAGAATAGACCACCAGTGTAGACCCAATAGCCAGCAGAAAGACTCTTTGGTGTCGGCGATAGCCCGTGGTGGTGGCCACGGGTGGTTGGTGGTGTTCCATGAAAACGGATAGGAATAGTGCCCCAGTAAACCAACCGCGATGGTGCAACAATGGTCGCTGGCTAGCGACGGGTGGACGCAGCAACCCAACCACGTTGGTGCACCACAGATGTGGCACCACACTGCATCATGACCAACCGAAGGATGGTTCTCCTATGGTAGACCGATCATGGTGCGGGCCGACCCAGCAGGCTGGACCTTAGCAGACCGGACCCACAGAGTCGGGTTGGACCCACCCCGCCAGGTTGGACTCGCGACCTAATGGGTTGGATCAGGCCAGACTCATGGACCAATGGGACGGATTGGTCCATACCTAGGTTGTGTTGGGTTGGCGAACCTAAGTCGGGTTAGGTCAGTCCGACCGGTTTGGACTAGACCCAGACCCAGCTGACCCCCTTTTGAAAAAACACTAATATCTTTCAAACTGAGCATTTGTTTGATGACACATTTGAGGAATTGGAACCCTTGAGATGAGGAGTATCTTTTGAAATACTATATGGTGAATTTCATGGAATTTGAAAATACGACAATTGTCTTGGGGAGCGGTTCCATCGAGATCAAGTGTGCTACGTACGGAAACCCTGTGGTTGGATAAGACCTAAAGACTACTGAAAATCGACCTTTTGTGAATTGGCTACTATGGCCTAGTGGGAAGCTACTTCTACGTGACCTAGAAAGCCCATGGTGGGGAGTGAAATCTATGTGACCTGACAGACCTACTATACTCGACATGAAGAGTACCTTAGTATGACCAGTGGGAAGCAGCTTCTGTGTGACCCAACATGTCCACTATGGTGAGAGGCTTCCATGTGACCTAGTATACCCTTAATACTCATCAGGAATGAGTACCAAAACAGTAATAAGTTAGTGGGAAGGATATTCTATGTGACCTGGCAGGCCCACTATACTCATTTAGGAGGAGTTATTCAGCAACCCATGGTGTTGGATGTTATGACTGATGGTCTTACTTCCTTACTCTAGAATATAACTAGTGTGATCTGTCTTGCTTTGTGATCATGCTTCCTGATCATGCTTTGTGTTTTGTTTGTGGATTTATTTGTGGTATTTCCTTTGTGTTTTTGGGTACCTATTGAGTATATTGTTACTCACCCCTACAAAGGATTTGCCTGCACGTATTGTGTCTGGTGCAGACGACTGCCGCCTTGACAGAGGACTTGGTGGCCCGGGACCCGATGGTGCCCAGTGAGACCCGGTAGGCGGGGCGTACTTCTAAGGCTTCTAGTAGCTACTCTGTACTTTCCCATCAGGTGGGGTTTTCCATGGGAGAATTTCAGAGCTTTCCTTGTAATTTACTATTTTAAGTTTATCTTTTGTTGGGTTTTTATTCTGGCCCATTTGAACTACATTTTTTAGTTTTACTTAGAGGTTTTTTAGTGGCATGAATTTTTAATTTTTTAGATTTGGGATGTGGTTGTGTGTGCATGAATATAGGTACTCGGGAAAATGCCTCCCCCTTTCAGGTTAACAACTTCGGTGCTAGTCGCTAACCCCTAGCCTTCGAGAGGCGGGATTGGGGTATGTCAGAGTACAGGTCCCAAGGGATGGGTTGTGACAATAAATGACATGTATCTGGCACAAAAATCACTATACCATCAAAATCTATTCTCAATATATTTTAAAATAATCTAATTTGGACAACTAATTCATCTCATGATACTGTTGATTCTTCAAGGGGATTGCATTAATTGATCCCCAACCCATGTAGTGCATGTCCAAATCATTACTCATATATCAGATAATCTTTTTAACCCATAAACAATGTTCCTGATCAAATATCCGTATTGAGTAAAGAATAAAAATTTATTAATAATTCCCCAGTTAATAAAATAACTTTCAAAGTATACACTGTATGTAAAGATGGTACACAGTTTAGGAAATAATAATAAATATGATAGATGATATAGATTTTTAGGATAAATGTAATTTCCAATGAAAAATTATTATAATAGACTGATTGTTTCAATAGAAAGTTAACAATCACAGAAGAAAGCGAGATTGAAAAGATAACTTTTACTACTTGGTAGTTTTCAAGTCAAAACCCCTTAGATGGAATAATTAAAATTTAAACTTACAATATCATGAATTATGAGTGAATCATGATATAAAATGAAAAATTGAAGTATATACACCACATAAAATTGAATTGGTGTATAATAAAAAATAAGTCTCAATGGAATGTAAATTGAGACGAAATTATTTTCCTTATGATTTATTTTGGTTGAATGTGATTTAACCTTATATATAATGTATTTAATCATGTTATTAAATTATTATATAACCAAATTAATATTTATTATATCATATATGATTCTTTCACAAAATATTGTTACCCTTTATTTAATAATATTTCATTATTTTCATCGTTTCAGGTGTTAGTTGCCTTATTTTGAAAATAGGTTATGACTTGTTATTTTTGTTACTTTCACTTATATCATGATTTAATAATATATATAATTTAAAACATGATATAAATATCATATATATTAAGTATATATTTATTTATATTATTTTATAATATTTAGTGATAGGGAATGGAATGCACTGTTTATGGTGACGACAAACCGTACGTACGCATGAGCGGTACTTTCATTTTGTTGTCATATTAAAAGAAATTAAAGGAAATGATTTATATATATTTTATCATTTTAGTATCCTATTTATTTCATATATATAAAATATGTTTATTAAACTCATCCTTAACACATTCCATGTAAAGCGTGAATGAATCACATCATTTTGAGGAGGTAGTTGTCCACATGTCCATAAACTATGTTATCGTATTCCCAAAAAATCAGAATAATTAAGGTATGTGTTATAAAATAATTAAAAAAGAATAAATAAATTATAAATATCATATATATCATATAAAAATAGTAAGTCCATCATTATTACAAACCATGAGAGGTGATAATGGGAGAACGACCAACATCAGTTCGTGAGGTGGTAGTCCATTGTACACAAGAACGATAATTGTGTATCCAAATGGATGTGTGTATATTTATAGGTATTATCCTTAACATAACAACATATAAGTATATTTAGGATACTTATTTTATTATATAATCATGGTATAATAATAATTTAAGGATTAAAGAAAGAAATAAAATACAAGTGCTCGTTGAAGAATGCTACCTCTTTTTTAGATGACTCATATTGGTTTGTACCAAATCTCTTCCTTGGGTTAAATTATGCCCAAAGTGAGGAATATAGGATAAGATTATGTATGTTGGAGAGTTAATTGGGAAGTATTTCCTGAACTTAAGTGGCATGATAGGTGTAAGGAAGGGGGAGAATGAATGTTTTTTATAATAGAGTAGGAGTGACATTCTTATAAATACCAAAAGGTAAGCAATATTGGGAGGTCAACCTTACCTCATGTTCTTAAAAAATAGACAAATAATTGTTTAAATGTGAATTATGTTCGACCCACACTAACACCACATAAAAAGAAAATAATTTTTATCCTTTTTTCCTTAGTCTTTAAGTCTCATTTTTTTATTTTTGTTTTTCATTAAGGTAACTAATTTTATAACCAATGAAATTCATCCATTAAGACTAAATTAAAGTGATAATTTTTAGAAAATTTAGACCCACTAATCATAAAATATCAAATCTAATTTATAAAATAAAATTCCTATATGTGTTGAGAATTAATTCAACATAAGTGCACATAATGCGTAAAACACTCTTTTAACCCTAACCGCGCTAACAAAGTTTTTACTATTTAGGGGTCAATATATTAGTTTTAAAAGATAAATTTGTAAATTAATAGAACATATTTGATACTTATTAAAATTTATAAATAAATTTTTATAAGATAATATATCTAGTAATTTTAAATCATTTAACACAATCAAAATTTATTGTAAAATAGTATTAATATCAAATTTGACATTATTCATTTAATTTAAATTAAAAAATATTAAAAAATATTGGAATTAAAATATATTAAGTCCACTGGTATGTATTATGATATATTAATCTATAAAAATAATGGAATAAAACAATTCATTCTATTTACTTCACTTTCAACATTTTTAGTATCATTTATTTTAGTTAATTATTAACTAAATAATAACTGCGTTGGCATTTCTTAAGAATTTTATGTAATTAATTTATCTCTAAAACTTAATTATAATTTATCATGATAAAAAAACTTATTTATATTTAAAAATAACATTCATAACATAACCTATATAGTTTTGTCCCAATTACCAAACTTTATTGAAATTAAAAGAAAGGTTTATTTTTTTTGTCTTTTTCTTTACTTAACTAATTATATGGGTCATTTTCATGGACATGCCTTCCAATAACTAATAAAATTAGAAACCAAGGTCATAAGGTTCGAATTATTTCCATAAAATTTGTTTTAGACAAGTTAAGGGTCATTTTTACATCTTATACTCTAAGATTATCCACTAAGTCAACTTGTTTTTACCTTAATCACTGTAATTAATTATAATTTCATTCACTAATCATTTTGGTAAAAAATTAAGTTGACCTTATTTGAATATAAATATTATACTAATTAAATATATATATATATATATATATATATCCATTTTTCAAAATTCAATTTATATAAGTGGTTTAAATTAATTTAAAATTAATCCTCCAGACGCGACAAGAAAGCGGGGTTTTAAAGTGAAAATGTCCAAAATTTTACTATGTTTTATATCTAAATTCAATATAAAAATGATTCCAATGACCAAAATTGGATTAATTGATGTAAAATTGAGATAATATGGATTTAAAACCAATTCATAATATAATTTAGCCTTATAAGTTATTTAGATGAAAAAACTTCCAATTAAAATTCAATGTTTTTCACTATTCATCAAAAAATAAAACTTATTAGAAAAATCAAAAAATTCATGATAATATAATTTTTACATTAAAATTTCAAAAATGTATTTTATTTTTTCAAATAAAATTTATAAAAGTGTCAAAATTTATTTTGAAAACAAGTGCGCCATTAAAATGCATCAAAATTGCCTTTAGAAAATACAACTTTTTTTACGTAAAAAAATAAATTTGTTCTTATCTTATTCATATAAAAACTGTTAGATAAATGAAAAAGAATTTGATTGAATATATTTAAAATGGTAAATATATTGTGAATTATCAATATCTTATATTCCCTTTTATTCTCAGGGTTGCATGTTCTACAACCTAATCTCAGTGTTGCGTATAACATAAGCTTAACTTGGTGTTGTGTATAAAGCATGCTAGAAACAACATTAAATTTATTCTAATAGGAAAATATTTTAAAGTCTTGGGGTGTTACATCTAACGCCTAAACACCTAAATCATTCCACATCAATGATTTTAGTAACACATGACCTTAGTAATTAATCCTTAGATTAGGGAATTTTCTTGGATGATGACTAGGTTCCCCACATCCATGACATTGAATTGTTAGCAATGAATTAGGTTGAAATTTATTTCCTAGAATCTTTTTTACCGGACTCCTCATTTTTCTTCAATAATTAGCTAATTTATGAACTCATTTTCCACACATAAATCATCTTCCACCCCCTATAATTCATTTTCCATGGTGTCATTTCTTACATTTTTGACATATAGGAAATTAAATCTTTTCTTTATCACCTTTTACACTTGAACATCCAGAGACTCCATCCTTATCTTCTTTTATGTATTTATAAATTCAACCATTTTCCAATGGTTAATCATAATTCGAGATAGCTCATTTGAAATGAACATAATATATATAAAATTTTTTCACATTAGGTAAGGTATCTCATTAAGGAAATTATTACATTTCATATCACATAGGTTATATGCATGTTATCTCTAGTTTCCGTCCATTGACTAAAAATATTAAAAGAAAGAATATGAGAATGTATTAACATACCAAATGAAAACACATACACCCAGAAAGAATAACTTATAAATGATAAGTGTATCCTGATTTATGAGTCTTGATGTTTCAATATTGGTTATCCATGGTAACATTACCAATCAGGACATAAAAATTCATTCAATTTCTTTGTAATGGTTCATAAAGAGTTTGTGAATTTCCAAAAAATATCACCCAAGAGTGTCAAACTATGTGTGCCTCATGGCCTAATGTCGTACACCTGGTGATGATAGAGTGAATCCCAATGTGACATTTTTCAGAGTTATTATCACTAGGTACAACTGTGTTATATCCACATCCACTTATAGTATCTAGTTTGGGATGTAATTTCTTGGTACCCACTTGCTCTATCGTTAGCCAAAATTCTAATATATTTTTCTATATATTGTCTTTTCCTTATACTTATGCCTAGGGTTCTCACAAAATTATTCTAGTCCCAATCCAAAAAAAATAGACCTTTATCTGATATAAACTATAGTGATCCATTCGTTTTATACATATTATTACATGATTTTTAACTTAAACATCCATTAATTACAACCCAATGATCGTTATTCCCAGTGTCTTTGGAAGACTAGGTTCACATTACATTAACGTGAGACTAAAATAGATTTTTTTATTTTATTATCTATAATGAGCTATTAAATATTTTCGATCTCCTAAAACTATATGGGATAACTTGGGGAATCCATAGAAAAAAGTAATGAACTCAAAATCCTAGTAAGGGGATTAACCTGACAAGGAAACATAATGTTTGAGTTAAAGGTATAACATGATATCAAAAAGTATAAGGAACATGAGTAATCACATGGGAGAATAACATAAATAAAAATGTATAATGAGATCATAGAATCATAGAAAATATGGTAACAACATATATCATGATATAAAAACGAGTTAAGGATACCTATATAGACAATATAAAATGGTGGAAAAAGTCCCATAATAGATTACGTTAACTCCCTAATCACATACATGATGCCTCATGAGATTAAAGATTTACCCAATGAATTGGAATTCCATCTAGGATCACCAATCATAACATGTTCATGATCATGTATACCATAAATGAAAATCAACCAATAAACATAAAAATTAGCCCTATAAAGAGAATGGGATACATAATCACGTCATATATCATAATTAAAGGAAACTTCATAATAAAAGAATCTACAAGTAGAACCTAAGGCATGTATTACCACATCAAAGTAAGGGATAATAATATAGTTTTATATGTTAGAGACATATATATATATATAAACAACTTATAAAAAATCCATATCATATAATTTTGTCATCATTGATGAAAATATCTTTAAAATATTAATTGGAATATTTTTGAGAAAATACCATTTTCAATTTGAAATCACTTATTAGAAATATAAAATTTTTGAAAATATTATAGAATAAATTTTCCATAATAAGGATCATGGAATCTCATAAATTAATCATTAAATAATTTAGTGGTTGTGATGGTGGGGAATTACATAAATATCAAGTAAGTTAAAAAAACATTCCTTTAACACTCTTTTTAAAAGGTTTAAAATCACATAGTTTGAAAAACAATAAGAAGAATCCTTTTAAACGATTTTAAAAAAAATTAAAACATGGGTAAAAATTTCATTAATAAATAATTTTGATAATATTAAAAACATTCTAGAATATATTTTTATAAAACATGGATATGGATGAAAAATGATTTTCAACTGAAGAGAAGAATAAAGTCAGCTTTTCTTTAAAATATTTTCTTAATCATTTTAAGTACCAAAGAGTGGAAAATGTTACTATTTATTGAAAAGTTCATGAATAACCATAGGTAAAAATACTATATTGGGTTTAAGATTTAATTATCAAACAATTACTCTAATTTAGGCTAAACCTAAATAATCCCTAACAAAGATGAGATAGTGAAATAAACACTTACCACTTTGATAGCTTTTGAATCATAATCCCCATGAAATAATTAACTTCAAATAAAATATTAAATACTATAACTATTAATAAATTCATGATATATAATTAAAAGGGGTAATATATACACCACTCAAAATAAATAAGTGGTGAATATTTCGTATGTCTCATGGAAGTAAAATTGATACAAAAAATACCTTATGGTTTATGAAACATGTTAATAAAAACCACCTAAAAGTGATAAAGAGATTATATTTGAAGTCAAAATACCATGAATAAGAATAATAAATGATTTTAAATATTAAATTTTTAGTATATAAACCTTTTTAAAGAAATTAGGTGCATAAAGGACACGTGTCTCAAAGAAGAAAGTTTTGAGATGAAAACACTTACCGAGAGTCCAGGCTTGTCTTGTATATCCTTTATCTCCTATATGATAAACTTATATAATTTTTTTATTAATATATATTTTCCTTACATGTTTAATACCTTATAATTAAACCATTTAATTCATTTATTTTAATGAAAAAATTAATTATTTATTCAAATCTGTCCATGTTGGGTGTTTTGAGGATGCATAGTTTATAATTTTAAAACAAAATCTGTGTGTTGACCAAGGAAAAAAGGTTAATTATTCCATAATATATAGAGTTATAATCATGAAATAATTATAATTTTTCATTTATAGATTATAAATTTAAAACAAATCATGAAATATGGTTATAAAAATTTAACTACGTTATAATCGTGGAGACTTTAGGCCATATATATGCATGAGTAATGTTTCCATTTTTCAATGATCATGATAGAAAGAAATAAAGTTTTATTTTATAATTAAATAAATATAATTATATCCAAAATATAATATTATTTAATTAAACACACTAACATTTAAAAAACATATGATATGGTAATAAAAAACAAATCATATCACTTCACAAGGCGGTGGTCCGCTGTATATATTAATGATGTTTTCATTTTTAAATGGATGGTAAGGTAAGTGGATATATGAGATGATATTTTTATTTAATGATTAATATTTTATGAATATAATATATAAAATTTAAATCTATATTCATGAATATTCATGATAGGTGATGATTTAAAATTAATTACATTAGTTCCTGAGACGATAGTCTGTCATACACATGAATGATGGTTTCATTTCCCATTTGATGGAAGAGGAGATTGATGCAGGTTATTCCATTAACATAATAAAGTCTTAGTATACTGGAGATAATAATTTTATTATATCATAATTTTTGAGTAGTATTTGTAGGATTTAAAAGAATAAATAAAACAAAGATTCCCAGTTAAGAAAGATACCTCTTCTTGAGACCCCATCTTTGGGATTATAGCTAAAGTCTCTATAGATCAGCTTTCTAATCATAAAAATACATATAAGAAATGTATAGATAATTAAGGAATTTATTGGGTAAGTAATTTACTAACTAATATGATTTTTAATTGTGGAATGGAGAGGAGATTAGGTTCCCTTTTATAAGTGATATGGAGTTTCATTTTAATAAATACCCAAAACTATTCAACAATGACAAGTAGATATCATGAAATGTGCTTAAAAAATTGATAAATAATGTATTAGAGGGATGCTATGTTTGATAAAAACCTCCACCATTAAACATGAAATATGCTTTAAACATTTAATCCATTTACCTCTATGGTTACTCACTTTTACAATTTTAGTTTTTCCCACAGTAACTAGTTTTTTTAAATATTTTTCACTATTCAATATGATCAAAATTAATTTTAACATATTAAATAAAATTATTTATTATTATTAAAAATATTTAATAAATTTTATCTAATTAAAATCCTCTAATTTTAATAATTCAATTCAAAATTAAACCTGGAAAATGTGTCAAAAAATGTTTTTTCATGAAATGAATTTTTCAAGCAAAAAAAGATCTTATATTAAATTTATGACTGGAAATAATCATTATATGAATTTCAATTCATATTAATAGATGTATAATATATGAATTTAATTGAAATATTTCATTACTAGTGGTATTTTAATTAATTAAAATTGATAAACATTTTTTATTTAAAAATAGTTTGCATAAAACTACATTTTAAGCATGAAAATAAACTTATACCAAAATCCTGAAAAATGAATATTAAAATTAAATTAATTATATTATTATAAATAAAATTTTTCATATTTAAATTTTATACAAAATAAAAAATATAATGGAACCTTTAAATTTCTTTATTTAATAAAAAGAAATGAAAGTATTTGAAAAATTGGTAATATTCACTATTCATTGAAAAATAAAACATTTCAGAAATATACCAAAATTTAACCCTATGTTAATTTTGATACGATGATTTAAAAAATTATATTAATTTTATAAAATAAAATTTTATAAGGTTCCCTAAAATAATTATAATATTTTCTCAAAAAAAAACAATAAAATTCTTTTATTAAGGAATCATATATTTTTTAAGAATAAAATATCTTTATTAAAAGTTGATTTCATATTTATTAATAATTTATAAATAAATTTATATTATATAGGACCTTTATATATATTTCATAATGTATTTAATACTATTTATACCTGCCAATTTAAATTCTATGCTATAATGGTAATATATTTTGAGGGCCATTCAAGCTCAATGTTGCATGTTATATATGCTATCAAACATAATATTATTATTTTAAAATCATGGGGTGTTACAAAATATGTGTTAAAGTAATATTTATAAGAGTCATATTTATATGTATATGATTCATTCGATACTATATATGTGTCATCCAAATTTGTGTATGTTTCATTCAGACCTTCGTATGTGTAATATTCATTTTTCATATATTTAATGACAATCCTAGAAAAATACTGAGTTTCTTTATGATGAAAATATGAGTAATAGATTTATGTATCTAATGAGTAATGATATTTGAGATGTTGAAAGATATATTCTAATTTTTTCTAAATATTACAAAATCTAAGAAGGGTTTTTGATTCATGCTTAAAAATCATGAGAGACAATCTTCAAGCCTAGGAGTAAAAAATAAAATAAAGAATAAAAATTTGATAGAAATTATTAATTTATGGAATTATGTTTCTAAAACTTTTAATTTGGATGAAAAACCTGAAGATTCTTGAGATATAATTTATTTTATGAATAATATGATGCTATTTAAAGCCACTATTCAAGCATACTTTGAGTGATATTAATTAAATGAGTTACATGATAATGAAAATGAAAATTATTGGATATTAAAAAATATTTTAGATGGATTTTTATCAATTAATGAGAAATAAATACAAATCACATTGGATTTTAGGTGTGTTAATGCTTAATTTCAGCCTAAACATGTGTATTTTAAATCATATTGGTTGTTCAGTGATGTTAGGATAACTTGAGAGTAGGTTTGGGAATAAAGACATAGACCACAGCTAGGGGAAGCTATAGGCATCTATTTAGGGTATGAAGTCATGATTCACACTGTGAATTATCATAATAGAACCCCAAGAGTGTTTTACCTACTACGATTCATGGTGTAAACCACTATGCATGCCATAAATTCCTCTTGCATAATTTTTTAAGGGTTATTTGGGAAATTTTACACTAAACCGACTTTAACCTTCCCCCTTCACTCCCTACTAATGTTTCTTGGTATTTTTACAATGAGGGGTTTCTCTTTGAAGGTTTTTCCCTCATATCCTCCTATATTCTCCAAATCAAGTTCTATTCCTATTTTTAGTCATATTTTGGTAAATATAAAATTGTTCTATATTTATATCTCTATGTTCATTAGTTTCTTCTTATAGACCTTTTATTTTAACCCTAATGTATTATTTTAAGGAATAATTTAAGGAGATAGCATGACATGATCAATTTGGGTGATGATTCCTGGCGATTTAACTTCTCCCTACCTTCCCTACCTGAGATAGGAAGTTGTATACCTTTTTACAGTGTTTTCATAAAGTTATATGTATAATTTTGAATGTCGGTTCATATTTATCCCTGTGATACTTATATCTATAGTTTTAAAGTGACCAAGTACGTCTAGATAAATGTGATAAAACCTTTATAGAGGAAAAAACTAGTTCATGGGTTGTTTAGGGTTAATTTTTATTATGTATGATTAGTGATTTAGAGGTTCTAATTTTGGTAAAACTATCTTTTGGAACGTTGTTTGGGATTAATGGAGGCTATTTTGTCCTAGTAATGTGATTTATGGGTTCATGTTGTGTTTTCCCTTATTTTTTATTTTTTGACACATGATGTTTCTTAACACATGATACTTAGTGACCCCCCAATAACCTATAGGGTTGGTTCAGTGGGTTTAGTAACCTAAATAGAAATAATAGTTATTGGTAGATGTGTTTGGTGACCTCCTTAGAAAATATAGGTATGTGTTGTTATATTAAATCATCTGCTTAGAATCCATAGGTAAGGGTTGGGGTGATTGAGAAGGCGGTGCCATATGGGAAAAACATAGGTTGTAGGTTGTAAGTTATTATTTTGGTTCTAATAGGAATTCCATCTAGTATGTGGATGAAGTATTTAGGGTTAGAGTTTGTGGTGTACTAGTAAGCACATGATGACCCGGTGGATTGTCTGTTCATTTATACATTTATTTTTTATTGATGAATCCTCCTTTATACACTTGCTATAATTATGTGAAGGTATTTTTGGTGGTGTCATATAATGTTTATTCACACAAGCTTACATTAGAATCATGATGTGTATAAAATATTTATGATCAAGGATCCAACCAAGGGTTAGGTACCTAAGAAATACTTATAAGTGTGTGTTGGTGGACATGGATAGAGGCGATACCAGGACAAACACAATATCTTTTCCTGTAATGAATGTTTAATTCTTCTACTTTTTTTATCCACTACATATGTGTATACTTTTTTATAACCATTTATACCTATGGATATTGTATTACATTATGCAGTAGCATGGTTGATGATGTTTTTCTTATTCTTTATTGATATTTTACTTACATTCAATTACTTCTACTATGTTTACTTCTTTATTTTATGTGTTACTATGTTCTATATATGATAAAGAGGGAATAATACCCTATCATGATTTATAGTCCCTCTCCAGTAGTTAGTAGTGTCTTATGTATGTGGAAGTGTGCATGAGGTTACATACCTCCTTGTCTTAAACTAGGTGATTTAGATTGGGGTGTTAAAAAAGTGAATTAGAGTGACTTTTATTTTATCTTACAATTTATGGCTCAGTATAATAGAGACAGGATGGATGAGACTCAAATAGTTGAGATAAACTTATTCCTGTCCAAAAATCATATACTGGTCCTCCATGTTACCTGATAAGCGTGATGGAACTTATTGGTTGTGATATTATAGTTTTAGATTGTTCTAGTGTATTAATGTGTGATTAAAATTTATGATATTTTCTCTTGGTTTGATAGGAATTTTAATCTAAGTTAATGAATCATTGATATATACATAGGTTCACATGTCATGATTCTCTATTCTTGTGATTTATATATGTTTAAATTAATTAAATTCCATCAATCATATAATTAGGGATTTCCAAAATACATAATTTGATAAAATTAATTTATTTAACCTAATTATTCCTAGTTTTCCAACTATATGTACAAATGTGACTAATATATAGGTACCATGATAAGATATTAGTCCTTGGGTATCTTCCAAGGTGTTTTATCCTAGTAGTTTTGGGTAGATCCATGGCTTATTTCCTAGGGTAATTTTATTTGAGCATGTTCCATTTTTAATAGTTTTTCAGTTAGGGATTTATCTATGTTTATGTATTTAAATTTTAGATAATTTCATCTAATTGACATCCTGTGCTGATACTAAGGGACTTAACCGATAACCCTCCTGAAGGAGGGAAAATTTATGTTCTACCTCCAGATGTTTAGAAGGTTTAGTCTAATAATGAACCAATTGATACTCCTATAGTTTATGAAGTTTAAATTATTAATTCATGTGTTTTTTTTGTATTTTGGTGGTAGTAATCAGAGGTTACCACCATGAAGGAATGATGATGATAGACATTGCTAAATATTTCTATCTATAACACCATCCATTATCCCAGGGAATGGGTGTTCCTTGAGATGATAAATATTGGATTTATCTCATGCTAACTGATCATCGAATAAAGTTGGCAGAGTTCATGTTAATGTGAATTTCTAAAAATTGATGGATCATGATGTTAAAGGCTCAGAGACATGAGGGTCTGACCTATGCATCTTTCAAGGACCTCATTTTTTGAGAATTATTTTCTAGATTTTTATGATTGGATATATCTCATGAGTTTTTAGAGATCTAGTAGGGGACTACAATAGTGGTAGATAATGAAACATGTTTTAGGGACTTGATCTATTTTTCTCTGTTATTAGTTGGTAATAAGGATTAGAAATCTAGCAAGTTTTAGGTAGTTCTTCATCAAGAGGTGTGTAATTAGGTCTAACCTTTTGATCTATCTTCACATTCAAATGCGGTTCATCAATAAATTAATTTTGAAAATGGATTAGAATATGATACTGTAGTAGGGTTTCTACACACTTTTAGTAATGACATTATAAGTGGTGTTATAAGGGATTCTTCCAGTGGTAGGAAGAGGAGATTAGAGGATATGCACTAGGGTGTATGCTGTTAGTTAGGACTTGGAAAATCTTCATATCTTCTAGATTATAGAGGGTCACCTTCCTTATTCCTCTAGAGTTAAAAACTATGAATTATCATAATGTGTGTACTAGTCATCCAAGAAAATTCCAATCTTGCAGTTGGATGGGAAATCACTAGTTTTTTTGATTGAGATTCTCCCCTTCACGTATGGGTAGAGGTTCAAGGTTGACATAAGAATCAAGGAACTTATTAGGGGGACATCAAATAGATAGTTAGTATTCTTCTAAAAGTCCATAAAATGGATTAGGATTAGGAACTTATTAGTATTAGTTACCGAATCCTCATGGTTTAGTTCATTTAGAGAGACAAGGATAATGGGGGCATAGATATAGATCTGAGACTGGTAGAATGTATGAGTGGGATCACATTCTAGTATATGGTGGAGATGCACCTTTGATGGTTAGATATATAGTTTTGATTATATAGATACTCTATAATACTTTTTTAACACATGGGAGCCTAACTCTTTTATTCACACCTTCATTGTCACCAGTTTAGAGTATAAAATGAGGTTCTAACATAGTTTTTTATTGATTTAAAAACCTCTTAGGTGGAGGGTATAAAATATTCATAGGTTCTTGGAGTGTCTCATAGTATTTATAGGATACATAAATCTATGGGATTTCATAATTTTTGAAATAAAAACTTTCGATGCCATTTTCAGAATGGATTATTTAATGTGTTTCAAATTTCACATTAATTACTACTAGAGGCGTGTGTGTTTTTTTACCACCCCTAGGAGAGAGAAGTTTGTTCTTACTAGGGAGGGTAATGTAATTCAAGTAGAGAAGGACTATACCAGAACTACATTTGGGATATTACATCATAGGTGGAAGGGATTGTTCTCACAGTAGACTAAGTGATGGTCCCACCCATTTTCCCTCTAGGGTGGATCATTACCAGGATTCTTTTTGGGAATATTTTTTTGGACACCCACCTAAGAGGGATATTGAATTTAAGATAAAATAAATAATTTTTACACAAAATATATTGATTCCCCCATATCATATGTCACTAGTTTATCTGATAGATCTCAAGGTACGTTTTCATTACCAAGAGGTAATGAGATTTATTTTCATGAGCACTTATTATTAGGGTACGTTGATCTTATTTTCTAAGAAGGTAGATGACATAATTTTTAAATGTTTTTATTAATTGAAACTAAATTAGGTTATAATAAAAAATAGGTATCCACTATAAAGGATAAATTATTTATTTTAACATTTTTGGTGAGTTCGATGGTTCTCTATGATTGAACCATGACCAAGATACCATCATCTATGGGTCAAGGATATTGATATATCAAAGAAGACATTCATGCATATGTATTATTTGTATGAGTATCTTGTTATTATATTCAGTTTAGAAAATGTGTGTTAGGTAGGAATAATACAAATATATACAGGAGGGGGGGGGGTGAATTGATCTTTTAAAAAATCTTCACTGATTTGGGATTTTGACTCTCTTTAGAATTTATATAGATATGAAACATTTTATTTTTTATGAAATATGAGTTGTGAATAAATATAAAGAATTATCACAAACATATTATAGTAGTTCGGGGCACAAATATCCCCTAGTCTACTCCACCAATGCTCTCTCTATGAGCTTGATGAATTTCACTAGAAAGTCCCTCTAATCATAGGACCTTCAAAACCACAACTGTGTACAGGTAGTTGACACATTTACAAAAAGGATAAATAGAGCCTCCTAGTTCCTTTATAGAGAACTGGTTATCCACATATTAGACCGAGAAGATAATACTCCACCATGAATGAGTCCAAGCAGTCAAAACTCAAATAAAAAAAAGGGTTTGATTTGAATATGATTTGGGTTATACTTCCCAATTTCAATAGAAAAAACTGGAAGTAGATGAATCTTCTTCTTCGAAAATTAAAGTCTTCAAGAAATAATAACTCTGAAGAGATCCATGTTGAAAATGATCTTCAATTTTAATTTTAATAAATAGTAGTATGAGGTTGCAAAAGTATATCTCCAAAGTGTATCCTCTTTTTATAAAAAGAGTTGATCAATCATTACAGTAGAACTGTAAAAGATATTCTGAATAATATAGTTGTATGTGTGAATATTTCTAAATAAATTGTGATATAATATATTGAGAAAATAGATTGCTTATTTATTCAAGATCCAAGAAAATCACCAGATATAATGAAAAAATTCAAATTCAAATTCAAATTGTCTAGGGGAGTGGTAACTTATATTAAGAATAAGAGTGATTTTATCTGATGAATATGGTTGATCAAAGTGATCTTTTGAATCAATCTAATTATAGATTTTAAATAGCTTGTAAAATTTCCAAGACCATTGTATGAATTTAAGATTATATTGTAGATTTAAAACTCCACTATTGAATAGAAAAATATAGGGTTAAACTGTGTAACATAGAGTTCCTTTTCATAGTGTAGGGTTCCTTTGTATAGTGTATGGTTCTCTTTCATAGCATAGAGTTACTTTGCATAGCATAGGGTTCCTACCAATGTATGTTTCCTAAACTATACTTTCATCTTCAAGGAACATAGGGATCAAAATTAAGACTGGGATGAGAAACAATACATTCATACATCCATTCTAAGGTTGATTGCACACATATGGTTGATTAACCATACACTCATTCTCTGAACATAAGGTATGAACAGTGATTCCTAACTTCAACATTGTGTTAATATTCCATACATTTATCTAAACATATAGTTTTTAAACCAAATGTAAATTGTTCAATGTAGGTATGATAAACCATATGTGTTGCTTTGAACGTAGGGTTTATTCCTTACATTATTCTTACCATCGTAGGGTATGAACAATGATTCTAGAAACTCTAAAATTATTTCCGTACACTTGATTAATATTATTTTCTTCTTAAAAACTTGGATATAATTCCAGAATAAATATTGCAAAGAATATTAATTTCCTAAAACTCACTTAAAGTAATATCATTAATAAAACAAACAAGGATATTTTTTAGAATTAAATTCAATAATATTTATAGAGTATTGTTGATAAAATACATGCACAATAATATCCCCATTTTTCATGATCAGAAAACCCAAAAAATAATATATATAAAATGTAGGAATTAGAAGAACTAAATAAACTATATTTTTAATAAAATATTTGTTGCTTTGAATATTTTTTTTACCGTAGTATTTCAATTTCATAGCACTATTTCCATTAAAATAAAATATATTCTTAAAAATTGAGAATGTTGTGTTTACTTAAATTTCTCCCCTTTTTGTGATATAAAAAATTAATCACATAAAAATTGATTAAAACAAATTTAATTTTGCACATAATAATAAATTAATGTTATAGTCTACTGAGTAGAAGAATAAGACATGTTATATAGCAGTGTAATTATGAACATAAATAATAAAAGTATAAAATGATTTAAAACTCACAAATATAAAATAAAAGTAAACTAAAATTAATATTTTTTTTTTAAAATAATGAGTACATCCAAAAATAAACAAAATAATTGTTCAAAAGGATGGGCTCAGGACATATTGGTTTTCCTGATCAGAATCTTCAGTGGTAAAAGGCGCAACAAGATGAGAAATGTTCTGAACAATACCATGCATATCAAGAAGTTTCACCAAAAGGATCTGAAAATTATTATTGAACACATATATCCACTAATGAATCATTTTCCTTGAATATTGACCAATATTCAAGATTTTAACCAAATTAACCTTAACAAATTCATTAACTGCTTCTTTAGATTGAATGAAGGCAGTCAAATTATCTCTCACTTGATGAATAACTGGTCCCAACCCAGATTCATTAGAGGTCAGTTGACTTATCAAATTTATTTGATTATCCAACGGAACATTCAAAGGTAAACTATCACATTGAAGAGTGTTCAGTCTATTTTTGAAATCAGATAACATATAAGTTATTGCCTCAAAGTTTATGATCAAATTAGGATAAGTTTGTTGAGAAGAGGTTGAAGCCTGATGAATTTCTCTGAATTATTGAAATTATCTCCCCAAAAACTATTTCAACTCATCAAAATATGATTTATTTATAAATTATTCCTTTAAATTTTAGATCTCACTAGTTATAGGTCTGATAAGTTCTTTAATATCTCTCAATGAAACAAGTGTTTCTTGAATATCTATGAATTGAGTTTGAAGTGAATCAAACATAGTTCTAGGAATTATCAAACTTCTGACCTCTTTAAATTTCTTTCTTTTAGTCTCCAAATATTTTCTTAGAGTCAAATTCTATTCATTAACGTTACCGTAACTATGAAACAAATCTTCTATTTCTCTTTTTAACGAGTCAGAAGACTCAATAGATCGTGTTCTGGTTTGACCAACTTCCACCACAACCAAACTTGGATCTTCCTCCTCTCTTAATGAAGATACTCCAACATCAACTGAATCATCAATAATTATTGAAATATTTTCAGGGTCAGATTGATTAGAATTAGGAATAACTTCCCTAGATTTATCAACCCCTTGAGCAACTTGCTCAAAATTCTAAGTAACTTGAACCAACTTCTCAACAAATTTCTTTTCTTGTTTGGAAAACTATCACTAGATCAGAAATATTTATTGAAATTATTATTCTTTGATAAAGACTAGCCTCATCAACTCATGATTATACTTCTTCATTATACCTTGGTATCACAAAATCAATAGAAGGTAATAAATTATTCTCTTCCTGAGCACTATCCATAACCGTTTCCTATTCTTATATACCAACTTGTAAAATATAATTGCAAGATTTACTCTATAAAAATCATAGATTTTTGATAGTACCAACATTTAGAATATTTCTATGAAGGCATATCTAACCAAAAGATACGTCTCTTGCCTTTCCAAGCTTAAAAAACAAAAGGGATAAAATTCTTCCATAAGGGTAAAATCCTATTTTTACTTCCTTCTGACAGTAGTGATTCAAATAACATAAAATACAATTACTAAATTTCATCATAATACTGTTCAGAAAAAAAACATACATATATTGATAAATAAATATCTCTAAATCAGCCATCCTTGTCACAATTCCAGACTGAATGAACTTTATCATGAATCTTTGATCAACATTAAAGTATCTTGTCATCATTATATTGACTCTTCTAGTTATGAAGAGAGAAAACATTATATCCCATGATTTGAATTTCTTATCTCCTATATTTCTCAAATCGAAATTAAATTCCTCCTCATGGAGGCAAGTCAAGATCTTAGCAATTTTTACAGAAGATATAGAAAAATCATTATTATGAATCATAGACATAACTAAATCTTCATCATTTCCGAAACTAAAAGAGGAATTTCGATAGAAATATTTTACTTATATACAAAAAAAGGTGTATTTATATCACGAAAAATGAATTCTAGGACTTGAAATATTGTTGTAGTATTTAAAGATATATTCATTTAGTTCTGCCAATCAAAATAAATTACCACCCCTTGAATAACTTTCCAAAAATTCAGTTGTTGACCAGGCTTGCTTAGACCAACATCTTTAACTCTGCCTGAGGTTTCCACTTCTGAATGTTTGAGGGTTGAAGTTTCAAAGGTTAGAGTTTTGGTAAACTGGAAATAGATATTCTCTATAATCTGAAAGGGTGTAAAAGAGTAATAAAGAGAGTAGGATAAGTCTAATGGTTTAGTTTTTGGTTTGGAATGTCAATGATGTGGAGTAATCATTAAAATTCTAATTTTGAAAAGATACATTATAAGAATAAAATATAAACAAAAAATTATTTAAAAAAATAAATGAAATAATAATTTTTAGTGAAATTAAAATAAATTAAAATGAATTAAAACTATAAAAAAATTAATTGATAAAAAATTATTTAAAAATAAATAACCCTAACTCCCCCTTAATAAAATCAAAAATTACAATGAGAAGTGGTTTAGTAAAAATATAAGCTAATTGGTATTCAGTATTTATAAATTATAAAGATATATCCTTTTTAAGAACATGATCTCTTAGAAAATGATTCCTGATACCAATATGATTAGTCCTAGAATACCTTGTAGGATTTTTTGAAATATTTATGTAACTAGTATTATCACATAAAATTGGTATATTATTAAAATTTAGTCTAAAGTCTAGAAGAGTGTTTTTCATCCACAAAAATTACACACATATTCTACCACCAGAAATATATCCTTCCTTGGCTGTTGATAGGGAAATTGATTGTTGTTTCTTACTCGACCATGATACTAAATATTTTCCTAAAATGTAAAAGGTTCTTGATGTTATTTTTCTATAAATTTACAACCTCCAAAATTAGCATCTAAATATGAAATTAAATTAAAATCAGATGTTTTGGGGTAAATTAGATATTGAAAAATAGTTCGTTTTTAATATCTAAAAATTATTTTAACAATAGTAAGATGATATTCTTTCAGATTTTACTGAAATCTAGCATATAGGAATAAAAAAAAATTATGTTTGGTCTACTAGTAGTAAGATATAATAAACTATAAATCATATCTCTATATAACGTTTTGTCAACTATTTTTCTAGATTCATCCAAATCAAGTTTTATATTG
The DNA here is from genome assembly GCA_963277665.1 of Viscum album. Lineage (NCBI taxonomy): Eukaryota > Viridiplantae > Streptophyta > Magnoliopsida > Santalales > Viscaceae > Viscum > Viscum album. Next base: position 459,696,012 of record OY728163.1, on the reverse strand, counting down.
GTACACATGGGAGTTCAGTAAGTTTTACTATTATCAAGTACAAAAGTTTTCAATAAATAAGTAATATATTTACACTGATTTAAAACATTTCTATAATATTTTTGATAAATATGAAATTGTAAAAAGAAATTAAATTCTCCCATTATAATAATTACAATTTTATTTCATTATATTTGAGAAATCATTACAAAGATTTTTATTTGTTCAACTAAAAATAACATCATGAACATAAATTTGAAATAATAAAATATGAGCGAAAATCATTTTCTTAAAAAGGGAAGGATCTAATAATACCACAAAAAACTATTTTCTAATAAAAAAAGACTTTAATCTTTTATACCAATCTCTAGGTTCTTATTTAAGGCCATAAAGATATTTAGTAAGTTTAAAAACAAAATTTGGTTTTTGAGGGTTTTCAAAACCAGGTGGTTGTTCAACATAAACTTCTTCTATTAAATATCCATTTAAAAATGAAGATTTAACATCAATATAATATAATTTATAGTTTATATGAAACCCATAAGCTAAAAGGATTCTAATTCCTTCTAATCTATCTACATGTGTAAAGGTTTCATCATAACCCATTACTTCTTCCTGATTATATCCTTTAAATACTAATCTAGCTTTGTTTCTAGTTATGAAACCTTAATCAACCTATTTATTTCTAAAGAACCATTTAGTTCCTATTAATGGATAATTGGATGTTCTTTCTACTAATTCATGAACTTAATTTATTTTGAATTGGTTTAGTTATTCTTTCATGGCTAAAATACAACTATCATCTTTTAAAGCTTCTACAAAAGACATAGGTCCTAACTGAGATAGAAAGGAAAAGAATTCAACTAGGTTTCCTAAAATTCTTTTAGTTCTTTTTTCTCTATCTAGGTATCTTATAATAGTTTCTAAAGGATGATTCTTTAAGGTTCTAGTCTATCTAGGTAAGACACTTTTAGGTTCTTCAGTTTCATGTTCTTCTGAACTGGACTGAATTTCATTAATTTTATTTTTAAAATCAGACTTAGGTGAATCAAGTCTCATGTTGTCAAAAGAGTCAGTATTTTCATCCATGCTATTTATATTTATTAACAGGTTCAATTTCATTAAACTCATATGAACTCATTCTAAAAAAAATCTTGACTATTTATTAAAAACTATGTATGATTTGAAAGTAGCTTAATATCCTAAAAATATTCCTTCACCATCTTCTGGGTCAAATTTTACAAGGTTATCCTTAGTATTCCAGATATATACCTTTCATCCAAAGACTTTAAAGTACTTTACTTTAGGTTTTATATTATTCCAAATTTCATATGGTGTTGTTTTAATAATTTGTTTTATTAAAACTCTATTCATGATATAGAAAGATGTGCTTACAACTTCTGTCCATAAATAGGTAGGAAGACTATATTCATTAAATATAGTCCTTGCATTTTATTGAATAGTTATATTTCTCCTTTCAAAAATTCCATTTTTTGAGGTGTTCTTGGTGCAGAGAGGATGTGTTTAATACCTACATTTGATAAAAAAGAATTAAATTCTTGGTTCTCAAATTTTCCACCATGATCAATTCTTAATGAAATTATTTTGAAATCTATTTCATTTTGAAAAATTTCGCAAAAGTTTTCAAAAGTAGTGAATAATTAATTTTTGAGTTTTAGAAAATAAACCCAAGTAAATATTAAAAAATAATCAAATAAAACATAAAAATATAATTTACCATACAAAAATTCTACCCTAGATGGTCTAAAAAAATCCACATGGATAAGTTCAAATGGTTTAGAAGTATCAATTTTGTTACTTGATTTGAAAGATGATTTGTGTTGTTTGCTGATTTGATATACATCACAGAATATATCATTTTCAAACTTAAGACTAGGAAAATAAGAAACCAATTATTTCTAAGATAATTTATGTAAATAATATATATTATAGTGTTTAAGTCTCTTATTTCATATCCATGAATCATTTGTATTATCTGTTAAATAGTTTAATTTTTGTTCACACAAGGATTAAGATCCAATGTATACACATTATTTGTTCTTGGTGCTATAAATTTAAATAGTTTATCTTTAAAAAAAAATCAAGAATTGTTAGAAAAATAAACTTAATATCTATATTCAAAAATTTGATAAACATTTATCAGGTTGTTTTATAGCCCTTGTACAAATAAAAAATTCTTAATTGAGATTGTCCTTGGATGTCTAACAATTCCAAATACAACAATATTTCCTTTTATATTGTCACCAAAAGTGATTAAACATCCATCCATTTGAGTCAATGTATAGAGATTTGATGAATCTCTACTCATGTGTATGAATCAACCACTATCCATATACCATATAACTTTTCTATTCTTGTGGTCTTTTTCATGAAAAAGTAATTAAATTCATGTAAGTTTCGGTACCCATATTTTTTTTGGTCAAGCTATGTCCGCAAGCAAAGATTTAGGAATCTAGATCTACTTAAATTTTCCAAATTTTTTATTATTAGATTCAACCACAATTTTAGCAATAAAAGTATTTTTAATACCACTATTTTGAGGATTTATCAAATAATAGTTATTAGTGAAATGAAATTTTATTCCACAATAATAGAAGGTATAATTTTTTTTAATTGGCCAAAACATATTTTTTTATAAAATTTTAATTTTTCACCCTCTCTTCCTATTACGATTTTTTTTATTTTAATAAAAATTTTCTAAGAATATAATTCAGATTGTATTATCCATTTTTTAAAATACTTGCAGCACTTTTTATAAGATTATAATTCATTATAAAATTCTTTAATCCTTTTTTTCACATTCAATATAGTTTTATGTAGATGAATTTAATTTTGCAATTAGTTATTGATGTTGCTTTAGCATAGTGTATCTTTCACTTAAAACAATTCTATGAATATTTTTTAATGATTTATGTTTATTTATTAAGGAATCATATTTTTCTTCTACCATAGAACATTAAAAAACAAATTTATCATTTTAATAACTACTAAAGTTAGAGGCATAAGAATAATAAGTTTATACCTCTTCTTCTTCATTATCCATAAAGTGAAGCACATATTGTCTTTTAGATTTTTGGCACTTTTTTTGAATTTTATTTCAAAGAGCTACTCGAGTCTTTAGATACACACCATGTAGCTTTGAAGCCTCCTTTTCTTTATGATCATAATATGAATTCTTCTGATAGTTATTTTCTGTCCTTCTTTCCTATTTTAATTGGGAGAAATTGGGTATGATGTGATCCAACTTTTTTACATTCATAGCATCTTACTTATCTTGGTTTCTTTTTAACCTTATTAAAGGATTTTATGAATCCTCTTTTATTATTATATAATTTGATAAATTTTTATAGCTACCTGAGCTAGTTCCATTTCAAAGTTTGAGGAATCTGAAATTTTTCTTTTTTAATTCTTGTTTTGATGTTCTTTTATGATTCTAAGATGTCACCTTAAAGTAATTATTTTTTCCCTTTTTATTATAATCTTGTGATCTTTAACTTCAACTTTCATTTCTGAGTATTACATTATCAATGTTATAATTGATTCCTTCATTTTCAATTTCTTGATAGGTTTTTATTGAAAAATAACAGCAGATATTCCATTCTATTTAGATGGAAGTACTCTAAGAAAATTTAGTGCTTTATCTAATTGATTGATGGGATCTCCCATGGTAGTAATATTATGGACAATATCTGTTAATCATCCATTCATTTGTGTGATTCTTTCACCATAAATTTTTTAAAGGTGTCAAACTTTAGTTTTGTAGTAGAATATGTCATTTTTTGGATATTTTCTATTTCTTCATATGCATTGGCTATTGTCTACTACATTTAATAGGAATTAGGGAATTATGATACTTTATTGTATTCATCAGGTCCAAGACCACAGATGATAACATTTATTTCCTTTGATTTGATGTCATATTCAGCTTATGTTGTAACATCCTAAGTTTTATTTTCTCTAGAATTTCATAAGGAGTAATGATATTTGGATAAAATTTGAATCCCATATTCTTCAGATAGATGTTTATTCATGATTTCCAGCATCCATAGTCATCACCATTAAAATATGGAGTAAAAACCGTATACATACCTTCTATTGGATCATCCATTTCCATCTGTTTTTTATATACCTTATTCTTTTAAGATTGTTATAGATTTATTAAAAAGTGACCCTTTTATACCAATTATCAGGTAAGAATAATAGAAATATATACAAGAAGGGGGGGGGGTGAATTATTTATTTTCAAAAATCTTCTCCGATTATGGATTTTGAGTATATTTACGATTTATGAAGATATTAAATGTTTTCTTTTATATAAAATATGATTTTTGGATAAACAAAAATAATGAACAAAAAAAATTTATAGTAGTTCAGGGAACAAAGATCCCCTAGTACACTCCAACAATACTCTCTTTATAAGATCGATGAATTTTATTAGAAATGTACTCTTATCACAAGACCTTCAAAACCATAACTGAGTGCAGGCAGTTGAAACCTTTATAATAAGGATAAAAAGAGACTTATTTTTATTTTATAGAGAATCGATTATCCATAGCTTAGACTGGGAAGCTGATACTCCACCATGACTAAGTCTGAGTAGTCAAAACTCCAATAAATCAAAATAGTTTGATTTGAAGATGGTTCAGGTTGTACTTTATAGTTACAGCAGCAACAACTGATAGTAGACAAATCTTCTTATTTATAAATTAAAGTATCAAGAAATAATAACTCTGAATAGATCCTAGTTTCAAATGATCTTTAATTTTAATATCAAAAAATAATAGTATAAGGTTGAAAAAGTATATCTCCAAACTGTAGCCTCTTTTTTAGAAAAAGAGTTGATTGATTGTTATAAAAACACTCTAAAATATATTCTCAAGAATACAATCATATGTGTTTTTATTTCAAAATAAATTATGATATAATATTTAGAGTAGATATCTTTCTTCAGTATTCTATATCCATAAAAATTTCCTAATAGGATGTGAAAATTTAAATTCAAGCTCAAATTTTATATAGGAGTAATAACTTTCCTTAAGAATAGGATTGATTTTCTCTAATGAATATGGTTCATCAAAACAAGCTTTTGAATCAGTCGATGAGTAGCTTTCAAACATACTATAATTCTTTCAAGACCAATGCATGAATCATAGATTATATTGTAGCTTTAAAAATCTATTGTTGAATAGAAAAACGTAGGGTTCAAATATATAGCACAGGGTTAATTTGAGTAGCATAGGGTTACTTTTCATATATTAGGGTTTCTACCAACATATGATTCATGAAACATACTTTCAAATGCCTAGAACATAGGGATCAAAAGTAACATTGGGATGTAAAACTATACGTTCATCCTTCCAGTGTAAGGTTGATTCCACACATAGGGTTGATTAACCATATGTTCATTCTCTGAATATAGGGTATGAATAGTGATTACTAACTTCAACGTTGGGTTGATATTCCATACGTTTATCCAAATTTAGCATTTCCGAACCAAAATTAAACTTTTCAGCATAGGGATGATAAAACATATGTGCTACTTTGAATGTAGGGTTTATTTCTAACATTATACTTACCATCATAGGGTATTAACATTGATTCACGAAACACTAAAACAATTTCCAAACACTTGAATAATATTACTTAAGGATTAAAAATTGGAATATAATTCCAGAATAAATATTAAAAAGAATATTAATTTCCTGAAAATAACTTATCATGAATAAAATAAAATAGGGTATTTTTGAGCATAAAAATAAATAATATTTATAGAGTATTGTTCATACAATAAATTCCAAACAATGTGCATAGGTATTTCATGTCTATCATGAACTATATTTTCCTCCATTATAAGAACTTATTCATTGTGGACTTTGTTGATGATATTCTCATGTATTCCCAAACACCAAACATATATACCATAAATCTTGAGATATTTATAAGCACACCCAGAGGTAATCAATTTTTTTTAGTTTTCTCAAAGTGATATTTATTGATCCAAGAGACATGCTTCCTTGGTTATGTGGGTTTTAAGGTAGAAATATACATTGATCCGAAGATTATGGAATTAGTTTTGTCTTATTCTCAAATAAAAAAAACGTTTTGAAATTTGGAGTGACTATGGATTTTTTAAAATAATATAAAAGATTAATCCAAGACTTTTATCACTTGGTAGATCCTATGACTAGGTTCACTAAGAAGTGATTATTATTCCAATGGATGAATCAATGTGAGGATACCTTATAGGATCAAAATAAGAGGATGATGTTTGCTCTGAATCAGATTGTTCAAAAACCAAGGATTATGTATACATATTAATAAAATAATTTGGGAGTTAGTCTTGGATATGTATTGATGTAGGGTGGAGGGGTAGATTCTTATGGGTCTCATTATATTTGACACTATGAGTGAAACTGCACTACTCATGATCGGGAGTTAGTTGTCACAGTTCATGAATTGAAATAATTCTGCCATTATTTCTTTGGTGAGATGTTTTTCATATACAGTGGACATAATAAATTATCATATGTATTTTCTCAGTGATATTTTAATATATGATAGTTGTTTTGGGTTTATTACATGAATACATTTGATTTTGAGATGGAATATTCCCTGAGGAAGGGAAATTTAGCTGCTAATACCCTTAGTAGGAAATAATAAGAAATTTGGTCTTGTGTAACACCCTAAAGTTATCAAATAATAAAGGTTTATTTGATATATTATTACACACACAACATTAAGCTTAAAAAACCCACAAAATATATTTCTTTAAATTTAACCTCTTCAATAATTTGCAAAACACGCAACCCCAAGTTAAAGTGAACTGTAATATAGTATACCACTATAACCAAGTCATTAAATTGGTGGATATAAATATTAATAACTCAATTATGAAAATTATGTTTATATATTGGTTATAATTAAAATAAGAATCATTTAAAAGAAACAAGAATGATTTCTAAAGAACTTTATTTTCTCTAAAAGACGGTTAGTCATATTTCACACACATAATTTAAAATTAATTTTAACCACTTTCAGAAAATTTATATCATAAAATGAATTTAATTTTTAAAATTATGATATCAAAATTATCTTAGGGTGATTTTTTTGGATTTTTCTAAAATGATTCATTTTTCAATGAATGGTGAAAAATACTAAATTTTAATTGAAAACTTCCTTTTTGTTTAAATTATTTATAAAGATAAATTATATTTTAAATATATTTAAATTAAAATTAGTTCAATTATATATCAATTAATCTTATTTAGGTCATTTTAATCTTTTTAATATTTAATTTTTATATAAAAACATTGTAATCTTTTGAACATTTTCTCTTTAAAAAGTCACTTGCTCATCGCATCCGTAAGATTAATTTTAAAATATATGCTTCCACATATGTGAATTAAATTTGAAAAAATGGATTCCATATTTTTATTCAAAATAATTTATATTATATAATAAGTTCAAATTAATTTTTTATCATGATTAATAGTAAAAATAGTAAAACTTATTTACCGTAGTTAAGGTAAAAATTAGGTAATTGGGGGTTAAACTAAAAAGATAAGGTTTAAAATGACCTAAAACATGAATAAATTATATTATATGGTTATATTTAGACCCTATAATGTATAAGTATTTATAATAATCCATGTTGTACCATTTTTACATGTGAAAAAAGTGGCTGTACTTTTTTTCTCTTAAAAAATTACAAGTGTTCCACTCACCTCACTTATAAAAGGACACAACATATCCACTCTAATTTACAACTTAAAAACCTTTTATTTTTGGAAAAGACCTACCAAATAACTTCCAAAATCCCCTCATATAATCATAAAGTACTTATTTTTGTCAAAACTTTATCCATGTAAGGATTTTTATGCTAACCTAAGGAAGTTACCCAAGGAAGAGGTACCATTCTTCATCAGGATTTTTTATTTTATTTCTTCCTACACCTCCATAAATTATTATTAAAAAATGATGATACAATATAATTAGTATATTATATATACTAAAAAAAATTTATGTTAAGTTCATGACCTAAAACTATCCCCACTTCCATAAAATGGGTTCTGAAATCATCATTCATGTGTACAACGGACTACCACCTTGTGAATCGATGTCATCCATTTTTTCCATTACCACCTCTCAATGTTGGGTATGATGATGAATATAAAGTTTATACATGGTATTTATAAAATAATTATACCTATTGTGTCATTATATCATTTATACCTTTTTAATTTTCATTCTGTAGGGGATAAGATAACATCACTCGTGAGTATGTCGAACTAGCACCTTGAAAATCGATGTGATTTGTTTTTCAATAACACTTTACATGGAAGATAATAAGGATAAAGTTAATGAATATATCTAATATAAATGGAATTATTATGATATTAATGACATATTTATAATTCTTAAAATATTATATATTATTTTATTTCTAATATTTTCACTCACTGAAAGATGATAACGTCATTCGTGCATGTGTGGACTACCACCTTCACAAAGCAACAAGACTATATTTTCATAACCATACCAAATGAATGATATATATAAGTATATTTAAATAAATAATATGGAATTTATGATTTTATTATAATTATAGAAAGATATTATATTACTTACATCCTGTCTATAATGATCATTGAAAAATAGAAATGTTACTCATGCGTGCGTACGGGCTCCCATCTTGATGATTGTAACATACTTAATTTCTCAAAACCATATTTAATTATTATTATTAAAAGTATAATTGAAGTATAAATATGACAATAATTTCATCATTATTATTCTTTATATTAAGAAACTATATAATATGCATAAGAATTATAACTTTAATGACAAAGCACAAATGATAAAACATGGAAATTAACACCCGAAACAATGAAAATAATGAAATAATTTTAAAAAATGGGTGATAATATGTTATAAAATTATTATATATGATATTATAAATTTTAATATAGTTATATTATATGTCAATATAATTTTTAAAACAACTATATAGGAGGTTTAAGAATATTCAACCAAAGGGAAGCATGTAGTTAGGAATTTTGTCTCAATTTCATTTCATTGAGGAATATTGTAATAATATGCACCTAATTTATTTTATATGATGTATATAACACCCCTTTTTCATGTAATATAATTAATTATTCATACTTAACTAGATTTTAATTTTCAATTTTAATTATTTCATCTAAGTGGATTTGAATTAAAAGTTACCAAGCAGTAAATAATTTCATTACTCAATTTATTTTCATTGGGTTATATTACTTCTTCATTATATTAAATATTCTAAGATTATATGTGTAATTAAATTTGAATATATATTTTGGTATTTAAATTTTTTTATTTTGATTTATAATTTATACAAATAATCAATTCATTGATTTATCCTAACTTTAATGTTATGACCTTTGTAAGTTTTTTTTCACAATCTCATTTCAATTAGGATTGTTTATACTTGAATTTACATTGAAGGAAATTAATTGATAATTGGATCATAAAACCCATTAATTTTATTCTTCTATGGTTAATCATGTTTTTTCATGTAACAGTAACATTTTTCACTCTCTCGTACTTAAAATAATTGAGAAATTGTTTTTAAGAAAATCTAATTTCATTTATCTCTTGTTTGGAAATACATTTTCTTCCAAAACCATGTTTATGGAAAATGTTTTCAAAAAATGTTTTAAACCATTTTACAATTGATTTATAAAATACATTTTTACCTATTTTTAACTTTTAAAAAATATTTTGAAAATACTCTTCAAGTAGTTTTCAAAACAAGGCCCGTTTGGATTTTATTGAAAAAGTTAAAGGGTTATTTGTTTTAACATACTCGACATGTACATAATTTAATTCTGAAATGAACACTAAATGTTTTAAAACTTGAATTATAAATTTAAAAGGATATTTTCAATGAAAATTATTTTCAATTTTTTTGAAATTTTAGTTTTAAAAAGTGAGTTTTAAAATGAAAATGATATTTTACTCAAGAATTTTTTTAAAGTTATTTTTATGGTATTTCTATTCATGAATAAAAAAACCATTTATTGTTAATAAAATGTGTATATATTGGATTTATACTATTCTTATTCTATATATGGATGATTTATGATCATTTTGACCAAGGAAAGTATTGGCATTCACCTTCTTGATTCATTTTTTCAGTGATTAACTTTATATTGAAATATTCACTTATCTATGATCATTAGACATTAAATTTCCCCAAAATATTCATATTATTATCCTGGATATTTTTATTTATTAAAACATATATAAATCCTAAATACAGTGTTTTACATTGAAAGTTATTTGTTTATTTTGGGAAATATTGATAATTTTATATTCATTACTCAATACAGATATTTGACTATAGGGTACATTGTTCATGAATTAAATAGATTATTTAATATATGTGGAATTATTTCAACATGATGTGATAGTTAAGGCCTAAATTTATATATCTCCTTGATGAATCAGTTGTCTCATGAGGATAATTAATAATCATGCATTAAATTAGATTTTACTTGTAGTTTTAATCCCTCTTATAAAAGTTCATGAAAGTAGAGGTACCATCACACCTAAGATCTTGGATTCCAATAGTTAAGTATTTAATTCATTAAGAATTAAATTATTATTAACCATTATATTTTTATAATGATATTATCTATGTATTCATTTCATTCTTAGTTAATTGAATAAATAGTTTATATTTTTAGTTATTGACCTTTCCACATTTATTATTCCTTATCTTATTATGATATTAAAGTTGATTAAATGGAATGTGTGGTAAGTTATTTACCATTACAGGTTTATTATTCTTATTTATTCATGATATATTTCATTGTACTTAACCTCTAATAAGAATTTTATCTCACCATTATTTTGTTTCCTTTACCAGTAATCCTTGAAGTGTACTATGACTGATATACCTGGTTATATAATATAAAATAATGATATTCTCTAAAAAAATTGTGTTGTAATTTGTGTTTTCAAATGTAATGTAAAAATAAAGTATTTATATAGATTACCTAGAATACAAAACTATTCATTCCTTCAAGATGTTATTCCTTGTATATTTTTCCAATGAAATAAAGTAGACACCAGCTCTAGGACACTGAGTTCTGGGTCGCTATAGTTGGTATCAGATGAAGTTTACTAGAAAACTTGGAAAAAATATTGAGGAAAACACAAATTAAGAATCATAACCCCATGATAGACATTGAGAATAAATATATAAGAACATTATAATGTTTTTGTTAGGTAGATATTATATGGGTTTTCCCTACAATACATCCCTATTTAGATACTATAAGTGGATGTGGTTCTGAAAAAGTTGAACCTAGGGGTAATAAATCTGAAAAGGGTGCATTGGTATTGACCTGATAATCACCTGGATCACAATAATGACCTTTACTATACACCTATTTTTATACTCCCATGTGATATTCTCAGGATAATTCATATTTTATTTATAAAAAATTATGAAGGTATTGAATAGATGATGACAATTAATAACCTAGGTTAAACATAAGGTGTCTTAGATTGAAAATAATGTGTTATTATTTCAACATCGTATAAATGATTATATGGTTTTCCCACTATGATGTTTTTTTTTTCTCACACAATGTTTTTTTGGTATTAATCAATGGATATAACCTGTAGGAATCATGTTTAAATTAAAAATTAAAGAACCATTATGGTGTTTTATTTTAAGAAACTTTTGTATTTGTTGACAAATAACCTTTTTTGTTTAAGAATGTTTTTATTATAAAAGAATAAGATCCAGTTCATTGTAATGATCTTTTGTAATATAGTTGAAAATTACTGAAAGAATCAGACCCATATCCATCATAATAAAGATTCATCAAATTCAGAGTATCATATTCATCTGCATCATATTCATCACATCAGATCTATAAAAATCAGACCAAAAAATTATTGTTTCCGGGAAGTTTTTATTTCTCGTAATCAGAGAAGTAAAAAATTTATTGAGTGAAGAATTTATTTTATTATTGAAAGAGTTTTGAAAGAAAATCGTTAAGATAGGAGTTAAAGAGTTTTCATAATTTCTTAGCCAAATCAGATGATGCTTTGATGATCATAAAGTTCTCAAAAATCATGAAAACTTTCATGATAAAATATTTTGAAGAAACGGTGGAGTGGTTTAAAGATTTTAAAAGCTATTTTATGGGGATTACATCATATGGGGATATCCATAAAAATGATAATTCAATCACATTCACTAATAAGGATACAAAATTTGGATTCAATAAGAAGGATACAAAATTATGATTCACTAAGAAGGATATAGAATTCCAATTTATTAAGAAGGATACATAATTTAGATTCACTGATAAGGATACTGAATTTAGATTCATTGAGAAATGAAAAAAATTTAGATTCACTGAGAAAGAAATAGAAATCAAATCCATTAATGAAGAAACAAAAATTATATTTTGCTGATTACTAAGAATTCTCAAAAATAAAATTCTAGATGATTTATGAAGAGTTGAAGAGGCCAAACATAAAATCAAAATTTTCATAAATCATGAATAAATCTAAGGAGTTTTGAAGAAGTCCAAATTTGATATTTTCAAAGATTTTTAAATTTGAGGAAGCAGGGAAAATTTTCAAGTTTCCTTCTTTTATCATGTGTGTCATCAATAAATATTTTCTCGGATCATTCATTCATTAGTAACTTTCACACAAGCAGATAAGGCGGAGTGATGAAGAAATCACATGAGATTCATTACTGACCAGAGATATTTTCAGGAGGATTAGATATTTGAATTTTTATTTATCATATTGAGAAATATCATATTAAGAAAGATCACATTGAGAAGATCATATTCAGTCAATTGGATTGAGGTAAATCATATTGAGTATTTAAGTAGAGTCTGAGTTTTTCATATTGAGAATGGGTTCATCGTATTGAGTCCATCTCACTGATAGAATCAGATCCATACTCATCATATTGAAATAATAATATCCAGACTAATTATATTGAAAGAATCAGATCTAGAATCATCAAACTGAGAAAATCAGATCCAGCTAAAGTAGACCGAGGATTCAGACTGAGAAATTGTGGAGTAGTTTCAACAAAGTATTTATTATTTTATTTGGATCAATTGTTTTATAAGAAATCATTTTCAATTGGAAAGAGTCAGTATAATATTTCTTACTAGGAGATAGAAGGTGTGTAACATGAGTTGGCACAAGTTGCATTCACTTCTTCATAATATTAGATTTCTATAGACCCACAAGAGTGTCTATGGAAAGGATGTAGGTTCTCACACTAAGGTCGATCCTGGTAAATCTTGTATACATTACATTCATTACTATTATTACATGAATGGGAATTTACTAAAATTTGATAAGGAAATAATTCTTAACATTTATTTGGGGTTATGTTTCCTAATGTTCTGAAACTTATAAAAAATGAACAACTGATTCAACCCCCTTATCAGTTGTTATTCAATGCTTCAGAACTTCAATTGGTATCAGAGTGGAGGTTCCCTTGTTGAATCCTTATCACAGATAATGTCAATTCTATCAACATTAGAGGAATTACAACATTTTATGGAAAAAATTATTATGGATGGAAAAAAGGATGATTCCTCATCTCATATCTCTTAGACTGGAATTTGATAATGCTACTACTATTGGGTTTCCACTTATTGAGAAAGATTCCCTAATGAAATTTGTTGATAATATAAATATAGAAGTTTATGGAAAGGATAGAAATTCTATTCTCATTTACTTATCAGAAAATATTTATCAAAAGGTAATGGGTCTCAAAACTTCAAAAATATATGGGATAAGATGGAAAGTGTTTTCAAAGGGAATAAAAAAGTTAATGAAGAAAAGATACAAATATGAAATATTAATTATGAATACATCAGAATGATAGATTAAGGAAAAATTGATGAATACTTCACCAGATTAAATGAAATTGTTTACAACATCATAGGATTTAGAGATTTCTTGGAAGATTCTACAATCGTGAAGAAACTTATGAGAAACTTTCCAGAAAATTATGATTCTAAAATTTATTCTTTACAAGATTAGGATGATTTATATATTGATGAATTGTATAAATTTATTATTTCTTATGAAATGAAGAAACCTATAATGTTTAAAAATAATTTGAAAGATGAAATGGATTTTAAGGCAATGATAAATATGAAAATACAAGATGTTGAAGAAATTGATCCTTATGAGTTCGAAGATAAATAGGATAATGAGTTGAATGAAACAAATCATGTTTCGTATATCCAAGAACTATGAAATAAAAAGATGAATGTATGGAGGTAAACTTCCTCTCAAAACTTTTGAGTGTGGTGGAATAATACACTTTGCTATGAATTTCATAAAGAAAAAAGTTGGATAATATCAAGATATTTATTATGAAAAACTTCGATAGAAGAAGTGGAACAAAAATGATAAAGAAGAAAAGTATTCCAATATATAAAAAAGAAGTTTACTATAAAAAATAAGTATGTTGAGTAAGAAATATGAATCAAACTCAAGTAACAATAATTCTGCTGAGGATTAAAATTCTTAAAAATTTAGAACTTTCATAGAAAATGTTAAAAAAAAGGACTCCTTAGAGAGTAAAGAAGGTGGTAAAGAATCTTATAGATAATATCAGATCAGAATAGAACTTGTTGCATGTATTGAGAAAAAAACTCCCAATAAATAAATTTTAGTAATGAAGAAAGACTGTGAAGAAGTTTTTGATAGAATAAAAGATGTCATCATGTAGGAGGATGAATATATTAAGGTGATTATAAGTTATAAACTTATAATTTCTGAATAGGGAAATATGATTGAATATCTTAGTAAGAATATGAAAGATAAGGAATAATAGGTAAAAAAGTTTCAATCAAAACCTCTTTAGTTGGAAAGTACCTTGATGAAGATCAATGAAAACTTCAAAAAAGCTTCAGAAGTGAAAGACAAGACTTCTAAAGATGTTGAGAAGGATTAACATGAGAATCATGTGAAATCTTCTCTTACGAAAAATAATGTTTCCTCTGATTCTTTTAATATTTTAGGTTTTGTAAAAGTATTAGGAAATATTTGGTGGATAAAGGATGTGAGAAACCTATCAAATATACAAAAGTAGACAACTCACTCAAAATAAAAGATAGTCCATGTCCTGAGTATGTTATAGTTGAAAGAAGTTACCAAACTCAACAAAGTTTCAATAGAGAAAGATCTTATTTCAATAAAAAATAAAGATTTTAGGGTTATTTTTGGTGTTCTCTATTCAATTGTCACATGAATTATAATTTTTGGCACAAATTATCCTTACTTGGAATAAGGCTTGAGAAAAGTTGAAGAAATAGTGAAAGTAGAATGAGAAACTTTCATAACTTACAGAAAGTTGAAAAAGTGAATTTTCAATATGTTAGAAACTTTCTAAAAAGAAATCAATTTGAATTTATAGAAGAAGTTTGTGGAAGATGTGATAAGGCTGGTCATCTCTCCAAAATATGTATGACACTCCTTCTAAAATAAGTTTTTTATAATAGAAAAGAACATAAAGCTGAAAAGAAGAAAGTTAAGGAAATATCTTTGGTTGTTGAGGCAACTTTGAAAGTAAGTAAAAGTAATAGACTATGGATAATTGATAATGGCTGTTCTTCACATATTATAGGTGATATAAAAATACTAAAACTTTTTGAACGTAATGATATAGGAGCATTTGGATTTAGTAATGATAATTCCTTAAAAATAAGAGGTATGAAAATGGATGAGATTGAAAATGAAAAGTTGAAATCTGATGAAGTTTTATTTGTTTACTAGATAAAACATAACTTACTTAGTGTAAGTCAAAATTTTGATGATGGAAAATAAGTTGTTTTTAGAAAATATTTTTGTATCATCAAAAGTGTTAAATATGGAAAAGTCATCGCAAAAGGAGAATGAAATAGTGGGAATCTATTTCAAATAAGAGAATTCAATAAATCCTGTTACTTGAGTATGGAATATGAAAACAAATTGTGGTACTGAATATTTGGGCACCTTGAAAAAAAATTATGAACAAACTTTTTAAAGTAGATGCAATTTGAAACTTTACAAAATCAAAAAGAAGAGAAGAATATGTTTGTGTAACTTGTCAAAAAGGGAAGATAACTAACAAAAGTCATAAAAGAGTTGAGATTCAATATACCAGACCACTTGATCTTATTCATTCCAATTTATATGGGATGATGAGAAGTCAATCAACAAAAATAGATTTATACTTTATCAATTTTATTGATGATTTCATTTAGATGAAAAATATCATGTTTATGAAGTACAGGTTAGAGGCTATTAAAATGTTCAGATTCTTTAGAAAATATGTTGATAAAGAAATGGGGGTTTCCATAAAAAGGTTAAAAACAGATAATGGTACCAAATTCACAAGAAATACTTTTCAAAATTATGTAAGAAGGAATGGTATCAAACATATGTATAGTGCTCCTTATACTCCATTAAAAAATGGGGTAACATAAAGAAATAATAGAATTTTGGTTGAAATTTGAAGAAGTATGTTATCAGAAAACAAACTTTCAAATTTATATTAGAGAAAAGCTATTAGTAATTCTATACATGTTAAAAATATATGTTTTTTTAGAATGAAAATCGACATGAATACTTATGAAATGTGGTATAATAAAAAAACCTTCATTGAAATCCTTAAAAGTTTATGGAAGTCCAAGTTTGCTCAAAATAAAAAATCCAGATTTGGGAATATTTGATGAGAAAGCTGAGGAAGGATATTTTATGGGTTATTCACCAAATGGACGAAGTTACAAATATTGGAACAATGGTTTACAAATTTTGGTGGGCTCATATGATGTGAAGGTAATTGAAAATCAAAGTTCCTTAAAAAAAGTTGTTGAGAATGATAAAGAGGATAAACTGGATAATTCCAATAGCAGTGAAAGTAATTCAAAAAATCCATATCAAGATTTAGAAGAATCGTGCGATGATAAAATTTCAGCTGGGAAAGTAACTTTGAAATTTACTACCTTACAAAAACATGTTAAATCCGAAAAAATTTGTGGAAATTAGAATTCTCCAGTGCAGACAAGAAGAATGTTTAGATTAAATAATTATACTTACTTATCTTATGGTTGAACCAGAATCAGTTTCAGAAGCTATTAAATAATGAGAATTGGTTGATTCCATGAATAAATATTTATATTATATTGAGAAGAATTAACCATGGGAAATTGTTTCATGACCATAAAATAAAAATGTTATCGAAACCATGTGGGTTTATTAAAACAAGTTAAATGAACATGTAGAAGTTTCAAGAAAGCAAGCCAAGCTTGTTTGTAAAGTCCATACATAGGTGGAAGGTGTGGATTTTGAAGAAAATGTTTCCCCAATTAAAACATTAGAAACTATTATAATGTTTCTTTCAATAGTCGCACATCATAATTAAAAAGTTTATCAGATGGATGTAAACCAACATTCTTAAATAGTGAGATTGAGGAAGAAGATTATATTGAACAAACTTGTGGTTTTCTACTTTATGAGCATGAAAAAAATGTTTTTACATTGAAGAAAGATTTTTATGTAATAAAACTAGCTCTATATGTTTGGTATTCTAAACTTTACAATTTTTTGAGAATACTGAAATGTTTTAAAAGAAAATTTGATAACAACTTATATGTGAAAGATGTTAACTCCGGAGCTCTAATTGTAATTATTTATGTGGATGTTATGATTTTTTGGGGAAAAATAAGATGTTTTTAAAACATTTTATGAGGAAATGAAAAATCATTTTGAAATGTCAATTTTGGGAGAATTAAATTTCTTCCTTGACTTACAAGTTCAAAAAAAGAAAAAATAAATCTTCTTACCTTGAGAAAAGTATGGAAAGGAATTATTAAATAATTTTGGGAAGACGAAATCCAAAGAATTTTATACTTCCATTTATATGAGAAAAAAGTATCAAAGTAATAAAAAATAATCACATATATTGGAAGCAAAGAGGATTTTCAGATATGTACAAGGAACAAATTCACATGGGTTGTTATAAAAAAGAAATAGTGAGATGAAGTTGCATGGTTATACTGATGCCGATTGGGATGGAGATTGTAATCATAGAAAATCAACCTTATGAGGAACATTTTTGTTGGGTGAATTTTGTGTGAGTTGGCATATTAAGAAAAAAAAGTTTAGTAACTTTGAGAACAGCTAAATCCGAATATGTTTTAGCTACTCAATAATGTCCTCAAATGTTTTGGATGAAATTTTAGCTGGAAGATTTGAAATTAAAAGTTTCTAAACCATTAAAGATACTTTGGGATAATCAGATTTCTATTGATATTTCTAATAATCATGTCCAACATTCAAAATTAAAGAAAATTGATATAAAGTTTTACTTTATAAAAGAGAAAGTTTCTACTGGAGATATTTTACTGGAATAAATTTCAACAAAGTATTATATTACTGATATCTTTAAAAAAGCAACGTTGAAAGAAATATTTTTGGAATTAAGGCTGAAACATCATGTTTAGACTCCTCCTATGTCTTCCTAAACATCATAATTAATACACCCACTGTTATTTGGATTATGTTGACAAAGGGGTAGAGAAGGTAAAAAATTTATACTATCATATTATGTTTTTACTCATCTTTCTTAAATTAAATTAATGTCATGGTTATCATAAAATGGGGGAGAGAAAAAGAAAAGTGAGAGAAAACGAAAAGTGAGGGGGAGTTATCTTTACATGGACATAATTTTTTTTGTTACTAAGGAATGAAATTAATTTAAAAACATTACTTTATCTAGTAGTGTGGTGTTAAGACACTCTCTTTTGAGCAAGTCTATGTTTTGTTAAAAGTTAAAAAACTTAAGTTGTTTACATATGTTGAGTTGTGAAAAAATTTCAAGAGTTGGAAAATTTGTTCACAAGGGTTGTCAATAAATCCAAAGGGGGAGATTGAAGGAACTTTTTGGTGTTTTATTTCAACAATGTTTTGTATTTTCTAACAACTAACATTTTTGTATAAGGATGTTTTTGTTATCCAGGAATCAGATCCAGTCCATCATAATGAGCTTTTGTAAGAAAATCAAAAGTTTCTGAAAGAATCAAATCCATATCCATCGTAATGAAGATTCATTAGATTCAGAGTATTGAATTAATCCACATCATATTCAGTTCATCCGATTTATAATAATTGGTGGTAGAAATTGTTTTTTTATAGAAGTTTTCATTTTTTGTAATTAGAGAAAGAAAAATTTTATGAGTGAAGAAGTTATTTTATTATTGAAATAGTTTTGAAAGAAAATTATGAAGAGAGGAGTTAGAAAGTTTTCATACATTCTAAACCAAACCAAATGATGCTTTTATGATCATAAATTTCTCAAAAATCATGAAAAATTTCATGATAAAAGATTTTGAAGAAATGGTTGTAAGGTCTGAAGAATTTCAATGTTGTAGTATGGAGATTCCATCATAACGATATATCCATCGTAATTAGAATTCAATAGAATTCACTAAGAAGGATACACAAATTAGATTCATTGAGAAGGATACAGAATTCAGATTCACTAAAAAGGATACAAAATTCAGATTCACTAAGAAGAATACATAATTTAGATTCACTGAGAAGGATACAAAATTTGGATTCAGTGAGAAAGAAACATAATTTAAATTCACTAAGAAAGAAATAGAAATCAGATTCACTGAGAAAGAAATAGAAATTTTATTGATCTGATTACGAAGAATACTCAAAATGAAAATTCCCAAATTTTTATGAAGAGTTGAAGAGGTCAAAATTGAAATTAAATTTTGCATAAATATCAAAGAAATATAATGAGGGTTTGAAGAAGTAAAAATTGAAGTATAAATACGAGATATTTTTAGATATTTTGAAATCTGAGGAAGTGGGGAATGTTTTCAAGTTTTCAGATTTTGTCATCTAAGTTTCCTATAAATACTTGCTTAGATCATTCATTCATTAGTAACATTCACATAAGTGGAAAAGGAATACTGAAGAATAAATTAATTGAGTGTCATTAATGGTTATAGATCTCATGATGAGGATCAAATTATTGAATGTTTTTTTACCAGATTGAGCTAGATTATTTTAAGAAATATCATATTGAGAATATTTTATTCATTCAATCAGACATAGGTACATTATATTGGGTATTTGAGTAGAGATTTTATTTTTATAATTGAGAATGGGTTCATCATATTAAGTCCATGATATTGATAGAATCAGATGAAAGATCATCATGTTAAGAGAATAAGATCTAGATTGATTGTATTGAAAAAATCAGACCTAGACTCATTAGATTGAGAAAATTGTATCTAACCAAATCGGATCGAGGATTCAGACTGAGCAATTGTGGAGTAGTTTCAAATAAGTCTTTAGTATTATATTTGGCTCAATTGTTTTATAATAAATCATTGTAAACTATTGAGAGTCAGTATAATCTTTCATATTGGGAGATAGAAGGCGTCTAACAAGAGTTTTCACAAGTTGTATTCACTTATTCATAATTTTGGATTTTGAAGAACCTTTATTGTTAATTTTTTTAGTTTTTTTTGTTGATAAATAAACTCTTTGAAAAATAATGGTTTTTTATTCAGGAATCAGACCCATATCCATTATAATGAAGATTCATGAAACTCAAAGTATCATATTCATATGCATCAGTTTTATACCATTATACACAAAAGAATAAGAGGTTGAAATTTTTGTTCACTGAAAGTTTTATTTTGCTATAATTAGATAAAGAAACCATTTTCCAAGTTAGAGAGACAAAAGTTTCTTAGTGAAGAAGTTATATTGTTATTAAAGAGGTTTTTTTGAAGAATTTGAATTCAGGATTTAGAAAGTTTTCATACTTTCTAAAAAAATTAGATGATGCTTTTCTGATCATAATTTTGTCACAAATCATGAACAATTTCATGATAAAAGATTTTTTAGAAATGGTGGATAGGTTTGAAAAATTTAAAATTTGTAGTATCATAAGGGGATATCAATCATAATGGGAATTCCATCATAATGGTAATTCTATTGTAATGATAATTCAATTGGATTCATTGGGAAGGATATATAATTTAGATTCACTAAGAAGGATACCAAATTCAGATTCACTGAGAAGATAATAGAATTCATATTCACTAATAAATAAATAGAAATCAAATTCATTGATAAAGAAATTGAAATCAGATTCACTGAGAAGGAAACATAATCGTAATGACATGATTATGAATAAGACTCAAAAATAAAATTCTAGAAATATTATAAAGAGTTGAAAAGTTAATACTTGAAATTCAATTTTGTGTAAATCTTGAATAAATCTAAGGTGGTTTAAATAAGTAAAAGTTAAAGTTTAAATGCGATAGATCTTGAATGATTTTGATATTTGAGGAAGTGGGGAAGGTTTTCAAGTTTCCCACTTTTGTTTTTCGAGTCGCCTATAAATACTTTCTCAAATCATTCATTCATTTTTTAACTTTCATGGAAGCAAAAAACACAGAGCACTGAATAAATCAAGTTAAGTCATTACTAGCCAAAGATATTCTGAGGAGGATAAGAAAGTTAAATGTTGTTTCACTTGATTGAGAAAGATTGTATTGATAACGATCGTATTGAGAATATCATATTCAGTCAATCAGATTGAGTTAATCATTCTAAGGTACATCATATTGGGTATTTGGGTAGAGTTTTAGTTTTATAGATTGATAATGGATTCATCATATTGAGTCCATCGTATTGAGAGAATCAGATCCAGACACATCATATTGAGAGAATCAAATCCAGATTTATTATATTGATGGAATCATATCGAGACTCTTCAAATTGGGAAAATCAGATCCATCCAAGTCGTACTTAGGATTTGGACTGAGAAATTATAGAACAGTTTCAATAAAGCATTTATTCTTTTGTTTATAAGAAATCATTGTAAACTAGTAGGATTTAGTATAATATTTCCTATCGGTTGATATAAGGTTTATAATGGGAATTGGAAAAATTTGTATTCATTTATTCAGAATAGTGGATTTCCATAGACCCACAGGAGTGGCCACAATAAGGATTTTGGTTCTCACAATGAGGTTGAACCTTGAAAATTTTGTGTGATCTACTTTCATTCCTACTTTTTCATACTTGAGTATTTAATAAAAGTTGGTAAGAAAATAAATCTTAACAGGTTGTAGGGGTTAAGTTTCTAAATGTTTTGAAACTTATAAAAATGGAACAATTGATTGAGCCCCTCATTCTTAATTTCTATTCAAACCTTTGGAACTTTAATTGGTATCATAAGGAAGGTTCCCTTATTGATTCCTTATCATGGATAATATCAATTTTTTCAAGAATAGAGGAATTCCTACATTTTATGGAAAAAATATTTATGGATGAAAAAATAGGATTATTCTTTATCTTCTATCTCTTGGCCTGGATATTATTGATGCTGCTACTATTGGTTTTCCTCCTATTAAGAATTATGACTCAATGAATTTTTCTAATAAGAGAAATATATCAGTTGATGGAAAGGATGGAAATTCCATTCTTATATCCTTATTAGAAAATTTTTATCTGAAGGTGATGTGTCTCAATACTTCAAAAATTATGTAGGATAAGATGAAAAGTGTTTTTGAAGGGAATTCTAAAGTTAAGGAATTAACGATACAAATCTGGTGTAGTAATTATGAAGACATCGGAATGGGAGATAAAGAAAAATTGACGAATACTTCACTAGAGTAAATGAAATTGTTTGCAACATTAGAGGATTCAAATATTTCTCGGAAGATTCTACAATTGTGAAGAAACTTATGAGAAACTTCTAGTACAGGTTTGATTATAAAATTTATTTTTTAGAATATAAGGATAATTTATCTCTTGATGAATTGAATAACTTTCTTGTTTTTTATTAAATGAAGAAATCTCCAATGTTTAAAAATAATATGAAAGAAGAAATATATTTTGAAGCTATGAGAAAGATGAAAATACAATATGTTTAAAATGTTTATCCTTGTGACTCCGAAGGTAAATACGATGATGAGTTTAATTATAAAATCATGCGTCTTATATCCAAGAACTATCAAAGTGGAAGAGGAAAAACTATGGAGTTAAAAATCCACTCAATTTTTTTTATTGTGATAGAATTAGACACTTTTCTATGAATTGAACCAAGAATAAAGCTGGAGAATATCGATATTATTCGGATGAAAAACCTCAATGGAAGAAGGGGAACAAAAATGATAAAGAAGAAAATTCTTACAAAATATACAATAAGAATTTTACTAGAAAAAAAGAAGTATGTTGAGTAAGAAATTCAAATTAGACTCAACTGATAAGAATTATTCTGAAGATGAAAGTTTAGAAAAATTTAGAACCTTCATTACAAAAGTTAAAGAAACAAAAGATTCCTCGGATAGTGAAGAATGTGGTGAAAAATATTATAGAGAGTATCATCTCAGAATAGAACTTGTTTCATGCACTGAGAAAAATAAAATCTCTCAAGAAAGAAATTAGATTCATGAATAAATATCGTGAAAAAGTTTCTAATGGAATAAAAATATCATCAAGTTGGAGGATGAATACATTCAAGAAATTTTAAGTTACAAACTCAAAATTTCTAAACATGGAAATATGATTGAAGATCTTAGTAAGATTTTGGAAACTAAGGATGAATAAGTTAACAAGTTTCAATCAAAACTTATTGAGTCTGAAATTACCATGGGGAAGATGAATGAAAACTTTAACGAAGCTTGAAAAGTAAAATATGATACTTCTAAAGTTGCTGAGAAGGCTCAATATGAGAATCAGGTGAAATCGTATCTTACCTAAACCAATGTTTCATTTGATTCTTTTAACATTTCAGGTTATATAAAAAGTATTGGGAAATATTTGGGGGAGAAAATATGTGAGAAACCTATCAATTCTACAAAAGTAGAAAACTCGCTCAAAAGAAAAGTTGTCCCACATCCTGAGTATGTTAGCTCTAAAAGATGTTATCAGCCTCAACAAAGTTTCTATAGAGAAATATCTTTCTTAAATAGAAAATAATGATTTGATGGCTATGGTTAGTGTTGTGGAATCTATGGGAGTGGGGATTATAATTTTTGGCACAACTTATCCATACATGGAATAAGGTTTTATTAAAGTTGAATAAATAATTAAAGTAGAATGAGTAACTTTCATAACTTATAGAAATTTGAAAAATTGAATTCTTAAGATGTTAAAAATTTCCAACAAGAAATAAATTTGAGTGTCTGGAAGAATTTTGTGGAAATGTGATCAGGCTGGTCATCATTCAGAAATATGTTTGACACTCTTTCTATAACAAGTTTCTTATGATAGAAAATAAAATAAAATTGAAAAGAAGAAAGTTGAGGAAAGAGATTTTCTTTTATTGAGACAACTTTGAAATAAAGTAAAAGAAAAAAGCCATGGATACTTGATAGTGGTTGTTCTTCACATGTGAAGGGTGAAATAAAAATCATGAAACATGTTGAAATTCATGATAGAGGAGCAGTTACTTTTGGTAATGATAGTTCCATAAAAATAAGAGGATTCATAACAACTGATATTGAAGTTGAAAAGTTATAATCTAAGTAAGTTTTATTTATTGATAGTCTAAAGCATAACTTACTTGTGTAAGTAAAATTTTTTATGATTGGAAATAAGTTTTTTTAGAAAATATTTTTCTATCATAAAATGTCTGAAATATGGAAAATTCGTTGAAAAAGGAGAAAGAATCATTAATAATCTCTTTCAAATAGGAGAATTCAATAACTCATGTTACATGAGTGCGGAAGATGAAAACAATTATGGCACTAAACACTTGGGAACCTTGGATAGAAAAGTATGAACAAACTTTCTAAAGTTTATGTTGTTCAGAATTTTCCAAAATTGAAAAGAAGAGATGAAGATGTTTGTATTAATTTCCCGAAAGGAAGGATGACTAACAAAAGTTATAAAAGAATTTATATTCAATATACCAAATCACTTTATCTTATTCATTCTGATCTATGTTGGCTGATGAGACATCAATCAACAAAAGTAGATTTATACTTTATCATTTTTATTGATGATTTCACTCGGATTACAAACATCATGTTTATAAATAAAAAGTTATAGGTTATTTAAAGGTTTAAATTCTTTATAAAAGATGTTGGGAAAGAAATTAGGGTTTCCATAAAAAATATGATAATAGTTAATGGTACTGAATTCACAAATAATAATTTTGAAACCTATCTAAGAAATCATGATATTAAATATTAATACAGTTCTCCATATACTCCACAAAAAATGTAGTAGTATAAAGAGATAATAGAATCTTGGTGGAAATGGGAAGAATTATGTTATCAGAATACAAAATTTCAATTTTCTGTTAGAGAGAAGATGTTATTACAATTTACATATTCAAAATAGATGTTTGTTGAGACAAAAAACCAACATGACTTCTTATGAAATGTGGTATAATAAAAAACCTTTGTTTAAATAATTTAATGTTTTTAGAGGTCTATGTTTAATTAAAATCAAAAATCCAGATTTGGGAAAGTTTGATGAGAAATATGAGGAAGGAACTTTTATAGGTTATTCACCAAATGAAAGAATTTAAAAATGCTATAACAAACGTTTACAAAAGTTGGTGGACTCATATGATGGTAAGGTAATTGAAAATCAAAGTTCCTTAATGAAAGTTATTGATAATGCCTAGGAGGATAAATTGGAGAATTCCAATGATATTGAAAGTACTTCAAAACATCATTATTAATATTTAGAAGAATCATGTGATGAGGATATTTAATATGGGAAAGAAAATTTGAAATTTCCTATGTTATAAAAACATGTTGAATCCGAAAACATTATTGGGAATTAGAAGGCCCTGATCTAGAAAAGAAGAAAGTTGAGATTATATAATCATAATTCACTTATCTAAAAATTTGAACGAGAATCAGTTTCAGAATCTATTCAACATAAATAATGGATAGATACTATGAATGAAGAGTTAGATCATATTGATAATAATGAAACATAAGAACTTGTATCATGAACAACAAATAAAAATGTTATCGTAACCAAGAGGGTTTATAGAGACAAGTTAAATGAACATGGAGAATTTTTAATAAACAAAGGAAGACTTGTTTGTAAAGGATATGTATAGGTGGAAGGTGTGGATTTTTTATAAACTTTTTCCCCAGTTTCAAGATTATAAACTATTATAATGTTTATTTCAGTGGAAACACATTGGAATTAAAAAGATTATTAGATGGATTTAAAGTAGTATTTCTTAAATGGTGAGATTGAGGAAGAAATTTACAGTGATCAAACTTGTGGGTTTCTACTTGATGAGGATTAAAACAAAGTTTGTAGATTTAAGAAATCATTGTATGGGATGAAACAAGCTCCATGTACTTATCATTCTAAACTTGACTTTTTTTGAGAAAGTTGAACTTTTCTAAAGGAAAATCTATTATCAACTTATATGTGAAATATGTTGACTCTAGATCTCTAATTATTATTATTTATGCAGATGATATAATTTTATCTTTGGATAGAGAAGACATTTGTAAAAACAATTCCGAGGAAATGAAGAAGAATTTTGAAATGTCTTTGTTAGAGGAATTAATATTTATCCTTCCTTAGAAGTTCAAGAAATGAAAAAATACATTTTCTTATCTCAAGAATAGTATGCTAGTGAATTGTTAAAGATGTTTGGGATGGAATAATGAAAAGAATCTTCAACTACCATTTTAGTGAGCACTAAGTTGAGTGATGATGAATCTAGAATAAGTGTGAATCAGAAAGAATTTTAGAAGCAGATAGGATGTATTCTTTAATTTAGAACCTCAAGGACTAATATTGATTATGATGTGACTTTTTGTGCTATTAATCAAAGTAATCCTAAAGAATCACATATGTTGGTAGAAAAAATATTTTTGAGATATGTTAAAGGAACAACTTCACATGGGTTGTTATACAAAATAAATAGTGAGATTAAGTTTCATGTTTATACTGATACCGACTGGGATAGAGATTTTAAGTATAGAAAATCAACCTTATGAGGAACATTTTTCTTGGGTGAATGTTGTGTGAGTTGGAATAGTAAGAAGCAAAGTTTAGTAATTTTGAGCACATCTAAATTCAAATATGTTTTAGCTACTCCATATTTTTCTCAAATTTTGTGGATGAATGTTCAATTAGAATATTCAAAAGTAAGAGATTATAAACCATTAAATATACTTTGTGATAATAAGAGTTCAATTGATCTTTCAAATATTTTTTCCCAACATTCATGATATAATCATATTTATATTAAGTTTTACTTTATGAAAGAGAAATTTGATATTGGTGATGTTTTTCTGGAATATATTTCGACAAATTATCAGATTACTAATATCTTTACAAAATCAATACCGAAATAAAGGTTTGTTGAATTGAGGCTACAAATTCATGTTGATCCTCCACCCATGTATTCCTAAAGCTCATAAAAAATAACCCCCACCATGCTTTTGATTATGTTGACAAATGAGGAGAAAAATTAACAACTTTATACTTTTTTAGAAGTTTTTTACTTATCTTTGTTTTATAAATCTAAATATATGTTTAATATAGAATGGGGGAGATAAAAAGAAAAGTGAGAGAAAAAGAAATGTGAGAGAGGAAAATATAAAAGTTATGGGGAGTTTATCTTTACATGGAAAAAAAATTTGCTTACCACCAAGGTATTGAAAACCTTCAAAAAAAAAATACTTTATCTAATAGTGTGGTGTCAAGAAACTCTCTTTTTAGAAAGGATATATTTTGATAAATGTCAAAAGTTGTGTTGTGAAATAATTATGAGAGTTAAAAAGTTGTTAAAGAGGATTTTTAACAAATCCAATGGGGGAGATTGAAGAAATTTTGTAGATAAATAGTTTTTTTTATATTTTTTGATAACTAACCTCTTTGAAATAGAATGTTTTTTTATTTAGGAATCATAACCATATCCATCATAATGAATATTAATTGGACTCAGAGTATCATATTCATCTATGTGGGTTTTAGATCATTAGATCCATAAGAATCAAAGGCATAAATTTTTGTTTTTTGAAAGTTTTCTTTTATTGTAATAATATAAATAAGGATGTTTATGAGTTTGAAAGACAAAAGTTGTTGAGTGAATAAGTTGCATTGTTAGTGAAGAGGTTTGTTAAAGAATGTGAATTCAAGAGTTAAATTTTTTTAATACTTTCTAAAACAAAACATATGATGCTTTACTGATCATAAAGTTCTCAAAAATCATGAAAAATTTCATGATAAAATATTTTGAATAAATGGTGAAGTGGTTTGAAGAATTTCAAAGTTGTGGTATATATATTCTATCATAATGGGATATCTATCATAATGGGAATTCCATCTTAATGGGAATTAAATCATAATGAGAATTAAATCAGATTCAATAAGAAGGATACATAATTAGAATTCTTTAATAAGGACACAAAATTTGGATTCACCAAGAAAGAAATAGAATTTAGATTCACTGAGATAGAAACAAAAACCAGATTCACTGAGTAATAAATATAAATCAGATTCATTTTAAAGGAAAGAAAATAATAATGATATGATTATGAATAAGACTCAAAAAGAAAATTCCAAAAGTTTTATAAAGAGTTAAAAAGGTCAAACTTGAAATTCAATTTTTTCCAAATCCCAAATAGATTTAAGGAGGTTTGAAGAAGTCAAAGTTGAAGTTTAAATGCTAGATATATTTAGAGATTTTGAGATTTGAGGAAGTGGGGAAGTTTATCAAGATTCCCACTTTTTTTTCTATGTCACCTATAAATACATGCTCAAATCATTCACTCATTTGTGAACTTTCAAGCAAGAAGAAAATGAAGAGTGCTGAAGAAATCAAGTGAGAGTCATTGTCGGCCAAAGATATCAAGAGGAGAATGAGACAGTTGAATATTTTTTTACCATATTGAGCAAGATTGTATTGAGAAAGATCATATTGAGAAGATCATATCCAATAAATTTAATTGAGTCTATCAGACTAAGGTACATCGTATTGAGTATTTGAGTAGAGTTTGAGTTTTTCAGATTGAGAATGATTTCATCATATTGAGTCCATCATATTAAGAGAATCAGATCCAAACTCATATTATTGAGAGAATAACATTGAGACTGATTCTATTGGGAGAACCACATCTAGAATCATTAGACTTAGAAAATAAAATCTATCCAAATCAGACTGAGGATTCAAACTGAGAAATTGTGGCACAATTTCAATAAAGTATTTATTCTTTTTTTAGATCAATTGTTTTATAATAAATCATTGTAAATTGAAGGGTGTTAGTATAATCTTTCTTATCCGGATATACAAGGTGTCTAATAGGAGTTGTAAACTTTTTATTCACTTCTTCATAATAGTGTATTTCCATAGACCCACGGGAGTGGCTATGACAAGGATGCAGGTTCTAACACTGAGGCAAAGCCTTGTATATCTTGTGTGATCTACTTGATTTACTACTTTTCATGCATGATTATTTATTAAAAGTTGATAAGGAAATAAATATTAATAGTTATAGGGTTTATGTTTTTTTAAACTTATTAAAAGTGAACAAATGATTCAACCCCTCTTCATAGTTTCTATTTGATCATTTAGAACTTCATATTTCCATATACCCACAGGAGTGTCTATGGAAAGGATGTAGGTTCTCACACCAAGGAAGAACCTTGTAAATCTTATGTGATTTAATTGATTTACTATTGTTTTATGCATGATTATTTACTAAAAGTTTATATGGAAATAAATATTTACAAGTTGTAGGGGTTAAGTTTATAATTTTTTTGAAACTTATAAAAAGTGAAGAACTGATTCAACCCCCTCCCCCATCTCAGTTGTTATTCGATCTTTTGGAACTTCAACAATAATGGAAAATGTGGTGACTACAAGAAACCAACTGGTATGATTATAGGAGTGAAGGATATCATGATTATGCCTAATTAGTTATCCTAAAATATTAATAAGAACTTATAACTTAACCAACTCTCAGTCTCACCAAATAAGAGAAGGAAAGAGTTTTCTAAGAGATCGAGTAGTGGATACCATGGAGGAAAGATTTCTCAATTTCCATCATGCCATAAATATGGAAATAGAAACCTAGGAAAGTGTTTAAAATAAATGGGAAAATTATTTATGTATGGAAAATAAAGGCATAAATAAATGAATTTATGATTAAAAATGAAACGTATGATGGAAGAAAAAATACCATCATAGGGATCCATTTATAGTTTGTTGTATTAAGTGTGGAGAACTTGGGAATTATCCAAGTCAATTATATATTATAATGGTTAACCCCTAGACAATGGGAGGACCTATATTTAAATAAAATTGATGATGTATTTTTGTATTTTGTTTCAATAATTAAATTGTAGAAGTATTTTACCAATGGTATCTTGGGTATAAAAATAATGAAACATCTAAGGATTGTGTTAATTTTGGAAGAATACATGTGTTCATTAGAAAAAGACTTATGGATACCATAATGGTTTTATGTGTTTAATATTGATCATAAGTTCAAAATCTTAAACATCATATCATAGGATTTATGTTATTAGAGTCTACCAAGATTAAGGATATTTTGGGAGAAATTATGGAAAGTATATGTTTTAGTGGAAAAGTTATTTGAGAAGTAATGGCTTTATATTAATAAACATAAGCTTAAAGGTTTTGATAACCTTTAGGGTTAATATGATCATTAATTAAATTATAATAATAGTCAAATAATATTATTATAATTTTTAAAAAATTAAAAAAATAAGTTGAATTGAAAACCATAATAAAAAGGATATTTAATGATCAATTTTATTTCAAGGATGTCCACCATATATTTTTTGGGAATGTTATAGGAATTATATTAATTTAGTTTTAGAAAAAGGATAACCAACATAATGGGTGGCCACTCACCACATCTTGAAAGGGCGTGGGGCTTGAACCCATAACCAAAGTCGATAAGGGTTTAACACCTACCATTATCCTACATGATTTACTAGTTAACATGCCATTGTTTTTAGTTAAATTATTTTATGAATAAATATTAATGATTAACCTGTGGTTTTACTATTGAGGTTTACAAATTAATGTGTTATATTAGATATCTTGTGCTAACAATAT
The DNA here is from genome assembly GCA_963277665.1 of Viscum album. Taxonomy (NCBI): domain Eukaryota; kingdom Viridiplantae; phylum Streptophyta; class Magnoliopsida; order Santalales; family Viscaceae; genus Viscum; species Viscum album. Next base: position 459,664,865 of record OY728163.1, on the reverse strand, counting down.
CAGTTTTGGAAACAAATTAGAGAGAGATTAAAAAACTTGCCACTCTTTTATGGATCTTATGATCTGTTAAAAGTAAATTTTTGTTCTTCAGGCATATTTTTTCCCCATTTTCTGGAGTAAGTGATGAATTGAAAATTGATTAAAGAAAAACCAAATAATGGAATTGTTCTTATGAAATAGAAACACATAAAGTAAGTATATTTCCTTAAATTATTCGATAATAAAAAATTCCTCAAATTTAGGAAAAGGATCTTGAAACAAAAATGTTTTCCTATTATATTTATATATGATGAATCAAATAGTATTTTAAATCATCACTTATTTATGGTTTCAAGGTCATTAAATTTCCATTGATTATTAAATTTATTATGATCAATGATATCTATCATTATCTAGAATTATTTATGTATTTTTTTTTATTTCTATACCTTTACTTTCTATCAATGTAATCTGGTTTGTAATCCTAGTTATGTGTTAATCCATATGACTATGGTACTTACCTTTCTCTCTTATTAAGAGTAGGATTTATTAACTCTTTTTATGATGTGGGGTTTCAAAAAAATATTTTTTAAATATAAAACCCTTGATTACCATGATCATGTTTAAATTGAGAGGATGAAATATATTTAAGGTGGGGAGAATGTAACACACTGAAGTCCTAAAATAATGACTTTGTATTTGATAGTGTATGCAACATGCACATCAAGCCTAAAATACCCATGAAATATATTTTGTTAAATTTAATATGTTCGATATCTCATGGAACATGAAAAACTGAGTCGAAGTGAACTTTAATATAATATACCATTATAATATAGTTATTGAATTGGAAGATATAAATAGTACATACTAAATTATGAAAATTAGGGTTGTCTATTGATTAAAAATAAAATAATAACTGTATTTTTTCTAAAAGTTGATTTAGTCACGCTTCACATACAGAATTTAAAATTTAATTTTACCACTTTTAGAAAAATTATATATTAAAATTAAATTCATTTTTTAAATTATAATATCAAAATTATCTTAGGGTTTATTTTTTGGTATTTTTCTAGAAAAGTTTCATTTTTCGATGAGTAGTGAAAAATAATGAATTTTAATTAAAACCTTCCTTTTCATTTAAATTATTTATAAAGTTAAATTATATTTTAAAATTGTTTTAAAGTAAAATCAGTTCAATTATATATGAATTAATTCAATTTATGTCCTTTTAACCATTTTCATATTGAATTTTTATATGAAAACGTTGTAAAAGTTTGAACACTTTCTTTTCAAAAACCCACTTTCTCATCGTGTTTGGTGGATAATTTTAAATTAAAATTTTACACTTATGTAAATGTAATTTAGTTAAATGGATACCATATTTGGAATAATAATAATTTATATTATCTAATAATGGTAACTTAATTTTTTTCCATAATTAATAGTTAAAACAATTACAATTATTTATCCTGGTTAAGGTAAAAATGAGATTACTGGGGGTTAAACTAAAAATATATGTGTTAAAATGACCTAAAATCTTTTCTAAAATCTATTTTATTGATATATTTAGATAATATAATGTCTATGTATTGATAATAATCTATTTTTTACCCTTTTATCATGTGAAAAACGTGGGTACACCTTTATTCTTTTCCAAAATTACAAGTGTGCCACTCACCTCACTTATAAACGACCAATCAGTCTCCCCTCCACTTCACACATTAAAACCCTTTTGTATCAATAAATACCTAGCCAAATAACTCCCAAAATTGCCTCCTATCATCTTATAAGCCTTAGTTTTTTTATGAATCCATCCTTGGTATGATTTTGGTGTAAATCTAAGGAGGTTAACCGAGGAAGAGGAAACATTATTTATTGAGTGTTTTTATTTTATTTCTTCCTCCACATCCTTAAATTATTATTGAAACCTGATGATATAATAAAATTAGTATCATAAATATTCTAAAATATTTTTATGTTATGATAATTTCCTAAAACCATCCCTGCTTCCATCAAATGAGTTATGAAATCATCATTCATGTGTACGAAGGACTAACACCTCCCAAACCTATGTCATTCATTTTTCTATTACCACCTCTAACAGTTGGGTATGATTCTGGATATAAAGTATATATATGGTATTTATAACATAATCATACCACTTTAGTCAATATAGAATATATAATTTTTTTACTTTCTATTCCTTAGGGAAAACAATAACACCATTTGTGTGTATGATGGACTACCACCCCATAAAAAAATATAATTAATTTTTCACTAATGATTTACATGTAAGATAATAAGTGTAATATAATAGATTTTCATGTGATTTATGGATCCCTTAATTTTTTGTTAAAACCCTTTTGAGTTTTCCTTTAGCTTAAACCCATTTTGGAAGGAATGTTGCAGAGGGCTAGAGCCTAATTGCAGGACAAATACACATCGTGTATTTAAACACAAAACATGTATTAAATATATGGTGTGTATTAGTATAGCTAGAACCATTTCATTATGTGTATTGGGTTTTACTTATAGGAGAAAAACCAGAACATTACACGATGTGTAAAGTTTACACATCGTGTAAATTCCCTCAGTCTGTTTTTCTTAAAAGAGGAATGACCTCTTATTTTTTATAGAAGATTATCTAATATTTTATCTTGCATTAGAGGAACACCATAGAAGACCATCCTTTTGAATAAATCTAGGATTTGTGATTCATTCTATATAATACCTCCATTTATAATTTCATCTATCACATTGGATTACCACCGATAAGTGATTTAGTTTGTTTCCTTCTTTCCTTGATTTATCTTGCTATCTTCAACATTATTTTAGTGAAAGATAATATGCCTTATTTTTAAGTAATTTGTCTATTTTTCCATTTTCTTCAGATTTTGACTAAATCATAAGCCAATAGTGGATTGATACTCCTCTACCATCATAAGGTAGGTGGTATATACCTTTTCCCTAAGTTTTTTTTTCTATTTAACTTTTTCTATCATGACACATGCCAAAATATATGGTTGTTGCGTCTAAATTAAATGGAAATTCTTAAAATTAATAATATCACCTATTTTGGGTTTCCCTTGTATTACCTAATCATGTATGGAGGTTGTTAACCTCAACTCGATCCACCCATGTGGTGTGTTTCTTATATCTACCCTATATTACAACACACCTTTGGGTGTGTAAGCTTTCAACCCTTTTAGTGGGAGCCTCTATAAATTAAATGAGTTAATTAGAGAGGATCATGCCTTCTTTCCATGTTATTAAATTATATTAAAATGATTAAATGGTTGATTAAATCATAAATGTAAAAGGGTATGGGAACCAACATATCCCTCTTCTCTTATTATATTATTTTATGGATGTTATAAATCTCAGTACGATACTGACCTATTATTAAGGTTTGTCATCTATTACTAATGTATGGAACCTTTGAATATTAAGGTACGAAACCTATTAATAAGGTATTAACCCCATAATTATTAAAGCATGAAACCTACTACTAAGGTAAGAAATATATGATTATTAAGGCGTGAAACCTATTATTAAGGTATGTAACCTAAGATTATTAAGGTATGACATATGTTACTTATCAGTTTGGTATTGAATTATTATTAAGGTATGGAACATGTGATTATTATGGTATAGAACTAGCCAGGGTTCCAGGGAATGGGACCTGTGACCCTCAGGTATGCTTTTTTTATAGTATAGAGCCTTTGAGTAGGTTCGATATATGGAACCTGTGACTTTCATATACCTTTACATATCAAGATATAGGTCGCCTTGGTTATACACTTAGGGACCTAGCCCAAGTAGGTCTGGTACTCTTATCACCTATGGATTATATTGAGCTGGTTACTACCTACTATTGATACTTTATATATATATGTATATATTGATTTACATATTTTATAGCCTATTTCTTATATATCTTATGCTGTGGACTTATTATACTTAGGTAATATTACTTCTTACCTGTTATACCTTCACACAAATCTAGTTTTGTGCAAATATTGGATTTGTTATAGACATCATTAGTGGTGGTCTAATGAGTATATCTCACACCCTATTTAGGACACTGATTGGTACTCAGACATACTTCCAAGATTCAAGTAGGTACATGGGAAAGCACTCGGTTCCTGATGATTGATTTATTACATCATGGGAGTGGAGATGAATAGGACCGAGCTATGGCTCATGGTGCTATATGAAGATAGAATTTTTGGTATTTTTGGTTATTTTTATATGTTTGTATATATGTGTCCCAATTCCATGTTTCTTGTTAATTTTTGTTAGAGACATGAAATTACATAATTCTATATATATTACTGATATTGATGGATTTCTTATTGTCATTATCAGGATGTTTTACTTCCACTGGTCTAGTGGTAATTTATTACACTTCCATTATTATCCATTTATTATACTTCTATGATACTCTTATTAAAATGATATATCCTCCCTACTATACCACCTTGGACCCTCACTTATAGTTGAAATCCCCTAGAACATAGAGAGGCACACTTGAGGCCATGTGACCAACCAGATTGGGTCACTATTGAGTGGATTTCGGGTTGGGACATTACAAATTGGTGTCAAATTATTTTTCTTTGACTTACTATTTTGGGTTTGTAAAAAGAATTATAAGAAATTTTAGAATTTGGTAATGATAATGTGATTAAGAGTATATTACCCACATATGGGTGAAAATACAAACAGTTGGTATGAGATATGATGTTTTGGTTTATTCTTGTTACAGTTTATTTGATTCCACCATTAGGTGATGCACATGATATGTGATGTTATTATTATTATTATGATGTCTAGTAACATTTTTTCATCATATTAATTTGGAAATTAATCATGGATTTTGAATCATTTTAGACATCTTATAGGATTATTATGTCATGTACTATGCCATTCCCTGTAGGTTTTATTACATGAATGCATGATTCTTGTTGCATTTTCTTAGAGTGATATATCTATTTTGAAACTAACATTTCTTCAGGAAAAAAGATATTAGGTAATTAGTTTTTAAAGTGTTTGTATCATACTAAATAGTGTTTTGTTCTATAGGTTGATAATGAAACCTTATCTAACCAATTATCACATGTTTTAGTTTTGTAACTGAGGTTACATAGACTGTAATGTTAGTTGATTTTGAATACATGAATGTTATTTTTAATCTAAAGAGTGAATGTACCTCTATATCTTAGGAATGATTATTCATTTAGTCAAATAATATTATATTACTTGTAACATTCTCCTATCTAATTTAAGGGTTTGGATTCAGTTATATGAACTACCAATTGAAATTTGTAAATCATGTACTTGTATAAATTGGGAATGATATTTCAGTTAACTAGCATATTATCCAAATGAAATAATTATTAAATCATTAATTTAAATATGGACACTATTAAATGATGATTCCAATAAAAAATAAAATTGTGTTTTACTCTAAAAATTTAAATTGATAGTCCATATACCAAGACCCTTACAGTGAAATAGAGAGCTTGACCCAGACCTGACCTTAGTAGAAAGTAGTAGGAAGTGCCACTCATATCCTTTATTATAGTTCCTATCACCTAGACCTAACTCCATGAGAAGGTAGATGGGTGTGACCTTTATTTAAAAAGGCTTGAACCCATACTATTATTATATTTGTAATCTTAATGTTAAAAACTCCAATATGTAGTGTGTTATTGGAATTTGTAGAACTATTCCCTCATGATGTCCTCATGTTGTGCACTAGGAGAGTGGTGATGACCATGATCTGGAGGTGGTGGTCCCCAATCCACCAATATTACATCTAGTAGTTCCACCTATTTCACCTCATTCTATTCCCAACTATTGGTTCTAGTCAAAATAGAAGCATTATGGTGGGGGTGATATATTAAAATTTATTTTAATAATCATTTCCCAAAACCAACAGAGAGGATCTTGCACATCAAATTTATAATTAATTTATTTAATATTTGATGATAAAAATACCTTGGATTATGAAATTTCTTCATTGATGATTATTGATCATCTAAAAGGGCCCTTCCTAATTTTCTTTGTCGCACTTATGAGGATCCCAGGGTAGAATCCTTCTAGTGGTGATCCACACGTGCTCCAATGGTCTCTGAGAAACACCTCCCATTTTCCAGGTGCTAGTATGGTGAATCAAATTTCTTACCTGGTTCATTCTTGATCACTTTTTCTTTGGTCTTGAAGAAATTCTCTCTTGGATGTCTCATCCTTGAGAGGGAGAGAGGAGGAGGAGTCAAGAGAGAATTCATTGTGTGCAATAATTATTTAATCCAAAACATGGAATTGGTTTGGGATGAATTACACAATATACATAGCAATCTATTTATAGAGTTGGTATTTGGGTTAAAAAATTTAATTACATAATATCCATAAAATATAATTACAACCATTAATGAAATCCCATACCACATAATAATAATAATAATAATAATATTTTGTGGTGCACCAACTTGTGAAAAATGGATAAATAATATTTACCGGCTCGTAAATAATTATTTTATCACCGAACATAGTCTTGGTCCATTTTAAATCCTATTTAATTTTTTTAACACCTGAATAAATATTTTATTAACTTAAATAAATATTATATTAAAAAACTAGTAAATTAATATTTATTAAATATTTAATAAAATAAATAAATATATCTTATTCACAATCTGATGAATAAATATTTAATTAATTTATGTGATTGATATAAATTGAATAAAATAATTCCTTAGTCTTGAGAATAATATTAATTCCATTAATTAAATTCCAATAGAGTTTAACCGAGACCAATATAAACACTTAACATGTGACCCTATATGATTCTTTCTTATTGGAATTATGCGGACTTTCCTAAATTCCAAGATTACTATCCAGCAACGGGTCAAGGAACACAAGATAAAGAACTTAAAGGTTCAATGATGACAACCACATAAGAACGATCACTATGTAATATAATACCTTTATCAAAATATCTCATAAAAAGGTTGCATGATAGTTTCATCAACCTATATACTCAATACACAATTCTTGACTATCTAAAATAAACTCATCCTTACACCATGTCTATGGAATTTAGGGAGATAGTTCTATTTAAATAAAATGGATAAGATATCAACTTACATAAATATGGAAGGGACAAATCCTTCCTTGACTTATGCATCAATAAAATGTCATTCATGACGCACCCAATATACCCTACTTCCCGCCAACATATGGTGTGATAGTTTTCATGAGAAAATATAAGTGCATGATTCATGATATGCATTAATGATAATATTAATGTCTAAGGACCATTACACATGCTCACAAATAGGTATATCCAATGACACCAAAACAAGAGGAATTCCAACTGGTGGGTCTATTTTCATAATCTCTCATCTTAGAGATTACTAAGTACGAACTTCATGAGAATAAGTCTAATCTTCTTACAAGTACTCACACCTGATGGTCTATATACTATGTGTCCCATAATAGTATGTTATCCAACTACAGAACTATATTAATAATATTTTCATAACACTTCAAGGTTCTCATCATAGTGGGGAACTGCCATGACCTTATCAATGTAAAAAATACTCTAGGAAATTATTACATTAAAGTCATACAGACCAATGAAAAATTTATATTAAGATTTTTAATTTAATATTTAATATATCAAATATTCATGTAATAAAATTATAAATAGTCAGTTATAGGATACCAAATCTAACAATCTCCCACTTGGATAAGAGCCAACTGCCTACGAATTTCAGTCCTCTAGACCTCACATAATAATCGTGTTTCTATTGAGTTAAGGATTTAGTCAAGGGGTCCTCCATGTTGTCTTTCATGTAAATAATGCTCATTACAACCTCACCTCTCTAAGAAAAATACCTCAACAGATGACACTTCCTAAGTATGTGATTCATCCGCTGATGTGACCTTAGATCATTTGTGGGAACCACCACTACAGTATTATCACAGTAGAGTGTGAAGGAATATTTACTAATAGACACCACATAATGTTTTTGGAAAAAATTGCACATCTAAACTACTTATTTAGCCAGATTAGAAGTTGATATATACTTGAACTTTGCTGTAGCATCTACGAACATAACCTGCTTCGAGCTCTTCCAGCTCACAACACCTATATTAAAAGTGAAGAAGTATCTCGTTTGTGCATTAAAGTCATCTTGATCAGTTTGGAAACTCAAATCTACATATCCTCTAATGATTAGTTCTTCATATCCACCATAAACCAAGAAAATATCCTTAGTACACATCATATACTTAAGGATAGTCTTGACTACCATCCAATTTCGGTCACCTGGATCAGCTTGATATCTTCTTACTGCACTTATTGCATAGGCGATATCTAGCCTATTAAATAGAATGACATACATGAATCACCCAATTTATAATTTGTATATAATCCTTTATATTATATTTATGTACTCATGAGTCTGAGGATACATTTTCTTGGATAGATGAATGCCATGTGATGCTGGAAATAATCCCCTATTTGTTTTTTCCATACTGAATCTCTTCAGTAATTTGTCAGTGTATGTACTTTGACATAGGCCGAGAAACCTCTTGGATCTATCATGATAGATCTTTATCCCAATAATATATGATTCCTTGCCCAATTATTTTATGGAAAATCATTTATTCAACCACTCCTCAACACATTTCAAGAATGTTATTTCATTTCCAATAAGTAATTTGTCATCAACATATACTATTAAGAAAACAACTTCATTCCCACTAAACGTTTTGTAGACATAAGGCTCACATTCGTTCTTTATAAAACCAAATTCTATTATGACTTAATCAAAACTAATGTTCCAAGAATTGGATGCTTGATTTAATCTATAAATGAATTTTTTCAACTTTCATATCTTATTGGCATCATTTGGAGTCACCAACCATTTAGGTTTTATCATGTAGACATATTTTTGAAGGTTCCCATTAAGGAAGGATATTTTGATATCCATTTGAAAAATATCATATTTATGTTAATTATCAGTGGAATATAGATTTTTTATGTATTTTAGCATTGCAACTGGTGAATAGTTTTCATCGTAGTCAATGCCTTGATGCTATTTAAACAATTTTGCAACCAGTCGGACCTTATAGGTATTGAATTGTCCTTCTATGTCCAGTTTTTTCATGAATACCCATTTGTAACTAATGATATTTACATCCAATGGAGGATCTACCAAAATCCAAAATTTCGTTTGGTACATCTAATTCATTTCATAATTCATGGATTATTACCACCGGGAATCATCTGTGCCAATTATTTCATCCTTGTAGGTTAGAGGATCATTATTATAAACTAAAAATGAGTCACCATACTTAGTAACTAGAAAACCATACCATTCTAGTTCTCTAATATCACTTGTATTCCTACGTAGTACTTGTTTCTCTAGAATAGTTTCTTATTCCACAGGGATTTATAGAATCTGATCTTGTACCAACTCTTGTATTCATTAATCCTCGACTTTATTGAAGTTTATCTTGCTCCCACTATCTCCTTTAGAGATGTGATCCCTCTCAAATAATATGGAATGTCTTTCCACTATAACCTTTTTGTGTGAGGATTCGTATAATTAATATCCCCTTGTTTACTTAGGGTATCCTATAAAGTCACACTTTGTGTCTCTGGGTGAAAGTTTGTTACCTGAAGAGGCCTTAACAAACGCTTCAATTCCCCACACATGTAAATTCAATAACATGGTTTTTATTCCAATAAATTTTTTTTATGGAATAACATTTATCAATTTATTTGGTACTTGGTTTAGTATGTGTGTCACTATTTTTAATGCATATTACCAATAGGATACTGTAAGACTTGCATGACTAATCATTGATCTCACCATGTCCATTAAGGTGCGGTTCCTCATTTTTCTTACACCATTCCACCGAGGCATGTAAGGAGTGTGATTAGATATGATCCCAATCTCCTATAATTAATCAATGAATCCTTGATTAAGATATTATCCTCCATGTTTTGAGTGGAGTTATTGATCTTTATACCAAGATGATTCTCAACTTCATTCTTATATTCCTTGAATTTATAAAAAGAATCCTACTTATACCTTATTAAGTTAATATATCCATATCTAATTAAATGACTGAATAAACATTATTATTTTTTATTATCAAATCACTTTAAGGAGAAATTGATAAACTCAATGTCAAGAATACAACCAAAAATTCAAAATAGAAAATTTTCAAACACAGATTGGATCTGCCTCCCACAACATTAACCCCATGATAACAAACCCCACTAATGCATGACCACTCAGATAGCTATCCTGCACAACGACAGACCTAGAATTGATGGCATATCCATACCCTATGAAATTAAAAGTCCAAATGGAATGCATAGTTGAAGGATTCATGATCTGAACCCCATCTGAAGCAGATCCAATAAATGCTTTACATGTCACCCCAAACAAACAAAAGCACATGAAAAACAAAACCAGAAGCTGAAGACTAGAAAACATTTCAACCCAAACAACAACGTTCACCACTTTAACCATAGTAATTGAAGAGTAATTTTATATTACTTGACTCTTTTTCCTTAAGAAACATCCATGTGATAGAGGTTACTTGGGTGTCTGAAGCCTCCATCACCATATTATCAAATGTTGAGGCAAGCTGGTCCCATGACTGTGTATAATCCTCGATGCTAATCTTCCCTTTGTTGAAACCCCCAATGATAATGAGGTTCTGTTTGTCCACCCAAGAATACAACTCCTCATTAAGGGTAGCCCTTAAATACCTCCCCATCATTTTAGCTGCTTCCTCCAAAAAAGCAATAAGAAGCAGGACCTGTTCAACCACTTCGTCCCCTGATCTTAATAGTAAGTCTGAATTTTTCTCACCCTAGGACATATGTCCCTATTGCTTTTTTATCATCATTGTGAACCTTTTCAAAGTTTACCTTCCTTTCTAAATGAGTCTCAAGCAGAGGTTGAAAGGAGGAGTAATCCCTTTGTCCCTTCCTCCTCTTATTACTCTGGTTCCTCTTTGGGCTTGATGATTAGCCAGAAGAATGATTGTGATCTCCATTGCACTCATGCACACATCCCCAGTCTATCTCTAAAGAATTAGCCAGGCCAGAGATCAAGACTACCATAGAAATAACTTCAAATTTGTTTCTCAAATGGGTTGAGTACTAGTACTTTGATTCCGAACCCCCTGACTTCCCACCATTGGTATTATCATCCACCTCCATAGCAGGTCTCTGAGTCCCCTTCTGCAACATACCACCATCCTACTTGTTGGTCAAAGTGGATACTCAAGAGGGGGGGGGGTGAATTGAGTTCTAATTAAACTTTTTGTTAAAAAATTTGTGTTAAAAATCACCCAATTCAAAAGAGCCCAGTCAATTAAGGTAGTAGAGATATAAATGTTTAATTGCTCAACAAATTTCACTATGGTTTATTAGTCCTAAGTTGAATCATTATAATCACTAATTAAAAATTTGAAATTGGTTTACTGAATTAAGCATAAATACACACTAACCAAAACTAACTATCGGAGTTAAAGTAAAAATTGTTTTCTGTCTTCGAGAAATTTAAGAAACGGATAAAACAAAACAGAGTAATTGAAGATTGGTACATCAATGTAAACAAGTGGTTCAGTCTCAAGCCGAGACTTAATCCTCTCCACTTGGTGATCACCTACCAACAATCTATTTGAATAAATAAACTTTTGATCCACACCCTAGATTGGGGTTTACTACAGCACACCCAGTTTTCCAAGTCACACTTGACCTCTACCATAGTTATTCGTGGGGAAAAAATGTAATAAGTGATTGAGTATGAGGATAGTTTGATATACTCTAGTTATGCTCAAGAGATAGTGTGTGTTATAGAAACAAATATACCCACTGATAAAATAGTGAATATAAAACAAAACAGAGTTAATACATAGAATAGAGTTAAGAATTCTCTGTATGTTGTGAAGTAATGCTTTGGACTCAATAAATGTTGAGAAAATGGTATTTGAGTCTTCTTCTGGAAGTTATCTTCAGAACAGAGTATCACCGTTTCTGTAATCCAGCTTTGAGGGTTCATCTCTTCAAGGTCCCTATGTACACTGAGCTTTTGGAGTAAGTTTCTTGCTATAATCTTCTTGTAATCTCAATCACTTAGTTCCTCTCTTTTCGTATTCGCAGAGTCTAAGTCTCAGCATGTACTTCTTCTTGAACTGCACTGTGTGCTTCCCTTTTATTTAACGTGAAAGATGATGTCCTTTTATACTCCAGGATCCTCTAGGAATAAATATCTTCACAAGTTTATGTACCTCGTACTTTACACGGATTATCCTACATACAACATTAAATAATTTTAGAAACATTAATTTGTCTAAATATTACCGTTAGAAATAAATTTGAATTAATAAAATGGAAACAATTATTTATGACTATCGGTGAGTCATCTTCAGTCTGTTGTCTTCGATTTGATAACATCGGTCTATCATCTTCGGTGTGTCGAACTTCAATCTGCCTAACTTCGTTGTGTCGACTTCGGTGTGTTGAGCTTTGGTCTGTCGAACTTTGGTGTGTCGACTTCGGTGTGTCGAACTTCGGTGTATCGACTTCGGTGTGTCGAACTTCGGTCTGTCGAACTTCGGTATGTTGACTTCTATGTATCGAAATTCAGTTTTGGTGTGTCAACTTCGGTGTGTTGTACTTCGGTTTGTCGAAATTCGGTTTCAGTGTGTCGACTTCAGTGTGTCATACTTCGGTTTGTCAAACTTCGGTTTCGGTGTGTTGACTTCGGTGTGTCATACTTCGGTTTGTCGAACTTCGGTTTCGGTGTGTCGACTTCGGTGTGTCATACTTTGGTTTGTCGAACTTCAGTTTCGGTATGTCGACTTCGGTTTCGGTGTGTCGAACTTCGGTATCAAGGAATCCAAAAATGATTATGAAGAGTCTTCCTTGCATATACCATTACAAGATGAAGTGTTTATCAAAATTACATGAAAAAATACACTTGTAAACATATTTATTCAGGACTATAAGCAGTTGACTTATTAAATTATATGTTGTTGTATGACATAATTGATTTTCAAAGGGATATTAATATTGCATGAAAGAGTAGAATTTGTATATTGAAACTATTTGTGATTATAAAAACTACAATATCATGGAGGGTCCAACAATCTCCCCTTTTTGATAATCACAAATCATGGCATAAATGCAAATATATAGAATGAAGATAGATCAACATAGCAGAATGTAATTGTCCAATATAACTAAAGTTTATCATTACTATAATTTATTAAAAACAAATATCCCCCTCACTAAATGGATTAAGTAGAGTATATTCCATCCTTATTTTCCCCCATTTGGGATTAACAAAAAGAGAAAATAAGTAAGGAGAAATAAGATAAAAGAAATACACCATAAGAATTTTCATTAAAAGGCATAAGAGTACAAGAAAAACAAAAATACCAAATCCCTATTAAAAAGAAACATTCCATCACTAAGGGTTTGGATGAAAAGGAGCTTTGCCTTTGTATGAAGGATCAAATGGAGAAGGAGAAGGTTTGGGAGTGGTAGAGGATGGAGGTGATCAGATTACAACACCAAGAAGAGCAACACCTGTAGGAACAGTAGGTGCAAGGGTAGGCCTTATCTCTAACATGACACGACTTGGAGACTGCTCAGTAATGATCGGTTGAATCTGAGTAAGAGCTTGAGAGATAGTCATTGGAGCAGGAGGACGAGAGGTAGTACCAATTGAAGCAGCTGGAGGGACCACAATAGCCTCGGCCTAATCATGCAGATAAGGTTTGATCAGGTTGATGAATTCATTAATGATTTATCCTCCATATTGCATGGATTTCTCAAAGTCATCCTTATTCTCCATAAATTTACTCACCAAAGGTGTAAACTCTTTCAATTGGAGAACTTGATTTTTGAATGCTTCTGTGACTGGAGGAATTCAATTATTTTCTACCAGAAACTTGAAACTGTTGATGAGGTCATGCTTGGTATATATCTTAGTGAAATACTTATCCAATTTTTCTAAAATTTCTTTCTGAGCTGCAGAGGCTTCATTGGCACACTGTCTGACCATATTGTATACAAGATCAGTATTCTTATGTACTTTTTCAAGGGTTTTTGTATCTGAAACAATCTGGAGTTTTTGAATCTCCTCTCTCATCACAGCCTTGAGAGACTCCAAATCAGCAACAACACTTCTCCCACTCCTGGAACTAGATGGGCCAGTTAACATTTTTCTAATCTCTTGTTTCAACCTTTTCAAATGTACACTGAGTAGACGAGTTACCAAGTTCCTATGATCTTATAGAACACCACTAAAGGAGGTCTTAAAGCCAGAGGTTAAGGAATTCAGCTCATTCCTCATCTTTCTTACTTCTTCTCTCAGCAAAGTGTTCTGTCTAATAATGGTTTCTGATGTAGTAATAAGATTCAGTTGAATCTCCTAAATCAAAAGTGTTGCAATATTTTTTTCATCAGCATCCGAGATACTTATTGAGGTGGCTTCCTTCCTGGATCCCATTGAAGCTATCAAATACTCACATAGATCATTCTTATACTTTTCCAAATCATCCTTAGTGACATAGTCACCAGGCACTGACTGAGAAACTGGGTCTTCTTCTAGAGATGCAATTGGTGGAATAGGTGCAGTAGGTTCTGGGTCAGCATGGACTTGTGGAATAGGAGGAGGAGGCACCCTTTCCACATCTAAGTCATAATCTAAACTGAAAAGAATGTATCCTGGATTACTATTCCACTCTCAAGTACATGTCCAATATCTTGGCTCAACAGTATCAATTATTACCCTTCTTCCCTGATGCTCAGGAATAACATCAATATCATCAAGTAATTCATCCAGGTCTCTATCCACAACAAATTTTCTGAGAGCATGAACCAACCGAAATTTATGTTCTTCCTGAGCTCCAGCTTCTTCAGCTTCCCCAGGTACTTCCTCAATTTGAGGCACTGGAACTACATCTTCTACCTCTTAGCCAGCAGCCATAAGATCTTTCAATTCTAGAATGAGCTCTTGGTTTTCATCATTGGGATGGAGTGGACTATTCTCATGTCCAACATCTCTATGATCATTAGCCTATTGATCAGCACACTCAATTCCATCACCAGCTCCATGAACAGATTCCTCACTGGATCTGTCAACCACTTGTCCCACTTTTAGAGAATCAGTCACTTGGTCAAAACTTCCTCCATCATCACCATTATCACCACCACCATCATCATCATCATAGTCATCATCATCATTAGATTCCTCATCTTATTTTCTAACATAACCTTCAAATCCAGTAACATCAGTTTCTTCCTCTTCTTCATCTCCTAGAATAGTTTCTCTTGAAGGAAATTCCATAGGTGGACTTGTAGGTCCATAAGAAATATCCTTGGGACTTTCAGCAATATCAGGATCAATCCTATCATCAAAAGGAGATCCTTCTTCCCTAGGAACTTCAGCTTCAACCTCCTCATCAGAATAAATAGTAACTTCTTATGGTTTGAGACCTGGATCAACTTAGTCCTCTGGTCTAGAAGGATAGTCAACCGGATTGAACTCCTCATACAACATTTCTTCATCTCCTACCCAACATCTCTTCCATGGGTTCCATAAGATCTTTATCCTTTTACAAATGTCTCTATGAAGACAAAAACCACTAAAGGCAGTTATCACTTCATCTCTATCTTCTACACAATCTAACTTTTCCAACATGGTAGAAATCATCCTCAGATAGTATAAGCAGGTTGCCTTTTTTAGATGTCTTAATCAAATCAGAAATATGCACCATAAGATATCTACACAGATTCACCTTTATTCCACGTTTCAATAAAAATATCAAGAAGACATCCTGATATTTCAAAGCAGATAAATCTCCCTTCCTTAAGCAGATTTGATGCTGTATGAACTTAAAAAGCAATATCACTTCTCCTTCGAATTCATTTGAAACAGTCCTTCTGGATTCTTCATTTCTAGTCAGCTCCTTCAGAGCATCTTCATATGAATTTTTTTTGAAGAAGGTGGAATATTACCAGGATAGTCAGTATAGTCACCTTCATGAGGCACCTCTAAGCATTTAGCCCATTCCTTAGACGAAAAAACTACTTCTTTTCCTTTTACTATAGACTTCATCTTTATTTCCTTAGGTTCATCTAGTGATATAATCAAATACTAATAGAACTCATGCACTAGCTGGGTATAATAGGGTCTTTCATTGTTGGTAAACCAACTGAGCCATCCTTGTGATTCCAACACTTTTAACAGAAAATATTTTCTTGACAGAAGCCACTAAGTAGACACCTCCTTTTCAGCTGTAACTACTCAGCTTTCTAAGCTTGGTTTCACAGTCCCACTGGAATCACCTTTTTGAAACTTAGCATAAGGATATTTTATAGGGTCTTCCATTGCGTGCTTAGTCCTTTCCCTTACAAAGCATCCGATTCCAATTCAGTTGGGAGGTTGAGAGTCGAGAGAGAGAGTGAATAAATGTAGAAGGCTTTTCAGATATGGAGAAGGTGAAAGGTTGGGATGGATTGGACTTAATATATCATTGAGGGATTGTAAATCATAAAATGTAAAATTTAAACATGACAAGTTAAAAGTGATAAAAAAACGTTGTTTCATTTAAAGTAGAAAAAATTTACAAAACATCCCTTAAATATATCAGTGAAAATTAAGAAAAAAGAAAAAAAAAATAGTTTCAAAAAGATCAGTTTTAGAGAGATCGGTTTCACAAAGAACGGTTTAACGAAAATCAGTTTCACAAAAATCGGTGTCACAAAAATCGATTTCACGAAAATTGTTTCCACAAAAATCGGTCTCACAAAAATTGGTTTCACAAAAAATTGGTTTCAAAAAAATCGGTTTCACAAAAATCGGTTTCACAAAAATCGGTTACTAATTTATCATTACTAATTCATGTCTGATGTAATTAATTCTCTCTGAATTTATGGGTTTAGTGAATATATCAGCAAGCTGATGTTCAGTCCCAATAAACTCAAGAGTCATATCATCTTTTTGATAATTATATCTCAAAAAATTGATGTCTTACATCAATATACTTTATTCTAGAATGAGATATTGGATTTCTAGAAAAGTTAATAGCACTTGTGTTTTCACAGTTAATGGAGACATGTTTGAATTGATATACATATTCTAGTAAAGTATGTTTTATCCACAAAATTTGGGCACAACAACTACTAGCAACAATGTATTCTGCTTCGGTAGTAGATAATGCAACAGAATTATTATTTTTACTGCACCATGATACCAGTGACTTTCCTAACATGTGACATGTCCCATAGGTGCTTTTTCTATCTAACTTACAACTATCAAAGTCAACATCTGAATAACGTATTAAATTAAATAGTTGTCCTCTTGGATAAAATAGTCCTAAGTTGGGATTATATTTGAGATATTTGAAAATCCATTTAACATCATTTAAATGAGATTCTTTGGGATTATCTTGAAAGTGAGCACACATGCATACAATGAACATAATATCAGGCTTGCTAGCACTAAGGTAGAGAAGACTCCCTATCCTACCTCTGTAGTCAGTTTGATCTACTAATTCTCCAACTTCATCAACATCAAAATTACATGTAGTACTCATATGTGTATCACTACCTTTACTACCATCCAAAACAAAACGTTTTAGAATATACTTAGTATATTTACTTTGATTTAGAATAATACCATCTTTATTTTGAAAAATATGAAATCCAAGGAAAAATTTATGTTCTCCCATTAAACTCATTTCAAATTCATTTTACATTTTTTTTGAAAAATCAATACATAAAGAAGTTTTAGAAGATACAAAAATTATATCATGTACATAAATTTGTATTATCAAAACATCTTTGGAAATCCTTTTAATAAACAAATTAGGATCTTCTATTCCTTTAGTAAAACCTTTTGAAATAAGAAAGGAACTAAGTCTATCACACCAAGCTCTTAGATCTTACTTTAAACTATACAAAACTTTAGAAAGTTTAAAAACATGGTTTGAAAAAATGGGGATTTGTAAAACCAGGGGGTTGTTCAACAAAAACATCCTCAACTATATACGCATTTAGAAAATCACTTTTGACATCCATTTGATAAAGTTTGAAATTCAGATGAGCTACATAAGTAAGTAGTATCTTAATGGCCTTTAACCTAGCTACAAGTGAAAAGGTCTCCTCATAGTGTATTCCTTCCTCTTGACTGTAACCTTATGCAACTAACCTAGATTTTTTTCTAACTATATTACTAGACTCATCAACTTTGTACCTAAAAACCCATTTAGTGCCTATTGTAAAAGTGTCCTCAGGTCTTTCAACCAGTTCCCAGACTTTGTTTCTTTCAAATTGATTTAATTTGTCTTGCATAGTCATCACCGAAAATTCATCATTGATAGCATCATTAATATTTTTGGGTTCAAGCTGTGATAGAAAATCTTGATGTTCAACCTGGTTTCTCATAGAATCTCTAGTTTGTGTTCCTCGATTTAAATAACCTACTAAAACATCTAAAGAATGATTCCAAAGAGTTCTAATACCTCTAGAAATATTTGAACTAGACTCCTCATGACTGTCTATTGGTTCAGACTCAACAGGTGCAGATTCTGGAAGATTCCCAGAACTGGTTAATTTTACCTGGGGTTCACTATCATTATCATTAAGGTTCAGAATTGTCATTTCTTCCTCAAGATGTTTAAGATTGGTTTGGGATTCATATGGATCAGTCTCATCAAATTTGACATGAACTGAATCTTCCACACATTTGGTTTTCTTATTTAATACTCTATAGGCTTTACTTGAGATTGAGTAACCTAGGAAAATTCCTTCATCACTTTTGGAAGAAAATTTGTCAATATTGTCCGTAGTGTTAATAATAAAGACTTTGCACCAAAATATTCTGATGTAGTTAACCTTAGGCTTCCTATTGTTCAAAAGTTCACAAGGGGTCTTCTTAAGAACAGGTCTAATAAAGACTCTATTAATGGTATAACAATCTGTATTTACAACTTCAGTCAAAAAATAAACAGGTATATTATACTCACTGAGCATAGTCCTAAAAATTTCTTGAAGGGTCCTATTTATTCTTTCCATAACTCCATATTGTTGAGGTGTTCTAGGAGAAAAAATTTTTTAACTATAGACATTGTGTGAGCAATATGATTCAAAATCCTGATTTTCAAACTCACGACCATGATCACTTCTCAAGGTTTTAATTTTAAGTCCACTAAGGTTTTCCACAGACTTGGAGTATTTAAAAAAATAAGAACAAGCTTCAATTTTGTGAGCTAGAAAATATACCCAAGTGTTCCTAGAAAAATCATCTACAAGAACATAAACATAGTTCTTCCCATTTAAACATGAAACTATTGATGGTCCAAACAAATCCATGTGAACCAAATCAAGCGGTTGAGAAGTAAAAAATTATTTCTTTGGTTTGAAAGAAACTCTGTGTTTCTTTCCCTTTTGATAGGGATTTCACACTTTGTTTTGTGGGAATTACAGTTTAGGTAAGTCTCTAACTAAACCTTTAGTAGTTAGTTTCCTAAGTGAGTGCACATTGCATTGTCCTAATCTTCTGTTCCATAGCCAGTATTCCTTATGAAAATCATTTAGGCAAGAAATATTTTTCTTAGCTAAAGAATTTAATTCAACAATATACACATTCTCATTTTTGAGAGCAGTAAATATTAAATCATTTTTGGAATTAAAAACATTACATGCATCATTTTCAAATTTGACATTGAAACCATCATCACACAATTGAGAGATGCTAAGTAAGTTGTACTTTAATCCATCAACAAAAAGTACATTGGAAATTAATACTATATTAGGGTTACGAATCTGGCCTAGGCTGACAATTTTACCTTTATCATTATCACTAAATGTTACATGTCCACCATAAACATTGATTAGGCTCTTGAAACATGAGTAGTCTCCTATCATATGTCTTGAACATACACTGTCCAATTACCACAATGTCTTACATGAACTCTTTAGGCAACATCCCTGCAAAACAGATTAGACATGGGGTAACTTTGGTACCCAGATTTTCTTGGGTCCTGAGAGGTTAGAAAGTAAAACTTTGGAAACCCATACTTGTATCACCTATTTCCTATAATCAAAAGATATATTTTCAGACATAAACACTTTGTTCGGTCCTTTATAGAATCATTTTTCATGAAATGGTCCAGAAATTGAATTAGTTGTGAATTGTCCAGATTTTGGAATAAATTTAGTTTTAATGATCCTTCTCTGTCCTAGTTGATATCCTAGACTAGTTGTATATTTTGGGGTAATATTTTTTCATGGAAATTGAGTCAAGGTATCTCTACCTATAGTAAACTTCTCAAGATCTCTTCTTAATTAATCATTGGATAATTTAAGTTCAACGTTTTCCTTTAACATCTAGGAGAATATTTCTTTTTCAATAACCATAATTGACTTATAATTTTCATTTGAAGCATGCGGTCTTTTTAATGATTTATATTTTTCCTTGAGCTCATTAAAGGTATCCTCAAGCATTTCACAATATTCAGATAGTTCATCCTTATTCATATCTTCATAATTATGTGACTCACTCTTATTCCCAGAATAATAGTCATTATGTATAGGAGAGTTAAATGTTACCTTAGATGTTTGTGTCATGAAACATAAGTTGGCATGATTGTTCTGTTCACTTTCAGAAGCATCAGATCCACTGGAGCTGTCTTCTGAAGCACTCCAGATAGCTTTCATAGCCTTTTTATATCCTTTTCCCTTGTCTTCATATTTCTTCTTAAATTTCATCTTGGGAAAGTCTGCCTTCACATGACCTTTTCTTTTGAACTCATAGAAGATTATTTCATTTGATTTGTCATTCCATTTTCTATCTTTCTTCCATTTTCCTTTACTATCATACTTTCCCTTGTAGTTTGAATTCCTGAAGAATCTCTTCTTTCTATAGAACGTTTTTAATCTCCTTGTAAGATGAGCCATCTCCTCATCACTGTCTGAATCTGGCTCTTCACTAGTGGAGCTGTCTACAGGAACTTGAACTTTTTATTGGTTTTTACTCTTTGAGGTAGTAGTTTTGAATGCTACTGATTTTTTCATTGGTTCCTCATCTACTTATTGATTCACCTTAAGTTATTCTTCATACATCATAAGTTTTCCAATTTTCTCATTCATTGGTAGATTTCTTATGTCACAAGATTCTTGGATGAAAATCGAAGTTCCCCTCTATCTGTCAGGTAGGCATCAAAGCAGTCTCATGATTTGGTCCTTACTGTCCACTGGGTTTCTAAGTAGACTCATAATGTTCACTATTTCATTGAACCTGAGATACATTTTAGAGATAGGTTCATCAGTCTTCATTTTAAAATTATAATATTTAATAGTGTATGTATTTAGTCTAATTTCTTTAACATTAGTTGTTCCCTCATGAGAAATAGATAAAGTACACCAAATTTCATATGCAGTTTTACAAGAATATATTCTATTGAATTCATCATCACCTAGAGAATAATAAAAGGAATTCATTTCTTTATAGTTATTATTATTTTTAGCTTTAGTCAACTGAGACCATGTGTCCCTAGCAGTAGCAGGAAATACATGTTTCTCTTCAATTATATCCCAGATTTCAGGTCCCATACTTTCTAGATAAATTTTCATTTTTAATTTCCAATGAGCATAATTATTATCATTAAAGAAAGTTGGACTTTTAGTAGCATCACCCTCAACTATAGTTTCCATAGTTACTTAGAATTTAAAGAACTAAAAATTTAGATATGACATAAATTTTTAAATCATTAATATACAACTAAAATCACAGTTGAAAATAATTTGAAAATATTGAAAATAAATAATCCTCTGATACCAAATATTGGCCAGAGTGGATACTCAAGAGGGGGTTGAATTGAGTTCCAATTAAAATTTCTGTTAAAAAAATTGTGATAAAAATCCCCCAATTCAAAACAGCTCAGTCAATTAAGGCAGTAGAGATATAAATGTTTAATTGATCAAAAAATTTCAAAAAGGTTGATTAGTCCTCATTTGAATCAATGTAATCACTAATTCACCTTTTGAAACATGCTTACTAAATTAATCATAAATACACACTAACCAAAACTAACTATCAGAGTTAAAGTAAAAATAGTTTTCTGTCTTTGAAAAATATAAGCAGTGAATAAAACAAAACAGAGTAATTGAAGATTGGTACATCAATGTTAACAAGAGGTTCAGTCTCAAGTCGAGACTTAATCCTCATACTTGGTGATCACATTCCACCAAGCTATTTGAATAAATAAACTTTTGATCCACACCCTGGATCAGGGTTTACAACAGCACACCCAGCTGTCCAGATTACACTTGACCTCTACCACATTTATTTGTGGGAAACAAATGTAATAAGTTATTGAGTATGAGGATAGTTTGATATCCTCCTGTTATGCTTAGGAGATAGTGTGTGTTATACAAACAAATATACACACTGCTCAAATAGTTAATATAAAATACAATAGAGTTAAGACATAGAATAGAGTTAAGAATTCTATGTATGTTTTGAAGTAATTCTTTGGACTCAATGAATGTTGAGAAAATGGTATTTGAGTCTTCTTCTGGAATTTGTCTTCAGAACAGAGTATCACAGTTTCTGTAATCTACCTTTGAGGGTTCAGCTATTCAAGGTCTTGATGTACACTGAGCTTTTGAAGTAAGTTACTTGCTATAATCTTCTTGTAATCTCAAGCACTTAGTTCCTCTCTTATGGTATTCACATTGTCTGTGTCTCAGCATGTACTGCTTCTTGAACTGCACTATGTGCTTCCCTTTTTTTAACATGAAAGATGAGGTCCTTTTATACTCCAGGATCCTCTAGGAATAAAAATATTTGCACGTGCATGTACCTTGTACTCTCTATGGGTTTTCCTACAAAAAACGTTAAATAATGTCAGAAACATTAATTTTTCTAAATATGACCGTTTGAAATAAATTTGAATTTATAAAATGGAAACAGTTATTTATGACTACCGGTGAGTCATCTTCAGTCCGTTGTCTTCGGTTTGATAACATCAGTCTGTCATCTTAGGTGTGTCATCTTTGGTGTGTCGAACTTCAGTCTGTCGAACTTTGGTGTTTCAAATTTGGTGTGTCAAAATTTGGTCTGTCAAACTTTGGTGTGTCGACTTCAGTGTCTCGAACTTCAGTGTTTCAACTTTGGTGTGTCGAACTTCGGTCTGCCAAACTTCGGTGTTTCAACTTCATTGTGTCGAACTTCGGTTTCAGTGTGTCGACTTCGGTGTGTCATACTTCGGTTTTTTGAACTTCGATTTCGGTGTGTCGACTTCGGTGTGTCATACTTCGGTTTGTCGAACTTCATTTTAAGTATGTTGACTTTGGTGTGTCATACTTTGGTTTGTCGAAATAAGGTTCGGTGTGTCGACTTCGGTGTGTCATACTTTGGTTTGTCAAACTTCAGTTTCGGTGTGTCAAATTTGGTTTCAGTGTGTCAAACTTCTGCCTCAGGGAATCCAAAAAAGATTATGAAGAGTCTATCTTTCATATACCATTACAAGATGAAGTGTTAATCGAAAGTACATGAAAAAATACACTTGTAAACATATTTATTCATGACTATAAGCTGTTGACTTATTAAAGTATATGTTTCTATTTTACATAATTGATTTTCATAGAGATATTAAAATTGCATGAAAGAGTAGAATCTGTATATTGAAACTATTTGTGATTATGAAAACTACAATATCATGGAGGGTCCAACATGACTCAGTAAACTCACTATGTCCATTCTCCTCTCTGTCCTCCACCTGTACCACCAGAGTCTTACTCCCAGCCTCTAGACTTCTCGTTCGAGAAACCTCTTGTTGAACCACACTGTCCTTCATCAACCTATCCATGAGAGGCATCATAATAGGAATTTTTTAGTTGGAAATGTGATTTGGTATTCTTTGATAGTATAACAATAAGTTTAGCTCTATTGTATTCTTGTAGATCTACCTCCCCTCGACCAATTTTTCTAAATATACTTGGTTCCTATATTTGAATACATATATGAGCACAATAATATGTATCTAATTCCCAATTTTTAGAAATATAAAAATTTCACTTAATAAAAAATGCACTTGAAGCTTCCCCTTTCTTCTTTAGCTGGGTGTAGTTTTTCTTCCATTGGCCTTTCTTTCCACATACGAAACAGAAAACATCCTATTCCCTTACTTCCCCTTTGATCTTCTTCTTCTTGGAAGGGCGTGGAGAATATATGGGATTAAAACTCTTTGATTTACCTTTTTTGTTTGTTCAATATAAGGATAGATGGATTATTTGGATTTATATCTTTATATACTTGGTGAAGAAGTATAAGAAGATATGGAAGAGACTTCTCAATGTTTTTCATATTAAAATTTACAAAAAAACTATAGAATCTATAAGGGAGTGATGCCATAATGAGATCAATTCCCAGTTATTTGAGGATTTTAAAACCCAGAACCTCTAGGCTCTCAAAGTATCCAATGAGATTGAATATGTGAGGCCCAGCTGGGGAACCCTGTCCATACTTTCTCAGAAAGAGTTCCTTGGAAACCTCAAACCATTCCTATCTGACTCTCTCTTGGTAAAGACCACAGAGGTTCTCAAGCATGCTATATGCATCCATGTTTTCATGAGACTTCATGGGTTCACTAGACATAGTTGGAAGCATCAAACATTAAATGTTGACCACATCGTTCATATGTTTTTCATATACTAGGAACTCTTCATCACTCTCCCCTTGAGCATGCAGATCATGCGTTGAGTTTTCTAGCACATAATATTTCTGTTCATAGTGTATAACAACCTGAAGGTGTATAAACCACTCCTGGAATTTACTGCCAATGAGGATATTGTATTTATCTAATATTGATCATAAGTAAAGTGCGGATGATGATCTTGACACTTTATTTTACAATTAAAAGAACAAATTATTAGTAAATTTTTTGATTACATATTTTGTGAGAAATAATAAATTAATAGATTTTATTAAATCTCCCAATATTTTATCAAGTCCTAATATCCCTCACCATTGAACTTTGAATGTCTAGCTTCTAGGAAATTCTAGTGGAAATGATCTATATTCCTTTTTTATAACCCCAATAAGGGTTGATCAAGATATTTTGAAGGTATTTAGGTAGGCAAGTGTTTGCCAACTTTGGGCTTGTAGCTCCTTGATCCATTGAGTGGACTCCCCAATCCAGAAATTTTGAGTTGGATTTTCTCAACAATTGCCTCCAAATTACACCATTTATAGAAAGGGATACTCCTCTTGATGTAAAATGGTTAAATCAACCAGAAACCTTCATAATAACTCCCCTTATAAAAGTAATTATCCCAACAAGGGTTGTTCAAACACATAGATCTATTGAGTTTTGATCCTAATCAAGTAACAGTAGGCTTAGTTTGACTTAATATTATATTGAGGGATTTTACTTTATTATGCATAAATTTTATCTTATTTTATCCTTTGCATATCTTGTTAATATTTAAGTAGATGTTTACTTAATTAATCAACATTTTTTGGAAAACAAATCTACACACAATCAATTTTATTTAAATTCTATCCTTGCATATTAATTCATGACTTATATGATCATGGTCTTTGTTTAAAAAATATAATTTTAATACATTAGAGAGAAAATAAATAAATAATTAAATGACCCTATCATGAGCTTATCTGATGGTTTATTTAATGAGAATACATGAGATCAACCTATGACCTATGGAAAAAAACTCCTTATATCAAACTTGGAATGATCTATAGCATTCCACATGTCCACCTATGTATCAACAAGTTGGTGTCATTATGGTTCTATATTGAACCATCTCCATGTGCCTTGGGATGATCCATTAATTATAAATATTTATTACTCACACTCATGTGTGGGGAACCAAACGATTGGTTAAAGGGAATTACATAAATATCCTTGTACATGTAGGTCCTACATAATAATGTATGTAAGGATGAATCACAAGTCATATTTTAAAATAATTAGAAAACCATGAAATAAATTTAATTAAATAAATTCCAACACATATATAGGTTTGGGTCAAGATCATGATCAATCATGCATACAACGAATATGAAAAAAAGTAATTAGCTAACATTTATTTCTTTATTCGTTATTTATTATTAAGATAAACATACTTGTATTCATTAATTAATAAATTAATAAATTGACTTTCATATTAATGATCATATAAACTTAATTGGAGATACCCATAAATTTGGAATTCATGGAAAATAAATAGAAGAACCATTAATGACATATTTATTACAGTAAATTAATTGATTATTTTTTAAACTATTATTAAATTGTCAAACAGACAACGGTGTGCCAATCAATAAAATACAGTTTTAATGTTGAAATATTTAAAATTTAATGTTATTTTAATTTTTTCCATTAATGGGAGACTACATGGAATGTACATCCATCTACATGACATGTACCTCGATTGTCGTATATTCAAGTCACACACTTGGGGCTTCAGTGTGTTAACTCAACCAGAATATATGATGTGTACATTCCAGTTACACACCCTATATCTGCTTGTTGTGTGCCAGGTTGGCCCAGTTAACACACAGTGTGGAATAAAAGCACCATGTGTTTTTATTTACTTTGCGCATCTAGATACAATTCTCGTGGGTATACAACATGTGCTCCGGCTTCATGTCATGTAACCCATATTTACCGGCCAAATATTTGTCACTTCTTGATGTAATCTTGGGTTGTTCTTCATTTGTTCTTAAATATATAATAAAATGAAACACTGAACAAAAATAATTAATATATCGATAACATATTAATTCAAATAGGATTAAATAAATAATAACATGAAATGAAAATCTAACCCTGATTACGCATAAATCAAAAATCAAATAAATAATTATAAATTTAAATGTTACCTAGATCTAATACCACTTTTTGGTTCTGGGTGAATTGGAACCATTATAGTCGGGGTGATATATTAAATTTTCTTTTGATAATCATTGCTTGAAACCAAGAGAGAGGATCTTTCATGTCAAATTTATAATTAATTTATTTAATATTCGAAGAAATAAATACTCGGGACTTGGAAATTTATTCATTGATGATTGTTGATTATTCAAAAAGGCCCTTTTAGATTGACTTCATTATGATTATGAGGATCCAAGGGTATAATACCTCTAGCAGTGATCCACACATTCCCCAATGGTATCTGAGAAATGCCACTCATTCTTCGGGTGATAGCACAACAAATAAAATGTCATGAATTATTCATTCTTGATTTCTCATGCTTTGGTATTGAATAAATTCACTATTGGGTTTCTCATTATCGAGAGAGAGTGAGGAGGATGAGTGAAGCAAGAATTCATTTTGTGCAATAATTATCTATTCCCAAACTTGGAATTGGTTTCAAAAAAATTACACAATAGACATAGCTGTATATTTATAGAGCTGAGATTTCAGTTAAAAATTTTAATTACATAACAACCATTAAATATAACTATAATTTTTAATTAAATCACATGCCACATAATAATAATAATAATATTTTGTGGTGTTCCTACTTGCGTAAAATCGATAAATAATATTTACCGGCTCGTAAATAATTATTTTATCACTGGACACCATCTTGGTCCGTTCAAACTCCCCTTCCATTTATTGAACACTCAAATAAATATTTTATTCAATTAAATAAATATTTTATTCAAAAACTAGTAAATAAATATTTTTTAAATATTCAAATAAATAAATAAATAAATTTCATTCACAATTTGGAAAATAAATATTTATTTAATTTACATGATCAATATAACTTGAATAAAATTATTCCACACTATTGAGAATAATATTTATTTCAATAATTAAATTAAATTATAATTTAATGAAGACCAAGAGAAACACTTAGTGTGTGACTATCTAGGATTTTTTCTCATTGGTATTAGGTGAGTTTTCCAAAAGTCCAAGATTACTGTCTAGAAATGGGTCTAGGAACCTAGGAGAAAGAAATTAAAGTTGCAATGAAGAAAACCACATATGAATGCTCAATGTGTAATATAATCCCTTTATCAAAATATCTCATCAAGAAGGTTTCATGAAAGTTTCATCAACCTATATCCTTGATACAACATTCTTTGAACATCTAAAATAAACTCGTCGTCACACCATGTCCATGGAATTTTGGGAGACCGTTCTATTTTAATAAAGGGGATGAGATATCTACTTCCATAAATATGGAAGGGAAAAATATTTCATTGAATTATCTATTAATAACATGTCATTAATGATGCACCCAAAGTACCCTACTTCCCCCCAACATATGATGTGATGGTTTTCATTAGAAAATCTAAGTGCGGGAGTCGTGACATTCATTAATGATAATCTTAAAGTCTAAGGATCATTACACATGCTCGTAGATAGGAATATCTAATGACACAAAAACATGAAAAATACATACTGGAAGGTCTCTTTTTATAATATACCATATTGGAGATTACTAAGTGAAAACTTCATGAGAAGAAGTAACATTTTCTTATGAGTACTTGCACTTGACGATTTATATACTATGTGTCCCATCATAGTAAGTTATCTAACCACATGACAATATTAGGAATATTGTCATAGAACTTCAAGGTTCTCATCATAGTAGGGAGATACTATAACATTATTAATGTGACAAATAATCTAGGACATTATTATATTAAATTCATATAGAACAATGAACATTATGTAATAAGATGTTTAATCTAATATTTAATACATTAAATATTCATGCAAAAAATGTAAAAACAATTGGTTCTAGGAAACCAACTCTAACACCAACATGGGTGATGATTCTTGGTTTTGAGGGGAGTTTATGAGGCTTAAAAAGACTATATAGGGAGCACTGTGACCTACCCCTTTTATGGGAGAGTTGATGTGAGAGTTTCAGCATCAACTTCCACCTACTTTTTCAGGGGATGGTGGCCCCTATAATGTAAAGTTATGACTTAAGATTGTCTTATCTATCTTCAAGAACCTTGAGAAACCTTCTAAAAAATTATTTAAGCCTTTTATGTATATGCTTTGAGGATACTCCCAATGTTGATGGGATATTATGAACCATAATGGTAAGTACTGGAAAGTGATTTAGAGGGATTTTCAATAAAGCTTATGTGACTAATTTTTACCTGAGACTTTGAGGGATGATCTTGCTTGTGAGTTTATAAATCAACAATATGAATATACATATTTTGTGGATTAATCAAATCATTTTATAGAGATTCAGTGCTTTACACCTATCTATAACACTTATGAGCTAGATATAGAAAGATGTTTTGAGGATGGGATTTAGAATCCTATTCAATATCAGGTGAATATTTTCCTATTGAATACTCTGTCTAAAATAGTGAACCAGGATCTTATTACTAAACGTAACTCGAGGGAAGTTGGAGGTTTGGAATAGAGTAGACTAGATTCTCGACCAAGCAATGTAGTATCTGGTGGAATGAAGCGTCACTTCAAGACCCATCGTGAAGGTAGTACCAGTTAGAGTGCACATACTGGTAGTTTTATAGTCTGTTATTAGTGCGGGAAATAGGGGAACATGAAACCTTAGTGTGATAAGGCACTAATTGAATACCGATCCTATGGAAGGATGGTCTATTTACAATGTTTTTGTAGAATATTCCCTCCAACAGATAGTAAGAGAGGATCAACATCGAATCTGGGCCCTAGTGCGGGATCAAAAACACTACGTTAGAAAAGGAGAAAGAGTACTACTGGCCAGTTAGGCCGAGTAGGTGGTCAGGGCTTGGTATCCAAACTCCAGTCGCGCAACATCAGCTATGCAAGACAACTCAAGGTATCCATTTTGTATCTTAGGTCTATGGAACAAGTCAAGTTTATGCAGTGCAACATGTTCCATGGGAGAAAAGTCTTAGAAATTCTATAGTTTGAGGTACAATTTTAGTAGCATCTACCTTGGTATCTATTTTGTTTGAAATAGGGTATTAGAATTATTTTATCTCTATGGATATTGTGGAAAGCCTCATGGTCTAGGTGTAGTAATTATATGAGATGATGAACCTTGACACCCATCTGATTATACATTCTAAGATTGTATGCTAATATAGGAAGTCCCCCTTGATATAAGAAGCCATCGTTTCCTAATACACTTCTTTATCCTTGAGATGACTGGTTTCGACATTATTCTTGGGATAAATTGGTTAGTTCCTTATCATGAATACATGGATTTCTATCACAATAGGGTGTCATTTGCATCACTAGAGGTCATCAATCATATTCATAAGGGTGAGTGGGATGTCCAAGCAGGTAGAGTTAGATCAGAGCATCATGGAATGAGTGGCATAAAAGACCATATTTCTATCCATTACATGGATGATAAGGGATTACATAAGGATAAATTCTTCTTGTAGAAGATAATTTTATGGATTTTCTCCCTGATGATTTTTTTGGATTACCTCCAAAGATAGAGGTGGATTTATCTATTGAGTTGGTTCCAAGAGCTAAACCAGTGTCCATTTACTCTTACAAGATGACCACTACTGAGTTATAGGAAATTAATAGATAGTTGTAGGATTTAAAATATAAGGGTTTTATATAACCCAATAATTTTACTTGGGGTTCACCAGTCTTTTTTCTAATAAAGAGTATGGAAACCTTAGATTTTTTGTGGATTACAGGAAGTTGAATTAGCTTACTATGAAGAACTGGTATCATTTTCCCCATATAGATGACCTATTTAATTATATCTAGGAAGCCTAGGTTTTCTAAAAGATTTATTTTTGGTTATCTTATCACCAGTTATATATCAAACCTTCAGACATGAAACAACCTATGATTTTGTGATTTTTTAATTAATTTAATCTTTTTGATATTTTTTATCTAAAGAAAAAACAGATATATCTTATATTAAGTGAATGAAATAAGTCAAACATTCCTCTCACATATCATTGACTTGGTTTGTGCTACACACAACACCGACTTGGCGTGTCTTACACGCAATACTGAGTTTCTACGAAACATCATTTTATTGCTATAATTATTTAAACAAGATAATCATAAACTGGACACTAAAATTAGTAATATGATTTATAATAACTAATTTTAAAATAGTATTTGTAATTATTTTATATAAATAAAACATAATGATATTGAAAAATATTATTTTTTGGTAAAGTCTTTATATGTCCAAAAATAAAATTTTCTCAAATGAACTACTTTTCATGTCCTTTTGTGAAATATAATAAACTTAATTTTAGTAAAATTTAGAAATTTAATTTGGTAAAATAAACTTAATTTTTAAATTTATAATGTCTAAATTATAATAGGGTTAATTTTTTGGATTTTTATGAGAAACATCCTTTTTTGACAAATAGTGAAAAATACTAAATTTTGATTCAAAACTAATTTTTCATCTAATTTATTTATATAGTTTAATTATATTTTAATTTGGTTTTAAATTATAATTAGATAAAATATACATAAATTAATTCAATTTATGTAATTTTACCCATTTTTAAATTGAAATTGGATATAAAAACATAGCAAACTTTTGAACGTTTTTACCGTTATAACCCGCATTGTCGTCCCGTCTACGGGATTAAATTTAAATTAATTTCTTCCAATTATGTGATTGGAATTTATAAAAATGGATTTATTATTTTAAATCATCATAATTTATAATGTCCAATATGTTAAAATTCGTTTTTTCCAAAACTATTAGTGAAAGTAATTAAAATTAATTACAACGATTAAGGAAAAATTCAGATTAACAGAGAAATAAACCTTATAATCAAGGGACCAAATGACCTAGAAACTTATCTAAAACCCATTAGATAACCATTATTAATCCATGAAACATCCATTATTTATTTTGGTTGGTTTTTATGACTTTTTTAGTTAAAACCATGGGTATACCTAACTTGTTTTAAAAAATTCCAAGTGAGTCCTTTCCATCTCCTATAAAAGGCTACCACCTATACCCCATCCTCACACCTCTCAAACCACTTATTTTAAGACAATATATTCTCAATAAACTTAAAAAAAATCCCTATATTACTCCTTTAATCCTAACTTTGGGCAGAAATCAATCCACAGAATCCCTTTGGTGAAAACCAAAAGAACTTACTCATAGAAGAGGTTAGATCCTCCTTCAAGCTCCTTTTTCTTATTTTCATTCTACACCCCTACACCCCCTTATTAACTTATTATATAAAAAACCAGTATAATAAATATACTTATATGTTTCTATGATATGTTTTTGACCTAAAATTACACACACTTCCATTTAATGGGTAACGAACATACTATTTATGTGTATGGTGAACTACCACCTCACGAAATGATGATTTTTCATCCTTCCTTTACCACCTCACATGGTGAAAATTATGATAGAAATGATGTTTATATAATATATTTAAGATAATTATTATTTATTTAATCTTATTTAATTCTTTTACAACATATATCTTTATACTTTCCATTTTTTGTAAATATGATAATTTTGTTTGCGGAAGTGTGGACTACCGCCCCCTCAAAATGATGTGATTCATTCACAAACTACATGGAATGTATTGAGGATGGTTTTAGTGAAATTATATGATATATATGAAATAATAATTCAAATTTAATGATATTATATATACATATATTTCATTCAATTTTTTTACTTTTAATATTACAAATAAAAATGGAAACAACGTTCATGTGTACGTACGACCTACCGTCTCCATGAACGGTGTATTCCATTTCATACTTCTATATTATATAGATTATTATAATAAAAATATAATGAATATATATTATATTTATATAATTTTTTACATTATGTAAATGATTATATATGTATAAGGACCAAATATATAATTAATTAAGACACATGCGAAAAACAAAGCGAATATTACCTGAAGTAAAACCTTAACATAGAATTGTTAACAAGAGAGTAATATAAAGTCATAATAAAACCATATATGGTATTATATATAATAATATGTTTCCTTTATAGATGTATAATAAACCTATATTTATTATACAAGGAGTTTGTATGTGTACGATGAGAGTCAAGACACAAGGTAAGATAATTTCATCTCACTTTTTTTATTTCTGTGAGAAAAATGCTTTATTCACCACCCATTCCTTTTGTGTGGTGTGTATACTGACCATAAATGTGTTATATGATTTTTATACTTAAATATATGGGTATTTTAATACCCATTTTATAATATTTCTTTTATGTGGTTTATGTTTCAAAAGTTACCAAATTGGTAAAGTAATTTGGTCTCAATTTACCTTCTTCGATAGATATTCCATGTTATGCACCCATATTTTTCCATGAGGTGTATATAATGACTTTGAAATGTTATATAATGAATATAATTATTTTAATGATATTTTAATAATTATTTAATTTAATTTTATTTAATGAGTATTATGGTTCAAAGTTACCAAGTTGTAAGAGTTTATTGGAACAATCTCATCAGTTTTTGAAATTGTTTATTTTTATGCATCCTTTGATGAAATATTATGTTAAAAATATAAATAAAAATCATAAAATTTTTTATACTATTATTATTAATGATATATTCGTGTATGGTACCATTTTTCACTCTTTGGTATATAATATAGTTAATAATGTGTTTCTAAGAAAGCCCGACTTTACCCTATCTTCAGTCGAAAATCTGTATTCCTTCAAACAATATTTTACAAAAAAGAAACATTTCCAATTTTTTTTTAACAATATCCTATGATATTTTAAAGAAAATTTTACCCATTTTTTACCTTTTCAAACAAAAGGGTTCATAAAAATTAATCTTATATTCATTTTCTAACAGCGCTACTTTTCTAAACTTTTTACGGTGAAAATGGAATGTTCAGCATATATGGATTTACTCACCGTCAGGGCTGTAATTACATTGAATCTTCCTTAACAAGATTAAAAATTTATTTTTTTAAATAAATCATTTTATTAATATTTAGCAAATTCATTATTTAAAATTTTTTTTTTGAAAAATGATTTCAAAAATTATTTATTATTATAAATGATTTTTAAGCCTTCTCTTATAAGTTTTCAAATTATTTTCAAAGAAATGGGTTTAAAAATGTTTTCAATATCTATTTACAATTTTTCAAGAAGTTTTTAAAGTAAGATGTTTTAAAAGTGTTTTCAAATATTTCTTTATAAGTTTTCAAGTTTATTTTCATGAAAATTATTTTCAAAAGGTGTTTTGTTCTAAAAATCATTTTCCAAATAAGATAATATATTTTCCTTGACAAAGTTTTTTAAAAGATACTTGAAAATTATTTTCCATATAAGATCATATTTGTTGTTGTTACTCATGCCATTATAGATAATTATCCAAAGGTTACATTCATATTATTTCTCTGAATAGTTTATGTTTTAATGACATTATGTTTATGAAAACCTATTTCTCTTTAATGGGTTATATGTTTATGAAAATCGCTTCCTTTCCCAGGTTATTCTAGGATGAATTCTTATTAAAACTATATATTTTCCATAGGTTATCATATGATTAAATATTTATGATATTCATTTTATTTCATGGGTTATGATATGATGTTTATGAAACCCATCTATTTTTATGGGTCATGGTATGATACATGTTTTATTATCTTGTGGCACATGTATTTATGATTTTATCATGTGACGGGTGGGACCTATTTCTCCCTCTAATAAATTGGGTAATGATAAATGTTTTATGAGATCAATAGGGTACATGGGTGTGAATACCAAGCCCAAAAAAGATGGTACATAGGAGGGAATCCCGAGCCTAAAACAAGAGGGCATCTTAAGCCTGAAATAAGAGGGTGCACAAGTGGACATCCCAAGATCAAAACAATAGGGTACACGAGAGGGAATTCCAAACCTGAAGAAGGTAAAAAGGTTATTATCCCAAATATAACATGTTTTTAATGTCTTGGTAGGTAGCCGTGACATATTATTTTCTATGTTTTTGTGTATGACACAAATTTCCTGTCTTATTCCTATGATATGACTATGATATTGTTTCATTTATGATTCATGTCTTATGAACTACCAATATTTATTCTATGATTCATGTTTATGATCTTTGATACGTAGGGAATGATCTTATAATGTCATGATCACATTATCATACCCTCATTCCCATTTTTATGCTTACATATATCCCTTTTTCACCCTTACTAAGAATCTGAGATCACCCTTTTTTATATTTACTTCCATAATACATGAAGATATTTATTAAGTATTTTGTGTCTAAGAAGGGTAATAATCACAATGAACCTAGTGGGAGATAATGTATCTCACTCATATATCAATTTTTATGTTTCTATGTTTCTAAATGAACTAAACTAATATGGTGTTTGGGTATCTGTTTGTACAGTGTTTTAAGTATTCTGAATAAGTTATGTAATGTATAGGTATGTTAAGACTGGGTAGTTATAGTTGGTATCATAGAGAATATTTATTCAACATTTAGAAACTAAAATGAGAAAAACATAGTGATATCCCTAGGTATATTTCTATGGATGTGTTTAGGGATGTATCTAAGGATAAGTATAAGGATGAGTTAACATTTAAGAAAAAGTCCTATAATTTTTGTAAAGGATAGAGTGAGTGGTTTATTATAAATAAATCCTTTTCTGGATACTAAAAGTGGAATTAGTTCTAGCATAGATGTACCTAGGAGTAAAAACCCCGACCAGGTGTGTTAGGCCTAACTTAACGTAACCTGGTACACGATAATGTGTCTTACTACACACTTGGTTTGAAATACTAGGGGATATGCTTTGGTAATTCACAAAATATTCACAAACCCTGATGAAGGATTTAAAAATAAGTTGTCTATGAATAACTTAGGATAAAACTAGGGTGTCATATATTAAGGAAGGTATCCAGATTTAGACATCCTATAAGTATTTATTTTTCTTGATTATATGGTTTTACACTATGATAAGTGTTTCTCAATCTATAATTTTGGTTTTTGTCAATGGATGGAACCTAAAGGAACCATGTTAATAGTGATTGCAATGGAAAATTCAATGATTATACTCCTGAGAATCCAAATGATATGGGAGTAGGAATAAAAAATATTATTTCTATAATCACCCAAATTTCTCAAACTATCAACCATGATAGACTCCCAAATGGGAAAAGGATGGAACACATTTCTGTTGAGTCCTTCACGAGGCAACAACCACCTTATTTAATGGGTCTTATGATATATTTATTGCTGAACAATGGATTAGTAGCAGTGAAAAGATACTTTATATTCTCTAATGTTTGGAAAATGAGAAATTCATTTTGGCTATTTACCAGTTAGAAGGTAAAGTAGATCAATGGTGGAATCTAATCAAGAATACGAGGCAACATGAAGAAATTGATTCCATGGATTAGGATGAGTTCAAGAACATATTTTCCAATAAGTACTTTCCTCGAATTCTTTATACAAATATGGAAAAGAAATCCCTATAGATTAAGCCTAAGGATGATGAATATGTTCGTTCCTATGAATAAAATTTTATAAGTCTTGCGAGGTATTCTTCATGTATTATCATTTAACCTGAAAGAAAAATTGATCAATTATTTGGGGGTTTGAAACCTAGTCTTCGAATGGGCTTGGATATAAGAGACTTTAACAGCTATAAATAATTTGTTATATTTTCTATAAATGTGGAAATAGAGGTTGTAGTTGTGTATTAATATCATTGTTTTTATAAGAAATATAATATAGAGTTCAAAGGAAAATCTAACAATAATAGAGATAAGAAAATAATCCTTCCTTTATAAACAAGTTATGGGAATAAATATTGAGGGAATTGTATTAATGGTACTAATAAATTTTTTTAGTGTGTAAGGTAAGATCATCAAGTGGTTGAATATATAAGTGATTTGAGAAAGTTAGATAATGATGAAAATAATGAGAAATCCCCATAGAATGCACCTACCACACTTTAGTGCTTCAATTGCATAGATTTTGGCTATTATAATAACAAGTTCCCCAATCTAAGGACTAATGTGAATGATAAGACACCATAAACTCTAAAGGTATAGGACAAAGGGAAAGCTTATGATATCATAATAGATTAAGTGAACCAAGATAATTGAAAAATAATTATCCTACCCTCCTTAGTTGGTAATTTTTTTATGTTTGATTTTATATGAATAATCCCTTTGAAAATATTATTGTTCATTATATAGTGGTATTTCATGTGATTATCTCCCCCTTAATGGATTATGGAAAAATAAAATCACATTTATCAATACAATGATGAACCTATGTTTCCAATGAAAATATTTTGGTATAAGATTAGAGATTATTTAAAACATAAAGGGTGAATTATATTTTTTAATGGTTACAAGGCTAACCAATTATGTAAATTTTAGATTAAGATTCATATGAAGTTTGTGCGATTAATGTATTATCACTCCGTATGTGTATTTATTCATATTGTATAACTTGTACTAACATTTAGTTGTGATAAAGATAGATGTAATGACCTATCACTCTATTTATGGATATCATGATCTGTTAATGCTTCAGGAATGAAAAATTCATCTTCATTTCTTGGAATAAGAGATTAAGTGGTATTTGATCAAGGAACAAAAAATAATGAGATTGTTCTAAAATCAAGTAAGTATATCTCCTTGTAAAACATATTAAACTTTAGTAAAGGATCTGGAAATAAAAGGTTGTCTTGTTGTCTTATTTATAATGATACCAACGAAATTTTTCAAGCCTCTTTGGGTTATGAATTTTATTTTTAACATTCTCGTAACCATTTTTTCTATCACTCTCTATCATAATATTATGTTTATATTTATTTTCTGTGTATAAGTTTTCACTTCCCACCTATGTTCTTATATATAGAAACATAGTTGTATTTTACTTTAGGTAACCATTATGTTTCAAAATTTCTTTTTTAAAAGTTGTTTTAATGTTTATTTTTACAATATGGTTTTTTATGAAAGGAAAATTAAATCATTAATCCTTTTATCATCCAAATGAAGTTTTTGGGAGAAATTCATTTTATGGGGGGTAAAATGTAACACCTTTAGATTTTGTGATATTTTAATTAATTTATTATTTTTTATATTTTTAATTTCAAGAAATGCCATATATATCTTATATTATTTGAATTCACTAAGATAAACATTCCTTTCACATGACACTGACTTGGTTTTCACTACACGCAACACCGACTTGGCGTGGGTTACAAAAGACATTGAGTTTCTATGAAACACCATTTTATTGCTATAATTATATAAATAAGATAATTATAACCTAGATGTTAAACATAGTAATATAAATAGTAATAAGTACATTTTAAATATTATTTATAATGTTTTCAAATAAACTAAAAATAATTATAATGAAAAATATAATTTTTGGTA
This sequence comes from Viscum album, assembly GCA_963277665.1. NCBI lineage: Eukaryota > Viridiplantae > Streptophyta > Magnoliopsida > Santalales > Viscaceae > Viscum > Viscum album. Next base: position 459,626,446 of record OY728163.1, on the reverse strand, counting down.
AAGTCTTTATATGATCAAAAATACTATTTTATCAAATGAAGTACTTTTCACGTCCTTTTTTGAAAAATAATAAAATTAATTTTAGACAAATTTTGAAATTAAATTTTATAAAATAGAATTTATTTTTGAATTTATAATTTCAAAATTATATTAGGGTTATTTTTTGGGATTTTTTTGAGCAAGTTCATTTTTGGACGAATAATGAAAAATACCGAATTTTAATTCAAAATTTATTTTTATTATAATATATTTTTATAGTTACATTATATTTTAATTCTGTTTTAAAGTATAATTATTTAAAATATATATCAATTAATTCAATTTAGGTCATTGGAAATAATTTCACATTAAAATTGGATATAAAAACATAGCAAACTTTTGAACGTTTTTACTTTAAAAACCTGCATTATCGTCCCATCTGTGAGATTGAATTTAAATTAATTTATGAAACTTATAGGATTTTAATTTTTAAAAATGGATTAAATATTTGGAATTATAATAATTTATAATTTTCAATAAGGTAAACTTAGTTTTTGGAAAAAACTATTAGTGAAAGTAATTAAAATCAATTACAACGATTAAGGCAAAATTAAGCTTAACAAAGGACCAAACCTTAAACTTAAGGGCCCAAATGACCCATAAACTTTAAAAAACCATTTTAATAAGAATAATTAGGCCATTAAACTTCAATTATTTAGTTTTTTATTACTTATTTAGGTAAAAACGTGGATACACCTAACTTGTTTTCAAAAATACCAAGTGAGTCCTTTCCCTCCCCTATAAAAGGCCACTACCTCTACCCCTTCATAAAACCTATAAAACCACTTATGTTTTTCCACTATATACCTAATAAAATTCCAAAAATTCATCTATTCATAATTTAGTCCTCTATTTTGGAAGAAATTAATCTAAGGAATCCCTTTCGTGAAAACCAAAATGAGTTAACCAAAGAAGAGGTAACATTCTCCCTCATATTTATTTATATTATTTTCATTATCCACACTCTCAAATATCATTATTACATGATTATAAAACAACACCAGTATAATAAATATTCTGATATTTTTTTATTCTAAGGGTTTAACCTAAACTTACACACACTTCCATCTAATAGGTAACAAACACACTGTTTATGTGTATGGTGAACTACTGCCTCATGAAACGATGAATGTTCCTCATTCCTTTACTGACTCCCATGGTAGGAATTATCATAGAAACTATATTTATATATGATATATATGATACTTATTATGTATTTAATATTATGTAATTATTTTACAACACATATCTTTATACTTTCCATTTTATGTAAATACGATAATTTCGTTTGAGGAAGTGTGAACTACCACCCCCTCAAAGCGATGTGATTCATTCACACACTACATGAACTGAATTAAGGATGGTTTTAGTTAAATTTAAAAAAAATATATTAAATAATAATGATAATTTAATTATATTATATATACATATATGTCATTTACTTTTTTTACATTCAATATTAAAAATAAAAACAGAAACAACGTTCATGCGTACATATGACCTACTATCTCCATGACAGGTGTATTCCATTTCATAATTTTATATTATATAGATTATTATAGTAAAAATGTAATTAATATAAATTATATTTATTTTCTATAATTTATGATATATGTGTAAGGACCAAATATATAATGAATTACGACACATGCATAAAACAAAGTGAATATTACCCGAAGTGAAACCTTAACATAGAATTGTTAACAAGTGGGTAATATAAAATCCTAATAAAACTATATATGGTATTACATATAATAATATGGTTTTTTGAAATATATATAATAAAATTTAATTTATTATACATTAATTTTTTATGAGTACACTGAGTGTCAAGACATAAGGTAAGGTAATTTCATATCACTTTTTATTTTCATGATAAATATACTTTATTAACCACCCATTCCTTTTGTGTGGTGTGTATACTAACCATGTATGTATTATATGATTCTTATAATTAAATTTATGTTTACTTACATACCCATTTTATGATATTTATTTCATGGGGTTTATGTTTCAAAATTTACCAAATCGGTAAAGTAATTTTGTCTCAATTTACCTTCTTTGAGACACATGCCATGTTATGCACCCAAATTTTTCCACGAGGTGTATATACTTCATTTGAAAATTTATATCATGAATCTAATTATTTTCATTATATTTTAATTTTCATATAAATTTATTTTCTTTAATGGTGAGTATGGTTCAAAGTGACCAAGTGGTAAGAGTTTATTGAAACAATCTCATTGCCTTTTGAGATTGTTTATGTTTATACTAAATTTTATGAAATATTATGATCCATATCTAAATAACAATCATGAATTTTATTCTACAATATTTATTCATGATATATTCATGTATTGGTAACATTTTTACACTCTTTGGTACATAATATAGTTAAAAAGGTGTTTTTAAGAGAGCCAGACTTTACCCTCTATTCGGTCGGAAATCCATGTTCCTTCATACCTTATTTTTCAAAAATAAAAGTTTCCAAAAATATTATACTATTATACTATGATATTTAAAATAAAATTTAACCCATGTTTTACCTAATAAACAAAAGTGTTCTTAAAAATTAATCTTCTTGTCATTGTATGGTCGAGGAAATTTTATAAACTTTTTATGGTGTAAAATTAATGTTCAACATGTATGGATTTTCCCACCATCATGACAGTCATTCCCTTGAAGATTCCTTTACAAGATTAAAAATTTATTTCTTAAATGTTTTTTCCCGAATATTCTGGAAATTTATTTTTTTAAAGTTATTTTCAATGAAAACGTTCTTAAAAAATGGTTAATTTTCTTAAATGATTTTAAAATCTTCTCTTATAAGTTTTCAAAGTATGTTAAAATAAATGATTTTTAGAAAATTTTCAGGATTTATTTATAAGTTTTAAAGAAAATTTTAGAGGAATTGTTTTTCAAAATGTTTTTTAAAGCTTACTATATATGTTTTCAAATTTATTTTCATGAAAATGGTTTTAAAATGTTTTATGTTTTAAAAATAATTTTCTAAAGAAGAAAATATATTTGTCTCAAGAAAGGTTTTTAAAAGATACTTAAAAATTATTTTCCATATAAGATAACATATTTTGGTATTAGTCATGAATTTTTGAGAAATGATCCAAAGGTTTGATTCATATTATTTCTCATAATGGTTTATGTTTTTATTTCATGATGTTTGTGAAAACCCATTTCTATTTCATATGTTATATATTTATGAAACTTTTCCTCTTCTATAGTTTATATAATTATGAAATCCATTTCTCTTCAATGGGTTATACCATGATGAATTCTTATGAATCTCGCTTTCTTTCATGAGTTATTCTAGGATGAAATGATTATGAAACCCATATATTTTCTATAGGTTATGATATGATAAACATTTTATGATACCCACTTCATTTCATGGGTTATGATATGATGTTTATGAAACCCATTTATAACAACACAATATTGATGTACATGTACATTACATTTCTTTTGATGAATACTTAATATATTACACAAATATATACCCAAATACCCTATTAGTTTAGTTTTTTTTGGAAAAATAGAACATAATCTTCTAACTTGGTGAAAGATATTTAACATATCCTATAAAGATCTTCCCCTTTTGTTTTCCAACCTAAAACTTTTCTTTATATCATGGGGAAATGAAAACATAAAAAGGGTGATATCAAATTCTCAGTAAGGGTAAACATTGAGAACATAAAACCAACCATAAACATTTGAACATAAAAACATGAATATAAAGTTTGAACATCAACATATCGAGTCATGAAATAAATATTGGCAGAACGTAAGACATAGATCATAATGGAATATTAACTATGATATAATAGTATTGGCATAAAATATGTAATTGTGGAAAACTTATAAAAACATAATATTATTTCCATAGTAGATAAGGCATTGCTATTAAGACCATCATAGTGGACAAATTACATTACTGAACTGGGTTTACTTGCTGTTCGAGCCATGTATTACTGAACCAGATTTACTTACCATTACATCCCTGTATTACTGAACTAGATTTACTTACCATTCCAATCATTTCTATCTCATGAGATATAAATATTTACCCAATGAATTATAAGGAGATAAAGGTCCCAACCATATCATAACCAAATTATTCTTATATGTTCCACAAAAACATAAATCATTCATCATATCATAACCCAAGATATAAAATGGGTTTCTTAAACATCACTACATTATAAAAAAATCCATATAAAATAAATAGATTTCATCATTATAATTCCTTAATAATAACAATATATTAAATTTAATAATAGGTATATAAACATAACCCTATGTCATCTTATATGGAAAATAATTTTGATAAAATAATTAAATTTAAAAAAACATTCTCTTTGTACTTTTACCGGAAAAGTAAAAAAGTATCTCATAACGAAAAATGAAAAAATATTCATTACATAATGTTTAATAAAAATTTACCAATGGGTAAAATTTACTTCAAACAATTTTATAATAATAATATTACATATTTAGGAAACATGGATATGGTTGATAAATATACACCAGTAAATACTTACGTATAAACAATCTCAAAAAATAATGAGATTTCAAAATTATCCCTTACAAATTTATGATCAGTCAAATCGTATGCATCATAAAATAAAGAAAATTATATGAATATGAAAATATAATAACCATAATAATAAGAATAATAAAAACATTCATGGGTAACACAAATATCACAAAAAATAATTAGACGATGTATAAGGCATATGTCCCACATAAATCAAAGTGAGACAAAATAGTCCCTTACCTTGTACATTTCATCAGTCAAGGGTGTGGTCACCATCTATATAATGGTTAAATAATGTTATTAAATTATACTAGGACCATATCTATATTTTTGATATCATATTTGATCCTATATGGTCCTCTTATATCATTTTGTTAATAGTATTTCAATATTACCATTATTTCGAGTGTTAACTGCTTCATTTTTCCATTCCTGTTTTGTCATGTAAGTCACGTTTTTTTATGAATAGGATGTATTTTATCCATGAAAATAAGTTCATAATTATTATTTTCCCTCATAATATAAATTTTATAATCATTATTCAATTTTTAACATGGATAACAAATCCCACTGTGTTGTGGAGAGGGTAGGCCGTACGTACGCACGAGCGACAATATCATTCTCTTGACGATTAAATGGTATGTAATTGGATGGTATATTATTTATACAGAATAATTAGCATGTTATATTAATTAATTAAATCCATTATACTCATCATTATACCAATCCTAATAAAGTATTTTTGAATAAAAAATTACACCACGGCGTGGAGACTGTAAGCCGTACGCCCACACGCATGGTGATATTGTTATTCTTAGGATGGATAAAAGGAGGTATAAGGTTGTACCATAATTATAATAACATCTAAGAATGTATAATATACTGGAATTATTACTTTAGTATGGAATCAACATTGAAATAGGAAGCATAAGAAGAAAAGAAATTGAATTGAACTGCTAAAGCAATTACCTCTTCTTCGTTGGACTTCTTTTGGATATCTCCTTAGGAACACTAGGGATGAAATTTTTGGAACAAAAGACCTATAGAAGTTAAATAACAATGTTTATAGGATAATTTTTCAGGGTTTTGTCGATATAGGAGGCTCAAGTAGGTGTGAGGAAATGTGGCTGGAGATACCTTTTTATAAGAGAGGAGATGGGCACTTTAGGAAACTCTCAAAATATTAAAATATAATAAGACTATTCTAGATCTAAATAATTAAAAATGGACCGTAAATGAAATTTATAATACATTTTATACAATATATTATCTCATTTTTATTATTTAACATTTTTTTTGATTTTTAAATAATTTAATAATAAATTAATTCAATAAGATATTATTATTTCCAAATTTAACACTATTCATTTAATTTGACTTAAAATACAATAAGGAAAAGTGTTAATTCGAATATATTTCTTTAAAACATCTATAATATATCTTATATATCGTGAAAATTTCTTATACACATTAAATAATTCAAAATATAACAAAAAATATTATTAAAATCAGTTATTCTATTTTTATTTTAATTGAATAAATATTGTTTTAGAAATGAAGATATTTTAAGGTAATTATAAATCTTTTAAAAATTAAAAAAAAATCATAATGAAAATGGTTTCATTTATATCTAAATATACATTTATATTCATTCATGTCTTGATTTTGTCCCTATATGGACAAATAATATATATTAAAATCCTAGATAGTGATATTTTGTAACTATCTTTGATTTATATAATATATAATATATTTTCATGTACAAGTGTCCATTAAATAACTAATAATAGATACTATTGTGATAATTATTTAATATTATTCATACAATAAAATTTTGCACATGTTTTTGTTTTATTTTAAACCTTATAATTTTGATTTATCCTTAATTAATTCTTTTAACTCTTACCATGGAAACACTCTTTTATATTTACCAAAGGTTACTATAGTCACTCTAAAATTCCAACGGAGAAATAAATGGACCATTGGTAACATATGTAACTTAATCCCAATTATTTTGACGAATTTTATATTTTTACAAATTTTATACAATTTAATAAAATATTATTTATTTAAAAATATCAATTGTCAATTTTGACACCATTCATTATTTGACTTTTTAGAAATATCATAACATAGAGATATGTTCCAAAAAACTACTTTAAACCATAAATAACATGTCAAATTCCTCCATAAAATTAGTTTATGATATTAACTCACTCAAACAATATTTATTTTAATATTTATAATAACATTTATTTGATATTTCTATTAAAAAAATAATTTCTGAATTACTATTGATTCATCATTAATGATACTTATTTAATCTGTAAAAATCATAAATAAATATATAGGATGTTGGTAATTATATTATATTTTCACAGACCACCTATATTAGATTTTATTACTTTTTAATCCCTAAATTATTATTAATATACATATATAAAATGAGAGTGTGACATTTTGTCATATTCATTATTTTTTTATATTCATGTAATATTCATAGGTAAGTGGTTGTTAAGTTATTATATTTCAAAAAATAAATTATAAAAGTTCAATTTAGTCATCCAAAAGTTTTTTTACAAGTGTTAAGGTAATTTTGTAATATTATTTTTACCTTTAATTACCCGATTTACCTTTAACCATGGTAATAAAAATAATTACCAATGTTACTATTCATAAGGCCCAAAAATAAAAGTAGACTATTAACATAATTTGGACCTGTTGATTCCAAATATGGAATTCATTTTTTTAAAATTCAAAGAACCAAAGTTGAATTAATTAATTTAAAATTAATCATGTTGTTGAAAAAAAACGGGTTTTTGTTTTAAAGTTAAAACATTGCAAAATATTTAAATGTTTTTACATATGAATTCAATGTAATATTAATGAAAATGACTTAAATTGTATTAAAATATAAAAATATATTCTATTTATACTTTAAAACCTTTAAATAATATATTTTAAATGTATAAATTATTTTGAAGAAAAACGTTGTTTTCAATTAAAATTTAGCGTATTTTTACTATTCATCAAAATATGAAAGTTATCAAAAAAATATAAAAAATTCATCCAAAGTAAAATTTAATATCCTGATTCGAAATAAGAGGTTTTTTTTCAAATTTAACTTATAAAAATTTCAAAAACTAGATTTATAATGGGTGCATCATAAAAAGGCGACAAACCGTATTTTTTGGAAAAATACTTCTTTTATTAGAAAAACTGAATTTTTTCTTATATAATGTTATAGAAAATACATAATAGGAATTATAATTTAATAAAATTCAAAATTTGGTTAATACTATTCATAATGGCTAGTTTATATCCTATTAAATAATAATATGTTAATAATATATCGCTGTTTAGTGAAACTCGGTATTGCATACAACACAAGCTATCGAGGAAGGTCACTCTTGTGTATAATGAAAGACAAGTCAGTGTTGTATTTACTGGATTATAATATGGTTTTGTGAATAGAATAGGCTAATATTGGTTTAGCGTACAACACAAGACATCAATAAAAATAAAAAAGAATATATCTCCTAAAATCTCGGGGTGTTACACCATCTCTTTTTATAGGTCATGATATGATGCAAGTTTTATTATCTTGTGTAAAATGTATGTATTATTTTATCATCTGATGGGTGGGACCTATATATCCCTCTAATGCATTGGGTAATGATAAATGTTTAATGAGATCAAGAGGGTACATGGGAGGGCATCCCAAGCTCAAAATAAGAGGGAATCTTAAGCCCAAAACAAGAGTTTACATGGGTGGAAATCCCAAGACTGAAACAAGAGGGTACCTGGGAGGGAATCCCAAGCCCGAATCATGTAAAAAGGTCATTATCCCAATCCTAAAATGTTATAAAGGTCTTGGTAGCTATCCTTGACATATTATTTTGTATGTTTATGTGTGTGCTACAAATTTCATGTCTTATTCCTATGACATTCTTATTTTCTTTTTTATCTTATGATTCATGTCTTATGAGATGACAATATTTATGATATAATTCATGTTTATGATATTTTATATGTGGGGTATGATCTTCTAATGTCATGCTCACATTCTCAAACCCTTACTCAAATGTTTATGATCACATATCTCTCTTGTTTACCCTTACTGAGCATTTGAGATCACCTCATTTTATATTTCCTTCCCCTCGGGATATGAAGATATATATTAAGTATGGTATGTATAAGAAGAGGGATAATAATGAAGAACCTATTGTGAGATAATGTAGCTCACTCATGTATCATTTTTTATGTTTACATGTTTCAAAAGGCACTAAACTAATATGGTCTTTGGGTATCTATTTGTGCAATGTTTTAAGTATTCCATATAAGTGATATAATGTCTATGTACATTAAGACTGGTTTTCTATAATACATAACTTGTAAAATGTTCCATAAAAGGTATGGTATTTATGAGTATCTAAATATGCTATTTGATCTCATGAAATCACTAGCCATTTTTGTGGCTCAGATGAATTGGTTTTCCACCAGTTTTGGATTCTTTTGTGGTAGTATTCATAGATGACATCTTGGTGTATTCTCATACTCCCCACGACTATAAAAAACATATTTATATTATTTTTAATACACTAATAGAGCACTATTTTTATGTTAATATCACTAAATTCCACTTTTGGATCAATAAAGTTGAATTCCATGGTCACCTTATCTCAAAGGTAATAGTTTCAATTGACACAAAAAAGGTGAGAGTTGTAGTTACTTGGTAGAAGACCAAGGAATTTTTTGATATACATAGTTTTTAGGGAAATATGGTTATTATAGTTTCATTATATAATAATTTTCATTCCTAGTATCTTCTTTAATATGTTTGAATAAGAAGGGTGTGACGTTTATATGTTCAGAATCTTGGGAGATGGTCTTCCAGAAGATGAAAGGGAGAGTCATTTCAATACTGATCCTGATTCTCACAGATATGGGAAGATGTTATACAGTCTATTAGGATTCATCAAGTATCGATCTTGGTGAAAAAATAATGTAGGATAATCGAGTCGTGGCATATGAGTCTCATTAGTTAAGACAACATGAGGGGAATCACCTAACACATGATCTTGAGCCAGAAGATGTAGTCCACATATTGCATTATTGGAGGCATTACCTACTGGGAGAGAGTTTTATGGTGTTTATGAACCAAAAAATCCTTAGGTATATTTTAACATAGTGTGACTTGAATCTCAAATATATAAGGTTGGTTTAATACCTATAATCCTTTAATTTTGACCTTTGTTATATTCCCAGAAAAGGAAATACTATAGTAGATGCTCTGAGCTAAAGGACTTAGAATCAGGTAGTTTCAGAGGCTAGTAATAAGTGGAATCTTATGGACCTATTTTAGGATATGCACTTCTAGGTTTAGGAACTTCTTGGAAAGTTTGTACTTGCATCATTATCAGTGACCTATTAACTTCTAGATAGATTGAATATGAGGTAGTTATTGGATCCCAAGGGATTAATCCTAAGGGAGAGTGTTTCAGATGAGGTTCCACCACTAGGATTGATTATTGATAAGATAAGGTCTTACACATATATGGATGAATCTCGGATCCTAAAGACATCTAATAGAAATTGATGCTAGATTATCATGAATCATCTTAGGTAATACATCTCGGTATTATGAATATGTATTGTGACCTACACGACCAATATTTTTGGCTTGGTATGATAAAGGATATAGCTGGTTTAGTTACTCAGTATTCCAATTGTCAATAGGTGAAGGAAGACACCAGTAGAAAAGAGGGATTCTATAGAATTTTTTTATTCCTAAGAGTAAATGTAATGATTTCACCATGGATTTTGTGTCTGGTTTTCCAAGATCCCCTCGAGGCAGTGATGTAGTATGGGTGATCATCGATAGGATTATGAAGGTCACTCACTTCTTACCTATCATAGAGTCCTTCTTAGTAGATGATATTTGAATATTGTATGTCTTTAAGATTATGCTTTTAAATGAGGTTCCTATACTATCATTTCAGATAGGGAAGATCCTTTCACATTGAGTTTTTGGAATGGGTTACAAAAATATTTTGGTACATAGGTGCTTTTAAGAAAATCCTTTCACCCGTAGACTGATGGTTGGTCAGAATAGTTGATACAGGTACAAGAGGACAAGCTCTAAGAATGTTTCCTTGATTTTTTTGGTTAATGGGAGAAACACTTACCTCTCACTGATTTTCCTTATAATAAATATTTTCAGGATATTATACAGATGAATCCTTATGAGGATTTATATAGTAGGCAATGACATTGAACTTTATACTAGTTAGAAGAAGGTGAGGCATCCTTACTTGGACCTCACCTTTTTTAGGATAATTTATAACATTTTCAGTTGATTCAGAAGTTAATGGATATAAATCAGCCTAGGTAGAAGTCATATTTTGATAGTCTCTATCGACCAATATAGTTTGAGGTCGGGGATCAGGTATTATTGCGTGTATCGACTATATTGGGGAATCGACAGTATATATGGTAGGGGAGTATTTCACCTCATTTTGTTTTAGACCTTTTGAGGTTGTGAAGAGATTTAGGATGATAGCCAACCAGTTTCAGTTACCTCATAGGTACCTAGCTATGCACAACATCTTCTGTGCTTTACAACTTTGTTGGTATTATCCAGATCCATATCATATATTTCATACTAACGTTGTCGAGTGGGAGGTAGATGAGTCCTTTGAGGATAATCCTATTTATATAATGAAGATAAGCATAAATTCTCTCTGAGGAAGATCATTTCCTTTAGTATGGGTGTTATGGAAGCATGGCCTCATATAGGATGTGGCCTAGGAGTTTGAGGTCGATATACATGCTCAGTAGTTGGAGTTATTTTCAGATAAATCTTGACCACCACTAGAAGGGAAACTCAGGGATGAGTTTATTTAAGGGGGGAAGTCTGTAAGATCTTAATTTTTCATGTGAGTTACATATCCTTTAACTTTATTCTAAACCCTTGTTGAGTTATTTTCTTTGGAATGAACCTGAAAACCGTACCTTAGGGAGGGTCATTTTTGTTTTTCAAAGGAATTTTTTAGGGGGGATAGAGACTGAATACAGTTCAAATACATGATGTGTATTTAAATACATGGTGTGTATTAAATACATGGTGTGTATTGGTCAGAACATACTATTTTCATGATGTGTATTGGTTTTTTCCTAGAGGGGAAAAACCTAAGCATTGCATTTCATGTAATGTTTACACACTGTATAAATGCATTGGTTTATTTTTTTGAAAGAGGCTGGGCATATTATTTTTGACAGAAGCTTCTCCTCTATTCTCTTTCGCATAAGAGTCTGACCTTAGGATCTCCTCCTTCATCCAAAATATTGTATTTGTGATTCCTTCTCCATTTTGATTCTGTTTGTTATTCCCTTTGTCACATTGGATTGCCACCAATAAGATCTTTAGTTTTTTTTAAAAGTTGGGGCCGAAGCCTCCTTGGTTTATCTCTCCATCTTTGAAATAATTTTGGTTCAAGATCATATGACTTATTTTCAGGGAGTTTGTATATTTTATTATTTTCTTTCGATCTAGACTGAAACAAAGGCCAATACAAGATGAGTAATCATCTACTTCTACAAGGTATGCGGTCTATACCATTTCCCTAAGGTTTTTGTTGTCTATTTTACTATTTGCATCATGCCTCATGTTGGACTTTCTAATTATTGCCTCTAAATTAAATGTTAGCCTTAAAATTAATCATTGCATCTTGTTTGGGTCACCCTTATATCACCTAATCATGGGTAGAGGTTGTTAACCTCAACCTAGACCCCCCATGTGGTGTGTTTCATATATCTACCCTATATTACCCCACCCCTATGGGTGTGTAAACTCACCACCCTTATAGCGAGAGAATCTATAAATAAAATGAGTTAGTTGGAGAGGCTCATTCCTCCTTTATATGTTATTAAATTCTATTAAAATGATTAAACATTTGATCAAATCATAATTTTAAATCGGTATGGATACCAACATAGACCTTGTCTATTATTATATTATTTTCTATATGTTGGGCATCTTGGTACACCACTGACCTATTATTAAGGTATGACACCAATTTCAAAGGTATAAAACCTATGATTATTAAGGTATGTACCCTATGATTATTATGGTATGGAACCTATTACTAAGATATGGAACCTATGATTATTAAGGTATGAATCCTATTATTAAGGTATGACTCCTATGATTATTAAGGTATGCGAATTGTTACTTATCAGCTTGGTACTAACTTATTATTAAGGTATGGAACCAATTGTTATTATTATGGTATTGAATGAGATAAGGTATTGAGGTATAGAAACTATGAAACCTAGGTATGATTATTTATAGTATGGAACCATTGGGTACGATCGGAGTATGGCAGTTGCAACTTTCATAGACCTTTACATCTCCAGATATAGGTCACCCTAGTTATACACCTAAGGACCTGACCCATTTAGATATATTACTCTTATCACCCATGGATTATGCTGAGCTGGTTACTACCTACCATTTATAATATATATATATATATATATATATATTTATGCTCATCTGTTATAGCATGTTTCTTCTACATCTTATTCCATGAACTTATTATACCTAGCTTACATTACTACATATCTATTTTACCTGCACACTGTTCTAGTTTTTTGCATAGACTATATTTTTTATAGAAACCATTGGTGGTAACATAATGCGTATATATGATACCTTGTTGAGACTAATGATTGGTACCAGGACATACTTCATGGATACAGGTAGGGACATGGGAAAGTGCCCAGTTTCTAATGCTTGATTTATTATTGCATGGGAGAGAGGATACACAGGACCAAGATATGGGTCATGATTATATCTAGAGATAGTATTTTTGTTATTTTTGGTTCATTTTATATTCCCATGTGTATGTTTACTAATTCCATGTTTCCTTTTCCTTTTTTTAGATACATGACATTACATCATTCTGTATATGGTACTAATATTTCTATTGATAGATTGCTTATTGTTATCATCTAGATTTATTACTTCCACTGGTTTAGTTGTTATTTATTATGATTCTATTATTATCAATTTATTATATAGATATACTACTCTAATTATGAAGGTATATTCTCCCCACTATACTATCATGGACCTTCACTGTCAATCAGCATCCTCTGGTATGTGGGGAGGCGTCCTTAAGGCCATGTGACCAACTGGCTTTGGAACCGTTTAGTGGATTTCAGTTTGTGATGTTATAATAAAGATAAATTCAATGAATATATGTGATATATGTGACATAATTATGAAACACATTAATATAATTCTAAAAATATATTATATCATTTAATTGTTCACATTTTCATTCAATGAAAGATGATAACATCATTCATGTACATGTGGACTATCGCCTTCACGAAGCATTGTGACTCTCTTTTCATCACCACACCACATGAATGATATATATAAGTATATTTAAATAAATAATATGGTATTTATGATATTATTATCATTTTTTAATGATAAAATATTAATGAAATCCTTTATATAATGATCATTGAAAAATGGAAACGTTACTCATTTATATGTATGACCTACCCTCCCCGTGATAGTAACATAATTCATTTCTCAAAACCATATTTCATGATTTTTATTAAAAACATAATTTATGGGAAAATATTATAATTATTTCAATATTATTATTCTAGATATGATAAAACTATTACTTTTCAAAAGAATAAGAACTTTCATGAAAAATCATAAATGAGAAAACAAGGAAATTAATAGCCAAAATAATAAAAATAATGAAATAATATAAATGAATGGGTGATAATATATTATTAAATGGTAAAATATGTTATTATAAATATTAATATGGTTTTATTAATGCATGATCAACCAAAAGAAAGCGTGAGGTAATGGATTTTGTCTCAATTTCATTTCAATGAGGCATATTATAATGTTACGAAACTAATTTATTTTATGTAGTGTATATACTACCCATTTTTCATATAATATCATGAATTATTCATAATTAATGATATTTTAAGTTTCAATTTTAATTATTTAATCTATGTGGATTTGAATTAGAATTTACCAAGTGGTAAAGAGTTTCATAATTCAATTTCTTTTCATTGGGTTATATTACTCCATCATCTTTGATATTATAAGATTATGTGTGTAACGAATTTTGACTATTTCTGTCATGACCCACCCCCCCGAGCCCATTCCATGACTACCCCAAGTTCACCTTCCATAGGCCAGGGGCTGGTGAATTGCACTAGAAAGGCATATCCCAAAAAGGGAAGACATTTCCTTTAAACATGTACACATAGAGACATGGAATACTGCACAAAGAAAACCATAAAGGAAATAAAATAGTACAACCACCACAATGAACCACCACTGAGAGTAAAGGTGTAAACTAAAAGTAAAGGGGATAGAATACAAGCCCAACTAAAAAGAAATCACAAGAAAAGAATTACAAGCTCTGGAGGTCGTCTACCAAGGATCCTACCTAAAGGGTAGGTACAACTCACTGTCAGATGTAACTACAACACACCATGTATATTGATCCACCTCTGAGAGCCGTCTAGCCCTGGCTCCCCAAAGTCCTAGTCAAAGCTGTCTGTTGTCTGCACAAGACACAACAGGTGTGGGTGAAGCCCATGTAGGAGTGAGTATAACAATACTTAGTAGGGACCCCATGACATACGAAGGTCTCTAAAAAAATACACAAATGAAAATACCACAAATAAATATCTCAACGTAAAGAAAAAACTAAAAGTCACCACTTAAACTACGTATAACTTAAGTACAGAAGTAAAGATGATTAGTTATAAAGCTAGATCATCTTATTTTGTTGAGAGGATCTTATAATGATCCACAAAGGGCTGCTAGCTGATGATTCACACAAGGTCTCTAGGATCTGATCCACATATGGTCTCTAGGTGCTAATCCACATAGGGTCACTATGAGCTGATCCAAATAGGGTCTCTTGGTGCTGATTCACATAGGGTTGCTACGATCTGATCCACATAGGGTTGCTAGGTGCTGATCCACATAGGTTCACTATGATTTGATCCACATAGGGTCTCTATGTTCTAATCCACACAGTGTTGCTAAGAGATGATCCACATTGAGTCGCTAGGTTTTGATCCACATAGGGTTGCTAGGTGCTGATCCACATCAGGTCAGTAGTCTCCGGGTCTCATCCAGCCGCACGATTTCCGCACAAAGCACGATTGATTATGGGAGAATCTAATCCTCAGTCTAATTTTAATATTTCAACTTCCATTAAATTCCCACATATAATAACCCAAAGGGCCATCTAATTGTAAGGGTCCCAATGCAATAAAAAACCCGTCGAATAGACGCCCGGTCTGTAAGATATGGGAATTTTTGTAAAAATGTCCCAGTTAGATTTGAGTCTGATCCAACCCTTCCAAACGTCAAACTTCTCCAAAACTCATGTAGAGTATCTTAGAAGGCCCAAATCATCACAAGGGTCCTCATGCCAAAGACAGTACATTAATCAGACACTCGGTCTGAGAAATATCATCGTTTTTGTAAACAGGGGCCGGTTGCGTCCGGGCCCGGTTCGGGCTCGGTCAAAATCAGTTGGACCAACCCGACCAATCTCACCCTGAGATCCTACATGAACTGTCTTGTCTTACTGGCCCATTAGACCTCACTAGACCCATCTCAGGTTGGTTGTGGGTCCAATCCATCGGGTCACCCAGTAACCCAATTTTATCTAGCCCAACCCTCTCTGGTGAACCAGTCTCTTTTTCCCACTCGGGCTGCATAGTGGCCTATGTGGCCTAAATTTAACTGGTTGGATTGTTCCTCTAAAATGAACCAGCTTAAGGAACAGACTGTGCCACTCAGGCGATGAGGCCCGGCCTGGATCGGTCCGGTACAACCCGTAACGACTCGACCGATCCGTTACAGCCCGAATAGGTTTGGTCGGTCTGGTTGGAGGCACACACGAACAGTCAAACTAACCCCTCCCTTTGGTCAAATGTGTCCCACGGATGCAGGCCACTCCTCCACATAGTGCCCGGTGGCACCGCGTCTCTAGCACACTACCGCAACCTCCTCCTACTCCATCGCAGCACACACTAGGCACACCACTCCCACCTGCCGTCGGCCCATGCCAGCGGCCCTTTTTGCACTACCGTGACCAGAATGCGGAGAATCTATTCCATTGTGGTGCGCTGATGGGAATGAAACCTCCCCCCACCTGTGGTTTCTGTCGGTGCTAGTGCACCAATGGTTCTTCTGCGGGCCTCTAGAGTTGCTCTGGTGGTCCTTTTCTTGAATCGTCCGTGCCTATAGAATTTTAGGGCTTCCACCATTTCTGTGGAAGCTTCGAACTCACCTTACCATAGCTTTTAAAATTTAGCCACAAAGAGAACACAAGAACATGCAACGCAGAGGGACTCGATCTTTGTTCGTGTTGGCCTGCACCCTCTTCTTTAGAGGTGTATAATCAAAGGGTAGGTTTGGGATTTCAACACATGAATCTACCCCACTATTCTAGTCCCCGAATTTAACAACCCTTCCAAAAGAACACATAATATAATGATCAACCTATTTGTGGGTTAATCTGCATTCATTATTTTAGAAACAATAATGGGGAATGAAAATCAATCACAAAGAAAGCATAACCCCTACCTAGTTTGAGGATCCGTTGCTGATGAGGGATGAAGCTTTGAGCTATCATCGAACCTCACTCAGTTAGCATTCATTTCCATTAATCATCTCTCAAATATGTCCCACCGATGTTCGTCGTTATCATTTACCATTAGAGGGGGAGGGATAGAGAGGTTCCATGTTCTTCATCAGAGGAAATTCTACCAACTGATTTCCCCAACGTGCAATTAAAAATAAAACACATCACAACGTTTCTGTTATGACGTGATGTCACATCGTTACGCTTGCACAAAAACATTCCATGATGAGTTTCCTTTAATGTGTCTCATCGCTGCACCACAATGTCACCATCCGTTGCTCAATAGTTGAGAAAATAAGTAAGATGAATTTTTAAAGTTATTTTATTATTTTCTGAAAAGTTCAAAAAAAACTTCTCCGTCTGACCCCTGTCGGTCAAAGTTAACATTTTTCTAGGTGAATCACAGTGTTCCGAGTTCAACAGTGCCCTCATATTTTTGATATGGGCACCAGTTAAAAAGTTAGAAAAACCCGTTCACACATTTATTTAAATGAACCTTAAAAATAGTTCAAAAATTAACTCTCACCCTCGACCCGTAGCAGTCAAGGTTTGGATTTTTCTAAGTGTAAAACACCCTCACGAGCTCAAATGTACTCTCAGATTTTCAATTCAATTTATCTTTTAGGAGTTATAAGGATTTGAAAATAAAATAATTGTTACTTAATTATTTTATTTATGGCCAAAAACAAACTTCTACTATTGGCCCGTTCCGGCCAATGTTAGGATCTTCCTAAGGAAAGAATACCCTCAAGAGCTCAGTGGTGGTATCAAATTTTTAATCCAAGTCACTATTAGTGAGTTATAAGTCTTTGAGAAATAATATAATTTTATTTAAATATTTTATTTACAGTTATTCCGTTTTCAAGTTTTCTCACTGGAGTCCTATACGGACTAAACTTATGTTGCACCTAGGGTAAGCCCACCATCCTAAATGTAACAATGACCTCAGATTTCTGATCTGGGAAACTGTTTAATAGTTATTCCACTTTTTCAGGAGAATCGCTCACATGTTCTCTTTAAAGCTTAACATTTTTCAGTGGATCATTCTGGGCACTCCAAGCCTCAGAATTTCATGTCCTCTCAATGCTTGGTCTCTAAATAATTACATATAATAATAAAAAATACACGAGATTTATGAGACATTACATTACTCTCCCCTTTTTGTGATTCACGTCCTTATAAGAGAAAACAAGGCTAAATAATAAAATGGGGCTATTGAGCACGAATATGAGTCTCCCCCTCCCATTTTCTCTCCTAGAGATTCTCGTTCTGCCACCAAATGCGTAATAGTGGAATCAACCATCCACAAAGGACCCACTTCCGTCGATCCTCTATCTCCACTGGGAGATATGCAAACGTTGCCCCATTGTCAATGTCCATCTTACCTCATTAGATTGACGTGAAATGGATCATGCACTTACCAACTCAGTTATGAAACATGGAAAATATTGTGCCCCCAATGCATCTGTGGGGGAATAACTAGGCGGTACTCCACCTCTCCAACTCTACTAAGAAATAGAAAAGGTCCGATGAACCTCAGAGATAACTTGCCACCCCAACCAAAATCCACAATCCCCATCGATGTGAGACCCAAATGAACACATGGGCTCCCTCTTTAAATTCCAAGGGTCTTTGTCTCCTGTCATCATATGATTTCAGCCTACTTTATACAATCCGTATCTACTCCTGGATGATCTTCACCTTCTCAGTGGTAGCCTGTACCAACTCTAGACCCCTGAGTGTGGACTCCCTTGGGTCTGTCTAGAATAGTGTTGATCTGCATGGCCACCCATATGAGGACTAAAATGTTTCCATGCTAATGGTGTAGAGATAGCTATTGTGGTATATAAAATCCACAACCTCCTCCTGCAATGCCATTGTTACGAGGAAACATCCTCTGAAACAGATGACATTCTCCCCACCTATCAAAAATCCATCAAGAGCGTGTCCTTATGATAACTGATCACATCGGTCCTCACAATCAACACCTAAAAGCTGATCCTCCCTAACTTTCTATAAGAGTGGGGGATTGATAGTCATTGACTGAAGGAAATCTTCTCCATCATTATCCATGAAAGATATCTATATCATAGCTAACTCCTCCGTCGTTTCAATCAATAGCTGTAGGCCATACCTCATTCCGAGCATGTCTGCCACCACATTCCCCTTACCAGATGTATATACTATCTCAAATTCATAGTCCTATAGGAACTCCGGCCATAGCTGCTGTATCAACCTCTAAAAATATTATGGGAAACTTTCCATCCATGCGAAAGGCTACCACTTTTAACTAATTTATGTTCCCATCAACCCTTTGGTAGTGGGTACTTGTTCACCATGACCACTTTGTTAAAGTGCTGGTAATCCACACATAACCTCAAAAACTAGGTCTTACCAATACCATCCTCTGCAAGTCCCGCGCCTACACCCCCTAGTCGCGAAGCTCTATAAAGCCCTATGATATAATGATGCTGATATCAGTTCCATCTTGGGGTTTATAATGATGTATAAGTCCCTCTACATGAGGGGAGTTAATCATGAAAACATCTTCTGAAAGAATGTTCCCACATTTCTCCACTACTATTGGAAACTGAAAACTCAAAACATCCACTACCAAAAGGGTAAGGCTAGACGACTCAATAGTAATTAGCTCCACCCTCCTATGCATGAGTTTATCCCATGCTTCCTGAGTTTTCCTTTTCATGGACCAAGGAAAACCCCATTCCAATGCTGCAGATATACCACATCTATTTTCCTAAAACAATAAATATGAGAATGAACTATGGATGACCAGTCCATACCCAAACTCACATTACAAGGAGTCTACACTACCACTAAGATGTTCTAACCAAAACTCTCTCCTTAAGGGTCACATCACAATGCTGGCATAAGTGTGATTATCGAGTCTCCTCCCATAAGTATCTTTAGAAGTAAGGATCAAGTCAACAGTTTAACTATAAACTATTGGTCTTGAACAAGATTTGTGATAAGAAGTAATTATTAGTACCTATGTCTATTAATATGGAAGCTAGTAGTAGACACATACCATACCTCAAATAATTTCTAGAGCCCTTAGGTCATACTCCTTGACCGCATGCAGCTACTCTCTTCCCGTATCCTCCCGCTCCCTAATCTCGATGGGGACCACATTTGGGTGGTGTTTGTAACATGTAAAAATGTATACCACCTATTGTTTCCCTCCTAGATCATATTCCACATCTTATTCCCTATAGATTCATCTATCCCTGTCACTTCCTCTTCCTGAAATATTTTACATGTCCAAGTCTATGAGACTGATGTCAGTTTTCTACTTTCCCATTGCTGACATTCGCTGGCTATATCTACTCACCCAATGAAATTTCAACCAAAAAGGATCTCTCTAGAACCCTAACATAAGTAGTAATGCACAAAGGAATATTTATGGCTCGGATGTCCCTAAACACATCTCTATCGGAGGTCTAAGACTTTAAGCTCTGGTCGTATCATATTCATTGAGTACCCTGAATGGTCGGTATGCCTCAATGAATACTGAGCTACCGACATGTCATCCTGTTGACGCTGTAGAATCTCTTTGTAACACATACCCCTTATATTTGTATGGAAACTGACCACTTCTTTGATAAAGGTTCTCAATCTCTAACCACAGAAAAGTCACCTCGTCGTAGTATCTGGGTAATCTAAACCCTTCCATCACCCTGCTGAGCCATGTAGAAGTATCACTGTCAGGACTTCAATCTAATCTAATGGTGCCATGGATAGATGGAAACTTGGTCACCCCCTCAATCCAGTCCTTAGCCACCTATGATTCGGGCTCACCTCAAAACTAGAGAGGTATATGTCGCTGAAACTCATGTAAGGCACTGAGCCTACATGTGTCCTCTACCAGTATCACCTGTAGTAACTATTGACCAACGAGTAGTGGTATTTATAGGACAATGCCCAAAGGTACCATCTTAGGAAACAATCCCTGTACTGAAGCCTCATCACTCTATGAACCATTCTCATGGTCACACACTGGAATCCTGGATGGCTCTCTGCATGGAGGCATCTTGAAAGAGAATCAAGGTGAACAACAATCAATAGGTTATACTTGGTGAGATGACTCAAAAAAGATCAATAGAAAAAAATACATTTCTAAAACACATTCAACCAGTGTTTTCGTGTACTAAGTTAGAAAACAGAATTCAGGGACTTGGTGTATTGATACGTTAGCTGTCGCACCAACACTGGAATCCTCAGACTGAAAGCAGAACTCAAGACACTTAGCACTATTTTCCCATAAAAAATACATATTATTACTTATTATGGTAGAAAGAAACACCCTTGAATACCACTTTATCACGAACCGCCCCCCAGGGTTCATGTCGTGACTACCCCAATCCCGATTTCCATAGGCCATGGGCTGGTGACTAGAACTGGAAAGTCATATCCCAAAAGGGAAGGCATTTCCCTTGAAACTGTACACACAGAGACATGGAATACTACACAAATAAAACCACAAAGGAAAGAAAATAGTACAACCACCACAAAGTACCACCACTAAGAGTAAAGGTGTAAAACAAACGTAAAGAGGAGAGAATACATGCTCAATTAAAAGGTAAGTGCAACAAAAAAAGTACAAGCTTTGGAGGTCATCTTCCAAGGATCCTACCTGAAGGGTTGGTACAAATCACTGTCGAATGTCACTGTAGCACACCATGTCTATCGATCCACCTATGAGCACCATCTAGACCTAATTACCCAAGGTCTTAGTCAACGTTTCCTATCTTCTACATAAGACACAATAGGTGAGGGAGAAACCCATGAAGGTGTGAGTATAATAATACTCAGTATGGACCCCGAGACCCCTAATGGTCTCTCAGAAATATAAAAAGAAAAATACCAAAAATCATGATATCAACGTAAAGCACAAAGCAAAACACACAGCTCACACCTGGTAAACTTAAGTACACAAGTAAAGATGACTAGTCGTAAAGCTAGATCATCTTATTCTATTAAGAGGATCTATTGTAGATCCACACAAGGTCACTAGGTACAAATCCAAAAAGGGTCTCCAGGAGCTAATCCACATTGGTTTTCTAGGTGATGATCCACACAGGGTTGTTATGGGCTGATCCACACAGGGTCATTAGGTGCTTATCCACACAGGGTCTCTATGTGATGATCCACACAAGGTTGCAAGGTGTTGATACAAAAAATGGTCTCTAGGTGCAGATCCACATAGCTTATATAGGTACTAATTCATATAGGGTCACTATGAGCTGATCCACATAGGGTCACTAGTTTTCAGGTTTCAGCCTGCCACAAGATTCCCAGACGAAGCGTGCTTGATTTTGGGAGAATCTACTCCCAAATTAAATTAGCATATTTCAACTTCCATGAAAGTACCACATAGAATAAATCAAAGGACTGTCTCATTGTAACGGTCCAAACACAACAGATCGTGCGTCGAATGGATACTCAGTCTGTAAGATATGGGCATTTAAAAAAAAGGCCTAGTTGGATTTGAGTCCAATCCAACCTATCCATACACCAGCCTCCTTAAAAACTTGCGTAGAGTATCTCAGAAGGACCACCTCATCACCAAAATTCTCATTCCATAGACGGTGTGTCAATAAGATGTCTGGTCTGAGAGATATCATCATTTTTGTAAACTGAGGTCAATTGCATCCAGGCCCGGTCTGACTCGGTCGGACCGACCTGACCAATCCCTTTCCGGGGTCCTACATTACCCATATTGTCTGCCTGGAACATTAGGCCCCACTGGACTCGACTCAGGATGGTTGTGGGTCCAATCTGCTGAGTCACCCAGTAACCCAGTTTTATCCAACCCGACCTGCTCTGGCAGACCTGTCTCTTTTTCCCACCCAGGAATCATAGCAGCCCATGTGACCTAGCTTTAACTCGCTAGCCTAGTATGCTAAAATGGATCAACTTAAGGAACTTATCGTGCCAATCGGGTGGCTCGGTCCTACTGTCTGGGCCCAAAGGTCCGGCCTGGATCTTCCCGGACTGGCTCAACGAGTCCGGTATAGCCTAGACTATTTTGGTCAGTCCGGTATGGGGTGCGCGTGACCGGTCAACCCGGCCACCCCCTTTGGTCAAACACGACCCGCAGATGTAGGTCGCGATCTCTTGCTGCTCCACTGTGGCATGCGACGGGCATGTCGCTCCCGCCTGGTGTCGGCCCATGCTGGTAGCCCTTTCCGCACTGCCATGGCACGTCGATGGGCGCGCCGCCTCCCTCTGCCCGCAGCCGTTGCCGGTGCACCGATGGTTCTTCTACAGGGCACTGGGGTTGCTTCAATGGCCTGTTTCTTGAACTTTTTGCACCTATGGGATTGTAGGAATCCCAAATTTTCTGCGACGGCTTCAAACTCACCTTGATGCCAATTTTAAAATTCGTCCATGAAGAACTCACAAGAACACGCAAGGCATAGGGACTCGGGCCTAGTTCGTGTCGACCAGAACCCTCCGCGTTAGAGGTGTATAATCAACAGGGAGGTTTAGGATTTCAACACATGAATCTACCCCACCATTCAAGTCCTCTAATTTAACAACCCTCCCACAGGAACACACGATACGCGGCTCAACCTGTTTGTGGGTTGATCCGTGTTTGTTGTTTTAGAATGAAGAATGGGGAAAGAAAATCAATAAAAAAGAAAGCATAACCCCTACCTAGTTTTAGGATCCGTCACTGACGAAGGATAAATCTTCAAGCTGTCATCAAACCTCACTCTATTAGCATTCATCTTTGTTAGTCGTCTCTCAAATCTGTCCTGCCGATGTTTGTTATTAGCGTTCTTCGTCAAAGGGAGGGGGAGAGAGAGGTTCTACATTCATCAGAGGAGGAAATTCCACCAACTGATTTTCCAACGTGTTATTAAAAATAAAACACGTCACAAAATTTCTGTTATGCTACGACATCACATTGTTACACTATTTCATTTATGAAATAGCACAGCTGTTACACTTGCACAAAAACCTGACATGATGATTTTCTTTTAATGGTCCTTTTTGCTGCACTACAGCATCATCGTCTACCACTCAACAACTGAGAAAAGAAATAAAATAACCTTTTAAGTTATTTTATTATTTTTTTAAAAGTTTGAAAAAATAACTTCTTCTTATGAAACTTTCCAATCGAATTTAATTCCTTTCTAAGTGAATCACAACTTTCTAATTTCAATGGTTCCCTCAAATTTTTTATTGAGTCACCAGTTAAAAGGTTATAAAAACCCACTCGCATGTTTATTTAAATGAACCTTAAAAATAGTTCAAAAATTAACTTTCACCTTCAACTCATGCCGGTCGAGTTTAGGCTCTTCCTAAGAGTAAAAATCTCTCACAAGCTCAAAGAAACTCTCAGATTTTCTATATGAGATACCATTTAAGAGTTATAAGGATTTGAAAATAAAATAATTGTTACTTAATTATTTTATTTACGGCCAAAAACTAACTTCCATAGTTGGCCCGTGTTGGCCAATGTTAGGATCTTCTTAAGGGAAGAATACCCTCATGATATCAGGTGAGTTATAATCCTTTGAAAAATAATATAATTTTATTTAATTATTTTATTTACGGTTATTCTATTTTCGGGTTTTCACACTGGAGGTCTACGCTGACAAAACTTAAATCGCACCTAGGGTAAACCCGCCATCATGAACGCCATGGTGCCCTTATATTTCTGATTTGGGAATATTTTTAAGAGTTATTACACCTTTTTAGGAAAATCACTAATGCACGCTCTTAAAATATTAACATTTTTCGATGGATCATTCCAGGCACTTCGGGCCTCAGAATCACATGTCGTCTCAGCGCTTGGTCTCAAAATAATTCCATATAATAAGAAATATTTACATGGGATTTCCAAGAAAATACAATTTCTTGTTGTATTTCTACTTGTTTTATTTGGATTTACATTAGATACACATAATCCATTCATTTATTAATATTCACTTCAATGTTATGACCTTTGTAAGGGTTTATTTCATAATCTCATTTCAATTGAGATTATTTATACTTGAATTTCCATTAAAAGAAATATTTGATAATTGGATAATAAAACCCATTAATTTTCTACTCCTATGGTTGATAATGATGTTTTCAAGTAATAATACCATTTCTAAACTCTTTAGTACTTAAAATAATTGATAAAATATTTTTAATAAAATCCCACTTCATTTCTATCTTTGATCAAAAATCAATTTTCTTCCAAAACCATGTTTTATAAAAATGTTTTCAGTAAATGTTTTTAACCCTTTTTAAAATGAATTATTAAATAATTTTTTATCCATTTTAACTGTTTTATTTTGTTGAAAGGAATCTTTATTTCATTTTCAAAAGAAGGACTGTTTGGATTCATTGAAAAAGTGAAAGGAAAATTTCTTTTAACAAGATTTTCATCTATGGAATTTCCTACTATCATGAGCACTTAGGTTTTTAAAACATTATTTATAATTTTCAATGTTTATTTTTAATGAAAAGTATTTGAAAAATGATTTTTTATATTTTAGTTTTAAAAAGTTATTTCCAAAATAAAAAAGAAAATTTTACTCAAGAATTTTATTCAAGATATTTTTATGGTATTTTTATTCATCAACGACACCAAAAATTTATTCTTACTCCAATGGGTATATATTGGATATATAATATCCTTATCCTTTCTATAGATGGTTTATGGTCATTTTTAAAAAGTAAATCATGGACATTCACCTTCTTGATTCTATTTTATTGTCATTATCATTCCATTTAAATATCAACTGAGCTATGATCATTAGATAGTAAATTTACCTTAAATATCCATTTTGTTATCATAGATATGTTTTTGATTAAAATGTATGTCATTTATATATAAATTATTCTACATCGAAAGTTATTTGTTTATCCAGGGAAATATTTATAAATCTGTAGTCATTAATCAATACAAATATTTGATGATAAAGCACATTGTTCATGAATTAAACCAATTATTTGATATACAAGGAATGATTTGGAAATGAAATTGGGGGTGGGGGATAGAATTATATATCCCCTTGATGCATCAACTATCTCATGAGGTGAATAAGTAAACTAAACATTAAATGAGTTTTTACCTATAGTTTTAAACCATATTGAAAAAGGTATCAGTGTTAGAGGTATCATAATGCATGAGATCGTGGTGTCAAATAATTAAGAGTTTATTTCATTATGAATTTAGTTATTATTATCCATGATATTTTCATAATGATATTATATCTAGATATATTTAATTATTATTTTATTAATTAAATGGCATGTGTTTTTAGTTATTTACCTTGCCACATTGATTATACCTTATCTTATCATGATAGTCACAATGTTTAAATGTCATGTGCATTTAGTTATTTACCTTTCCATACTGATTATTCTTATTGATTCATGATGGCTTTTTCCACACCTAACCCTTACTGATTATTTGAGATCACCCTTATTTTGTTTCCATTTCTAGGAATCCATGAAGTGTACTATTAATGATATGCAAGGATATACAAGAGGGAATAATGATTTTATCAAATAAAAAGTTTATAATTTGTGTTTTCAAATGTAATTTAAGACTCAAGTATATATATAGTTTAACAAGACTACTGAACTATTTGGTCCTTTAGGATTCAATTCCTTATATCTTATACCAATGTAATAAAGTAGACACCAACCACAGGTTACTGGGGTCAAGGTCACTACATCATAGAAATCAGAAAAAGAGTTGAATATTATGATCTTACTATAGGATTGAAAATTGGGTGTGTTTAAGGATCATAAGATGGTGAAATGTGCTCCTGTGATCATTACTTCCTCTTTAGTGGATATGGTAAAGGCTAGTAATGAATTTTTTTCAAATTGTTAAGGGAGGTGGGTGTAGTTGATTGCTGATAACCCTAGTCCTAGTTAGTCCATGGATGGGAATAATTTGATCAATATACATCGGAGGGTTTTGGTTCCCAAATTCACAAGAGAATAGGTTTTTAGTGACTACTATGTCTTGAAGTGATCAGTACATCCATGATGGACCACAATTTACATGATATGATATTCTTTTTCTGGTGTCCATGTATTAAAAATGATGTTATAGGGTTTATTTCCCATTAAATTAACTATCAGAGTGAAATGGTAGAAAACCAATGATCATGTGGGTTACTATACCATATTCCATGTAATTTATGGAAGTGGTATTACTTGAAAATGGATTTCATAACTGAGCTACCAAGGAATCCAATGAGTTGAGATGCTATGACAGTGGTGGTTGATCATCTGATGAAGGTTGCACACTTTTTTTATGATTCAGGAGACATAGTCAATGTATGAGTTTAGTAATATGTACATATGGTAATAGTTTGGTTTCATGGTCTACCTACTTATATTTTATTTTATAGAGATGAGCGTTTATGTCATGGTTTTTGAGATACCTTCAGAAGGCATCCTGATCACATCTGGAGCTTCATATACCATATCTCCTATTGATAAATCGAAAATCATGGAGAATGATTTAGAATCTAGAGGATATTCTCAAGGATTAGGTAATTGATTTTGGTGGGTCATGGGATGCACATTTGAATTTGGTAGAGTTTGGGTATAATAAAAATTTCTAGCATTTCATTTAGATGATTTTTTTGTATCTTTATATTTGACCATGTCACTCATTATGATGTTGGCTTAAGGTGGGTTAGTCGGTAGTGATCATGACAAGCCTTAATCAAGATACTTATAATTGGGAGTAATTGATATACCAATGGTTGATTACCTCAATAAGCAGAGATCAATAAAATTCCAACCAAAATTTACGAATCATAAATTTTTTAATTTGTGGTTAGGTATTCTTATGCATATCACCATGATTAGGGAATCATTATTTGAGGAGACACAAAGAGATACCACCACAATTTGAAGTTCGATTCAAGATTGTGGAATGGATCAGGATGGTGGAATATCAGTTGAATCCTACTCCCCAACATCATGGTATACATGATGCGTTTCATGTGTCATATATCCATAGGTATGAGCCTGAACATATAAAAACAATTGACAATGATGATTCCATGTTGGAGGTATATTCTTCATCTAGAAAATATAGTGAGGATTTTATAATGTTGAGAAATGGTACTATGCAGGAAGATTGTTCATTTTTTTAGTTTTTTTTAAAAAATGGCTGATCTAAGAAGAATATTATAAAGAAGAGTATGATATTAACAGGTAGTACCAAGTATTTCTAAAAGGAGACCCCTATATATGGTTATTTATAATGATAAGTCCTTATACGGTGAGATTGTATATCCCATTAGATTTTAGATGTGTTTCTATATCATTCTTAAAGAAACATGTCTATTTTACTCTTTTATGGATATTCACGGTTTCATGATATCTCAGGAGTGGGATTGAGAAGAACAAGTTAGACATGTGGTTGGGAGGTAGCTATAGAAAGTCATTTATAGTGTGAAGGCACGTTTTACACCATGAATTATCAAGACCAAAATTTGAGAGGTTTTTATATGCTATAGTTCATGCTGTGAACAACTGTTCATTCCATGAATCCATATTGGATAGGTTTTTATAAGGGTTAGTTCATTAATTTCCTACAAATCCCACTTAAACCTTCCATCTTCCTTGTATTTTGCCTTTTCTTGGAATTTTATCTACCAGGTGTTTCTCTTTGATAAATTCATCTCCCCTCTGTTCTTAGTTTCACCATTTTAAGTACCATTCATCTTTATAGACCACATTTAGAAAATCTAAGTCCATTCTATCTTTATATATATGTTTTCCATGATTTCACATTTTTTTACTTTTATTATGACCATAATGTGTGATTTTGGGGTTTATTGTAGGTATTTGTCATGTCAAACTCATTTTTGGTAGTGATTCTTAGAGATTTACCTTTTTTATGACTAATTTAAGAAGTGACTTACCATTTTACATTTTTTTCATCATTCTATATGTATTATTTACATGAAGGTTCACAATAGACCTATAATACATTTTTATATGGTATTAAAGTGACTAGGTATGTCAAAATTGACGTGGTAGACCCTTTAAAATGGTAGTGAATAGTTTATGGGTTGTTTAAGGTATTTTTTTCTTATACCATGTCTGATATAGGGGATTTCCATTTAGGAAAAGTGGCATTGGGAGAGCCGTTTGAGCTTAGTTATGGCTAGTTTGGCAAGAGAAATTAATATGTGGGTTCTAATAGAGTTCCCAATAATTTTTTCTTTGTTAAAACAAGTTATTTATTCATTATAACTTTATAGAGACATCCCTTGAACCTATAGGGTTGGGTTAACATGTTTGGTAACCTCCCTAGAAACTAAAAGGATGGGTCAATATGTTTAATGACCTCTCTAAAACCTATAAGGATGGGTCAATGTGGTTTGGGACATCCCTAGAATCTATAGGGATGGTTCGGGGTGCTTGATGAAAATGTAACCTACAGAAAAAGTGAGTGCCATGAGTTGAACATTGCTATTATTTTTTTGATAGTCATTCCTTCAAGTATGGATATGAAGCAGGTAGGGTCAGGGTTTATGGAATCAATTTTAGTGTATATTGAACTAGTGAATTGTGTGATCATTTACGAATCTATTTTTCATCAATTTATCCACATTTATAAACATGATGTACCCATGTTAATGAACTATTGGTGGTGTATAATTGAGTTTATTACCACACCCTTCATTGGAATCTTAATGTGCATGTAGACTTCCTGATCATGGATGCAACAAAAGGAATGTTTCCCACAACAGACCACAAAGTGGGCACTGCTGGATAGGGATAGAGGAAATACTAGGATAGAATCCAAAATATTTTTCTATTATACCCTATTATTTTTTTTTCTTTTTTATGTTGATCCACCAAATTTTGGGATCCTTTTTACTACAATGAATGACTATATATATTGTATTCTATTATATTATAGCATGTTTCTGAAATTTTTTTCTATAGATTTAAGGATTTATTTCGTACTTTCATTTATTTACTCTATGTTTACCCATTTATTTTATACATTACACTAATGGACATATAATTATGAGGGAATAGTATCCCCACTTTGTTTCTTAGGTCCCGACCATTAGTCGATAATATTTTCTATATGGAGAAGCACACATGAGGTAACTTATCACATTTTCTCAGACTAGGTGATTCAAGTAGGGGTGTAGCCATGCATATGAGATTATATTGTTATAATCCTAAATATTGAGTGAGAAAGAAATGGAGATAATATGGCTTATTTGGATTTTTTTCTAAGCCTTAATTATGAAATTTACAAAACAAAATAAATATCGAAGTATAAACAAATCACTTTATGATTGGGATTTGTTTTTTATAATTAAATATCATAGATTTTTTTTTGATTTAAGATGAGTTTTATGATGAAAATGAAGGCTTGAGACACTATTTATATGTACAAAATCTAGTGGAATCTATATAGGTTTCTTAAAGAACCTTTGAAGCCAAAAATAAAAGATCTCTATAATTTTATATTTTTCTGCTGTATTTTTTACAGCTTGTTAGTATTTTAATGGAGATAGTGTGAGTATATTTTGAGGAAGAAGATGAAGCTATGACTAATGAAGGAATAAATGATTTATTTTTCAATTACAGTAGTAATAATTAATGGTATTCCTATAATATTTTGTGATATAAAAAATAAAATCATTGGGAAAAAGTAGGTATTTTATAATACTTATTTTTGATTGGAAGAAAGAAATTACTCTTGGTATTCCATTCATGTAAATTTAAAATGAATAGATACATTTTATATAAAATAATGTGATATTTATTAAACTGTTAAATAAATAAAAATAATAGTAATAAAAATTCTTGTTTATTTGGGAAATTAATGGAATATATTTCATTGAGATAATCATGTCTCATGAGGAATATGAATAATAAAAATATGTTTTACACTATAGGGAGAAAGGAAAAATTATAGAACCGGGGAGGAATAGTTAAATAATTGTTATTTGATGATGAAAAATAAGAATAGGTTAATCTATATTTCTAGTCAGATGCAATCAAGGAAGAAGAAATAAGAAGGGGTTCCTGAAGTTGTGGATGATTGTGTTGCGATAAAATTGTATTCCAGAGATTGCAATGTTGTGATTATGGGAAGAATATTTGATTTGAATATATCCTATGAATATATTTTTAAAATAACATGAGATATATTCATTTATATAAAGTTTGAGTTTTAGGTTTTGATCTTTTAGTTTATTAGGCAGTCATATACTCCATGGTTTGATTAAAGAGATCAACTTTATTAATAGAGAGTAATCACTAGATTAAACTTTATGATCTACTTCATGATAAAAGAAAGACAAATGGTGTGATTCCTTATTAAATAAATATAGTCAGATGATATATATTTCACATGTGTAATATTATGAAATATTATCTATGTAATATAATGAGATCGTTCCAGGATAAAAATATCCCACAACTCCATTATTAATGATAAAAAGATTCTGGTTGGGATTCCGTGTCATTGATATCCTAAAAATGATAAGAAGTAGGATTAAAAGGAGGGGATAAACCATGTAAAAAACCTATTATATTTAATATTTTCTTTATATATCATATTTATATATACTAGGTTAAACAAAAAAATATGCAATAGTCTTAATCTTTGTTATAGGTTTATGTCTGAAGGGGTTGTTAAGGTCTAAGGAACAAATCCGAATTTGGTAAAATTGGACAACACCTAATCCAAGCCATTATCATGCATGTCTTTATGGTCTATTAGGATGTATAAGTGGTCTCAAATCCTATATTACCACTAATTTGATCTATATTTATATTTCCCTTTTTTTGAGACTCAATGAAGTACATATTTGATGTTTTTGAATAATTTAATCAGAATACAAATCTATATTCCATTCGTATTAAAATAAATTTGAAATTTTATACCACAAAACTTGAAAAATTAAATAATAAATGTACAATAAATTTGGTAATGGTATTTAATGTGAATCTTTATCAACCACTAACTAAATGTGCTTAGATTTGTGTGTGTCTTGGTGAATCTGTTGATCACAAGTACTCAAGTTTTTCATATTCAATATGTGGTAGTATTTCAATTTAATTTTATATAGAACTATATCATGTGATAAAGGAATATTTAATGAAGTTTACTATTGAAATTTTTTCATATATATTTAAATATATTAGGTTAAAGTTTCATGAAATGTCATAAATGGAGTTAGAAGGTGATGTCATGGAAGAATCATTAGCCTAGAAGCTACAAATATATTGCTCACTCACTAAAATAGTTCAATGGAAAAATACATTTTATGTTTCAATGATTTTTTTTGTGATTGATGAATAATAGTAAATATATGAATGTAATAAATATGTTTTTGAATTTTTTTAAGTAATATATCCTTGAATTGGATAAGTTAGACAAATTATACATGGAAGTCCTATATACCCAGCTAGAAGCTAAAGCACAAAGAGTGAAAGAGATGAAAATTCATTATTTTATACATGGGAAAGTAATCCAGATGAATTTAAAAATTTTAAAATAAAATGGCTATAAAGATTGAGATTAGTTATTTATTAAAATAATACTCTCATTTCTAAGTGCTTGGAGTTAGATATAAAACTGAGAAATATAGATATTGGAATAGTTGAGGTTTCCCCAACATTTTAGAGAAGGTATAATTCCAAAAAACATCATAAATGTGTATTTCATATAATAATACTCGTAATGGTAGCTGAAATTTCTTGAGATATTATATAGAACCCCCAACCTCATGCTCATTGAAAATGGTATCCCATAATCTAATTCAATTTATTAACACTTAATCAATTTTTCCTAGAAGTTCATGAAAAAACATAAACTTATTATCAATGTGGATAGAAAAATATTTTAAAACACCTATTATATCATCAAGGGTGGTGTTGAACTTGTCTAAGAAAAATTTACAAAAAAATAGAGCTCAAAAATATAATATTACATCCTATATACATAAAGCATAAAATATGGATATGTTGCATGCACATGCAAAAGAAATGATTAATTGGGAGATGCTGGTGGTGTTTTTTGTTTAGGAATAAGTGCATGGATTATTGGTATATCAAATAAGTATGAACATATAAGATAAACCCTAAATCACAGAGAATAAAGTCATAAACAAGGAGGATACCTACTTGACTGAAGTAAAATTCATAAATAAGGAAGAATATATCCATAAATAACATATTTGAATACTCTAAAAGTTTATATATTTTTTAGAATTTATGTCCACTATTATGAAGAGTTTTGTTATGTTAAAACTCAATGAAACACTCATGATAAAGAGAATAAATGGCCACAATAGTTGATGGTGTAGTTAAATAATCTAAATAGATATACCTTATTATCCAAATCACCAAAGAGGAGTGCACCTGAGAATAAAACCAAGAAAGATAAAAATGGATAAAAACCTACATGAAAGAAATGATTCTATTATGGAAATGGACACATCATGGACCATTGAAAAATGGAATTTAATAACAATAAATAAAGGAGAAATATATAATGTAAAAGTTAATGAATTGAATAAATATATAGCTATATTTTAATAGTTGTTGACACTCGTAGTGAAGAGGTTTAAAGGTTTCTCAAAAACTATTACCTGAAAGGGAAAGAAGAGTTCTATCGAAGGTGAAACATGGTGATAAATGTAGCTATAATATGTAGGATTATTATTCCTACTCCAATATAGAACAATGGAAAATAACTAAAGACTAACATTCTTAAGGTTTCAATGAAAAGGAAGTCAAAAAAATGAAATCTGAGCATTTGATGAAAGAGTGTCTAACTATTTGTCCAGATTTGTAGGATGAGTATAAGATGTTGGAGAGACCATAAAATAACCAAACTAATCATGTTTCCATAGTAAATTTGAATATTAGATATATGAATAAAAATAAAAGAATAAGTCTATGATGACTTATAAGGTTCATTTATAGAAACCAATATTAAATGCATGCATGAAGTGTTCTAGGAACTTAAGACCTTAAAATAAAGGATTCATTTTATAAATATATCCCAATTATGTTTCTCAAGTTGATGAGTTATTAGATAATAAAATTTATTACTGATAATTTTAGTTTTTGTTCCAGTTTTGGGGATTCAAGGTGATGAAGGGTGGAGAGAATCCCTTGAGGGGTATCTTTCAAAAGAGATAAATTTGTTAAACACTTATCAATTTTTATTAATATATTTGGAAATCCCCATATGAAGTGATTTTTAGAAGTGGAACCATGTGTCTATATGGGAAAAACATGTTATCATAACATGTTATTATTTTTTTCAATAAATTGTGTGCCCATATAGATATAGTGTTTACGGGTTGAAATAACATTTCTAAGGAAAATTTAGTGCCTCCATTGTCTCATAGATCACACTAAGAATATAGATAGATGATAAAACAAATTGGGATATGATGGTTCTTAAGGAATGGGGAGAAACATATTCCCTTGTAGGTCCTTCTCTACACCCATGGTAGGAAAAAGGAGTAGGTAAAAACTATTTCTGCATTTTTCATTTATTATCAAAATCTGGGAGAGAAAAAAAAAGAATTTTAACTTGAAGTTAGCGTTGACCAAAAATAAAAAGGGGTGATTGATGTGCACCTTTAATTATGGTTGAATATATTATTTATTATTGGGATTAAATTTATATTTTAAGATTATATTAACATGAAAAAAATTTATATCATGTTGTAAAATAAAGTAGAGTTTCCCCTTACATAAATGGGTAAAGAAGATTAATGAATGTGTTATTTCCCTTGAAGAAAATAGTTGGATAATATAAAATAGAATATTAAACATGTGAGGATAGTTGATTTTTATATATAATTATTGAAGATATGATATTCATGTCGAAGAAATTTAATAAGTTTGAGAAGCCTTGTCTACAACTTGTAAGGAAAGACATTATTAAGGTTGAAGAAGCTAGAAAAATTGAACCATACTGGACATCATGTATAGATGTGAATAAAAAGTGTAAAACACATTCAAAGGTTGAAGATAAGATCTATAAATAATTTTTGAATTTATACTTAGATTTAATAGCTTTAATGATGTTATATTTTGGGTTTACACACTCTTGGATGGTTTTTTGAGAAGGCTGAATATGGTTTGATGAGGACCTAAGATTATTGAAAGATATTATAAATTTATTTTATAAATTATTGATCTTATAGTTCAAGTGGATAATTTTTCATGTCTTGAGTTCTTATGAGTCATTTACCTAAACAATATATGAGTTATTTATACTCTGCCTATGTGTCATCTTAGAGGCCAAGGTAGTGTGTATGAATTATTCTTAAATCTTCATGGGATTTATTGGGAGAAACATATGTGTTTGTGTATGAGTCATCTGTTAGTGTGTATGAGTCATTTCATAATTCTTATCTATCATTTAGATCAACATATATGTCATCCATACCTATATATGTGTCATATGTAGCCTTCATATGTGTTAAGAAAGATTTACATAAATTTTGTGTTTCTATTCGATAAAAATATGAGTACCAAATTTAAGAATCAAATGATGAAATAAATTTAGGATGATGCAATTTTTATTCATACGTGTTCTAAAAAAATAAAATAAAACGTTTCTTATACAAGACTAAAAATCATGAGAGATGATTATCTGTCAATAGATAAGTGGATCAATGCATGAATAATAATTTTAGATACTTTCTTGATTCCTTAAATTAAGATACATAATTTTTAATTATGATGAAAAATGCATATAAAT
Source organism: Viscum album (assembly GCA_963277665.1). NCBI lineage: Eukaryota > Viridiplantae > Streptophyta > Magnoliopsida > Santalales > Viscaceae > Viscum > Viscum album. The sequence continues at coordinate 459,590,373 of OY728163.1, read as the reverse complement.
ATTCCTAAGTTAGGATTTTATTTTTGAATATCATGATTATATTCAAGTACATGATTTGTGAATGATTTTGGAGAGATCAAGTAAATGAGTTACTTGATAATGAAAAATAAACTTATTTGATTTTTATGATTAATGAAGATGAAGTTTTATCAAAGTCAAGAAATTCATTAGATTTTTTATTATTATAGTAAAATTTGATGAGTCTGATGGAAATGGATATAATATAGAAGTTTGGTAATTTTTCCAATCATGAAATATAACAATTTTAGAACACAACTAAGCTAGATTTATAGGGATAAACATTTCGATGATTTTAATGTGTTTTTAAAAATTAATCTCATAAAATATTTGTGATTCATGCTATGTTATTTAATAAAATAATCAAACCGATTTGATTATAATAACATTTACAAATTCAACATGTATTTGTAAAAGTTTATTTATGATTATCTCAAGGTGGAAATGAGAGATCTCTATAATTCAATGCTATGTTGTTATATTTTACACAACAAGCAAGTATTTTATTGGAGATGTTGTGAGTTTAATTTGAAGAAGATTATAAATCCATGCCTGTTGAATAATAAATGATTTTTAAACTTTTTATTATAAATAATTATGATTATTTTTGGAATATTAATATTTTGGGAAATAAAAGTGGGTATTAGATAATATTTATTTTTTGTTTGTAGAAATAAATTCCTCTCAGTATACCATGTGTGGATATTAAAAATGAAAGGTGTTATTTAATAAAACCATATGTGAAACTGATGAAATTGTAAATGAAAGAAAAATATTGAAGAAGGTGTTTTTGTTGATACATATGTGAAAAGGAAAAGGGTTGGATAATATAATTGAGTCTCTAAATGTATAAGAAGACGAAGAAGTATCTACTGCATGTTGTAGTGAGGATGGAACTACTTGACCAATAATAAAAAGTAACCACTTAGTTTTTGGATTAATATAAGATGATTAATATGAATAGTTAAATATATAATTCTAGTCTGATGTAGTTTTATAGGAATAAAGAACAAGTTCCCAAATCCATGTTTGATTCGGTTGTGTTAACATTATATACCTAAGATTATAATGCTGAGTCTAAGGGAAATGGATTTGAGTAGAGCATATCATGTAAATAGATTCTTAAAAGAATTTGGGAGTTTTTAAATAAAGTAATAAATTATTTAATGGTTTTAATCTTTAATATATTATTTTATATGAAAACAATTGTTTGAGGAAAGGGTTTATCTTTTTGGCTACAAAGTCATCCCTTGATAGAACATGGTGATTTACACGAAGATAAGGAAAATAAGACCCGCTAATGTGATTCCATCTTGAAGAAATATAATTGTTTTTAAATGGTTCATTTGTATAAAATTTTAAACCATCATATTCTTAATATAGTGAGATTAGGTTAGGTTAAAAATATCACAGAAATCCACCAGTACTGATAAAAACATTTTAGTAGAGAATCCATGACATAGATGTCCCAAGAACGATAAGGAATTGGATTCTTTGGAGGGGCTGTAAATTGAATTTCTTTTTTTTCAATTTACTAGTTTATCTATATTTTATATATATTAATCATAGGTTAAACAACCCAAGATCAAATAATATTAACCGGTATCATAGGTTCAAGTCCAAATGGGATTTTAAGGTTTATAAAAAAAATTAGAATTTGGTAAAATTGGAAAGCACATAGTTCACCCACTCACAGGTGTATCAACACGTTTCATTGGGACTTAATCCTTATTTAAATTCCATGATCACAATTTTTTTATTCACATTGATTCAAACATTTAAGAAAATATTGGATTTCTCTGTGGGGTGTTATAGATTTGTTTTTGAATTTTTAAATCATTAATCTAGAATACAAGATCACTTATTAATATATATTTTTTAGAATATTGAAAAATAAAAATAATAATACATTATAGGGTATAATTGGTTACTTTCATAGCATCATATATATATATATATTTTATTGATAAAATGAGACTTTTGTTTATTGAGTGATTATTATCTTGAATGATTGGATTTTATTTTTTTATGTTAATCATGATATATAAGAGTTTTTTTAGTATGTTTAATTATGTATATTAGAAAATAAATTTTAATATATACATAAGAACATGTATGGTAAAAAGTTTATAAAAAAAGAAATTTTGTTTGAAAAAAATAAAATTCCCTTAGATATAATAAAAAATACTTAAACTCCCTCTAGCGTGTCATTGAATATACTTCCAAACTATTTTTTTGGCTTTCTCAAAAACATCAATTTTATAGTTTTAGTGAGAACCAACATAAAAAAACCACCAAGAAACCAAAAAAACTTAAAATTTTGATGAAAAAATTAATGATAAACAACCCAAAAGAAGATAAAAATTTCTAAATTCAGACTTTGAACTGAAATTTCACATGTACAAGATACATCAAACCATCAATTTCACAAACTAAACATTAATGTGTATCATTGAACCTATGTCATAACTGCACACACCTAACCCCATCATAGGACATAAAAACACCATCGATGATGCTAGAGAAATCAAATCATCACTATCATCACTGACATAATCCATATTTGGATGAGAAAACCTATTCAATAAAAACAAGATCAATCCACCATCTTCACCTCTAAACTAGAAAAATCCATATTAAAATTAAAGCACCTTACAAAAATTGGAATGATATCTATAAAAAAGTATCATGATTGATGCATTTCCCATAACTGTGGTGCTAATGATAGTTGAAAGTTCCATGAACCATCCATGGAATATCCACCATAGAAAAAGAAAATCAGAGATGAAAATGCCCAATACGAACCTGAAAACCTCCATCCTGAACATCCAAAATTCCAATATAGAATAAATAGTATACTTGAATCTCCCCCTATACATAAAAATATATTAATATTATAAATAATTCTATACTAGTTTCCTCAAAGTAATAAGGAAATCGAGAGGATAAAAGAAACATGATAACATAGAAGATGGAGAAATAAAAAATAATCAGTTGTTGATGAATGCCAACAACACCATCTCAGACCTAACTAAATTATAGGGCAGAAAACTAAGATGGGGTCCCTAATAATGGGTTAGATAATAATTTTATATGAGTGAAGAAAGAAAAAACACTCAATAAGAATAATACTAAGAACTAACTGAGGAGAGAAAAAAAATTTAGAGGCAAACACGGGATTCAACATATCTTCCATGTAGACCACTAAAGTAGACCAAGATGGAGTCAATGTGTGGTGGGTTAGGTTGAGAGGTAAGAAAGAGAGGGTCCCTCCAATTTAGATACCAACAACATGAAATCAATTACCTCTCAGAGAAAATTAAAATAAAATAAAAATAAAAATAAAACAAAACCATGAAACTAGAAACTGAACATGAAAAATAATTAATAGGGGAGATAAAAAATGAATAAGAAGGGATATGAAATGCTCAGAGGAGGAACCATCACCCCCACAATTGGTTTTGGGAGGAAAAACTAGTAAAATATTTGAATTTGTAGATATAGTGCATACAATGAGATTAAAGATCCATAAATAACTATCTATAACAATAATCATAGGGACAAAATTGATATTGAGGATATAAAGCTCTCATTAGTTTGGTTTCTAAGGATGTTTTAAAATTTTTATGACAATTCACTCACTATACATATATATATTATCTATTAAATTTAGTGTTTGTAGGTTATTAAACTATATAAAATTTGATAAATATAAACCCTATCCATGGATTCAATTTTATATAAAAATATTAATATAAAATAAAAATTAAATAACAGTTTTTTATATTCTAAAGTGTAGGATAACATAAAAACTACAAATATCTATATTCAAATTTACTAGATCTAAAATTATAAAAAATATTTTAAAGAGTGAAATTAATTTTGATTAAATTTCATGATCATATTTATTAAATGATAATTCATAAGGGTAAGTAATTTTAATATATTGCATTGAATTTTTTTAATTACATGTTTTATATTTTCAGAATTGAGTATAATATTTTAATTCCAAATTGTGTTCCCTTTAACATCATTGTTTTTCTTTTATAGATTATTAATAATAAAAATATCATGTTTGAGGAATTTTATGCATAAATTTAGTAAATATATATCCATATGAATTTAGATTACAAAAGATATTTGTATTAACCAATTCATGGAATTCTTAATATTTTCTAGAAAACTAAAGTTTAATTTTTAGCATGGAGCTATATTAATAAATTATAATGAAATAAATGGAAATATTATAAAGAAATATTACTTATCATGTCATAGATTATCATGAATCCAACACTGGATATACCTCTACTTAAAGTTTCCAACTAAGGGGAAAATAATAGTGAAATTACTTGAGTGATTCCCTTGATGTTAATACTCATGACTTAGATGTAATGACCTAAAACATCTGTATATATTATACTTATATAAAGTTTATGTTAATAGATTATTCTAAAAATAAAAAAACATTAAAATGAAACCATGATATGTTAAAATAATTTATTACCATTATAATATATCCATTAAATTAATGGGTATAAATAAAAGTGACCATATTATGAAATTTATGAACAAAGAGGAAAGAAATGGAATCGGGTAGTAGAAGTCACCCTGATGAAGCTTATTTATCTAAGAATGGGAATGATGTTCTGTTGATAGGATCTTATATAGATACAGACCAAGAATAACTCAAAAAATTATGATATGATCGAAATCATATCTGAGAGAAATTAAATCTTTTGGAAATTTCCATGAGATATATGATAACTGAATCACTACCTTCAAGTGCCACCAGAGTATATGTTATGCATAGATATTACATGGGGATCACAAGGGGATAATTAAATAGAAATTTGGATGATATAATCAGGTATTTATTAATTTAATAATTTATTTATCACATTTATTTACAGATTTTGTATATTGGATTTAAAAGAAAAAAATTATTAATTTTTCTATATAAAGTGTATTTATTTATATTAAATATTTTAAAGAAAATTATAAATATTTCAATCTGAATAATATAAATTTTTTTTATTGGTTATTTCAAAATTGTCTTAGTATGAGTTTTTTGTATTTTTTCTGATTAAATTTGTTTTTAGGTGAATAGTGAAAAGTACAGATTTTTGTTAAAACTAGACCATTTATGAATCAATAAAATTAAAATAATAAAATAAATTTTATTGATTTTTTTTTCATAAAAATATATATCTATAATAAAATAAATCATATAAAATTAATATGTTGTATTTTAAAACCCCTCAATATTTTTTTTGTAAACTTAATTAATATTTTACTCTAAAAATTTATTTTATTCGATTAGTTTTCATCACTTGTAGAAAAGTAATACAAAAAATGATTTTATATTTTAGTTATTTTGATAATATTATTGAATAAGGTCAATTTCCTTTTTTGTCTTAAAAATATTATTACTAAGATTAATGTTAATGACCACGGTAATGGTAAAACTATTAATTTCAAAGAATAGTTTTATTAATATTATGTAATTTTTATCTAATGTAATAAATTATTTAATTCTGAAAAATGAATATAATATAATGTATAAAACAATATGGAAGTATATTATCTCATATTAAATTATTTATCCATACTAAACATGATTAATAAAACTTAATTGTAAACAAATATTTTTTAACAAAATTGTTTTTCTACATATTTAATGTTTTAATTTTACGATGAATTTTTTCATATTTAGAAATTAAATTATATAAAATCGAGGTTAAATTTAGGTTATTTCACCAAAATTATCTATGATGGGTTATTTTAAATATTAATTAATACATAAGTTACATGGTTAAAAAATAATTACCCCGATATTGAAAAAATATAAAAGTAAAAATATAATAGTAAATGACTTCAAAAACTTTTATACAATTTAAGGAAATAATTAATTGAGGATTTATAGATCAAATATCACCCACACTCAATTATTTCAAAATTTTTTATTCATTAAACATTGAATAGTGAAATGATATCATTTAAAAGCAAATGACATTCACATTACTGTCATTATCTTCACATTTAAATGGGGATCACTTCAACCCATTCAATGGACCCACATACCTGAAATATCCCTGAAACAATCCCTAATTTTCATCTCATATAATTCCATTTTATTTAATAAAAACCTTGGTCAATAAAAGTTATCCTAAGTCCTTTAATTGTATAATGGTCGTCAAGAGAAAGTTCAAGGTCTCAACATAAGTATTACTTACTCTTAACATTTTCTTCTTAATCATTATCTTCCAAACATACCCTGACCTTAGAAATATAATGAATTAAATATCATCATTATTCTCAATTATTATTATATTAATGGTAAACCACTTATTTATTCCTTCCCACCCACTTATAAAAACAAAATAACATTGATCATCCATTGTGCTGACTACCGCCACTACAAAGTGACATATTCTGTTATTCACCATCGCCACTCTTTGATGGTTATAAGGAAAATATTTAATAATAAATGTAACATATATAATATTATTATAAATTTAAATAGAAAAATTATAATACAACTTCAATTCCTCTCATTCTTCAGGAAATAAAAACGATAACCATGCATTGTGCAAACTACACCCTCCATGAAGTAATATTTTAATTTTTCCTTTATATTTTCATTATTTATCAAAACTAATTTAATTATTATTAAAATAAATAAAAAATATAAATTAAATCATTATTATTAAATTATAAGTTTTTTTTAAAAAATATAAAATTTATTAACTATATTCACCCATCAAATTATGGTATGTTGATGTTTGGGTCTGTCAAACCACCAATTTGAACAATGATATAAAACTATATCATGGATTGGTATGAGAAATTAAATTATAATATTATTATATCTTATTAATCAAACTATGATTTTATTATTGTTTTGGGAAAAAATATATTAACTATTTAAATTATTATTATAATATCATCTTTGATTTCTAAAATTACTGAAATAATTCAACACTAATTCCATTTTCATTAAATATAACTAAAAATAATAACAGAATAATATAAGAGAATTATAAATAAATATAAAACATATTTTTTAGTACCTTAAATTATTTGTGAAAAATGAACTTTGGGTGATAAAAAAACACATCTATTACAAAACTAGTTCGAAACAATCATGATAACTGACACCTGATATTGAAAATAGATAATAATTAACTGAAATACAAGTACATAACAATTATTAATGAAAATTATAATATATATATATATGAATAAGGTTGTTAAATAGGTTATTTAGATATTTATTTTTGCTATACAATATATACATGCACATTAGTATCAGTTAAGAATTAAGGTAAGGATTTATTTTCTCAATTTTCAATCCCTTGACACATACTTCTTATTATAAACAAAATTTTCATTGTAATGGTGTGTTTACAACCAATTTAATATTTTTTATCATGTTACACTAAATATTAATAGTATTTAATTTTTCATTTTAAATCAAATCCCTCAAGGGGTTTTCATTTGAATGTTTCTAATATAATATAGTTTTCACTGACTTACCTTTTGATATATTTTCTCATAGACTTTATTACTTGAATATAAATCTAAATATTTTTTCGATCCATACATTCCTTTATTTTTTATTTTATTTTCTATTTTTATCAAGATAAATTACATCCCATTATCAATTACCACTTTATTAATAATTTTTTTTGTCAAAAAAGGGTTAATACCAGTTAAAATAATTTATCTTTCTACTAACGAACCATTTATTTAATGTATATATTTTGCTTCCATCCAACGGTTTACTTGCTTTTTGGGAACCCAAATATGAATTAATTTATATTATCCTCTTAATTATCATAACCAATTTTAAAATGTTTGTGTTATTTCACTATTCATGATGTTGGTTTTATGGAAAACTATTTTTATATATTAAAATATTTTAAATATCATTGATATATTTATTATCTTCTACTCCACATTTTATTTTTAAAAAATTTATGTCATTTTTAAGACGAACCTATTAGATATTTATTAAAAATTAATGTTTTTTCATATCTTTACATTTTTCATCCCATCCTTTTTGAAAATAACTTTTCAAATGAAACTGGTGAGTTAGTCTATCAGAATTTCATTATAAAAATAAGAAAATAAGCTTATTTTTAATTTTTTTAGATGAATAAATTTACTTTAAGTTTTAATATTCTTTGACATGTTACATAATTTTACAATATAAATTATTTTAATACTATTATATGAATAATATTTTAAATTTCATTCATTTAAATGGTTAACTTTCATCATGTTTTTCAAAGTAAAATTCTACTATTATTCAAAAAGTATTTTTAATCTTCCATTATATTCTTTATCTATGTTTTCAAAAATGAGAATCATTTATTCTATAAAAGAGAAATGGTCCATCACCAATTTTTTATTTCATATTCTTATTTGATGTATAACTATATTTTTCTTCAAATAAACTTTCTCTACGAATAACCTATTTTTCTTACATTGACTGAATGAAATTCACCAAGATTATATAATTTAATTGATTGAGGAAATTATATTCTTTACCATATAACCTTTATTTATACAGTGTATGTAACATATTCATTATTATCTTTATTTAATGGTGTTTACTTTGGATCTTAATCGATTTAATTCTATTCCCATTTATTTTCAACGTGTTTATAATGTTATGATTATTGATGGATTTATAAATGATCACTTATGTGATTCCAATATGAAACTAATTTTCTTTCTATTGTTTCTTTATGAGATGATGAATTATTGATTTCATGTGTAAATCATTGGTATGGAAAATGATATATGAATCCCTATATCATCCTATAATGCATTAGTTATGGTTTTACATCTAATGAGATAATGAAGTTTGGAAATACTTGGATTTTGTTCACCATATAAAGGGTGGAAATACTTAGATTTTTTCACAATCCGAAGGGTGAAGATTCTTGGATTTTTTCATTACTTAAATGGTGAGAATTATTGGATGTATTCATAATGATTTCATATGATTATGGTTCTTCCAAAGTTATATAATTCCATTTACTTTGGTCTTTAAAAAATTTCCTTGTCATACTATAGTTTTTTTCTTCTCCTTAAGACTATGTTATGCACTAATGGATTAGGTTTAATGACTCATGTTTCCACCATATATTGATTTATTTCTTATGTTATTCCATGTTCTAATCCTAGAATACTATTTTGTGATATAATATTTAATACATATGATTTTCTTATATATGAACACTATACCAATATGCTCATCTTATTCAAACTTATGATATTTGATTATTATCACACATATTTACCATTATTGAGTATATGATCTCACCACTTTCATATGTTTACATTTTATATGGGTTAAAAAAAAGTAATATGTATGATGTGTCTAGAAGATTTTATTTTCTAAATAATTTATGGGATATGTTGAATACATTTTATGGATTAAGTTGTTTCTTATATAGTGGAAAAATATCCATTAGTTTAAAAAAATGATTTTTTAATTAATGTTTTTCCTTATTCTATAAAATTATAAACCTAAAAGGTATTTGGGATTTATTGTATGAAAATATTTTAATTAAGTAATGTAATTGTGATGGTCATGTTTTTGGGTAGTCATAGTTTGTATTATAAAAGTATTAATATAACATTATAGATTAGGTTGTTAGTTGAGGAAAATTTGAGGGTTGATAGATTAAGTTTTATAGAAAATTTAAAAGGATATATATCCCTTTTTGTTAGTAATTTAATATTTTAGGGAATGGTAATAGATAAAATTTGTGACTTTTTTTGGGTAAATATAAGGGATAAGTCTATGTATAGGATAATATCCTAATCTTTTTGTAACGTATATATTACTTGGTTTTCTAAAAAATAACATTCTTATGCATACTATAAGCGGATTAATGATATTGTATATATGTTACTAGGGGTAATAACCATGATAATTTCATGTTGTGTATCAAATCAATTGTCACCTAGTGCATGAAAAGGAGTCCTAACTACACACCTGGTTTGACACACTTAGGGCATATGATTTGGTTAATCACATAATCTTTATAAGATATTATGAATGATTTATTATGTTAAGGAACTATGATAAGAATTATGAGGGAACCCAACCTAAAGAAAAAAATATTAAAATAAGATTTATTTAGTTTAAACTAATAGAAAATGTTCTAATATAGAAAATTAAGACAATTTGAAGTTATATTTGTCATGTAATTATTATAAAATATTGTTTTATGGTGTTAAATATTCATCAATTAAAATTAACTCTTTTGGGTTCTAGTAGTAGATAACACCCAAAGGAACCATGTTAATAATGGATACCATGGACAATACGATGGTTGTTCTAAAAAGAAACCTAATGGGATAAGAGTTGGAGATAGAATACCGATGCTTATTCCAAACTAGATATCACGTACAATGATTAATGAATTGAAACTATATGGTATTCCAAATAGACTAAATAAGAGAATGATTGAGTCTCATGAAAGCCCAAGTGATGAAGATAATGAAGGAAAGGTGATTAAATTTCCTTCATGTCAGTAATTTTGGAGGATGCACCAAGTAAAAATACCACAAGTAAATGGAAGATGTTTTATCTTTAAAAAAAGATGGAATATAAAAACTAATTTACAAAGAAATTTGAAGAGATCAATGGATGAGTTTAATTTAAAAAATTTTTTATCCGAAAGTAACAATGAAAATTCACTATCATTAATATGGAGAACTTTTAAATTATCCTAGAAAATGACCTAATCCAATGTTTAATGAGGATTACAGGAACTAGAAAAATTGAAGTCTAGGGAATACCTATTCAATCAAAAATATAGAAGTGATTTCTGAAGATAATGTGGAGTGAGGAACATAGATCACCAACTCAAGAACTATTAGTATTTTATTCAAATATTGTTCAAACTACTCCTCTATATATAGTATGTTTTCTAAGAACATAATATCTCCACCCCAATGACTAGATATTGAATTATTAATAAAAACATTTTGTGGTAAGACTAGTATACCCCAAGTATATAATAGCCATGTAATAGATATTTTTATGAAAGTGATTCCTTTAAAATCATATTAAATATACTTTAGTAAAATTTTATATGCTATTACACATGGATTGGTTCTCTTAAAATATAGGCCCCAATAACTTCTAATTTAGGAAAGTCACATCTAAAAAAGAAACCCATATAAACTATAAATAAATGGATGACTAGAAAAACCCTAAAAAAATTACTCCCATTATATTGGTGAATTTAACACAAATGGTTAAGGAAAACCCAAAATTATTTATATTACTATTATGAGGTTATATATGAGTTCACAAGTCATAAAAAGGATAATTAGGCTGAAACCTCATTAAAAATTAAATCTGAATTAATTTCTATCATAAGCTTAAAATTTTATTAGTTAGGAATAACTAAAATTGCAAAGGAACAATTTATTTAAAGGGGGATAATAAACTGAACCCTTAGTATGTATTTTACCTATATAATTATTATGTTAATTTAATATTTTACAAAAAAGAAAAAACTAAAATTTAAATATTGATATGTTAAATTAAAATTTTACAAATATAATATAGTCAGTAAATTTGTGGGTATAAAATAAAGTAACCATATTAATAAATATATGAAAATAATGGAATGAAATGAAATTAGGTAATGGATGTATCTAATATGAAGCTAATTTATTTGATCTTAGGAAGGATGTAGCTTCTCAAAGATTGTATCTAGACCAATATCAAGATGAACTCATATAATTATGGTACGAGAGAGATCCTATTCTAAAAAAATTCAACCTCATGGAAATTTCTACGTGTTCTATGCTAGCAAAATCACAACCCTCAACTTCCACCATTGAATAACTTATGCTTCGATATTTCAAAGAGATATTGACTGGATATGTAACTATAAATTATTATGATATAATTAGGTATTTATTAATATATTAAATTATTTCTCACATGTATTGTATGCATTTTTCATTTTTACTTTTAAAGAAAAAATATTTTTTATTTTTCTATAAAAATTGTTTTTCATTATATTTCATATATAAAAACTTAATTTATAAATTTTAAAATCCTAACTAAGTAAAAATAATTAATTTTTTTATAATTACAAAATTATATCAGTATGATTTATTTGAGTTTTTTATGAAAATAATGGATCTATGAAGGGGATAGAAAAAAAATTTCTTCAATGCTCTCTAGAAAATTAGAAGCTCTAACTGACCTATCTCGCTTCTTAAAGATAGAGACCATATTCTAGAGTAAATACAAGACCTCTCAAAACACATTGTTGTTTTTTACATGAATATATTTAATGTTCCAGCCAAAAATGAATCTTTAATAAAATATGTCATTTGAAAACTCATTTCTAAATAGGACAACAGAATTCCCATAGCCTCCCTGATATATATTGAAATTAAAGATGCTATCTTTGGCCTCAAAAAAGAAAGTTCTCCTAATCTAGATGCCTTTTTCTATCACTTATTTAAATTTTATTGTGATATCATCCAACATGATGTCTATAATCTGGTTAAGTACTTCTTAAAAAATGGTTCTCTTTCACATGGATTTAATGCTCAATTTCTCACTTTAATTCATAAAGTGGATAATTCTAGTGACATCAGTAAAATAAGGCAAATTGCACTGGTCAATACCATACACAAGGTGATCACCAAAATTCTATATAACATTTTAGATAAAATATAACATGAAATTGTTTCATGGAATCTGGTTATATTTATCAAGTTTATAAATATCCAAGACTTCTTACTCACTGATTTAGAATCTCTCAACCTTCTTAGGAAGAAAAATAGAGGTGACAATATTTCCCTCAAGGTGGACATCAAAAAATCCTTAAACACAATCAATTTTAACATTACTGGTGAAGTGTTATTCAAATTTAGATTTTATATTAAATTCATAATTTGGATCAAATCCCTTCTTGGCTCAACTCATATCTCTATCCTCATTAACAGATCACTAGAAGGTTACTTCACATGTCCAAGAGGGCTAAGGCAAGGTGACCCTATTTCTTTGATTGTATTTTACATTGATGAGGACTATCTTAGAATAATTTTTATTAAAATGGATAATGAACGTGATTTGAAGACTATCCAGGCTGCTTAAGGTACCTCTACTCCCTCCCATCTCTTTTTCACTGACAACATTATTATTTCCATCCAAGGATACAGGAAAAATATTAACAACATAAAGAGTGATATTTAACACTATAAAAGTGTTTCGGGCTAATAAGTTAGGTGGGGGAAATATTTTTTCTACCTTGGAAAAATTTTCAATCCTTCTAAAAATGTTAAAATTCAAAATACTTTGGGATTAAGAGAAGGTTATGTTCTCTTCAATTAATTGGGTGTGCCACTCTTTCGGGGAAGACCTAAGGCTTACCACTTCACCACTATATTGAGTTATATTATAAGAACATTGTCCTCATATAAGTGGAAATCCATTTTAATGATAGGGGGAATATGTCTTGTCAAACACACTATGATTTCAAAGTTGGTTTAATCATTCATGGTCTACTTATGGATGACCTCACAAATAAAAATAATCAACACTGCTACGAGGAACTTCATTTGGAGCTGTAGCATCTCGATGAGGAAAATTTTCACAACCAATTAGAATTAATGTTGTAAACCCTACACTCTAAGGGGGCTAGGAATAAAAAAATAGAACTATTCAATCAATCCATAAAAGATAAATTCATACGGAAACTGGGAAACAAAAATAAAAAATCCCTATATCTCCTTAGAGTTAGATTAATAGAGCATTTAAAATCTAGAAAACTAAATTAATTGGAGTCATCAATCTGGCCTGGATTAAGAACAATGTTTTCCATGGTTAATATGAGTGCTTATTTGTTGGTCAGTACTAATGATTCTACCAATTTTTGGCAAGAAAATTGATGTGGACTTCTTCTCTGAACTTGCACAGCTCTAAAGGACAACCAATGAAACCCTCAAACTCAATTATAGATCAATTAAGAAACATGTAAACTCTATTAGATGAACTCAAATTTGACATCTATAATGTGGTCTTCATGCCATAGGAAGACTTCTTCGTTTGGGAATAGAGCCCAAATTGTTTTCTTGACTCAAAAACGTTCTACTACCAGGAAATGAAAGGCTGACCTAGCTGGATTGGTAATTTCAACAACTGATGTATGCAACCTTTACTCTTTTCACTTATTTGTTGAGTTGTTTATAACATGATTCTATTGGATGAATGCCTTCAAAATTGAGGTATTTCTCTTTGCTCAAGACGTGAATTATGTCTCTAACATAGGGAATATATGGATCATCTCTTCCATTCATGTAAAACAACTGTATCACTTTAGAAATTTTTGTTTTAAAGGTTTGACCCACCTCCCTTGTACATAGCTAGAATTGATAATTTTCTGCTCGAGGTTCTCAATATTTAGATACCCAAGCAGCTTATGAACTTATTCAGAGTTTCATGTGAAGAGGTATCACATCCAATATGGCATGGAAAGAATAAATTAATGCATGAAAATTCTCCTTTTACAATGCATTCTACTATCACAGACATCTCCAACATGATCTAGTCCGCAAATAAACTTCAAAGAGGGTTCTGCAACAATTCAATTTTTGATTTCTTTGTGTTACACTATCTAAAGTATACAATCTATTTTCCTCCCCACCATGATTAACTCAATTTGTTCCGTCATCCTCTTATTTTTGGATGGTTTAAATGCAACACTGATGTGGCCTCTAAAGGGAATCCTAGGTCAGTGGTCTTTGGGGTTACTACCAGGGACAACATAGGTAATATCATTGACTGTGCCTACGGACCGTGTGGGAAGTCTATATCCCTATAAGAATAAATTCTTGAACTTATTACTACTATACACGTAGCACAACAAAGCAATTGGTTTGTGGTTTTTTTGAATGTGACTCGACTACTATTTTGAAAGCAGTGAGGCTAGGTAACATTCATCTATCATGGAAGATCACTACAAGATGGTCTGACTGCATGAATAAGATTTTTACAATGAACTTCATCATCACTCATGTCTTGTGGGAGGTAAATGCATTGGCTGATGCTCTTTCAAATAAAGGAGTTGTCGAGGATGCCTCCATTCATGCTGATACTTTACCCCATGACCTTATTCCGATTCAAAAAACACATCTTTAAAATCTCTTCTTTTGGTCTGTTGTAACTATATGTTTACTTAATAATAAGATCTATGATGCCCATTTTTCTAAAAAATGGGTTTTAGGTGAATAGCGACAATACTGATTTTTCTAAAATGGTTACATTTATGGCATTATCATAATAAAATAATGTATTAAATGTTTCGAAATATTTGCCTATAAAAAAACCAGTTAAAATTACTATGTTTTATTTATAAATCCCATGTTTATCATTTGTGTAACTTCAGTAATATTTTACTCTAAAAATTGATTTATTCATTAATATTAAAATTTAGTTTTCAACCCTTGAAAATATTAAATCCAAAAAAAATTCATATTTTAGATAAAAATTATCTTATTATCTAATAAGTTCAATTTCATTTTTGATCATAAATTTCTGATTACTATAATTAAAGTTATTGACTATGATATTGGTTAACCTGTTATTTTAAAAGAATAATTTTATTTAAATAGTGTAATATTTATCAAATCAAATGAATTAATACCTTCTAAAAAATAAAATTAATATAACTTTTATTCTATATTTAAATATTTTATCACTCATTTCATTCATAATTAATACTAAATATTATTAAGAACAATTAATAGAAAGAATAAATTGTTTCTATGAAATAATTATTCAATATGTAAATTGTTTCAATTTTAATGAAAACATTTTTTATATATAAATTTAAGTATATTAAATGGAAATTATATTTAGGTATATCACATGAAAATTATTATAAGAGGGTTTATTTTATATGTTTATTAAAACATAAGTTATTTGGATGAAAACCAGTTAACCAAGTAAAAACAAAAAAGGGTAAAAGAAAAAAAGAGTAAATGACTTAAATATTGTTTTAAAACCTGTTGAAATAATTATTTTAGGATTTCTAAAGCCAAAATCAACCTAAAAATAATTATTTAAAACTTTGGAGACATTTACCATTGAATGTTGTAATGAAATCATTGAAATTTAATGGGTATTAACCACAATACCCTTTCATCAGTTTTAAAAAGGGATCTCATACACCCTTTCAGTGCCCCACATTCCCTTAATAATATCCTTTAACCCATTACAAATTTTCCAATTCAATAATATACACGAATTTTATAAAGACTCTGGTCAATAAAATTTACCTTATGTTCTTCAATTCAAAGGAGTTCATCAAGAGGTATTTCACAGTCTCGATGTAAGTATTACTTACTTCTTACCTTACCTTCTTTATATTCTTCTTCCAATCCTACCATAAACATAGTAATATAATGAAATAATTATAATTATTATACTTAATAGTAAATATATTAATGAGAAAAAATTTATTTATTCCATTTCATGCACTTATAAAAATAAATGAATATCGATCGTGCGTTGTGTAGACTATCACCTCCATGAAGTGACATCTTCTATTTTTCACTACCATATATCTTAATTGGATATAATAATGAAATTGAAAAATTAAATTGAAATATATAATACAATTATGAATATTAAAAGGAAAATTATAATACACATTTACTTCCTCTCATTTTCTATGAAATGTAAATGTTAACCATGCGTTGTTCTGACTAATATCTCCACAAAGTAACGTTTTTAATTTTTCATATTGATTATCATATTTTATCAAAAAAAATAGTGAAAACCTTAAAATAACCTAAATAATATAATTATTCTTCAAATATAATGATATTATATAAAAATAATCAATTCCCCAATTGTACTCATAATTCAAATTGTTGCTTATTTATGTTCGAGTCCATATAACTACCTACATGAAAAAAACTATAAAAATATATCATGGTTAAATAAGGGAAATTAAATAATAATATTAATATAAGTTAATAATAAAATTATTATTTTTTATTCTTATGGAATAGTTATATTATTTATTTAAATTATTATTAAAATATCTTCTTTTATCACTAGAATGAAAAAATAAGATGACACTTATTCTATTTTTACATAACATAAATGAAACACTAATGAAATTATATATAATATTTTTAGTGAAATATAATTTATCAATTATAATAAATTAAATTCTATATGAATGATGAATATTGGGTGAATAATAATGAACAACACCGCTATTGTGAAACTAGTTCAAAATGATCAGGATAACTCTCATATGATATTTAAAATAGATAATAACTATCCAATATGCATGTAGATAATTATTATAAAGGATGTTTATAAAAGTTTATAAAAATGAATAAGGTTTTGAAATAGGATTTTATGATATTTATTTATTTTATACAAGAGATTCAATCACTTTATTAGAAATCATGAATTAAGGAAAGGGTTACATGTCTCAATTTTTAATCCCTTGAGACGTGCATCTTGTTATACACCATGTTTTATTAATAATTGTGTATTTTCTTACATTTTAATTTTTTTATTTAAATCATCTAATAAATAATTTTATTTAAGGTTTAAATTTAAATAAAATCATTTTAGGGGATTTCATTCAAATATTTATAATATCATAGGTGTTTTATCAACTCAATTTAGGATATATTGGGTCATAGTATTTCTTACTTAAATATAATTACCAATATTTATTTGATCCTTTAATTACCATATTTTAAATGGCATTTAATTTTTTTCTTAATGGGATTTACTTATTATCATCAATAAAATTTTCTTTAATGAAATTTTTTCTAAATAAATATTAACTTTGGGAAGAATAAATCCCATTCTTACCAAAAAATAATTTTATCCATGTCCATATTTTCCTTTCTAATAATGTTTTCCTCTATTTTTATAACTAAAATATGGATTAATTCACGTGATCCTCTTATAACCAATCAATACTTTTCAAATGGAGTTTTTACTTCCCAATTTATGATATGTGTTTTCTCTAAAGGTGTTTGAAAATATTATAAGGTTTTATGTATCTTGGATATATTTCATATTATACATGGAATATTTTATTCATAAAACCTTTATGACCTTTTATTACACCATTATTGGAGAATTCATAAAAATTAATATATTAATAAAACATAAAATTTTTCTTCCAATCTTTTTGAAAAGTAATTTTCAAAACAAAATGGTGATTTTTTAGCTCATAATTACATTATAAAAATAAGAAAATAAACATATTTTTAAAAACATTTCATGTTATTTTATTTCACATAATTTATATATTCTATCCATTGTTTCATGGTTTTAAAATGTAAATTATTTTACCGTTATTTGATGAATTTTATTTAAAATATTTTTCATTGAAAGTTTTCATTTCTGTCAACCTTATTAAGATAAAATTTTACTATTATTATAAATGTATTATTAATTTAGTTGTTGACTATTTAACTATATTTTAAAAAATTAGAAATGTTAATTATATATAAGATAAATGATCCATCACTGTGTTTTTCTTTCCTAATCATGTTTAGTATATCACTATAATTTTTTATCCAATTCATTTCATATGTGAATACACTACTAAGATTCCATTGATTAAAGGATATTAATCTAGATTCCATGGATCGATTGGATGGTGAAATTAATTAATTAACTATATTACCTTTATCTATACATTGTAAATAACATAATCTTTAATATCTTGTTTTAATTGTGTTTAACTGGAAAGAAACATGATGTCATTAGATAACCATTTATTTTCTTTGGGTTAATCATGTAAGAATTCGTAATGGATTTATGAATGATCCCTTATCTGAATCCATTTTGAAAAGGACATGAAACCCATTTTATTTCCCATGGTTCCTTATAATATGATAAAGGAATCATTTCATGTTGCACTAATGTGTATTGATGATGATGGATGGGGTCTAATATTTCCCCCTAATGCATTGGTAATGTTTCTACATCTCATGAGATAATGAAGCATGAACATATTTGGATTTTATCACAATCTAAAGGGTGGAAATACATATATTCCTTCATAATCTAAAGGGTATACTTACTTGGATTTATTCACAAAATATAATGTGGAAATACATTTATTTTTTCCATAATGTTTCCCTATGTTTATGGTTTCCCACATTTTTATCATGCTCTTCATTTTAGGCTACACTAAATTTCCTTGTTATACCATAGTTTTATCAATATCAATATTACTATGTTATTATCTCATGAATAATATTTAATGAATCATATTTAAGGAATCATGTTTCCAAAATCTTATGATTCATGTATAATGTTATACCATATCATATTCCATGACTAATTTTTTATAAACTCAACATTATTGAGTATGATTTTATTATGTATCGTAATTATAATAACATGCACATCTTATTCACTCTTATGATATTCAATTGAATTATCTTATGTTTACCATTACTGGGCATATGAACTCATTTTTTTAGGATTCCATTTCTAGTATTATGAAGAAATGTAATATGTATGATGTGTCTATAGTAGAGTATTATTTCAGAAGTTTTAGGGAGACATTGAAGATATGTTATGGATTAAGCAGTGGTGTATATAGTCGAAAAAATTTCCATTAGTTTAAACATGAACGAGTTTTGTTAATTATTGTTATGTCTTAATTCTCTAAAACTATAAACCTAAAAGGTCTTAAGAATAAATTATAATGAAATATTTTATTTAATTCATGTAACTGATATGGTCATATCTCTGGGTAGTCATATTATAATATCATACAATTTCATTGATATTATAGAAAAAACTCCAATGATTGCCTACTAATTTTAAACCTTATAATGGATTGAATGATTTATTGTGAGATACGAAAAAACATAAAAAGATACTACTATCACTCCTTGGTACCTCTCATCTTATAAATTTTTTTTTGTAAATGAAGAATCTATTTTTATTTCACTTGGGTCATGGAGGAATGTCATTAATTATAGTCAAGAGTGAAATTCACTAATGAGTGGTAACTAGAGACCCTTTGTGGTTCTACGACTTCAATAAATAAATAAAAAATCACTAGTTTAGGAATATTTTTTGGATTTTTTATCCCATTTATTTTTTAATCCATGAATCATTTCAAATTTTTTTTATCATAATTATATTGAGTATTAATTATTTAATTTTTTTTAAAATTAAATGAGTTATTTTATTTATTCTAATTATATTTATTAACATGTTTTATATGTTAATGGTTCAATCTCATTTAATAACCAGTGGTTAATTTTAAAAAGTAGTTGTAGATCAAGAATATATAGACTAGTTTTTAATTTATTAATAAAAAATCACTCCAAACAGATAAATTTGTTTATTATTATCTCATGAAATATTTATTTCATTATAATGATATTTTACAGTATAAATCAATTTGAATATATATTTACACTAATATTTATATATCATAAAACAAAATTAAAAAACATTATAATTATGGTATCATATTACATAAATTATTGTATTGGAGATAACATACGTTGAATCCATTACACTCCATATAGAATATTTTTTTAATTAAATCAACATTAAACACTTCATGAAACTTTATTAACATCTTCAATAATTTCATAAAAATTCTAAAAATAATAATTCTAATAAAATGAAATATAATGATTCTAAAAACTCAAATAATATCCCAAAATTATTTCTTCTCTTTTTTAGTAAATATTTCCTATTATAATTATTTATATTTTTATACCAAAATCCATAAGTAATTCATACATATAATAACCCAACCATGGAATCATCAAATTACTTTTTTGGGTTCTTGTGTTACCTTTTAATACTATTTGATTTCTCAACAAAACATTAACAATGTGAGTTATCTTTTTTCATAGTAATCCATCTTTATAATAAAATTTATTTAGAAGTTTTTCATCATATGAGGGTTTATTATTTGTTTATATAAAATATGATTTTATATCTATAAATCATAGGGTATGGCCTTAAAAATAGTTGAAATATAAAATATATGGTGTGCATGAGAGTGGTTTTCTATATGTTTCATTCTATAGTCTATTGTCCCTATAGAATTAATAATTTATCATGTTTAGATATAACATGGTATATTCTCATTCATCATTATGATCCTTTTAACTCTATTTTAGGGAGATATTAAAAGTAATAAAATTTCACTAACATGGATCTCAATATCACATTAATAAATTTTAACATAGATATTTGTTTTGACATTGGTATTCCTTAATATATATTGGGATAGATTTTATTTTCTTAATAATTTCCAATAAAAGTTTTGATCTAATATAATTCTTTTAGAAAAAATTAATGAAAGTATTTTTTGGTTGGTTTTGTTATAAATAGTACAAAAAATAACCAAAATGACCCATACTGAAATTAGAAACATTAATTTAAGTTTTTTATGATGTTTAATGAAATTGAGAGGACCTATAGTGAAGAGAATAAAAATAAACCATGGTTGGGTAAATCTTTCCATGGTGAGCCTGTGTAGTTTGTTAAAATTCCATAAATGTTAAACTAAACTGTATATAGTTTAAAATATATATTTTAATATATATATTATCCTCAATGTTAAGAAAAAATATCATTATTTACACCATGGTGAAAATAGTCATTTGTAAATTCCCTTTCCAATATGGGATGAGAAATAGTAATGTGATAGTTTGGAAGTAATTTTATAGTTGGATAAAAATAGAGTTGTTACTAAAAAATATGTTATTATATTATAGAATTTTAAAGGAAATATTAGGGAAAGTTAATGATCAATAAAACATGAATAATAAAACCATATAATAGTAATTAGTGGATTTTAGAAATTTTTATAGAATCCATGTATGATAAATAGAATACTCATTATGTTGGTCATGGATTTAATCATTACTCTATAGATTGATATTGTATTTTTCATGTCTATACCAATATTTTTTTGGAGATTATCATTCTATGGCATATTTAAAATATAATTTAAAAAAATGACATTGAAAAAAAATATCCATTGTAATATTTAGTATCTATAGTTTTTAGAAGTAAATTTCATATTTGGGGGACCTTTTTTTTGTGGTACATATTATTTCATGATTTATATAATATTATTTAAGAATTAAAAATCACCATATAATGTAACATGTGAAATATTAATACTTTATTATGAGAGTATTTATTGTTTTACTAATGTTTATATAGATGGTAATGTCCTAAAAATATGGTCCTATAGTCAATGTAATGGGCTAAATTCCCACTCGGCCTTTGAGCTATGTAATGGGTCTCCCTCTACCCAGTTAAAGAGGTATTTTCTTTTCTTTAATAATAAATTAGGATTCGACCAAAACCTTTTAAAAAATATTAAAATGATATTATAGATCATTATTAATATAAAAAATAATTGATTTTAAGGAATACAAGGCATAAAATAAGCGTGAAGAAATATGAAATTTAATTCTTTTTGTTTATATCCTTGTTAAAAACACACCATCCACAAAATCCCTTTCCTATATTTTTCAAAGGAAAATGTTCAATTAAATCAAAGAATGAATAACAAAAAATGAACAAAATCATAAATTGTACCTTGTTCATTTAAAATCAATTATTTTATATTCTCATCATTGGTTTGTTTTTTATTAAATACATCAATATTGTAATCCTCTAGAATATCCACATGTTCACCAAATCTTCTAGATTATAGATTTATTATTCCATAGTTCTAGCATAGGAAATCAATGATCTTTAAGATGTTACTTTGATCAGGTGAAAGTGTTGGCTCAATCAAGAATTTGGGATCAATAAAACCTTATTTATTTTTAAATATCTCACTCTATCTTGAGATATAATATTAGTGATCTCAAATTTTGATAAAATGGTTTATCACACTTTTATTGAGTAAAAAATTCAATTATATACTTAGGTTATACATTCCAAAATTAAGGTTGATCCCCTTGAAAGTTATGAAATTCACTTCAAATCCTTGGGGTATAATTATGACATAATTAAACATTTTAAAATTTTCATAAATATTTTATTACTATCTTTTAACACTTTAACATGTCATGTGATAAGATACTATCAATTAAATTGGATTGTATGATCCCAAAATAATTTAACAAACCTTGAACATACAATGTTCAATGGAAAAATCATATTTTATCATATTCACTTTTATGATCAAAGAACATATGAATACCTTGATAAATAGATTCAATAATAATTATTATAAAAAATAATTATATTATTGAATCATTTTAAAATTCCTTTTACCACACTAAAATGTTCATTGGAACCAACACATGGGGCCACATCATTCTAAACTCATATTTATTCAAATAGGTGGAACTTGTGGATACAATTAGTGTGTAAACCTCTAGTTCTCTATCTCAATAGAAGTGTGTCTAGCTCACTGACTAGGAGCAGAGTCTAGAAACCCATAATGGTCCCTAAGGAGATTTGGAATTTAATTGTTGCAACAACCTCCTATAAACATAATTTGTGTAATATAATCACATTGTCTCAAAATTTATTATAATGCATGATGCACACTATAGTGATAATCCTTTGGATAATTTATATATTTCATGATGATAATAGAAATATTTAATATATTTCACCATATCCATAGATTTAGTGAAAGATATTCCATCCTAGTAAACCTATTCTCATGATATATATTTTTCTTAATATGGAAGAGAATTTTTTTATCTTGATCATTCAACCAATGATATAACACCAATGACACACCCAACACAAGATACCTCACTCTGACTTAAACATAATGGTTTTTACTTTCATCAAAGTATGTGATAAAATGGTGCACAATAATAATGATATCAAGTAAAGAGAATAATAAAAAAATCATAGATAGAAACAACCAATAAAAACTAAAACATGTGGTGTTCCTATTGACATGTCTTTCCTCTTGATCTCATGTAATCAAGATTGAAAAGTACAAACTTTATGAGAACAATTCTCAATGATTATGATCCCACAGAACCTAATATTTATCCCTCATCTATGCCCCATTAGTATGATGTATCTAGACCACATGTCATATATTTAGGATTACGGTCACAGTATCTCAAGTGTTTTATTATACATGGTAATTTCTATAACATTTTGAAATGACAGATAATTAAAATAAATTTCCATGTATGTAGTGGATTAAATAATATAAACACTATTATAGTAAAAATAAGCACATGTATATATATCAAAATATATGCACTTAATGTTAATAAATTTATATAAACGAGTTGGGTCTAGGTATCCCACTCATAGAACTCTCACATGTACTAGATCCAA
This sequence comes from Viscum album, assembly GCA_963277665.1. Classification (NCBI taxonomy): domain Eukaryota; kingdom Viridiplantae; phylum Streptophyta; class Magnoliopsida; order Santalales; family Viscaceae; genus Viscum; species Viscum album. The sequence goes on along the minus strand of OY728163.1, from coordinate 459,565,997 downwards.
CTACTAACAATTCACAACCTACTAGATCTCACATGAGAATCAAGATTCTACTAAGTTATAGATTTAGTTAGGGGGTCTGCCAAATCATACCATGTGGATACTCTACTAACTATAACTTCATCTATCAAATTAAAATATTTCAAGAGATGAAAAATTTAAAGTATATTCTTTTTTCCTCTTATGTGACCTGGGCTCCATAGAAAGCACAACATCTATAGCATTATCAGGGAACACCATAACATGGTATACACTGCTAGGTAAAACACCTTGTTCTGAAAAAAAAATATATCCCAACTGATTCCTTAGCAATATAATAAATCTCTATATAATCAGATTCATCAAAATATTTGGTGACCAAAAACTACTTCGAGCTTCTCCAGACCACTACACTATCATTCATGTAAAATACATAGTCTAAATTTGGTTTCAGATCAACCTTATTTGTTTTATGTCTATAATTATTATACCCCCTCATAAATTTCTACTCATCTCCATCATACATAAGGAACATATCCTACATACAACTCAAGTACTTTAGGATGGTTTTTATAGCTGCTAAATGCATCTCTCCTAGATTAGCTTGATATCTTCCCACAATTATTAAAGGAAAGGAAACATAAAACCTAATAAATAGAATAGAATACATGATAGATCCCAATTTTTAAGAATAGGGGTTTCTAAAAATTCTTTCCATATCCTCATATGTCTATGAACACATCTTTTTAGAGAGATTAATGACATGTGACACTAGAAATATTCCCCTCTTAGATGGTTCCATACTGTACCTTTTCAGTACCTTTTCAATATATATAATTTGGCTAGGACCTATAAGATTATGAGATCTATATTGATATATTTTTATACCTATAATATATATTTCCTCACCTATGTATTTTTTATAGAAGCATTCATTTAACAAATTCTTCACTGAATGCATGGCTTGCAATTTGTCTCCCAATAACAAAATTTCATTAACATATAATACCAGGAAAATAATGGAACTCCCACAAACCTTATTATTAACACATGGATCATTTTAATTCTAAATTAAACCATATTATCTTGTTGAATCATAAAAATTAACATTACATGATTGTGATGCCTACCTCAATCCATATATGGATTTGTTCATCTTTCTTTCTTTTTTTAACTATTTGACATAATAAACCCTTCTATCTATGTAATATAAATGTCTTCAAAATCTCCAATTTAGAAAATCTGGTTTTAGATAAATTTTCCAAATTTCATAATCCTGGAATGATGATTTAAAATATAATATTCTAATAGATCTCAACATTGTGACTAGAAAGAAGGTTTCATGATAGTAGTTACATTGACACTTACTATTGGGTGTATATGAGTATTCAAGAAAAATATTGAAAAGCATGGTTAAGTGAGAACCTATAAAGAATGATTGGTTGGTAATGGTTTCATCATAGTTGATACCGTGAAATGGCCTAAAACCCTTAACAACCAATAATTATTTATGGGCATTCACCTAAACATCCTTATCCATGTTTTATTGAAAGCCCATTTGCACCCAATTTTTTTTACATAAGATGATTAGTCTACTAAAATCCTTACATGATTTTGGTACATGTGATCTATTTAAAACGCAGGGATTCATCCCAATTCTTGCATCCTTTCCATACACTATGTCCTTATAGGTTATACGTTCATCATTCACTAAGAATAAAATTTCATCTAACTTAGTGATGTGAAAAACATATCTCTCTGGTTATCAAACCTCTCTAGTAGAACTACAAAGTACTTGTGTATCAAGAATATCATCATATCCCACAATCACTTTTGGATATTATTCAAGTACCAATTATTGTACATTTGGATTATTAACGTCATAAAATTCAATATTTCCCCCATAGTTTCCATTATAAATGTGTTCCCTTTCTTGAGATATAGAATATTTTATTACAATCACATTTTTATCAGAAGGGTTGTATAAGTAATATACTTTAACCTCTAACGGATAACTAACAAAGATGAAATTCATGCTCATAGATGCAATTTTTTTGAAAAACATCATATAAAAACACCATATCCCCATACACTTATGGGTACTCACTTGAACATCCTTATCCATGTTTTCTTGAATACACATTTACACCCAATATGTTTTACATAAAATGGTTAGTCTACAAAAATCCTAACATGATTTTGGTACATGTGATCTATTTAAAATGATGGATTCATTCCATATTTTGTATCCTTTCCATCCACTATGTCCTTATAGGTTATACATTCATCATTCACTAAGAAGAAAATTTCATCTAACTTAGTGATAAGAAAAACATATCTCTCTGGTTATCAAACCTCTCTAGTAGACCTACAAAGTACTTGTGTCTCACGTGAGTATCCATGCATTTTAGCATCTAGAATACACTTATGTGTGTTATATTGGGTTTATTTCCATACCATAACTTATATAGAATCCCATTTTCTGATTTTTCTAGTAATCAATTTAGTTTAAGTACTAAAATCTAAAACATATATCACCAATAGAATAAAGGTATAATTTCATGAAGCATCATCAATCTAACCATATAAATTAGGGTCTGATTCCTCATTTAACTAACACATTTCTACTAAGGTTTATAAGGATTGTTGAGTTGGGAAACAATCCCACACTCCTTTAAATGATCAATGAAAACTTGGTTAAGATATTGTCTACCACTTTCTGAGTGTTTTTCTTAATCTTTTTACCAATTTGATTTTATAATTAATTCTGTAATTCATTAAACATTCCAAAGGAATCTAACTTATAAATTATTAAGTAGATATATTCATATCTTATATAGTAATCGGTAAATATATTGATGTAAGAAAAACCACCCCTTTCCTCTACTGGAAATAGACCCAATACTTCAATATGAACCAATTCCCATAGTTTTTGGGCTCTTTATCCCTTCCCATCGAATGGTGCTTTAGTTATTTTACCTTGTAAATAAGAGATACATGAATCCAAGTGTTTTAAATAAATAGAATATAAATACCCTTCTTTGTGTAGTTTTATTAAACTCTTACTAATTATAAGATTGAGCCTAATGATCTATAATAATGTCAGATATGTGTTTTTCTCAATGGATTTTTCATTAATTTCATAAAGTGGATTTTTTAGTTAAAATATGTATAATCCATATTTAAGATGTTTCCTACCATAAAATATGTTTTTCTTAGACATAAGACTACATTTATTTCCAAACTAAAATAAAATACCATAGTTTCTAAACTTGACACTAAGATTATGTTTATTATAACAGATGGTACATAACATATGTTACTCAGTATAAGAAAAATTATTCTAGAAAAAGTAACATGATAATCTCTCACTTATAAGGTCCTAGTCTTGCACTATTTTCTACTAATAGATCAATGTCACCTTTTTCAACTGTCTTGAATCTATATAGATCCTGTATTTTATTACAAATTCATGATCCACATGTAGTATCCAATACCCAACTTATTGATAGATGCAAATTTAATTTAATAAACAATATACCTAAAGAAGTAGTGTCACCTTACTTATTATTCAAAGCTATTATCTTCATATTCTAGTGGCCCTTTATACCACATGCAAGAAAATTTAATCATTTTTATTTCCCTCACTTTGTATATTATGATTCTTAGAAGTGTGTTTCATTAGTGACTTTGATTGGGACCTATCCTTTTCTACTTATATTTTCAGTTTTATGGATTGATGGGTTTGAATTATTCATATAATTATATTATTAGAGAACCAAAATAAAAAAACTAGGAGTGACTTATTCCTGTTATTTATATTATATTTAACAACTAATATAAAAAATCTATGTGATAAAGAGGCAAGAATGGGATCAATTTCTATTTCTTTTTTCAGTTTTAAGCCAAGGGACTCAAGTATCTCAATATACTAGATCATATTTAACACCTGATAAACTACCTGATTCCCTTATTCCAACCAACATATATATAGAGGACTTAATATCTCATATCATTCTTTTTTATCTCTCTCTTGATATAATTCATGGAGGTAAGATAGAATTTGGAAAACATCTCTATCCTCATGCATTTTATGCAATTCAATCGATATAAATAAAAACATAAAGCACTAGAAATCTAGGGCATAATCTATATTATTATTGTATTTATATTTATCCACCTTTCTTTCTCCATATTATGGAACTATAGGAAGTAGATATTTGAGCACATAACATTTCTTATCTTTTCATAGATTTGTGTGCCAACTCCTGTACCACTTTTAAAAGTTATGACCGATAATGAAATTATATTTAATAAATATTGATCATATTGAAATTGAATTGGAGACGGTTTATATTTGATATAAAATATTTAAATTCCTCATATTAGTAATTTATCTTGATTACCAGTAGAAATTTTCAAATTATTAATTTTAAACACCTCAAACAATTTTATCAAATCCCATCATACCTCACTTACTAGATTCAAAATACCCAGTTTCTTCAGTATTATAGTGGAAAGAATACTTAAACCTCTCTTCATAGACCTATCAATAGAATCACCACTACTTTAAGAGTTTAAGGTTGTATTTAGATAGTCTAGCTACATTAACTCATTTAATACTTGATCTATTGAGTGGAGTCCCATCTTCTATTAACTGTTACAATTCATTGCCTATAAAGTTGAAACAATCTAGACAAATATTATTATTGTCTATAAAATTTAGTTAAGTTGAATCACTACTCTTATACAAAATCCCCATTAGTAAGTGACACATTAAACTAGGACAAAAAAGCACCTAGAACAAATTGTTGTGTCAAAATTCAAGTGATGGAAGGAATTTAATGACTTAATATTTTATTTTAGGGATTCTATTAATTTATCTTTCAAAATTAAATCCTATTTTATTTTACATTTTTATTCTATGTGATCACACTCAAAACTTAACAGTTCTTGAAATACAAAATATTCACTACACATGATGTTTTTCTATATGCATGATTGTTTATTATTATACTATATAATCATGTGTAATAAATAAACATTCAGAAAATAATAAACCATGCATACTATAAAATAAATAAATAATGATTTTATCAAGAGATATTAATTATTGGTTAATCCATCGAGTAAATAATGGGTTAACTATGACCTTAAGGGGATCCTATGATTTGTTTCCGGTCCCAAGTTGTAATATCCACATCTCCTATTCAATTCAATTTTTTGGTTTATGGTGGATCTCATTTCAAACTACTTTTCCATGAAATGTTTTGATCTTTATAATGTATACTGACACATAGGTGAGTCGAAATTAGGGTGAGAAATTACATTTTTTACATAATTGTGAACACACTGTCCCATATTCAAATTAAATATGAAGGGATGATGCATAGATCATCAAAATAAAAGAATTATTAAACTTTAAAATTTACATGAAGAAATTAAATTAAATAAATAATAAACTAAAAATGAATGGTTCGATCATGAGTCATGATCAGACAACAAGTAGTTATATTATTTATGAAAAATTAAATTTTATAAAATTCAACTTGTGGGTATTTTTATTAATTCATCATACATTAAAATAATTTTAATTAATTATCAATAAATCCTATGGAACCTGAAATACTTTTATAAAATAAAGAAAATGAAATTTAATTTATGAAAATTTTATACAAATTTTAGAGTCCAGTTATACCTAAATTTGATCTCCTGAATTAAATTTGGGCATATTGATAGGATTGACAAGCCGGGATAGTCAGACATAGAATAAATTGGTCTGGACTGAGATTATGTGCGATTGGGCATCCCAATTTAGGGTTCCAAATATACACACACACAATATATGTTTAATAGATTATAATATATAATTTATATAATATATTATAATATAATATATTTATATTATATATATATATATATATTATGCCACCCAAAAAAATATACAACTGTTTATTCTTACCATAATAGTGTTGATACTTTTGCATCCACTGTTTACATGGTATTTAGCTTAGATTATGTGTCATATCAAAATACTATAGAAGTTCATAGATTGAATATCAAGAAATTAAATTTCTATGTGAAATAAAAATAGAGATAGAATTGACGACATTAGCATATATTTGTGAAAGAATATTATGAAGAATGATTTCGTTAACATGATGAATATTATCATCCATTTTAATATGGATGTTAAACTATTATACATCAATAACAATGTTGTTATTCTCAAACATTTTCATTGATAAGTATTATCATATAAAATTTTTAATTGGTAGTGCTTCATCACAAGATATGAATTATGCGAGATTTTAATGTTAAGGGTTATAAACATAGAGGAATAGTGAATCCACTCAAACTATAAAAGTAGCGTACTTAGTGAATTATGAATAATAGTATATATAAGAGTGTATCCTAATTGAACATAACCTATTATAGATAAATAAATTAAAAACCATTTTTATCCACTTCTATATTAGTTATATTTAAAGGGATAAATTGATTTCAGTTGTAATGACACTCGTTGTGATGAGATTGAAAATCCTGAGTGAGATTGATTTTTTTAGTGATTTTTTTAAATTTTTAATTGTGACTATAAAAAGTGTTATGGGTGATCCACTATCCTTAAAACATGTTTTTATATGACTTTTTAGGACTTGGGTGGTGTCTATGTTATTCAAGTGGATTTATGGTAAGATTTGGAGTGGTCTGGATATTAAAAATATCAGTTGTATACAATTTACAACAAGAATTGGTTATTCAGGATATGAATGAATTTCTTGGGGTGAAAACAGTTTTGAATGGGGAAAATGAGTTAATTGGAGTGCTTAATTAAAGAATCACAATCTGAGAAATTGGTACATGTAGTGAAACATGTTGGACCCATTTTTTTATGTTTGAGAAGTTTTTAAAATATAAACACCTTGGGATTGTTCACTTGAACACTACACACATAGTTAGAGGATGAAACCCATATCCCCTTTCCTATGGCTTTGATATAAGTTAATTAATTGTGGATCATCTTGACGAATCATGATAGGATCTCCTACTCCTTATTCATTTTATATCATAAATTTTTATTCATTAGTTCTAGTTTAGTTGTTAGGATTTCTGGAGGAATTATTTTTATGAAGTATGGAAATACCAGTGAGGAATTTGTGTTGCCTAGGTTCAGAGGTGTGTTAAGTGTGAATCACACCAATTTTCTCATGTTTACAATACCATTAAACCACCCAATGAGTTTAGTGATGATTATTTCATGGATGGTTATTTGTATAAAATTAATAATTAATTAATTTAATGTTTTTGGTTGATGATATTGGTTCTTATAGAATATATTCAATCCCCTACATGTTTGGGATCATTTATTAGAACATTGGTAGAGTTAGGACTTTGCATTATCATTGTCTCTAGGAAATTTGGGTATTTTATATTTGTGTGCCTTCTTTAGTATAACTGTCAGTATGATTACTGTTTTGTGTTAGTTTCTATAAGGATGTGATGATATTTCATCAATATAATATTCTATATGAATATATAGGTTTATAAATAGTATTACAAGGCACCTTATTCAAATGAGTAATAGTTTCCCCCTTTATGATTTTTCTTGGTTGCATTCATTGGTTTTCAAAATGAAAACAATTACTTGTTAAAAGGTAATTTTAAAGATTAGATTTAAAGGAAATATAAATTTAAAAGGAATTTGCTGATTTGAGAAAAGAATATTTAAATCATTTTCTCAAAATGGAACATGAGTTTTCTAAATGGTTTTGATGGTATTTTGGCATAGGGTGTAATTAATATAATGATTCATGTAACACATTTTGATATAGTCTAACGTATTTTTTTTATGGATTTGTAAAGGAAGAAATAGGTGCTTGAACTCATTTGTTTGGGTATTTTTTATCTCGTAAGGTTTATGCCATGATTTCCAAAGCTTGTGTTTTCATTATGGGGAATCATTGGAGTCTATTAAGATATTTCGTTGTGCTCGATGGCCACCCCAAAGGTTGTGAGGATAGGTCAGTGTAATGAACATTACCTAAGAAGGGTAATTGGTTAAGGACCTTTCAAGATGTATCTTGGGTTGGTTTAAAGTATTTTTCATATTCCTTTGTGTATCGAGAGAGGACCTCCACATATTATGTTGGGATGGTTTAACATGCATGAATAGTGTTCCTTGATTGAGGTGACTTAGGTTATGGATGAGGACCAACTTGGGATAAGGATCTTGGGTTTACATGAAACATAGGTGATAAACCTCCCTTGAGTGATAATGGATGGGTTAAGGCTCATGGATGTTTGATTTTTCCTTATTCCTTCTGGTAGTGGGTAAAATTTTAAATGATACACCACCTTGAGTCTTCCAGTGATGGATATACATAATTTCAATTTACAAAATTCCCCATGTCTTCTGGTATGTGTTGATTTATATTACTAGGTGGAATATTCTATATATTAAAAAGTTGAAGAAGGTTGTGGCAGGTGTCATGGTGGCTTGTTTAACCCTTGAAGACTTTTCTTGTGTGATTGTAAGTGAATTTTGTGTCATGTTTTCATGTGGGTATATTTAAAATACTTGAATTAACTATTTATATATGTATATAATGCATATATACTTGATCATAGAATAACTTAGTATGGTTGAGGCACTGGAGATACATTTGGGGTCATTGGACTAGCCCCCAACCGATGTACATGTTAGGAGTTTTTATGTATATTGGTAGATATGATAACCCAGATCTATTATACACTTTATTTTATGATTTATTGCATAAATATATAGTTAATACAACCCCATATAATCATGAGTCACAATGTCTTGGGGTAATTAGGGAAATAAAATAATAAATTTAAATAGAAATACAACAAAATTATTTAAATACTCTATAACATTCACTTATATTCCATATATCTTATAAAAATGCATGGGAAAACCTGAGGGTTAATATAAAAAATAGTGATATATAAATCCTAGTAATAGAATAATAAAATCATATCCTGAAAAAATTAATAAATGAGATTCGATAAGAATTTTAACAAGACATAAAAGGGGTAAAAATCATATTATTGAACAATTTGGCATGATATAACCTGATAACATCAAGGAAACATAGTAATATGAAAAAAATAGAAAACATGAAATAATAATAATTCAAGTATAGATAACAATACCACATCACATGGTGGAAAATGTCCCATAATAGGTTAGGTTTTTTAATGCCCTGAAATTCTAAAGTAAGAACCTTATATTTGAGGGCATGCATGACACGCGACACCAATCACGTAAGGGGATGTAATACCCTAATAATTTAAAATATATTTTTTATTTTAAATATATTTTATATGTTCTATATATTCTAATTCACTCAACACTGAGTTACCTTGTGTTACACACAATAGAGACTTTCTTTGAAAGCCCACATTACACGCAAGACGCAGTTTTACCAAATAGTGATATATTATTAAAATATTATTTAATATAATATGATATAACTTATAATTTAAATTATTATTTATAAAAATTGGTAAATAATTTATTAAAATATATGGTTCAAAAAAAATTTAAAGTTAATTAATTGGTTATAAATTAATTATAAATGAATATGAAAACTGGTTGAATATAAAGGAAAATATCATTAGTATGTTCACAATGCTATTTTACCATAATATATTTAATTTATAAAAATTATTGGGTGATATTAATGTATTATATATATATAATAATATTTTTTAGGTTCCTCCAATATATTTTATAAGCATAATATAAGAACAAACCGAATATTACACTTAAAAACCTATATTTTTATAAAGGCAATTTTACCACCTTTTAATAGAGAACACATTTTAAATACTAATTTTGGAACTTTAATTGATTAAATATGTCATAATAAACATATTATTTGAAATAGGAACAAAAAAATATGTTAGGGTGAACTTTTTATATTTTCAGAAACATATCATTTTTTATTGAATAGTTAAAAATACTGAATTTTAGTTCAAAACTACTTTTTCATGTAATTTATTTATAAGGTTGAATTATAATTTTAATTGGTTTTAATGTTTAATTATATTATATTTTTATAAATTAATATAATTTAGGTAATTTTGATCAATTTTAATTTTAAATTTAATATAAAAAGTTATCAAACTTTTGGACATTTTTACTTTAAAAACCCGCATTGTCATCCCACCTACAAGATGAATTTTTCAATTAATTTTTTCCACTTATGTGATTGAAATTTATAAAAATAGATTATATATTTGTAATAATTATAATTTTTAATGCCTAATAAGGTCAACCTATGTTTTTACCAAAAATATTACTAAATGTAATTAAAATCAATTATAATTATTAAGGAAAAATTAAGCTTAATCAAGGACTAAACCTTTAACTTAAGGGACCAAAAGACCTATAAAATTGTCCAAATAATATTATATGGAAATATATCGGCCATAAAACTTCCATTATTGATTTATGTTGGTTGGGAATGACTTTTTTAGGTAATAACATGTGTACACCTAACTTGTTTCCCAAAATTCCAAGTTAGTCATTTTCCTTCCCTATAAAAGGCCACCACATCTCCCACTTCTTCACACCTCTCAAACCTATTCCGTTTATAAAATATATGAAAAAATAGCTTCCTAAAATCCTTCCCTTATCCCATGAATCCTTACTTTGGGAAGAATTCATTCCAAGAATTCATTTTGGTATAAACCAAAAGAAGTTACCCGATTAAGAGGCAACATCTTCTATCAAGCGTTTTAGTTTAATTCCATTATCCACTCCATATACACTTATTATTCTATTCTTAAATAACACCAAAAATACACTAAATACACTATTATGTTTTTATGTTAATATTTTGACCTAAAAATACACACACCTCTATCTAATGGGTAACGAACAAACTGTTTCTCTCTATGAAAAACTACCACCTTTTGAAAAGATGATTATTCATTTTCTCCTTTACCACATTTCATGATGAAAATTTTGATGGAAAATATGTTTATAAATTTTATATATTATGTTTATAATTCATTTATTATTCTTTAATTTTTCTTTAGAATACACCTTTATGATTTCAAAATTGCATAAATATGATACTTTCGTTTGAGGAAGTGTTGATTACTATCCCCTCAAAGTGATATGAATCATTCATGCCATTCATGGAAATTATAAAGGATGGTTTTAATAAAAATAAGTATCATATATAAAATATATATGACACTATAATAAAAATATACACATGTATCATTTATTTTTCATTCTTTTAATATAATAATTAAATTAAAGTAGTGTTCATGTGTATGTAAGACCAACCGTCTCCATGAACGGTGCACTTCATTTATAAATCTTCAAATATAATGGAATACTATAAATACATATATACTGAATATATATGGTAATTAATTCATTGTTTAAATTATATAGATGAGGAAATCATGATCTAATTAATAGGAACAACAAATCACTAGTCAAAACATACTTGAGAAAACTAGGCCATTAACACCCTAAATAGTTAAAATAATGGAAGAGTGTTAAAAAAAGGGAAATAAAATATTATAATAAGTTAATATATGATATTATTAACATGATTATAGTTCTAGTATAATTTATTAAAATATTTTAAACAACTATATAGGAGAATAAATACAACACAATCAAAAAGGAAGGTTAAGATATGGGATTTTGTCTCAATTTACATTATATGTAGACTTATTTATTATTATGAACCAATTCACTTTTATTTGCTGTATTTACTGAACATTACCATGTTATATAATTAATATCCTTACCCTCATGATATTCTATGTTTCATTTAATATTATTCCACCATGAGGTTTATGATTTAATTTTCTCAAGGTGGTATGAGACACATTGGAATGCTTAAAATGTCATTTCCCTCAAGGTTTTTTTATGATTTTTCAATAGTATTTACATCCATTAATATCAAAAAACCTTGTTGTTACATAGAATCCACTAAGGAAATATTGATAAATATGTATCATTTATTCAATACATATGTTTTGATAGGGCACATTTTTTATGAATATGAGGAATGTTTTGGATTAGTATGCACGAGTGGGGTCCAGTTATTAATATCCCCATGATGCATCAGTAGTCTCATGAGACGAATCATTTGGCCAAATCAGATGGGTTTTACCTTATATGTTGTAAACCATCTTTTGAAAGGTATTGAAAGTAAAGGTACCATATACCTAGGAAATATGGCGTCCAATAATTAAACATTTCCCTCATTTAAATTCAATTATTATTCATCCATGAGATTTTTCGTCGATGTATCAATAGATACATTTCATTCTCTGTTTATTGATTTAGATGACATGAGTTTCAATTTCTTACCGTTCCATATTGATATTACCTTATCTAGTTATTTAAATGGAATGTGTTATCAATTATTTACCTTTCTAGGTTAATTTATTCCCATTCATTCATTATTGATTCCTCTTTACATACACTTACTAAGAATTTGAGCTCACCTTTATTATTTTTCCTTTCCATAGGTAATAAAGAAGAGATATTAGAATAAGCGTGCAATGATTCATTTTATTTCATTTTATTATGCATCATGTTTTTATTTCCTATTTCCCAAGTTATTATGGGCATCATGTATGTAATATACTTTCCAAGATTGCTACACTGATCATTCTTTCAGGATTTTATTCCTTGTAATCATGCTAATATAATAAGATAATACACCAGCTCCAAGCATTTTTGGGACAACTCATTACATTTGGTATCAGATGATATTTAATAGCAACCTTGGAAACTAGATTTATAAAACATATACTAGGGAGCACAACCCTAAGATAGACATTGAAGATAAGTATATAATAACATCCTTGAATTTTGATAAGAAGGTGATTATGTGGGTATTCCTAGAAATACATCGATATCGAGATACTACAAGTGGAAGTGGTTGTGGAACAAATGTACCTAGGAGTAATACCTCTGACAAGGTGTTTTGTCCCTGACTCTATGTAACATGGTACATGACAAAGAGACTTATTGCACACCTAGTTTGAAAATCAATGGTGATACACTCTAGATAATTCATTTTCTATTTACATACCATTATGGAGGATTTGAAATTATAAATTACCCCAAAGTAACCAAAGTTTATGATTCTAGGATTCATGATGCATAAATTTATATTATGTTCTATATCATATTTAGAGTTATGAAAATTTCACAACTTTATGAGATAACATTGTGTATTATATTGTTTATAAATGGAACTTATAAGGAATAATGGTGTGAGAACTCATAAAAAATGTAGAGATTTACTTGCTAAGGAATCAAATATAGTAGTTATTAGAATGGATAAAGTTATGGATATATTAGGGAAACCTAGTCAGGTTATTAAAAATTACCTTGCATGCATGGGGAAACCTATTCCATGGATATAATCTCTGATGATTTATTTCTTTATGTGGAATAATCCCCCATCATTTAGTAGGACTAATAATCCAATTATAGATGAGAAATGGATTAAGTCTCTGTATTTATTACCTTATAATGTAGCGAAAAGGAAACATTTACACTTGTGGTATATTATCTCCAAGGTGATGCTGACCAATGGCGGTATCTAATCCCAAATAATAGAAAATAATAAGAAATTAAACTCATGGAATGGAGAACATTTAAAGAGGAATTCTTTAATAAATACTTTTCTCATGATTAAAAAATTGAGATGAAGAGGAAGTTCATTGGCTTAAAGAAAAAGGAATAAGAGATTGTTGAATATTATAAATATACCTTTACAAGGTTAGCCATGTATGATACAGATTATATATACAACATAGTGTATATGATAAAAAATTATTTGAAGTATTTAAGAAAAGTCTCTAAAGGGTGCTAGTGCCTCAAAACGTTTCTTCATATGATAAAATAGTTTTATGTACTATCAAGGCATAGAAATATTTCTCCAAGTCCAATGGATTCAAGGGAAACCAAGAGAAGAAGTGGTATTCTAAACACCATGAAATGGGGAATGAGTTAAAGAAGATGAAGGGAAAGAAGGATTTTACAACATGTGATAAATATGGAAAGAATCACCTTGGAAAATGTTTTAAAGGTTTGGGAGTTTTTTATAAGTGTGGAGAAAAGGGTAATGAGACAAATGAATGAAAAATAAAGAAGAAATATACTGCTATTCAATGTTACAACTGCAAGAAGATGGGGAACTATGCAAATGAATTCCCCAAGTTTCAAGAGAATATACGTCATAAGAAGCTAAGGTATCAAGGTTTAGCATATCTTATTGACACAACTGAAGTATAATGATTAATTTAATTTTTTATTTTGATCTAATAAATATGCGGTAAAAGTATTTTGTTTATGATGTTATCATCATATGATTTATGAAATATGTAAGGATTGTACTAAAATAAAATTTCATTAAGGATTTGAGATAATATTCTTAATGGTACCAATAAAATTTATTCCGTAGAAAGTTAAAATTTTCAGAAAACACATGATTTAGGGAAAGACAACCCTTAATATATTCTCGATGTGGAGATATAGATGAAGAAATTATTGATTTGGATAAGTGCTGAATACCTTGGGATTACTTAATGAATTTTAGATAAGTGGTCTATTCCATCCCCAATGAAGTTTACAACACGTTTATATTGAAGGAATATATCCAATAACATGTGTCTAACTTAAGGGATAAGGAAGAATGCATGATTCCAACAAGGTTTTATGGTAATTTGAGTTACTACCATATTTCAAGATGATACATTATAATGTTATTCACATGTTTGGAAATTTAGATTTGCTTCATTTTGATCAAAGGATAATGAGAATTTCATTTTGGAAATTCAGTTACCATCTTTTTAAAGTGTCAAATCATAATCTTTTATAAAAGATAACCATTTATGAAATGGTTTAAGTTTAACTTTGGAAGTAGTTTTAGATATTGTGGTATTACATTACTATACGATGAATATTGTTCTAAGAGATGAAATAGAAATAGTTCATGTAATGAAAAAAGGATATGATTGTGCATATAGAAACGTACTAAGTATATTTACTTATACGATTAGAGAGTGATATAATTACTCAAGTCCAGGAAAAATGATCTTGAAATGAAAAATGTTGTCCTAGTACCTTAGTTTCCAATGAATCAAATGACCCTTAGATCATCACAGATTTAGGGATTTATGATTGTTAAATTTCCCCTAACCATGTTCTCTATCACTCTCCATCAGAACTTTATTGTTATATTTTTTCTTCCATATCCATGTTTTTATTTCCCACCTATGTTCTCCTACTGTAGAACTCAGTTACGTGATCATTATACTTTTCTTTCTATCTTATTAAGAATATGTGATGTTAACCCTTTTTATAATGTTTTTATTTTAAAAATAATTTATTTTCAATACCTATATCACCTCGATCAAGTTTAAATTGTGAGGAATCAATTTATTTAAGGTGGGGATAATGTAACACCCTGAAATTCTAAAGTATGAACCTTATATTAGATAATGTGCTTGAAACTTGACACCAAACACATAACGAGATATAATACCATAATACTTTAAAATATATTTAATATTTAAATATATTTTATATATTATATATTTGGTAATTTACTTGACACTGAGTTACCTTGCGCTACACCCAAGAGCGACTTTCTTCGAAATCTTACATTACACGCAAGACCGAGTTTTACCAAATAACAATATGTTATTAAAATATTATTTAATATAATAAGATATGAAATAAAATTTAAATTAGTAGTTATAAAAATGTTTAACTAATTTGTTAAAATATATTTTTTACACAAATTTAATGTTAATTAATTGGTTATAAATAAATTACAAATGAATATGAAATCCGGTTGAATATAAATGAAAATATTATTATTATGTTCAACAAGATGTTATACCCTAATATATTTAATTAATAAAAATTATTGAGTGATATTAATTTAATATATATTATATATAAAATATAATATTTTTTAAGTTCATTCAAAATATTTGATAAGTATAAGATAAGAACAAACCAAATATTTCACTTAAAAACCTATATTTTTTATAAAGGTAATTTTACCACCTTTTAATGGAAAATTCATTTTAAATATGAATATTGACACATCAATTGATTAAATATGAAAAAAACACAATATTTTAAATATAAACATAAATATTAGTTTAGGGTGAATTTTTGATATTTTTTGGAACACATCATTTTTAATGAATAGTTAAAAATACAGAATTTTAGTTCAAAATAGTTTTTTCATCTAATTTATTTGTAGGGGTAAATTATAATTTTAATTATTTTTAATGTTTAATTAGATTATATTTTTATCAATTATTAAAATTTTGGTAATTGTGATCAATTTCAATCTAAAATTTAATGTAAAAACTTATCAAACGTTTGGACGTTTTTTACTTTAAAAACCCGCATTGTCATCCCGTCTTTGGGATGAATTTTTAGATTAATTTTTTCAACTTGTGTGATTTGAATTTGGGAAAATATATTAAATATTTGGAATAAGAATAATATTTAATGTATAAAAAGGTTAAATTATTTTTTTACCAAAAAGATTAGTGAAAGTAATTAAAATTAATTACAATTATTAAGGCAAAATTAAGCTTAATAAAGGACTGAAACTTTAACTTAAGGGCCCAAATGACCTATCAAATCAAAACCTAATTTATAGACATATTTATACCATAAAAATTAAATTATTCGGTATGGTTTGTTTTGGTATGACTTTTTTTAGGTATAAACATGTGTACACCTAACTTGTTTCCAAATATTTCATGTAAGTCCTTTTCCTACCCTATAAAAGGACACCACCTGTCCCACTAATTCAAACATATGAAACCACTTATTTTATTGCAAGATATACGAAAATATCTTCCCAAAATACATCTCATATACCTTTAATCCTCAATTTAGTAATAAATACTTCTAAGTAAGCCTTTTGGTGTAAACCAAAAGAAGTAACCTGATTAAGATGTAACATCTTCTCTTAAGATTTTTAGTTTCATTTTCATTATCCACTTCCTATACTATTTTTATTATATGATTACATAATAAAAACATTATCCAAAATATACTAGTATGTTTTTATGTTTATATTTTTACCTAATCTTACAGAAACCTACATCTAATGGGTAAAGAACATACTATTTCTGTGTACGACGAACTATTGACTCACAAAACGATGATTGTTCATTTTATCCTTCACCTCCTATCATGGTGTCCATTATGATTGAAAATATATTTCTAAATGTTATATATTATATTTATAATGTATTTATTATTATTTAATTTTATTTATAACATACCTTTATATTTTACAACTTGTGTAAATATGATAATTTTGTTCAAGGAAGTGTGGACTACCGCCCCTTTAAAGCGATATGAATCATTCATTCCATACATGGAAAGTATAAAAGATGGTTTTAATAAACTTATGTAGCATATATAACATATATAATATAATTTAATTATAATATGCATATGTAACAATTAGCTTTCATTATTTTAATACAAAAAATAAATAAAAGTAGCGTTCATGCGTACGTACGACCTACTATCTCCATGAACGATGCACTTCATTTATAAATCTCTAAATATAATGGAAAACTATAAATACATATATAATGAATATATATGTAACACCCCAAGATTTCATAGTGTGTTATTTCTTCAAAATAATTCAATAACTTTCACTACATGCAACACCATGTTCAAGCACACCATGACTTACCAAACAAGCCGTTAAAAAGAGGTTATGAATAGTATTAGATAAATTTTAATGTTTATATAATCCTTATAATTTTAGAATCCATATTATGAGTTTCTTAGAAATAATGCAAGAACAAATTCATTTTCAGTATTGCACTTTTATCAACTTTAATAGTGAACCCTTTTTAAATACTATATTTTAAACTTTTTGACTAAATGGGGACATCAAAAATTTAAAATGAAACATCCCAAGCTTCCACGGTACGCTTTCTTTGAATAATACAGTAGCGTGTGTTGTACGCAACCTTGAGTTTTAACACACACCACAACCAATCAAACTAGCCGTTATGAATAGTAATACCTAATTTTTGAAATTATAAATATTTTATATTTAAAAATGGACTTCATTTTTGGATTCGGAATATCGAAATTATCCTAGGGTGAAATTTTGGTACTTTTCGGATAACTTTTATATTTTGATGAATAGTGAAAATTACTAAATTTTAATTAAAAACAACTTTTTTAATCAAAATAATTAATAGTGATAAATTATGAATTTGAGTGGTTTTAAAGTATATTTAGAATATATTTTTACCATTTAATATAATGTTGGTCATTGGACATAATTTTACAATTAAACCGAACATAAACGAGTGTCAATCTTTTGATAGTTATTATCTCTTAAAAACACGCTTTTTGTTTTGACAGCGGGATTTAATTTTAAATTAATTTCTGCCACTTCTGTGTTTCGAATTTAGGAAAATGGATTCCATATTTGGAATCAGGATGTTAAAATTGTGTAAATAGGTAACTTTTATTTTTAGACATTTTGAATAATTACTGCGGTAAATATTTTATTTACCATGGTTAAGGGTAAATCCGGTAAATAAGGGTTAAAAAAAATAATATTATAATAATACTAAATTACCCTAAAACGTGTCTTAACCCTATTGGTTGATAAATGGTCGACCATGGGAATCTTTGGGTCTATTTTGGGACCCCATGGATCCACTTGTAAGTGATAATGACACTTTATTTTAATTTAGTTAAAATGAATACAAAAATGACACAAGCATATATCTTTTAGAACAACAATTGTTACATAGGGTTATATATGTTGGATTTTAGATTATAAATATTCATTAGAAAGCTAAAAAGATTTTCTACATAATTATATTTTATTTATAATTTTTAGACATTAAATAATTTATTTTATTTATGACACAATGATGATGCAGTAATTACTATAATAGTGAAAAATTAAAATAATTGATATTATAAACACCCAAATAAATATAATATGAAACTTTTAATGAATTAAACTAATTTTCTAGGATAATATGATATATTAGGATTGATTTAATTGACTTTGTTCGAAGTAATCAATCTGTTATGAGTTTCACAAAAATCAACTATTGAATAGTGTCAAAATTGACATAAAAGAGTTCTTAAAACAAATATTATATTATTAATTGATATTAAATTCCTAAAAATCTAAGGTTCGGCCAAGAGACTTATATTATGATAGGTTAATCATTAATGGACCACTTGGGGGTCGCTTGGATGTATATAGTAAGTTTATTAACCATATTATATAAAAATACAAAGAGACATTGTAAAAGTGAAACTAATTAACTTAGAGTTAATACTTAAAGATAAGGTTAATATAAGTACCCAAACCTGTCTAAATTCTATTGGATGAGTTGTTTTCGACCTATCCCCACCTCATCCTTTGAATAGTCAACTTTGGAGCCTTTGGAAACCGAATATGAATTTATTATAAATTAATATTTCTAGCTTTTCCAAAGGTGCCCCTCACCCCTCTTATAAAAGGGCACTCCTCCTTCTCATTTCCTCACACCTCTCAAGCCACTTGTCTCGTCCAAACTCTGCCCAACTAAGCTCCCCACATCCCTCTTCTCCTCCTTGAAGCTTACCCTTAGGCATAAAGCATTTCAAGAAGTCCTTTGGTTCCAACCAAAGTGAGTTACCTAAATTAAAGGTAACAATTTCTCTTAAAGTATTTTCATTTATTTTGCTTCTCCAACCCCCAAAATCTTTTTATTTCCTTTATTTTATAACAACACCAGTATCCTCAATATACTAGGATGTTGTTATAAGAAGGATTCAAACTAAACATTCACACAACTCCATCTAATGGATGATGAACATAATGTTTCTGTGGATGGTAAACTAACGCCTCACGAAACGATGATTGTTCAAATACATCTTACCGCCTCTCATGGTGGCCATTAGGATGGAACTGTAATTAAATATGATATTAATGATATATATTTTATATATAAGCTTCTGTAATTCCATTTTATTTAATACCATTATTCGTTTCATGTTGTATATACATACGATAATTTCATTTGAGGAAGTGCGGACTACCGCCCCCTTAAAATGATATGACTCGTTCATACCACACATGGAACGTATAAAGGATGGTGTAAATGAACTTAAGTAACATATATAAAATATTATATTATACTGGAATAGTAATATACCTATGTATAATTTGGATTCGATTCTTTTAAAATAAAAATTAAATGGAAGTAGCGTTCGTGCGTACGTACGGACTACCGTCTCCACGAACGCGATGAGATTCATTCTCCATCGTATAATTTGATGATTTAAAAATGATGTTTAAGAACTTGATACCATTCTGGATATGAATAATATACATCCCATTAATAACGAATATGTCTCACATAACAAAGAATATAAAGTAAAATGAACCCGTTAACACCCGAAATGACGATAATTCTAAAATATTATTAACAAATCAATGATAAAAGATCATATATGATATCATATTAAAGTAAATGATTATTTTATTATTCAATAACAATTATTTCACCATTATACAGGAGGTAAACCTACCATCGACCAAGGAAAAAGTACAATGTAAGGGATTTTCTTATCTCACTTTTAATTCCGTGAGAATTCCATTGATCACCAATTAATTATTGCATGTGGTGTATGTGTACTGCCCATGATTGTATTCATTGTGTTATATACTTTTATTTATGGGTATTTATATCATCATGGTATGATCTTTCTTTCATGGGTTTTTGTTTTGTAAGTTACCCAATCGATAAGGGAATTTGAGATTTCAATTTCCACTCTTTTGGCTTTACGCATATTTCATTGATTATACTACCCCAAGATTATGTGTGGAACCACTATTAAATTGATTATGTCATAATTTCCACTCCCCTTCCTTTGGATATAAGTTTTATACACATAATCACTCATTTGTAATTCTCAAGTCATTGATATTAATTTGATAAGAGTAATTTTAACTCATTCACCATTTGTTGAGTTAAACATCCAATTCGTTGGTGTTGTTTTTACATGAATATGTGTGAATATCCTTTGATTGTTTTACACTGAATATCCAATCATATTTAGTGTATTTATATTTGTCACACATAATTATGTCGTTGATTTATCCTTAACCTAAGGATACGGCCTTTATGAGAGATTTCATCTCAATTTATATTCCATTGAGACTTCTTTGTTGATAGACACCGAATCACTTTTATGTGGTGTATATAATGTGCTTTGACATAGTATATCATGAATCCCTTTATTCTCATGATATTACAAAGTTTTGATTACCTAAATTATTTGTATTCAAGTGTCTCTTTTGGTTAGAATCTCTAACCAAAATACCATTTCTAAATGTTTTAAATACTTATTCTTCTAAATCTTGCTCATTAATGTCCATGTTTTAAAAATGGTTTTAAGGATTTATTTATATGGACATTAAAGTTTTAGAAATTTAAACTCATTTTAAAAAGATTCAAAGTGGTATGGGACACTTTGATTCAAAAATCTACTTTTAAATGGCTTCTTGACAAATAGTGTGACTTTTAAATGTTTTCATGAAAAGGGGGATATTTCTCTCAAATAGTTTTGATGATTATTTTCATCTATGTCAACATCATTAATTACTCTTGATTGAGGTTAATGTGATACAATACAATCTTCCATATTGTATCGAATGAGTTATGTTTGACTGTGGATGTGCTATTTTTATACCATTCATGGTTTGTGGTAAAAGTATTGACATTTCGTAAGCTAGTTTTTAATACGAATGTTTATGTTATGTTTAAACCTATTCATATGAGGAATGCATTGGACTTAATAAGTGACGGGTGGAGCCCGCTATAGCTCCTCGATGCATCGGTAGGTCTCATGAGACAAACTAGTGTCTTGGCACAAGGCCTTGGCAAAATCTTATTTGTAGTCTTGGCACGAGGCCTTGGCTATGTGGTTATGATAGTCTGGCATTATGCATTCCATCATTATGAAAGTGGTTATTGATATTGCATGTGATCATTCGACTAGTAGAATATCCATGTGAGTAAGTAAATGGCATTATTTCATTTTACCTTTGCCATTTTATGCTGAAGTTCAAGTTTAAAAGGCTTTTGTTTTAGTTATAAATTGCCTTAAGTGTTTATGCTCATTAATGAAAGCTTCTGCTATAATGTTATCCTTACTGAGCATCCGAGCTCACCCCTTTCAATGTTTTATTTTTTTTTCCCAGGATTATGAAGAAGTAATTTATGAATGACCTGCAGGGATAGTATGAGGGGATATGAAGACAAGATGTTTTTTTTATGATGTAATGTAAAAATTTATGGATGTATCTTGTTATTCCAAGGCTACTAAACTAATCGGTCTTTCGAGACTTGATCTTTATCGTGATCATGCCAATGTTATGTAATTAATGCACCGACTCTGGGTAGCTGGGGTCGGGGCGTTACAGTTGGTATCAGAGGAAGTTTAGTACAAACCTTGGTAGCTAGATTTAGATAAACTCTGATTAGAGCACGTAGACCTAAGATGAACTTTGAGGATTAGTATAAAAAAAACTTCCTAGAATTTTGGTATTGTAAAGATTTTGTGAGTTTTCCGAGCAATACATCCCTGTCTGGATACGAGCAGGTAGAGGCGGCTCTGGCACAGATGTACCTAGGGATAAAACCCGAAAACACCGCTTTGAGCTAGACTCGAACGGGAACTGGTGCACGACAACGGGCCTTGCTGCACTCTTGGTTACGACACTCCCGGGGGATATGCTTAGGATAATTTACATTTTCTTTACAAACCGATTTAAGTAATATATACATAAGATGAGAGAAAATGACCTTGGTTAATCCTAATATGTTTCAAATTGAGAATATGGTGACATTTTAATCTCTAAATGATTTTACGACTACTATTACTCACACAATGCCTTCTGGTTTTAGTCAATGGCTGGATTCCAAGGAAGTCATAGTGACTTTGAGAATGATGTACAAGTTGGGAACAGTGGTGGCAATGAGCAACAAAATGGAATGTTGATAGGCGTGAAAGATATCTTCTTTATGCCAAATCAGTTTTCCAAAAATATGATCAACAACATATATATTAACCAACTCCCAGACTCAACAAGGAAGAGAAAGGTGATAAATGATAAGATCTCCAGCAATGGAGACCATGGAGAAAAGAAACCTCAATTTTCATCATGCAGGAATTGTGGAAAGAGACACCCAGGAAAGTGTCTCAATGGGACAACGAAATGTTTTACGTGCGGGAAGGAAGGACATAAAGTGAAGAATTGCCGAAGAAAAATGAAGAGTACTATGGAAGAAGATAAAAATGGTCCCAAGAGTCCATTTACAGTTATTTGTCGTAAATGTAGGGGACCTGGCCATTACCCGAGTGAATGTCCTATTTTATAGGATATTTTCTTGGTCAAAGAAGAAGCTATGTGGAAATAAATGGCTGGAGAAAAATTTAAAAAGTATTAGCACTCCTTGTTGATGGGTTTGCTTTGGAATAATTTTCTCTTGTATTTGTAACCTCGCAGTTTGCCATGTGAGAATGATATTTGAGGAAGAATTGTCTCTTCTCTTGTGGATATAGGTATAAATAACCATTTGGTTTTATATGATCATTGGGGTTTGAGAAAATGATAAGTTATTATAATTTGGGATGAAAATGCAAAGTATGATATAACATTTGTGGTTAAATTATGTTATTTTGAGGAATTTATCTCATTTTGGTAATATTATAAAATATAGTTTTTGAAAAAGGACAACACGTAGACCGTGTGACAACCCATCGCGTCGGACAAAGCTGTGGGAATCGAACCCACAACCAAAGTGCGATTGGGATTTATCGCCTACCACTGGACTACGTGAAGTCCCTGGTTAGTGTGACTATTTTTTTTTGTTAAATGATTTTATTGATCAATAATAAGATGATTTGGGTTCTTATGTCTTATCAAATGAATACCCTTGGTATAGGAAAATGATTTGGTGATTAAGTGATAAATGTTATTTTGGAAGATGTTCGTTTTGTTAGGAACACTATATGCCCAAGGAAAATAGAATACAATGAGGTTTCATTTGTAGAGTAATGGTGGATTTTTATCTACATTTTTATTGTTGATTTATAGTGATTTGGGTTATTTATGGAAATGATTAACCTATAACAGAGAATATGTGATGATTACTTTTAAGTATGTGACTTTAAGAGTATTTGATGTAATTTGGAGATACAATGTAACATGGGAGACTACATAATCAAATTCTTCTATGTTTTGGGTTTCAATATTAGTTTGGATTATATTAAAGGATTTTAAGGACAATTGGTTATTGAATGGTATCTATTTAACTTTGGGGTATTGTTGGTTTAATTTTAGAAATTAAGATTAGTGCATATTTATCTCAATGAATATCCTTTTGGGGGATCATTAGATCATTCAATAACCATTTTGGTTTTGATTAATATATGGTTTATCCTACATGGATCATGTGATTCTATAGAAGTTTATTCTAGCTCTTCCAGTGTGACCAAGTCTTCTTGAATACTCATCGTTTAAAAAAAAATTGAGTTAGTGGTGGAAATTTATTAAAGAATGAAAATCTACTTAAAATTTAAGTATATCTCATAATGTTCTTAGCCAATCTCATAAATAAAATCCCCAACATTAATAAAAGAAACATAGAACAAAAATGTTGTCCTAGATGGTACCTTAAATCATCACAAATTTATGGCTTTGGGATTTTTGGCCTTTTCATAGCCATGTTCTCTACCACTCTCCATCAGATAATTGATGGTTAGATTTCTCCTCCATATCCATATTTTCCTTCATGGAACCCTAGTATGTGTTATTTTCGGTAATCTTCATACTTTCGACTCTTTATTTTAAATAGAGGCCTCATTAATTCATTTTTCGATGTGGGATTTCAACTAAGATATTTTGAAACGTCAAAAATGTGTTATCCTAATACCCTATGTTTTGTTGAACCGATGGTATTTCAAATCATCATAGATTGATGATTATAAGGACCTCAATTTTACACTTGTTTGTGATTGATGACCTCAATCACCACCTATAAATATTTACGTTTTTCCTCCAATTATATGTCTCTAGTTGCCACCAATGTTCTCCTAATCGAGATCATAATTTGGTGGTGACCCTTTGATTTCTCTTTTTCTCATATTAAGACTAAATTTTAGTAACCCAATTTCCGATGTGGGTTTTCCCACAAATATATTATCTATTTTCAACCTTTTTTTTTCGAAGAACAATTTCAAATTGCGAGGACGCAATTTATTGAAGGAGGGGAGAATGTAACACCCCAAGATTTCATAGTGTGTTATTTCTTCAAAATAATTCAATAACTTTCACTACATGCAACACCATGTTCAAGCACACCATGACTTACCAAACAAGCCGTTCAAAAGAGGTTATGAATAGTATTAGATAAATTTTAATGTTTATATAATCCTTATAATTTTAGAATCCATATTATGAGTTTCTTAGATATAATGCAAGAACAAATTCATTTTCAGTATTGCACTTTTATCAACTTTAATAGTGAACCCTTTTTAAATACTATATTTTAAACTTTTTGACTAAATGGGGACATCAAAAATTTAAAATGAAACATCCCAAGCTTCCACGGTACGCTTTCTTTGAATAATACAGTAGCGTGTGTTGTACGCAACCTTGAGTTTTAACACACACACCACAACCAATCAAACTAGCCGTTATGAATAGTAATACCTAATTTTTGAAATTATATATATTTTATATTTAAAAATGGACTTCATTTTTGGATTCGGAATATCGAAATTATCCTAGGGTGAAATTTTGGTACTTTTCGGATAACTTTTATATTTTGATGAATAGTGAAAATTACTAAATTTTAATTAAAAACAACTTTTTTAATCAAAATAATTAATAGTGATAAATTATGAATTTGAGTGGTTTTAAAGTATATTTAGAATATATTTTTACCATTTAATATAATGTTGGTCATTGGACATAATTTTACAATTAAACCGAACATAAACGAGAGTCAATCTTTTGATAGTTATTATCTCTTAAAAACACGCTTTTTGTTTTGACAGCGGGATTTAATTTTAAATTAATTTCTGCCACTTCTGTGTTTTGAATTTAGGAAAATGGATTCCATATTTGGAATCAGGATGTTAAAATTGTGTAAATAGGTAACTTTTATTTTTAGACATTTTGAATAATTACTGTGGTAAATATTTTATTTACCATGGTTAAGGGTAAATCCGGTAAATAAGGGTTAAAAAAAATAATATTATAATAATACTAAATTACCCTAAAACGTGTCTTAACCCTATTGGTTGATACATGGTCGACCATGGGAATCTTTGGGTCTATTTTGGGACCCCATGGATCCACTTGTAAGTGATAATGACACTTTATTTTAATTTAGTTAAAATGAATACAAAAATGACACAAGCATATATCTTTTAGAACAACAATTGTTACATAGGGTTATATATGTTGGATTTTAGATTATAAATATTAATTAGAAAGCTAAAAAGATTTTATACATAATTATATTTTATTTATAATTTTTAGACATTAAATAATTTATTTTATTTATGACACAATGATGATGCAGTAATTACTATAATAGTGAAAAATTAAAAGAATTGATATTATAAACACCCAAATAAATATAATATGAAACTTTTAATGAATTAAACTAATTTTCTAGGATAATATGATATATTAGGATTGATTTAATTGACTTTGTTCGAAGTAATCAATCTGTTATGAGTTTCACAAAAATCAACTATTGAATAGTGTCAAAATTGACATAAAAGAGTTCTTAAAACAAATATTATATTATTAATTGATATTAAATTCCTAAAAATCTAAGGTTCGGCCAAGAGACTTATATTATGATAGCTTAATCATTAATGGACCACTTGGGGGTCGCTTGGATGTATATAGTAAGTTTATTAACCATATTATATAAAAATACAAAGAGACATTGTAAAAGTGAAACTAATTAACTTAGAGTTAATACTTAAAGATAAGGTTAATATAAGTACCCAAACCTGTCTAAATTCTGTTGGATGAGTTGTTTTCGACCTATCCCCACCTCATCCTTTGAATAGTCAACTTTGGAGCCTTTGGAAACCGAATATGAATTTATTATAAATTAATATTTCTAGCTTTTCCAAAGGTGCCCCTCACCCCTCTTATAAAAGGGCACTCCTCCTTCTCATTTCCTCACACCTCTCAAGCCACTTGGCTCGTCCAAACTCTGCCCAACTAAGCTCCACACATCCCTCTCCTCCTCCTTGAAGCTTCCCCTTAGGCAGAAAGCATTTCAAGAAGTCCTTTGGTTCCAACCAAAGTGAGTTACCTAAATTAAAGGTAACAATTTCTCTTAAAGTATTTTCATTTATTTTGCTTCTCCAACCCCCAAAATCTTTTTATTTCCTTTATTTTATAACAACACCAGTATCCTCAATATACTAGGATGTTGTTATAAGAAGGATTCAAACTACACATTCACACAACTCCATCTAATGGATGATGAACATAATGTTTCTGTGGATGGCAAACTAACGCCTCACGAAACGATGATTGTTCAAATACATCTTACCGCCTCTCATGGTGGCCATTAGGATGGCACTGTAATTAAATATGATATTAATGATATATATTTTATATATAAGCTTCTGTAATTCCATTTTATTTCATACCATTATTCGTTTCATGTTGTATATACATACGATAATTTCATTTGAGGAAGTGCGGACTACCGCCCCCTTAAAATGATATGACTCGTTCATACCACACATGGAACGTATAAAGGATGGTGTAAATGAACTTAAGTAACATATATAAAATATTATATTATACTGGAATAGTAATATACCTATGTATAATTTGGATTCGATTCTTTTAAAATAAAAATTAAATGGAAGTAGCGTTCGTGCGTACGTACGGACTACCGTCTCCACGAACGCGATGAGATTCATTCTCCATCGTATAATTTGATGATTTAAAAATGATGTTTAAGAACTTGATACCATTCTGGATATGAATAATATACATCCCATTAATAATGAATATGTCTCACATAACAAAGAATATAAAGTAAAATGAACCCGTTAACACCCGAAATGACGATAATTCTAAAATATTATTAACAAATCAATGATAAAAGATCATATATGATATCATATTAAAGTAAATGATTATTTTATTATTCAATAACAATTATTTCACCATTATACAGGAGGTAAACCTACCATCGACCAAGGAAAAAGTACAATGTAAGGGATTTTCTTATCTCACTTTTAATTCCGTGAGAATTCCATTGATCACCACTTAATTATTGCATGTGGTGTATGTGTACTGCCCATGATTGTATTCATTGTGTTATATACTTTTATTTATGGGTATTTACATCATCATGGTATGATCTTTCTTTCATGGGTTTTTGTTTCGTAAGTTACCCAATCGATAAGGGAATTTGAGATTTCAATTTCCACTCTTTTGGCTTTACGCATATTTCATTGATTATACTACCCCAAGATTATGTGTGGAACCACTATTCAATTGATTATGTCATAATTTCCACTCCCCTTCCTTTGGATATAAGTTTGATACACATAATCACTCATTTGTAATTCTCAAGTCATTGATATTAATTTGATAAGAGTAATTTTAACTCATTCACCATTTGTTGAGTTAAACATCCAATTCGTTGGTGTTGTTTTTACAAGAATATGTGTGAATATCCTTTGATTGTTTTACACTGAATATCCAATCATATTTAGTGTATTTATATTTGTCACACATAATTATGTCGTTGATTTATCCTTAACCTAAGGATACGGCCTTTATGAGAGATTTCATCTCAATTTACATTCCATTGAGACTTCTTTGTTGATAGACACCGAATCACTTTTATGTGGTGTATATAATGTGCTTTGACATAGTATATCATGAATCCCTTTATTCTCATGATATTACAAAGTTTTGATTACCTAAATTATTTGTATTCAAGTGTCTCTTTTGGTTAGAATCTCTAACCAAAATACCATTTTTAAATGTTTTAAATACTTATTCTTCTAAATCTTGCTCATTAATGTCCATGTTTTAAAAATGGTTTTAAGGATTTATTTATATGGACATTAAAGTTTTAGAAATTTAAACTCATTTTAAAAAGTTTCAAAGTGGTATGGGACACTTTGATTCAAAAATCTACTTTTAAATGGCTTCTTGACAAATAGTGTGACTTTTAAATGTTTTCATGAAAAGGGGGATATTTCTCTCAAATAGTTTTGATGATTATTTTCATCTATGTAAACATCATTCATTACTCTTGATTGAGGTTAATGTGATACAATACAATCTTCCATATTGTATCGAATGAGTTATGTTTGACTGTGGATGTGCTATTTTTATACCATTCATGGTTTGTGGTAAAAGTATTGACATTTCGTAAGCTAGTTTTTAATACGAATGTTTATGTTATGTTTAAACCTATTCATATGAGGAATGCATTGGACTTAATAAGTGACGGGTGGAGCCCGCTATAGCTCCTCGATGCATCGGTAGGTCTCATGAGACAAACTAGTGTCTTGGCATAAGGCCTTGGCAAAATCTTATTTGTAGTCTTGGCACGAGGCCTTGGCTATGTGGTTATGATAGTCTGGCATTATGCATTCCATCATTATGAAAGTGGTTATTGATATTGCATGTGATCATTCGACTAGTAGAATATCCATGTGAGTAAGTAAATGGCATTATTTCATTTTACCTTTGCCATTTTATGCTGAAGTTCAAGTTTAAAAGGCTTTTGTTTTAGTTATAAATTGCCTTAAGTGTTTATGCTCATTTATGAAAGCTTCTGCTATAATGTTATCCTTACTGAGAATCCGAGCTCACCCCTTTCAATGTTTTATTTTTTTTTTCCCAGGATTATGAAGAAGTAATTTATGAATGACCTGCAGGGATAGTATGAGGGGATATGAAGACAAGATGTTTTTTTTATGATGTAATGTAAAAATTTATGGATGTATCTAGTTATTCCAAGGCTACTAAACTAATCGGTCTTTAGAGACTTGATCTTTCTCGTGATCATGCCAATGTTATGTAATTAATGCACCGACTCTGGGTAGCTGGGGTCGGGGCGTTACAATATATGATAATTAAGTCATGGTTTACATTCTGGAGATTATGAAATCATGTTCTAATTAATAAGAACTATAAATCACTAGTCAAAACATACTTGAGAAAACAAGGCAATTAACACCTGAAATAGGTAAAATAATGAAAGAGTGTTAGAAAAAATGGTAATGAAATATTATAAGAAGTTAATATATGATATTATTAACATTATTATAGTTCTTGTATATGTTAGTGACATATTTTAAACCACTATATAGGTGGATAAATACTACACAACCAAAAAAGAAGGTTAAATAAGAGATTTCATCTCATTTTACATTCCATTGAGACTTATTTGTTATCATGCACCAATTAACTTTTATTTGGTGTATTTAATTAAACATATCATGTTATATCATGAAAAATATTACCCTAATGATATTATAAGTTTAATTTAAAATTATTTTTTAATGTGGATTATGATTTAAATGTTTCATGCTGGTATGGGATACATTGGAATGATTAAAATTTCATTTCCCTCAAGATTGTTTTTATGATTTTTCAATGGTATTTACATTCATTAATGTCCAAAACCCTAAATGTTAGATACCATCCATTGGGGAAATATTTATAAATCCATATCTTTTATTCAATATAGATATTTGGGAATTCACATTGTTCACGAATATAAGTAATGTTTTTGACTGGTATGACATGGGTGGGGCCCAGTTATAGATATCCCCTCGATGAATATATAGTCTCATGAGATGAATAATTTGGAAAAATCAGATGGGTTTTTACCCTATATGTTTTAAAACATCTTGTGGAAGGTCTTGATGGTAAAGGTACTATATACCGAGGAAACATGGAATTAAATAATTAAGCATTTCCCTCATTTAGATTGAGTTATTATTCTTCCATGATATTTTTCACTGACATATCTATGGAAACATTTCATTATTAGATTATTGCTTTATATGGAATGAGTTTCGGTTTCTTACCTTTATATATTTATATTTTCTTATATAGTTATTTGAATAGAATGTGTTATCAGTTATTTACCTTTCTATGTTAAATTATACCTATTGATTCATTATTTCTTCCACTTTATATACTTTTACTAAGCATTTAAGATCACCCTTATTATGTTTTCTTTGCCCAGGTTATGGAGAATAAATCCTTGAATAAGAATTCAAGGATGCATTTTATATAATTTTATTGTGTATCATGTTTTTATTTATTATTTCCCAATGTATTATCGGTATCATATATGTAATATGGATTTGTAAGACTACTAAAATGATCATTCCTTCAGGATTTGATTCCATTTAATCATGCCAATGTAATAAGATAATGCACTAGATCTGGGATTTTGGGGTTATGGTGTTATAGGTTTACTCTCTAATCCCATACATAATATCTCAAGATACAATAATTTTACCCAATGCACTGGAGGGATACATAATTCTGGACCCACTAGTCATATTCATATCATATACTTGCATAAGTGTGCCACATATACCATAAAAACAAAAGAGTGTACTTAATCAGTTATAATACCATGATAATAGAGTGTAAGACACATAAATTAATGAACCCAATTAATAATGGATAGGATAATATAGTTTAATTCCCTTGAGTGTAAATGAGAATGAGTTTTCAGTATAATTTTTTTTTGGAATGAAAAATAAAATTTAATGACTCTAATTTTCCTAATTATATTTATAGAAAGTTTTTGGGAAAATTATGAGACTGGGTGCTGAGAAGACATGCGATTCTGAGGCCTGGTGTGCCTAGAACAATTCTTTAAAAAATGTTATGTGTTTTATAGCACGTGCATGTGAATTAATTGAAAAATTGAAATATATTTTAAATGAGCGCCTGTATCAGAAATATGGGGGCATCGTTAACCTTATAACGGTGGCTTTACCCTAGGTGTAACCTAAATTTGGTTTTTGTGGGTCATCTGAAGAAAAAGTTAGAAAAGTCGTAGCTGTAAATAAAATAATTAAATAAAATTATTATTTTTTAAAATACTAATAACTCATAAATTGTGACTTGGATTGAAAATCTGAAACCACTGTTGATTTTTTAATGTAGTGTTTCTCTATAAGAGGCTTAACATCGGCTGGCATGTGCCGACTATGAAAAATAGTTTTTGGACGTTTTAATGAATAAAATTAATTGTGTGCTTATTTTATTTTTACTTTATAATGATGCAGAAATGCTATTTATTTTAAAAAATATATAGGAAAGGACCTAGGGTTAGGATCATAACCCTAGAAATTCCCTAGAGGCTCTAGAGAGAATCCTTAGAGAATTCTCTCGATAGCGACGACAAACACCGAGATCGTAGATCATTCTTGATGGATAAAAAATGACAATAAATCATTGATATTGAATGATTCATATCCTATGTTTGGAATTTTATTTATGATTTATTTTCCCCATTATTTATTTCTATGATGAATGTAGGTCTATACAAAAATAGGTTTATCCGTGGTTTGATTATTGTTGCGGGGTGGGTTATTGTTGTGGGATTATTGGATTATTACTTTATCATATTCATTTATCCTTCTTATGGGAACGATTATAGGTTGAAATTAACACATGAAAAATTTCATTCTTCTAAAGTTCATGTACTTTATCTCCCCTATCCTTGGCATTATTCACCATTGGATCCTTATGATCACTGCTCAACCTTCTAGGAGGCTCTTAACGCGTTCAGACCTCAAGATTGGAGGAAAGATGAAACAAAGGCCGAATCAGTGTAGCATAGAACCTGAGGATCATAGAGGTGTTTCGTTTCAAAGAATAGTGTACTAGAAAAATAATGGAGGACCATAGAAGGAAGATCACCAATGTCTGGCAGCACACGGTTGCGCAGCGCATCTGGCGGTCGCAGATGCGGCTGACAATCCCATGACGCAATGGGGTGGCTGTGTGTACCAGTGAAGGTCATCGCGGGGTGATTATATGAGATGGACCAACCCACAAATTAGACCTAGTTTGGAGATTATTCCAGGATAGGCTGATAAGGTTGGCCAGGCCCAACCAGAGCGGGTCAGGCTTAGTGGGCCAGGTCGACCGGTTCTGACCAAGCGGGTCAGTTCGGACCCCGCGGGTCGGGGTAGACCCGGGTCGGACCGGGATGCCCAGATTAGGCCATGGTCGACTGAGCTTCTGCGGTATCTGGGGCACAATCAACCGCCACAAAAGATCAAGTTGCTGTGAGGTGGTCGACTGCGATAGTCATTCCAGGGCCTAGTGAACCCCCCTTCTGAAAATTTCAAATGACCATAACATTCAAACCAGACATCCATTTGATAGGATGTATATGGTGTTGGGATCCTAACGGAAAGATGGTAATTTATAGATATACTAAGTGGGATTTTATGGGAATTTTCATACGACCTAATGTCTTGAGGGGTGAGTTCCCCCGAAACGATCGTGTTTCGAGCAAACATTTTCGTGGATAACTATGACCAAGAGACCATGTGTCTTATAGTGACTATGTGTCTTATAAAGACTATGGGTATTATTGAGAATTTGTATCTTATGGATAATATATGTCTTATGGAGACTATTTGTATTATTGAGATGTTGCATCTTATTGGATTGAGTATACCTAGAAGTTCTTAATATATTTTCTATAGACATATATCTGTGTAGAGATGACTATGCATTCCCTTGTGGTATTCCTTTATGTTATTTCTTGGTGGAATTATTTCATGGTATATACTTTGTGGTATAACTTCATGGTATTTCCTTTGTGGTATTACTTTGTGGTTTTGGGGGGTTCTACGAAGTATTATATTACTCACCCATGTACATGCTTTTCCCACAAGTGTCATGTCTTGTGCCGACAATTGACTCTTCAACAGAGTTATAGGTAGACAAGGACTAGGTGGTGCCTTTTGATACTGGACAGACCGAGGTGTGTTTATGAAGATTTTTCGATGACAGTCTTAGTACCTATAACATTAAAGGTTGGAATTTTGGCTGTATACTCTTTTCTTTTAGTGGTATTGTTTTGGCCCTATTTACTTTATAGTACTTTTACCTTTTATTTTGGTTGTGGGATATAGAGGTTTGCATGCATTGTTTACTTACTATTTTTATATTTCAGCATTTCTATCTTGGATATGAGAGTGTGCGTATAGGTACTTAGGAAAATGCTTCCCATTTTTGGGATATTATTACTCAATGATAGTCATCAGACCCTAGCCTATTGGAGGTGATCTGGGGGTAGTCACGAAATTGTCCCATATGAGATGGGTCATGAAAGATTGGTATCAAAGGAGGTTAGTTATAATCTAGGACCAAGAGTCAGTGAGGTTGGTTTGGGGAAACAATGTTATGTGTTTCAAGTTATCCTTTTATTCTAGGGAATCCAGTGTTGGTGTGGAAACTGACATATCCACACACTAGGACTCTATGAACCCACTTTTCTACTTGGTACATAAAAACAATGGTTTCAAGAAAAACAATGGAACATGTATCATATAGTAATGGGTTGTGTCTTACCTGTCCTTATTCATTCATCTCTCTATATATACTCAAATGATTGTGGTAAATCTTTTTTTATTACTGGATGTCTCCACGCAGAAATCCAGACATGATTCCATTGTGTGATCACAAGTATAATATGCCTAGCGACAAGGAATTAGTATAGGGGACTCTATCAGAGATTGCACCTCCGGGTGGTTTACCAGCTATACCACCACCCATCGAGCTACAGCTACTACCAACACTACCAGCTAGGATGCATACAGGCCAAGCATGTTTCATGAGTTTTAGAGGAAACAACCTCCTAAGTTTCATGGTGAGAAAGATCCTTAGGATGCGAAGGATTGGCTGGAGGTAGTTACCTGTGTCTTTTTTGTTTGTGAGGATGCATTCTGACCAGATGGAAGTCCTTATCGTGAGTCTTTTTTAGGGCTCTTCGGGCTGATAGTAGAGCTTAGTGACCCAAACAAAAGATGATACGACTCTCTCTTGGGAAGAATTCGAGATTATCTTCATAGAGGAGTTCTTTCTAGCCACGTTGTGGTCATTGCGCATACAAAAGCTTTTTCATCTGTAGTAGGGAAATCAGAGTGTGGTGGAGTATTTAGTGAGATTTACCAAAATTTCATGCTACTCCATAGATATGTTACAAGATCCATTCTTCAGGGCTTAGACCTTCAATAAGGTATTAATCTAGGTTATCGGGGTATCCATGATATCTATTAGAATTCCTAATTATGCTGGGGTACTTGATTAAGCCCTTCTAGTGGATATATTTCTAGCGGAGTATGCACGAGCATTGGGAGCTACCAACAGGAACTATGTAGTTGAGACCTTATCATTAAGTAGCTAACGATAGTCATAGGTTCCCAATCCGGTTTGGATCTTAGGGAGATGATCCAAGGGAATAGTATTGGTGGTTTGGGGATCCTAAGGAATCTCAATTCAGTTGAGGGATAGGTTTTGTTACTCATGTGGCGGTCGGGGACATCTGACATGAGATTTCTTGACCCGTCGTACGGACGATCAGGAGATGGTTGAGGGGTCACTGAGGTAGAGGTGGAGGCATGAAAAGGGTTTTCTGTAGGGTGGTGAACATGGGATGGGAATAGGTAGGGCGACATGAGGTGGTTAGAGGTTCAAGATATTACCACCACTGCCCTGAGTGGTCCACGACAGGCTCAGGGGGATGGTGGACAGGGACAAGGCTGGCTACAGGTGATAGAGGATTTTAGAACCGAGGATCCATGGATTATTATAGGTACAATCCATGTATTTTATACCTTATCTATAGTTTTGATAGACATAGGTTCAAATCATTCTTTTCTTATCATGAACCTTATTTGAGGCTCAGAGATTCTATTTATTGACTCGACCCTTATACTTAGAGACTCCTACGGGAAGAGGTTTGATGATCACACACCGGTGCCGATAGTTTGACCTTACTCTTGGAGGTGAGAGTTTTTGTTGAGATCTCTTAGTAGTGGCATATAGGCCATACAATGTTTTTCTTGGTATGGACATGTTATCCACAATTCATGCTTAGATTGATTGTTTTAGTCATAGAGTATGGTGTTTCCATAGTGATGGGTCCATGTTTTCTTTTGTTGGTGAAAATAAAACATAGGAAGTATAGGATGGAAAAAACACATATGAGGGTTAAGCTAATCACTCATTAGTTTTTTAGCTTGAGCCTTGGCATATTAGATGATTTGAGTCCATAGTTTTCTGAAGTGGTGGTAGATTATGAGGACATATTTCCTGAGGATGTTCCAAGATTACCTCTCTATAGAATGGTATAATTATACATTGATCTAAAACCTAGTTTGGTACCGATATATATGTGTTTATATCAGATGAATCCCACAGAGCATCGTGATCTGAGGGTGTAGTTGGAGGACTTGTAGAGGAAGGGCTTCATGAGGCCCAGTGTTTCACTCTGGGCAACCCCAATTTTGTTTTCTAATAAGGAAAAAAAGAGTTTGAGGTTATTTGTAGACTTCTAGTGCCTTAAATACATGACTATGAAGAATAAATATCCACTACTAAGCATCTATGAACTCTTTGATAAATTTAAAGGGGGCATGGTGGTTCTCAAAGATTGACATCAGATCTGGCTATCACCAGCTATGAGTACGAGATGAGGATATACAGAAGATGAAATTTAGATGTCATTACAGCCACTATTAGTACTAGGTGATGTTTTTTGGCCTGAAAAACTCCCCAATAGTGTTCATGGGACTCATGAACCAAATGTTTCATCCTTACTTACTGGATTGTGGTGGTCTTTATTGATGACATCCTAGTGTACTTGGCGTTCAAAGAGGAGCATGCGGGACACTTGGGGATAGTCTTGGATAAACTCTGAGAGAAAAATATATATAGAAAGCTCTCAAAGTTTTAGTTATATATTCAAGAGGTATATTTTCTAGGGAACTTCATTTTAGAGGCTAGAGTTGCAATGGATCTAGTGAATATTGAGGCAGTGCTTGCTTAGGGGCCACCCAATAGTGTTATCGAGGTGTAGAGTTTCCTTGGTTTGGTTGTGTACTATTAGAGGTTTGTAACATAATTTTTTATAGTGGAAGAATCCTTGAAATCATTGACATGAAAGGGAAAACCTTTCACTTAGAAGGAGAAGTTCCATGGGAGTTTTCAGCAGTTGAGGTAGAGATTGAAGAACGACCCCATTTTGAGATTTCTAGAGGAGGGTTCCATGTACGAGGTGTTCTGCAATGCATCAGGAACCAGGATTGGTTATGTCCTGATTTAAGGGAATGTAGTGATTGCCTATGGTTCATTCCGTTTGAGACCACATGATCAGAACTATGTGACCCAAGATATTGAACTATCAATGGTAGTATTCTCTTTGAAGATGTGGGGACACTACCTGATGAGTGAGTGGTTTATCATCTACTCTAACCACAAGAGGGCCAATTATATCTTCTCTAAGAAGGATCTAAACTTTATACAGAGGTGATGGCTAGAGTTTCTCCAAAACTATGACTTTGAGATTGTCTATACTCCTGGGAAGGGGAACGTGGTGGTAGATTCTCTTAGTAGGATATCCAGTTCATAGTTACTGAACAAGGCATCAAAGTGGTTGAATTCATTGCAGGTATCCTTTGTAGATGGGTATGGAGCAGCTTTCCTCTAGTCGATGATTGTTAGCCCTCCACTCTTATAATGAGTCAGGGAGGTACAACTTGGGGATACTGACTATGAGACTTTACATGCTCAAATGTCCATAAGGCATTCCCCTAGTGGATATTCAAAAGGTGGGGATAACGCCATTGTTTTCAGAGGGCACACAGTAGTACCATTGGCATTGCAGGAGGATTTTTTTAGGGAGTTCCATACATCCCCTTTGTTGTAAGATATAGGTGTGGAGAGAATGTACCATGACCTTTGATGTCAATTTTGGTGGAAATAGATGAAGAAGGGAGTAACAAAGTTTTTTTCTCGATGCATCACTTGTCAACAGTTGAAGGCTGAGCACTAGGTTCCAACAGGTTTGACTAAACCCCTTGAGGTGACAAAATGGAAGTGGTATGAGATAATGATGGGCTTCATGACAAGTTTACCATGTACATCTAGGGGATATGATACCCTCTGGGTGATCGTTGACTGACTCACCAAGTCAGCCCACTTTCTAGCTATTCGGGAACATAGTCCAGCAGATATATTGGGGAGCCTATACATGTAGAAGATAGTTCAAATACATGGAGTTTTATCTATGATAGTATCATATTGTGATGATCTCTTTAATTCATAGTTGTGGAAGGGATTGCAGGAGGTGTTTGGGACTCATTTACTCTTGAGCACAACATTTCATCCACAGACAGATGACAAGACAGAGTGGACCATTCATGTTCTGGAGGACATGATATGGACTTTCTTGTTAGATTTTGGCCATAGTTTGGAGGATAACTTACCTATATTGGAGTTTTTTATAATAATAACTACCATTCTGCCATTGGAATGACACCATTTGAGGCCTTGTATGGGCAACCCTGTAGATCACCACTTTACTAGATGAATCCAGAAGAGTCAACACTCTTGGGATTAGAGATGATGCAGGTGAATATAAAGAAGGTTTTGATAAAAAACTATTTTCTTGAATATTTTATTAATAATAAAAGACATAATTTCCTCACTTTGTGTTAAATATGTTTATTTATAAAATATTTGAGATTTGATCATTCATTTGAAAATTTAGTGAAAATTCTAGTTCTACCCTTTATAGTGCATTGTAGTATTTCGAAGATAAATATTTTTATATTTTTTATTTGAATTTGAAATTATGGTACAGTTTTCCTAACTTAATTGTCTACAAATTTTATTCAGGACACTAGATCTAAAGAGTGCATTTGGTTGTTGAAAATGGGCCATGAAGTTAAAGTTGGGATGGACTCGCCAGAATGGACATAGGTTCTGTATTTGGGCCATAACTTCTTAATCCGTGCTTGGATTAGGCCCAAATTTTGAGAGGAGATCTTGAATTCATTTGCGCACAAATAATCCACCTAGAAGGAGACCTATTTCACGCGTTTTGGAGGTCAAATGGCCGGTTCAAGTTGTATTAAAATATTTGGACGAGATTTCTCATTCACACTTGAATCCTCTTTAAACCTAGCCTCCCCTCCACTCTATAAATTAGTATTTTTCTCATTTGGAGGGTTTGGGAAGTGCCTTAGAGGATTGGGAGAATAGGTGAAGTGGTTACTTTCCATTTCAATTCACCATTGGAGGAGGGAAGCATTCAAGCTAGGATCTCCTCCAAATTGCTCTTCTATTCCTCCTCTTTGTTGTAATGTTTTTGCTCTTTCAATAAACTTCTTAGTTACTATTTAATTTCATCTATATTCTTCTGTTTTGTTCATTTTTATTCTTCATTAATCTTCCTCTTTAGGCTAGAACTCAAGAGTAGAAGCGTGATTGGGTTATACTCATTCTAAACCGTTGCAAATGCAATTTGCTTCTACGATGACTACACTAGCCTTGGAAGAGTAGTTATTTTTAGTAATTGATCTACCTCTCACCTTCTTCAATCATTTATTTTGAATAAATGATCTAATGTAATTCACTAAACACGATAAATTAATTGAGTTTTTAAATTATAAGAAACTAATTGAGCAATTGAACAATTAACACAAAACACGCAAGGTCGGGATTTGTGTGAATTGTGAGAGCGCGATCTTAATCGGTAATACAAGACCACACAAGATCAATTTTTAGAGTTCATATAAAATCCCTAAACTCAATTAATCCTCATTTATAGAGTGGTGATGTGCCGTAATTTACCACTGACCATAAGCTAGCCTTAGAACATCAATCAAATCAAGGTGCTACGATAGCATGTTTCGAAGCTAGCCTAGGGTTTAATTAATTTCATCTTTGTGGTAAAGTTAATTCTCGTAGGGTTAGGGATTTAAAAAATTTTGGGATCATAATTAACTTAATGTTAATTTAAATGATAATGATTAATAATAGAGTTAAGAGGTAGAGTTATATCTATTACACCTTTTAAAATATTTTCTAAAAAACACCTTCTTGATGTGTCTTTTTAATCAAACTTAATTTGATAATTAAAAACAAAAAAAATCAATCTTTTTCCAGAAAACATCTTCTTGTTTTATAAACTATAAACAACCACCCCCATCCTTTCAAGTAGTGTTTTTATTCTCTTTTATTTTATTTCTATAATACCACTAAAAATTTGTTTTAATTCACTTCCTCCTTTGAGAGATGACCTTGGTCAGCCACTCTGCTGCACATAAGTATCCCAAACTCACACTAATCATTTGAGGGAACCCACGACAGTGATCTATCAAATTGGCATCTTTGCCGAGGATGAAAGTAATTATTTCAACCAATTAGAGATATTTATTTTATTTTAAATTTTATTCTCTTCCTCTCTTCTTTCTTCCTTCTTTACCTAATCTGATTTCTTTTTTTTTCTTCTTCTTCTTTTTTTTTCTTCTACTTATTTTTGGACCATCAACTCAAACTTATAATTTTTATTTTACTATGTTCCAATTTCCTTATTTTCATCTTTCTTTGATTTATGACATGAACTAATCCAGAGGATCTCTTAGATCTTGACACTGAGATTGAACGCAACCTTAGGGCGCGAATCCGTCATTCTCAGTCTATGGGAAGGGTCGACATTTACCCAACTGGGGAATTACTACACTCTAGGAATTTTGAAATTGGAAACACTTATAAGTCCAAATTAAAACAAGAACAAATGGCTGAAAATAATGGAAATGAACTTAATAGAACCATTCAAGAATTGGCTACACCGGATATTAACTACAACCAAATTTTATTGCATACCCGAACCTCGAATCAGAATTTGAATTGAAATCTGGATTAATTCACCTTCTTCCAACGTTTCATGGCATATCTGGTGAGGATCCCAACAAACACCTTATGGAATTTAATGTGGTTTTCTCAACTTTAAAACCAAGAAATGTTTCTGAAGATCAAATCAAATTAATAACATTCTCATTCTCACTTGATGGAGCTCCAAAGATTAGATGTATTATTTGCAACCCGAAGATGTAACATGTTGGAATGATTTGAAACATATTTTCTTGAAAATATTTTTTCTAGCATCAAGGACCACATCCATTAGAAAGGAGATATGAAGTATCAATAAAGACCAAGGGGAGTCAATGTATGAGTACTGGGA
Organism: Viscum album; assembly: GCA_963277665.1. NCBI lineage: Eukaryota > Viridiplantae > Streptophyta > Magnoliopsida > Santalales > Viscaceae > Viscum > Viscum album. Next base: position 459,524,609 of record OY728163.1, on the reverse strand, counting down.
GTGATTCAAGTCGTTATGCGCAAACTGTCCACATCACTAAATCAGTGAACAACTACTCATCCAATACTTCTACGAAGGACTCACACCCATGAAGAGGATAATGGTTGATGCTGCAGCTGGAGGAGCATTGGTGGACAAGACACCAGCAGCCGCACGTGCATTGATCGACAGGATGACCCAAAACTCCCAACAATTTGGTGATCGAGGTACACCACATGTCAGGAGAGTACATCAGGTAGGTCCTTCTTCTCTTGAGAGTCATTTGATTGATACCAAGTTAGAAGAATTGACAACTATGGTGAGGAAAATTTCTCGGGCATAAAATACATCTCTATGTCCTCCTTCAAGTCCTTGTGGCATTTGAACTAAGACAAGCCACCCAACTGACTATTGCCCCCAACTACAAGAAACAGAAGATTGTGCAGCAGTATTCCATGGGAGACCATATCAGAAACAACAACAACCACATCCCCAAAAGAAGTATGACTCCTTTGCACCAACATTCAAGCAAGGGTGGAAGGATCAATCAGACATGAGGTATGACTCTGGGCAACAACAAAGGCCCCCATTTCAACCAAACTTCAAGCAGCCTCCACCTTACCAACATGGTTTCCAACAACCCCAAAAGAGATTCGAAGCTCAAACATCAACAAGTCGGCAACAAGGGAATCTACAACACAAGGTAGACTCTAACAATGATGTTCTTTTGAAGAAAATTGTTCTTAATCAACAGAATGAACTGAAGAGTGAAGGTTTGGAGTTGAGGGAGTTAAAGACTAAAATGAGCCAGATTTCCACTGTCCTCCATGAACTTGTAAGTAAGAATTCTGGAAATCTACCTTCCCAACCCACTCCAAATACAAAGGGGAATGTTAGTGCCATAACATTGATAAGTGGGAAGAAAATGATCGATACATATATACCTACCATTCCACTGGGATTCACCTCAACTCCAGAGAAGCTGCATTCCATACCAACTGATGAGCAATCCAAGGAGGAAGATAAAGGTAAGAAAAAGATTGATGAGGTTCCTCCTAAACCCCTTCATTTTCCAAACAAGGTTATAGAAACAAATAATATGGTTGAAGAAGCAATTAAAAAGGAGGTTTTGGACACATTCAAGCGTGTGGAGATCAACAATCCTCTACTTGAAGCCATTAAGAAAATTCCAAGGTAAGCGAAATTCTTAAAAGAAATTTGTACCAATCGAAGAGGACTCAATGTAAATGAGAGGATCAATCTTGGAAGGAATTTGTCAGCACTCATTACACCAACTATAGAAATGTCGACAAAGTTCAAGGATAAATGGGCATTCACTATCCCATTCACCATAGGGGATTTACACTTTTCTGATGCAATTTGTTATTTGGGAGCTTCCATAAATGTGATGCCTCACTCTGTATTATCTTCCTTACAGGTTTGTGAGTTGAAGCCGACAAGAATAGTGGTGCAATTAGCAAATAGAGCTACGACATATCCAATGGGAGTCCTTGAGGATGTACTTGTCCAGGTAAGAGACATGATCTTTCCAGCAGATTTCTACGTGCTTAAGATGGCGGATGATCAGGTAAGTTTTCATGCCCCATTATCTTAGGTAGGCCTTTCCTCAAAATTGAAAAACTATCTTAAATGTCAATGAGGGTACATTTTCCATGGAATTTGGGGATGAAGTTGTGATATTTAATGTTATGGATTCCATGAAGTACCCCTTAGAGGATCATTATGCATTTTTATCTCCCATTTTGAACCACCAAGTAAAAACACCATGGAATTGGATTGTCTTATACTTAGGGAGATTATGAGTATTGGTTCTAGTTTGATGTCTAAGAGTACTTCCACACCTATTTCTATGTAACAAGAATCTCTAAGATTTGATTTTGTAATGGAATCATATTCTGATTTTGATCATATGAACTCTAATTATGACATGGCTGTTGAGTATACTGATGGATTTGATGCTTTATTCTCTGATTGTGATGATTTCTATTCTGATACTGATGCTCTTTGTGCACATATTTCTGTTCCTTCTATGTCTCCATCCATACACCACCCCCCTACACTATAACTCAATCCATTTCCACCAAATCTCAAATACTCATACTTGTTAAGTGGTGAGAAATTACCTGTTATCATTGCTAACAATCTCCCTTTTGAACATGAAGAAAAACTTTTGAATCTTTTGAGGGAGAACATCAGGGCAATCGGGTGGACCTTGGCTGCCATATCAGGTATTAGCCCCTCCATTTTCATGCATAGGATTATTTTTGAGGATTTGGATAAACCGGTGAGGAAACCACAAAGGAGACTCAATCCAACCATTCTGGAGGTTGTTAAATAAGATGTTGAGAAATTGTTTGAGGCTGGTATAATATTTCCCATTTCAGATTCTCAGTGGGTAAGTCCTATTCAGGTTGTGCCTAAGAAGAGTGGTGTTACTGTTGTTAAAAATGAGAAAGATGAGTTAGTTCCAATGAGGGTGAAAAACAGTTGGCGTGTGTGTATTGATTTTAGGAAACTAAATCAGTCCACTCACAAGGACCATTTCCCCTACCATTTATTGATCAAATGCTTGAGAGACTTGCTGGGAAAACACACTATTGTTTCCTGGATGGATTTTCTGGATATTTTCAGGTTCCTATATCTCCGAAGGATCAGGAGAAGACTACATTCACCTGTCCCATTGGAACATTTTCCTACCGAAGGATTCCATTTAGACTTTACAACGCCCTAGGTACCTTCCAGGGATGCATGGTGAGTGTTTTTTTGATTTTATTGAGACCTGCATGGAGGTATTTATGGATGATTTTACAGTGTATGGGTCTTCATTTGATGAATGTCTAAACAGTTTGGGAAAGGTATTGAATCGTTTTATTGAGAAGAATCTGGTCCTGAACTTTGAAAAGTGTCATTTCATGGTAGAGAATGGCATTGTCTTAGGGCATGTAGTGTCAAAACATGGGATAGAGGTTGATAGATCTAGGGTAGAAATTATTTCATCCTTACCCTTTCTTTCATGTGTGCATAATGTTAGATATTTCCTAGGGAATGCAACATTTTATAGGTGCTTCATCAAATATTTTAGTAAGATCACTCTTCCTATGTCACGATTACTTCAAAAAGATTCCAATTTTGTGTTTGACGATTCTTGTAGGACGTCCTTTGATGAGATAAAGAAGTGTCTGACCACTCCACCGATCATACAACCTCCATGGTGGGATATTCCTTTTGAGATTATGTGTGATGACTCCAACTTCATGGTTGGAGTTGTCTTATCTCAGAGGATGGAGGAAAATTCACATGTGATCCCTTATGCATCAAGGACACTAGATTCAGCCCAATAAAACTACACAACCACAGAAAATGAGTTTCTTGATGTCATATGTTCTTTAGATAAATTCCATTCATATTTATTGGGCTCTAAAGTAGTTGTTTTTTCTGACCATGAAGCTCTGAGGTACCTCTTAAAGAAGCCAGATGCAAAGCCCAGGCTGATCCTATAGATGCTCCTTCTTCAAGAATTTGATATTGAGATAAAGGACAAAAAGGGGTCAGAAAACTTGGTGGTGAACCACATGAGTAGGCTTACTCACACACTAGAGGATGAAACCTTGGACTAGGTACCACTTCAGGACACTTTCCCCGATGATCATCTTTATTCCATCTCAGGTACACATCCTTGGTATGCAGATTTAGTTAACTACCTTGTTGCCTCTGAAATCCCTGCAAATTTAAAAAAACATCAAGTCCAAAAATTAAAGAGTGAGTCATGATTTTATGTTTGGGATGATCCATACTTATGGCGCATGTGTAGTGACCATGTTATTAGGAGGTGTGTTCCCGATCATGAGTTTGAGTCTGTTTTGCAATTCTGTCATACACTTGCATGTGGTGGACACTTTGGAACCCAACGGACAGCTAGGAATGTTTTGGACTCTGGATTTTATTGGCCAAGATTATTCCATGATGCCCATGTGTTTTGTAAGTCATGCTCTCATTTCCAACACACTAGGAACATTTCTAGGAGACATGAGATGCCCCAACAACCCATACTATTTTGTGAGATTTTTGATGTATGGGGAATATATTTTATGGGTCCTTTTCCTAGTTCATTTGGATTTTTGTATATTTTGGTTGCTGTTGATTATGTGAGTAAATGGGTGGAGGCCAAGGCCACCATGACTGACTATTCTCATGTTGTAGTGGATTTTGTCAAGGCTCAAATTTTCTGTAGGTTTGGAGTACCAAAGGCCATCATCAGTGACCAAGGGACACACTTTTGCTATAGGAATTTTTCTTCCCTCCTTCGAAAGTATGGGGTGGCACACAAAATATCCACACCATACCACCCCCAAACAAATGGCCAGGCTGAGGTTTCAAATCGTGAGTTAAAACAAATCTTGGAGAAAACCGTGCAGCCAAATAGGAAGGATTGGAGCAATCGCTTGGATGATGTGTTGTGGGCTTATAGGACAGAATACAAGACACCCATTGGTATGTCCCCATTTCGGATTGTTTTTGGGAAAGCGTGTCATCTCCCCATGGAAGTTGATCATCGGGATTATTAGGCTATAAAGAAATGCAACATGGATTTGGCACAAGATGGAATCCAAAGGAAGCTGCAAATTCAAGAGCTTGAGGAGATTAGATTGTCTTCATATGAAAACTCAAGGATCTGTAAGGAAAGATCAAAAGAATCTCATGATATAATGATCCAACAAAAGAAGTTTCATGTTGGAGAGAAAGTCCTTCTCTATAGTTCACGACTGAAGCTGATTCCTGGTAAGTTGCGTTCCAAATGGTTAGGTCCTTATGTTGTGACTAATGTTTTTCCTTATGGTGCAGTGGAGATCACACAAGAGGATATAAGAAGGAGCTTTAAAGTCAATGGGAAACGTTTCAAGAGATACATTGAGGGACTTCCTACTGATACAATGGATTTTATCACACTGCATGACCCCATCATCACTTGAGCACATCAGGTTGTTCCTAACCCTTTCACTTTTATATTATTTGTCCTATTTAAAAAATTCTGCATTTCATGTGCATATATCATCTCATGGGTTCACATTGAGGAAAATTCAATATTTTAAGTGTGGGGGAGGGAACCATTTAGTTTAGAAATTTCAATTGTTTTCCTGTTTTAAAAAAACAAAACAAAAACAAAATTGTGTGTTTTTCAAATTTTGAGTGTTTATTTTACAATTTTCTATGTGTTTTTGAAACTTTTGAGATGAAATGATTCTCATCACCATTTTTAAATCCATATCAATAATTGAAACAATTTACCATTTGAAAATAAGCTTAAATGAATGCTGAAATGACTTTCTTTCAAGTTCAAATATTTAGTAATTTCATGAAAAGTACAATGAATTTTGAATCCCATGCCACATTTCACTATCTTTTTATTTGAAATCACTTTCCTGTGAGGCTTTTGAACCATTATTTTCATATTCTTTATATTCACCTCACTTCTTGAGAAAACCAAACCATGCTTGATTTAACCAGAATTTGATCTATTCCTGTCAAAACATTAGGGTTTTAGGTACTTATGTTTAAATGATTGAGGCATTTGTTTGGTATTGAATCCCCTATTTCAAAGAGTCATTTTTTATAATAGCCTACCATGAACATTTAATCCTTTTATCCCTTAGAATCCATGAACAATCTGTTAGGTTAGCAACATTATAAGCCAATTTTCCCTATCCAACCAACTCTTGAAGTGAAATTGCATAATCTAGTTGAGATTAAGTGTATGGGAATCTATCTTGTGTTGTGTTACCACATTCTGTGATACTTTGGGTGGAAAATTAAATTCTGAATAGATGTGTTTGCTGCTGAAGAATGTCATTATATTGAAAGCTGTGCCTTTTCTAGATCTTTCATGACAAGTGAAGTTGTGCCTTTTCTGGAGCTTCTAAATGAGGTGGAAGGTTGTGCCTATCTGGAGCTTTCATGAAAATCATGTTTGAGAAGATTGAAATTTTTATGCTAAAATGATGAATGTTGTAAAATTTTAAGGACTTTTCATGATGATGGAGCTGAATTTATACTATGGGGATTGAGGAGAAGACCATATTTAAGTGAAAATTGGATTAATGCAAATTTTCTTCAAAAAGAGTCAATCACTCCTCATTCAGCCTCAGAATTTTTCACATCTAAATTCTACCAACTGAAAGCCACAGAACAACCCTGAAAATTCCTCATGATAAAGATATGTCCTTGAATCGCATTGGGTGGTGATGTAGGAATTTATCAAGCCTATGGTGACCCTTGTATGAGTTTGGATGAGAAAGACATTACAAAAAAATTGATATTTGTGTGATGAGAGAAAATTCAAGCGAGGTAAGTGTTTTGTGCATGGGAGGATAAATGAAGTGGAAATATATTGAATTATATAAATTGAGAACATGAAATGTGGTTTTTTATGAGGCATGCTATTTTTTTTCTTGGTGTGTAATTGTTTGACCTCAAGGATATGTGTTTTAAAATTGGTTTTGAATTGTTATTGATGTTTACTAGACATGAGGTTTTGCCCAGGAGTGCAAAAGGGTAAGTGTGGGGGAGTTGATAAAACACTATTTTGTTGAATATTTTATTAATAATAAATGATATAATTTCCTCACATTGTTCTAAATATGTTTATTTATAAAATATGTGGGATTTGATCATTCATTTGAAAATTTAGTGAAAATTCCAGTTTTACCCTTTAATGTGTACTGTAGTATTTCAAAGATAAATATTTTTATATTAACTATTTGAATTTTAAATTTTGCAACAGTGTTCTTAACTTAATTTTCTACAACTTTTATTCAGGAAACTAGAGTTGAAGACTGCATTTGGTTGTCGAAAATGGGCCATGCAGTCAAAGTTGGGCTGGACTCTCCAGAATGGACATAGGTTATGTATTTGGGCCATAACTTCTTAATCCGTGCTTCGATTAGGCCCAATGTTTGAGAGGATCTCGGGGATTAATTTGGAACAAATCATCCTTCGGGAAGGAGATCTAGTTCACGCGTTATGGAGGTCAAATGGGCAGTGCAAGTTGTATTAAAATATTTGGCTGAGATTTCCCATTCACACCTGAAACCTCTTTAAACCTAGACTCCCCTCCACTCTGTAAATTAGTGTTTTTCTCATTTGGATGGGATGAGACGTGAATTAGATGATTGTGAGAAGAGGTGAAGTGGTTCCATTCCATTTCAATTCACCATTGGAGGAGGGAAACTTTCAAGCTAGGATCTCCTCCAAATTGCTCTTCTCTTCCTCCTCTTTGTTGTAATGTTTTTTCTCTTTCAATAAACTTCTTAGTTCCTATTTAATTTCTTCTGTTTTCCTCTATTTTGTTCATTTTTATTCTTCATTAATCTTCATCTTTTTTCTGGAACTCAAGAGTAGAAGCGTGATTGGGTTATACCCATTCTAAACCATTGCAAATGCAATTCGCTTCTACGATGACAACACTGCCCTTGGAAGAGTAGTTATTTTTAGTAATAGATATAACTCTCACCTTCTTCATTCATTTATTTTGAATAAATGATATAATTTAATTCACTAAATAGGATCAATTAATTGAGTTTTTAACTTATATGAAACTAAGCGAGCAATTGAAAAATTAACACAAAACGCGCGAGGTCGGGATTTGTGTGAATTGTGAGAGCACGATCTTAATTGGTAATACAAGACCACACGAGATCAATTTGTAGAGTTAAAATAAAATCCATAAACTCAATTAATCCTCATTTCCAGAGTGGTGATGTGCCTTAATTTACCACTGACCATAAGCTAGCCTTATAACATCAATCAATGTAGGGTGCTACGATAGCATGTTCCGAAGCTAGCCTAGGGTTTAATTAATTTCATCTTTGTGGTAAAGTTAATTATCGTAGGGTTCAGGATTTAAAAAATTAAGGGATAATAATTAAGTGAATGTTAATTTAAATGACAATGATTAATAATATAGTGAAGAGGTATAGTTAGATCGATTATGCATTTTAAAATATTTTCTAAAAAAACATCTTCTTGTTGTGTCTTTTTAATCAAACTTCATTTCAAAATTAAAAAAAAAGAAAACTTCTTCCAGAAAACTTCTTAAAATTTTATAAACTATAAACAACCACCATCATCCTTTCAAGAATTGTTTTTATTCTCTTTAATTTTATTTATATAATACCTCTAAAAAGTTGTTTTAATTCACTTCCCCCTTTGAGAGACGACCTTGGTCAGCAACTCAGCTGCACCTAAGTATCCCAAAATCACACTAATCATTTGAGGGCACCCACAACAGTGCTCTATCAGTTGACGATCATCAAAGTTTAGATGAAGACTTCATAGATCCGATAGAATTCTTATGCTAATAGGTGGAAAGTTCCTTTGAGTTTGAGGAAGGAGACCACATGTTTCTTTGGGTCCCACCTTGATGAGGATTACATATATTTGGCCAGGGAAAAAATATATCTCCATGGTTAATTGAAACTTTTTTTATATTTCATAGAGTTGTTGAGGTGGAATACTGTTTGGCTCTACCATTTCAGCTACATTGGGTACCGAACATTTTCCACATGTCGCAATAGAGGAGGTATGTGCATGACCCATCACATGACATTGACTGGGGTGAGTTGGACATCGAGGAAGGGGAAACTTTTACGGAGTACCCGATGGAGATCAAGGATCGATATGAGAGGATACTTCATGGGTGGTCGATTCCTTTGGTGCTTGTATGGTGGTAGTACGAAAATATCTAGAAGAGGACATGAGAGCATGAGGCTCATATTCATGCTCAGTACCCTCATTTTCTTGAGTAGCCCTTATTTTAGATTTTCAGGGATGTAAATCCCTAAGGTGGTGAGAGTTTAATGAATCATATTTTCCCCATTTTATTCTTATAAATTATTTGGGAAACTTTCATGACCATGAGCTGAGACGGCATGAAATTTTTAGGCCTGGTGTGCCCAGAAAAATTTGTTGAAAAATTTTATATTCCTATAGTATGCGTGCTTGGATTTACAGAAACATTGGAATATATTTTATATGGGTTCTTGGATCAGAAATATAATGACACTATTGATCTTAGAATAAAGGCGTTACCCTAGGCATGACCTAACTTTGGTTTGTGCGGGTCATCTAATGAAAAATTCACCAAGGTCGTAACTATAAATAAAATAATTAAATAAAATTATTTTATTTTAAAATCCTAATAAATCATGAAAGTGACTTATATTAGAAATCTGAGAGCACCATTGAGTTTTTAATGTGGTGTTTTCCCAAGGAGAGGCCTAATATCAGCCAGTGAGGGTTTTCTGTGAAAAATAGTTTTTGGACATTTTAATGAATAAATAAACTGCGAGTTTATTTTATTTTAACGTTGCCTTGACAAAGAGACGCTGTTTATTTTAAATAAATATCTAGTTAAGGAAATAGGGTTAAACTCATAACCCTATAAATTCCTTGGAGGCCCTGGAGATAATCCTTAGATAATTCTCTCAGTATAGATGATAAACACCAGGATCAGAGATCATTCTTGATGGATCATAAATGATAATCAATCCTCAACATTGAATGATTAGTATCCTAGTAAGGGTGTTTGATTTATGATTTCCTTTACCCCTTATCTATTTTCTTGATGAACACATCTCATTCCACAAATAGATTGATCTGTGGTTCGATCATTGTTGTTGGATGGGTTATTGTTATGAGATTATTGGGAGATTAGTTTATCCTCTCCATTTATCCTTCTAATGAGAAAAAATCAATTTCGATACAAACAAAGTCCAAGGTTCATTATTTAGGAATTCTTATTCTTTCTATCCCCCATTCTTGGTGTTCTTATCCATTGGATCCTCATAATCAAAACTCAACTTGCTGGGAGGCTTCGAACCCGATCGAACCCACAGATTGATGGAAAGTTGAAATAGAGGCCAGATCAATATAGCTCGGGACACGGGGATCACATAGGTGTTTCATTTTAAATATTGGAGCACTTGAAGAATAATAAAAGACCATTGAAGGAAGGACACTAGTATCGCACGATGGCATGACACCGCGGTGCATCTGACACCGCGAGGGATGCAGTGGGGTGGGTGCATGGACCATCAGGGGTTTCCGCGGTTGACTGTGTTAGCCAGACTGACCCAAAAATAAGATTGGGTCATGCTAGTGGGCTATGATGGTGAGGTGGGATAGTCCCAGCTAGAGTGGGATATTTCTAGTGGGTTGGGTTGACCTGGTTGACTGGGTCGGGCCTGACAGGTTGGGTCAGACCCCGCGGGTTGGGGCGGACCTGGGTGGCTGGACCGGGCCATAGTTGATCGAGATGCCACGCGGCTACGACAAATCGAGATTATTTGGGGTGGTCGAACATGGGGGGTGGGGGTGGGGTTGGTGTACAGACCACATGGTTGATCCATGGCCTAGTGAACCCCCCTCCATCTGAAATTTTCAAATGACCATAACTTTGAAAACGAGCATCTATATGACTAGCCGTTTGCAGTGTAGGGACCCTTATGATGAGATGAAAATTTTGAGATATACTAAGTGTGTTTTTGTGAGTGTGAATACGACCTAATTTCATGAGGTGTGAGTTCTCCTGGAACAAGTGTGCTTTGAGAAAACATTTTTTTGGCAGACTGTGACCTAGAGATTGTGTTTCTTATAGAGATGGCGAATCGTATGAAGACTGCGTGTCTTATAGATTCTATGTGTATTATGGAGACTATGTGTCTCTTTGAGATTGTGTGTATTATTGGATTGATTATATATGAAATTTATATATATATATATATATATATATATATATATTGTAGATATATATCTATGTAGAGCTGATTATGCATTCATTTATGGTATTCCTTTGTGGTATTCCTTCGTGGTATCTCCTTTATGGTATTACTTTGTGGAATTTTCTTTCATGGTATTTTCTTTTTGGTATTCATTTATGGTTTTTGGGTGTCCTACTGAGTATTTTTTTACTCAACCCTATATATGATTTTCCAACATGTGTCATGTGTTGTAAATATGATCGACTCTTCAACAGAGTTCTAGACATATTAGGACCAGCCAATGCCTTGTGAGACCAGACATACTGAGGTGTGTTTCAGAATCTGTTCTGATGATAGTACCAATACCTCTCACTTTAAAAGTTGGTCTTGTGTCTAAAAAATATTATCATTTAGTTGTATTGTTTTGGCCTATTCAGAATTTTCAATATTGTACTCTGGTTGTGGGATATAGTGGTTTCCATGCATTGTTTACATAGTGTTTTTACATTTCAAAATTTGTGACTTTGATATGTTAGCGTGCATACTGGTACATAGGAAACCATTTGTGGGATATTCCTACTCAGTGATAGTCACCAGCACATGGCCAATTGGAGTCGAGCTTGGGGTAGTCACGACATCGGCCCCTTTGGGATGGGTCATGACATCGTAGTATAATTTCGGCAACATAAAAACAGTACATAATGATTCAAAGAAGGGAATAATGAGAGTGAAAGGGTTATACCATCATTTTTAAATTATAAGTATTTTATGAGGAATATGTAATAACATAACCCAACATAAACAATTGGAAATTAATGGGAATAATAAAAATAAGGTTATTGAATAAATTAGAGAAGGAGAGGATTCCTTACCATAAGAGGGTGTATCTTAAAGATTAGGAGAATAATATTAAGATATTTGGGGAATATTATGAGGACTATATAGAGGTAATTGTAGAGTAACTTCATGCTCCAAGAGTTTTGAGTTAATAGGAATGGTATGTTGGGTGGTTTTTTATAGAAAAAGAGAGGGGAATTCTTTATTAATTTACAATCATATGTTTTGAACTCCATATTATAAAGTAATAAAAAAACCATTTTCCCCTATTATCTACCTAGAAGGACTAGTTTTCATTATTTTATAATTACAAGAATCTAAAATTCTAAATAATTCACTTGGTGATGTGTAAGTGAGTCATGTTTATAATGAATTGATTTAAAAACCATAAAATATCATATAGTTTTTGGTGGATTCATTAATGGTTTATAAAATTAACCAAATAACGTTAAAAAACATTATTTTAAAGGGAAAACATAATTTAGGTTTTGGATACTTCATATTGTATTTATTATATCATTTTTTGAATTTTATGATGTCATGATACATGCTGTATAATTATATCATATTTAAATTTTACACAAAAATTCAACCCAATAAAAACATTATGAAAAATTTACTCTTGGATAAATTTGACATTCTAATTTCAAAAATAATATTTATTTTATCAAAACAATTACCTAAATATTATAATTTAAAATTTTCAATAAAAAATCCTTATTTATTGAAAAATACTGGTTATCTGACAATAATAGTTTTCTAACCCCTATAAAAATTATATTTAACTTCATAAAAATATATTATCATTTATATTTAATTTATATTATTTAATAGAAATATTTTTTTAAAATATAGTTTATTTTTAAAAAAATTAATTCATTAAAATGAGTTTCTTTATTGAAGATTTATAGTTCACAAAAATATAAATTTTGTTTCACCGTATCAAAATATTTTTTATCAAAATAAATATTTCACCATTAAAAAAGAAATATTAAAAATAGTTAAATATAATAATAGGTTTATTAAAAGTTAAATATACAAATTCATAATATTATGGTCTAGATACATAATCGTTTATTAAACCAAAAATGACATAAGTTTGAGGTTTGTGATGGTGAGATTTTCATGGGGTGGTTCTATGAACATGGTTTGGTCCGTGATCTCAATGAGCTTGAACTTATACTATAAAAAATTTATCTTTTACTTATACAATTAAATCTTAGCTTGGGCATGGTCAAGGGAAAATACCAATGATGTTATCTCCCTTAAATGATCTAATAATTGGGCTTCATAGGTTATGATCCTAATAGTCGATGCCATTACTTCCTTTGTTTGGGTCAAATGGACTTTATTATAAACCTTAATACACTAATCTTGATGGTCACTATAAAAGTACTATATTATCAACATTTATGATGCTTAAAAATATTTTAAATTTTATTGACTATATAATGGTCCAAAATGACCATATTAGTAGTTCATGTGTTTTCTATAACTTCATCTCATAATAAGTAATTTTCACATTTAGAATATGAATTTCATTTATAAATGTTTGGTTCATTACATTATTCCCCACATCAGAAATTTCTCCCAAAAAATTTTCATTTCCTACACTATTATAGATGAGGGTACTTTTATTTCATCACGTATTCCTATTCCCATGTCACTTCCTCAAAATTGTGGTTCTTCCACAACACTATGACCTTGTATGTTGTCTTATTTCGTAGAACTTTGTATCTATGATCTAAGATCCTCACTCGATTATCATCATATAAAATATCATTATCCAATGGCACCAAATCTATATCTAGTATGTTTTACGGTTTTGGTACATAATTTCACAAGAGGCATACATGAAACACATCATGCACTTTAGTTGTATTTGGTGGGATTTCTAGTTAATATGTTTTTGTTTTGATGCCATCATGGATCTAAAAGGGGATGATATATCTAGGACTCAGATTCCCCTATTACCCAAACCCCATGAATTTATTCTATACAAATATATGAAGGAACAATTTATCTCTCATTGAAAACTCTAGGTCTCTTTCAAATTTTTATATATTTTCTATTGAAATTGTGTGGATTTTTTATGATGATGAATGATATAAACCATATATATAATTTCTTGGAAAAAATCAATTACCATTAGATTATGATCTCTAAATTTATCCAATTATATTAGAGTATTACACCTCTTCCGTTATAGAGTCTCATACGGAGTCATTTAAATGATATAATATAAATTATTTCTATATAAAAACTTTATTTGGGGAAGGTATTGATCGAAACATCCTTAGAAATCCATTGAACATGATCTCATAATATCCTCTATATTCTGAAAGGATATTTTAGACTGACCATCCACTTGATGGTGATAAGAAGTATAAAAGATTAGTTTTCTATCTTATGTTTTCTAAAGTCTTATCATAAACCTCAAGGGAAACCTCTAATATTGATTAGATACAAAAAATAGCGGAACTATATGCAGTATTACCACTTCTCTTATCTATATCTTGGAGATTTGGTCAAGAGAGAAATATTTATTAATTAAAATGAAATGAACTAACTTGGTATGGTGATATACAATCACCGAGATGGAGTTATTCCCTTTACGGGTCTTGGGTTCTGTTATGAAAAAATCCATGGTTATGTTTTCCCATTTCCATACTAGTATGGTAAATAGCTTTTTCATACCCTTAAACTTCTATCATTCAACCTTGACCTATTATCATACCAAACATCAAGGTAAAAATTCTACAATATCTATCTTCATGTTATCGAAAAAGAATTTTTTATTCCTATCTCTTTATATAATAGTGTTTCTTGGATGAATAGATAAGGGCAAGTCATGTTCATCATCAAGAAGTTCCCTATTTAGTTCTGGTTTTACTGTGATATATATCTTGGTTCCAAACCTAATAAATCTATCTTCAGAAAAAGGTGAACTCTAGAATATTCATATCCTTTTTATATAGAACCTCATAATAATTCTATTCCTCCTTGATCCTGTCAATAATGGATGGTTTAGGAATTATTTTATCAACGTAGGATGGAGATCCTTTTATTATTACCATGTATATCCTTTGAATGTCCAACAAGATTGGATCCCTTATAATCCTTATCATGGATAGGGTTGTAAGATCCTTTCTAACCATAGAATCTACCAATATGTTTTATTTCACTTCTTGTTAATTTATTAAAAAATCATAATACTTGATCAGGTCTTACCATATTTGTTAGTTCATATTGAACTCCTTTTGTGTGAACATATACTTGAGGATTTTCTGATCAACATATATATCATACTACTCCACCTATAAATAAAGTCATAAAATCTTCAACATGAATATCACTGATGTTAATTATAAATCACTTATTAGGAAATTCAGATCATGGATCATTCATTAATAGACAACATATTCTATCACTCTGTCATCTTTCATGAGTATGCAACCCAACCCCTTTTTGAATGCATCATTATAGATCACAAATCCTTCCCCAATGGGGGGTTACATGGGAATAAGTATAGTTATTATACTATTATTTAGATATTTAAATCAATATTTATATTCATAAGTCCATAAAAACATCACTCTATTCTAAGAAATCATGGTTAGTGGGCATGGAAATCCAAAGAAGGTTCTAAGAAACTGATTATAGTACCTAGCTAATCAAAGTTAACTATGTATTTATATCACAAATGTTGGTCTGGTTCATCCTTTAATTGCCTATATTTTTTATGGATTCATGGATATCCATTTTTTTGGTTACGTTGTAACATACTGAGATTTTATGAGAATTATTTTTTTAAATTTTTTTGATATCTTTTTTGTACGCTTCACCAAGATTATCTTGCGCTATACACAACACCGTATTATCTTGTAGTATACGCAACACTGTTCTTGGCTTGTGTTGCACACAATTTCAAGTTCTTTTGAATAAAATTCATTTCACACAACACCAAGTATATATTTTGATCAATGTATAACTGAAAAATATTTAGATTATTCTATACGCAACACCAAAGGAAGATTTCTCTACACGCAACCCTGATCTGGCTTGCATTACACGCAAGAGCGACCTTTCTCATTAGTGTGTGTTGTATGCAATATCGAGTTTCACTAAACAATGATATATTGTTATGAATTAGCTGTTATGAATTATATTAACTACATTTTTAATTTTATTACATAATAATTCATCTTACACATATTCAAGAACATGGTATGATAACAAAATATTTTTTTTGGGTAAAATAAGTGTTTTTAAAAAAAAATACAGTTTTGCCGCCTTTTGATGGCGTGCCCACTTTAAATATAGTTTTGACTTGTTTATAAGTTTAATAAGACAAAATAAACTTATTAATTGTAATAGGGATATAAAAATTTACTTTGGATAATTTTTTTTATATTTTTCTGTTAACTTTCATATTTTGATGAATCGAAAAAATACACTAAATTTTTCTAAAAAACAACTTTTTTCATCAAGATAATTTATATGGTTAAGTTATAATATTGAATGTTTTTAAAGTATAAATAGAATATATTTTTACCATATAATATAATTCAATTCATTATCATTAATTTTACATTGAATTCATAGGTAAAAACATTTCAATCTTTTGTAATATTTTAACTTTTAAAACCCGTTTTCTCAACAGTAGGATTAATTTTAAATTTAATACTGCAAATTCTGTGTTTTGAATTTGAGAAAATGGATTCAATATTTGGAATCATTAGGCCTAAATTATTCTAATAGTCTTATTTTTATTTTTAGACATTATGAATAGTAATTATGGTAAATTTTATTTACAATAGTTAAAGGTAAATCGGGTAATTAAGGGTAAAAATAAGATTATAAAATTACCCTAACACATGAAAAAATTCTATTGGATGAATAAAAGTAGAACCATATCACCTAAGGGTCTTAATAGATTCATTTAATGGACTTTTTACCATGAAAAGGATGTAATTATTATTAAAACCAAAGAAAGTGACAACATGTCACTCTTTTATATCTTATAAGTATAATAATTTTAATTTAGAGACTAACTTCTTAAAACTTAGAACTTAAATTGTCACCAGAAATCTAATAAAATTATATACATCATGTAAATTTATTTATAATTTTTAAGGATTAAATAATTATCATTAATAGTGACACAATAGTGATGTAGAAATTGTTTATTTGGTGAAAAATAAATAATACATTTTTTATTAAACTAATAGTGACCATAAAAGGCCCAAAAACCTGACAAAAACTTATTTTTCTTGTAAATGTAAACCATAATCATATATTAGTCGAATATTTTACCATTTAGAGCCTTATAAAAGCAATTATGACACTTATATTATTTTATTTTAAATGATGTCAAAGTTTTCCCCATCATGATTTAATAAATATAACAATTTAAATGTTTTGGTTTTGAGATGATAAATTCGAGTAAAAGTATTATTATGGAAGATATTAGATTCATATGCATCATATTATTTATTTTTAATTTTTATGCAACAAATATGTATATTAAAAAAATATACAAAAATGTTGTTGTAATTATTTTATTAAGGAAAATATAAAATAAATGGTTTTAAAAATATTAAAATACATGTTATGTGAAAAAATTAATGTCATCCATGAATTTTTTAGATGAATATGACAAGTTATAAATCTATAAAATATTTTGGTTCAAATATATCTTTTGTGTGGATTTAATTTAAATCAAAATAATTGAATAGTGTCAAAATCGACACTATTGATATTTTATAAAAATAAAATATTATTAAATTGATTAAAAATCACAAAAATATTTAAAAATTAAAAATTAAAAATTATATGGTATAAAATGTAATAATGTATCTAATTATAGAAAATTCACATAACATAAGTAAGTATTTATAACAATTAAAAAATTAGAATATTATTACTGCAAATAAAATTAAATAGATTAAATAAGGATAAATCAAAATTATAAGTTTTAAAATAAACTTAAAACATGTCTAAAATTTATTTTTTTGATTATATTACAATCCTATATCATCTAATATTCGAATTGAGTCATTTTTGGAGTTTTTTATGTGGGGTTCAATTTTATATTAATTAATATTTTTGAGGTTTCCAAAAGTGCCCCTCTCTTCTCTTATAAAAGGGCACCTCCTCCATCTATTGTTCACAACATTTTGAGCCTTAAAGCTCACCCAAACCCTGTAAATTTATCTTCTACACTTCCCTATAAACATACTAGAGGTCCTAGTCTTCTTCAAAGACCATCTTTAGTGCCCAAAGAGGAGGTTTAGAAGAGGCATGTTGAAGAAGAGGTAATATCTTTTACCAATTCTTTCAAATTTATTTCTTCTTCTACTTCCACTTATTTATTTGTTTAATTATAAAGTAATAACATTAGTACAACTCATATAATTATATGTTATTATAAATATGAAACAACCCCATTTCACCTTCTATCCATCCTACGGAAAATGAAATCACCACGCATGCATACGTACAGAATACCGTCTCCACGCCGTGGTGTAATCTATTTTCCACCACCACCTTAATTGGATGGGTATAATGGTGTAAAGAATAAATATATATAATTATTATAATATTATAATAATTATTCGATATGATATAATCCACACCAATTCCATTCAATAATTATGGGAATGATATCATCGCTCGTGCGTACGTACGGATTACCGTCTCCACGATGCGATGAGATTCATTCTCCATGTTAAACATTCAAGAATGATTATAAAGTATATATAATAAGTAATCATGAAATTTATGACATAATAATTCAACTGGATTTATTTATATATATATTTCATTTACATCCATTAAATTTAATATGGAAATGAAAACAGTGTTCATGCGTACATACGGCCTACCGTCTCCATGAACAGTGTATTTCATTCCATTTATCGATAAATTATATATATATTATGAATATATATTATATATAAATCATGTTTTACATTCTGTAATTAATTAATCATGATATAAGTATTCATATAAATAATTAAAATTCAAAACACATACGATAAATGAAATGATTTTTACCCAAAATGATGCTTTAACATGTAATTGACAAATGAAAGGGTAATATAAAGTCATAAGTGAATCATATATGATATCATAAATATTATTATGGTTCTTTTATAAGTTAATAATTTGTTTAAACCCACTATACAAGAGTCTCGGACACAGATGTAAGAAATTGGACATAAGGTAAGGGATAATTATTCCAATCTCATTCTTAACCGAGATTGTTTATTCATAAGTATTTACTAGGGTTATGTTTATTATCCATGACCATGTTTTCTCAAAATGTTTTCATAAAATGTTTATTATTATTCCATATATTTTTAAATTCATTTTTACCCTTTTTGACTTTTACTATGTGGCATGCAAGGAACATTTCTTCTGTTTACCATACGAGGTACTTTTTGACTTTTCCGGAAAAAGTACGAGGAGAATGTTTTTTAACATATATGACATGAATAGATTTTTATGGTTTCATAACTCCTTTTTTCCATGAAGATTACTATGCAATATTTCATGATTATTTTCAAAAAAATTAATTTCTTTTAAAATTTTACGTCATTTTGAGAGAAGAAAATTATTTTGAAGAAGAAAGATATTTTACTCAAGATTTCATTTCAAGTGTTTTATCAAAACTAATTTCCATGTAAGATGAAATTATTTAGTATGTTTATGTTTCAAGTATAATGTGTCTATTATTTACATGGTTTGAATTTTCTTATGATGAAATGATATCCATTTGTTTTATATGGATTATTTTAAGATGGGATGATTTTTATGAAACCCATTTTATTCTTTGGGTTATGATTAATGATTAATGATTGTTTTGGGGAACACATATGAAGGATTTCAATATGAGATGGGTGGAACTTATATCTCCCTCTAATTCATTGGGTAAATATTTATATATAATGAGATAAACATGGCTGGAATGGAAAGTAAAATCCAGTTTAGTAATACAAGGCTAGAATGGCAAGTAAACCCAGTTCAGTAATGGACTTTGTCCACTATGATGATCTTGGCAGCAATTCCTTGGCTGCTATGGAAATCATAACACATGCTTAATGGTTTTTCACAATTACATGTTTTATTTCCCATGCTATTTTATCATGATTAATGTTCCTTTATGATCTTTACCTTACGTACTACCAAGATTTATTTCACAACTAAAGATTTTGATGTTTAAAGTTTATGTTCATGTTTTTAAGTTCAAATATATATGGTTTGTTTTATTTTCTCCATTCCTACCCTTACTGAGAATTTGAGATCACCCTTTAGATGTTTACCTTTCCCCAGGATATAAATAAAGGTTTTAGATAAGAAAACAAAAGGGGAATATCTTTATGGGAGATGTTGAAGATCTTTCACCATGATTAGAAGATTATGTTATGAGGTTCCAAATACACTAAACTAATATAGTCTTTGGGCGTCTGTTTTTGTCATGTATTATGTATTCTGCAAAATTAATGTAATTTCCATGTACTTCAAGCTTTGGTTCCTTACTTATATTCCCCAATATAGTTACTTTCTCTAATAAAAACTCACATTTAATGCACATTACATATAACTTTTCCTCCTAAAATGACTTTAATGCAGTATTTAAATTATCTTCATGTTCCTATTTTATTTTAGATTGGATAAGAATATAATCTATAAATACTACCAAAATTTTTTCAAGGTAATCCCTAAATCGTTTATTTATTGAGTATATGAGGATTTTTGTATAACTAGTGTGTCCAAATGGAATCACTATGAACTCATACTGCTTATAACTTGTACAAAAAGAATTAATAGAGATATTATTCTTCATCATCGTCACTTGATAATATCCTAAAATAAGATCCACCTTAGAGATATAGTAGGATCCATATAGATGAAATAATATGTTATCAATCTAGAGAAGGGGATACTTTTTCTTTATAATGATATTGTTAAACTCATAGCAATCAATGATTAGGTGCATTGATCCATCCAGCTATTTGACAAAGAGGACCAGTGCACCATATGGTTAAGAACTTGGGAATATAAACCATTTATCCTAATTCTCCTGTTATTATTTATTCATCTACTCATGTTTAATAGAATATATTTATATATTGAGTCTCGGATATTGGAAAAGCTTATGTAATGATCCTGATTGAGAACTAAACCTCACGGCTAAGAGGAAGACTAGATAATTCTTTAGGAAACACATTAGTGAATTCCTTTACAATAGTCATGTAATCAAGGATGACATTTTATTTAGTCCCAATAATTTGATCTAGACAAAATGGATCACTAGTCAATAATATCTATTCTTGAGATGATGGTACCAAATGAGATTCATCATCCTCATCTCACATTTATAAAACTAGAGGGTGATTTTTGATATAGAGAGTGATATATTTATCTCAATAATTCATTTTGTCTCTATACAAGGATCCCATAATGACATAAAATTATTATTAGGGGAGTACAACAAGGTTTTCAAATAAATAATCCATGATATTTTGATAGGGTAAGAGTTTTCTTCTTGGGATGAACCAATTAACCGATTATCCATCTTCACCATTGACTGGAATTAAATGTTCTAAGGTTGGGTTTGAATAGTTTTGTAAACATTCATGATATTAAATATCATGTTTAACTAGAATAAAATAGTATATTCTCTATATTATAAATAAAAAATAGAAAACCTATCACCAATTAATTTTTAGGATACACCTCAATAGTTTTGATGGTATACACTCACCCTTTCTCTTGAGACCTTGGAGTTTGTTGTCATTGGTTATCATCAATAACCCTTGGATTAGGGAATTGATTCTCATTATGTCCCAATAACTTTAAATTAAAAAATTGGATAATAGGTGGTGGTTTTACTAAATAATTTATTTCTTATATCACATTGGTAGGTTTTACCCATCGACAATCGGTAGTTAGCTACCCTTCCTTTCCAAACCTAATTAATTTCATAATCCCCTTTTGGAATCTTATGGGATGATTCCTCCCACACTTTTTACAAGTGAGATGATGAAATTTCTTACCATTATGAGATTTTTCCATTTAAACACCAAAATTAAAATCAATTCTATGTCACTTATATCCAATCCCAAGAGACCCTTGGGATTTTATGATATCCATTTAGACATTAAGGGAACATTGGAAAATTTTTTCATAGTAGTAAAAGTCTCAAATAACCAATGATTTTAATATATTTTTAATTATCCCACTAAATAAGAATTAAAATCTACCATTGGGGAAATTATAAAGGCAATGATATATGATTAATGTCTTGTGAATCTTTCCTTATACACCTTGATGGATTAATTAGCCCTTTTCTTAAGGCCAAATAAATACCTATCTATTTTATGTTAGAGAGTGAATGGAAAATATTAAAAAAAATTGGGCCCTCACATATCTCTATATCTTCGAGGGAATTTGAATCTACCATTGAAGATTGTAACCTTTTTGAAATCTCTCTTATTGGTGGAAAATACACCTGGTACAGAAAAAATTACAATAAAAATGTTGCGAGTAAACTTGACAGGGCTTTTGTTAACATGAAGGCTCTTGAAATCTGGGACAAAATATCTAGTGTTACACTACCTAGACTCAACTCGAATCATCATCCTATCCATGTTAGCATTTCCATGAATGATCAAAAGCCTATCATTCCTTTCAAATTTAATAATGCTTGGTCCTCAAATCCTGATTGTGTTACTTTTATTTATAACACCTGGAACTCCATGAAACATCACAAAGATTCCTTTGTTTGTTTACACAAATTGAAAATCCTTAAGCAAGCGCTTAAAGGCTGGTGCAAAACCTCAAATTCCCAAATGGATCAGGATATCTCTGATCTTGAAGATGAACTCAATCGTTTCCAAACTCAAAAAACTAATTTTTATTTTAATATGGATCCACATTTGGAGGCTATTATATCTTCTAAACTTAACTCATTACTTTCCTTTAAAGACAATATCCATAAACAAATGTTTAGGACAAAATGGCTTATTGATGGTGATCACAATACTAAATTTTATAATTGTCTTCAAAGAATTAGAAAGGCCAGTCGTCCGCTCTCCTCGCTCATTCATAATGACCTGATCATTTATTCTGAGGAAGCCATTGAAGATCATGTTACCTCATATTTTTATAACATATTTAACGGTCCAGATATTAATATTGATCTTAAACCTGATATTATTCCTTCAATGGTAGATGAAAGAGACAAAACGTCTCTTTTAAGTACTCCTCTTGATCATGAAATTAAAGACACTGTATTTTCTCTTAAATCAGACAGTACTCCGGGTCCAGATGGATTAAATAATGGTTTTTTCCAAAATCATTGGGATATAATTCAAAATGATGTTTGTAACCTTGTTAAGATCTTTTTCACTAATAGATCTCTTCCTCATGGAAAAAATTCTCAATTTCTAACCTTAATACCTAAGGTTGAGAATGCTTCTGAGATCCATCAATTCAGATCTATTGCTCTGATTAACACTATCTATAAAATCATCACCAAAATTATTGCAAATATACTTGCACCTATCTGTAATAGAATTGTCTCCTGGAATCAATTTGGTTTTATTAAGGGAAGGTCCATTCAGGACTGCATTTTCCTTGCTTCTGAATGTGCAAATAATTTAAATAAAAACACTAGAGGGGGTTGTGTGGCTATTAAACTGGATATCAGAAAGGCTTTTGACACCATTGACTGGAATTTCATTTTCAAAGTCCTTAAAAACTTTGGCTTTTGTGACTCCTTCATTGGTAGAATTAAGACTCTTTTTCAATCAGCTAATAACTCTATTCTGATAAAAAGTACCCCTAGAGGTTACTTTAAATGTTAAAAAGGAGTCAGGCAGGGGGACCCTCTTTCTGCCATCCTCTTTTTTATTGCTGAAGATTACTTTAGCAGGCTCCTTAATGATCTGGTTGATAAAAATATGATTAAACCTATTCAAGTTTCCAGGAACTTAAATGCCCCCACCAAACTTTTATACGCTGATGATATTATTCTTTTCATGAAAGGAGACCAGAAAAATCTTCATGTTCTCAAAGAATCTATATCTCACTATGAGGAAATCTCTAGTCAAGCTATCTCCGGGAGTAAATCGTATATTTGTTTTGGTAAGAATTTTCCTATTAGAAGGAAATATGGCATCATCACGTCTCTGGGTCTTAAGGAGGGCCACTTACCTTTCTCTTACTTGGGTGTTCCAATATTCTGGGGTCGACCCAAATCTATATACTTTTCTAATGCCATCTCATAAATCATAAATCAACTCTCCAGCTGGAAAGGGAAATCCCTCTCCATGGCTGGGAGAGTTTGTTTAGTCAAATCGACCATTGTTTCTAAAATGGTCTATTCCCTTATGATCTATAAATGGCCTGTCAGCATATTAAAAAAATTAATACTTATATCAAAAACATCATTTGGTCTGGAAGAATATTTGAAATGAACCTTGTTACTATCCCTTGGAATTCATGCTGCAAACCCATTGCTAATGGTTGAATTGGCATTAAAAATTTAAAGCTTTTCAATGATGCTCTTAAAGCTCGTCTTACATGGTGCATTATTAACTCCACTTCTAAAACTACTGAGTTTCTGAAAATGAGATTCTTCTTTAAGATTTTAAAATGGAAATTTAATTACATTAACTCTTCCATCTGGCCTTCAATCCGAGACTCCTACCAAAATATCATTCATAATTCCAGATGGATTGTCAGTGCTGATTCTTCCATTAATTTTTGGTGTGACAAATGGTGTGGTAACCCTATGATATCATTGTTACCCCCCAATAATCCTCCTGATGATACTAAACATACTATTAATGAGGTCTTACATTCTAATCAATGTGATCTCCCTGACTATATTTTGCAAACTATTAATAATTATCCTTTTTTCCTCTAATGGTGATTTCCTTGTTTGGGAATCTTCTACTAATGGCATTCTCGATTCCTAAAACTTTTATAAGCATAATTTCTCTGAAAGTGAATCTAGTTTTCTTTGGGTTAATCATTTTAACAAACCTTGGATTAAACCTTCGAGGCTTACCATTATTTGGTGCATTGCTCATAATAAACTACCTACTGAAACTGGTCTGCAAATCTTTGGCATTCAACTCTGTTCTAAGTGTCGCCTCTGTAATCGACACAGGGAAGATTCCAATCATCTTTTTTCTATCTTGTGCGACAGCCTATACCCTGTGGAATTATATTTTTGATTTATTTAATTTCATAAAACTCCTTACTGACTCAATCTTCTTGTTCTTAAAAAACTGCACTAGGCATGAAGCTTCTCTAAAAATCAAGAATATGTTTCTTGCGGCAGTGGCGGAACTTCTGTATGAACTTTGGTATGTTAGAAATGATCTTATTCACAATAATCACTCTCTCAATCTTAATGCTGGAAAATCTCAGATTCTTCTTGCGATTCAAGAAGTTTCCTCAATTCAAAAAGACTGCTGTGACAACTCGGTTGGTGATTTTGAGATTATTTGTCATCTCCATATTCCTAGAATCTTCCCAAATCCTAAACGTTCCTTTGAAGTGTTCTGGAAATCTCCAATGCCAAGATGGATCAATGTGAACGTGGATGGAGCTTCCAAAGGCAACCCAGGCCCTGCCAGTTGTGGTGTTATCTTCAGAGACTCGGCTGGCCAGTGCCAAGGATGCTTCTATGTTGGTTGTGGTTACTCTTCATCTCTGGAGGCGGAAATGCTTGGGGTCATTCATGCTGTTGATATCTCACTTCAAAGAGGTTGGAGAAATCTATGGATTGAAAGTGATTCAACCACTATTATCCATGCCATCTGGAATGGCAACATCCATCTAGCCTGGTCTCTTACAGCTCGTTGGATGAACTGCCTCAACTTGCTCCACGGGATTGATTATATAGCGACTCATGCCTACCGTGAAGAAAATGCAGTTGCTGAATCTCTTGCCAACATAGGTCTTCATCAGACCATGACTTGGCTGGACTCTATTCCTTCTGACTTATTTTACCTCTTTGATAGAGATTGTAAAAAAATCCCTTCCTTTCGCCTCTTGTAATCCTTTTTGACTTTCAATAAATGGTTCTTTGGTCTTTAAAAAAATGGTATTTTTATCCAATGTACACTATTGATAAGTTCTTCCCCCATTTGAAAAACAACCAACACAACCTCATATTTCTCAAATCAATAAATTTTAGAGAATATATTTTCAATAGATTTGATCAATTATTCCCTAATCAAGGTAATTTTAGATCCACTAAAATTTGGAGGGATTCAATATAAGGAACCGACCTTATGAATTACATAATATTGTGTTTTAATTAAATAATTCATTCTATTACATTAAAGGAACTATTCAGATTTATATTTTTATGGAATTGGTTCATAATTCATACATAAAAAAAACATAACAAGTAAGAAACTTCCAATTAGTATCCGTTTTACCATAATATAAATATTTTAAAAAGATTGATGATTTATTTTCATGAAAAATATTAAGGACTTTCAAATTTACTTATTTCATTGCTTTAGACATCCTTAAACCATGTGAAAACCATTTTAAAACTGAGGTATGGGCATAAAAATATCAACAAGGTACATAAAAAGAAGAATTCGATTAGTCCAATGAAAAACATGAAATCCCTTGAAAAACCATCTCCTAAAAACATACATTTTTACTAGAACAGAATTAATTTTTTCCCTTAAAAAAATATCATTATCATTAATTTTGAAATCAAATGATTTAAATTAGAACTCATTATCAATTATAGAAAATTCTTTTAGGTTCCTTGGGGAATCATCTCCTATAACCCTTTCAAAACCACTTAAATTGGAATAACCATACGAGAAATATCCAATAAAATCTTCTTATGAACATAATCATTACCCAATGTATTATAGTATTATCAAGTTGCACCCATTCTATAAGCTATAATAGGATAATTCATGAACAAAAATGGGGTACATCAATTTGTAAATATTGTATAAAGTATATATCGTGAATAAAACATTTTATGCTTTCATGTTTTCATTATAAAAAATTTGATTTTTTTTAAACTCATATGCAATGCAATTTCAGATATCAAAATAACAATTTCTTTTAAAAACCCATTTTCAATCCCAAAATACCCTTTTATTTTGAAACCCCATTCTCAATAGCAACCAAAAAAGGGGAGGAGTTTCTTTATTTCCCTCCTAAAAAAATCCTTTAAAAATGCAAGAAATGGTCTTTTTTAGTGATAGATAAATTCTGACAATGTGAGCAGCATTAAAAGGCTTGGACTTTTATCAAAACTAAAATAGTACTGATAAAGGGATCATTTATCCGCACTAAAAATGGACTGATAAAAAATAACTTTATCACTAATTTTAAAAGAACTGATAAAATAACCATTTATTAGCACTTTAATCTAGAGTTGCTAAATGAACTCATTATCAGTGATGATAAAGGTCCATACTGCAGTATTCTATTACAACACAATGAAACACCGCTACTGTGTGTTGTAACAACATACTGTAGCACTAGAAACACATTAGATATCAATAAAAACAAGTATCAATACAGAATTTAAACAAAATGAAATTTAGAACACAAATACTAGAAAAAACACTATATTATAGACATTTTAGACATTAGTTTATACAATTACAGAAACAAGAATTATTAAATACATTCAAAAAAATCCAAATTGTCAATGTTACCACGATTTCTATTGACTCTATTTCTAGAACTACCAACATTGCCTGAGTAGTTTTGAACAAACCACCTCAACTCAAAAAAAAAAGAATCCACCTTTATAAGAAAATAATTATTATGAATAATACTAAAAAGAAACAAATTAAACATAAATATTAAATAATACATTAATTATATGGACAATGATTTTACTATTAAAATATCAAGATTAACTTTTTGATTGAGTGGTGAAGGTTACTTGAAAGAAAGTGATAAAGGTTAACAGTGGATGAGTGAAAGGTTTTGTGAGAGATGATGTTTGTGGAAGTTTTGGTGCATAAAGGAATGAAAGTTGGAAAGAGCACCCAAAATACAGCAAAAGAATCCAATTATATAAGAAAACAATTATTATGAGAGTAATACTAAAAATAAATAAATTAAACATACATACGAAATAATAAATTAATATTATGGATACTAATTTTACTATGAAAACATCAAGATTACCTTTTTGATTGAGGAGAGACAACGTCATTTCTCTTCTTGAAAAGGTAGTGGAGGTAACATAAAAGAAAGTGAAAAATGCACCACTATAGGGATGAAAATGTTTTAAGGGATAAGGAGTATAAAATATTGATAGATCACCCCAAATATAACAAAATAATCCATATATATAAAAAAAACAATATGATGTTAGTAATACTAAAAAGAAATAAATTAAACATATATATGAAATAATGAATTAATTATATAGACAATGATTTTACTATGAAAACATCAAGATTACCTCTATAATTTATCAGAGGAAGAATAATTTCTCTTTATACAGAGGTAGAGGAGGTACCTTGAAAGAAAGTGATAAATGCACCACTGCATTGCTGAAAAGGTTTTAAGGGAGAATGAGAATGAAATTTAGATAGAGCACCCCAACTCAAACAAAATAATCCAATTGTATCAGAAAAAAATTATTCTGTGAGTAATACTAAAAAGAAATAAACTAAACATACATATGAAAGAATACATTAATTCCAGGGATAATGATTTTTTTGTGAAAAAATAAAGATTACCTCTATGATTGAGAAGAGGTATCATCATTTATTTTCCAACAAAGGTATTGGATGTAACTTGGAAGAAAGTGATAAAATAACCACTATAAGGGTGAAAAGGTTTTACGGGAGGAGCGTGAAAGTTGGATAAATCACCCAAACTCGGACAAAAGAATCCACCTATATAAGAAAACAATTATTGTGTGAGTAATAATAAAAATAAATAAATAAAAAATAAATATTAAAAAATAAGTTAATTATATGGACAATGATTTTACTGTGAAAATATCATGATTACCTCTGTGATTGAGTAGATACTACATTGTTTCTCTTATTACAAAGGCATACCACATGAATATAAAAATTTTAAAATATATGAACTCTTCAAGGAATAATGAAAATTAAATCAATGTTCCATTATATTTTTTTCGTAAAATTGAGAAAGTATATCATAACATTACCTTTGCATCTATCCAAAGAGTTTCCTTTATCAGAGTTTGCTCTTCTATGGGATTGGTAACATCATCTTATAAAGAAGACATTGTATACATGATTAGTCAAATATTTAATTTAGATTATGTTAATTCAGTAGAGAACATATAATATTATGATTAAAAACATAATATATTAAAAAACACTTTTACCATATCATTGAACTCCCTTTATTTTTCAAAGGTTTCAAGGAATTGGTTACTTTTTTGGGAATCCAAATACCCTATTTGTGGTCCCATCTAATATAAAAGACATTTTCCTTATTGGGAATACCAAGAAATGATTGTGATATTTCAATGAAAGGGTCATCCTCAATTAAAATTTTATTTGACTCAACATTTGTTTTAGTCACCAGTAGGACAATCGACCAATTCATGTCTGTTGGACCAGATACATAAAATATTTTCACTACTTATTATTCCATTATGAACAACTTGTCTTTTTCCCCTTATACATTGAAATTCACCTTCACAAATCCCATTTTATCAACTTTCACTCCATTGATATTATCAACCCATTTGTAAAGTAAAAGCAACACTTGAAATCTTGTATAATTAGAGTCATTTATCTGTTGGATAATGCTAAAATATAACATATTTTCATAAATTGGATTTATATCCTTCGAACTAGATATGTGCATCACTTCAGCCACAAGCATAACATTACTATTTTTCAATGTACTGGAGTCATAGTGTTCATTTTCATAGAACGCATAACCATTTATTACAAACCCAGTAGAAGATATAAAATTTTCATTTGGTCCTCTGGATAGCCATCGAAGTTGTTCGACAATTGAATTCAGATTTTTTGATAAATCCGTATAAATTTGATCTCTAACCCATAAAATGTTGATTATTTGTATCAGATATCAATCTTTCATCCCATGATTGATTCAAATCTCTAATATTTTTTTGGTATTTAACGTATGGGTCAACATTTTCACTATTATGTAATATGTAAAGATGTGATTTCTCCCACTATGTGAAGGTAATTTTAACAACATATCTTCTTGAAATACCTTATCTCATAAGGATTTCTCCATGATAAGACTTTGGGAGACCAATGATTTCAATATCTGATAGTTAATCAGTACATAACTTAATAGCTTCTTCAATAATATATCGTTGTACAATACAACATTTTGGATGACTTTGATTCTTGACATACCCTTTAAAAATCTTCATATATCATTCAATGAGGTATATATATCTGTAATGGATAGGACCACATATTTGAACCTATATGACCAAGTGAACAATTAGGTGGACCATTATATCAAAAAATGTTGGTGGTAATAACATTTTTAATTCACATAATATGATTTAAATATCCTTATTCATGATGGGAAACTTCACCGGGTCTAAAACGTTATTGTATATGGATTTGAAAAAGAAGCAAAGTCTGGTTAATTTATGTTATACATTTTTAGTTCTAATTCTACATAAAACAACATGCATTTAATCTTACATCAAAACATTATAGTCGTATGATTTTAGTCCTTGTAACTTCAAATTAGTCATTGACACAACATTCTTGATATTTTATGAATACCCTTGTGGAACTTTTACAATTGTAAGTAAAAGAAAAAATTGAAATATTTCCTATTTGGATAGAGTGTAACCTATTGGAGGAAGTAAAGTCCAACTTTTACCCTTCTCCAATGCCAAATCTTCCCTTATCCCCATTTCAATCAACTCCAACCTAGCCTTGATTCCAACTTTCATTTTTACAGGTACATTTAGTAATGTGATAATAACATTATGAAATACATATTTTTTTTCAATATGAATGACATCAAAAAAATATTTGACATACAAAATATTACAATATGGTATTTCAAATAAAATTCTTCTCCCAACATGATTTTTATAGTTTTTTGAAAATAGTTTACCAAAAACAATGTCAATCTTTTTTACTTTTTTGTAGAGTTGATTTCCCATTGCTGGAGAGGGTGTTGTACCTTATTCGATATTCCCATCAAATAATTTCTTCTAGGATTGGTATTTATATTGTCGAGGTAAAAAGTTTCAATGTCCTAAAAACACAGTCTATGTGGAATATTTCAACTGAACTGTGTATATGCATTTTTCACAAATGGGACAACCCAACATACCATTAATGCTATAGCCTGATAAATTTTCATAAGTGAGAAATTCATTTATCATTCCATATAACATGGCCCTCAATGTGAATTATTTACTTCTATTAGAATCATACATTATAACACACATATCCCACATCAATTTTAGATCTTCGATTAATGGATCCAAATAGACATCAATATCATTACCAGGTTTCTTTAGTCCATATATAAGCAGAGACAACATATTGTATTTGATCTTCATGCATAACCATGGAGTTAAGTTATAATTTACCAACATGGTGGTCCATGTACAATGAGTACTAATCTATACACCAAATGGATTTATTCCATCTGTAGATAATGAAAAACGAAAGTTTCTCGGCTCATCTCCAAATTCTGAAAACTTGTAATCAATTTTATTCCACTGAGGAGAATCTGTTAGATGACTTAGGTTCCCATATTTAATTCCTATGTATACATTACATTTTAATTGTCTTGAAGTTTCCTAACATCCACATAGTCTTCTAAACTATAGAATAATAGAAAAGTACCGTACAATATTTTAAGGACATGATTAATTTTTCTTGTATCGATCTATGACACACTTAGGGAATTTGATGAGTGATTAATGGTCCTTGCGTAACAATATGCAATCATTTGGGAAAGAGTTTATTTTTTTAGATATCACTCCCATTGAACGTGACATTTGTTTAGAGTCATATGTTTGTCATGGTAGTTCATTTTTTTAGTATCCTATCATTTAGAAGACCGAGTATGTCACGACCCGACCCAACGGGGCTCAAGCCGCGACTCCCCAAGCCCACCTCCAATAGGCCAGGGGCTGGCGACCAGCGCCGAGTAGGCTATCACACACATGGGAGGCATTAGCCTAAGGTACCTGTACACACGCACCCAAAAACACCTCCATGCAATAGTGCATAGATATAGAAACTGAAAATTAAAAGCATGCATACAATCTATCCCAAACCAGAGTGCAACAGCAAAAGTACAAAGGGAAAAACAGGGCCCACCAAAGAAAACTACAAAGCACGTCCAACCTACTCTGAAGAGGGGGAACACTGCCACAAACACCCGCCGGAAAGCTCCCTCGGCACAGCTTCGATAAACACCCCGGTCAACATGCTCACTAAGCTCTGCCTGCTCCGGGTCCTCCTGGGACTCCGTCGAAGGGAATGTGGTCTGCACAAGACACAAACATGTGTGGGCAAAGCCCATGCAGGGGTGAGTATAAACATACTCAGTATGCACCCCAAAACCCAAAACCCAAGGGAGCAACTGAAAGGCAAAAGTCCGCTCAACCCAGCCAGAGGGAACCCAGACGAGAGAGAAACTCCATCTCGTGACCATCCTCAGCTAAACACAACTAGTCAGCTCATCTCAGCTCAGGTGTATGCCCATACATACACCTTGAAAAATCCAGATATACTCATCTCACGCCACAAAGCCACAAGAGGTACCGACCTCATCACCAGCAACTGTACACAACCAGGAGAATACACCGCACGAACACTGTCATACCAGATGACAGTCATCCGAGAGATACACTCCATCGGGTTTCTCACAAACCTCTCAGACGCTCACCCGAGAGATCACGCTCATCGATTGGCATCACAGAGGATAACTCACCGAAACAACATAACCACCAAACTCCTTGGATAGTGGATCCCCGCTAGAGTCCGCTAGTGGATACCAAAACCCACTCTCGTATATGTAGCTCACTGATAGGGGATCACTCCTAGGGTCCGCTGGGGGATACCATGACCCGATCTGGCATACATAGTTCTCACAGATAGGGGATCACACCCAGGATCCGTTGGGGGATACCACGACCCGATCTGGCGGTCGACAGAAGCTCAACACTGAGATAGAGGATCATCGTACATATAAAGATGGTCACGACAATACCGGAACCCCATCTGATCTAACTCGCGATGTAGGGGATCGAACCGACGATGCCGCAACCCTACCGAAACCACGCGCTGAGTAGGGGATCGCATAACCAACGATACCGTAACCTTACTATAAACCACATGCTGAGTAGGGGATCATATACCTGACGATGACACAACCCTACTGAGCACGGCCCACTGCGTAGGGGATCATATTTCTGATGATGCCACAAACCCTACGAGGTTAACCTGCTAGATAGGGGATCACTGCCCGTAAATAAGCGGTCACAGCGATACCAAGAACTCGATCTAGGGTAAAGATGCTAGAGGATCCACTCCGAGCCCACCAGAGGGATACCACAACTCTAACTGTTTAAACATCCCATCGAGAGGATCACAAACCCATACAAAGGTTGTGATGCCACACGAACCCTTGTGGGAAAGAACTAAGGGAGTACCCTCAACCACTGCTGGTCCAAAACGTTGCTAACCCGAGAAACCCACAACAACGCCACACTGCGCACCTCTAAGGACAATACCGAGGCCACCATCGCGATCTACGCGGAAAAACACGCAGGATAGGCTATTTACTTGCCCGAAACGGAGCACCGGTGAATAGGGCACTATTCACCATAGCTAGCCTGTGCGAGGCCCACACAACAATCCCAAAACTCATCGAGAGGACAATACCACGACGATCCCCTCAGAAAAACAAGCGGAATCGACTACTCGCTCGTCCGAAACGGACACCCGGTGAAAAAGGTACTATTCACCAAAGGCCAGCTCGGGTGGGGCCCATGCCTGGATTCTGAAACTCATCAAACGGAACACACCATTGCGTTCTTCTTGGAAAAACATACAGGATCGACTATTCATCCGCCAAAATCGGACTCCTGGTGCAAAAGCTGCGTTTCTCCGCAAACGTCAAAACCCGGCCTCGCGGGGCGCGCACCCCATTCACAGTCCCAACACCTGGAAACCATCTCAAAAAGTCCGTCGTACCATCAGGGTCTCAACGCCACTGACGGCACATCAATCGGACGCTCCGGGTAGAAGTTACAACGGCCCGAAGTCGTAAAATAATAAAATCATATTATTTTATACGACGTTTCTAGCTCCCGGGCCACGATCCCGAACTTTTAAACCCTCGAACCCACACCGGAGGGTTCGCCTCGTCGTCAGGGTCGCGTCGCTGCATGCGGTACATGAATCCGGCTCCCGGATTGCAAGATACGGGGGTTTAAAGCCCCCCGTATGAGAAAAGAGGCCGGATCGGCCGCCGCCGCCGGCCCGCCCTGGCCGGCGGCCCTCCGCCGCGGGCCGCCGTGCTCTGCGGGTGGATCTTCCGCGGACTGCCGGGGACACCCCGGTGGTCCGTTTTGCAATCCGGAGGCGTCTACATGACCCTCGGGACCCGATCTACACAGCTACGACTTCAATTTGCAGAAAAACGCAGGAAAAACGGGATCGGGGGTTAAAACTCGAATCCGCCTACCTCGCGGGCGAAACGCCGACGTTCTGCCTTAGATCCGCGCTCCAGAACTTTGGCTGCACGCTCGTGGAACATTCACCGTCGAATTCCGAGCTCGTGGGCACTTCGTTGGCTCGATTCGGCGGAGCGACGATGAAGAATGACGAAGAACGTCGAGAGGAACGATAAGGGGGGGGGGGGGGGGGGGGGCTGATATTTATATCAGCCCCCTGCCGGCGCCAAACCCGCCTCGGACCCGACGCCCGATGCGAACAAAAGTAAGGTCACCCCTAGGGTAAACACGCCGTTCTGAACGCAATGGTGGACTCAGATATTCTATCCGAGACTCTGATTAGATGTTCTTCGAGCCGACGCCCGCACAATAACTTCACCACTTATTTACGAAAACGCCCCTGGTGGCGTTTCTCACCGCAGGCCCGCACCCGCAAGGTTTACACCTCGCCTAGGGTAAACGGCACGTTCCGGACGCAACCGTGCCCTCAGATTCACGTTCTGAGATACTGTTTAGGAGATATCACACCCCCGCCACATGCATAGTATAAAAATACTTAATATTTTTATAAAATTTATTCCAGGCACACCGGGCCTCGGAATCGCACGCCGTCTCCGTATTCTGGGAACACCGGGCCTCAGAATCGCATACCGTCTCCGCGCCTAGCTCTGGAATTCTTCGTAGAAATATTTCAAAGTCTGACAGGACCAAAAACCTGAGTCGCTACATCCTCCCCCCCTTAGAAGTTTTCATCCCCGAAAATCTCTAAGCACAAGGAAAGCGACTGGACTCTCAACTGGGTCTCACACACCAGCGAGCTCACCCAAAAACACCCACACAGGGTCTTACCAATGCCCTGAACAAAACTTGAGCAAGCAAAAAAAGGAAAGAGTACCGCTAAATAGTGTCTGACAAACTACTGTAGTAAGTAGAAAAGACACAAGGTGTACCTCTATCCATCTGCGGTGCCTCTGGGTCAACAGGCTCCAAGGCATGCAACTGTCCTTGCCCTCGGCCACCAACTCCCTGAGCTTGGCATGGACCACCTGGGGGTGGGGGTGGTGGCAACTAGTACCGCCTACCACCTCCTCCTGCTGCACCCGCTCCACCGCCACGTCCGCCGCCCTGCGGACCCCCTTGCTCGAGACACTGCCTCTGCCAAGGTGGCCCATCGACCGGCTCCCTCTCAGCAGCACGTCGGGTCGGACAATCTCTAGAAAGATGTCCCCAACCGTCGCAAGAATAACTCTGCCTCTCCTACGGCTGACCAAAACTAGCCTGCGAGCCCTGAGCCTGAGATCCTCCATCCTGGGGTCGCCTCCTGAAACATCGGCCACGCCCAGACCCCTGAGTCTGTCGTCGGCTACCAGATGCCGATCCGATCGACGAAGTCTCAGCTCTTGAGTGCCCAGCACTAACAGGGGGAAACTGCTCAGCCAGAAATCTCTCCACCACCAATGCTCGCTCCAACACTTCAGCATAGGTGGGCAGGCACAAGGAAACCACACCTGCTCGGATGTCCCTGTGTAAGCCCTGCTCAAAGGTCCGAGCCCTAAAGAACGAGCCTCGAACCATATCCAGGGAGTAGCACGACAAGTCTGTAAACCTCACTGAGTACTCCAACACAATCATGTTCTCCTGTCCAAGCTGCAGAATCTCCTAGATACACACTAACCTCAGCGTCACCGGATAGAACTCTTCCCTGAAGAGCCGCTCAAACTCTTCCCACGTGAGCGTCTCTTCATCATGGGACTACGTCACCAAACTCCACCATCACCTGACAGAACCATGAAGAAGGATCGCCGCTAGGACCACCATCTGATCTGGAGATGTCCTCACTAGGCGGAAAACTAGGGTGACTGCCTCAAGCCAGTCATCAGCTACCTGGGGGTCTGGATCACCCCGGAACCTCAGAGGTCGCTGCCTCTGGAACTCGTGCAGTGCACTCAGCCTGTGCGCAACCTCGTCCTGCACTGCCGGCACAAACATCTGAGCAACAGGTGGTGGCTCAACTGGCAGAACACATGGAGGTGCAACCTCAGAACCTGCGCCCCCGCTCCACAGCCTCTACACGGGGCAGGTCATCAGCACAATCCTGCTGCGGAACCCTCACTGGCTGTCGTCGTGGAGGCATCCTGAAATACATTCACGACGCACCACTATCAAAGAGTATATCTGGAGAGATGACTCAAGAAGGACAATGAAAACCCAAAAACTCAGTCCTATATGATGCATGTACCATTATTTCCCCGCGACCAGTGTACGAATGTTCCGAGTCGAAAGGAAAGTTATCAGAGTCCTGGTGTATGGATACGTCGGCCGCCACACCAACACTGGAGTCCCTGGCCTGAAAGCCGAACTCGAAACATCCTAACACTGACACTATGCAACCCGAACCAAGCTCACAGCTAGACCAACTATGCTCTGAGATCCCAAAGGTATAACCTCCTCTGATACCACTCTGTCACGACCCGACCCAATGGGGATCGAGCCGCGACTCCCCAAGCCCGCCTCTAATAGGCCAGGGGCTGGCGACCAGCACCGAGTAGGCTATCACACACATGGGAGGCATTAGCCTAAGGTACCTGTACACACGCACCCACAAACACCTCCATGCAATAGTGCAGAGATATAGAAACTGAAAAGTAAAAGCATGCATACAATATATCCCAAACCAGAGTGCAACAACAAAAGTACAAAGGGAAAAACAGGGACCACCAAAGAAAACTACAAAGCGCATCCAACCTGCTCTGAAGAAGGGGAACACTTCCTCAAACACCCGCCAGAAATCTCCCTCGGCCCAGCTCCGGTAAACACCCCGGTCAACACGCTCACTAAGCTTCGCCTGCTCCAGGTCCTCCTGGGAATCCGTCGAAGGGCCTGTGGTGTGCACAAGACACAAACATGTGCAGGTAAATCCCGTGCAGGGGTGAGTATAAACATACTAAGTAGGCACCCCAAAACCCAAAACCCAAGGGAGAAACTGAAAGGAAATAGTCCGCTCAACCCAGCCAGAGGGAACCTAGACGAGAGAGAAACTCCATCTCGTGACCATCCTCGGCTAAACACAACTAGTCAGCTCAGCTCAGCTTAGGTGTATGCCCATACATACACCTTGAACAATCTAGATATACTAATATCACTCCACAAAGGCACAAGAGGTACCAACCTCATCACCATCAACTATCCACAACCAGGAGAATACACCGCACGGACACTATCATACCATATGACACTCATCCGAGAGATACACTCCATCGGGTTTCTCACAAACCTCTCAGACGCTCACCCGAGAGATCACGCTCGTCGGTTGGCATCACAGAGGATAACTCACCGAAAACCCACTCTGGAGCGGACCATACCATGAAGATCCCCTCGGAAAAAACAAGCGGAATCGATTACTCGCTCTTCCGAAACGGACACCCGGTGAAAATGGGTACTATTCACCAAAGGCCATCTCGGGTGGGGCCTATGCCTGGATTCCGAAACTCATCGAAAGGAATGCACCATTGCGTTCCTCTCGGAAAAACACACAGGATCGACTATTCATTCGCCAAAATCGGACTCCTGGTGCAAAAGCTGTGTTTCTCCGCAAACGCCAAAACCCGGCCTCGTGGGGCCCGCACCACATTCTCTGTCCCAACACCCGAAAACCATCTCAAAAAGTCATTAGTACCATCAGGGTCTCAACGCCACTGACGACACGTCAATCGGACGCTCCGGGTAGAAGTTACAACAGCCCGAAGTCGTAAAATAATAAAATAATATTATTTTATACGACATTTCTATCTCCCGGGCCACAATCCCAAACCTTTAAACCCCCGAAACCACAACAGAGGGTTCGTCTCGTCGTCAGGGTCGCGTCGCCGCAAACGGCGCGTGAATTCGGCTTCCGGATTGCAAGATACGGAGGTTTAAAGTTCCCCGTTTGAGAAAAGAGGCCGGACCGGCCTGGACCGGCCGCCGCCGCCGGCCCGCCCTGGCCGGCGGCCCTCCGCCGCGCACCGCCGCGCCGGCGGATCTTCCGCGGACCGCCGGGGGCACCCCTCTGGTCCGTTTTGCGATCCGGAGGCGTCTTCACGACCCTCAATAACCGATCTACACTGCTACAACTTCAATTTGCAGAAACACGCAGCAAAAATAGGATCGGGGGTTAAAACTCAAATCCGCCTACCTCGCGGGCGAAACACTGACGTTCTGCCTTAGATCCGCGCTTCAGAGCTTCCGCTGCACGCTCCTGGAACGTTCTCCGTCGAACTTCGAGCTCGTGGGTGCTTCGTTGGCTCGATTCGGCGGAGCGGCGGCGAAGAACGACGAAGAACGTCGAGAGGAACGTAGGGGGGGGGGGGGCTGATATTTATATCAACCGCCCGCCGGCGCAAAACCCGCCTCGGACCCGACACCCGATGTGAACAAAAGTAAGGTCACCCCTAGGGTAAACGCGCCGTTCTGAACGCAACGGTGGAATCAGAGTTTCCATCCGAGACTCCGATCAAAAGTTATTCGAGCCGACGCCCACATACTAACTTCGCCACTTATTTACGAAAACGCCCCTGGTGGCGTTTCTCACCGCAGGCCCGCGCCCGCAATGTTTACACCTCTCCTAGGGTAAACGGCATGTTCCGGACGTAACCGTGCCATCATATTCCCATTATGAGCTACCTTTTAGGAGATATCACACACCCTCCACGTGCATAGTATAAAAATACTTAATATTTTTATAAAATTTATTCCGGGAACACCGGGCCTCGGAATCACACGCCGTCTCCGTATTCCGGGCACACTGGGCCTCAGAATCCCACTTCTTCTCCATGCCTAGCTCTGGATTTCTTCTTAGAAATATTCCAAAGCCTGACAGGACCAAAAACCCGAGTCGCTACAGAGTAGTTTTGTAAAGATGGTGTCAGTCCATCCATTTCCAGGTTTCAAATTATATAACTTCAATAAAACCGACATTGTTGTGTATTTAGTACAATTGGTATACAATGGTTTCTTGGAATAGATGATTAAATCCTTAAACAAATTTGAACAATCATGATGGTCATATTCAATTTCCATTTTCAGTTCTTCCATGCAATCTCTATCATCTTTTACAAAGGTATTCATAAAAAATGATTCATAAACCATAGTATCATTCCAATCAATGTCCAAATTATGTTTTTCACTATTTTTATTCCAAAATTTATAGCTTTGATTTATTCCGTGATAAATAAAATGTTCTTCCAACTCTTCCAGACAAATATTTCTTGAATAAAAACAACGTAAACATGGATGTAGGATTTTAGAAGGGTTGTCTATATGATCTCTTACAAACTTGATGAACTCTTTAACTCTATCTTCATATTAATTTGTCAAAAAATTAGCGTGCATCCATTTTCAGTTCATATCAGTCATATTGGGTTCATAAAATATTAATTTTATATAATATAAAAATAAATAAACATAAGATATTCATTATCAAAAGTGAAAGTTATAGGCAATTCTAATAAGGGAAACATGGATCATTTCTACTAGAATATCTGAGCACCTAGATATTCCAAAAATATTAATAAGGGATGTGAGAATTTGAAAACAATAGAGGGTGATAAAAGTAGATAACAAATGAGATTATCACAAAACTCTATAGGTGTAAACTGAGAGATGGATAGTGTAATGACCCTAGCCAGAATTACCCAAACAACACCAGGTGAGATCATTTTATGACCTCTAACACACCTCAAAGTTACTAAATAATGGTTTAAACTTTGGATGTAAAAAAACATAAATGGGAGGTGGTCCCCCCAAATAGAAACAATCAATATTATAGTTAGAACATAATTCTAGCATGGCCCATCGAATCAATGGACATGCAGAACCAAAATTATATTTACCCGATATATGCATACTTGTTGGACAGAAAACTATGGAAATAAATGATGGAATAACTATATAGAGACACATAAATGTCACTCCAGTATAAAAACTCACTCACTTATAGTTTATAAGAAATATCAAGTAGATAAAAACCTGATATTCAAACATAACATGAACTAAAGGCACCATAATGATTTCAAAAGTGATGGATTGATGTGATAAAACCTCATGTGGTTACCTGGGGATGGAACCTTTGAATATGCATCACAAAAAAACTAAGGATTATATTGAATTATAAGAGGAACTAAACCCTATTATACATATAACCAATAGAGGAACATACATCACTCCACTAACTTGGTTCCTAAAAAAATAGCATCTGAAGTTGCATGTCCACTGAGGTTTCAATGAAAGGTGTTGGTATAAATATATTCATTAGGGAACCACCAATGTGCCTCAAATCAGTAGTTAATAAATAAGAATATACATGAAAGTTTATACACAGTTATATACCTATATGAAAAAATAATTTAGTAGGAAGGTATAAAACATAGATGTAAAAGAACAATGAATAAAAACAAGGTTCAATGTCAGATACAAATGACAGATCATACATCAGTAGTCAATACAAATAATGGACCACAAATCGTTCTCTAACCAATGGATCACAAAAAATCATAAATAATGGATCATAAACAATAGATCATAAACAAATCATAGAAGAAGAAATCAAAAATGAAACAAAAAATACATAATGAAAATCAAAAGGCCTACCTCGCTAGGTTGAAGAAAATATGAGACCCTCTTTGAATGCCACATGAGATTTTTAGAGGTAGTCAAGTGGTTTGATTCGACCTTCAATTCACTGAGGAGGAGCACCAACAGTGGGTGTCTTCTACCGGAAGATTCTATATCACAACATGTTTATAAATGGTTAGGCTTTTTAAAATAGATCGGGACACTTTTATCATCACTTATTATATAAGTGCTGATAAGAGGACTATTTATCAGTGATTATTTAGTGCTGATAAAGACTAATTTTTATTAGTTCTAAACTTATAGCACTAATAAATTTTCATTTTATCAGTGCTTTGTTTAGTGCTTATAAATCCTCATCTTTATTAGTTCTTATTACTGAAGCGCTGTTAAAGAATTTATAATTATAATTATAAATAAAAAAATTATAAATACTTAATAAATATGCGAAAATATAAATATAGTAAATATATATATTTTAAATATATTTATTATAATTTCATAGTTATTTATTTATAAATATTGAAATATTTTTAGAAAATATTATTTATATAATTATATATATTTGTATAATTATACACACACACACAGATATATATATATATAATAAATAAATATAAATATAAATATAGTAAATATATTTATTATTTAAGTAAATTTATTATAAATTTAATAATTATTTAAACATACATAGTTATTTATTTATAATTATATAAAAAAGTTGTAAAAAATATTTATTTATAATTAAAAATATATAATTGTATAAATATAGTGAATGTACATTGATAAATATATTTATTTATAAATATTTTTTTACAAATATTTTTTGAACATTATTAATAAATATCAAATTTTGAGTTCATGTATATATGTAAAAAATGAGTGAAATTGAATAAATTAAGAATATAGGTACACTTTAACAATATTGAATAAATGGTTAAGTTCCATGTATGTGCATATTGTATATAAAAAAGCCTCAATTACATATATGTGAAATCAATATAACACAAATTTGATCAATATTAAATTGAAAAATTTAACTTCATT
Organism: Viscum album; assembly: GCA_963277665.1. NCBI lineage: Eukaryota > Viridiplantae > Streptophyta > Magnoliopsida > Santalales > Viscaceae > Viscum > Viscum album. The sequence continues at coordinate 459,482,648 of OY728163.1, read as the reverse complement.
CAATTATATGTCAAGTACTATGAAATTAGTCAATAGTTTCTTTATTCATATTAAATTTCAACTATATACCATTATTCAATAAATATATGAAAATTTAATGTAAAGTGTATAAATATTTTTTAATATATAAATCATATTTATATACATTAATATATATCTATATATTTAATATATACAATTTAATAACTTTAATTATCATAATTATATAATTAATTAAATGTTTAATATTTAATAATATATAATCAATCAATTCATTTTTATAAATAATTATCTAATTAATTAAATTGGAAATAATTTTTTAATAATTTTTTATATTTTTTTTATTTATTTTTTTTATTTTATCAACACTAAAAATGTGTTGATGAAAGAAATATTTATCAACGATAAACATAAAGCACTGATAAAGCGTACCCTTTATCAAAACTAAAAATAAAGCGCTGATAAAGGATACCCTTTATCTGCATGAAAAATAAGGTGCTGATAAAGGATACCCTTTATCATTGCTAAAAATAATGTACTGATAAAGTTTTCCTTTATCAGCTCTAAAATAAAAGCACTGATAAAAGGTTAAATATATCTGCGCTTTATTTTGCACTGATAAATGTGCCATTAATTAGAATTTTCTTCTACCATTGATAAATAAAATCTTTGTTAAAGACCTATTTTGTAGTAATTTTTGAAGAAAAAATAAAATATTGAAAAGGAATCTAAGCTTCAAATAATGGCAACGATGGTGGGAAAATGCATTATTGACATATATGTTAAAATATAAAATTCCTTTTTAGTTTGTTAATAAATCCATTCATTCATTAAAAATAGTACTTTTGTTCGACAAATATTGATGTAAATAAAAAAATTTCCTTTATAAACCTCTCATGTCCATATTAAAATCATATGAAAAACAAAACATATAAGAAAAAGAGAGTTATAAGGAAAACATTTAAAGATATTTTTTAAAAAAAATCCCCTTATAATTTTAAAATATTTTAATCATAAACCCCATGAAGTAATAACATTAAGAAAACATTAAAATGAAACTTTATTAGAGAAATTAATGATATAACATGTTAAATTTACTGTATATACACTTCATAAAATAATATATGTGCATAACATCAAAATATGCCTCAACAAAAGGAGATTGAGATGAAGTCTCTTACCTTGAGTTGAATTCATCTAGTTCATTCATTATATTCATAAATAATATTCTTATGTTAATTATTTAAATTCTTAATAACCTTTAAAATTTTATTATTACTTATATTTTTCTTATTACTATGCATATACAATTACACAATCAATTAAGTTTACATCGGATGTTTCAATGATATTTGGCTTATGTGTCAAAATGAATTCAGTAGGTTGAATATTGGTATAAGAGGTCATTATTTCCACATATACCTAATAATAATCATGAAATATTTATCATATTTCTACATCAATATCACTTTAAAATAAAATCATGAATGATGGTTATGAAAAATTAACAACGTTAGAATCATGGAGATGGTAGGTCGTGAGTACACATGAGTAACATTTCCATTTCTCAAAAATCATTATGGAAGGGAGGTAAGTAATATTTTATATTTAAATAAGAATAATATATATAGTATATATAATATTATTTCCTTAAATATAATTTTATATAACATACTAGTGATGTGGTAATGAAAAAAGAATCACATTTCTTCTTAAAGGTGGTAGTCTACATGTGCACAATGACATTAAAATTTTTCAATGTAAGAAATAAAATTATATATTATCATTTAAGAATGATAAATATGCTAATCATATATCTATAATTTCATTTATATCACATATATTCACTAAAATTATTCTTATTTCCTTCAATGTAAAGTGTTATTGAAAAAATGAATCACATCAAAATGCGTGCTTGAATTCTTCCGTACACACGAGCAATGTTATCATAACCCCCATGAAATGGAAAGTAATAAATTTATATGTGATATCAAAAACCCATAAGTATAAATGGTAAAAATATAACATATATATATATTTTAAATCCATTATTATAGAAATCTGTGAGAGGTGATGATTCTAAGAACCCAGATCTTATTTTCAGGTATGGATCATGATTTCTAGTATTTTTGAGAATAAGAGAAGTTTTTGGAATTTTTAAAAGTACATGCCATGTACTTGGGAGTACACACTGTGTACCTGGTAGCCACAGGTAGTCATGTAATGGCCGTGTAATAGCCGAGTTCATGGCAATGTGGGGTGACCTGGAGACCGCCTAAAGTGGGTCCCATTAAAGGAATATACCCGCCTTGTATCCTCAAGGAACATGATGTGTATTTTTATTTTTATTTTATAAATTGGACTGGGGTCACGCCGCATTCACATAAACGACTTCTTCAGAACCCATCTCATATAGGAGTGATGGATATCACTGATTCTTCTCTGAGCCCCCGATTGGCTGTCTATGCTCTGAATCAAACATCATCAATTGTATTGGAATCACATCAGTGAGTTCTTCATTCTTCAAGTGCCTCATCTCATGATTACTTATCTTTCATGAGATACCCATGGTTGAATGTTTTAGATGTTTTTTCATATCTATGAAATTCTAGGCCAATTAAAAGGATGAGGTTCAACTATATCGATCATACAACGTCAAGGTAGGTGGCTTGTGCCTTTCTAATGTTTTCTTTGAATTATATGTGCAATATTTTCCAACAACCTAGTTTATGATTTTATGAATTTAGTGAATTTAATCCCGTTAATGCCTGTTATTGTTTTTTATCTTGAGTAGGGATATTGGATTGTTATTAAGGTTTATTCTCCATGCTATGGATGTGTTTTCTCATGTTTGATTATTTTGGTCGTTGGGTCCAAAACTGCCTGTTAGGATGCTTTGTTTTTTTTTATGCCTAGTTTTGTTTGGATGAATTGATATTACTTGATATGATATGGAAGGCTTGGTAGATCTTTATCCATGTAGTATTTTGTGTTTTACATTGGATGCTGGATATTGTTTGTGTATGATTGACTTAGACAAGGCTGTGGGAACCTGGTGTAGTTAGACTATAAGGGGAATGAATGTTGAGGGTTTCCCCAAAGTGTTTTTTATACTTTTCACATTGCGAGAAGATAGGGGGGATGGGTGTGAGTGTTCCCTAAGAGTGTATGTAGTTCCACGTTGCGAGACCACATGGGTAATTGGATGTTGTGTGCTTTCCCAGAGTGTTTGTAGTTTACCGTTACGAGACCACCAGGGGAATTTATGGTGAGTGATTCCTTAGATAGTCTATGTTTATGCTGAACCATAGGGGTTAGACTACATGAACTTCCAATAGGGTTGATTGTGTTTGTTTGGTTGATAAATTTTATAAATGTAATTGAATGTAGCTTGAACTATATGATTTTTTAGTTTTGTATACATTCTTATTTGTTACTTCATTTTTCATATTGCCTTCCATATATATCCATTCACATTTAGGCAGATATCTTTGGGTGGTTGCCTGTTGGGATTCGTCTCACACCCTGTTTGGGTGATGCTTTTGGGCCCAAATAGATTATATTGTTGTAGGTATAGATAATGTAAAAATCTCTTCTACTTCAGATACTTGACTGCTGTGGAGATGGAGAGCATGGGACCAAGCTGTGGCTTGCGATGTTGTTGGAGTTTATTTGTTTTCTTTGTACATTAGTTTAGTATTGTATTGATTGTGACTTGTTTGGCTATTTTCCTAGAAATATGTGATATGCATTATTTATATATATGTTCTCCAGTTTTTCATCTACTTTTAGTCTTCTGCTATTTACTTATTGTATGGTATTACTTCTTCCAATACTATTATCTGTTTATTTCTACCGTGTTACTTTTCCTATGAGGGCATATTGTCCCCACTATCACCCACAAAGTCGTCACTGCTAGTCGATAGCCTCTGGAATTTATGGAAATTCACTTGAGGCCATGTGACCAACCGGGTATGGGGAACCTCTCAGAGGAACCTGTAACTAGGATGTTACAATGATGGAAAATGGATGACGTCGATTCGTGAGGAGGTAGTCTACCATACACACAAATGATGATTTTATATCTGATTTGATAGAAGAGGAGATGGATTGAGAATCTTGAAATTAACATAATAAAATCTTAGTATAAGGTATATATTGGTGTTATTATATGATCATAATTGAATGTCATTTTATGGACGAGGAAGAAGAAATAAAATAAAAATCCACAGTTAAACACGATACCGATTCATTAGAAAACCTCCTTAGGTAAGCACACAAATACTTCATATGATGGATTTATGATAGAAATAAGGGATAACGGTTTTTTTCCAAGAAATTAGGATAATATTTGGGCTATAATTGGATGATATTAATGGGTTTTAAAGTGTCAATAGGAAAGTATATGGGGTAACCTTTTAAAAGTAAGGTGATTGGCGCACTTGTAATTTTTGAAAATAAAAAGGTGTACTCAAATTTTCCACTTGAAAAAAGTCTCCAAAATAGACCGAATTCAAGAATTATACACAATAAGGTATAAATATATAAATCAAATAGATTTTATATTACTATCCACATCCTTTTGTCCTTTACTTTTTTAGCCTAACCCATGGTAAATCTGTTTTTACATAAACTGTGGTAATTTATTTTTACTATCTTCACTATTCATTATGGTAAAAAATTAATTTGAACTTATTATATAATATATATTATTTTGATTCAAAATATGGATCCCATTTTAAAAAATAAAATTCAAATAATTTGAAAATTATGATTTGAAAAAAACTTGCAGACGCGATGAAAAAAACAGGGTTTCAAGAAGTGTATTATTTGAGCAGAAGATGACTTTATATTAAATCCATGCCTAATAATAATCCTTTTATTAATATAAATTAATATTTTTTGATATATAATATATACATAAAATTTTAAAAATTAATCATTAGGTACTATTTTAAATAATTAATATGGAGATAAATTATACACATTAAAACAGTTTTCATAAAAATATTGTTTTTAAACCGAAAAACAAAATTATTCTAAAATACAACGCAAATTTTTTTATAAACAAAGTACATGGATTAAATAATACTAAATAATAACAATGTTAATTTAAATAACATTCTAAACATAATTTTACTTTTAAATTACTTAAATGTATTGAAATTAAATGACCCTTTTTTTATAAAAATCAGTATTTTTCATTATTCGCTAAAAAACAAGTATTTTTTGAAAAATCCAAAAAATCTCACTCTATGATAAAATTGATATGTTGAATTAAAAATAAAATTATTCTTTTTATAATAATTGTTTTTATAATTTATAATTTAATATTTTAGATAAAACATTACAATAGAAGAGTTTAATTAAAAATATTTCATTTCAGATTTAAAAATTTATTAATGTTTTTATAATTAATACAAAAATATTAATATACATGAAATTGATTTATTCTCTCATTAAGTGAGTTGTAAAATTCTTCCCCACTTTTTGAAATTTCATCCTCACAATTTTATTAATTTATTAAAAAAAAGTGGGGATATTATTCCGTTTTAACATTTTTAGATTCCAAGGTCTCCTTTTCAACTAGATAGGTTTTCCATAAAACCTTATTCGGATGAATCACCTTATTCCAAAACACTAGATATCTATAGTAAAGAATATGAATATTATATTCCTTATATAAAAGGTTCTCTTCCAACTAAACAACTTCAAGGCCCAAAACATGAGATGAGTTTGAAACATATTTCTATAACATCTAGACATGAAAAAAGTTTTGTACCTGAGATAAACTCGGGGTGAGAAGACACTCGTTTTGAAAATGATCCCTCCTTTTATAGAATTTTATACGGTCCAATGAACCAAGGACTTCGATTTAAATTTTTTCCAAAATGTATAACACTTCTCCATAGAGATACTTTATTAAAAACATGATCACCTACCTCAAAATAAAGATATTTCTTACAGTTATTCACATAACTTTTCCTGCCCACTCTGAGCCATCCTCATATATTTTTGAATCAATTACACCTTATTAGTGGTTTCCTCTACTATCTATGGTACCATCGACTTCATTTCTTTTACTACATCCCCAAAACCTGGTATATGAAACAAATTTCCATATAATTCATGAAATTGTGCAGTATATATACTATAATTAAAACTATTATTATAAAAAAAATCATCCAATGAAATATGTTTACCAAACAATCCTAATAATACATTGAACAAAAATAAAGAATTTCTTCCAAGCTATGAATTTTATACTTTTAATGTCCATTATATTGTGAATTAAAAGTTATAATGAAATTTAATTTAGTACCTAACAACTTTAGAAGTCCTTTATAAAAATTAGATGTGAACCTGGGATCATAGTTTGATACAATAGAGAGGATAAATCCATATAAATTGACTATTTCCTTTATATATAGATAATAATGTTGAACTGGAGTCATAATATCTATAGTGGGAAGGAAATTCATAGATTTAATTAAACTATCAATAATAACTAAAATCACATTATTACCTCAGAAAGTATTTTTTAATCACACCATAAAATCCATTTATATATTTTCCCACATCCACTCTGGAACTAGAAAAGGTTAAATCATTACGATCTGTAATTGATGTTTTGTTTTAACATGCTAAAAATTAAAATACTTCGTGGTCTTTTCAGTAATAACCCTTTTTATTCTATCCCACCAGTAATACTTCTGAAGGTCTCTGTATAACATAATGTTTCCCAAATGAACAAAAAAAAGGAAAACTATTAGTTTTACTCAATGACTCTATCATTAACTAGTAATAACAAGGCACACAAATTCATTTCCAAATCATAAAAAAAACTTCTTCATAAATTTTTAAATTATGAAAGTTACCATTTTTAACACATTATTTCTTTTCCTTATATAGCTTGATTCTTCTTCTAAGCAAGTTTAATTATTTCTAAAAAATTATACTTCACTGAAACCTGAAACAAAATAGATAATGTCGCTGCATCCACATCTCTAGTAAAAAATAAATAAAATTATTAACTTAAGGACCATGTTCCAAATGTAACATAGATAATGTAGTATTATTTATACAACTTAAATAATCATCCAATTTATTTTCTTCTCCATGATGGAAATAACTTGTGTACTCATAAAAAATGATTAGTTTCAAAAAAAATTCTATCTTGTTCTCAATTATTTTTGAGTAAATATATACTTCAAACTTTTTGGTAATATAAATTTCACACTTTACTCCATAAAAATGATGTCTCCAATTTTTTATAGAAAAAAACCACAGTAGTTAATCCCAGATCATGTGTATGGTAATTTAACTCATGGTATTTCAACTGAAGTGTTTCATAAACTACTAATCGACCATTCTGAATTAGGACACAACAACTTCCCTTAAATAAACCATCATTATAGATGAAAAGTTCACCATTTCTAAAAGGCAGGTCCAAAACTGGAGCATTAACCAATCTTATTTTTAGTTCCTAAACATAATCATCACATTATTTTATCCAGATGAAGTTATCCCCCTTTTGAGTTAACTTAGTTAGTTTTCATGACAAAAATGTAAAGTCTTCAAAAACCCATCAGTAGTAACCCACAAATACAAAAAACTATGCATCTTTATCACATTTATTGGTCAAAAATATTCAAATTTTTTTAGTAGGGTCAAAATTCATTCCATTAATAGAAAAATATGTCAAAGGAAATAAATTTTTTGCAACCATATTTCATAATACTAATTTTTTTATAATGTTAATTTTCTTTTAAGGTTTTAAAAACAATCCTATGGTGTCTTTCATTCTCCTATTGAATTTTATAATATTCCAAAATATCATTAATAAACACAACCAAAAACTTATCTAATAAATCATTGAAAAATCTAATCATAATATCCATAAGTACAATAGGTGTATTAGATAACCCAAATTGCCTAACTACAAACTCATAGTTCTCATATCAAGTATTAAATGTAGTTTTCAGAATATAATCCTCATTCACCTTCAACTGATAGGATCCATAACTTAGATAAACTTTTTAAAAATACTAATCTATATATAGTTGATCAAATAAATCATCTATAGGAGACAAATGATAATTATTATTAACATTAATTTTATTAAATGCTCTATAATCAATGAGAATTCTCATTGAACCATCTTACTTTTAATAAAAAAATAGGATCACCCCACTATAAAGTTATACGTTGAATGAAATATTTATATATAAATCACTACAATTACATTTTCAACTCTAAAATCCCCAATTGCGACATTTGATAAGGGGGTAAATATAGTTTTAAAATCTGGAATTAAATCAATAGTAAACTCAACCTCTTGATCAAGAATAACATTAATAAAATCATCAATAAATACATCCATGTATTTATTAACTATTAGAACATCAATAATTTGAACAGTTTATTTGTTTTCAATAATGTGATCTAGATAAATTTCACCACCATATTTAATTAATTTCAAAGATTCTTGATATGATAAAAAAGATAGGAAATAATTGATTATAATTTATTTATAATTGAAATCTATATTATCATGACAAACTGAAGCCTAATACATTCCCAAAATGATATCAAACTCCACTATGGGTAGTTCAAAAATATCTGTAAGAAATAAAATCCCACTAATGATAATTAGAGTATTACTATAAATCTTTGTTTCTTTAATACATAAAGTTAGAGTTTTTATGAAAATAACTATCTTACTTTCATTAGGTTATATTACCAATTTACATGAAAGTTTATAAAAAATGAAAGAATAGGAAGATCCAGAGTCAAGAAGGGTACTGTAATAGTTCAAATTCAATAGTAATATACCCTTCACATCTTCATTTTATGGAACAAAATCAATTGTAGTTGAAGAAAATATTTTTACACACCATTTCTCCTGATCTTGATGATTTCCATCTTGTGTTACTAACTTTGGGCATATGATATCAAAATGACCCAACTCATTGAAACTAAAACTTATCACCATTGGATGGATATCTATTACCCCTTTCATGGATTCTTAATTATTATTTTCATTAGTATCACATGCCATATAACCAGTCTTTCCACATTGGTAACACTTCTCTTATAGTAGCACAGTTCACACAGAGCAGGCCCCGGAAGAGGATTAGAGCAACATGTAGTAGTCACTAGAAGTAGAGCTAACCGGATTGGAAGAATGAGAGGGTATGACAAATTCCATCGAGACCAGGCACCATGAAGCTTTGTATGGGTCAATGTTATCGGATCAACAATTTAGGTGGAGAGCTAAAGGAGATCAATGATGCAGAAGCTGGGGAGGGTTAGTTTTAGTGGCTGGGCTTACGGGTCATGTAATGGGCATGGTATGCCTCCGGGCCTTCGAGTCATGTATTATGGGTCATGTCGGGCCTTGTTCCTTGGGCCTACGAGTCATGTACGGGTTCCCCTTTAACCCTTAAAAGGTGGATTATACTTAATAAAATAAAAAAATAAGTCCTTCGGGCCATTTGAGGGGGGGGGGTAACACTTCCCTGATTTCATAAGACATTATCCAGTGTGATTTTTACCACACTTACCCCAAGTTGAGAAATTAATTTTCAAAGATAGATTTTGTTTTGATTTGTGTTTCACCATCACCTTCCATCCCAAATTCTTCTTACTTTCAATATCATATGGAACATAAGTTTCAAAAAACACTATCACAACCTTTTCAAAAAAAAATTCCTATAGATTTTAAATTCTCATGAATACAATTATTTTTATAGTCTTGGTTTTATTCCGGATTAAAATATATTAATTTTAAAATAAATGTCTAAAACAAATATGGTTCTTACCTATATAGTATTGTAAAATTGGATTCATACATGGCCACATAATATTCAAATTTCTTCCTTAATTCTAGAAATTGTTTTTTCTATTTGGAGTCAAACAAACTTAGGTAAATATTTCTCCATGAAAATATCCTTAAATGTTTACCTTTCCGTGGAATAATTTTCATATATCTCTATAGTATTATTAACCAAATATAATCATCTATCAACTTCACATTAAAAATGATAAAAAGAAAGACTTACCTTTTTATGTTCCAAGAATCCCATAACTACAAATATATTCTATAGATCATTGATCCATCCTTCAACTACCATAGTATAAAATGATCCACTAAATGAGGGGTGATGTTTCCTCATGAAATGATACAATATAGACATGTTACTTCATATTAGATCATAATGCTTTCTATCATGGATACCAACACCATTTATAGATTGTTTCAACTGATCCATCACTACAACAAACTATTCTGTTCCAATTCGAACCATTTAAGGATGCTGATTTCAAAGGATATTTTCCTCTCTGTTCCTTCCCACTATAGATTCCCTATATAATCTATGGGAAAACATCACTAATAGACATATTTTAGATAATGAAACATGGTTATCTTAAAATTATATATAATTTTAACTTAACCATAAAGTAAAATCATTCAAGTACAAGGTATCAACAATATGCTAACTTCTAAAGTGATATAAACTATTCAATGATGCTAAATATAAGGAACTGACCCTGAACATTACATAATCTTATGTTTTAAGTCAATTATTCATTCTCATAAATTTTAGAATCTTTAATGGTTTATATTTTTATAGAATTATGTTATAAATCATACATAACAAAAACAAAAAAATTAAGAAGTGACCACTTTTGGTTAGTATAAATTTTTTCCATAATAGAAAACATTGAAATTAAAGCATGATTTCTTTTCCTGTAAAAATTTCATGAGTTTCAACTTTACATTTTCCATTCGATTAACCATCATTAAAATAAAAAAATCATTCTAAAAAGGTGGTATGAGAATAAAAATCTCAGTAAGGGACATAAAAACAATAAGTACTTTAGTTCAGTGAATAAAATTAAAACCTAGGATTTTAAAAAATATATTTTACCCATATTGGGAATAAATCTTCCTTTTAGAAAATATCATTATATTTCCTTTTGAAATAAAAATAATTATTTGAAAAATCATTGACAAATAAAGAAAATTAATACAGGTGCCTTAGGACATGATCTCATAGAAACCTTACATAACCCTTACAAATTGGAATTACCATATAACCAACATCTAATATAATTATATGAATAACATAATAATTTCCCAATACATTAGAGTGAAACTTAGGTTAAATAATCATATAATCTATAATGGGCTCACCCATGAGCTATAATGGGTGTAACACCCCGAGCTTCCACAATACGCTTCTCATTCAATAATGCAATAGCTTGCATTGTACGCAACTTCAAGTTCTAAAACACCACGACTAATCAAAGTAGCCGTTATGAATAGTAATAACCACTTTTTAAAATTATAGAAATGTTATATTTCAAAATGGACTTCATTTTTTTATTCGTAATATCGAAATTATCCAAAGTTGAATTTTTGTAATTTTCTGAGAACTTCCAATTTTTTTATGAATAGTGAAAATTACTTAAAAACAACTTTTTTAATCAAAATAATTTGTAGTGATAAATTATACTATTTAGTGGTCTTAAATTATAATTATAATATATTTTTACCATTTTATCCAATGATGGTCATTAGAATTAATTTAACATTGAAATTGGACATAAACAATTGTCAATCTTTTGATATAAATTGTTTCTTAAAAACACGCTATTTGTTGTAACAGCGGGAATTAATTATAAAATTAATTAATGAAACTTATATGTTTGGAATTTTTTAAAATAGAAATCATTTTTGAATTCGGAATATCAATTATAGCTTAGGGTGAAATTTTGGCCTTATTCTGAAAAACTTCAATTTTTGATGAATAGTGAAACCACTAAGTGGTGGTTAAAAACTGATTTTTTCGTTAAAATGAAATATTACCACTTCTGTGATTTTATTTTCAAAAATCCGACATACATGGTTTTCATTAAGAAGTAAAATGTGGTTCAATGAGATTAAAATAATTTTTTGGTGAATAGTAACTTTTAAGTTCTTAATCGCGATTAGAGGTAATTAGTGTAGTTTAATGTAAAAATAATGTTTTCATAATATAAGATGAGCTTGAAACTTGTCCTACTCCGATTGGATGAGTCATGGCCAACCAAGAAAACCCATGGGTCAACTTGGGGACCCCATGGAGCCACTTTGGTTGGAAAATGACATTAATATATATTTATTTAATGTTAAAATTAAATTGACACAAACATGAGTTGTTTTACTAAAACAGATTTTAAGTGGGGTTACACAAGTCCAAATTTTGATTATAAATATTAATTAGAAAGATAAAAAGATTTCCTACATCATAGTAGTTTTTTTATAATTTTTAGACATTAAATAAATTAAATTAATTATGACATCATGATGATGCAGCGATGACCTCATTATTTAACGATTTAAATAAAATGGAACGATAATGTAAAATCCAAAGCTTACACTTGTCAAAAACCTATTGGATGAGTAGATTTCGAACCCTTATCATCTTAACCTAGAATTATATAAGTGTGGGACCTCTAAAATCCGAAACTCATTTTCTAATAAAGTGACTTTTCTTTACTTTCCAAGAGTGCCCCTCCCCTCCACTTATAAAAGGCCCCCACCTCTACCACCTCATTCACACTTTCAAGCCATTTGACTCGGCCAAACTCTGCCCAAATACTCTCCCAAATTCCCCCTCATACTCCTAGAAGCCTCAATTTGGGCAGAAATCTTCCCAAGGAAGCCTTTGGCTCAAATCAAAAATAGTTACCCGATTTTGAGGTAATGTCTTCTCTAATGTTGTTTTGTTTTATTTTTCTTCTCCAACCCCCTAAACCCTTTTTATTCATTTATTTTGTAACAAAACCAGTATCCTCAATATACTAGGATGTTGTTATAAGATGGATTCTAGCTACAGTTACACACACCTACATCTAATGGTTAAAGAACATACGACTTCTGTGGATGGCGAATTTCTGCCTCACGAAACGATGATTGTTCAACACTCATATAACACCTTCAAAGGTGGCCATTAAGATGTCACTATTTTTATATATGATATATAATATGTTTATGTTTTACTTATGCTTCTGTATTTCTCATTTATGGAATACTTTATGATTTCCATTATGGGTAAAACGCGATAATTTCATTTTAGAAAGTGCGGACTACCGCCCCCTCAAAGTGATTTGAATCGTTAATGCCATATGTGGGATGTATAAAGGATGGAGTAAATGGTATTATACATTATATTATACTGGAATTATACTATACATTTATATCATTATGATTTCGTTCCATTAAATATGAAATTGAAATGAAAGTAGCGTTCATGCGTACGTACGGCTTACCGTCTCCATGAACGGTACATTTCATTTCTTACCTCTAAATGTTACGTAATATTATAAATGAAGTTATATACTGGATATATGAGATATATATGACATCTAAATCATGAATATAATTTTGGAGATAATGGATATTCTACCACATAAACAACTTGTAATTATAAGAAGTTTATTGTTGACTCAAGTAGCAAAGATCGACAAAACGACCGTTATTAACTTAAATAATTACATAATCCTCATATCATTATAATAAGTGATATAATAAGGATAATGAAATTGAAAATGGTTCTTAATAAGGTATATATTAACTCTAGTTTATTATTCAGGAGGTTAAAGAACGGTTGAGTCAAGTCGGACACAAGGTAAGGGAACTTCTTAACCCAACTTCCATTCTTTGGGTTAATCTCCTACTTTCAAATTATGTCATGATATTATTATGTCTTATTTTGTATTTTTACTTTCTTTATGTGTACCTATAGTGAATACACATAATATATCTATTTTATTTTAAAAATTATCTTTGTAAGGACTTCGTCTCAATCTCCTTTCATTGAGGCATATTTGGTTTTATACACAAATTTCTTTTATACGGTGTATAAACCAATTTGACTTTTACGTTTATTCAAAAGGAATCTATTTTATACAAAGCGTTTACTAAACGACAAAATGGAATGTTTTTGTCGTACATATGCGGCGACAATGACTTCTCCGCCGCCGTGACCACTATTTGAGTTTTGGATTCCTCTACAAGCCATACCCTTTTTTTTAATGAAAAATAAATACCGTGTTATACTTTTCTTTTATTTTGGTATTGAAAATGGTTTTGAAAGCGTTTTTATTATATCAATGTGTTTTATTGATATCTTGTGATTGAAATGTGGAAATGTTATGTTTCCTTTATGCATGTTTTATGTGATACGATTATGTTATGGTTTATGATATGTTTAAACCTATTCATATGAGGAATGTATTGGACTTAATAAGTGACGGGTGGAGCCCGCTATAGCTCCTCGATGCATCGGTAGGTCTCATGAGACAACTAGATGTGGAATTGGCCGAGGCCCTTTCCCGATTTGATTTATGGTTTTGGCCGAGGCCTTAATCATTTTAGACGTCTTGGCCGAGGCCTTGACAAAGTGTTTCAGAATGTCTGGCATTATACATTCCCTCATTATGAAATTGGTTATTGATATTTCATGTGATTATTCGTCTAGTAGAATATCCATGTGAGAAAGTGATGGCATTATTTTATTTTAATTTTTCCATATTATGCTGAAGTTCAAGTTCAATAAGGCTTTTGTTTTAGTTATACATTGCCTTAAATTCTTATGTTTTCTTATAAAAGATTCCGCAATATTGTTATCCTTACTGAGCATCTGAGCTCACCCCTTTCAATGTTTTAATATTTTCCAGGATGTGAAGAAGTGTATTATGACTGAATTGCAAGAATAGTCAGTGAGGATATGAGTGTGGACTATGAAGACCATGTTATTGTAGTTTGTTTACTTTTTGATGTAATGAAAGACTTATGAATGTATCTAGTGTTTCCAAGGCTACTAAACTAATCGGTCTTTCGAGACTTGATCTTTTGTGATCATGCCAATGTTACGAAGTAATGCACCGACTCTGGGTAGCTGGGGTCGGGGCGTTACAGTTGGTATCAGAGGCAGTTTAGTACTAACCTTGGAAGCTATATTTAGATAAACTCTGATTAGAGAACATATCCCGAAGATAGACTTTGAGGATTACTAATGATGAACTTCCTAGAATTTTGTTATTGTAGAGATTTTGTGAGTTTTCCGAGCAATACATCCCTGTCTGGATACGAGCAGGTAGAGGCGGCTCTAGCACAGATGTACCTAGGGGTAAAACCTGAAAACACCGCTTTGAGCTAGACTCGAACGGGAACTGGTGCACGATAACGGTCCTTGCTGCACTCTTGGTTACGACACTCCCGGGGGATATGCTTAGGATAATTCTCATTTTCTTTACAAACCACTATGAACGGTTATGAGTATATACTTCCTCAAATAAAACCTTTTTATGATTATGGATTATATCCATAAATAGTTCAATTTATGTTAAGTATTTTACAAGTATGGAATTATGTATTTTGATTCATAAACTAATCTAGTTTATGCCATTGTTTAGAAATGGCGCCTAGTGGAAGGAATGGAAACCGTATCAATGCACGCACTCCGTGTAGGGATTGCCCTCCTGCTCAAGATAATTATGGTGGAGCTAGTGATACAACTGGTGCCGATCAGCTTCTCACCGTACTGGGACAACTCACACAGGTTATGAATAACAACCTTACTCGTATGGAGCACCCTGATCCGCAACGTGGAGGATCAATGCTAGACCGTTTCATGAGGCAACAACCACCAACCTTCAATGGGAGTACAAATCCTATAGTAGCTGAACAATGGATAAATTCCTTAGAGAAAATATTCCATGCCTTGGGGAGTAGTGAAAGGGAGAAAGTTGTCATGGTAGTTTATCGCCTCACTGGAGATGTCGATCAGTGGTGGTCGCTGATTCAAAACACAAAGGAAGATGATGACGTATCGAATATGGAATGGAGGGAGTTCAAAGAGCTTTTCTTAGAAAAGTACTTTCCTCGTGACCATCGAGCAGATATGGAAAGGCAATTTCTGAGTCTGAGGCAGAAGGAGGATGAGAATGTCGCAAAGTATGAGGCTAACTTTACAAGGTTAGCGAGGCATGCTTCCGATTATATACGTAACCCAAGAAGTAAGATTGATCGTTTCTTTGATGGGTTAAAACCATTTCTCCGTCGAGCTTTAGTATCACAAACCTTCTCATCATACGAAGATATTGTCTCATGTGCTATCAAGACAGAAAAGGAATTCTCTAAGTCTTATGACAACAAAGTAAAGCAAGAGAAGAAGAGAACGGTGGAACAAGAGACAAATAAAGGGAAAAGGGGAAAGAAGGATTTTCCATTATGTGATAATTGTGGGAAGAATCACCCTAGTACTTGCCTAAAAGGAATGGGAGTTTGTTACAAATGTGGAGAAAAAGGTCACCAGGCTTGTGATTGTAAGGGAAAGAAAGTGGCTATCAATGTTGAATGCTACAATTGTAGAGAAATGGGTCATTATGAAAATGAATGTCCTAAGCATCAGGGAAACTTACCTCAGAAAAGGCCAATGGATCAAGGACAATCTTATGATGTTACTACAGTTGAAGCAGAATAACTAATGTATTGGTGCTTTTGGACTGATGGATTATATTTCGGTTATTAGAATAATGTGATATATATATATATAAGGATTGTACTGCAGTACTTGTTGATTTCAGTAAGGTTTTAATATGATAAAGATAATCATATTTTTAGTATGTGAAAATAAGATAAACTTTACTTTGTTTGGGGAATCTGATAAATTGATTTTGGAATTAAGAGACCTTTTAGAGAAAGTCTGGATAGAGGTATTTTGGATAACTATAAAGGTTGGAGTGGATTAAGTTGATCTTTGGATAGTATTGTTTAAAGTTAAAACATTTATGAAGATTATTTTTGGAATAGTATAGTACTATATTTTTAGGAAAAGGACAACCTGCAGGGTGGGGCATAACCGTCGCGTCGGACAAAGCTGTAGGAATCGAACTGACAACCATAGTGCGACAGGCCTTTATTTCATACCACTAGCCTACAGGAAGTCCCTGGTTATTAAAAAATAATTTTACTAATCTAAATGGTATGTGTTAACATTTGGAACCTTATACAATTAGGATAAGTATAATATTTTTGAGTTCTATTATCTTTTTGAGTGAAAGATGAGTTGAAGGTTGAAACTCTAATTGTCAGGCATAAATATATATATACCTATCTCTTATTCAATGAATAAATTAATTCTTAAACTTTAGTAAAGGGATATTAAAACAAAAAAATGTGTTATCCTAATACCTTATGTCTTGTTGAACTGATGATATTTTAAATCAACATAGATTTAAGGCTTTGAGGCCCTCAATTTGACAGTTGATTGTGATTGATGACCTCAATCACTCCCTACTAATATTTATGTTTTTCCTCCAATTATATGTCTCTAATTTCCACCAATGTTCTCCTAATCGAGATCATAATTGGGTAGTGACTTTTTCATTTCCCTTTCCCTCTTATTAAGGCAAAATTTTATTAATCTTATTTTCGATGTGGGTTTTCCTCAAAAGTATTTTTTCTTTTCAACCTTTTATTTTCAAAGAAAAATTTCAAATTTAGAGGACGCAATTTATTGAAGGAGGGTATAATGTAACACCCCGAGCTTCCACAATACGCTTCTCATTCAATAATGCAATAGCTTGCATTGTACGAAACTTCAAGTTCTAAAACACCGCGACTAATCAAAGTAGCCGTTATGAATAGTAATAACCACTTTTTAAAATTATAGAAATGTTATATTTCAAAATGGACTTCATTTTTTTATTCGTAATATCGAAATTATCCAAAGTTGAATTTTTGTAATTTTCTGAGAACTTCCAATTTTTTTATGAATAGTGAAAATTACTTAAAAACAACTTTTTTAATCAAAATAATTTATAGTGATAAATTATACTATTTAGTGGTCTTAAAGTATAATTAGAATATATTTTTACCATTTTATCCAATGATGGTCATTAGAATTAATTTAACATTGAAATTGGACATAAACAATTGCCAATCTTTTGATATAAATTGTTTCTTAAAAACACGCTATTTGTTGTAACAGCGGGAATTAATTATAAAATTAATTAATGCAACCTATATGTTTGGAATTTTTTAAAATAGACATCATTTTTGACTTCGGAATATCAATTATAGCTTAGGGTGAAATTTTGGCCTTATTCTGAAAAACTTCAATTTTTGATGAATAGTGAAACCACTAAGTGGTGGTTAAAAACTAATTTTTTCGTTAAAATGAAATATTACCACTTCTGTGATTTGATTTTCAAAAATCCGACATACATGGTTGTCATTAAGAAGTAAAATGTGGTTCAATGAGATTAAAATAATTTTTTGGTGAATAGTAACTTTTAAGTTCTTAATCGCGATTAGAGGTAATTAGTGTAGTTTAAGGTAAAAATAATGTTTTCATAATATAAGATGAGATTGACACTTGTCCTACTCCTATTGGATGAGTCATGGCCGACCAAGACAACCCATGGGCAACTTGGGGACCCCATGGAGCCACTTTGGTTGGAAACTGACATTAATATATATTTATTTAATGTTAAAATTAAATTGACACAAACATGAGTTGTTTTACTAAAACAGATTTTAAGTGGGGTTACACAAGTCCAAATTTTGATTATAAATATTAATTAGAAAGCTAAAATGATTTCCTACATCATAGTAGTTTTTTTATAATTTTTAGACATTAAATAAATTAAATTAATTATGAAATCATGATGATGCAGTGATGACCTCATTATTTAACGATTTAAATAAAATGGAACGATAATGTAAAATCCAAAGCTTACACTTGTAAAAAACCTATTGGATGAGTAGATTTCGAACCCTTATCATCTTATCCTCGAATTATATAAGTGTGGGACCTCTAAAATCCGAAACTCATTTTATAATAAAGTGACTTTTCTTTACTTTCCAAGAGTGCCCCTCCCCTCCACTTATAAAAGGCCCCCACCTCTACCACCTAATTCACACTTTCAAGCCATTTGACTCAGCCAAACTCTGCCCAAATACTCTCCCAACTTCCCCCCTCTTACTCCTAGAAGCCTAAATTTGGGAAGAACTCTTCCCAAGGAAGCCTTTGGCTCAAATCAAAAAGAGTTACCCGATTTTGAGGTAATGTCTTCTCTAATGTTGTTTTGTTTTATTTTTCTTCTCCAACCCCCTCAACTCTTTTTATTCATTTATTTTGTAACAAAAAAGTATCCTAAATATACTAGGATGTTGTTATAAGAAGGATTCGAGCTACACTTACACACACCTACATATAATGGTTAAAGAACATACGGTTTCTGTGGATGGCGAATTTCTGCCTCACGAAATGATGATTGTTCAACACTCATATAACACCTTCAAAGGTGGCCATTAAGATGTAACTATTTTTATATATGATATATAATATGTTTATGTTTTACTTATGCTTCTGTATTTCTCATTTATGGAATACTTTATGATTTCCATTATGGGTAAAACGCGATAATTTCATTTTAGGAAGTGCGGACTACCTCCCCCTCAAAGCGATTTGAATCGTTAATGCCATATGTGGGATGTATAAAGGATGAAGTAAATGGTATTATACATTATATTATACTGGAATTATACTATACATTTATATCATTATGATTTCGTTCCGTTAAATATGAAATTGAAATGAAAGTAGCGTTCATGCGTACGTACGGCTTACCGTCTCCATGAACGGTGCATTTCATTTCTTACCTCTAAATGTTACGTAATATTATAAATGAAGTTATATACTGGATATATGAGATATATATGACATATAAATCATGAATATAATTCTGGAGATAATGGATATTCTACCATATAAACAACTTGTAATTATAAGAAGTTTATTGTTGACTCAAGTACCAAAGATCGACAAAACGACCGTTATTAACTTAAATAATTACATAATGTTCATATCATTATAATAAGTGATATAATAAGGATAATGAAATTGAAAATGGTTCTTAATAAGGTATATATTAACTCTAGTTTATTATTCAGGAGGTTAAAGAACGGTTGAGTCAAGTCTGACACAAGGTAAGGGAACTTCTTAACCCAACTTCCATTCTTTGGGTTAATCTCCTACTTTCAAATTATGTCATGATATTATTATGTCTTATTTTGTATTTTTACTTTCTTTATGTGTACCTATAGTGAATACACATAATATATCTATTTTATTTTAAAAATGATCTTTGTAAGGAATTCGTCTCAATCTCCTTTCATTGAGGCATATTTGGTTTTATACACAAATTTCTTTTATACGGTGTATAAACCAATTTGACTTTTACGTTTATTCAAAAGGAATCTTTTTTATACAAAGCGTTTACTAAACGAAAAAATGGAATGTTTTTGTCGTACGTATGCGGCGACAATGACTTCTCCGCCGCTGTGACCACTATTTGAGTTTCGGATTCCTCTACAAGCCATACCCTTTTTTTAATGAAAAATAAATACCATGTTATACTTTTCTTTTATTTTGGTATTGAAAATGGTTTTGAAAGCGTTTTTATTATATCAATGTGTTTTATTGATATCTTGTGATTGAAATGTGGAAATGTTATGTTTCCATTATGCATGTTTTATGTGATACGATTATGTTATGGTTTATGATATGTTTAAACCTGTTCATATGAGGAATGTATTGGACTTAATAAGTGACGGGTGGAGCCCGCTATAGCTCCTCGATGCATCAGTAGGTCTCATGAGACAACTAGACGTGGAATTGGCCGAGGCCCTTTCCCGATTTGATTTATGGTTTTGGCCGAGGCCTTAATCATTTTAGACGTCTTGGCCGAGGCCTTGACAAAGTGTTTCAGAATGTCTGGCATTATACATTCCCTCATTATGAAAGTGGTTTTTGATATTTCATGTGATTATTCGTCTAGTAGAATATCCATGTGAGCAAGTGATGGCATTATTTTATTTTACTTTTGCCATATTATGCTGAAGTTCAAGTTCAATAAGGCTTTTGTTTTAGTTATACATTGCCTTAAATGCTTATGTTTTCTTATAAAATCTTCCGCAATATTTTTATCCTTACTGAGCATCTGAGCTCACCCCTTTCAATGTTTTAATATTTTCCAGGATGTGAAGAAGTGTATTATGACTGACTTGCAAGAATAGTCAGTGAGGATATGAGTGTGGACTATGAAGACCATGTTATTGTAGTTTGTTTACTTTTTGATGTAATGAAAGACTTATGAATGTATCTAGTGTTTCCAAGGCTACTAAACTAATCGGTCTTTCGAGACTTGATCTTTTGTGATCATTCCAATGTTACGAAGTAATGCACTGACTCTGGGTAGCTGGGGTCGGGGCGTTACAATGGGGATCAACCCTTTATAAAAAATATCCATGGACCATATCATGAATAAAAAAATTTATTCTTTCACTTTTTCACCATAAAAAATTGAAAAACTATATTAAAATCGTATTAAAATCAATTTTGATATAAAAATATCTATTGAATTTAAAAGCCCATTTCAATTCCAAAATACCATTTTATTTTAAAAAATCATTTTCAATACTAAAATATCCAAAAATATATGAGGATGACCTTTCTTTGAAGAAAACATGCAATATTGTAATGGAATAAAAGCTTCAATGAATAACTATGGTGGTAGGAAAAGTCATTAGCACCATATACGTTAAAATGAAACATTACTTTTGTTATTTGTAAATAATTTCAAACATTCTATAAAAAGATGCCTTTTTTTTCTAAAAAAATTGAAATAGATAAATAATTTTCCTTTATAAAACTCTCATTTCCATAATAAAATCATTTAAAAAAAATAGACATGGAATAAAATGAGAGTTAGAAGGAGAAAATTAAAGTATAGTTTTTAATGAAATGACCCATATCACTTTGGAAATGAATTAATCATATTCCACAAACAAAACTATAAATACCGTTAAAATATATAAAGTAATGATATAACATTTAAATGAGTCTATATATACACCTCATAATTGAATATAGGTGCATAACATAAAAATATACCTCAATGAAAGGAAATTGAGATGAAATCCCTTTGCCTGAGTTTGATTCATCACGTTTTCTCATTATATTCTTAAATAATAATATTATTTTAATTATTTACATTATTAGAACTCTTTCAAAGATTATTATTCCTTTTATTTCACTTATTACCATGTTATATACAATAACGTAATCAATTAATTTTATGTCAGATGTCCCGATGATATTTGGATTATGTGTCTAATGACTTCAGTAGGTTGACTATCTGTCTAAGAGTTTATTATTTAAATATCTCAAGAGATATAATCATGAAATATTTATCATTTTTATACATAAATCATAATTTTAAAATCAAAATAAAATATGGTTATGGAAAATAAATTATGTTATGCTCATAGAGACAATAGGTCATACATATGCATGAGTAACATTTCCATTTCTCAACGATCATTATGGAAAAAAGGTAAATAATATTTTATCTTTACATAATGATCATAATGTCATATATATATACCATATTTTATCCTTAAATATACTTATTTATATAATTAATATGATGTGATGAGAATAAATAACATCTATTTATGGAGGTGGTAGTCCACACACACATATGACATTATCATTTTCAGTGTAAGAAATAAAATGATATATTATATTTTAATAATGATAAATAAGAAATTAATATAATTATTATTTAATTTTTATAAAATATCCTCATTAAATTTATCCCCATTACCTTCTATATAAATAATTAGTGAAAAATGAACTACATCATATCATGAGGCAGTAGTCTTCCATACCCACGAGCGACGTTAGTGTATCCCCACAGAATGAAAAGTAAGAAGTTATATGTTATATCATAACTAAATAAGTATAAATATTTCATAAATATCATATATATACTTTATATCCATCATTATACACGTTTTGAGAGGTGATTAAAGAAAATGAATGACATCGGTTCATGAGGCGGTAGTCCGTCATACACACAAATGATGATTTCGTATCCCATTTGATGAAAGAGGAGATAGATTTAGGGTTTTTAAATTAAAATAATAAAATATCAGTATATGATGGATAATTTTTTATTATATAAGAATAATTTAATGATATTATAAGGATTTGGAAGAATAAATAAAATAAATATTCAAGGTTAAACACGATACCTCTTCTTCAGAAAACCTCTTTAGGTAAGCACCAAAATCCTTTATCGGATGGATTTATGATAAATATAAGGTCTCTAGGTCTTGGGTAGAGAATTTAGAAATATATATTATCAGGTATTGGATGATATATATTGATTTTAATATGTTAATAGGATAGGATAGGGGGTTTTCTTATTTAAGTGAGGTGAGTGGCACACTTGTAATTTTTGAGAAGAAGAAGGTGTACCCATGTTTTAAACATGACACGAGGCTCAAAAAAGGACCATTATATATAATTATACATTTGGAGGTTGAAATATTTCTGTAAAATATAATTTATATATATTTTTATGTTATTTTAACCCTTATAATTTTTGTTTAACACCTAAAAAATATGCTTTCACCTTAATTGTGGTAATAATGTTTTACTATTTTCACTATTCATTATGGTTAAAAATTATGTTGAACTTATTAGTTAATATAAATTATGAGTTTTGAAAAAACTTAATCTATTATACCAAATTATATTAATATAAGTGTAAAAAATTAGGTCAAAACAAATTCCACAGATGTGATGAAAAATAGGGTTTTCGAGAAGGATATATTTCGAGAAAATAATGATTTTTTATTAACTCCCTAATTAATAAAAATAATTATTTGAATCCTGAGTAATATTTATTGTTATATAATCTATAAATTTAATTTTAAAAATTCCTCATTAGGTATTATTTTAATTAATTAAAATGTTGAAGCATTTTTTTACTTTAAAAGAGTTTTTAGAAAAATCCTATTTTTAAACCAAAAAACAAAATGATAATAAAACCAATATAAATTTGATTTAAAATAAATTACATGGATTATATATATATAAATAATAATTATGTCACTTTAAATAATATTAAAAACATAATTTTAGTTTTTAATTACTTAAATTTAATTAAAATACATAATATTTTTTTACAAAAATCAGAATTTTCACTATTCATTGAAAAATCGATATTTTTTGAAAAATACCAAAATTTAAAATTAAGTTAATATGGATATGATGTTTTAAAAAATGAAATTATTTTTTAAAATTAAAATTTTATAATTTATAATTTAATAATTTAAATAAAACGTTTTTGAAAAAGGGATTAATTAAAACAATTTCCTTTTTAGTTAAAATATTTTTTAATATTTTCATAATGAATATAGGTATATTAATAAACATGAAAGTGATTTATTCTATCATTAATTGGGTTGTTTAAATTTTCACATAAAAGTTTATATTGAAAATTGGTCTATCTTTGTGGGGGGGGGGGGGTTGTTCCTCCTAATTCTGGTATCAATTCAAAATACAAGTTAAGTGAGAGTATATTGTCATGAAGCTCCCAAATCCCACTCCCATAAGGTTGGGAATCTCATTTGGGTAGTCATCACATTTCCACTTATATTGGTTGTTGACTTATTTTACCCTATTTAAATCCATTTATCAAAACAAAGGGTAAATTACAGACAATAATTATTAATCTATTAAAGTCATAAATGATAAACCCTGAACAACAAAGGTATAACTCATATATTATTTAACATATGAATTTATAGGTATCAATATAAGTTATCTATTATATATTTCGTAACATAAAATTTTATGGAAAATTTTCCCTTAATAATGTTTAGTAAGGATCTTTGGAATTTACCAGAGAATATCCCATAAGAGTGTCAAACCATGTTTGTAAAAAGGCCCCTTTTCATGAACCGGGTGATGATCGATTCTAGATCAATACACCCATTTCAGTGTTATTTCCCCTATGTACAATTGTTCTATATCCAAATCCACTTATAGTATACAGAAATGGATTTATATTCTTGGAAACCATACACACTATATTTCTATTTTTATGGATGTTTGCTTATGTCCATCCTTATCCCTAAGTCTTTAACTAGTGTTTTCTAACCCCCCCCCCCAAAAAAAACATTACTTTTCTATGATACCAACTATGACAACCCATATCTCTTATAATATTCATTTAACGATTTAACAGATAATGATAAACATAATAAAACCCCATAATATTGTTAGGTCAAGTGTATTTAGGTAATTTGGTACATAACATAACAAAATTCAATATAAATAAAACACCAATATTTAAAAACTCCATGATAAGTGGTTAAATTCCATGGATCTTCTAAAACTACATGGGATAACCTATGGATGTTCATAAGAAATGGGTGTTATATAAATCCTAGTAATGGAATAATCAAATCATATCATGATGAAACTAATACATGAGATTCAATAGACATATCAATGAGGCATAAAATGGGTGAGAATCAAAATATTAAACAACGAGGTATTATAAAACATGATAACATCAAGAAAACATAGGAATGTGAAAACAACATAAACAAGACATAAGCATAAGTCATCGTAACTACCAATAAAACATTATTGAGTGGAAAATTCCAATAATTGATTATGTTCAATCCCTAATCCCATACATTATGTCTTAGGAGGAAAAAACAATACCCAATTCATTAGAGGGATATATAATTCTGGACTCAATTCTCCAATTTTAATCCCTCTATTAAATATTTTGAGAAATATAAATGCATTTACACAATAAATGAAGGATATTTACATCTAGGAGAATACAATTGAGTTAAAATGCTGATTTGTATTCGCTATGAAATATTTTACCATGAAAAATGGAAGGATATTCTTGTCAGAATAACGAATGTATATAAATATTCATAGAAGAGAATTATTAGAGTGAAATGGGTTTATAATCACATTTAAATCATAATTAAAATATGAGGGATATGTAAGAAGAAAACCCAACATGAAAAATTTGTAATTAAAGAGAATCATGCAAAGAAGGTTCTTGAATAAAGAGAAAGAGATGATCACTTACCTTGAGAGAAATCTTTTTAATGGTTGAGTGGAGCTTCATAAGATATTTAGGGAACCTTGGTATGAATATAGATAGGTAAGGGTAGAGAAACTTCATGCTTTTAACACCATGAGGTTTTGAAGGGGAAAATTATGTTTGATAGTGTATGTGATACGCAACACCAAACCCAAGAAAACCATGATTATTTAAACATGACCATTGTAAACCAGGCCTTAAATTTTCTAATATGAATAATATTAACTAATTTTTGAAATAAATATATATTTCATAATCAATATAAACATATTGATAAATTCTTGGTTACTAATCACTCAATTTTTGGCATTGTATTTTTATTCTTCAAAAATATGTTTTCTTCATAAGTGATTTTTATTTCTTTTTGAAGGAAAATAATGTAATTTAGTTCCAAAATATTTATAAAATTTATTTTATAAAATGAAAAAAATTATTTAAATCAACATATAAAAATTAACTTAGGATGAAATGTTTGTGATTTTTCAGAAAATAATAATTTTTAATATATAGCGAAAATACCCATTTATTTAAAATTGTCCTTCCTTTGGATAAATTAAGTAATTTAAAAGTTCCATTATTTTTTTAATTTTATTTAAAATTAAATTAGTTATTATTGAGTAATAATTAATCCAATTTATTAAATTTAAATCATATTTATACTTTATTTTTGAATAAGATTATTTTTAGGCTTGGAAACACGTTTTTTTATAAAAATTTTCAAAATGCATAACAGTTCTCCATTTTAATTATTTTTTAAAAAAATGGGTAATGATTTAAATTATTTATAAATATTATATTATATAATTATTAATTGAAATTCATATAATGAATACTACTAGTTATTGAGTTAAAGTAAAATCATTATTTCCAGTAAAAAATGCATTTTTTCGGAACACATCTTTTTATCATGTTTGCGTGTTTTATTTTAAATTCAGAAATTTTTATGATTTTTTAAAAATTGACTCGATATTTATAATAATCATAATTAACATTAGTTAATAAGGTAATATTTATTTTTTGAAAATATGAATTGTAACCATAGTAAATATTTATTACTGCAATAAAAGTAAAATTGGTTAATTATGGTTAAAAAGAAAACAATAATAATTTAACAAGGAAAAAAGGATAAACATAACAATAGGAATATGTATATTTAATTTTAAATGAATTAATTATTATATTTATTTAATATTTTTTATGTTTATAAATGATTAAGTAATGAGTTTGATTAAAATTAGCTTTTAATATGAAAAAACTAAAAATGTATTTTTATGTAATATGCCAATTCAATTAAGGAATTAATTTTAATGAATTTATTAATTTTGAATATAAATTATATTTTAATAAAATAATAATTTTAATTAATTATTATTAATTATAAATGATAATATAATTTTTATGAAGTCAAATATAATTATTATATGGGTTCGCAAACTATCATCGTAAAAAAACAAGTATTTCTCAATAAATGTAATTTTTTGATTTAAAATAAAAAATTAATATATTTGGAGAATAATTTTGATAAAATAATAATATTTTTTTTGGAATTATCATTTTTTAATTAATCAATGGTTATTTGTTCATAATTTTATGAGATAATTGAATTTTCAGGTGTAAAATTAAATATGATACAACTATACAGTGAGCATTATGACATCTTAATGACCCAAGAGTGATGTAATAAATTATATAAATGTATTTATGACCAAATATATGTTTTCCCTTTAATATAATGTGTTTTTCAGGTTATTTTTTTAAATTTATAAGTCTATTATGAATCCAAAAAAGATATATTATATTTATGTTTTAAAATAAATTCATTATAGACATGACACACTTTCACTTCACCAAGGGTAATATTTTAATGATTTTGGACCTTAGAATTATAAAATATTGAAAAACAGTCCTCTTTCATATAAACCATGGGAAAAACCATGGGTTGTTTTGTGGTTTTGATTATTTTTTTGTTTAGAGTCCATAACCAATGTTTGAAAAATAATAAAGAACTCCCATATATTTTCCTATATAAACACACCCAAGATCCCATTACTATTCACTTAAAAACCTTGTTTCAATTAATTACTCCACCCTCCCCTGATATTTTATGGATACTCGTTATTTTTTTGAAATTGTCCTATGATTTTCCATACCAAAAGTAAGGGACCTCTCTGGTGTCACGTCTCATTCACAGAAATGACTTCTTCGGAACCCATCTCATCCAGGAGTGATGGATATCATCGATTCTTCTCTGAGCCCTCGATATGTTGTCTATGATCTGAATCAAACATCATCAATTGTATTGGAATCGCATCGGTGAGTTCTTTATTCTTTAAGTGCCTCATCTCATGATTACTTATCTTTCATGAGATACCCATGGTTGAATGTTTTAGACGTTTTTTCAGATCTATGACATTCTAGGCCAATTCAAAGGATGAGGTTCAACTATATTGATCGTACAACATCGAGGTAGGTGGTTTGTGCCTTTCTGTAGTTTTCTTTGAATTATAATTGCCAAATTTTCCAACAACATAGATTATGATATTATGAATTTTGTGAATTTAATCCTGTTAATTCCTGTTATTGTTTTTTATCTTGAGTATGGATATTGGATTGTGATTAAGGTTTATTCTCCATGCTATGGATGTGTTTTCTCATGTTTGATTATTTTGGTCGTTGGGTCCAAAACTGCCTGTTAGGATGCTTTGTTTTTTTTCATGCCTAGTTTTGTTTGGATTAATTGATATTACTTGATATGATATGAAAGGCTTAGTAGATCTTTATACAAGTAGTATTTTGTGTTTTACATTGGATGCTGGATATTGTTTGTGTATGATTGACTTACACAAGGCTGTGGGAACCTGATGTAGTTAGACCATAAGTGGAATGAATGTTGTGGGCTTCCCCAAAGTGTTTGTTATACTTTTAAAATTGCGAGACCATAGTGGGGATGGATGTGAGTGTTCCCTAAGAGTGTCTGTAGTTCCACATTGCGAGACCACAGGGGTAATTGGTTGTTGAGTGCTTTCCGAGAGCGTCTGTAGTTTACCATTACGAGACCACCAGGGGAATTTATGGTGAGTGATTCCTTAGATAGTCTATGTTTATGCTGAACCGTAGGTGTTAGACTACAAGAACTTCCCATAGGGTTGATTGTGTTTGTTTGGTTGATCAATTTTATAAATGTAATTGAATGTATCTTGAACTATAGGATTGTTTAGTTTTGTATACATTCTTATTTGTTACTTCATTTTTCATATTGCCTTCCATATATATCCATTGAAATTTTGGAAGATATCTTTGGGTGGTTGCCTGCTGGGATTCATCTCACACCTTGTTTGGGTGATGTTTTTGGGCCCAAATAGATTATATTGTTGTAGGTATAGATAAGGTAAAGTTCTCTACTAATTCAGGTACTTGACTATTGTGGAGATGGAGAGCATGGGACCAAGATGTGTCTTGCGATGTTATTGGAGTTTATTTTTTTTCTTTGTACATTGGTTTAGTATTGTATTTTAACTTTGTGACTTGTTTGGCTGTTTTACTAGAAATATGTGACATGCATTATTTATATATATTTTCTCCAGTTGTTTTTCTACTTTTAGTCTTCTACTGTTTACTTATTGTATGATATTACTTCTTCCACTACTATTATCTGTTTATTTCTACTGTGTTACTTTGCCTATGAGGGCATAGTGTCCCCACTATCACCCAAAAATTCATCACTACTAGTCGACGACCTCTGGGATTTATGAAAATTCACTTGAGGCCATGTGACCATCCGGGTATGGGGAACCTCTCAACGGAACCTGTAACTAGGATGTTACAATGATGGAAAATGGATGACGTCGATTCTTGAGGAGGTAGTCTACCATAAACACAAATGATTATTTTATATCTGATTTGATAGAAGAGGAGATGGATTTAGAATTTTGAAATTAACATAATAAAATATTAGTATATGGTATATATTGGTGTTATTATATGATCATAATTGAATGTCATTTTATGGACGAGGAAGAAGAAATAAAATAAAACTCCACAGGTAAACGTGATACCGATTCATTATAAAACCTCCTTAGGTAAGCACAAAAATACTTCATATGATGGATTTATGATAGAAATAAGGGATAACAGTTTTTTCCAAGAAATTAGGATAATATTTGGGCTAGAATTGGATTATATGAATGGTTTATAAAGTGTCAATAGGAAAGTATATGGGGTAATCTTTTATAAGTAAGGTGATTGGCGCACTTGTAATTTTTGAAAATAAAAAGGTGTTCCCAAAATTTTCACTTGAAAAAAGTCTCCAAAATAGACCAAATTCAAGAATTATAAACAATAAGGTATAAATATATGAATAAAATAGATTTTATACTACTATCCATGTCCTTTTATCCTTTATTGTTTTAGCCTAACCCATGGTAAATCTGTTTTTACATAAATTGTGGTAATTAATTTTTACTGTCTTCACTATTCATTATGGTAAAAAATTAATTTAAACTTATTATATAATATATATTATTTTGATTAAAAATATGGATCCCATTTTAAATAATTAAATTCAAATAATTAGAAAATTTTCATTTGAAAAAAACCTGTAGACGCGATGAAAAAATAGTGTTTCAAGAAGTGTATTATTTGAGCAAAAGATGACTTTATATTAAATCCATGTCTAATAATAATCCTATTATTAATATAAATTAATATTTTTGATATATAATATATACATTAAATTTTAAAAATTACTCATTAGGTACTATTTTAAATAATTAATATGGAGAAACATTATACACTTTAAAACAGTTTTCATAAAAATATTATTTTTAAACCCAAAAACAAAATTATTCTAAAATCCAACACAAATTTTTTTATAAACAAAGTACATGGATTAAATAATACTAAATAATAACAATTTTAATTAAAATAGCATTCTAAACATAATTTTACTTTTAAATTACTTAAATGTATTGAAATTAAATGACCTTTTTTTATAAAAATCAGTATTTTCCTTTATTCGCTAAAAAACAAGTATTTTTTGAAAAATCCAAAAATCTCACTCTATGATAAAATTGATATGTTGCATTAAAAATAAAATTATTCTTTTTATAATAATTTTTTTTATAATTTATAATTTAATATTTTAAATAAAACATTACAATAGAAGAGTTTAATTAAAAATATTTCATTTCTGATTTACAAATTTATTAATGTTTTTATAATTAATACAAAAATATTAATATACATGAAATTGATTTATTCTCTCATTATGTGAGTTGTTAAATTCTTCCCCACTTGTTGAAATTTCATCCTCACAATTTTATTAATTTATTAAAAAAAGTGGGGATATTATTCCGTTTTAACATCTTTAGATTCCAAGGTCTCCTTTTCAATGAGATAGGTTTTCCATAAAACCTTATTCAGATGAATCACCTTATTCCAAAACACTAGATATCTATATTAAAGAATATGAATATTATATTCCTTATAATAAAGGTTCTCTTCCAACTAAAAAACATCAAGGCCCAAAACAAGAGATGAGTTTGAAACATACTTCCATAATATCTAGACATGAAAAACGTTGTGTACCAGAGATAAAATCAGGGTGAAAAGAAACTCGTTATGAAAATGATCCCACTTTTTCTAGAATTTTATACGGTCCAATGAACCAAGGACTTCGATTTAATTTTTTTCCAAAATGTATAACACTTATCTATAGAGATACTTTATTAAAAACATGATCACCTACCTCAAAATAAATATATTTCTTACGGTTATTTACATAACTTTTCTGCCTACTCTGAGCCATCCTCATATATTTTTGAATCAATTACACCTTATTAGTGGTTTCCTCTACTAAATATGGTACCATCGACTTCATTTCTTTTACTAAATCCCCAAAACCTGGTATATGAAACAAATTCCCATATAATTCATGTAATGGTGCAGTATATATACTATAATTAAAATTATTATTATAAAAACAATCATCCAATGAAAGATGTTAACCAAATAATCCTAATAATACATTGAACAAAAATCAAGAATTTCTTCCATGGTATGAATTTTCTACTTTTAATGTCCATTATATTATGGATTAGAAGTTATAATGAAATTTCATTTAGTACCTAACAACTTTAGAGGTCCTTTATAAAAATTATATATGAACCTGGGATCATATTTTGATACAATATAGAGGAGAACTATATATAAATTGACTATTTCCTTTATATATAGTTAATAATGTTGAACTGTAGGCATAATATCTATAACGGGAAGGAAATTCATAGAATTAATTAAACTATAAATAATAACTAAAATCACATTATTACCGCATAAAGTCTTTTGTAATCCCATCATAAAATCCATTTATATATTTTCCCACGTCCACTCTGTAACTAGAAAAGGTTAAATCATTACCATCCGTAATTGATGTTTTGTTTTAACATGCTAAAAATTAAAATACTTCATAGTATTGTCAGTAATAACCCCTTTTTTTCTATCCCACCAGTAATTCTTCTGAAGGTCTCTGTATAACATTGTGTTTCCCAAATGAACAAAAAAAGGAAAACTATTAGTTTCACTCAATGAATCTATCTTTAACTGGTAATAACAAGGCACACAAATTAAATTCCAAATCATAAAAAAAAACTTCTTCATCAATTTTTAAATTATGAAAGTTACCATTTTTATCACATTATTCCTTTTTATTATATAGCTTGATTCTTCTTCTAAGTAAGTTTAATTATTTCTAAAAAATTATACTTCACTGAAACCCGAAACAAAATAGAGAATGTCACTGCATCCACATCTCTAATACAAAATAAATAAAATTATTAACTTAAGGACCATGTTCCAAATGTAACATAGTTAGTGTAGAATTATTTATACAACTTAAATAATCATCCAGTTTATTATCTTTTCCATGATGGAAATAACTTGTGTACTCATAAAACATGATTAGATTCAAAAAAATATCTATCTCGTTCTCAATTATTTTTGAGTAAATATATACTTCAAACTTTTGTGGTAATATAAATTTCGCACTTTACTCCATAAAAATGATGTCTCCAATTTTTTAAAGAAAAAAACTACATTAGTTAATCCCAGATCATGTGTAGGGTAATTTAACTCATGGGGTTTCAACTGATGTGTTTCATAAACAATTAATCAACCATTCTGAATTAGGACACAACAACGTTTCTTAAATAAAGCATCATTATAGATGAAAAGTTCACAATTTCTAAAAGGCTGGTCCAAAACTGGAGCATTAACCAATCTTATTTTTAGTTCCTAAAAATAATCATCACATTATTTGATCCAGGTGAAGTTATCCCCCTTTTGAGTTAACTTAGATATTTTTCATGAAAAAAATTTAATGTCTTCAAAATCCCATCACTAGTAACCCACAAATAGAAAAAACTATGTATCTCCATCACATTTATTGGTCTCGAAAAATATTCAATTTTTTTTAGTAGGGTCAAAATTTATTCCATTAATAGAAAAATATGTCTAAGGAAATAAATTATTTGCAACCATAATTCATAATACTAAATTTTTTATAATGTTTATTTTCTTTAAAGGTTTTAAAAACAATCCTACGGTGTCTTTCATTCTCCTCTTGACTTTTATAATATTCCAAAATATCATTAATAAACACAACCAAAAACTTATCTAATAAATCATTGAAAAATCTATTCATAATATCCATAAGTACAATTGGTTTATTAGATAACTCAAATTGCCTAACTACAAACTCATAGTTCTCATATCAAGTCTGAAATGTAGTTTTCAGTATATAATCCTCATTCACCTTCAACTGATAGGACCCATAACTTAGATCAACTTTTTAAAATACTAATCTCTATATATTTTATCAAATAAATCAACTATAGGAGAAAAATGATAATTTTTATTAACATTGATGTTATTAAATTCTTTATAATCAGTGAGAATTCTCATTGAACCATATTACTTTTAATAAAAAAATAGGACCACCCCACTATAAATTTATAGGTTGAATGAAATATTTATATATAAATCACTACAATTACATTTTCAACCCTAAAATTACCAATTGCAGCATTTGATAAGGGGGTAAAAATAGTTTTAAAATCTGGAATTAAATCAATAGTAAACTCAACCTCTTGATCCAGAATAACATTAAGAAAATCATCAATAAATACATCCATGTATTTATTAACTATTGGAACATCAATAATTTGAACAGTTTATTTATTTTCAATAATGTTATGTAGATAACTTTCACTACCATATTTAATTAATTTCAATGCTTCTTGATATGATAAAAACGTTAGGAAATAATTGATTAAAATTTATTAATAATTGAAATTTATATTATCCTGAAAAACTGAAGTCCAATCCATTCCCAAAATGATATCATAATCCACTATGGGTAGTTCAAAAATATCTGGAAGAAATACAATCCCACTAATGATAATTAGAGTATTACTATAAATATTTGTTTCTTTAATATATACAGTTAGAGTTTTTACCAAAATAACTGTCTTACTTTTATTAGGTGATATTCCAAATTTACATGAAAGTTTATAAAAAAATGAAAGAAGAGGAAGATCCAGAGTCAAGAAGGGTACTGTAATAGTTCAAATTCAATAGTAATATACAATTAAAATCTTCATATGATGGAACAAAATCAATTTTAGTTGAAGAAAATATTTTTACACACAATTTTTCTCCTCATCTTGATGATTTCCATCTTGTGTTACTAACTTTGGGAATATGAAATCAAAATGACCCAACTCATTGAAACTAAAACTTATCACCATTGGATGGATATCTATTACCCCTTTCATGGATTATTCATTATTATTTTCATTAGAATCACATTCCATATAACCAGTCTTTCCACATTGGTAACACTTATCTGATAGTAGCACTGTTCACATAGAGCAGGCCCCAGAAGAGGATCAGAGCAACAAGTAGCATTCAATAGAAGCAGAGCTAACTGGATTGGAAGAATGAGAGGGTATGACAATGCCATCGAGACCAGGCAACATGAAGCTTTGTATGGGTCAATTCTATCGGATCAGCAATGCAGGTGGAGAGCTAAAGGCTATCAATGATGCAGAAGCTGGGGAGGGTCTGTTCTAGTGGGATGGGCCTATGGGTCATGTAATGGGCATGGTATGCCTCCGGGCCATCGAGCCTTGTATTACGGGTCATGTTGGGCCTTGTTCCTTGGGCCAATAGGTCATGTACGGGTTCCCCTTTAACCCTTAAAAGGGGGATTATCCTTAATAAAATAAAAAAAGAAGGCCTTCAGGTCATTTGAGGGGGGGGGGGTAACACTTCCCTGATTTCATAAGACATTATCCAGTGTGATTTTTACCACACATACGCCAAGTTGAGAAATTAATTTTCAAAGATCCAATTTTTTTCATGTATGTTTCACCATCACCTTCCATCCCAAAGTTTTCTTACTTTCAATATCATATGGAACATATGTTTCAAAAATCTCTATCACAACCTTTTAAAAAAAATTTCCTATAGATTTTAAATTCTTATGAATACACTTTTATTTATAGTCTTGGTTTTTTTCCGAAGTAAAATATATTAATTTTAAAATAAATGTCTAAAACAAATATGGTGCTTACCTATATAGTATTGTAAAATTGGATTCATACATGGCCACATAATATTCAAATTTTTTCCTTAATTCCAGAAATTATTTTTTCTATTTGGAGTCAAATAAACTCAGGTAAATATTTCTCCATGAAAATATCCTTAAATGTTTACCTTTCCATGGAATCATGTTCATATATCTCTATAGTATTATTAAACAAATATAATCATCCATCAACTTCACATTAAAAATGATAAAAATAAAGTCTTACCTTTTTATGTTCCAAGAATCCCATGACTACAAATATATTCTATTGAGCATTGATCCATCCTTCAACTACCATAGTATAAAATGATCCACTAAATGAGGGGTGATGTTTCCTCATGAAATGATTCAATATATACATGTTACTTCATGTTAGATCATAATACTTTCTATCATGGATACCAAAACCATTTATAGCTTGTTTCAACTAATCCATCAATACAAGAAACTATTCTGTTCCAATTCAAACCATTTAAGGATGCTGATTTCAAAGGATATTTTCCTATTTGTTCCTTCTCACTATAGATTCCCTATATAATCTATGGGAAAACATCCCTAATGAACATATTTTAGATAATGAAACATGGTTATCATAAAATTATATATCATTTTAACTTAACCATAAAGTAAAATCATTCAAGTACAAGGTATCAACAATATGCTAACCTCTAAAGTTATATAAACCATTTAATGATGCTAACTATAGAGAACTGACCCAGAACATTACATAATCTTATGTTTTAAGTCAATTATTCATTCTCATAAATTTTCGAATCTTTTATAGTTTATATTTTTATAGAATTATGTTATTAATCATACATAACAAAAACAAAAAAATTAAGAATTGACCACTTTTGGTTAGTATAAATTTTTTCCATAATAGAAAACATTGAAATTAAAGCATGATTTCTTTTCCTGTAAAAATTTCATGACTTTCAACTTTACATTTTCCATTCGATTAACCATCATTAAAACATAAAAAAACATTCTAAAAAGGTGGGATGAGAAGAAAAATCATAGTAAGGGACATAAAAACAATAAGTACTTTAGTTCAGTGAATAAAATTAAAACCTAGGATTTTAAAAAATACATTTTACCTATATTGGGAATAAATCTTCCTTTTAGAAAATATCATTATGTTTCCTTTTGAAATAAAAATAATTATTTGAAAAATCATTGACAAATAAAGAAAATTAATTCAGGTTCCTTAGGACATGATCTCATAGAAATCTTACAGAACCCTTACAAATTGGAATTACCATATGACCAACATCTAATATAATTATATGAATAACATAATCATTTCCCAATACATTAGAGTGAAGCTTAGGTGAAATAATCATATAATCTATAACGGGCTCACCCATGAGCTATAATGGGGATCAACCCTTTATAAAAAATATCCATGGACCATATCATGAATAAATTTTTTTATTCTTTCACTTTTTCACAATAATTTTTTTGAAAAACTCTATTAAACTCATATTAAAATCAATTTTGATATAAAAATATATATTGATTTTAAAAACCCATTTTCAATTCCAAAATACCATTTTATTTTAAAAAATCATTTTAAATACTAAAATATCCAAAAATATATGAGGATGGTCTTTCTTTGAAGAAAACATGCAATATTGTAATGGAATCAAAGCTTCAATGAATAACTATGGTGGTAGTAAAAGTCATTAACACCATATACGTTAAAATGAAATATTACTTTTGTTATTTGTAAATAATATCAAACAATCTATAAAAAGATGCCTTTTTTTCTAAAAAATTGAAATAGATAAATAATTTTCCTTTATAAAACTCTAATTTCCATAATAAAATCATTTTAAAAACATAGACATGGAATAAAATGAGAGTTATAAGGAGAAAATTAAAGTATAGTTTTTAATGAAATGACCCATATCACTTTGGAAATGAATTAATCATATTCCCCAAAAAAAACTATAAACACCATTAAAATATATAAAGTAATGATATAACATTTAAATGGGTCTATATATACACCTCATAATTTAATATAGGTGCATAACATAAAAATATACCTCAACGAAAGGAAATTGAGATGAAATCCATTTTCCTGAGTTTGATTCATCACGTTTTCTCAATATATTCTTAAATAATAATATTATTTTAATTATTTACATTATTAGAACTCTTTTAAAGATTATTATTCCTTTTATTTCACTTATTAACATGTTGTATACAATAACTTCATAAATTAATTTTAGGTCAGATGTCCCGATGATATTTGGATTATGTGTCAAATGACTTCAGTAGGTTGACTATCGGTCTAAGAGTTCATTATTTAAATATCTCAAGAGATGTAATCATGAAATATTTATCATTTTTATACATAAATTATAATTTTAAAATAAAAATAAAATATTTTTATGGAAAATAAACTATGTTATGCCCATGGAGACAATAGGTCATACATATGCATGAGTAACGTTTCCATTTCTCAATGATCATTATGAAAAAAAGGTAAATAATATTTTATCTTTACATAATGATCATAATGTCATATATATATACCATATTGTTTCCTTAAATATACTTATTTATATAATTATTATGATGTGATGAGAATAAATAACATCTCTTTATGGAGGTGGTAGTCTACACACTCATATGACATTATCATTTTTAGTATAAGAAATAAAATGATATATTATATTTTAATAATGATATATATGAAATTAATATAATTATTATTTAATTTATATAAAATATCCTAATTAAATTTATCCTCATTACCTTCTATATAAATCATTAGTGAAAAATGAATTACATCACATCATGAGGCAGTAGTCTGCCATACCCACGAGCGACGTTAGTGTATCCCCACAGAATGAAAAGTAAGAAGGTATATGTTATATCATAACTAAATAAGTATACATATTTCAGAAATATCATATATATACTTTATATACATCATTATATACGTTTTGAGAGGTGATTAAGGAAAATGAATGACATCAGTTCATGAGGCGGTAGTCCGCCGTACACACAAATGATGATTTCGTATCCATTTTGATGAAAGAGGAGATATATTTAGGGTATTTAAATTAAAATAATAAAATATCAGTATATGATGGATAATTTTTTATTATATAAGAATAATTTAAGGATATTATGAGGATTTTTAAGAATAAATAAAATAAAAATTCAATGTTAAACACGATACCTCTTCTTCAGAAAACCTCATTAGGTAAGCACCAAAATCTTTCATAGGTTGGATTTATGATAAATATAAGGTCTCTAGGTCTTGAGTAGAGAATTTAGAAATATATATTATCAGGTATTGGATGATATATATCTATTTTAAGTTTTTAATAGGATAGGATAGGGGTGTTCTTATATAAGTGAGGTGAGTGGCACACTTGTAATTTTTGAGAAGAAGAAGGTGTACCCAAGTTTTAAATATGACACGAGGCAAAAAAAGGACATTTATATATAATTATAAATTTTAAGGTCGAAATATTTCTGTAAAATATAATTTATATATATATTTAGGTTATTTTAACCCTTATAATTTTTGCTTAACACCTAAAAAAAATTCTTTCACCTTAATTATGGTAATAATGTTTTACTATTTTCACTATTCATTATGGTAAAAAATTATGTTGAACTTATTAGTTAATATAAATTATGAGTTTTAAAACTACTTAATCTATTATACCAAATTATATTCATATAAGTGTAAAAAATTAGGTCAAAACAAATTCCACAGATGTGATGAAAAATCGGGTTTTCGAGAAGGGTATTTTTCGAGCAAATAATGATTTTATATTAACTCCCTAATTAATAAAAATAATTATTTGAATCTTGAGTAATATTTATTGATATATAATCTATAAATTTAATTTTAAAAATTCCTCATTAGGTATTATTTCCATTAATTAAAATGTTGAATCATTTTTTACTTTAAAAGAGTTTTTAGAAAAATCCTATTTTTAAACCAAATAACAAACTTATAATAAAACCAATATAAATTTGATTAAAAATAAATTACATGGATTATATATATATAAATAATAATTACGTCACTTTAAATAATATTAAAAACATAATTTTAGTTTTTAATTACTTAAATTTAATTAAAATACATAATATTTTTTACAAAAATCAGAATTTTCACTATTCATTGAAAAATCGATATTTTCTAAAAAATACCAAAATTTCAAATTAATTTAATATGGATATGATGTTTTCAAAAATGAAATTATTTTTTAAAATTAAAATTTAATAATTTATAATTTAATAATTTAAATAAAACTTTTTTGAAAAAGGGATTAATTAAAACAATTTCCTTTTTATTTAAAATATTTTTTAATATTTTCATAATGAATATTGGTATATTAATAAACATGAAAGTGATTTATTCTATCATTAATTGTGTTTTTTAACTTTTCACATAAAGTTATATATTGAAAATTGGTCTATCTTTGTGTGTGTGTGGGGGGGGGTGTTCCTCCTAATTCTGGTATCAGTTCAAAACACAAGTTAAGTGAGAGTATATTGTCATGAAGCTCCCAAATCCCACTCCCATAAGGTTGGGAATCTCATTTGGGCAGTCATCACATTTCCCCTTACATTGGTTGTTGACTTAGTTTCCCCTATTTAAGTCCATTTATCAAAACAAAGGGTAAATTACGGACAATAATTATTAAACTATTAAAGTCATAAATTATAAACCCTGAATAACAAAGGTATCACTCATATATAATTTAGAATATGAATTTATAGGTATCAATATAAGTTATCTATTATCTACTTTTTAACATAAAATCTTATGGAAAATTTTCCCTTAATAATGTTTAGTAAATATATTTGGAATTTACCAGAGAATATCCCATAAGAGTGTCAAACCATGTTTGTAAAAAGGCCCCTTTTCATAAACCAGGTGATGATCGATTATAGATCAATGCACCCATTTCAGTGTTATTTCACCTATGTACAATTGATCCATATCCAAATCCACTTATAGTATCCATAAATGGATTTATATTCTTGGAAACCATACACACTATATTTTTATTTTTTTGGATGTTTTCTTATGTCTATCCTTATCCCTAAGTCTTTAACTAGTGTTTTCTAACCCACCCGCCCCCAAAAAAAACATTACTTTTCTAGGATACCAACTATGACAACCCATATCTCTTAAAATATTCATTTCACGATTTAACACATAATGATAAACTTAATAAAACCCCATAATATTTTTAGGTCAAGTGTATTTAGGTAAATTGGTACATAACATAACAAAATTCAATATAAATAAAACACCAATATTTAAAAATTCCATGATAAGTGGTTAAATTCCATGGATCTTCTAAAACTACATGGGATAACCTATGGATGTTCATAAGAAATGGGTGTTATATAAATCCTAGTAATGTAATAATAAAATCATAACATGATGAAACTAATACATGAGATTCAATAGACATATCAATGAGGCATAAAATGGGTGAGAATCAAAATATTAAACAATGAGGTATTATAAAACACGATAACATCAAGAAAACATAGGAATGTGACAACAACATAAACAACACATAAGCATAAGTCATTGTAACTACCAAGAAAACATTATTGAGTAGAAAATTCCAGTAATAGATTTTGTTCAATCCCTAATCCCATACATTATGTCTTAGGAGGAAAAAACAATACCCAATTCATTAGAGGGATATATAATTCCGGACCCAATTCACGAATTTTAACCCCTCTATTAAATATTTTGAGAAATATAACTTCATTTACACAATAAATGAAGGATATTTACATCTAGGTGAATACACTTGAGTTAAAATGGTGATGGGTATTCACTATAAAATATTTTACCATGAAAAATGGAAGGATAATCTTGTCAGAATAACGAACGTATATAAATATTCATAGAAGGGAATTATCAGAGTGAAATGGGTTTATAATCACATTTATATCATCATTAAAATATGAGGGATATGTAAGAAGAAAACCCAACATGAAAAATTTGTATTTAAAGAGAATCATGCAAAGAAGGTTCTTGAATAAAGAGAAAGAGATGATCACTTACCTTGAGTGAAAGATTTTTAATGGTTGAGTAGAGATTCAGAAGATATTTAAGGAACATTGGTATGACTATAGATAGGTAAGGGTAGAGAAACTTTATGCTTTTAACACCATGAGTTTTTGAAAGGTAAAATTATGTTTGATAGTGTATGTGATACACAACACCAAACCCAAGAAAACCATGATTATTTAAACATGACCATTATAAACCAGACCTTAAATTTTCTAATATGAATAGTATTAACTAATTTATAAAATAAATATATATTTCAAACTCAATATAAACATATTGATAAATTCTTGGTAACTAATCACTCAATTTTTGGCAATGCATTTTTATTCTTCAAAAATATGTTTTCTTCATAACGGATTTTTATTTCCTTTTTAGGGAAAATAATATAATTTAGTTCCAAAATATTTATAAAATTTATATTATAAAATGAAAAAAATTATTTAAATCATCATATAAAAATTAACTTAGGATGAAATGTTTGTGATTTTTCAGAAAATAATAATTTTTAGTAAGTAGCGAAAATACCCATTTATTTAAAATTGGCATTCCTTTTGATAAATTAAGTAATTTAAAAGTACCATTATTATTTTAATTTTATTTAAAATTAAATTAATTATTATTTAGTAATAATTAATCCAATTTATTAAATTTAAATCATATTTATACTTTATTTTTGAATAATATTTTTTTTAGGCTCGGAAACGCGTTTTTTCAGAAAAAGTTTCAAAATGCATAACAGTTCTCCATTTTAATTCTTTTAAAAAAACAAAAAATGGGTTATTATTTAAATTATTTTTAAATATTATATTATATAATTAGTAATTGAAATTCATATAATGAATACTACTAGTTATTGAGTTAAAGTAAAATCATCATTTCCAGTAAAAAATGTATTTTTTTCAGAACACATCTTTTTATCATGTTTGCGTGTTTTATTTTAAATTCATAAATTTTTATGATTTTTTTAAAATTGACTCAATATTTATAATAATCATAATTAACATTAGTTAATAAGTTAATTTTTATTTTTGTAAAATATAAATTTTAACCGTAGTAAATATTTATTACTGTAATAAAAGTAAAATAGTGTTAATTATGGTTAAAAAGAAAACAATAATAATTTATCAAGGAAAAAAGTTTAAACATAACAATAGGAATATGAATATTTAATTTTCAATGAATTAATTATTATATTTATTTAATATTTTTTATGTTTATAAATGATTAAGTAATGAGTTTGATTAAAATTAACTTTTAATATGAAAAAACTAAAAATGTATTTTTATGTAATATGCCAATTCAATTAAGGAATTAATTTTAATGAATTTATTAAATTTGAATATAAATTATATTTTAATAAAATAATAATTTTAATTAATTATTATTAATTATAAATGATAATTTAATTTTTATGAATTCAAATATAATTATTATATGGGTTCGCAAACTATCATTGTAAAAAAACAAGTATTTCTCAATAAATGTAATTTTTTGATTTAAAATAAAAAATTAATATATTTGGAGAATAATTTTGATACAATAATAATATTTTTTTGGGAATTATCATTTTTT
Organism: Viscum album; assembly: GCA_963277665.1. Taxonomy (NCBI): domain Eukaryota; kingdom Viridiplantae; phylum Streptophyta; class Magnoliopsida; order Santalales; family Viscaceae; genus Viscum; species Viscum album. The sequence goes on along the minus strand of OY728163.1, from coordinate 459,439,323 downwards.
AATTAATCAATGGTTATGTGTTCATAATTCTATGAGAGAATTGAATTTTCGGGTAAAAAATTAAATATGATACAACTATACAGTGTGCATTATGACATCTTAATGAACCAAGAGTGATGTAATAAATTCTATAAATGTATTGATGACCTAATATATGTTTTCCCTTTAATATAATTTGTTTTTGAGGTTATTTTTTTAAATTTATAAGTCCATTATGAATCCTAAAAAAGGTATATTATATTTATGTTTTAAAATAAATTCATTATAGACATGACACACTTCCACTTCACCAAGGGTAATATTTTAATGATTTTGGAGCTTAGAATTATAAAATATTGAAAAATAGTCCTCTTTCGTATAAACCATGGGAAAAAGCATGGGTTGTTTTGTGGTTTTGATTATTTTGTTGTTTAGAGTCCACAACCAATGTTTGGAAAATAATAAAGAACTCCCATCTATTATCCTATATAAACACACCCAAGATCCCATTACTATTCACTTAAAAACCTTGTATCAATTAATTACTACACCCTCCCCTGAGATTTTATGGATACTAGTTATTTTTTTGAAATTGTCCTATGATTTTCCATACCAAAATTAAGGGACCCCTGTCTCCTCATTTCAATTCAAGTACCATCTTTTTATTTAAAAGTTTAAATATCATCTATTTATGTTGTCATAAAATTGTAAAGATACCCATAATTTCCAATTTATGTATTAGTAGTGATATATAATTTATCCCATATCATTATATCATTTAACAAAGCTATTACTATGATGAAATTTAGTCAGGGATCTCCCTATCTTCTTTTTATTAATGAAACTATTTTATGTTGTGCCCATTAATTTCCATTTGTACTTGTTTGGGTATGATTTTGTACATCTCTATTACTTACCTTTTCACATCCTTGTTATTAGAGACCCCTTTAACTCTCATTAATCCCTCTCATGAACCATTATGTACACCTGTTATGTTACCAAAATTTTCCTATGATTTTCCATACCAAAAGTAAGGGACCTCTCTTTCTTCTTTTTAATTAAAGTACCCTATTTTTATTTAGAATTTTAACACTCATTTGGTTATGTATTCATGAAATTTTAAAGAACACATTACATTAAAATTTATTTTATAATAAGGAGATATCATTTATCCCCTCTCATTATAGACTTTACCTAAGTCATTACTATGCCAAAATTTAGTAAGGGATCCTCTCATTCTCCTATTAATTCTAGAATATTCATTATCTTATACCTTTGATCTCTAATTCATAATTTTGGTATATGTTATTATATATCAACATTACTGCACTTATGATGTCTAAATGTTGAGAGATCCCTTTCACTCTCATTAATACCTTCCATGAACATTTATGTGCCCCTATTATGCTATCAAAATTTCATTGAGATTTCCATACCAAACAATTTTGTAGTGAATAACCGTACCCATTTTATATCAAGGGTTTTCACCTTTATGAACTTATAATTCTATTAATGGGTACTTAAATTTATGTAATCTATACTCCATTATCATGGGATTCAACAAGATTAAATATTTTATTATGTTATATGGTCTATATGGCACACTGATGCATGTACATGATATGATTATGATGAGTGCACCTATATAGCAATCCAATGCATTGGGTAATGTTTTAATACCATGATATTTCATATATTGTGTATGGTAGGTTATCATAAGCACATTATAATATTAATTCTTATTGGTTAAATTTGACTTATGATTATGATTTCATGTTTATATTTGTTTCCACACTCCCTTATTGCCTTTATGTTATCATGTTATATCATTCCTAATTATTCAGGTTTATGATTCTCACCCATTTTATGTCCCATTTAAATTAATATTGTCTATATTGTAATATATTCTTAATTAAATTCTTTATTTATTACCTTACTGGTCTTCATAGATTACCCCTTCCTTATGTATGTCCCTAGGTTACCTCGTGCAATTTTTAGAAAGATGAAAAAATATGAGCATGTTAAGGAAGTTTTCAATAATGCCAATCCACCGGATGTTTTAATTTGTTATGTAATATACCTATTTTCCCAAATATACTAGAATTATAAATCTTATGGGTTTTATTATGTGTATTCTTATGTAAAAAATCAGGAATTAATGTGTAATAAAGACACATGTTCTCATAGTTGGTAAAAGAAAAGTTTAGTTATTTTTAGGATTAAGATTAGTAAACTCTAGTGAAAGCCTTTGGGATAATATTAAACATAAGAAGACATCAATAATTTTTTTAATTATAATTTAATTGGTTTCCAAGAAAATAAATCCATGTCAAGATACTACAAGTGGATGTTGATCTGGAACAAATATACCTCGGGGTAACACTCAAAACCATCATATTGAGCTTGAATTTATCAGGAATTGGTGCATGAAAATAGGCATTGCTGCACACCAGATTTGAAACACTTTGGGGAAATGATTTGGTAAATTATTACGAACATTATAAACCATTATTAATGGAAAAATAATTCTTATAAGAGTATATTATAGGAGATAGATTATGTATTACTTATATTGAATCCTTAAAATTCATAAGTTAAGGAAACAAATGTCATTTATAAGTTATCCCTTTGTTACTATTGGCTTCCCATTTGTGTGTTTAATAGTTTAAAAATACTCATCCCTAATTTTCCCTTTATTTCTAGTCAATGGATAGAAATTGGAGGAAAGAAGTCAACAACCAATGTGATGGAAATGTGATGAATTCCCAAATGAGACACCTTACATGATGGGAGATCAAGTAAGACATCTTGTAATTATTCTAAACCAACTATCAAAAATCAAAATTAATAACCGGAACATAGTTGAATGTCCAAATATATCATATAATATAAGAAATTTTTCTAAATAAATTTCATATGATAATGTAGATAAAGAAAATAATATTAAATTTCCTATATGTCCAAAGTATGGAAAGAGGCTCCCAGAGAAATGCCACAAAGGAACTCAAAAGTATTTTAAGTGTTGAGAAATATGGCATAAAGTAGCCAATCATCAAAAAAAATGAAGTGTATAATTGAAGGGAATAATTTATATACTATGAAACCCTTTTTTTTCAATGTATTATCGGTGGGGAATATGATCTTTATCTGAGTCAATTCCCTAATCCAAGGGATAAATCTTAGACTAAGGAAGGTCCTATTATATAAAATCATAGAAGTTTATGAATTAATGTGTTTATGTATAATTATTTTATATTAATGTTGTATAAGTATTATATAAATTAAATTATTGGTATATTAATCACGAAACATCTAAATATTGTTCCATATTAGTTTTTATTTAAGGAATTTAAATATATGTTTATTGGTACCAATAACCTATAAAATTGATTTAGTGATAAGCTTATTGATAACCCCTAATACGTTTTTATGTGGTGATAAACCTAATGAGTATTGGGGTGATATGTATAAGAATAATCTTATATTTAAAATACTTGTTATTACTTTTTAAGATTTATGTGATGAATGTTTATTATGATTATTGAATTTTTTGGAAATATATTAAAAGACAATTTTTTTTATTTTTAGGTGATTAATGAATTTTTTTGGGATGGTTTATTGGGTTGAGGTTTATATACCCATTAGGTTTAATATAAAGGGTCATTTGAGTAGAATGATATTATGTTTTTGGAGGTATAATATAAAGGGTATGAGATAAACTTTGAGGTTAAAACATTATTTAATGTTGAGGATATTGGTGTTATTTGGGATATTGCTATATTTATTAAAATAATGATCCATGTTAAACCTTTGTGATTTTTTAATTTCAGAGATTAATTTATTAAGGTTGATTCAATTTTAATATTATTTTACTTTATACTAACCATTTTGAATTTTGTAGATATAGGAGGAATAACTTATTATTCTTTGGTGGATTATGTGACCAGTTAGAAGCTTATTCTTGTACTTATGGAATAAAAAAATTCATCTAGAGTAATAATCATTTGGATAAAATATTATATTTTTAGTGGAAATTGATTAGAGGATGAAATTATACTAGTCAATAAAGTATATATCCTTATGATCCTAGTATATATGGTAAAGAAATTCCTTAACTCTAGGAAAATATTCTTGAGACAAAAATATTGTCATATTATGACAATTTTAAAGAATTTATGGCGTTTTCACCCATCTTACATTTATGATTTCTTGGTCATTTAATTTATCCTAACCATGTTTTATATAAATATATATTAGTTATTTTTATCCCATGTCTATAATTTCACTTTCCACCAATTTTCTCAGAATTAGATGCCTAGTTATGCAATAACCTTCATGTGGATGTTTTATTAACCATTTATACAATGTGGTTATTAAATATAAATAAATAAATATATATATATATATATTCACATTTGAAAACATTTCTTACAAAGATCAAGTTAAAATTTCAAGAATGAAATTTATTAAAGGGGGAAAGAATTTAAAGGCCTATGTTTTTTAAAGAGAAAATTATACATCCAAGAAATAATATATATATATATATATATATAGGGAATCTATAATTAAATATCCCACTTGAAATAAATCCTAATATACTTTGTACCATTTTACCTTATATTGTTCCATATAAAATTACATGTGAAACAATTTCCAAAACTCCTTCCAGATTATATCCAAAACACTTATAGAAACCTATCATAAACATCACCTTGAATCAGATCATATGAAATTCCATGTCAATACACATCCAAATAATTTTTGTATTAACTCTTAAATAATTTTAGAGTGTATATCTATTTCAAACTCAACCAGTATTAAGTAAACCACAAAGTCTGACCCCATGGGGATTTGCAGTTCTAATAACAAATACGAATTTATGGATATATATATATACAAGAAAATAACTATCTCTAGATAATTATCAATTATACTCATGATATAATTGGATATGGAATGATATCAATCAAATACATGTCTCTATATACCTATATACAATAGTCTACATCATATTAAAATGTGTATTCCCATATTTTCCCTCTACCTAAGACTTCAAGTGACCATGGGGAATGAAACATGCCAATTCCATTATGAAAAATAAACAATTATTGATTCATAGAGTATAAAATAAATATATTGATGAATAAACCACATGTAATTCGTCCTTATGGATTAGAACTCAACATATACCTTATCCAAATATACATAAAAAATATCTAGGTGTGACTGGACACTCCCACGATCTTTATCAATCGAGGCCCATGATGTCTATCTCTTTATATGAGTAGAAAAAAATCCCATATTGGTCAATATCTAAATGATGAAATCATAAAAAAACACCCAGACACCCTCATATTAGCTAATTAAAATTTTCTACATTCATAAGTATCATATAAATGGATGAAGTTTCTCTTTCTAGGTGTCTCTCCAACCTCAAGAAGGGGGGGGACCCAACTATGTTTTATGTACACCTATTATACTAGTTACATCTATATGAAACTCAATGGGTTAGAATTAATTAGTAATATATTTCACACAAATAATACCATTATTTGTCTTCTTCCTCGTGATAATATTTCTTATCTCTATTAAATAATCCTACCTAAACTATACTTAACATTTATTCATAACCTATAATATTCTATGATGATGATCAGATATGGATAAATAAAAAGTCATATTATGAGAGGTAAATTATCCTTACACTTCATAAAATATATATTTATAAATACATTTATATATATAATGAAAAATAATGATAATATAGAGGTTTCCTATAATATGGTACATTTTAATATTATTAAACTATTTTTTTTAAGAAAACTAATAAAAACATTGGTTTATCACATCACGTATGATAAAATTCTATATCAGTATTACGTTTTATACACATTATATATTTTTTTAACATATTACATAATATATAATACATGTAACATCTTTATGTGACCAGATAATAAAAATTTCCCTCTAAAAAATTTAGTGAAAAACAATTATGAAGTAATCCAATTTGATTAATGGTGAGACTTTGTAATAATATTCCTAACTATTTAACTTCCTGAGAATATTCAAACACCATAACTCCCAAAATCAAATGTGATGATGTTAAATTTTTTAATACCTATAATTATCTATATGTTCATAATAATCAAAACTTTAACCCTATTCCATTAAAAATATTCATTTAAATAATGTAACTACTTATTTTCGATTAATACATCCTAAATATCTGAGGATATTAAGTAACATTAACTTTAAACATAGATTAGTGTCATTATATATGTGTTATCATTGAAATTATTTAAGTCCAAACATACTCCCAATATCCTCTTAGAAACTATACTCTATTTATAATCTCATGATAAGTTTCACAAACCCTCTCATGTTACGAAATAATATATTTTTTCTTTTAGTAGAAACGTTTAATGAATACACTATTATTTTAATATCATATATAGAACCCTAAGTGTTGGGAATTTTTTAAATAAAATTTACGATTTCCTAAAATATACCATTGATGGGTGGTGGGAACACATTCACACAAATTTTAAAAAATATATGAATAAACATTTTATCTTGGATAAGAAAAATTATCCATACCTTCTTCTAAAGACATGTTATAGAAATTTTGGAATCATAAAAAATCTGTATACAATTAATCATCAAATATATGTTAAAAACTCATAATTATAATCAAATAAAATTTCATATCACATGATCGAAATGAGATAATGATTCACATATTTATTTAGATTAATTTGAGCTTGAAAAAATCTATTACATTAAAATCCTTGATGTGGTAAATATTCACTTCATCTAATTAATATAATATATAAGATCAATAAATTATTCCTTTTATATTTAAATTCTATATATTTATAACACTATTTAAAATATAAATTTGACATAACATATCATTTAAATGAATGTATTAATTTATAAAACATTCGTACCTAACATGGAATTTTCATGGAGTTTCAAAAAATTATTTAGTGACAACTTTAGTAATCCGAAATATTGAATTATTATTTGACATAAAAAATCATTTTGGTTATATGTGAATAAAATTACTTAAATAATTTAAATACACAATTATATATAATTACATGAGTGTATATTGTGACTCTTTTGTTCATTTTTCATATAATGCATTTTAAAACTCAAATGAACCACAATATGATTCCATAAGGATTTATATTCACGTTTTGAACTACTTAAATAGTTAGTTATTAAAGAAGAAAATTTTCTAACACATAATATTATCCATATTAACCTTCCGTAAATTACCAATCATTTCTTATAATTTTTTTATGTTACAAGTACTAGGAGTATCTTACATTAAGTATCATTTTTCAATAATTAATTAAAAAGAATTTATTAATTTTGCTGATGATGAAAATATTATCTATACTATAATATTTTACCAGATTAGTATAGAGTATTATTAACAATTTAATAAATAATTTTATTAAATTTCCTAATACTAAAATGAAGACCCCCTTTGCACCTCATATCTATTAATAGAAAGAGATCCATATTTTAATAATAAATGAGTCCAAATTATCATTCATCTCACCACTTAATTATTTAGGTGTGGAATCATCCCAATCATATCATATATTATTCTTGGATATATGAGAACACAAACCTTTTTTCCAATCCATCATATAGATAAACTCAAATCCCATTATTTTGTTATCATAACTATTACGGTTTCTCAAATAAGTGTTACCAAAATAAAACCCCAAAAAAAATTTAAGCAAGGAAAATATAAGGTCACCCATTTTTGGTATAATAGTGTCACTTATTACTTTATTTTCTTACACATTTTAATCTAGTGGCACCCAAATTTACCAATAAACTACCAGTTGGATGATCAGGGTCTCAAAAAGTGTCACTTTGGAAGAAATATCACACTTAGTATCTGAAGGGGATTTTAGTCTCCCCATAATATCTCATTTTATTCCCTTTTATATTTTCATGATTCTATTAATTTAGTTTGGAATTATATTTCACCCCACTAAATCAATATGTTCAAATCATATCGATATTTAAATCTTTAGAAAACCAAAAAGATTGTATTTCTTACCAAAAAATAAAATTCAAACATATTCATACATATCTAGATGAATTATATGCATAAGGTACATGAACATATCATGAAAATACATATTATTATATGAGATTGGAAATATATACTTGAGTGATTCTAGGGAAACACTTACTAGACCCCATTCACTAGCCTAGATAAGGAATAAGCCTCTAGGTATGTAGGTAGTTTGACCTTATATCCCTCTACCTAGAGATAAATTACTCAAGATAAAATTTAATTCATCCTAACAATAAAACCGAATAAGTACAAACTACATTCAGTAACTAAATTCAAGTTCATAACTTTAATTACAAATTGAGATCACAATATATGAAAAAATAAATTCATTATAGATTCAATCATAGCATATAAGTCACAACACTATCCTAGAATCATATTAAAAAATAAACTAAAGAAAAAAAAACCTTCACATTTCAAAAATTATTTACTGAATATAACAAGCAATAAAACTAAAATAAATGAACAATTAAAATATTTATAATTAAGATAAAAATTTATGAAATATTCATTAATAAAATATAATTAAATACAATTTATTATTTTCTAATTAACATTATGGTCATTCCAAAATTATGAATATAAAAATTTTATATTAATTACAATATTAACACTTATAATTACCATTACATGGCTATTCCATGGTAAATATATCATTTTATTTGAATTACAAAAAAATTATAATTATATTTCCATTATGTGAAAATTTCACATTATCTAAATATCATATACCAAATTATTACTTAAACCATGAAATATTAATCATAAAAACACTTTTAATGTGGATAAATAATATTTAATTGAGGCCACCTTTTTATTTTTAACAATTCTAAACAATTATTGATGAAAAAATTATAATTTAAATACAAAAATTTTATATTTTGGTCATATTTCATATTTTATAACTCTTTATAATTTTTTATTTATAATTTATAAATAAAAACTTTTTTTCTAGATCATATTTTTTCATATAATTTTGTAAAATTTATTTTACATTTTAATAGTTCATATTTGTGAAAAAAATAAATTTTTCATAAACATTTATTGAATTAAATATAAACCATTTATAATTAATTAATTAATTTATAAATCCTATATAAATTAAATATTCCCAAACTGAGTTTTATAATTTTATATAAATATTTTATAAACCTTCTAAATCATTTTATTAGTCAAAAATATTTTTTTAACAATTTTTTATTTGAACTTATGGATATTACATATTCTAAATCAGGGTAACCTCCTTCTACCCTAATGAAGATATTATATATAATTTTAAATAAGATTAAACATTATGTAGTTCATAAAGTGTATTGGTATGAATTGCTTACCCTTAAATCAACCCATCATATATAGGTAAAACTATCTTCAGTCAATTTATGGAAGGGTAACTAGGTGAAGGTCTTTACATAACCCACGCCTATAGGTAAAACATTGGCTACCCATACATAGGTCTGTTTCGCATAATGGTAACATGTGATTAAATGAAATCGATAAACCCAAAATCACATATATTTACTCACTTCACAATAAAAATCATAAAATATATTAATAAATGATAACTTTTTTGGATGCTGGTTCCGATTCCTAACACACATGAAATTATATACCCAGTTCATGGAAATCATAATTTTCATACAAGATGATATATAACCCCTAAATATATCTTTTATAAATATGGATTTAGGAAAAAAATCCTTCATGAGGTGTGTATAAATGGTTATTAATATCAGTTTTTTGAAATGATTCCTAGATCCCGTAATTTTGAAATGGTTAGGTATTTTAAGGGTTTTAAAAAATGTAAGGAAAATGGGATTTGGAAACATGATTTCACCTAATTTTTGAAATTTGATTTGAAAACAAATTTTTTAAATTGGAATGGTTTTTCAGGAAATTTTTTGGATATATTGGTGGATTTTGTGATTTTGGTTTTGGTAAAACCACTTAGAGACCATGGGGTGTTTGGAAAACCCATGGGGGTTTAGTACATATACATTTTTTTGATTAGTGTTTTGAAAATGAATGACTGATAACTATATAATACCAAGCACCTCTAATTTTTGTGATTTTGAAACAAGTGTCTTTGATGATTGAATTGTGTGTTACTATTGACTTTCATGTTATTTGAGATAAAAATGTGTGATTTTATAGTATGAAAATATTTAGTATAATGGTGGGAAAATAAATCAGAGCCTATGTTGACTAGTTTGTTGGATCTTCAGTGGTTGAATGGGAGGGACCCATGTTGATTATTCATTATTTCAGTGGGTATATCGATGAATTTTTTAGGGATCCTCTTTTATGGGGCTTGAGGTAGAATCTTTTTTAAGACACTTATAATGGTATCGTGGGTTTTAAAGTTGGAAATAAGAATTCAAATGTGATTTTGATGGGTTTAGGGATTGAAACCCTTAACGTTTGTTTTGATGGTTTTCTTGGATGGAACATTGATCTATTTCAAGTAATATATTCCCATTTGGTGGAGTACCAAAATTTGGAATCATCCATCGATTGTGGTGTATTATAATGTGGAACACAATAAGTTACGGTGAATTATTTTTTGACACTTCAGTGTTTAGAATCTGTGGATGTGGTTGGGAACTATCTTGGTGATTAATGATTTGTGTTTCATGTTTGTTTCCCCAGTGTGAGCTACCACATTTTGTGACATGTTTCATGTGGTGAATCTTAGACCATGACATGGTTCAAGGGTGAAACCCTATTTTTTCAAATGATTCTGGAGTGAGTCTATTCCATCACATGATTTGGGAGTGAAGTATGTGATGAAGTTTTTTATTTGGATGCTAATTCTTATAAAAGGATGAAAAGAGATGTCATGGATCATGTGTATAAGTAGGACCCACATATGAGGTCATTAATGGGGATAATGGGTTAGAGGAAAGTTTGTTTCTTTTGAAGAGAGTTCAATATGTGTTATAGGCTGATATGGGGAATGAGATATGAGTAAAGTGCTATAAGTAAAGGTAATGGCACTTGATTGAGTTATTTTATTTGAATTATGTATTTAATGGGAGACTCAAGAGTAGGAGTCCAAAATTATATTGTGCTAGTGGATTAGATAGTTTTGGTTCCCTAGAGAATACTAGATTAGAGATTCAGATTTAGTGTTGGATGGTGTAAAGTCCCTCGATACGATACTCTATGTTGGGTCAAAAAGGGTTGGTTATGAGACCTCAAGCATGCCTTCCCATATAGTAGAGGTTGATGACTAGTAGAGGGGGGTGTAAAATGTATAATGGGGAGACTATAGTTACTGGTATGAAGTGTTATATCAATAGAAAAAATCCATATAAATGAAAGAAATAAAATTATAGACATAGCAGAAACCAATAATAAAATACAACTAAATAATCCAGTAAATAAAAATGGAATAATGTAATGACATGCTGGAATGTAATGAAATACCCTGCTAAAAAAATACAAGTAAAAGAATAACAAACTCAAATAAAGACACAAAAGTCCCCAGTCTCAAACCCCACATTGGTCCTACCTCCAAAATCTATCCCATCCAGCAAGCAACAATCAACAAAACAACCCTTTCACATTTTCCAAATATGTATCCACATAATTTTCTCAGGTACGAAATAGAGGTCTGAATAGAGGAAGAGTATAATTCAGTAGATTGACACCATCATGTATAAATTTTTTTTGATAAGAAATGCATGTAATAAGGTGATAAAAATTTGTATTAACTAATTAAAAAAATAATATCCAACCAAAACCTGCTTTGGTTCCATGTCGGAATATCTCTATGCATATATTATAATCATTCCAACCACAACCATATAATCATTGTAAAATAAACTACTTTGGCACCATACTGGAATATCTTGGATCATGTCTTATAGCCATTGCAATCACAACCATTTAACCATGGTTTAGTACAATAATCTGGATCAAATACCTATAAGAATTAAAACATATAGGTTAAATCCCTATAATAATTACAACAAGGGACTAGGAAGAGACCACTCACTACAAGCATTACAATATGGGACTAGTCTGATCCCCCTCAATGTCAACATTACAACATATAAGTTTTCATTTTCTAGGTCCAATACTAATATATACTCATTTTAGCATGGAAAACAAGTCCTACCATACATCATGGATATCACAATATCACATCCTAAATCATAAAGGTTAATTATGTGAATTACCATTTACTTTTTAATACCACATTCATTTATATCAAATTTTATTAACATTCAAAACAATAAGAAATAATAACAAACATAGGTATTCTATATCAATAAATCACCTAAGGTATCATATCATGCTAACCAAACTATAATCCCTTATCCAATTCAATTATATTCTTGGTTCGCTCACCCAATGGGTAGCCGTAAGCTAGGTCAGAAGCTTATTGAAACAAAAGGACTATAAGGAAAAATCTCATTACTTATTTAATTGATTTTGGCACATGTTACATTGGAATAATAAAAATATTTCATAAACATGAAAGTTATCAAACCATAGGGGCATGATTTAGACCCCCAACCTTTAACTTATGATCCAACAACTCTTCTAATAGAAAATACCAAATAGGAAGAAGGTGAAGATGATTGAAAATAGGTTCCTAGATTAAAACTGTTTAATATAAATACCCAAAACACACACAATAAAAGGATTTCACCACAACTGTTGTAAAAACAAAGGGAGAGAAGGGATAAAACAGATTAAAACCACTTAACAGGGATAAAAGTTGTGATTGGGATCTCTAGAGAGAATTTTGGCACTCTAAAATCACTTGGAAGGTTCCTTAGGGTTGAGAGGAGAAAGTTTTAGTGAATTGGAATGAAAATTGAACCGCACAATATACTTTAAAATAGAAGGTCAGGGAATTAAATGGTGTGTAATTTAGTTACATGTCATGTGAATATTTTTAATGTAATATGATGAAAAAACCCTTCTCCTCAGATTATTTAATTAAAAATACTGAAACATTACATGATGTGTAATCCATTTATATGATGTGTAAATATTCTATAGGTGGGTTTTCAGACCATTTTCCATTTAATAAAACATGAACTCCCTTTATGTCTTTTCAAATTACCAAGAAACCATGAAACACTTAGCCCATTTATACACAGACTCCATTAAGTCCGATAAACTTAAATCTTTACACTTTAAGTTGTTTTCCCCAACAAATCTCCCCCTATGGATCCTTTCCAATTTTATCAAGTTTACTCATAAAATAATACTAAGTTTATTCAAAGATAGGTATCCATGAAGGAACAAGACCACAATGGTTTAAATATGAGGAAAAACTTACCCAATAGAAAAGTTATTGAAAAAATCAGAGAGAGACATTCCGAAAAAAAGAATGGATCTTACTACCTTCCCACCATTTAATATCTTGTAATCAAGCTACTCTAAGAATCCCAATGAGGTCTCAGCGAACAAGTCTAGACATTGTGTTCACATATTAGACTCCCTCTCTAAGGTCTCCTCCTAAAATCTCCCATGCTTCCACTGCACTTGAACCAATGGTATAGTACTACCCTGAAGATATTACTCACTATGATCCATGACCTATATTAGATGATCCTCAAAGGTTTCATCATCACAAAACATTATGTGTACTATTTCAATAACATGGGAAGGGCCTGGATGATATCTCCATAGCTGTGACACATGGAATACATCATTCATGAAATTGTAGTGTGGTGGAAGGGATAAATTGTACACCACTGAACTAACCCTTTCCACTATCTCAAACAGACCTACAAACATGGGCACTATATTTTTCTATTTCCTAATACAGATTTGTACCAATCTAGGAAACACCTAAAGTAAAACATTATTGACAACCTAAAATCCCAACGGATGTATATGATAGTTAACATACAATTTATTCCTGCTCTATATGGCCACCAAATTTTTTTTGATCAACTAAACCTTCTAATATGTCTCCTACATGAGACTAGGTTCAACAAGTGACAACCAAACTTCCTCAATCTAATAAATATTATAATGGAATTAAATTACCTAAAAAACCTTGAAAGGTTCCATTTGGATTTATTCCTTTAAGATATTATTATATGAAAACTCCATGTATTCTATATACTTCTCCTACGAACCAACAAAATCCAAAACACAGGCTAGAAATATTTCCTCTAGAACCTGAATAGTCCACTCAGATTAGCCATCAATCTATGGATGATAAGATGTGATCAATATAAACCATGATCTGAGATCCTTCTGAAGACCCATCTAGAAATGAAATGTGAAACAAGTATCTCTATATAAAATGATAGTCCTTGAAACACCATGAAACTGAACCACCTTACACATGTAAATATTTCTTATATCATCAACTATGAAGGCCTCCTTGATAGGTAAGAAGTGGGATACCTTCATCAGTCGATCCACAATCACCAATACAATATCATTCTTTTGATTTTTCTTGGCTAATCATATCAGAAAATATATTGTGACATCATCCCATTTCCACTCAGGTATGAACAAAGGCTTAAAAATCCTATATGTCCTCTAATGCCTAGCTTCCACCTGTTGAAAAGTGAAACATATCTCCATCAATCTAGATACATACTTCTCCATTACTAAACACCAGTACTATATATAGAGATCATGATACATCTTTGTCAAACTATGATGCACCACCCATATTGAATCATGACACTCCCTCATCATCTCCTCACATAATCCCATAAGAATCCATACACAACCATGTAAAATAAGATAATTTACACTACCAAGAGTCCATTCAAATGGTGTCTCCCCACCATATATTCCATCTCTCAGAATTGATTTCATTATATTAGAAAAACACTTGGTCTTAATCCTATCTAAAAGCATGGGTATAACAGATGTCTAAGTTATATCTACTCAGTCTTTAGACTCCTGAAAATTTAGATTCGTGTCTATAAATTGGGATATTATCTACCACTCATCGAAAGACTTACATAATTCCTATGTATATGTATTTTAGCTCAATTCATCAAAAATTAAATTGTCCTTTCCTTGTGTATACACTAATTCAACGTCAAAATATTTTAGATACTTGACCCACCTCTTATGCCGAAGGTTCATGTCTCGCTGAGAAAAGATGTACCTGAGGATCTTGTGATCCATTTATACCAAAATAACCACAACCATTATATAGTGTCCCAAACATATCAGGGCATGTACTATTACTTCTAACTCTAAATCATGAGTAGGGTAATGAGGTTCATGCAATCTTAGAAACTTGGATCCAGAAGTAACCAATTGATCCTCCTACATTAGAAATGGTTTGAGTCTAACTATAGATGTGTCGCAGTATATGATATATTCTTTACCTAGTGCTGGTAAAGTGAGTATATGTACTGAGTTCATCCTACCTTTCATATCCTAAAAATATGTCTTGCAATGATCATACCAAACAAGCTTCACCTATTCTTTTTCATAAAATACATTGATTCCACCAAAGAGTATAAATCCTCGATATAGCGTCAACAATAACCTGATAAACCCAAAAATCAAAAAATCTCAAAGACAATCTTGGGTTATTCCCAAGATACCACAGGTGTAACTTTATATGGGCCCATTGACACTCATGACTTTGAGATGACATGACATAAGAAGTGAAATTTATTAATCCAGAAACTCTATTTGATCTTCTTGGCATAAATCCAATGCACTCTCAATGTACATAGGATGATGTCAATTTGTTAGGTATGATCGTTTGATGGATAGAAGTAAACTAAGACATCATTGACAAAAACCACCACAAACTAGTATAGAAAATGATGAAATATCCTATTCATCATAGCCATGAATACTACCAGTGTGTTAGTAAACCCAAATGACATCCCAAAAAATTCATACAAGCAATATCTAATCATAAAATCAGTTTCAGGTATGTTCATTTCTACCACCCTTAACTTGTGGTAACCTAATCTCAAATAAATCATGGAAAGATCTTAGCACCTCTCAACTGATTGAAAAGATCATCAATTCACTGAAGAGGATAAAAGTTCTAGACCATAATCTAGTTAAACCTCCAATAATACATACATAAGCACAAATACCCATCAACCTTCTTGATGAATATCACTGGAGAACACCAAGGAGAAGTACCAGGCGATATTAAGCCTTTAGATTCTAGATCTTCCTATTGAGATTTCAACTCATGAATCTCTACAAGTGTCATTCGGTAAGGAGGGATAGAAATTGGCTATACTCTTGACACTAACATGATCATGAACTTGATCTATTGCTTGGGTGGTAATCCATAGAACTCATCAGGGAAAACGTCCTAAAAATGGTCTACAATTAAAGGAAAATAATTTGGCTTCATTCCACCATTATCTAGAGAACTTTTGGCTATCTAAGACGTGTGACAATAACATGTGAACTAAATTGGTTCTGGAAGACCATATTAAATATCCCACTCACTCTGGTGAGAATAAATTCCTCCTCCTAGAGATAGAAAGGTAACTCTCCTACTACAATAGTCGATATGAACCTGGTATAGAACTAACCAATCCATACCAAGAATCAAGTCATATCATATCATTTCCAGCACAAATAGTTCTGATAAGAAATGGTAACTACTAATATCAAGAAAAAACACCTTGTAACTTTTAAAATTTACAAAATTTACTCCCAACCATGTGTTAATGGTCAAAGTACCATCCAATATTCCCACAACCACGCCCAGACTATTTTAAAAAAGAGAAGATAGAAAATAATTCAATGCCCTTGTATAAAAAAACAATCTATGGTTGATGATACTAGAATCATACCTTTGACTATAGATGATCCTATATCCATGATATCCTGAGTAGTCTGTATAATTTACAGATAACTTGTCCCTCTACCATGAGCTCCTGCTTGACTAACCTGATCTATTTCTATTGATTGTTACATCTTCTCTTCTACAGGGGTACCATGTACCCTTCCTCAACCAGAATAGCCGGTGGAACTCTAGATACCAACCTACTAAGGGGTAGCTGAGCCCCTTCCTACATCAGGTTCCTGTAATGATCCCCTTTTACTGGTCTAATATGTAATGTTTATACAAAACCTCTAAAGATGACCCAATCTACCAAAAATAAGACATTAAACCTTGTGGTGATGATACTGTGGGAGCTTATGGGAAAAATTTCTACACTGATAGCATTAGAATAGAACACAGTCCTGATATGGATTTCCAATAACCTAACTTCTCTTCCCACTAATACATTGGAAGAAACTATCATAGAAACAATTCTTTACACTTGAAGAAGATTTACCTTTTCACCCTATAATAATATCCTGGCTACTACTGAGGTCCTCTCTCATATTCCCTTCCATGATGATTGTCTAGTTCATTAAGTCTACGAAGCTACTCACGAAAAAAAAGATCACCTGCGAACTGATCTCAGGATGATTACCCTCCAGAAAACATCTCACCATGGAAATCAAATAAACTTACAATGATGGTGAAAAGAGTTGTAGGTTAGTGAAATCTCCAACATAGTCCAGCACTGACATGATCTACTTCATTAGATGCATGAAATCACAAGAATTTTCATCCCTCAAATTTTCAAGATAGAAATGGATATGAAACTTCATCTCTATGTCCTTCAAAGATATCTCATCCTATTGCATTAATTCCTCCCAAATATCCCACAAGTTCTTCGCAGGCCCTTGAAGAAAATATGCAGCAAGATTCACTCTCATATTGGTGGGTGTCTCAGGATGCATGAAGATCATATGGACCTACTTGATCTAGAACTTGCCTGCCTAGGGTCTTTTTTCCCTAGTAAACAAAGGTGGATGATGCAACCAAAACACTCTTATCATCTTAGAAATCGAAGACACGATATGAATGGTCTCCCTTTACAAGGATCAAAAGAACCTTAGGAATCTATTGTGGAGCTTAACATCCATCTAATCCTCCAGAACTAAAGGAATCAATCATTTAGTTGTGTTAGGAGCATACTGGTTTCCACTATCCTAACACTCAAGTCGAAGAGGACGAGGAGGCATTTTATATACCAAAAAAACACACACCTTAGAGCACTAGATAACAACATGGTCAACCTCAAAAGGTGAATATAATAGACAACCACTAACTCCTAGTCTCTATAAACATGGATTACAAGTGTTTTAGCATGATAAGTCAATTCATTTTATTTATTTCATTTATTAGTTATAGCATATATCTCTTATCACAGTTCAAAAGACAAGTATATATCACATAAAAAAATAGATATTACCCTATCTTGAACAATTCCTATAAATATATCCCTTTGTTCCTAATATGATGCATAAATCCTCATCTCGTTCCATACTAGTCCACATGTACAAATGTCAAGAAATAGTAACATCACAAAATAATAACCTCATAAAACATCTCAATAAACCATGGTGAAACAACAACAACTATAACAAGAAAACTACACAAACAACAATATCATCCATGGGAACTCAAAATTTCGCCCATAAATGGGTTAACTACTCCCATGAACAAGCTCATTACCATGTCTTGACACATCCTCGTATCTTTTCTACCTTTCCAAAATAGTAAATCATAAAAAAAGAAAAAACTAATCCTATAATACCTCTTTGTAACATCCCCTAATCTAACACTATTTCACATAGCCAAAAGGGTTCATTACGTGACCTCAAGAGAGCCTCCCTATATGCCAGAGGCTTACAACTACTAGTGAGGGTGTAAAATATATAGTGGGGAGAGTATACCATTTAGATAAAGTTTTATATCAAAAGAAATAAACCATATAAATGAATGAAATAAAAGTATATACATAGCATAAATCAACAATAAAATCCAACTAAATAATCTAATAAATAATAAAGGAATAATGTAATTATATGCTGGAATATAACTAAATCTTATTCGAGAAGTAATAGAAGTAAAATAATAGAAAACTGAAATAGAGACTCAAAAGTATTAGGTCCCAAACCCCACATTTATTCTACCTCCAAACCATATCCCATCTACCAAGAAACAATAAACAATAAGGTATTTTTACCTTGTTCAAATATACATGCACATAATCTTCTTGGGCACCAAATGATAGCTTAAATAGGGTGTGATTATAACTCAATAGGCCAACACCACCATGTCTAAAAAAACCAGAATGATAATAAGTGTATGAAATAAAGTGATAAAAAAGTGTATTAATTAATTACATAATTGTTAAAATATAATAATAACCTAGGGCTGACAAAACATTAGAGATATGGGAGACCATATCTCTCTAAACCCTTAGAAGGTTTGGGGTTTTTTTCACTCTCTTTCTACGCTCTCTCACTACTCTCTCAATCCCACGGTGATCTTCATCATGCCCGGGCATTTTGTTTCTCATCAGTTCACATTGCCATAGATGACACAACTTCACCTTATGCACAATCATCTTGTGGCTACACGAAACGGGGAGACACCCAAAGATATCTCCCGCAACCATCTTTCTACCAGTCAAGCATAATGGATTTCATTCTTGGATGAT
Organism: Viscum album; assembly: GCA_963277665.1. Classification (NCBI taxonomy): domain Eukaryota; kingdom Viridiplantae; phylum Streptophyta; class Magnoliopsida; order Santalales; family Viscaceae; genus Viscum; species Viscum album. The sequence goes on along the minus strand of OY728163.1, from coordinate 459,419,748 downwards.
TTAAAAATCTCGAACCAAGGAAATGATCTTATGACTAATCCCCCTCAACTAAAGTGATTGGATGATGGTGGTTATCTGGTCGAAGTGTACTTGGACGCCCTGTAACAATGCACTCAATAGTGAAAATTATCTATGATGGTTCTTATCTCCTACCACAAAGGTAACCACCCTTGGCCCCTTACTAAACTTCTCTCACATATTGCACATTGTTGGAATAATAAAAATTAGAAACTAATCACCGTAGGAAAAGGATATATTCACATACTGTTAAGATCAAAACATGATTTTGAAAGGGTTTGAAAAAATGGTAATCTCAACCTCAAGCTGGCTAAACATATGATTTTAGAGTGGGACTCCGTATTTAATCCACACACACACAGAAACACTTTGGCACAATTCTAGATCAAATTGCATAGTCTTAACGAGTTTTTTTGTCACCCAAAAATACTGAATGATATTGTCTCCTACATAAGAACCCCTATTAAAATCGATCATAGGACCTTACAAGCCGACATGAGTCTATTTTCCCGAGTAATGGTTGAAATAAACCTTGACTCAAAAATTACAGCTCAATTAACTTCCATTCCAATGAATACAAAACTGAAATTAGAGTGGAATATGAGTAAAAACCACCATTTTCTGATCACTATAAAATCATAGGGCATACCATCTTCCACTGAAGGGTGATTAGGAACCAGGTAATCCAACCATAGGAGAATTAATGGAAGGAATCAAGGAGAGCTAAAAAAGACAAAGCCCCCAAGATAGACATGTCTGAAATATCCAAAAAAATATGAATTTTGGGTAAAAAACACAGAATTCGACACACATAAGAGATAGTTCCAGAACTAAATGGGTGGATAAAGCAGAAAAATAAGGAAATTATATTAATGATAAAAACCCCTTAATTGAAATTATAACCCTAGTCCTAGACACTATTAGAGTATCAACAGAGCAGGAGAATATTTCTACATATCAACATGAGCCAGCAAAGCATAATCTCTAGCATCCAATCTTGGATAGAGGGAATTTTTCTTCTAATGTACTGAAGAAACAATTCTATAATACTAGTACTGCCAACCACAATAATGATTTCTACACCAAAGAAAATTCTACGACTGACACTCCAGACCTGGACACCAAGAAGACCTAGATTACTACCACTTCAAACTTAGGTACTCAAAAGAAATCAGGAAACCCCCCAGTCTTCTAGCTCCTTGGTGAGACCTGGCTCCATGGACATAGAAGCTCGAGCAGGCATGAAAAATATCCCAACATCTATTTTACATGATAATTCAGCTTCAGTTCTAGTACACAAGCATATGCAGGTTTATAATGTTCCCCCGGAATAGAAGAAAAGTCTCTCTCAGAACACTATCAAACAATAATCTTCTTCGGATCCTCCTATCCCAGGTACTTATACTCCTCTTTCTTCTACTTCTAAGGACCATTCCATGCTATCTGAACAACTGCGTTTTGATCAAAATGACTATTGCACTAATTTTTTCTCTAAGAATTTTGTTTCATCGAATTCATGAAACCTTACCACTATTAACCCATCTGGTATTGTTACAAAATGTAATTCCTTTTCTATGGACAATAGCTCGGTTTTGATTAAAGGTGACACCACAATTGAAAAGAAGCATGGGGCCAAATCACAACTCCATAAACCAACTCCCCCTCCCGCGGCTCACACTGACCCCCCTTAACAGGGCTGTTCTATCCGAGTCACAAAATGCTAAGCACACCCATCATGCTAATAAGAAAAATGAGCCTACTGCTCATGAAAGTCCACCTGTTGTTCTATCCACTGATAGGCAGGAGACTAAGGACTCCCTGAAACAAAATCATACTACCATGCTGCTATCCATAGTGGATACAAAGTCTCTAGGTTCAAAGGATTCTATAGAATAAACTATCAATACTCAATTAAAATACCCTGCAAATAAGAACAATGTCATCTCTGACAATTCTTAGGAAAAGACCACTAAAACTTAGGTTAGAAGGTCTACTAGAAATAAAGGATCTTGAAAAAAGAAGAAAGGGATTTCTAACTCCAAAATCCTATTTAAATAAAGATAACCTTTTGGAATTGTCAGGGCATCATAAATTCTTACACCTTTAATGTTTTGAAAATAATGATTAGCATACACCATCCTATATTTTTTTACTATTGCCGAACCTAAAATTTCTTTCTCCTCTAAATATTCTCACTTATTTCAAAACAATTATGCTTTTTCCTGTGCAATCAATTACAATATTAATACAGATTATTTATGGATTTTTGCTCATGTTTATTTACAGGATGTTAGTGTTTTTAATATCACTGATCAGATTCTCAATTTCACTCTTACTATTGATGGTAATCACACCTTGTTCTCCTTTTTTACACTAAGAATAGATACCAGGAAAGAATAACTCTTTAAAATGACCTTTCGTATTTAGGTTCGAACATCAATGCCCCTTGGTTTCTCATTGGATACTTTAATGCTATTCTTAGCTCTGGTGAAAATATTGGCACATCTCACACTTCTATTTCCATGATAGAATTCAAAAATTCGATTGAAGACAACAACCTTATTGAAATCAACCTCATATGTGAAAAATACACCTGGTATAGAAGACATTACAACAATGTGGTCACCTCCAAAGTGGATAGAGCCTTTACGAATGTCCCTGTTTTAGACCAATGGGACACTATCTATATCATTACTCTCCACAGATTGAACTCTAATCATTATCCTATCCTGGTTAACTTATCATCCAAACACATGAAACCTCAGATACCTTTCCTCTTCAATAATGTGTGGCTCTATGATGACGAATGTAATCATGTCATCCAAAATTTCTGGTCCTCAATGTATCATAACAATGGGGTCTTTGATTGCAACCCCAAACTAAAACACCTCAAACAGACGCTCAAATATTGGTGCAATTCCAAATACAAACAAATCAACAATGACATTACTCTTCTTGAGAAGAATATCAATGATGTGAAAAAAATCACCAACTATAACCTCCACACTAATCCTAAGAAATAAATTGACATTGTGATCCAACTCAATTCCTTTCTCACTTTAATGTACAATATGAGAAAGCAATCATATAAAGTCAAATGGTTAACTGAGAGGGACATAAATACCAAGTTCTACAACTAACTACAAAGAATTAGGAAAGACTACATGCCTCTCATATGTCTAAAGGATGGAGATATGATTCTTGACAAAAATATTAAATTTATAATCATATAGTCTCCTATTATGAAACCCTCTTCAATGGATCTGATAATAACAAAAACATCCTCCCTGAGGTCATTCGTTTAGTGATCACAAATGTAGACAATTCTTTACTTATTAACCAACCACTAGTGCATGAAATCAAAGACATTGTCTTTAGTCTGAATCCTACTAGTGCCCCCAATCCTAATGGATTTAAGAATGGTTTATTCCAACACTATTGGGATGTGGTTAATATTGATGTTTGTAATCTAGTTAAGTACTTTTTCACTAAGGGTGTGTCACCCCATTCTCTCAATGCTCAGTTCATCACCTTAATCCCTAAAGTGGATAATGGCTCTGAAATTAATTTTTTTAAACCCATTTCGATTATCAAAACTCTCTACAAAATCATCACCAAAATCATTTCTAATTGGTTATCTACCATTACTGACAAAATTGTCTCTGGGAATCCATTTGGCTTTATAAAGGGGAGATCCATACAAGATTGTATTTGTCTTGCCTCTGAGTGTATCAACAACTTGAATAAACCTAATAGCAGAGGCAATAAAGCTATTAAGCTTGACATAAGAAAAGATTTTGACACGATGAATTGGAGCTTTATCTTTAAAGTCCTTCAATGTTTTTTGTTTTAGTGCCTCCTTTATCACTTCTATCAAAACTCTCTTCAACTCAGCCACTGTCTCTATATTGATCAATTGTGCTCCCAAAGGTTACTTTAAATGCACCAAAGGTGTCAAACAAGGTGATACCCTCTCTTCCATTCTCTTCTCAATAGTGTAAGACTACCTCCATCGTTTGATCCATCGGCTAGTGGTCCAAAATAAACTGAAACCCATTCATGTCTACAAGAATATAAATTCCCCCACTCACCTCCTTTATGCCGAAAACATCATCCTTTTCCTCCAAGGTGACAAAAGAATCATTCTTAACATCTAGAAAGCTTTAGCTCACTATGAATATGTTTCTGGTCAAAACCTAAGTTGGAACAAACCCTGCATCTTCATGGGGAAGAAGTTCCCCCCTCAACAGAAAATGTAACATCATTAGTGATTTGGGGATGAAGGAAGGCTCGCTCCCTTTCAATTACCTTGGTGTCCCTATATTTTGGGGAAAACCCATATCCTACCACATTGTGACTATTTTAGATCATTTTCTGAGACACCATTCATTCTAGAAGGGTAAGGCTCTCTCTATGGTCGACATAACTTGCCTTGTTAAATCCATTATTGTCTCCAAAATGGTATACTCCATGATGGTCTACAAATGGACTATTAGTCTTATCAAAAAAATGAACCCAACTATTAAAAACTTCATTTGGACTGATTTTATTCTTGAAAGAATTCTTGTGACTGTCCCTTGGTCTAATTGTTACAAACCCATTGAAAATGGCTGCATTGGTATTAAAAATATCATGTCCTTTAATGATTCTATTCAATCCCAGATCACATGGAATATTTTTCACAATACTTTTCAATATATCACCTTTCTCAAGAATAGATTCCTTTAAAAACTTAATAATGGAAACTTGACCTTTATTAATTCCTCCATTTGGCCCACCCTTAATCACTTCTTCTCTAATATTATGAATAATTTATGATGGATGGTTTCTAGAGATTCCTCCATGAAATTATGACTAGACAATTTGACTCGCACGCCTCTAATCTCTATGATTCATCCTGATCAAACTCTTGGAAACACCAATAGTTCTATCAAAGAAATTTTAAATTCTCAATATGATTATCTTGTTGCTCCTATTTTGAGTCTCATTGAAAACTACCCTTTTGCTTACAACTATGATTTCATAATTTGGGAGCCTTCTCACAATGGTATGATTACCTCAAAGAATTACTACAATCATACCTTCTGCAACAACGAGAGTGACTTAAACTGGATTAAACCCTTCAACAATCCTTGGATAGAGCCCTCAAGATTCAGTCTCATCAAAAGACTTGCTCACAAAAGAGTTCCCACTGAGTTTTGTCTTCAATCGTTTGGAATTCTGCTTTTCTCTAAATGTAAAATCTGTAACCAACACAGAGAAGATTCTAACTGCCTCTTCCTTTATTATGCTACTACTACTACTCTTTGGAACTATATTTTTGAAATATTTGATTATAGTTGGTTGATTCTTAACTCAAAACTCAACTTAAGAAATGTGCAGATATGGAGGAGTTGCATCAAATGAGGAATATCTTCCTTGATATAGTTTCTGAAATTCACCACATGGTATGGTATGATCGAAATGCTATTATTCATAGAAACTACTCACTCAATCTTAATGCTAGTCGGACCTGAATCCTCATTGCTATAAAGGAAGCTGATTTTTTTTACAAAAAGGCCATTGCCACAATTCCATTCATGAATTTGGAATCATAAAACGTCTTCAGATGAACGATTACTTATTTCATCCGCATCAAAATCTTGAGGTGTTTTTGAGAGCCCCTCTTTCTGGATGGATCAAAATCAACATTGATGGTGCCTCCAAAGGTAATCTGGGGCCTTCAGGATGTGTTAATGTCTTTAGGAACCATCTCTTCCATATTATAGGCTTCTTCTTAGGTCATTGTGGCATTTCCTCCTCCCTTGAAGTTGATATGCTGGGTATGATTCATGTGATAAAATTTTCAATGATCTTTGGATCGAACAACCTATGGATTGAAAGTGACTCGATGACAATCGTTCAAGTTATTTGGAATGGTGTAACTCATCTTGTTTGGTCGATTACCACCCGTTGGATGGAATGAAACAATTCTCTCATCGATCTGATCTCCATCATCACTCATGTCTATTGGGAAGAAAACATGGTTGCTGGTGGATTGGAAAACTTGGGAGTTAATCAAGGCATGACTTGGTGCGAAGACCTCTCTACTGCTCTTATTCCTTTCCATGTGAAAGATTGTAAAATGATCTCGTATTTTCTTCTCTTGTAAACTTTCTTTTAATTAATTTTGTGCCTTTTCCACTTAGGTCAAGGAAACATCCTTTAAAAAATACAATAATAAACTACTTCAGCTCCATGATATAATATTTCTAAGAATGTATTATAATCATTCCAACAACAACCCTATAACCATAGTAAAATAACCTTATTTGGAACCATACTATAATATCTCAGAGAATGTCTTATGACCATGCCAACAACAACTATATAACCATGGTATAGTCACAAAAATATGGGTCAAATCCCTATAAGAATTAAGACATCTAGATCAACTACCTATAATAATTACAACATGGGACTAGAAAAATCTTTCACTATATAAGAATTACATCATGAGACTAGGTCGAGCCCACTAAATATCAACATTACAACATATAAGTGTGCATGTTTCAGGGACAATACTGATATATAATCACTTCAGTATGAAACACAAGTCCTATTATACAACATGGATATCAAAATATCACATCATAAATATAGATGTTTAATTATGTGAATTACTATTTTTATTTCATACACCAATTGAATTTATATCACGTTTGATTAACTATCAGAAGAATAATAAATAAGCTACAACTTAGGGATTCTATATCAAGAAATCACCTATAGTATGATATCATGATAAACAAACTTTAAACCATTATCCAATTCAATTATATTCATGTTTTTCTCACCCAATGGTTATCCATAATCTTGGTCAAAAGACAATTGAAACCAAGGGACTCCAAGGAATAATTCCATTAATCATTTAGTTAATTGGGTCACACGATACATTGGAATAGTCACAATATTTCATAAACATGTAAATTATCAAACCATAGGGTTAAGATTTTGACTCCCTACATTTAACTTACAACCAAACAATACATTGAATGGAAAACATCTAATTGAAAGATGGTGAAGATGATTAAAAAGAGGTTCTAAGATCAAAACTGATCTAGATAAAAAAAAGGCAAACTATCCAAGTAGTTCACCACAATAGTTGGAAAACCAAGGTAGAGATAGAATAAACTAGAAAAAACCACTTACCAGGGATCAAAGTCATTATCGAGATGTCCAAAAGGAAGGTTGGAACTCCAAAATTTATTTGACGTTTTCCTAGATTTAGGAAGAGATGGTTACATGGAATTAGAATGTAAATAAATCCAGACAAAATAAGTTAAAATATATGGTTGGGTAATTAAAAAAATGTAATTTAGTTACCAATAATGTAAATATTTTTAATAGAATATTCTAAAAAACTATAACCTCTGATTATTTAATTAAAAACACCCAAATAGTACACAACATGTAATACATTTACGCAATGTGTAAATGTTTTTTAGATAGTTTCTCAGCCAATTTTCCCTTTATATAATCGGAAATCCCTTTAAATATTATCAAATTACCAAGAACCCATGAATCAAATAACCCATTTTTACTTGGGATCCATTAATTCAGATAAACATACATATATAGACTTTATGTAATTTTCCCTAACTAAGATCTTTATGTGGATCCTCTCTAGTTTTATCAAGTTTCTTACCAAACATATAACACATTTATTCAAATGAAAGGTATCCATAATGGAGCATTAACACCAGGGTTTAAATATGAGTAATAACATACATGAAAGAAAATTTAATAATAAACTGATAGAGATACATATCTAGGAAAATATAGGATCTTACTGATGGAGACTATGTATACCAATAGAAATTGTATTATTGGTTATATTTAGTGTAAAATAATTGAGGTTGAGTTTTTAGTGGATATGATTAAATGGCATGTCAAATTTATAATAAGTCGATTCTTAGTGTGGAGTACGACAGTGGATGTGATTTTTTCAGGATCTAATTAATGTGTTACATCGAGGGTTGGGAGAAAAACATGGTGTGGGTGTTTGGATGATGTGATTATGCCTATTTGAGAAATTAACCGTGTTCAAATGATGATGTGGCACCCCTTGTATTTTAGGTATTTTGTTTGGGTAATGTGGTGATGAATCAGTGGTTGAGGTTAAGTGCTTTCAGAAAATTTTATACCCTAATGTAATGATGGGATTTTTTTCTCTAAAACAATTATAGTGAGTTGGAAAATTCATCACTTATGTCATTCAAAAAAATTTTAGGGTGGTTTGGTGATTATACCCTGACTCTTTGGGGGTGGGTGGGAGATTTTGTGTGTATAGGCTTGGTGTTTGGGGTTTCATAGTGAAATCATGTTGGATGTTAGATATGGATCATAAAACATTCATGTTGGTATAATGGTTGAGGCTAGATGGGGTTGGTGGTTGGAGGAATAAAATGGATACTCAAGTATGAGAATCATTATAATAATGTAATTTGTAGTAACCAACATTGTTACTGGATAGAAATTACAAAAGGATTTGGAATTTTTGTTTTGTGGTTGCTATATTTTGGGAATTGAAACTCATATAGCTGTTCTGGGTAATTGAATGTAATCAAATTGTGTTTTCCAAAGCAGTTTTAAGATTCTTCTAGGTTCTTCAGTGTCTGTGAGGTTGTCAAGGATGATTTGGAGTGGTTGGATTATTTATATAGAAGTTTCATTCCATTTAAAATGTGAGTGGGTTTTTTATGTTATTAATGAATTTCATGGGGTGATAAAAGTTTTTGAATGGGGAAAATGGGGAAAGTAGAGTGATTTATGTAAAAATCATAATTTGAATACAAGGATCATTCCATGACACATGTTAAAACATATTTTTTAAATGGATGAGGTATTTCTATAATATAAACACCCAAGGTTTCATTGCGTATATGCCATGCACATATGTGGGAGGACAAATTCCCATATCCTCCATTTATCCCTTTCAATCCAGGTGAATTCAATGTAGTTCATTACATCGAATCAAGGTAGGATCCTCTCATCCTTCTTCCTTGATTCTACTCATCTGTTCTCCACTAATTTTAGTTTAGATTTATTAGTTTTGGGAGAAATGATTAATCCAGTTTATGGAGAAATCCTCATATTTCATGGAGATTTCATATGTGGCTCATAAGGGATTTCCTAGAAGGACATAAATGATACTATATTCATTATTTAAGGAAATTTATATTTTCTTTAAATATTTATTTGGGTTTTAAAATTAATTGAGGTATATTTTCCCCTATTTTGGAAATATAATTTTGGGAAATTTTTCATAGGATAATGGGTATCCCAAGAGTGGATCACCCCAAGTTTCTTATTATTCCAACACCATTGAGAAGCATGATGAGTTTATCATCTATTATTACACATTGGGTTTTTATTTTAAAATAAATAAATAATCAATTTAATGGTTTTAGTTCATGAAATAGGTGATCATGGACTTGATGGAAGTCCTTATGGTCTTGGGATGATTTATTGGAGTTTCATTTGAGGCAGGGTACCTTATCACTATTTGATTCCATTGGAAGTTTTGTTATTTTATGTTTGTGTACCTTTACTAATATACATGATTTCATGATTTATATTTTTAATGAGATTTAAAATGGATTAGATGGGCTTACATTGGACTAATAGTCAACATGGATATATATCTTACTAAATATTCTGATAGTGTCTACCTGGTCAAGTGAACATAAATGGCCCACTTTATAGTTTTTCATGGGATCATTTGTTACTTTTCAGAAGGAAAATAATTTCTTATTAAAATGTAATTTTAAAAAGACTATTTTTTTGACAAGGAAGTTTTAATGGAATTGTATGATTTGAAAAACTATTTTTAAAATGGTATTTCAATATAGAAAATGATTTTTCTAAAAGGTGTTGTTGGGATTTGGGCCTCTGTCCTTATATCAGTAATGTAGTGTGTGATTCATTTTGAAATTATATGAAAATGAGTATTTGACTTGAGTTTTCTGAATGATTCTAGAAGGTCTTAGGATGACTTCTTTTGGATTGTTCAAAATTTATAGGGTGATTCCATGTTCTCCAAATATTTTATGAATTTCATTTTTACGATTCTTGATTGATTATGAAATTGTGTTTGTTAATGCATGGGTTGTGCAGGTAGCCCCATGAGAATTTATTGTCGATGTTCATGCTTGTGTTATATGGCTATCCCTATGAGAACTTTTCTTATGGTATCAAAGGGGTAGTTGTCCAAGATGGAAGTGATGAAATCCTTAGAGGGAAAAGGTGGGTCTCAAACATGTTCAATACAAGGGAATTGTTCACTAGTGATGAGATAGTAATACGCATGATGGGTTGTGTACCTTTGATTTATGTTTCTTGGGTTTCCTAATGTGTAATCCCTAGATTCTATAGGGATGGGATGATGTACTCAATGACCTCCCCATTGGCAATAGGGATGGGTTTATGAAATAAACATTCACTAAAAAATGTAATAGTTCAAGGATATTTTAATACTTTGTTTAAGTCAATGGATAGTACATGCACTATTACATTAGGTATTGACATAGGTTATTTACAGATTCTATAGGGATGGGTTAGTGTGCATAAATTGAGGAAATTTCTCAGGGTTGATGGGTTTGGGGAAGATGACCACCCAGAGGATAAGTAATGGGTTAATGTGATGCAAAGGGAAGGGGCCTTCCTTGAGTTATAGGTGATGAGTATAGGCTATAGACATATGACCATTCCTTGTTGCATAATGTAGTTCATTAAGGTTTATATGGAACTCCACCATAACTCTTTAGGTGTGGGGTAGACTTCGTTTCGGTTGAAACCCTTCCCCAAATCCTTGGTTATGGGTTATGTTATAGTATGTGGTGCCATATTCCTTCTAGTATGGAGAAAATGTATGTAGGTTTTGGTGTATTTGTGTCCTGTTGAGAAATTTCAACCAGTATTTTGTGATTGTATTTGAATTAGGGGTTATTTATCCATGTGGGTGTCTTGAATAGACACAACATCACTCTCTATATGTATATTTCATTTAAAACTACATTATCACAAAATATTCAATATTGTTGAGGCACTTTGGATATCTAATAGGTTGTTTAAATCACCCATACTCATGTAAACTTCATGGGATTTGATGTTTATTGTTAGATCTTCTAATTTTCTCTTAGGAAATGAGCATGGCTTCAATATGCAGAGATGATACTGGTTGAATATGTTATCAAGGATGAGTATTTGATAGTTCTTTCATGTGACTGATAGTTATGTTTATTATTTAGATGTAGTTTTTGTTACTAGATATAATATTATGTTTATCTACTGATTTTTGTTTTGTTTAATACATCATGGAGATCATTTTACTACTTTCTTTACTACAGTATTGGGGCCTCATGGGATGCTAGTTTTTTATACAGGTTTTTGGGATGTATTTTATTTGGATTTGTCATTACCACCTTTTAATATAATTTGGGATGACCCACATGCTTCATTTTATATAGAATATTCTTCATGTGACTATTTTAGGCCCTTGCCTCTAATCAACAACCTATAGTGTACGCGGAGGTGAGATTGATGCCATGCCGCAACCCCTACTTAGGAACCATTCAGGCAGCCCATCCCAAGGCCTCACAAGAGTTCCAACTAGTCATTGGAATCCTATCATTGAAAATTAATGTTTTATTTAAAATATCAGGATTCAACCCTCTCTCAAGGGATCATCCCAACTAATCCCATTATAAATCATATCTATTTTTTGTTATTTAAAATATATTTTTATCTCTATATTATGATTATGATCATAAAAAACAATGTTTTGATAACCTTTATGGGGAATAATTTCCAATTAAATATGAATTATTTACAATACTACTTTTGATCACATTGAATGGATGTGTATAATTCCATGATATATAAAACATCTCATAATATTAAAATTGGATCCCAATCAAAGAATGATGATACGAGGATACATATCGTTACCAAAGGACCCAATGTAAAATGGGAAGAGTTGTCTAAAAATGATTATATAATGTTTTTTTCATGTAATTATTAAAAGTAAATATGATATTAATTTAGGAATATTTATAATTTTTATGGAACTTGAACGATTACAATATTTATATTTTATAAAAAATATAATTTAATAAATATACACCCAACTGAAATTGTTAATGTAGTTTTCATTGTCATGAACATTATTATAGAGGACATTCATGGAATTGGAAAATTTCATTATTTTTTGATTATTTTAGACATGTTCATGAAAATTCTACATCCAGATATAAATATTAAGGATATGTGATTGAGAAATAGGATCCCAAGATGGTATCTTTAGTGACTTGTAACATATTATCACATTATAGGTAATAAAGATGAATGAAGATTATCTAAAAGTAAGATAAATGATGGGGGATAAATTTCATGGATATATAGTATAATACCAAAGATGATCATCAAGAAGAAAGAAAGTCAATGAATCAATTCCATTACATTCATAAAATTTCAATATGGGAGATGGATATTTCAATAGAAAGATTACAATCACATAATTTTTACATAGAATTTCAAGGAACCTCATATAAAAGTGTCCAAATAATATTCATTTCAATAAGTAATACAACATAAATGAACTCTAATAAAGGTCCTTAAAAATTTGAAGAGAAAAAGAGGAGTATTGAAGAACTTGTTCAAAAAGAATAATTTTCTCCCACAATAAGATGATTTAAAAAGAAGTAAAAAAGGAAGTGATATATAACTTCAAAGACTGAATTTATTGTTTATTAGTGAACAGAAATTATATGTTTTAATGGAAGAGGATAATGATGAGTAATAAGTTGAATTTAAGGAATTATTTGATGTTTAATGTGTAGTTAGAGTCTGTCATTAAGGAAATTTATGAATGGAGATAGCTCAAAAGGAATGGAAATTAATTTTCATAAGAATCTATTATATATATTTAGTAACAATATTCATATAAAAATATGGTGAAGGATTAAGTTGAGATTCTCAATCTAGAGAAGTAAAAAACATAGAAAAGGTTGTTGATCACAAGTGCATTATGGAAAAGATAGAAAGGATCATTGATGAAATGACTTCCATATAGAAAGATAAGTACAAGAAGATATGATAATTATAACACCCTGAGCTTCCATGGTATGCTTCTCTTTGAATAATACAGTAGTTTTCATTGTACGCAACTTCGAGTTCCAGCAAAACACAACCAATCAAACGAGAAGTTTAAAAAGAAGTTTTGAATAGTAATACCCAATTCATAAAATTTTATAAATTTTATTTTATAAATTGTACTTCATTTTTGGGTTCTAAATTTCAAAATTATCTTAGGGTTAATTTTTGGTATTTTTTTTTGAAAACATTCAATTTTCGATGAATAGTGAAAAACACTATTTGTTTATTTAAAACCAACTTTTTATTTAACTAATTCATTTTTAATTTAAATTTATTTTAATGTAAAAATAGATACATAATACATATATTAGTCTGATTTAATTCATTGAATTGAACTTATAATAAGATTTCATATATAAAATGTTATTGAACTTTTTATCGTCTTTTACCTACCTTATAAGAACATTTGCAATTTGTATAAAACCTAATTTTACCACTTATGTGAATTTAATTTCAAAAATATGAGTGAAATGGTTGACATCACAACGTAACATGTTGTTCAATAGGATGAAAATAATATTTGGTGAATAGAAACTTTTGAATTTTATTTACCACAGTTAAAAGTAAATATGTTAATTAAAAGTAAAAATTATATTATAATTACCCTAAAACATGTAATAATTCTATTTGATTAGTTTATTTTGACCAAAAGAAATCATAGGAAGAAAATATAATCCTTTTTGATCCACTGTAATTAGATTTGGACATTTATTATATTTTATTTAAAGGAGAGTTAAAAGTCTTAAATTCAAATTTTAAGAACTATTTTTTAATATATGGTTATACATAAGATAAATTAGACTATAAATATTCATTATAACTCTAAAAAGGTTTCCTATGTCATAGTAATTTTTAAAAAAAATTAGAAATTAAATAATTAAATTTCGTTATGACATAATGATAATGCAGTAATTACCATATTAATGAAGGATTAAAATAAATGATATTATAAATATTAAAATAAATGTAAATAGAAACTTTTGATGACATAAACGAATTTTATAGGTTAATATGACATTTTAGGGTTTATTATATGTATTTTGTTTGAATAAATTAGAGTTTTATAAATTTTACAAAAACCAAATACTAAATAGTATCAGAATTGACATAAATGTGTTTTTAAAACCAATACTATTTTATTAAATGATATAATCCTCCGAAAAATATAATATTCATCCAAAGGAATTATATATGGTTAGATATATCATTAATGAACCACATAAGGTTCTCTTGTAATTTTATAGTAAGTTTATTAATCATGTAATATAAAAATACTAGGAGACATGGTAAATGTTAAACTATTTTACCAAGAGTGAAATAAAAAATCTAAGGTTAATATGGTGACATAAAATTGTAAAAAACATATTGGTTTAGAGTATTTAGACCCATACCCACATTACCCTCGAAATAAATCCATTTGGAGATATTAGAAACCAAAAATGATTTTATAATAAAATAATATTTCCTGCTTTTCCTTATGTGACCCTCACCTCTCTTATAAAAGGGTACTTCCCCTTCTCTTAAATTCACACCACCAAATCCATTTAGCTCGGCCAAACACTAATCATATATTCTTCCAACGACCATAAATTTAACATAGAGGCATTACTTTTATTATATATCCAATCTAAGGAGCCCTTTTTTTCAAATCAAAAGGAAGAACCTGAAGAAGAGGTAATTATTTCATCACCTCTTCCATAGTTATTTTCTTCTTACACTTCCTATTTCATTGTTGTTTCCATTATAGAATAATAAATCTAGTAATTTATATATACTGTGATGTTATTATAAATATGGTACAATCGTATTCATTGTTCTATCCATCTTATGAATGAAAAAGTCACCATACATGCATACGAATGGCTTACCGTCTCCACGTCGTGGTGTAGTTTGTTATTCAACACTTAATTACTTGTATGGGTATAAAAATGAGTATAATTGATATAAATAATAAATATAACATGTTAATTTTTCTGTATATATAATACACCATCCAATTATATACGTTTTCACCCCTAATAGAATGATATTTTCGCTCGTACGTATGTACAGATTGCCGTCTCCACAACGTGATGATATTCTCTTCCCCATCATAACCATTGAAGATTAATTTAGATTTTATGATTAAAAATAACATTTAAGAACATAATATCATTCTGGATATGAATCAAATACATCCTATCTATAACAAACATGACTTACGTAACAAAACATACAAAGGAAAATGAACTAGTTAACACCCGAAATAATGATACTACTGTAATATTATTAACAAAGAAATATTATATAATCATATATGATATAATATTTATGTATGCGGTTCTTGTATAATTTAATAACAATTATTTATCCATTATATAGGAGGTTAAAGTACCCTCAACTAAGGAAAAATACTAGGTAATGGTTAATTTTACAATCTCTTTATAATCTGCGTTTGTTTATATGTAAGTATCTACTTGGACTTCTTTATCATCCATATCCATGTTTCTTAAAAATATATTTCAATTTTTTTACTATTTCCTAGACTATGTGTTAAAGTCACTTATACCCTTTTTTGAATTTTTATTAATTCTTTTGAGAGGAATCTTTCCGCTGTTTTCCAAACAAGGTACTTTATGAACTTTTTGACAAATTAAGGAAATAATGTTTTTTAACTTATACGGAGGATTTATCTATTTTCCACCAATAAAACACTTTATAAGACTCCATTACAAGCTTATCATAATATTTTCAAAATAAATGTTTTATATTATAATTACATGACTTTTAAATGACTTCAAAATATAAAGAGATATTTGTCTCAAATAGTTTTGATTTCATCTATTTTAACATCCTTTGTTAGATTTTATGATTGTTTGAAGTTGAGTTTTTATGATACAATATTCTATATTTTATTGAAGGTTTTGTGGTATGTTTGACTATGAATGTTATATTTTTATTCCATTCATGGTTTATGGTTAATGTATTGACATTTTGTATTCTAGTTTTAATACGAATGTTTATGTTTTGTTTTAACCTTTTCATATGAGAAATGAATTGGACATAGTAATTGATGGAAGGGGACCATTATTTCCCCTAGATTCATTGGTAGGTCTCATGAGATATATTAGTGTCTTGGAAAAAGGCCTTGATTTTTTTATTTGTAGTATTGGCACAAATCCTTACCTATATGGATATGATGTCGGACATTATGCATTCCATCATAATGAAATTAACCAATGATAATACATTTGATTATTATACTTGTAAAATATCCATGTGATTAAGTAAATGGAATTATTTGATTTATATTTTCCATATTATGCTGATGTTTATGTTTAAAGGTCTTATGTTTTAGTCTTACACATTTCCTTAAATGTTTATACTTATTTATGACAGTTTCCTCTATATTGTTATCCTTACTGAGAATCCGAGCTCACCCATTTCTTATGTTTTATTTTTCCCAGTATGCGAAGAGGTATATTATTATTGAACTACAGGAATAGGATAAGGGATACGAGTGTGTTAAAAAGAGACACAATCTTGTTGATTTTTAATTTATAATGCAATGTAAAACTTATGTATATATCTAGTACTTCCAAGGATACTAAACTAGTCTATCTTTCGGGACATAATACCTTGTAATCAAGACAATGTTATATAATAATTCATCGACTCTGGGGAACTAGTGTCTGGGCATTATAGTTAGTATCAGAGAAAGTTTAGTATAAACCTTGGAAACTAGATTTAGAAAAACTCTTATCAGATGACATTACCCTAAGATAGACTTTGAGGATTAGTATGTAAGAACATCAAAAAAAATTTCTAATGTAGATATTATGTGGGTTTTCCAAGAAATTAATCCTTGTTTAGATACTACAAGTGGATGTGGTTCTGGAACAGATGTACGTAGAAGTGAAAACTTCGACAATGAGTTTCAGGCATGACCTGAGGTATCCTGGTACACGACAACAAGCCATACTTCTCACATGGTTCGACACTATCGGGGGATATGATTAGGATAATTCATATTGTCTTTTAAAAACCATTATGAAGGATTTATGAGTAAATACATCCTCAATGAAAACATTTGCATGATTATGGATTATATGCATAAACTATTTAATTTATGTTAGGTATTTTACTAGTTTGTAATTATGTATTGCGATTCATAAACTAATTTAGTGTACTCCATTGTTTAGAAATGGCACCTCATATAAATAAAGGAATCCTTATCAACACACGTAATCCATGAAGGGATTTTCCTCCTACTCAATATAATTATAGCAGTGTTGGTGATGCAACTAGTGCTTAATAACTTATAATCATACTGGGACAACTAACTTAGGTTATGAATAATAACCTTACCCATATAGAGCACCCTAATCCACAATGCGGAGGATCAATGTTAGAACACTTCATGAGGCAACAACCACCAAAATTAAATGAGAGTACAAATCCATTTGTAGTTGAGCAATTGATAAGTTCCTTAGAAAAATATTTCATGCTTTGGGGAGTAGTAAAAGGGATAAAGTTGTCATGTTAGTTTATCGCCTCACAGGAGATGCTGATCAATGGTGGTAATTAATTAAAAACACAAAGAAGGATGAATAAGTATCAAAAATGGAATGGAGGGTGTTTAAAGAGATTTTCGTAGAAAAATACATTCCTTGTGAACATCGAGCAGATATGAAAAGGTAATTTCCAAGTTTGAGGAAAAAGAAGTGGAGGGTATATTGAGGTTTTGGGATTGTGTTTTGGAGTTTGAGGTTCCTCTGGGCATCTCCAGTCTTCTTCTTTCAAGTTTTCAGTCCCCGGTTCTCTCTAGGGTTTTATCCCCTCACATCTCTTTTACATTTAGGGATTTTTATCCATTTCCTCCAAGGGTTCTAATATCTCTATTTATTTCTTGCTCTTAGTGATTTGGGGTGTTTTTCTATTGGGGGTTTCGTCTTTCTATTGTTAGTTCAATGTTGGAGTGTTGGCAGTGTGGTGTCGGTGTAGGGAGGTTTTGTGGTGTGACGTGGATGGAATCCTGGGTTCATGGTCCTGGATTGATAGTCTTGCCACTGTTTTGTCCTAAAAAGCCCGTTTTTTCTCTACTCTGGATCCAGGCTTCCACCGTTCTCTCCGAGGTGGAGCTCGCGGTGGTATCCAAGGTTCTTTGGGAAGTGAGGTTGAACGGGTGGCTTCTGGAGGTAAATAGTGATGATGGTATATCAGCGACTATGAGGTATGGTACCACTCCGGTGATGATGTTGATGGGTTCAGTGATGAGGTTTGCAGACAAGGCACTATGGTTTATGACGGCTCTATGCGACGAGGGTTATTTGACGACGGTACGGGTGTGCGGTGGTGGTAGGTGCTATGATGGTTTCTTCTCACTGGCGAGGAGGTGACTCAAGAGATAACAGATCAACATTGGGAAGGGATGACTAAGGTGTGATGATGACTACTGGTTGTGGTGATGTGATGTCAGTGTGCTATTCGATGGTGCGAGATTTGTGGGATTTGATTTTTGTGGTGGTGGCCTTCGTTTTGAATTTTGATTTAGGCCCGTTTTGAATTTTGAATATATATGGTGTAATCAGACTTGCGTGGTTGCCACTTCTCCATTAAAGTGGAATTTTATGAAATAATAAAAAATTGATTCAGAAAAAGGCTAATTTTACAAGTTTAGTAAAGGCATGATATAGATTATATATGTAACCCACGAAGTAATATTGATCTACTCTTTGATGGGTTAAATCCATTTCTACATTGAGCATTAGTCTCACAATCCTTCTCATCATATGAAAATATTGTCTAATGTGCTATCAAGACATAAAAGAAATTCTCCAAGTCTTATGACTTTAAAGCTAACCCGGAGAAGAAGAGATCTGCTGAACACTCTAGAAATGGAAATAAGGTGAAGAAAATAAAAGTTGAATTTCCACCATGCAGTAAATGTGTGAAGAAACACCCTGGTACTTTCCTAATGGGTATGGGAGTTTGTTACAAGTGTGGAGAAAAGGCCACCAAGATCATGATTGCAAGGAGAAGAAATAGGATTTCAATGTTGAATGATACATTGGTAAATAAATGCGGCATTATGCAAATGAATTTCCTAAGTTCCAAGTAAACATAACTCAGAAAAGGCCAAGGGAGAAAGGCCAGGCTTATATGATCCCAACTGTAGAGGATGAAGTTCCGAATGACATGTTGGTGGGTACATTAATCATTTCCTCAAATTTAACCAATGCTTTATTTGATTTTGGATCATCTCATTCAATCATATAAATCTTCCCAGTTTCCCAAGGAAATTATATATTTCTAATTTGATTTAAGAATAGATTTTTAAGTAAAAACTCATAAGGGAAGTATCATCGAAAAAATGTTTTGTAAATCAGTTACCATTATAGCATATAAAAGTGACTTATTTGATGATCTCACCGTCATACGCATGATTTAATTTGATATAATCTTCAGTATGAATTGTCTTTAGGACTATGATGTGAACATTTATTATAAGAAGAAGGAGGTTAAATTTTTTGATGATAATAAGGAATATCTTATCTTTAGAGAAGAAACATAACCATCTAATTCTCATCTAGATCCACCCACACTAGCTCTACTAAATTCAATTATTGGTGTAGAAGAGAGTGAAATAACTATGGGTGAAGAAAGGACTGTTCAAATAGAGTATGTACCTATTGTGAAAGAATATGTTGATGTGTTTCTAGAAAATTTACCCGTACATCCTCCAGAATGATAAAATGAGTTTTCCATTAACTTAATTCTTGGTTTAAGGCCCATATCAAAGATCGCTTATAGAATGGACACTATAGAATTAGTGGAACTAAAGAAAAAAATAGAGGAATTGAGTAATAAATGATTTATTCACTCTAATGTTTCTCCATGGGAAGCCCATGATCTTTTTTAAGTAGAAATATGGATCTATGAGGTAGTGAATTGACTATAGGGAGATCAATGCTATAAAAATAAAGAACAAGTATCCCCTACCTTTAATTGATGTTTTATTTGATCCACTTTATTGTGCTCAATATTTTTCAATGATTGACCTTCAATCTGGATACAATCAATTTTGCATGAAGAAGGAATATATTCCAATGATAGAATTTCAAACTAGGTATGGGAATTATGATTTTAAAGTAATTCCATTTGGACTGACTAATGCAACCTCTTTTTTCATGGATATAATGAATAGAGTTTTCAAGGAATATCTTGATGAATTTATAGTAGTTTTTATTGATGATATCTTGGTATACTCCAAAAGATACAAAGATCATGAAAATCACTTGTGCACTATTCTAAAGACTCTTAGAAGAAATGAATTATATAAGACGTTTAGCAAGTGTGAATTCTAGATTTAGGAGATTTAGTTTCTTGGCTATATTATCTCTAAGGATGGAATCTCTATTGATCATTCAAAGACAAGGATAATCCAAGAATGGCCAGCATCGGCAAGTATAGCCGAGGTATGCAATTTTATTGTTTTAGCAGGATATTATCATCTATTTTCCCGAATTTTACCCGATTTTCTAACCCATTAATCAAGCTCACACTTAAGGGGTTAAATTTATTTGGGAAAAATAGTGTGAAGAATATTTTAAATAATTGAAGAAAAGATTAGTCAATTATCCTATCTTGAATCTACCATCGGGGAATGATGGGTTTGTTATTTATAGTGTTGCTTCAGAGAAAAGATTTGGTTGTGTCCTTATGTAGAATGATAAAGTTATTTCCTATTCATCATGACAGCTAAAAATTCATGTACAAAACTATCATACACATGATCTTGAGTTAGAAACTGTAATATTTACTTTAAATATATGGATACACTATCTCTATGGTAAAAAATGTGATATATATACCAATCACAAGAGTTTTAAGTATATTTTATCACAAAAATAACTCAACATGAGGAAAAGATGATGACTTGAACAACTTAAGGATTATGATTGCACAATACACTACCATATAGGGAAGGAAAATAAAGAAGCATATTCTTTGAGCAAAAAGGATCATGGAGTTTTGAACAAGATAAGTGTTGAAAGGGATCATATGTTCATGGATATAGTAAACATGGATATGAGAATAATCATGGAAGGTAAAACATCGATATGTTTTAAAATGGTTTATAATCCATCTTTACTAGAAAGGATAAAATGTTCTTAGACTGATGATGATGAGTTTCAAAAGTAGATTAAAGCTGTGAATTATGGGAGATTGATAGACTTTGTATATGAAGATTGAATTTTCAAATTTGGGTAGAGACATTGTATTCTCGATATACCTGATCTAAAAAAGGGAATTTTTGGATGATGCTTATAGATCCAGTTTCTCTATACACCCTGGTAGAACTAAGATATATATAGATTTGAAGGAAATATTTTCATGGGACAACTTGAAAAGGGATATTGCTCGTTATGTCTCAAGATGTATGGTCTGTCAATAGGTGAAGGATGGAAGACAACATTATGAAGGATTCATGAATCCTCTTCCCATACCTTAGTGGAAATGGAATGATATTACAATGTAAATTTTCATGGGGTTACCAAAGTCTCCTAGAAGGAATGATGCAATATGGGTCATTTTTGATCATCTTACCAAGTCAGCACATTTTCTTGATATAAGAGAATATTTTCCACTTGAATGTTCAAGAAAACTATATATTAATAAAGTTTTAGGACTTCATGGTGTACCTCTATCAATTGTCTCTGATCATGATCCCCATTTTACATCAAGATTCTGAAAAATTCATTTGAAAGCCCAGGATACTGAACTTCATTTGAGCACTGGCTACCACTATCAAACTGATGGACAATCAAAACGTACTATTCAAGCCTCAAAAGACATGTCGAGATCTTGGTCACTTGACTTTCAAGCTATGTGGGATTTGTATTTACCTCTAGTTTAATTTTCATATAACAATTACTTCCATTAAAGTATTCAGATGACACTATATGAAGCGTTATATGAAAAGAGATGTTGCACACCAACTTGTTGGGATGGTGTTGGTGAAAGAAAACTCATAGTCCTGGATCTTGTTGAGGAAACAATGGAAAAGGTGATGATTATCCAAGCCCACATCAAAGAAGCTCGAAGTAGGAAAAATAGATATACCAATAACTAAAGAAAGGATTTGTAATTTTAAGTAGGTGATCATGTTTTCTTGAAGGTATCTCCATGGGAGGGTGATATACGATTTTGTAAGAATGGAAAATTAAGTCCCAGGTATATTAGACCATTCACAATTTTAGAACTAATTGGAGTTGTAGCTTACTATTTGGAAATGCCACCAAGTCTCTCCAAATTTTATGATGTGTTATGCATACCACTATTGAGAAAATACATTCCTTACCCAACACATATAATAAACCTATGAATAAATAAAACTGGAACATGATCTATCTTATTCTGAAGAGCTTATCCAAATTCTTGATACCAGAGAACAAGTCTGAGAAACCAGATGGCTTTTCTAGTAAAAGTAATTTGGAGAAACCATAAAATGAAAGAGGCAATGTGGGAAACCGAGGAACTTATGATGAAAAAACACCCAGATCTTTTTATGTCGTAATATTCTGGAAATTTTAAGGATGAAATTATTTGATGGAGGGAAGAATGTAACACCCAGAGCTTCCATGGTACGCTTCTCTATGAATAATACAGTAGTTTGCTCTATACAAAACTTTGAGTTCCAACACACTAAGAACAATCAAACTAGCCATTTAAAAAGAAATTATCAATAGTAATACTAACTTTTTAAAAATTTATGAATTTTATTTCTTAATTTGGACTTCTTTTTTGGGTTCAAAATGTCAAAATTATCTTAGGGTGAATTTTTGGTATTTTTCTGAAAACATTCAGTTTTTGATGAATAGTGAAAAAGTCTAATTTATTGTTTAAAACCAAATTTTTATTTAAATAATTATTTTTCAATTTAAATATATTTTAAAATAAAAATAGATTCATAATACCTATAATAGTATAATTTAATTCATTGAATTCATTTTGTAATAACATTAAATACATAAAATTTTATTGAACCTTTTACCGTCTTTTACCCACCTTCTAGGCACATTAGAAATTTGCATAAAACGTAATTTTAGCACTTTTAGGAATTGAATTTCAAAAATCCTAGAGATAAGGTTGGAATCATTATGTAAACTGTGGTTTAATAGGATAAAAATAATTTTTGGTGAATAGTAACTTTGGAATTTTATTTACCATGGATAAAAGTAAATAAGTTAATTAAAGGAAAAAATGATATTATAATTACCCTAAATCATGCCTTAATTCTATTGGATAAGTTTATTTAGACCAAAATCAAACTTAGGAAAAAAATATGATCCTTTTTTATCTACTTGGATTAGAATAGGACCTTTATTATATTTTATTTAAAGAAGAGTTAAAATTGTTAAATTCAAATTTTAATAACTAATTTTTTTTTAATATAAGGTTATATATAAGATAAATCCGACTATAAAATTAATTAGAAATATAAAAAGATTTTTCTATGACATAATATTTTATTCATAATTTTTAGACATTAAATAATTAAATTTATTTATGACACAATGATGATGTAGTAATTACATTATCAATGAACGATTAAAATAATTGATATTATAAATATTAAAATAAACGTAAATTGAAACTTTTGAGGCCATACACAAATTTTATTGGTTAATATTACATGTTAGTGATGATTCAATGTATTTTTTTTGAATAATTTAGATTGTTATGACTTTCACAAAAACCAAATACTAAATAGTATCAAAACTAAAATAAATGAGTTTTTAAAACATATGTTATTTTATTAAATGATATAATACTCCTAAAAATATATGATTCATCCAAAGGACTTAGATAAGGTTATATATGTCATTAATGAACCACTTTAGGTTCTCTAGGTATTTTATTATATGTTTATTAACCATGTAATATAAAAATACAAGGAGACATGGGAAATGTTAAACCATTTTACCAAGAGGTAAATCTAAAAGATAAGGTTAATATAGTGACCTAAAATTTCCCAAAACATATTGGTTGAGAGTATTTCGACACATAAACACCTTTTACTCGAAATAAATCCATTTAGATCTATTAGAAACTGAAAATTATTTTATAATAAAATAATATTTCAAGCATTTTCTAAAGTGACCCTCACCTCTCTTAAAAAGGGTACTTCTCCTTCTCTAAAATTAACACCTCCAAAGCAATATTTCTCGGCCAAACCCTACTAAAATTATCTCCCAACTACCATAATTTAAACATTGATTCATTACATTGATCATCAATCAACCTTAAGGATCCCTTTTGTTCAAATCAAAAGGAAGCACCCGGAGAAGAGGTAATTATATCAACACCTCTTTCGTAGCTCTTTTCTTCTTCCACTTCATATTTATTTGTTATTTCCATACCAAAATAATAAATATAGTAAATTATACACAATTTTATGTTATTATAAACATGATACAACCATATTCATTATTCTATCCATCCTATGTATGAAAAAGTCACCAAACGTGTGTAGGTACAACATACTGTCTCCACGTTGTGGTGTAGTTTGTTATTCAACACTTCATTACTTGTATGGGTATAATACTGAGTATAATTGATGTAAATAATAAATATAATATGTTAATTATTTTGTATATATAATATAATATCCTATTATATACTATTTCAGCACTAATAGAATGAGATTTCTGCTCATGCGTACTTACGACTTACCGTCTCCATGATACGATGAGATTTTGTTCCCCATCATAACCATTCCATAATAATTTCCATTTAATGATTAAAAATAATGTTTAATAACATAATATAATTATGGATATGAATTAAATACATCCTATCCATAACAATCATGACTTATATAACAAAACATACAATGGAAAATGAATCATCTAACACTCGAAACAATGATACTACTGAAATAGTATTAAAAATTATTTAAAAATTATTTAACCATTATACATGGGGTTAAAGTCCCCCTAACTAAGGAAAAGTACAAGGTAATGGTTAATTTTACAATCTCCTTATTATCCAAGGTTTTTTGTACGTAAGTATCTACTGGGACTTCTTTATCATCCACATATGTGTTTCTTAAAAATGTATTTCTATTTTTTAATATTTCCTAGACTGTGGGTTAAAGTAATTTATAACTTTGTTTGAAATTTTATAAAAATTTTTGAGAGGAATATTTCCATTTTTTTCAAATAAGGTACTTTATGACCTTTTCAAAAAATTAAGGGAAGATTGGTTTTTTAACTTATACGGTGGGTGTGGCTATTTTCTACCATTATAACACCTTAGAAGCTTCCATTACAAGATTATAAGAAATTTTTTAAAATAAGTGATTTTTTTATAATTACATGAATTTTAAATGATTTCAAAAAAGAAATAGTTCTTATTTTATCTATGCCAACATTTTTTGGATTTTACGCTTGTTTGAAGTTGATTTATTTTGATACAATCTTCCATATTGTGTTGAAGGTTTTGTGATAGGTTTGGCTGTGGATGTGATATTTTTATACCATTCGTGGTTTATTATTAAATTGTTGAAATTTCAAATTCTAGATTTAATACGAATGCTTATATTATGTTTCAACCTTTTCATATGTGGAATGCATTGGACTTAGTAAGAAATGGGAGGGGACCGCTATAGCCCCTCGATGCATCGATAGGTCTCATGAGACCAATTGGTGTTTTGGAACAAGGCCTTGAATTTTTTTATTTTTAGTCTTGGCACGAGGCCTTTTCTATGTGGTTATGATGTCCAACATTATGTGTTCCATCGTTATGAAATTAGTTATTGAAATTAAATGTGATTATTCAACTAGTACAATATCTATGTGAATAATTAAATGGAATTATTTGATTTATCTTTTCCATATTATACTTATGTTTAAGTTTAATATGATTTGTTTTAGTCTTAAACATTGACTTGAATTTTTATACTTATTTATGATAGTTTCCGCTATATTAATATCCTTACTGAGTATATGAGCTCACCCCATTCTTATTTTTTTTCCAGGATGGAAAGAAGTATATAATGATTAACCTACAAAAATTGGATAAGGGATATGAGTGTGTTCAAAGGAGACACAATGTTGTTGATTTTCTATTTCATAATGTAATGTAAAATTTATGTATGTATCTAGTACTTCCAAGGCTACTAAACTGATCGGTCATTCATGACATAATCTATTGTGACTATTCCAATTTTATGTAATAATGCACTAACTCTGGGTAACTGGGGTCGGGGTGTTACAGTAACTCTAAGAAGAGGTTGCAACATGAAGAGAAATATTTATGATAAAAAAGTAATAATATACCTTCCAGGATTTTAGAAAGGTTTAACAATTTTCGAAGAAAAATATAAAATGTGAGGATTGAATATTCTTAATGAAATTATTTATGAATAACTATAACAATAATAGTCGACCTTGTATCAAAAGTAATCTTGGGATTTGTTTCAAAATAAAAGACCATTAGTGTTGGAAAAAATATGAAGGGTTTCATTCCATGAAAGAAGACTAATTTGGTTGAGAACCACAAGGTTATATTTCCATAAAAGATAATATAGAAGAATACATATCAAATTACTTATCTTTTTTACGGAATGATATAACCATGCATGTTTAATAAAGAAGAGGTATTGTCAGGAACATTAGAAATGATTATAGTCAAATAGAATATTATAATCCTACTTTATTTTTCCATTGTGATTATTTTTTAAAATTTATGTTTAAAAAGTCTTGTATTTTTTACCGTGGAAGAAAATTTATAATCCTAAGAAAATAAATAATGGTGAAAATTATAAAAACAAAATTCATTAGGCCAGGTGGAAATACAGAACATATTATCCACATTATTAGGTAAATAAGATCCTTTAAATCTGATAGAATAATAGATGTGTTATAAAGCAAAAATATATGTGAAATAAAGGGTATGCATTAAAGAGAAACGTATTTATGGGACTATAGTGAATAAAATTTCATTAATGAAAAATAATTTTAAAATAGTTTGATTTCTTTATATAAGTTTCACATCCAAAATGTTAGGAAATATAAAATAATTTAATAATTTCACATATTAAATGAATGGAATAATGTGATTTGAAAATGGGGAAGGCATTCAAATCATTAGATCATAGAAGGAAAATATTGGTGGAAAATACATGATTATTATAGACATGTTGGTAGTTGAAGGAATAAATCAAAATCACCATATTAAATGGTTATTTTGTGATATGGGCCTTGAAATCCACATAAGCACAAAGATTTGTTTTGTAAAATTAATACATAAAGAATTAATTATATAATAAATGTGATTGGTGGTAAATCTACACAAATTGATTAGGGAATAAATCACATTCTTTATTTATATATAAGTTGAAAAGAATTTATGGAATAAGAATATTTTCTATGTTATCTAGTTTAATTAGGATGAATTGATGAATAATTAATCTAAATTATATGTTAATAAATTCACACCCCTAACCATACTCATATGTTTAGTTTTGTAAAAAAGATGATATTATATGGAATGGTTGCATTCTAAAGGAAAAGAAGTTATCAAAATCGATAGAATTGGGGCATATTGATAATATTAGGTTGATAAATCCACAATATCTAGATGGATAAACATGAATTTTCCTCTTTATTAAGGTATATTAAAGAATAAAATGGATGATTGTGATTACTCAAAATACCAAGTTATTTACTTATAAATTCTGAGATTTAAGGCTTTATAAGAAATTACCTCGAAAAATATTCTAAAATTTATAATAGAAAATTGGATAGAATCTACTAATTTCCATGTGTAGGATTATATCATGGATTAAAATATTAGATTCTATGTTTCAATAGTAAGTACTCATTAAGTAAATGGATGTATGAAGAGGAGGAAATATAATCTTCAACACATAGATTGGAAAATGTTAACTGATAGAGACAAATAATATAGGTTTTGGAAGATGTTTTGAAAGTGTTCTATAAAAATAATAAATCTATATTGTTTCCCGTATATGGGAATTCCATATATTATATTTGAAATTGAATAAATCCAATATTTAAATATGACCATATATTTGGATTTAAGTATTTTATTCGTAATCATAATAAATATTTTAAAGATAAAATTTATTTCTAAGATAATTATCCTAGAAAAGGAATTTATTTCTTAAAAAATGGATTTCTAAGATCATAAAAAAATAACATTTCATTTCCATGGAAAATATCATATTTTATATTAGAAAGGTTATAAAAATCATAGTGAAACTATATAAGAGGTTATCAGTCCATAGAGATAACCAAGGTAAGAAGATTATTCAAATGAAAATAATAATATTGATCATATCGATTTTTAAATCTATTTCTTACTATAAATTCTTTAATAAGTTCTAAAATGGAAGAAAATCCAATATTGAAAACAAATGTACTCTAGAACAAACTCAAAGGATAGAAAATATGCATTTAATGAACCTATTTTTATATATAAGTAAAAATAACATCAAACTGGTTACTCAATATGAGAGCATGATAAAATTTATGAACAAATATATAGTAAAAATCAATAATGATTAGATATAGTATATTGTTTTAGGGTTTGAGTAAAAAAATTTATTGGATACAAAGGTATTTTTGTAACAAATTTAATAAATAAAGAAACATGATTATAAAAAAAATAAAATCTTGTATGTAATGGATCCACCCTAGTCAAATGTATTTATGTTTATTAGAAATTTTCTCCTATAGAATAGTTGGGGATGATCAAGTCATTCATGGATTTTATAGTCCAATGTGTGTGAACAACATTCCAAATGGATTTTAAATATATATTTTTGAATGATGTCCCTTATGATGATGTTTATATTATACAACAAGATTCCCTCCTCATTAATGTAGTTAAAAAAAGATATATAGATTGAATATGATATTGTATGGGTTGAAAAAATAACATGTTCCTTGTATTCCTAGAATCATTTCTATTTAAAGAATATCATATTTAAATATAGATTATTTGATCACCCTCGTTAAATGGAAACAAATTATTAGCCCAAGATAATAGTGAATATTTTTTTTATAACAAGATCATTGGAAGATTAGGTTAAAAAATTCAAGGAGATTATAGGATTCATTAATAAAAAGTTATATAAATTCATTATGAGAGAGTTAAACATAATGAATTTGTTTAAAATTAACTTACATGTTAGATTTTTCCAAAATTTGCAATTCATGAATGGGGTACTAAAAAGTTTTCATATAGAGGAATGAAAACCAATATGTAAACACCCATTGAAACATGATTGATAGTTTTCAAAGTTTAGGATAGAAATTCAAATAATTTTATGGAGTAAAATCAATTCATCATAATCCTATTATTATTTAAAATTATATGACCATAAATAATTGTTTCCACAAGTTAATCCATCAGATATAAATTTGATATAAAGGAAAGACACACACTATCAATGATATTTATACAATATAATTTCAAAGTAATGATTGAAATTAAAATTAATTTATATAGGATAAAAATAGAAATAATTTTTTGTGTTCATACATATCAATTAAGATGGACCATTAGATGAATGACTGTCAACTTTGTTAGGCATGTTATATCATGGTGGGATGTTTATTTCATGTAATAGAATGTGGAAAAATTACATCACATTATATAATTTTAAAGTGAAATACATTTCTTAGACTCAAGATTATACATATCATTTATGGATTATTTAGTTACATGATTACATATAAAAAATGAAGATTATACTATTGTAATTATATATGATAACTCATGTATAATAAATTTTGGAAAAAATTACATTATATAATTTGAGGATAATGTATATTGAGATCAAGAATCCCTTTATCAATAAGATAATAGAATAAGGAGTGGTGAAAATAGAGTATGTTTCAATACAAGATAATGTTTTTTAATCTATGTTGGTGGCAATATATAAGGTTATTTTATAGAATAATTAGTAATCTATTGGAATTAAACTACCTTCATCCACATAATGGACTGTAAAAATCCATTATACCATAATTGTTTTAATGTAGGTTTTGAGGAAGCCACCTATCACTTTTCTTGGTATCTAACTATAGGTATCTCTAAAATTACTACCTCAACAAGTAATCATTGGGTTTATTTATTCCATTTTCAACCCTGATGAAATGATCATTAAATAGAAATATTTAAAATTATAAAATAAAGTGGGATATATAATTAATGGGGGAATATAAGTACCCATGGTGGAGTCATATCATTTATATTCAAAAGTTTTAATGAGGGATATTTCATATAAAGGTATAGATGAAAACCAATATGGGTAATGTTCATCTTTAATATAGTAAAATAGTTTTCTGATGAAAAGAATTAATTTTACTCATGTTTCAAACAATGATAAATTCATATGTAGGATTATAGGTAAAAATTATTGAATCATTAAACTCAAAATGAAGAAATTATCATAATGTTAGGAAATTTCCATCTAGGACATTAAAGTGGCAAAATGAATAATATTTTTCCAACAAAACTAATGGGAAAGATTATTAGAGAAAAATCATTAATTTAAATTTTGGTTATGTTTTATAAAAAATTTAAAAAGACCCTTAAGATGAATTATATTGATATAATTCAATATATTTAATATATTTCACTAATATTAATATAAACTTATGGAGGTTTGATAAATATATTAAAAACCACACAATGGTTCGGTATACTAAACTATAGGTAGACCAGATAGTTAGTAAAATAAGTGAAGGGTTGAAGAAATTTTTTTTTGTCTAATTGATATCTTTAAATTCGAATACCCCTACCATGCTCAAGAAACAAGTTATAATTTAAACTATATTGATATTTGTATTTTTTTTATATCCCTTTCAAAAATGAGATATGAAATAATTACATAATGGATTGGAATTTTTTATAATGATAGATGAAAATATGTTAGTTAGAATGAAATTCTACAATTGTGGAAAATTATTTAAAATGAGATCTTGGGAGAAATTAATTTTTAACAGTCCATAAAGTATAAAACTATACAATTGTTTTTAAACTAGTTAAAATTTATGTTTTTTCATATTATCAATTTTAAATTATGGTTCCATATCATATTTCTTATGTAGGTCACCATTTTACATGTCTGGAACCGGATTATTGATGACTAAACATGGATTTGTCTAGGATATGATCATGGCATGGTTAAATAAATATATAAAAATAGAAATATAAAAATATTTCAAACATTTAGATGTGATTATTTACAATCAATTGTATAGAAAGTTAATATTTGATAGGAGGAACCGTATTAGTGGGGAACATATCATCCCATTGATTATATAACAGAAATTATAAATTGTAAACCCATAACACAACAAAGAGAGAACCATTTGAAACTTTAATAAGATGGTATAACATATATTTATATTATTCATTTGTATTGTATTGACAAAAAAATTTCATTGTCTAAATATATATATAATTTTAAAAATAATGAGATCTATTTTAGTAGAGAAATTTATTAAATATGAATGAATTAAATTTATATTAGAAATAAAAAATAAAAAATGGGACTATTAGAAGAATTCATATACTTTTATAAAATTAAAAAAATAAATTCAGTACATCAACATGATGAATATTTTAATTCACATCAATATGGATGTTCAAAGATAAAAATTGACATCAATTATGTAATTATTATCCTTATTTTACGATATGTCATATCTAGTTCACTCATAATTTTTTATTCACCATAACTTTTAAATATATAATTTCTCATTGAATGGTGTGGTTAATACATCTAAAAGGAAAATAGAAAATAGAAAATGAAAAATAATTATGCTTGGTGAAATTAGTACACTAGTATTTCAAAGAGTGTATAATCCTTGGACATTGACCTATGTTGGTAAAGAAATTAAAAAGAGAATTTCCCTCTTAATGAATTGTTAATTATACAAGTTAGAAGGAACAAAAACTCTAACTAAATTTAAGAATAAGATCATTAAAAGGAAACAGTTTATTTAATATACAGATATTCACCTCCCACAAAACAACCATCCTTAATGGATCTAACATTTTCATTCACTACATTAATCCAATATAGTATATGATTGTAATATTTACTAAAGAGATCATTATATGGGTCCATTTGTTTTCATGAATATATTTTTTTCATATTAAGACTCAAACAATTGTAGGTTTACATTATATCCTTATTAAAATCAAATTAATTATGAATTAAAAATTTATTCCAAGTCATTAATGTAAAATTATTATTAAATAACAAATTAAGGATAAAAATATATAGTAATATGAATCTCTATACGTAATTTGATATATAAATCTCCCAGAACATCAAGATAAACCATGAATACAAAAATAATATGATAAAAAATTGTTTATCACGAATTCAAATCATTTAATTAATATATATCATTGTATTTTTATTGAGTATAGAAGTTGCCTATAATCAACTTATGTAAAGAAAAATATCTAGAAAACTTGATTGTGTCCATCACTACTATTTATTATAGTGACTAGATTAACAAAATGCTTCTCACAACCACTACAACAACCATGGTGTACACCTAGGGAGATATAAATGGATTTTCCATTAATAAGAATTCCCCTTATATACTCATTGGTATCATAGTCATCAACATGAATGTATTTAATTCCTTGAGATTCCAAATAGGTTTGATGGATAACATTCTCTATGAACTATAAACATTATGCTTTCTAGGTGCACATGGTAGAGAAATATGACCAATTGTTCTTAAATTCTTCTGCTGGATCACCTCAGTCATTACATGGATCAAATTGAATATTGATGACTCAGATTCTACTATGATGAAACCCTATTGATGTATTGGTTTATTCCATACCCATATTTTCTTAATTAAAGGATAATTATTTCATCACATCACAATTGGAATCTCCTTTGAGGATTGACATTATTCCATGATCAAATCTACCAAGGAAATGTGATTGGAACTCTATTTGGATTGAATCAGACTCAAAGATGGCTCTTGAATTCTTGAGGACCAAAACCAAGAATATTCCAGGGAATGCTTTCCCACACTATATTTAATGTCTTCAATCCAATAATCACCCCATATTGACTGTATCACATGCCTATAGGGAGGGAAACCATGCTTTGGATGCATTTTCACAGTGAGTGATAATGAAGATGAGATCAATATGTCCCTTTTGGATTCATGAATACTTCCCATCATAGGTTGATGTAAATATGTAGTGTCTCGTCCACTTACAACTTTATAAAACCCCCTGTAATTCATGGTCCATTAATTTTATGTTTTTCTTAATAAATATAAGGATTTTATTTATCCATATCCTAAAAGTTTCTTAGTAGTAAGGAATATTCACTTATAGAGTAGATGTTTGGCGGATTATTATATCAATATGATACAATAAATATATGTTTATTGTGTTTAAGAGACCATGGAATATCTATGTTAAAATCCATAACTATGTTTTCCTATATTCATTTGGGAAATGGTAATAGTTTCATTAACTCATTTTATTTTGTGTATTATGTATTAACATTAGGTAATAAAAAAATATTCTTATATATTTCAAAATTCAATTCTTTATGTTATCCCAAAAAAGTACTCCAAATTATATCTATATTTATTTTCATTTATGGATTATATTAAATAGTGAGAAAGATTTTTCTTTTAATAAATCCTTTTTCTATCTTAGTCATTGATGACACACATAATAATTCTCCAAAACATTTGAATCCATTCTAATCAATATTAAATTCTAGGATCCAAAACATTTATATTTTACCAAACTTTTTTTAGTTTTATAATATATTGTTTCAATATATTTATTTTTTCTTATACAGATGGATATGAAATAATACATTAAATATATAAATATATCTTTGAAATTTTTATTTCATAATAAATTATTTCATTTCAATTCATATTTGAAATTTTTATCTTCCTTATTGATAAAATTGTTTTATTTTTAAAATATTGAGAATATAACACATTTTAAATCATCACACATTGCTAATGTGTTGAGTAATTATTATCCAATATTTTCAAAGACCATAATCATTGTTACATGCATATCTAATTCTATGTGAATATATACTATAATGATTTTATTATATCTATATATATCACACATCTATCTATAGAGATAAGGAGTCCAAATATTAAATTATTAAATCATTATTGTTAACTCCAAATCTTACTTCGGATTAATTTTCTTATGTCTCTATAGTTTTTATGAATAACATGATGTCAACTTATCATTTTTAACTAGAGAAAACTCTATTAAATATTTAAAGTAATGTTAGATATCACAAATTCTTATCCTATTATATTTACTGTGATTACAATTATACTGATTAAAAAATTTTGAAAACCCTAGAAACATTATTTACATTTTCTTATCATGAAGAACTATATATATATCTATGGTAACATTTTTAGTATCTTAAATAGTCATGATTAATCTGACAAAAATCATCCATAATACAAAGATGACTATAGAAAACTATGATACATTTTCAAAAGTAGTTTGTAAAAGTCATTACTAAATATTTATTTTAATTTAAGGATTTTCAATTATTGTTTTCTTTTGATTATATTTGAATATATTTTCATATTCATTATTAACCACTCACAATTTAAAAAAAATATTTTTTATGATTCTACGACACAATAAGCATATTCAAATATCATTATTATTTTAATTTTTATATTTAAAGAATATTTTTCATAAAAATAATAAAACAATTTTCATGTTAATATACGAAGTATATATTCATTAAATACGTGTTGATTTTTAGAGAATTTTTTAGCCGAAGTGTAATTAAAATGCACTCATAGTAACTATATTTTGGGTGGGTGATATTTTTTAAAATATATCCATTTTTACCATTAGTTGACAATGTTCTAAATAATGACACACCTTTATGATATATTTAGAATTCATTAATATACGGTTAAGGATATAAATCATCGATATTGATCCTAATGAGAACATAATAGTTAATTGAAATAGGCAATAACTAATCCTTCCTCATTTAATTGAAGACCACTGAACTCTATAGTGATTCAAGAGACCATTAGAAATTCTTATAAAAAAATCTCATTTTAGTTTCTTCTATAGTTTCCTCAATTATATTTTTAGTATTATGTAATCTCACCTATATATTTAAAGTGTGACATATATATATCTTGTCTTGACAACTATACCTTTTCATCTTAGGGATAACCAAGAAACTATTCAAGGAATAAATATTCATAATAAACACATTTCCAATATTTATATTTTCTTTTATGTCTAACACCCATGAGAAATGTGTTTATTAAATATATAATAAGAAAATTATTAACAATAGAGTTTCATTAGTTTTTTTCATTCTAATTACATATATAAGAAATATTGAAATTGTTTATTATTATAATTAAAATTTATTCCTGATGTTCCTTAGATCAATGTAGGATCAATTAGAGGGGAATGGGTGAATTAGTGATATATTTTATTTTACATAATTTTTTTAACATTTTAACAAAACATTTCTTAACCTATGAAAAAATGTTAGAGTTATGAACCAATCAAATATAAATCCCATACTCACCATTTGTATGTAACAAATATAATGACAGATCATCACATAATATTTATATGGTTAGATACAAAGTATTACTCTTTACCATGTTGGTTATTCCCTTCTACATGGATTCTTTTACTATCACATTTCAGGATTACAAAGACCCATAAAGTAATTTTTTACCATATAGTAAGCATTCCATTAGCTAAACCTTGTTCTTCCACCAAATAATAAACTCTTCTACCATGACTAGTTATACCCCCAAATCATCTAACTACATCCTCTTTCATTATAGTAGGCTATACCCCAATCCAATAATCCTTTTTAATAATTGTTTATACCCCCCAAATACATGACCATTATTTATTATTTTCTTATACAATGTATAATGATATTATATTCCCCCAAAAGCAAGTTAGATAACCATTACATGCATAAAATCTTCATTTTTTTCAACAACTATCTAAAATATCTACATTTCTTGAAACTTAATCCTACAATTTGAAACACCAAGATATATTAAATCTAAATATTTCAAAATTTACTAAAATATTTCAGTGAAATATTCATCTAATAAAATCCATCTGTATTACTCTTTTTTATGACTCCTTCTAATTGGAATCCATCTGATGCATTTCACTACACTTCAGTTCAACATGATCTATTTGATGAACCTCCATCTGATGTAATCTGTCTGATGATTCTATTCAAATTGAAGCAAGTTAATTATAGTACACCTCCAACAGATTAGAATGAGTAAGATCTCAATTATATATTATCCCTTCACATCCTCATCGGCAGATAATTCTTCATCCATTGCAAGCTCTTCTCTGTCTGATGAAACTCAGTTTGATGGAACTCTACTTAAACTAGTTTGGAAAATTTATTGCAATGTCATGGAATAAAACATAAATAGTTCATCTATATTGATTATAAACATTGTTTTAATATATATTCATACCATACCTTCACCCCCGTTTATAGTTTCACTTCAATTAGATTGGGTAGAAACTCATATTTTTTTCATTTCTTCATGTAACATTTAATTTTGAAGATTTATATCAATTTTATTTCACTCGGTTCTTATAAAATCTTATAGAATATTATTTAGGCTTATTGAAGTTTCTTGAATGATCCACCTTTATTTAAACTTCATTAAATATAGTGTAAAATAACTTCTGAAAATACCCTTAACCTTGATATATAATCAAACATTGAATTTTCAACTTTGAAACATCATTATTAAGGACATTTTTTTAAAAGATCCTTATAACTCCTTTTTATTGTATATGTATATCAATTTTCATCATTAGGACATCTATATATTGTGTATGTATACCTATTTTCTCTATTTTTTCTTCACCGTCAGATGGTATATCTTCAGCATTATTTCGTTCAATAGACTCTGAAACATTTTTCATATAAAGGAACTCCATTTTAGTTTTTCTATACTAGAAAAGCTCTACCCAATTTTCACAAAATATATTTTTCTAATGAAATATCATATCCCTATATGATCATTATTCCTCAGACCGATGGTTCTTTATACTTCTCCTCATATGAAATCTATGATGGATGACTCAGTAACCTTTTATCTGATCATTAAGCATTAGAAGCATAGGCTAGTATAACTTTAATAGATTATTAATTTGATGGAATGATATACCTTAGTCTAATGTTTTTCCTTCCGATGAAACTCAACATCATTTCAAAAAATATATACCCTTCTCTCAATAGAGAACCAATACATGTCTCCATTAGTTGATATCTAAAATATTCATCCATTGAAACTTTATTTTGTCATTTTGATAGAACTATAACCATTTTAACTTAATAGAAATCACTATTTTATATATTATGTAGCTTAAAAATATTCCTTCAATAAATTATAACTTCTCCAACTTTATGGTCTGATTATTCTACAAAAATTCTCTTAATGTTCAACCTTTTTATAACTGCATATCAAAATATTTTAATGTTGAGCTCAAAAAATTCCTCATCTATTTGCATTGTCACTTTTAGAATACATCCATCATCTAATCATCATTTGTAAAATAAAACTTTTATCAACCAAAATATCATCTGAAACATAAAAATCTAAAAATTAGACCTCTATCTAATAAGAACTTTTATATATGGTCTTTCTAGTAACACTATTCTTCTGGCTCAGTCCTCCACTTTATTCACATTTGTATATCCCCCTATTTGTATATATCTCTTTGAAAAAATGTATAAAAACCTTAATTGAATCATGATTAAATTCATGAAGATAGGAAATTTTAAAAATGGGTTATCCATATATGACTTGTTAAAAAACATTCTTAAACTCAATAATGAATTTTTCTTAAAAATCCAAAGGAAATATTATTATCATTCATAAAGAATGTTTCCTACATAACTTTAGAAAAATCTTCTCTAAACATTCCCAATAAACACATGCTGACATATTCAAAAAAATGTTACCAAAAACACTTTTTTATTACAATATATTATAAGATATTGACCTTCCATGAGACATATCATACTCATTTTTCAAGTATTCTTTTACCCTTGTTTTTTTCGTACTTTGGTCGAGACTTTAATAAGGGTTCTTTTTTATGAATTTTGAGAATTTTGGAATCCCATGGGGTTGTGCATCGTTGGCGTTAGGTTAGGTAAAACTATGTTGTTTTCCCCGAAAAAATGTGCACCCCATTTCACACCAACGAAAGGGGGCATATGGTTTGACCAAACCATGCAACCAAACCAAAATCCAAACCATAAACCCTTGGGCATAGGGGGTTTCCATGATTAGTTCATAGTATTTCAAACCATGTGGCCATCCCATGAAAACTATGCACCACAGGAAATTGTGGGAACATGGTCAGGGTGTATAGTTTTTTTAACCATATATCCCATCTAGGAAACCATGCACGCAAAGTCTTAAATGCCTAAAAAAATTTAACTAAAAATGTATAAACTTCATATTTATATCCCTAATCACCCCCACTTGGCTTAATATGATTTACTTTTATTTTGGAGGATCCTAAGAGGATCCCTAATCTTCTCAATCACCTTTAATTTTTAATGAAATATCCAGTGGAATAAATTGACCTCTCATTGGTATGCAATCTCTTCCTTGATTAGGTTCATATATCTCCCATGTTTCTCTCTCTTTGGAGAGGTATGAATCCTCCAATTGTTAATGGTCAAGATCTATATCTTTATTGATATTGTTTCATTGGATATTGAATCTATGTTTTGATGATAGATCTTATTTTCTATTGTGATTTATGTTGTTCTACCTTGAATCAAGGACCTAGGTTTGGTAGAAGTTCATCAACGATGCTAAGGTAGATGGTTTATATGATAATTACCATTATCTTGATAATGATCTTTTGTTGTGGTTTTATCATTGAGTTTCCATGTTGTGAAATTAATTTTAAAATTGAAAATTTAATTGAATCCCCAAGATTTTAAATACCGTTCTCATATCCCATTGAATCAATTGATGATAATGAGGTTGGATGTGATGAAAACTCATGCGGTGTACCAATTTTCTTTGAAATGATATTTATCAAATTAAAAAGGTTAATTATAGGGTTTATGAAATTAAACCATTTTTGAATATGTTGGGATTTTAACATGTTATAAATATTTCTTTGATTAAC
This sequence comes from Viscum album, assembly GCA_963277665.1. Classification (NCBI taxonomy): domain Eukaryota; kingdom Viridiplantae; phylum Streptophyta; class Magnoliopsida; order Santalales; family Viscaceae; genus Viscum; species Viscum album. The sequence continues at coordinate 459,380,280 of OY728163.1, read as the reverse complement.
CTTGAATAGTAAATGAGTTATGAGATGATTCATGGTAATTTTGTTAAAAGGTTAAAGGGTTGAAATGATGTTAAAGATGATGATTGATAAATAAAATGGTGAACCATTTTGGGAATGGTTGATAAAAGGGTTATTAATATTGAACATATATTTGTATACGTGAAAAATGAAATGTGGGTGTTGGACAGATAGTCCTCATCTATGGGAGGCTAGACTGATGCTCCATGACCCTAATTCATGCATGAGAATTGGTATTAGACTGATTCTCCAAGTACCCATTTTTTTGTACTAGAATGATGATCTAAGTACTTTTGATATTGTTGCTGGAACGATACTCTAAGTACGTAAGATAATGATGTTGGACAGATGCTCCAAGTATCCAAATATTGGTAGTTGGACCGATTCTCCAAGGTACCAAGATGAAATTGGAATTAATGTGAATAATGAAATCCCATGAAATGATAAAGTGTAAAATCCATATAGTTTATGGTTCAGACTCCAACATGGGTTAATGTAGTTTTGATTATCTTGGGTGTCACCATCAACCTAAGGTCCAATGTGGTTAACTAAAGAATCATACATGCTAAACCTATTCACTTTTATCATATTGTATTTTATTATTTATACCAATAAATACACTATTATAGATTTTATATTTATTTTTATGTCATTGGTGTTAGACTATTGAGTTATACTCACACCCTACTTGGGTTGCTGAATGGTACCAAATTAGAATTCATGTTTTTAGGTTTGGATTAGAGAAACTTACCTATGTTAGAGGACTGAGTTGGGATTTGGGATGGAGCATGGATATGGGAACTAAGAAAGTTGTTTAGACCCGATTGGGAGTATTTAGTTGTCTTTATTTTGGGTTTACTATTAACACTTGACACATATATGGAATCAAATATATACTACATTGGTTTATGTTCATTTCCCTTTTTTTGGGATTCTTCATGTGATGCTTGGTATTTATTGGTTCTTGTTGTTGTTTTTATTATTATATTGATTTATGTTATGGATTACTTTGATAGATAGGGTAGAGTATCCCCACATAACATATTAGACCCTAAATTTTAGTCAAAAGCCTCTAGTATATGGGGAGGCATGCTTGAGGCCATGTAATGAACTGGATTAAAGAATCATTATATGGATCCCTGGTTGGCACATTACAAAGTAGTATTAGTGGAGGTTTTATTTTGGTTATTTTACAATTTGGGAAAGGTATATTGAAGGCTATAATGATTCAAGCCTTGGTTATTGTATCATTAATGGTAGTATTTAACACATGGGTGGGGGAAACCCAAGTACCCAAGGTGGGGATTGTTTTTACTGATGTTTGTTGTTAAGATTGAATGTTATTTCATTTTGGGAGATATAAATTTTGTGTGATTTCTATGATTTTACACTTTTCTTGAAATAGCATGATAGTTGAATATGTATGAATTATTCTAGGAACAAAAGGATATACGTGACATGAATCATTTTAGTCACACATGAAAAAGAAGGTAATGAGTGATTTGTGGGATAAGAAAATAAGCTTCTTTATATGTGCGATTTAAAGAAATTGGGCCAAATAATGAATTTATAATTTTTAAAAGATGTTGAAATGTTGTAATTTGAAATGGTTAAAAAGGGTATTTAATGGTGAAATAACAAATATGAAAGTTTATTACCCTATGTTATTCATGTTTCAGGTAAGGGATGGTTTAGGGTAGTGAAAATGACACAATTTTGACTATAGGGCCTTGTATGTGGGATGATATTTTATAGATTTATATGAATATATCTTCTTTAAATGTGTAAATGATGTGTTATGTGTCCTAAAATGTGTCAATGGGATTGTAGAGACAGGCCTCCATGGTGATGCTTGTTGGTAGGGAAATAAGAGGATATTGTTGAGAATATTCCTCTAGTAGTGGAACAAGAAGCCTTGATAGTTATAGGTGAGGGGAGGAAGATAAATGTCATGAAAAAGTAACTAATTTTATATAGTTAATGTAATGAGACCCAGGGGATGTATGGAATATGTATGATCTGACCCAAGAGTTACAGTTATAGCACTCTCTGATATTCACCAAAGAGGATAGACCTAATGAAATTTTGTTTTGTATTGATTATATCTAGAAAATCATATATCATTTATAGACTCATATAGAGAAAAGTGTAAAATTACCAGTCTATATGTTATGAGTACCAGCAAAGAATTAGTGGGATATTAAGTCTTTATATGAGTAGTTGGTGAGAATTCCATGGAATAAATTCCTAGATGGTTTTCTTGAACACTTTTACCCAGAGACACTGATATAAGATAGAGGAAAAAGTGTATGTAGTTGAACCTGGGAATAATTTTAGTGAATGTATATGCTGGAATATACAACAACTTGTTGCGATTTGTCCCAGTGTTGGTAGGAGATGAGGAAGCTGTGAAGATATGTTTTTAGGATGGACTTAAATGTGATATTAAGTCCCAAGCTAATATCTTCTAATTAAATAAGTATTATGAGGTAGTTAATCTGGAAATCATTTATAAGTGTAAAATAAAAGATGTTTATAGTGGAGGAAATTTGATTTATACTAGTTTATTAGGAGGTATGTTTTCTTAGGATAGGAAGCACGGTTATGAGAACTTTTCCAGAGAAATGGAAATTAGAGTAATAAGGGGGAAAGATCATTTACTTAGGGAAGTAATAGAGTTTTCTTACACCAATTTGATAGGATGGGTCCCATTCATAGTGAGTTTCCCCATACTTCATTGGAGTGATGAAATTTCAAAAATATGGTGTACTTATATAGGTTTTACCAGAACTCTTGATAGAAGAGAAGTGATGGAGGACCTAGGATGACTTATAGCATTGTAAAGGAGTCTTACACCCTATACTAGTCAGTTAGTTGGAGTACTACAGTCCATTTAGGTTGAGGTAGTAGACATGTTTCTTTACAGAAATATCACTTTTATCAATATATTAGTGAAACATAGGGGACACAAACTAGATCACATGATATAAGGACTTTCCAGTTACATGTAGTTCAGCCTGCACTTGATGATAGCGAGGTTGGGCCATCGATAGTCATAGGTACAATTATCATTGTTTATAAACTTATTAAATATTTATTTTATATAAGAGCCTCACATTATTTTATATCTTCTTGTGACCCCCTGATATTTTTTTGAAATTTTTCTCGTCAAATAATTTTATAGATTGCGTTGCACGCAACAACGAGTTTAAATGGACCGTATGGCACCAGTAATATAAAATGATTACTATAACCTAGAAATTAAATTGGATAGAATAAATATGAATAAATAACTTATGAAATAAATTTAATTTTCTAACTCAATATGAATTTATTGGTATGTTCTTAGAAAATAATTACACAATTTTTAGTAAAATCACTTAATTCTTTAAAAATACATTTTCTTCAAAAATGAGTTTATAATCTTTTTATGAGTGAATATTAATTTTACTAAGCTATGGTAAATGTATTTGAGAAATTTTTTTTTTGAATTTTTCATGTCAATTTTCCCTTAAAATTATTTTTTTTGTAATTTTCTAATTTTATAAGGAATAGTGAAAATACTGATTTTTTTATTGAAAATTTTATTTTATTTTAAAGTCTTTATAAGGTAAAATTATGTTTTGGATTAGTTTTAAATATTAATTATTAAATTTTAATGTAAAATAATATAATTATGGATTTTGAAAAGGATTTTATACATGAATTTACAATAAAAATATTTTATGTTTTAAAAGGTATTTTTTCCAAAAAAACTATTTTTCGTGTTGTTTTAATGATATTTTTAACTTAAATTCTGAAAATTGTGTGTTTGGAATTTTGAAAAATATATATCAAATTTAGAATCATATATTAAAAATTTAGTTAAGATTTTCCTTTTATTTTTTATCCAATATAAATAGTAACTTTGGTAAATTCTATTACCACAGTAAAGGTTAAATTGGGTAATTTCAGTTAATAATAAAATGATTAAGACTATAAAATGACCCCAAAACATGACAAAAAAATTATTTGATGAATATAATTCCACCCTAAACACTCAAGGATTTAAATTAAGTTGTTTAATAAACAATTTTCTGGGAAAAGTACTTATATAATATATAAATTAATGAAAGTCAAAAAATGTCACTTTCTTTGTCTTAAATAAAACTTATTTGTCCACATGGAAAATACATGTGTTATGAACGAATATAAATTTAACTTATTAAATTAATAAACACATATTATTAATATAAAGTTATTTTTGACTTTTTGGGCCATATATATGAGATCATGATATTTATAATATTTTATTTAATAAAAATTCAAATATGTAGCATTCATGTTTTAAATTATGTATCATTTTTAATATAGGGTTAGAAACAATATATATTAGATTATAGATATTTTTATTAAAAATAGAAGATTTATATTATTCATGGTATTTTATCTCTAATTTTTAATAAAAAAATACATATATTAAATAATTACACAACACTGATGTAGTAATTATTTTATTAATGGAAATATTAAATAAATGTAATGAAACATATTAAAATAAATATATTTTGAGATAATTAATGTGATAAAATAATTTTATATATTATATTAACCCCTTATGGATATAATAAAACATATTTTTTCTAATTTAATGTGTTATCTTGATATTTTTAGAATTCCAAGTAATGAATAGTGTCAAAAATGACACTAAGGATATTTTATCAAAATAATATTTTATTAAATTATTTAAAAATCATAAAATATATTTAAAAATACAAAATAATTATAATATTGTATAAAATGTTATAAATTTTTTATTTAAGGTCTAATTTACACCACATAAGTAAAAACTACAACCTTTTAATATTGAAAAATTTGTTACTATAGTTAAAATTAAAATAAGTTAACCATGTGCTAATAAAATTAAAATATTTAAACTAATACCAAAATGTATCTAAAATATATTAGTTTGTTATATTACAAAATTATTTCATATTATCTTATAATTCATGTACTTATGATGGTATTTTTATTGAGATTGAATTTATTATAAAATAATATTTTCCAAAATTCTGAAAGTGCTCCTCACGTCAATTTTGAAAGGAAACCTCCTACCTCACTTATTCACATCAAATTGAGCATTAAATCTGTAATATCCCCTAATAATTTATCTTTTACACTTCTTTGGACACATTATATAGGCTTTTCTCTTCTCAAAATACCAACCCTAGTGTCCCTAGGAGGAGATCTATAGAAAGATCACTAAAGAAGAGGTAATCATCTTTACCGACTTTTCAAGTCTATTTATTATTCTAATACCTATTCCTATTTTGTTTCAATTATAAATTAATAAATTAAGTATAATTTATCCTATAATATGTTATTATGATTATGTAACAACCATATTCCAACTTGTATCCATCCTATTAAAACTGAAAGCACCACGCGTGCATATGTACAACTTATCATCTCTACACCATAGTGTAATCTGTTTTTTTCATTACCACTTTACATGAATGAGTATAATTATTGAAATAATATATATATATATATATATATATATATAATAATTGTGAAATTATATTAATATATCATCTACTTATTTTCCCTTTCACCATTAGAATAATAATACCATCACTCGTGAATGCATACAACATACCATCTCCATGACGCGATGCAATTCATTTTCTGTGTTAAAAATTGAAGAAATGTTATTTAAATGTATATAATGAATAAATATGCTATATATTTTCTTAATATAATTCTGGTTATTACATAACTATATCATTTTCAAAATAATTGGGCCTTATATGACAAAATATGAATAGGAAAATGAAGTAGTTAACACAAAAAATAAGGGTAATAACAAAATATTATTAAAAAATGGATGATAAGATGATATAAGAGAATTATAAATGATATTAATTTTTTTATTATTAGTATAAATGAATAACATTATTTAAACCATTATATAGGAGTTACAGATATGTATGAAGTAAATCAGACTTAAGATGAATGTTAATTTCACAATCTCATTATTATCATGGAATATTTATATAAATATCTACTAGTTAATATTTATCTTCAATGCCATTGTTTACTAAAAATGTTATAATAATTATCTACAACATTACTTTATAATTTTTTAAATTCATTTTTACACATTTGTGAATTTTTACTAAACTGTATGAAAATAAATTTTTATAATTTTTCAAATGAGGTACATTGTGTCTTTTCTGTAAAAAATATGAAATGATTTTTTAACTTATATGAAATGAACATATTTATTTCTATCATAACACCTTAAGGTCTTTAATATTCCTTTATATTATTACAAGGTTTTTTTAAAAGAAAAAGGTTTACTTTATGTTTTCAAAATGGAAATAATATTTTCTTCAAGAATTATTTCAAGTGATATTTCAAAATCATTTTGCATCTAGGATATTGTTATAAGATTTTACTTATGTTTCACTGGGTATTCGATCCAATGATAAATTAATTATTATTTATTTTAATATTTTATTTTTATAATGGAATGATTTTTATACATTTTTTTCCATGACATTTTATGAAATATTTATGAAACCCATTTTTATGGGTTCTAATATGATGAATGATTTATGTTCATGTGGAAAAAATTTGTATGGTTTTAATTATATGGTGGGAGGGACCAATATATCCATCCAATGAATTAGGTAAATATTTACATATCATGAGGTAGACAGGACATGAATGGGATGTAAACCTTGTCCAGTAATAGAGGACTGGAATGTGGAGTAAACCTGGTTCAGAAATATAAGGATGAGATGCAGAGTTGAATTGGTTTAGTAAAAGACTTTGTCTACTATGATATACTTGTAAATGAGGCTTGAATAATAGGAAAATTATTTTCTATTCATTTATGTATACCACAATCTTAGGTCTTATCTTATACTCCCATTAATTATATTCTTTAAAATTATTTTCTTATAAAATTCCATGATTTATTTTATAACTCAATATTATGATCCTTGATACGTAGGATATAATTTTCAAAAGTTATTTTCGTGTTTTTTTCATTATTATTATATTTTCTCCCTTGATTACCCTTACATAGCATCTAATCTTACTATTATCTTATTTTTCTTTTCCCCATGATATGAAGAATTGTATTAAGTAAGATGTGTAGAAAATAGTTCGAGTTTTGAATGAAAAAGATGTAGACAAAGTAGAGGTTTTACGAATTAGTTGTTTATGTTTTCGAGATTAGAAATACATTAAACCTATATGGTTATGACATGGTTTTTTTATATTATTTAATAAATATTATTCTATTTATATTTAATATCTATTTATTTAAAGTAGGGGCCATTATAGTTGTTATTAGAGAAAGGATTAGTTTACCTTTTGAAACATAGATGAGAAAACCTTATTTTGAACCCTAAGTATGAGTATATTTATAATATACAATCATATAGTTTTGGTGATGATCATAAATAACCTAAGATAAATCCATATATTTTCTGAATTAAAATTTTACAAGTAATTTCACTTCATTATGTTGTTTTTCGTATTTGATTAGTGTTTCTATCATAATTATTTTTAGTTTTAGTCAATGATGGGGACCCAAAAGAACCTTGTTAATTATAAATGTAATGAGTAATGAAGTAATTTTCCTCATGATAAATAGAATGTTATGGGAGATAGAATGAAAAATCAGGTTTCTATGCTCACACAACTTTCTCAAGATATTAATCATGCTATATTTCCAAACAAGAAAAGGGGGGAACAAAATTTTGTTAATTAATTCATGAGTCTACGCTCACCATATTTTAGTCAGTTTTTTGATCCATTAGTGGTTGATAAATGGATAAGTACCACTAAAAATATTTTTTTGGTTCTCCAATGTTTATAACATGAGAAATTATTTTTGGCAGTCTATCATTTGAAAGGAAAAGATGATTAATGGAATCTCATCAAGAATATAAGGGAATAAGATCAAATTGAATCCCTAGAATGAGATGAGTTAAATAACATATTTTTAAATAATTAATTTCCTTATATTATTAGAATTAATATAGAGAATGAATTTCTTGAGTTAAATAAAAGAATAATGAATCTATTGGTACATACGAAGAAAATTCTATAGGACATACATGCCAGGATTCTGGAATTATTATCCAACATGAGAGTAAGGTTGATAGACTATTCAATAGATTAAAACCAAGTTTCCTAAGGGAATTATCCATAAGGTACTTTAGTAGCAATAAGGAAATCATTTTATTTGATATCAAGGTTGATATGGAGATTGGAGTTACCCATCAATATTATGGGTCGATTAGAAGAGAAAAATAGAATTCAAGGAAAAATATAAAAACCATAGTGAAAAGATGATTACATTTACTTTAGGATCAAACTGTGGAAAGAAACCGAGAGGAAGTTTTCTTAAGGGGGCTAGTTAATGTTTAAATTGATGGAAAAAAGTTCATTGGGAAATTTATTACAGATGTAGTGGGAAAAAGATTACCAATGATGAGAATAAAAAAAGTCTACACAGAATGAACCTCCCACACTTCGATGCCTAATGTTCAAGGAAAATAGACATTATGATAACTAATTCCTAAATCACAGGTCTATTAATGATGATCAATTTAAGAATCATCTTAAGGACAAAGAAAAAGAAAAATCCCATGAGATCACAATTGGCGATGTGGAGTAAGATAATGAAGTGGTGAAATGTTCAATTACCATCCATTATAAAGAATATAATGTTTTATTTGATTCTAGATCTACCTAATATTTTAATTCTAATTAATTTTCTAATGAAATCACTATATCAGCTCAACAATTAGATGTTGAGTTAATGGTGAAAACTATGAGTGACACAATAGTTGGACCAAAATTTTATAATTTTTCTCTAGTCGAAACTTGTGGGAAATTACATCTTGAAAACATGTGATACTTCCATTAGTTTAATTTGATGTGATTCTTATCATGTATTAGATTTCACTATATGAAACTCATATCAGTTTCTGAGGAGGGGATGTCACATTTCATATTTTTAATGATTATATTATCTGTTAGGTCCACAAGGTTGAATACCCTGAGAGGGGGGTGGATTAGGGTAAAACTAATTTAAAATTAACCCTTGTTCTGATCTTGTTTCACGGTTAAGCAAAACACTCTTCTCTCTCTTTCCTGTTGCACAATTTAAACAGAAATTAAAGCAAGCACATGACACAAAAATTTTACTTGGTTCACCGCTAAGGGCTATGTCCAAGGAGCATACGCCGACAAGTTTCCAGTCGTACCAAATTCCACTATACATCACTAGCTGTGGATTACAATGTTCGGGTACAGTCACTCTATCCCAGGCTCACTGCCTTTGCAAGGTTTAGGGTCAGCTCACTGCTTTCCCAAGGGTCACTCCCTATTTCTCTCTCTCTGGATCACTGCTGATGGAGAGGATCACCTTCTTCCTCTTCCTAAGCTCACTAATCTAGAAGGGAATCCACTCACAGTTTATAGACCTTTAGGTCTCTTCACTTGCATGAATGCACGCATCCTCAACTGTTGATATATTCTCTATTAAAGTCCAACGTTCATCCACTGATTAATACCCCTTTGCCTCTTAACCACTGCGAAATTCCTTTGGGAACACCTTCTAAAAGAACCCTACTTCGCAAGGCTCCCAATTTCACGAAGCTCAAACAAGCCTTCATGAAGCTCCTGCCTTTTCGCGAAGCACTACCACGAAACAATAGCACAAAGCTCAATTTACTGCAGAGAAACTTCCCTCACGAAGCTCACTGAGCCGACACGGAGTGTGCAACTTTCGCAGAGCTACAATAGCCGCCGTGAAGATCTTCTTTCACAAAGCACATAGGCTACGCGAACTACCTTCGCGAACCGAGAGCAAATGATTTTCTCTGAAAATTCTCTCTTCTTCTCTCGAGGGGGTCAACCTGTATTTATAGGCGATTCCACCGACCCTCGACCCTTCTGCGCGAAGTCAGCGCCACGTCATCGCCTATCGTGAAGATCTGAAGTTTCCGCCAGAATTCTGTCCAAATCGCGAAGCACCATGGCAGTTTTCCGATTGCGGAGCTTTTCGTAATCACGGAGCATTACCGTCAACATTCCTTCGCGCCTTTGCCACAAATCTCCCTCGAAAATCCCTTCACCGCCACGATGCACTTTAACTCTGCCGTTCACGAAGCTTTGACATAATCGCGAAGCATCACCACCTCCATTTTTCTGGTCTTTGCAAAATCCAATCCATTTATTCCATCTTCGCGAAACTCATGCCTTTTCCATATAAAAATATGATCTTCACAGAAATCCTATTTTCGCAATGCTCAACAAACTCCAAATTGTGGACCCAAAAATTTGGAAAACACTGGGAAACAGTGCCACCTTGTATTGATCTTTTGTACCACCTCCAGATCGTCCTTTCCTTTGTCATCGTTATTTGTCAACATGGATTGTCAACAAATTCTCTGGAACTCGACAGTTCTCTATAGAAACCTGCTTTGTCAACAAACACAATCAACCCAAAAATATTGCAATGTTACCTTGAGGTATTTTTTCCCAACAATCTCTCCCTTTGGGTTTGTTGACAATTCTTCATAACTCTTCTCAGAATGTTTTTTTGCACGTTGATACCTCACTGAGTCTTCTTCCAGCAGCTACCACCATTCGCCTCTTGCGATTCTGATGGCGTTCAAGGATTCACTTAACACGTACTCTAAGCCCACATGAGCAATTCTCGGCGTGAGAAACATGAGTAGTATAAAAATTTCATCAATGAATCACTTCATTTCAAACACCAATTTTGATTCCAACCTGATACCAATTCTTAAATTAATACCAATTGTTGAACCACACTGATACCAATTGATGATAGCTAGAGACCTTCTCTCACCTTTCCAACACCACTGTTCTACTTTTATCACGAGCCTCATATGTCATGATATCTAGTCTTTGATTGATCACTACTAGCATCGTCAGATTTAAAATACTCCCCTTTCTCATTTCTCCCCCTATCTGGCTGCTCCACTGGTCAGATTCTCCCCATATCTGTCATGATTTATCAAATAGCCACACTATCTCCCCCTTGAACAATCACTATTTTATCCCCTTTGTCAACTATCCCAAAGGTCACTCCTTTGTAGTCTTTAACATAGTAGATAACACATATCATCACATTAGGGAAAAACACATCATACCTTGGGGAGAGGGGGGGGGGGGGTCCGCATCCACACTTTTTCAAGTTCGGGGAGCCGACTGAACTCCCAGAGCCAGTCGATGTCTCTCAAAAGCTTCCTTGGGTAAGGCCTTTGTTATAATGTCTGCAACCTGTATCTCTCTAGGCACATACTCCAATTTCACCATACCTTTATCCACCTTCTCCTTGATGAAATGATACTTTATCTCAATGTGTTTTGTCCTTGAGTGATGGATGAGATTTTTACTGAGATTTATAGCACTTGAGTTATCGCACTGGATTCCGATCAGAGACTTCACTTCAACACCCATATCATCAAGCTGTTGTTTCATCCACAATAACTGTGTGCATGCTTGAGTGGCCGCAATATACTCAGCCTCTACAGTGCTCAATGAGATGCAATATTGGTTATTAATTAGACACGAAATACACAATCCACCAAGATAGAATGCACCACCTGACGTTGATTTTCTATCATCCAATGAACCAGCCCAGTCTGCATCAGTATATCCCAATAACTCTGTCTGAGATTTATCAGTATATGTCAAGCCGAAATCCATTGTTCCATGGATATACTGAAGTATTCTTTTCACTACAAGCATGTGGCTTTCCTTGGGATTACTCTGATATCTCGCTGCTTGGCATGTGGCGAAAACAATATCCGGCCTTGTTGCAGTTAAGTACAACAAAATTCCAATATTTTGCCTGTATTCTGTGATATTAACTGCCTTTCCATCCTCATCTTTTGATAATTTCATCCGGGTAGCAACTGTATTCTTCATCTCCTTCGAATTTTCCATACCAAACCTTCTTAACACCTCCTTGGCATATTTGGATTGAGAAATGAATGTTCCATTCCTTCATTGTGTCACCTGCAGGCCAAGGAAAAACGTTATCTCTCCAATCATTGACATTTCAAACTCATGTTTCATGAATTCAGAAAACTGTCTGCACTAAGCTTCATCTGATCCACCAAATATTATGTCATCAGCATAGACCATCACCATCATCCTTTTATTACTATTTTTTTGAAATATAGATTTTAATCAACTCCACCACACTGGAAACCATGCTTCTTCAAGTACTGATCAAGCCTTGAGTACCATGCTCTTGGTACTTGTTTCAGCCCATACAATGCCTTCTTCAGCCTGCAGACTTTTTTCTCATCCTCATGAATGAGAAAACCATCTCGCTGCTCAATATACACCTCCTCTTCTAGAACACCATTCAAGAATGTGGATTTGAAATGCATCTGGAACACTTTGAACTTTCTTTGCACTGCTGAGGCCAAAAATAATCTGATTGTCTCCAGCCTTGCAGCCGGTGCAAATGTCTCATCAACACCTATTTCCTTTATCTGGGAGTATCCCTTGCACACTAGCCATGCTTTGTTTCGAATCACTGTGCCATCTTCATTCATCTTGTTGCGATATACCCATTTAGTCCCGATGAAATTCTTGTCTGCTGGCCTCGAAACAATCTCCCATGTCTGGTTCTTCTCAATTTGATCAAGCTCTTCATTCATAACCTGAACCCAGTTCTCATCTTCAGTTGCATCTAAAAAACATTTCGGCTCCACCTGAGATAAAAATGATATTTGCTGTAATGAATTCATTCTTAGAGTATAAATTGGAGATGTCTGATCACCAATGATATTCTTCCTATCAATTTCAGCTCGACTCTTTGGCTTCCTAGCAGACACAGACTTGACACTTTCTTGTTCATCATTAGTATCTTCTTCTGAGTCAGCTTCAGCAACTTCTACTCCCCCTGTGTCACTTACCTCATTATCACTTTCATCCAGAAACTGTTCACTAGGTCATTGTAACACCCCGAGATTTTATGAAAAATATTTTTTTAATTTCATTGATGTCTTGTGTTGTAAGCTACAACAAGATTTCCTTGCACTATACGCAAAACCGTATGAGCTTGCAGTATACACAACACTATTCTTGGATCATGTTACACACAATTTTGATAGTAGTTATTCTATGAAACATTGAGTGTATATATATATATATATATTCAATGTATAGATGAAATATGGTTGTATTCTATTATACGAAACAATGAAGGAGTCTTACGCAACACGCAACCCTGACTTGGCTTGCATTACACAAAATCGCGACCTTCCTCGATAGCGTGTGTTGTACGCAATACCAGGTTTCACTAAACAAAGATATATTGTTATAATATTATTATGGACTAGCCATTATGAATAGTATTAACTACTGTTTTAATTTTATAACATTATTATTCATCTTATACATTTTCTAGAATATGGTATGAGAACAAAATAATTTTTTCGTGTAAAATATGTATATTTAAAAAATTGCAGTTTTCCTGCCTTTTGATGACGCACCCACCTTAAATCTTGATTTTAACATGTCTATAAGTTCAATTTTACAAAATAAAATTCTTCTTTGGAATCATGATATAAAAATTTACTTTGGATAAATTTTTCATATTATTCTGATAACTTTCATATTTTAATGAATAGTAAAAACACGCTATATTTTAATTAAAAACAACTTTTTACATCGCAATAATTTATATAGATAGATTATATTTTTAATTGGTTTTAAAGTGTAATTATAATATATTTTTACCATTTAATCCAATGTTGTTCATTGGAATTAATTTCACTTTCAAATTGGATATAAACAAGTATCAATCTTTTGATTGTTTTTGTTTCCTAAAAACACGCTATTTGTTTTGATAATGGGAACTAAATTTAAAATTAATTAATGAGACTTATATGTTACTAATTTGGAAAAATAGACATCAATTTTTAATTCATAATATCAAATAATGCTTATGCTGAATGTTTGGTTTTTTTTTCTGAAAAACCTCAATTTTCGATGAATAGTGAAACCACTTAATGGTAATTAAAAAACTGACTTTTTTAAATTTAAATTAAATTTTACCACTTCTATGAATTGAATTTAAAAAATTAGAGAGACACGGTTAATATCAAGGACTAAAATGTGGTTCAATGAGATGAAAATAATTTTTGGTGAATAGTAACTTTTTAATTTTATTTACCACGGTTAAAAGTAAATAGAATAATTAATTGTACAAATGATATTATTATTACCCTAAAACATGTCCTAATTCTTTTTGATAAGTTTAATTCGACCAAAAACAACCTTAGGAATAAAATATGACCATTTAGGCCCACTTGGATTAGATTAGGACATTTAATATTAATTTATTTAAAGAAGGGTTAAAATAGAAAAAATCAATGTTTAATAAGTAAATAATTTTTAATATAGGGTTATACATAAGATAAATTCTACTATAAATATTCATTAGAAAGATAAAAACATTTCCTACATAATGATAATTTATTAATAATTTTTAGACATTAAATAATTTAATTTATTTATGAGACAATGATGATGCAGTATCTATCTTTTTAGTGAAATATTGACATAATTGATGTTATAAATACCCAAATAAATGTAATTTGAGACTTTTTATGAATTTAACTAATTTTATAGGTTAATATGACATGTTAGTTTTTATTTAATTAAATTTTTCCGAACTAATCATTCTGTTATGATTTTCCAAAAAAGAAATTATCAAATAGTTTCAAAATTGACATAAAATAGTTTTTAAAACAAATATTATATTATTAATTGTTATTTTATTCTTAAAAATCTAATGTTCGGCCAAATTACTTAGATAAGATTATATATATTAATAATAAACAACTTGGGGTTAGTTTGGCTTGTTATAGTAAGTTTATTAACGTTATAGTGTAAGAAAACAGGAAGACACGGTAAAAGTAACATTATTTAACTTAAGGTTAAATCTAAATGTTAAGGTTAAAATAGAAACTTAAACTTGTCTAAATTCTATTAGGTGAGAGTATTTCAACCCATCCCCACATTAGCTTCTAAATAAATCAATTTGGAGCTATTAAAAACCGAATATGACTTTATAATAAAATAATATTTTTAGTTTTTCCAAAGGTGCCCCTCTCCTCCCTTATAAAAGGGCACCTCCTCCCTCTCTTCCTCACACAACATTGAGCCTTCAAGCTCCGCCAAACCCTGCCAAATTCTCTTATCCACTTACATAGAAACATCCTAGAGGTTCTGGTCTTCTTTAAAGACCAATTTTAGTGCCCTAAGAGGAGGTCTCAAAGAGGTGCTTCAAACAAAAGATAATGTCCGTTACCGATTCTTTCAACTTTTTTTCTTCTTCCACTTCTTGTTATTTAGTTGTTTCATTATGAAGTAATAACATCAGTATAAATAATATACTGATATGTTATTATAATTATTAAACAACCCTATTTCACCATCTATCCATCCTACGGAAAACGAAATCACCACGCGTGCGTACGTACGAAATACCGTCTCCACGCCGTGGTGAAATATGTTTTTCCACCAACACCTTACATGGATGGGTATTATGGTGTAAAGAATAGCTATATATGGTTATTATAACATCATACTGATTCTGATATATTATACCATTCACTCCAATTCTATTCAATAATTATGGGAATGATATCATCGCTCTTGCGTACGTACGGACTACCGTCTCCACGACGCGATGAGATTCATTCTCCATGTTAACCATACATGAATGATCATGAAGCTTATATAATGAATAATAATGAAATATATGAAATAATAATTCTACTGTATTTATATATATATATATATATATGTATTTCATCTATTTAGTTTCATTCAATTCAATAAGGAAACGAAAACAACGTTCACGCGTACGTACGGCCTACCGTCTCCATAAACGGTGTATTTCATTCCTTTTATCGATCTATAATATATATATATGTATATGATGAATATATATTATATATAAATCATTTTTTACGTTATGGAGTTATGTAAATCAGGATATAAGTAATAATATTAAGAACGAAAAGTCGAAACACATAAGATAAATGAAATGATTTTACCAAAAACGCTACTTTAACATGGAATTTACAAAAGAACGGGTAATATAAAGTCATAAGTAAAACATATATGATATCATAACAATGAATATGATTCTTTAATAAGTCAATGAAATTATTTAAATCATTATACATGAGGTTCAGATACGTACGAAGCATATCAGACCTAAGGTAAGGGATAATTTTGCAATCTCATTTTTATCTGAGATCGCTTATACGCAAGTATTTACTGGGGTTATATTTTTCATCCACAATCATAAAATGTTTTTCATAAATTGTTTAATATTCTTCCATGTATGTTTAATGGAATTTTTACCCCTCTTTGACTTTAACTTTGTGTTATGGAAGGAATCTTTCTTTTGTTTACCATACATGGTACTTTTTGACTTTTCCGAAAAAAGTACGAGGCGAATGTTTTTTTAACTTATATGGAACGAATGGATTTTTAAAGTTTCATAATGCCTTATTTTCAAGAAGAATACTCTACAAGATTTCATTATTATTTTCAAAAAAATCCTTTTCTTTTAAAATTTCATGGCATTTTGTGAAAAGAAAATGTTTTTGAAGAAAAAAAGGATATTTTCCTCAATAATTCATTCAAGTGTTTTGTCAAAACTATTTTCCATATAAGATGACATTATTTTGTATGATTATGTTTCAAGTATAATGTCTCTATTATTTACATGGTTTTACTTTTCTTATTATGAAATGATATCCAATTATTTTATATGGATTATGTGATGATGGGATGATGTTTATGAAACCCATTTTATTAGTTGGGTTATTATGAATGATGTACGTTTATTTTTTTGGCAAAAGTAAGAATGATTTAATTATGAGATGGGTGGGAACTATATCTCCCTCTAATGCATTGGGTAAAGATTTATATCTCATTAGATAGATACGGATGGAATGGTAATTTAATCCGGTTCAGTGTTATAGGACTGAAACGAGGAGTGAACTCGATTCAGAAAGGGACTTTGTCCACTAAGATGGTCTTGGTAGAAATGCCTTGGATAAAATGGAAATCATAACATGTGCTGAATGGTTTCCACAATTACATGTTTTATTCCCATTATATTTTATCACTATTGATGTTCCATTATGATATATTCCTTACTTACTTCAAAGATTTATGTCTTTGCTCAATATTTTGATGTTTAAATTTTATGTTCACGTTTTTTCTTTTAAAATGTTTATGGAATGTTTTATGTTCTCTATGTTTTCCCTTATTGAGAATTTGAGCTCACCCTATATATGTTTTCTTTTCCCCAGGATTTAATGAAAGGTTTTAGGTAAGGTAACAAAAAGGGGAAGATCGTTATGGGAGATGTTGAAGATCTTTCAACATGATTTAGATTTTATATTCCAAGTTTCCAAAGACACTAAACTATTATGGTCCTTGAGTGTGTGTTTTTTTATGTATTAAGTGTTCCGGAAATGTATTTTAAAGTCCATGTATGTCAAGATTTGGGTCTCTATAGTTGGTATCAGATGAAAGGTTTAGTCAACCTTTGGAAACTAGGATGCAAAAACTTTAGTGAGATCCCTAGAGATATTTATAAGGTATGTCTTGGGATGTCCCTAAGGTTAAGTATAAGTATAGGTTATAGTCCTAGAATTATGGTAAAAATATTAGATTAAACCTAATATGTTAGATATTGATGTTACTCCCCCTTTATTATGATTTTTCCTCTCACACTATTCTTTTTGGGTTTTAGAAAATGGCTGGAAACAAGAAGATTCACAATAATGGAGGATATACTGGACAATGGAATGATATTATTCATGAGAAACCAAATGAAATGGGATTTGTAAGTCCAAAAATCATTATTATTCCGAATCATAAATCTCATTATATGATCAATAAACTAAAATTTGGTAAGTTTCCTGACTCGACTCATAAGAGAAAGATGGAGTTTCATGATGATCACAGAGGAAAGAAAGTTCAATTTCCCCTATGTAAATCATGTGGGAAGAGGCATAAAGGAGAATGTTTCAAAGGAACTGGAAGATGATTTGGGTGTGTAAAAGAAGGACACAAATCCAGTATGTGCAAACGAAATGGTTCAGTTAACACCATGGATGAGGATAATGGTATTAATACGACATCAACAATGGTTAACTGTTTTAAATGTGGAATGTATGAGCATTATGTAAACAAATGCCCTAAGGGAAAGTCTCATGAAGAGAATAAATATGGTCATATGGGTAGTATTTAGGTTGATGATGATGAAGAGACTACAAATGATATGTGAGATGAAAGAATTGTGGAAGCTCGGTCAATGGTTTAAGAAGGTAGTGGAATGATTACATGTTTATCTAGTGTAACGTTGTATAAGTAATCTCATGGTACTATGGAATAAAGAGACATATAAGGATTGTTACACTGTTGTCTTTCCTTAAGTTTTGAAAGTGTATGATGAATGGTACCAGTAACAATGAAAGGTCATTCATATATTTCTGGAAAGTAGAGGATATGCACATAATGAAGGGATAAGGAGAAAATTAAATGATTGATAGTATTCAGGAGCTCATGAATGATATAAGGAGAAGGTTATATCATGGTTTGAGTACATAGAATTTTTGGATTTTGGTATGTGGAAAGAGTTAAATTTTGACAACATTCATGTTTTCACTAAGGTTTAATGGGTATTCATTTTTCAAGAGAATACATGATTAAGGTATTCACATGATTGGAATGTGACCAACAAGATATACGGGGGATAAATGATGGTAATCACATGCTTGGTTGATGACATTTCAAGTAATCGTTTTCTTTATACTATGAGCTTGGACCGAAGTATTTTAGATAAATATTGGAATGGAATATGTTGAACATGAGTTAGTATTGTTTAAGTATATAACTTTTTTCGATATTATTGATGGGATGTTATAGTAATGTAGTTTTAGAAAAAGGACAACCTGCAGGACGGGCGACGACCCATCGCGTCGGACAAGGCTTTGGGAATCGAACCCACAACTGAAGTGTGAAAGGCCTTTATCGCCTACAACTGGCCTACATGAAGTCCCTGTTTAGTAGAAACTAGTTTGATTATATTAAGCAGTATGATATATGATGTATAAGTCCATTTAATGAACCATATATGATTAAACTCACTATAGATGGACTTATGTATTTTTGATAACTTTTATAACCTTTTGTTTGAGACAGATGGAATGACCCATCATTATATCACATGATCTAGTAACACTTCACGAATGACAAATTAAACTTCATTTCTTTAAGAGATGAAGTGGAAATTGTCCAAAGAACGACCAACGGTGAGACTGTACCAAAATCATGAAATTATTTCTTCTAATTCCAATTTCATCAACTTTAGGGAAATGATCTTGAAAAACAAATTTTTTTCCTAGATCCCTTATATCCGATGAATCAGATGGTACCTTAGATCATCAAAAATCTATGTCTTTGTGATTGATGGCTTTTTCATACCCATGTTCTCTACCACTCTTCATTATAACTTGATGGTTAGATTTTTCTTCCATATCCATATTTTCACCTATGTTATCCTATATGGAAACCCAGTTATGAGTTTCTTTGGGTAATCATTACATTTCATACTTTAGTTTTTAAAATTAAGTTTTTGTATTCCTTTTTACGATGTGGGTT
Source organism: Viscum album (assembly GCA_963277665.1). Classification (NCBI taxonomy): domain Eukaryota; kingdom Viridiplantae; phylum Streptophyta; class Magnoliopsida; order Santalales; family Viscaceae; genus Viscum; species Viscum album. Next base: position 459,360,510 of record OY728163.1, on the reverse strand, counting down.
TCTATAAATAGTAAACGATTTATAACCCCGACGAATTTCGAGGGAGAAATTCATTTTAAGGGGGGTAGAATGTAACACCCTGAGATTTTATGAAAAATATTCTTTTTATTTCATTGATGTCTTGTATTGTAAGCTATTGCAAGATTTTCTTTCACTATTCTCAATATCGTATGAGCTTGCAGTATACACAATACTATTCTTGGATCTTGTTACACACAATTTTAATAGTATTTATTCTATGAAACATTGAGTGTATATATATATATATATTAAATTTATAGATGAAATATGGTTGGATTCTATTATACGAAACAATGGAGGAGTCTTCCATGACACGCAACCCTGACTTGGCTTGCATTACACGCAATCGCGACCTTCCTCGATAGCGTGTGTTGTACGCAATACCAGGTTTCACTAAACAACAATATATTGTTATAATATTATTATGGACTAGCCTTTATGAATATTTTTAACTACATTTTTAATTTTATAACATTAGTATTCATCTTACACATTTTCTATAATATGGTATGAGAACAAAATAAATTTTCATGTAAAATATGTATTTTTCAAAAATTGCAGTTTTCCCGCCTTTTGATGACGCACCCAACTTAAATCTTGTTTTTGACATGTCTATATGTTAAATATGACAAAACAAATTCTTCTTTGGAATTCGGATATAAAAATTCACTTTGGATAAAATTTTCATATTATTCTGATAACTTTCATATTTTAATGAATAGTAAAAACACGCTATATTTTAATTAAAAATAACATTTTTTCATCACAATAATTTATATGGTTAGATTATCTTTTTAATTGATTTTAAAGTTTAATTAGAATATATTTTTACCATTTAATCCAATGTTTTTTATTGGAATTAATTTAACTTTGAAATTGGATATAAACAAGTATCAATCTTTTGATAGTTTTTGTTTCTTAAAAACACGCTATTTGTTTTGATAACGGGAATTAAATTTTAAATTAATTAATGCCACTTATATGTTAAGAATTTGGGACAATAGACATAAATTTTGAATTCGGAATATCAAATAATGATTAGGCTGAATGTTTGGTTTTTTTTCAAAACAACTTCAATTTTCGATGAATAGTGAAACCACTTAGTGGTAATTAAAAAACTGACTTTCTTTTAATTTAAATTTAAATTTACCACTTATGTGAATTTAATTTCAAAAATCCTAGAGACACGGTTAATATCAAGGGCTAAAATGTGGTTTAATGAGATGAAAATAATTTTTGGTGAATAGTAACTTTTTACTTTTATTTACCAGGGTTAAAAGTAAATAGAATAATTAAGGGTAAAATTGATATTATTATTACCCTAACACATGTACTAATTCCATTGGATAAGTTTAATTCGACCAAAAACAACCTTAGGAATAAAATATGACCATTTAGGCCCACTTGGATTTGATTAGGACATTTAATATTAATTTATTTAAAGAAGGGTTAAAATAGTTAAAATCAAAGTTTAATAAGTAAATCATTTTTAATATAGGGTTATACATAAGATAAATTCGACTATAAATATTCATTATAAATATAAAACGATTTACTAAATAATTGTATTTTATTTATAATTTTTAGACATTATATAATTTAATTTATTTATAACCCAATGATGATGCAGTAATTATCTTATTAGTGAAATATTGACATAATTGATGTTATAAATACCCAATTAAATGTAATTTGAGACTTTTTATGAATTTAACTACTTTTATAGGTTAATATGACATGTTTGTTTTGATTTAATTTACTTTTTTTTCGAACTAATCATTCTGTTATGATTTTCACAAAAATCAATTACCAAATAATGTCAAAATTGACATAAAATAGTTTTTAAAACAAATATTATATTATTAACTGTTATTTTATTCCTAAAAATATAAGGTTCGGCCAAATGACTTAGATAAGGTTATATATATTAATAATAAACAACTCGGGGTTCTTTTGACTTGTTATAGTAAGTTTATTAACCCTATAGTGCAAGAAAACAATAAGACACGGTAAAAGTAAAATTATTTAACTTAAGGTTAAATATAAATGATAAGGTTAAAATAGAAACCTAAACTTGTCTAAATTCTATTTTATGAGAGGATTTCAACCAATACCCACATTATCTTCAAATTAAATAAATTTTTAGCTATTAAAAATAGAATATGACTTTATAATAAAATAATATGTTTAGTTTTTCCAAAGGTTCCCCTCTCCTCCCTTATAAAAGGGCACCTCCTCCCTCTCTTCCTCAAACCACTTTGATACTTGAATCTTGGCCAAACCCGGCCAAATTCTCTTCTAAACTTCAATAGAAACATCCTAGAGGTTCTGGTCTTCCTCAAAGACCAATTTTAGTGCCCTAAGTGGAGGTCTCAAAGAGGCGCTTCACAGAAGAGGTAATGTCTGTTACCGATTCTTTCAACTTTTTTTATTCTTCCACTTATTATTCTTTAGTTTTTTCATTATGAAGTAATAACATCAGTATAAATAATATACGGATATGTTATTATAAGTATTAAACAACCCAATTTCACCATCTATCCATCCTACGGCAAACGAAATCACCACGTGTGCGTACGTGCGGAATACCGTCTCCACGCTGTGGTGAAGTCTGTTTTTCCACCAACACCTTATATGGATGGGTATAATGGTGTAAAGAATAACTATATATGGTTATTATAACATCATACTTATTCAGATATATTATACCATCCACTCCAATTCTATTCAATAATTATGGGAACGATATCATCGCTCGTGCGTACATACGGACTACTGTCTCCACGATGCGATGATATTCATTCTCCATGTTAACCATACATGAATGATCATAAAGTTTATATAATGAATAATAATGAAATATATGAAATAGTAAAGCTACTGTATTTATATATATATATATATGTGTGTGTTTCATCTATTTAGTTTCATTCAATTTAATAAGGAAACGAAAACAACGTTCATGCGTACGTACAACCTACCGTCTCCATGAACGGTGTATTTCATTCCTTTTATCGATCTATAATATATATATATATATATGATGAATATATATTATATATAAATCATGTTTTAAATTCTATAATTATTTAAATAAGGATATAAGTAATAATATCAAGAATGACAGGTCGAAACACATACGATAAATGAAATGATTTTACCCAAAACGCGGCTTTAACATAGAATTTACAAAAGAACGGGTAATATAAAGTAATTAGTGAAACATATATGTTATCATAACAATGAGTATGATTCTGTAATAAGTCAATGACATTATTTAAATCATTATATAGGAGGTTCGGATACGTACGAAGCATATAGGACCTAAGGAAAGGGATAATTTTGCAATCTCATTTTTATCTGAGATTGCTTATACGTAAGTATTTACTGGGGTAATATTTTTCATCCATGATCATAAAATGCTTTTCATAAAGTGTTTAATATTCTTCCATGTATGTTTAATGGCATGTCTACCCCTCTTTGACTTATACTTTGTGTTATAAAAGGAATATTTCTTTTCTTTACCATACGTGGTACTTTTTGACTTTTTCGACAAAAGTATGAGGAGAATGTTTTTTTAACTTATACGGCACTAATGGATTTTTACGGTTTCATAACACCTTATTTTTAAGAAGATTACTCTACAATATTTCATTATTATTTTCAACAAAATCCCTTTCTTTTAAAATTTCATGGCATTTTGTGAAAAGAATTTTTTTTAAGAAAAAAGGATATTTTCCTCAAGAATTCATTCAATTGTTTTGTCAAAACTATTTTCCATATAAGATGACATTATTTTGTATTATTATGTTTCAAGTATAATGTCTCTATGATTTACATGGTTTCACTTTTCTTATTATGAAATGATATCCAGTTGTTTTATATGAATTATGTGATGATGGGATGATGTTTATGAAACCCATTTTATTCGTTGGTTTATTATGAATGATGTATGTTTATTTTATGGAACAAGTAAAAATGATCTCATTATGAGATGGGTGGGACCTATATCTCCCTCCAATTAATTGGGTAAAGATTGATATCTCATGATATAGACATGGATGGAACGGTAAGTTAATCCGGTTTAATGTTACAGGACTGAAACAAGGAGTGAACTCGATTCAGAAAGGGACTTCGTCCCCTAAGATTGTCTTGGCAGAAATGCCTTGGCTAATATGGAAATAACACCATGTGATTAATGGTTTCCACAATTAAATGTTTTATTCCCATTATATTTTATCATGATTGATGTTCCATTATGATATATTCCTTACGTACTTCAAATATTTATGTCTTTGCTCAAGATTTTGATGTTTAAATTTTATTTTCAAGATTTTGATTTTCAAATGTTTATGGAATGTTTTATGTTCTCCATGTTTTCACTTACTGTTAATTTGATCTCACCCTTTATATGTTTTATTTTCCCTAGGATTTAATGAAAGGTTTTAGGTAAGGTAACAAAAAGGGGAAGATCGTTATGGGAGATGTTGAATATCTTTAAACATGATTAAGAGTTTATATTCCAAGTTTCCAAAGACACTAAACTATTACGGTCCTTGAGTGTTGGTTTTTGTTATGTATAAAGTGTTCTAAAAATATATTGTAAAGTCCATGTATGTCATGCTTTGGGTCTCAACAGTTGGTATCAGAGGAAAGGTTTAGTCAACCTTTGGAATCTAGGATGCGAAAACTTTAGTGAGATCCCTAGAGATATTTATAAGGTATGTCTAGGTATGTCCCTAAGGTTAAGTATAAGTATAGGTTATAGTCATAGAATTATAGTAACGATATTAGATTAAACCTAAGATGTTGGATATTGAAGTTACTCCCCATTTATTATGATTTTTTTCTCTCACACTATTCTTTTTGGGTTTTAGAAAATGGCTGAAAACAAGATGATTCACGATAATGGAGGATATGATGGATAATGGAATGATATTATTCAGGAGAAACCAAATGAAATGGGATTTGGAAGTCCAAACATTATTATTATGCCGAATTAGCAATCTCATAATATGATCAATAAACTCAAATTTGGTATGTTTCCAAACTTGTCTAATAAGGGAAAGATGGAGTTTCATGATGATCATAGAGGAAAGAAAGTTCAATTTCCCCTATATAAATCATGTGGGAAGAGGCATCAAGGATAATGTTTCAAAGGAACTAGAAGATGTCTTGGGTGTGGAAAAGAAGGACACAAAGCCAGTAAGTGCAAAGGAAAAGGTTTAGTTAACACCATGGATGAGGATAACGGTATTTCTACGATATCAAAAATGGTTAAATGTTTTAAATGTGGAATGTATGAGAATTATGCAAACCAATGCCCTAAGGGAATGTCTCATGAAGAGAATTAGAATGGTCGTATGGGTAGTATTTATGTTGATGATGATGAAGATACTACAAATGATATGTGAGATGAAAGAATTGTTGAAGCTCGGTCAATGGTTTAAGAAGGTAGTGGAATGATTACATGTTTATCAAGTGTAATGTTGTATAAGTAATCTCATGGTACTATGGAATAAAGAGACATATAAGGATTTTTACACTATTGTCATTCCTTTAGTTTTGAAAGTGTATGATGAATGGTACTAGTAACCATTAAAGGTTATTCAGATATTTTTGGAAAGTAGATGATATTCACATAATGAAGGGATAAAGAGAAAATTAAATGTTTGTTAGTATTCATGAGCTCATGACTGATATAAGGAGAATGTTATATCACGGTTTGAGTATATAGAATTTTTGGATTTTGGTATGTTGAAAGAGATAACTTTTGACAGTATTTATGTTTTCTATAAGGTTTAATGGGTATTCATTTTTCAAGAGAATACGTGATTAAGGTATTCACATGATTGGAACTTGACCAACAAGATATATGGGGGATAAAAGATGGTAATCACATGCTTGGTTGATGACATTTCAAGTAATCATTTTCTTTGTACTATGAGCTTAGACCGAAGTATTTTAGATAAAGATTTTAATGGATTATGCAGAACATGAGTTAGTATTGTTTAAGGATAGAAATTTTTTCGATATTATTGATGGGATGTTATAGTAATGTATTTTTAGAAAAAGAACAACCTGCAGGACGGGCGACAGCCCATCGCGTCGGACAAGGCTGTGGGAATCGAACCCATAACTGAAGTGCGACAGGACTTTAACGCCTTCCACTGGCCTACAAGAAGTCCCTGTTTAGTAGAAACTAGTTTTATTATATTAAGCAGTATGATATATGAAGTATAAGTCCATTTTAGGAACCATATATTACTAATCTCACTATAGATGGACTTATGTATTTTTGATAACTTTTATAACATTTTGTTTGAGATAAATGGAATGACCCATAATTATATCATATGATCTTCTAACATTTCACAAATGACAAATTCAACTTCATTTCTTTAAGATATGAAGTGGAAATTTTCCAAAGAATGACCAACGGTGAGACTGTACCAAAATCACGAAAGTATTTTTTTTCTAATTCCAATTTCATCAACTTTAGGGAAATGATCTTGAAAACCAAAAATGTTGTAACAGCCCATGATTTTATAAAGAAATATTCTTTTTAATTTTATTAATGTCTTGTGTTGTACGCTACACCAAAAGGAGCTTGCACAACACGCATCCTTGTCTTGCCTTGCATTACACGCAATCGCGACCTTCCTCAATAGCGTGTGTAATACGCAATACCGAGTTTCACTAAACAACGATGTGCTATTAAAATATTATTAAAACTAGCCGTTATGAATAGTAATAACCACTTTTTAAAATTCTGTAAATCTTATTTTTCAAAATGAACTTCATTCATGGATTCGGAGTATCGAATTTAGCCTAAGGTGAAATTTTGGTACTTTTCGGATAACTTTCATATTCTGATGAATAGTGAAAAATTACTAAATTATAATTAAAAACAACTTTTTTAATCGAAATAATTAATAGTGATAAATTATTAATTTGAGTGATTTTAAAGTATATTTAGAATATATTTTTACAATTTAATACAATGTTGGTCATTGGTTGTAATTTCACATTTAAACAAGACATAATCAAGTGTCAATCTTTTGATATATATTGTTTCCTAAAAACACGCTATTTATTTTAACAGCGGGATTTAATTATAAAATTAATTAATGCAACTTCTATGTTATGAATTTGGTAAAATAGATTTCATTTTTGAATTCGGAATATGAAATATAGCTTAGGATGAAATTTTGGCATTGTTCTGAAAAACATCAATTTTTGATGAATAGTGAAACTACTAAGTGGTAGTTAAAAAAACTGAATTTTTCATAAAACTTAATTTTGCCGCTTCTGTGAATGGAATTTCGAAAATCCGAGAGACACGGTTAATATCAAGGACTAAAATGTGGTTCAATGAGATGAAAATAATTTTTTGGTGAATAGTAACTTTTTACTTTTTTACCGCGGTTAATAGTAAATAGGGTAACTAAGGGTAAATATGATATTACTATTACCCTAACACATGTCCTAATTCTATTGGACAAGTTTAATTCGACCAAAAACAAACTTAGGAATAAAATATGACCATTTAGGCCCACTTGGATTAGATTAGGACATTTATTATTAATTTATTTAAAGAAAGGTTAAAATAGTTAAAATCAAAGTTTAATAAGTAAATCATTTTTAATATGGGGTTATACATAAGATAAATTCGATTGTAAATATTCATTAGAAAGCTAAAAGGATTTACTACATGATGGTATTTTATTTGTAATTTTTAGACATCAAATAATTTAATTTATCTATGACACAACGATGATGCAGTAATTATCTTATTAATGAAATATTAACATAATGGATATTATAAACACCAAAATAAATGTAATTTGAGATTTTTTATGAATTACAATAATTTTCTAGGTTACTATGATATATTAATGTTGATTTAATAAACTTGGTTCGAACATTTAATTCTTTTATGACTTTCAAAAAAATCATATATCAAATAGTGTCAAAATTGACACAAAATAGTTTTTAAATCAAATATTATATTATTAATTGTTATTGTATTCCTAAAAATCTAAGGTTTGGCCAAATGACTTAGATAAGGATATATATATTAATAATAAACACTTTGGGGTTCGTTTGGCATGTTATAGTAAGTTTATTAACCATATAGTGAAAGAAAACAAAAAGACATGGTAAAAGTTAAATTATTTAACTTAGAGTTAAATTTAATTGATAAGGTTAAAATAATATCCTAAACTTGTCTAAATTCTATTGGTCGATAGGATTTCGACCCATCCCCACTTTAGCTTTAAAATAAGACCCTTTGGAACCATTATAAACCGATTTTGACTTTAATATAAAATAATATTTTGAGATATTCCTAAGTTGCCCCTCTCCTCCCCTATAAAAGGAAACCTACTCCCCCTCCTCCTCACACCAATTTGAGCACTCAAGCTCGGCCAAACCCTGCCAAAATCTCTTCTCCACTTCCCTAGCAACATCCTAGAGGTTCTGGTCTTCCTCAAAGACCAATTTTAGTGCCCTAAGAGGAGGTCTCAAAGAGGCGCTTCAAAGAAGAGGTAATTACCGTTACCAATTCTTTCATCTTTATTTCTTCTTCCACTTCTTCTTCTTAGGTTGTTTCATTATGAAGTAATAACATCAGTATCAATCATATACTGATATGTTATTATAAGTATGAAACAAACCTATTTCACCTTCTATCCATCCTACGGAAAAAGAAATCACCGCGCGTGCGTACGTACGGAATACCGTCTCCACGACGCGATGAGATTCATTCTCCATGTTAACCATTTAAGAATGATTATAAAGTATATATAAGAAATAATAATGGAGTATATGAAATTATAAAGCTACTGGATTTATGTATATATATATATGTATGTCATCTACTTACTTCCATTCAAGACAATAAGGAAAGGAAAACAGCGTTCATGCGTACGTACGGACTACCGTCTCCATGAACGGTGTTTTTCATTTCATTTATCTATCTATTATATGTATATATATACTGAATATATATGATATATAAATCATATTTTATATTCTGGAAGTAAGTAAATCATGATATAAGTATTAATAATGTCAAGAACAACAAGTAAAATCACCTACGATAAATGAAACGATTTTACCCAAAACGCTTCTTTAACATGGAATTTACAAAAGAACGGGTAATATAAAGTCATAAGTGAACCATATATGATATCATAACAATGAATATGATTCTGTAATAAGTCAATGACATTATTTAAATCATTATACAGGAGTTTCGGACACATACGAAGCAAATCGGACCTAAGGTAAGGGAAATATCACAATCTCATTTTTATCCGAGATTGTTTATTTGTAAGTATTTACTGGGGTGTATTTTATCATCCACATCCATGTTCCCTTAATATGTAATATTATTTCCATCCACCTACAATTGTTTAAATACAATTTTACCCTTCTATGAGTTTTTAGTAAAGAATATGAAAGGAATCTTTTGTCGTTTTTCCGTACGAGGTACTTTTTGACTTTTCCGACAAAAGTACGAAGAATGTTTTTTTTAACTTATACGGCATGAATGGATTTTTAAAACATTACTACAAAGAAGCTTCCTTTACAAGTTCTCAAGTTTATTTTTAATCAACTTCTTTTATTTTAAAGTTATATGACATGTTATGAAAGGAAAAATGTTTTTGAAGAAGAAAGGATATTTTCCTCAAGAATGGAGTTCAAGTGTTTTATCAAAATTATTTTCCGTCTAAGATAATAAAGGGTTCTGTTTTTATCCCTATTATTACATTGATTTGATCATGTTATTATGGAATTATTTTTATGAATTCCTTTATCTTATATGAATTGATTTATGATGTCATGATGTTTCAAGAATCCCATTTTTGTTACATGTGTTATGCGATGATGTATGTTTTATGATTATGTGGCACACATAAGAAAGGATTCATTATAAGATGGGTGGGAACTATATCTCCCTCCAATGCATTGGGTAATGATTTTATATCTCATGAGATAGACATGGCTGAAATGGTAGGTTATACCGGTTCAGTGAAACAGGACTGAAACGAGGGTTACTCGATTCAGAAAGGGACTTTGTCCACTAAGATAGTCTTGGCAATGAGTCTTGACTAACAAGAAATGATTTTCCATGATTATGTGTGTATGCCACAAAGTTTCATGTTTTAAGTTATGATTATTGGGATTTCATTTCACTACTATGATTTATCCCATGTTATGAAATTATGCTCTCTTTTGCAGGTTAAGATTTCCAAAAGTTATGTTCTTATGAATATGATGTGATTGATTTTTCTTTTGTATACCCTTACTGAGAATTTGAGCTCACCCTTTTATGTTTTCTTTTCCCCAGGATATAAATAAAGGTTTTTAGGTAAAAAAAAGGGAAGATATTTATGGGAGATGTTGAAGATCTTTCCCCACGATTAGAAGATTTTATTCCGAGTTTCCAAAGACACTAAACTATTACGATCCTTGTGTGTGTGTTTTTGTTATGTACTAAGTATTCTGCAAAAGTAATGTAATGACCATGTAAGTCAAGATACGGGTCTTTACAGTTGGTATCAGAGGAAAGGTTTAGTCAACCTTTGGAAACTAGGATGCGAAAACGTTAGTGAGATCCCTAGAGATATTTCTAAGGTATGTCTAGGGATGTCCCTAAGGTTAAGTATACGTATAGGTTATAGTACTAGAACTACGCTAACGATCATAGAATTAAACCTAAGATGTTAGATGTTCATGGTACTCCCCCTTTATTATGTTGTTTTCCCTAGAATGATTTTTGCCTCTCACGCTATTCTTTTTGGGTTTTAGAAAATGGCTGGAAACAAGGTGATTCACGATAATGGAGGAAATGATGGACAATTGAATGATATTCTTTATGAGCAACCAAATGAAATGGGATTTGGAAGTCCAAAAATCATTATTATGCCGAATCAGCAATCTCATAATATGATCAATAATGTAAAATTTGGTAAGTTTCCTGACTCAGCTAATAAGAGAAAGATGGAGTTTCATGATGACCATAGAGGAAAGAAAGTTCAATTTCCCTCATGTAAATCATGTGGGAAGAGGCATCAAGGAGAATGTTTCAAAGGAACTGGAAGATGCTTTGGGTGTGGAAAAGAAGGACACAAAGCAAGTAAATGCAAAGGAAAAGGTTCAGTTAACAACATGGATGAGGATAATGGTATTGCTACGACATCAACAATTGTTAAATGTTTTAAATGTGGAATGTACGGGCATTATGCAAACCAATGCCCTAAGGGAAAGTCTCATGAAGATAATCAGTATGGTCGTTTGGGAAGTATTTATGTGGATGATGATGAAGATACTACAAATGATATGTGAGATGAAAGAATTGTTGAAGCTCGGTCAATGGTTTAAGAATGTAGTGGAATGATTACATGTTTATCATGTGTAATGTTGTATAAGTAATCTCATGGAACTATGGAATAAAGAGACATGTAAGGATTGTTACATTGTTGTCTGATTAATGTTACCAGTATCCATGAAAGGTTATTCAGATATTTTTGGAATGTAGATGATATGCGCATAATGAAGGGATAAGGAGAAAATAAAATGTTTGATAGTATTCATGAGCTCATGATTGATATAAGGACTAAGTGATATCATGGTTTGAGTATATAGAATTTTGAGGATTTTAGTATGTGGAAGGTGTTAACTTTTAACTGCATTCATGTTTTCACTAAGGTATTCAAGAGAATACACGATTAAGGACTTTGAATGTTTGGAATGTGACCAACAAAACATATCTTATGATATATGGGGATCGATGATGGTGTTAAATCTCTGGTAATCATTTTCACTATATTATGAGAGTCGACTGCAGTATTATGGATAAGCCTAAAGATTGGAATGGATTATGTTGGACATAAGTTAGTATTGTTTAAGGATAGAAGTTTTTTCGATATTATTGATGGGATGTTATAATAATATAGTTTTATAAAAAGGACAACCTGCAGGACGGGCGACAACCCATCGCTTCGGACAAGGCTGTGGGAATCGAACCCACAACCGAAGTGCGACTGGCCTTTATCGCCTACCACTGACCTACAGGAAGTCCCTGTTTAGTAGAAAACTAGTTTTATTATATTAAGCAGTATGATATGTGAAGTATAAGTTCATTTTAGGAACCATATATGATTAATCTCACTAGAGATCGACTTATGTATATAAGTTTTGCTAACCTTTTGTTTGAGACAGATGGAATGACCTGTCATTCTATCACATGATCTGCTAACACTTCACGAATAACAAATTCAACTTCATTTATTTAAGAGATGAAGTGGAAATTGTTCAAAGCACGAACAACAGTGATATTGTACCAAAATAAAGTAAGTATTTATTCTAATTCAAATTTTCAACTTTAGGGGAAATGATCTTGAAAACCAAAAATGTTGTCCTAGTGATCTTATACCTGATGAATCAGATGGTACCTTATATCATCACAAATATATGGATTTGTGATTACTGGCTTTTCCATATCCATGTTCTCTACCACTCTCCATCAGAACATGATGGTTAGATTTCTCTTCCATATCCATATTTTCACCTATGTGGAAACCCAATGATTAGTTTATTTGGGTAACCGTTACGTTTCATACTTTTGTTTTTAATGATTGGTTTTGATATTCCTTTTTACGATGTGGGTTTCTATTAAAGAAACTTTCGAATAGTAAACCAATTATAACCCCGACGAATTTCGAGGGCGAAATTCATTTTAAGGGGGGTAGAATGTAACAGCCCAAGATTTTATAAAGAAATATTCTTTTTAATTTTATTAATGTCTTGTGTTGTACGCTACACCAAAAGGAGCTTGCACAACACGCATCCTTGTCTTGCCTTGCATTACACGCAATCACGACCTTCCTCAATAGCGTGTGTAATACGCAATACCGAGTTTCACTAAACAACGATGTGCTATTAAAATATTATTAAAACTTGCCGTTATGAATAGTAATAACCACTTTTTAAAATTCTGTAAATCTTATTTTTCAAAATGAACTTCATTCATGGATTCGGAGTATCGAATTTAGCCTAAGGTGAAATTTTGGTACTTTTCGGATAACTTTCATATTCTGATGAATAGTGAAAAATTACTAAATTATAATTAAAAACAAATTTTTTAATCGAAATAATTAATAGTGATAAATTATTAATTTGAGTGATTTTAAAGTATATTTAGAATATATTTTTACAATTTAATAAAATGTTGGTCATTGGTTGTAATTTCACATTTAAACAAGACATAATCAAGTGTCAATCTTTTGATATATATTGTTTCCTAAAAACACGCTATTTATTTTAACAGCGGGATTTAATTATAAAATTAATTAATGAAACTTCTATGTTATGAATTTGGTAAAATAGATTTCATTTTTGAATTCGGAATATGAAATATAGCTTAGGATGAAATTTTGGCATTGTTCTGAAAAACATCAATTTTTGATGAATAGTGAAACTACTAAGTGGTAGTTAAAAAAACTGAATTTTTCATAAAACTTAATTTTGCCGCTTCTGTGAATGGAATTTCGAAAATCCGAGAGACACGGTTAATATCAAGGAATAAAATGTGGTTCAATGAGATGAAAATATTTTTTTGGTGAATAGTAACTTTTTACTTTTTTACCGCTGTTAATAGTAAATAGGGTAACTAAGGGTAAATATGATATTACTATTACCCTAACACATGTCCTAATTCTATTGGACAAGTGTAATTCGACCAAAAACAAACTTAGGAATAAAATATGACCATTTAGGCCCACTTGGATTAGATTAGGACATTTATTATTAATTTATTTAAAGAAAGGTTAAAATTGTTAAAATCAAAGTTTAATAAGTAAATAATTTTTAATATGGGGTTATACATAAGATAAATTCGATTGTAAATATTAATTAGAAAGCTAAAAATATTTCCTACATGATTGTATTTTATTTGTAATTTTTAGACATCAAATAATTTAATTTATTTATGACACAACGATGATGCAGTAATTATCTTATTAATGAAATATTGACATAATTGATGTTATAAACACCAAAATAAATGTAATTTGAGATTTTTTATGAATTCCAATAATTTTCTAGGTTACTATGATATATTAATGTTGATTTAATCAACTTGGTTCGAACATTTAATTCTGTTATGACTTTCACAAAAATCCTATATCAAATAGTGTCAAAATTGACACAAAATAGTTTTTAAATCAAATATTATATTATTAATTGTTATTTTATTCCTAAAAATCTAAGGTTCGGCCAAATGACTTAGATAAGGATATATATATTAATAATAAACACTTTGGGGTTCGTTTGGCATGTTATAGTAAGTTTATTAACCATATAGTGAAAGAAAACAAAAAGACATGGTAAAAGTTAAATTATTTAACTTAGAGTTAAATTTAATTGATAAGGTTAAAATAATATCCTAAACTTGTCTAAATTCTATTGGTTGATAGAATTCGACCCATCCCCACTTTAGCTTTAAAATAAGACCCTTTGGAACCATTATAAACCGATTTTTACTTTAATATAAAATAATATTTTGAGATATTCCTAAGTTGCCCCTCTCCTCCCCTATAAAAGGACACCTCCTCCCCCTCCTCCTCACACCAATTTGAGCTCTCAAGCTCGGCCAACCCCTGACAAAATCTCTTCTCCACTTCCCTAGAAACATCATAGAGGTTCTGGTCTTCCTCAAAGACCAATTTTAGTGCCCTAAGAGGAGGTCTCAAAGAGGCGCTTCAAAGAAGAGGTAATTACCGTTACCAATTCTTTCATCTTTATTTATTCTTCCACTTATTCTTCTTAGGTTGTTTCATTATGAAGTAATAACATCAGTATCACTCATATACTTATATGTTATTATAAGTATGAAACAAACCTATTTCACCTTCTATCCATCCTACGGAAAAAGAAATCACCGCGCGTGCGTACGTACGGAATACCGTCTCCACGACGCGATGAGATTCATTCTCCATGTTAACCATTTAAGAATGATTATAATGTATATATAAGAAATAATAATTGAGTATATGAAATTATAAAGCTACTGGATTTATGTATATATATATATGTATGTCATCTACTTACTTCCATTCAAGACAATAAGGAAAGGAAAACAGCGTTCATGCGTACGTACGGACTACCGTCTCCATGAACGGTGTTTTTCATTTCATTTATCTATCTATTATATGTATATATATACTGAATATATATGATATATAAATCATATTTTATATTCTGGAAGTAAGTAAATCATGATATAAGTATTAATAATGTCAAGAACAACAAGTAAAATCACCTACGATAAATGAAACGATTTTACCCAAAACACTTCTTTAACATGGAATTTACAAAAGAACGGGTAATATAAAGTCATAAGTGAACCATATATGATATCATAACAATGAATATGATTCTGTAATAAGTCAATGACATTATTTAAATCATTATACAGGAGTTTCGGACACATACGAAGCAAATCGGACCTAAGGTAAGGGAAATATCACAATCTCATTTTTATCCGAGATTGTTTATTTGTAAGTATTTACTGGGGTGTATTTTATCATCCACATCCATGTTCCCTTAATATGTAATATTATTTACATCCACCTACAATTGTTTAAATACAATTTTACCCTTCTATGAGTTTTTAGTAAAGAATATGAAAGGAATCTTTTGTCGTTTTTCCGTACGAGGTACTTTTTGACTTTTCCGACAAAAGTACGAAGAATGTTTTTTTAACTTATACGGCATGAATGGATTTTTAAAACATTACTTCAAAGAAGCTTCCTTTACAAGTTCTCAAGTTTATTTTTAATCAACTTCTTTTATTTTAAAGTTATATGACATGTTATGAAAGGAAAAATGTTTTTGAAGAAGAAAGGATATTTTCCTCAAGAATGGAGTTCAAGTGTTTTATCAAAATTATTTTCCGTCTAAGATAATAAAGGGTTCTGTTTTTATCCCTATTATTACATTGATTTGATCATGTTATGATGGAATTATTTTTATGAATTCCTTTATCTTATATGAATTGATTTATGATGTCATGATGTTTCAAGAATCCCATTTTTGTTACATGTGTTATGCGATGATGTATGTTTTATGATTATGTGGCACACATAAGAAAGGATTCATTATAAGATGGGTGGGACCTATATCTCCCTCCAATGCATTGGGTAATGATTTTATATCTCATGAGATATACATGGCTGAAATGGTAGGTTATACCGGTTCAGTGAAACAGGACTGAAACGAGGGTTACTCGATTCAGAAAGGGACTTTGTCCACTAAGATAGTCTTGGCAATGAGTCTTGACTAACAAGAAATGATTTTCCATGATTATGTGTGTATGCCACAAAGATTAATGTTTTAAGTTATGATTATTGGGATTTCATTTCACTACTATGATTTATCCCATGTTATGAAATTATGCTCTCTTTTGCAGGTTAAGATTTCCAAAAGTTATGTTCTTATGAATATGATGTGATTGATTTTTCTTTTGTATATCCTTACTGAGCATTTGAGCTCACCCTTTTATGTTTTCTTTTCCCCAGGATATAAAGAAAGGTTTTTAGGTTAAAAAAAAGGGAAGATATTTATGGGAGATGTTGAAGATCTTTCCCCACGATTAGAAGATTTTATTCCGAGTTTCCAAAGACACTAAACTATTACGATCCTTGTGTGTGTGTTTTTGTTATGTACTAAGTATTCCGCAAAAGTAATGTAATGACCATGTAAGTCAAGATACGGGTCTCTACAAATGTTGTCCTAGTGACCTTATATCCGATGAATCAGATGGTACCTTATATCATCACAAATCTATGGCTTTGTGATTGATGGCTTTTTCATAGCCACGTTCTCTACCACTCTCCCTCAGAACATGATGGTTATATTTTTCTTCCATATCCATATTTTCACCTATGTTCTCTTATATGGAAACCCAGTGATGATTTTCTTTGGGTAATTGTTACATTTCATACTTTAGCTTTTAAAATTAAGTTTTAGTATTCCTTTTTACGATGTGGGTTTCTATAAATAGTAAATGATTTATAACAACGACGAATTTAGAGGGATAAATTCATTATAAGGGGGGTAGAATGTAACACCCTGAGATTTTATGAAAAATATTCTTTTAATTTCATTGATCTATTGTGTTGTAAGCTACAACAAGATCGCCTTGCGCTATACACAACACCGTATGAGCTTGCAGTATACACAACACGATTCTTGGATCATGTTACACACAATTTTGATAGTAGTTATTCTACGAAACATTGAGTGTGTATATAAATATATATTCAATTTATATATGAAATATGGTTGGATTATGTTATACGAAACAACGGAAGAGTCTTGCACAACACGCAACCCTGACTTGGCTTTCATTACACGCAATCACGACCTTCCTCGATAGCGTGTGTTGAACGCAATACCAGGTTTCACTAAAGAACGATATATTGTTATAATATTATTATGGACTTGCCGTTATTAATAGTATTAACTAAATTTTGAATTTTATAAAATTATTATTCATCTTACACATTTTCTAGAATATGGTATGAGAACAAAATAAATTTTCGTGTAAAATATGTATTTTTAAAAAATTACAGTTTTCCCGCCTTTTGATGACGCACCCACCTTATATCTTGTTTGTGACATGTATATAAGTTCAATTTGAAAAAATAAAATTCTTATTTGGAATTAGGATATAAAAATTTACTTTGGATAAATTTTTCATATTATTCTGATAACTTTCATATTTTAATGAATAGTAAAAACACGCTATATTTTAATTAAAAACAACTTTTTTCATCGCAATAATTTATATGGTTAGATTATCTTTTTAATTGGTTTTAAAGTGTAATTAGAATATATTTTTACCATTTAATCCAATTTTGTTCATTGGAATTAGTTTCACTTTGAAATTGGATATAAACAAGTATCAAACTTTTGATTGCTTTTGTTTCTTAAAAACACGCTATTTATTTTGATAATGGGAATTAAATTTAAAATTAATTAATGCCACTTATATGTTATGAATTTGGAAAAAGAGACATCAATTTTTAATTTGGAATATAAAATAATGCTTAGGCTGAATGTTTGGTTTTTTTTCTAAAAAACTTCAATTTTCAATGAATAGTGAAACCACTTAGTGGAAATGAAAAAAATGACTTTTTTTAATTTAAATTAAATTTTACCACTTATGTCAATTTAATTTCAAAATTACGAGAGACGCGTTTAATATAAAGGACTAAAATTTGGTTCAAGGAGATGAAAATAATTTTTGGTGAACAGTAACTTTTTACTTTTATTTACCATGGTTAAAAGTAAATAAGATAATTAAGAGTAAAAATGATATTATTATTACCCTAAAACATGTTATAATTCTATTTTATATGTGTAATTCGACCCAAAACAACCTTAGGAATAAAATATGACCATTTAGGCCCACTTGGATTGGATTAGGACATTTAATATTAATTTATTTAAAGAAGGGTTAAAATAGATAAAACCAAAGTTTAATAAGTAAAGTATTATTAATATAAGGTTATACATAATATAAATTCGACTATAAATACTAATTAGAAATATAAAATGATTTCCTATATAATGGTATTTTATTTATAATTTTTAGACATTAAATAATTTAATTTATTTTCGACACAAAGATGATGCAGTAATTATCTTATTTGTGAATTATTGACATAATTGATGTTATAAATACCCAAATAAATGAAATTTGAAACTTTTTATGAATTTAAATAATTTTATAGGTTAATATGACATTTTAGTTGTGATTTAATTAACTTTTTTCTAACTATTCATTCTGTTACGATTTTCACAAAAATCAATTACCAAATAGTGTTAAAATTGACATAAAATAGTTTTTAAAACAAATATTATATTATTAATTGTTATTTTATTCCTAAAAATATGAGGTTCATCCAAATGACCTAGATAAGGTTATATATATTAATTATAAACAACTTGGGGTTCGTTTTTCTTGTTATAGTAAGTTTATTAACCTTATAGTGTAAGAAAACAAGAAGACACGGTAAAAGAAAAATTATTTAACCTACAGTTAAATCTAAATGACAAGGTTAAAATAGAAACCTAAACATGTATAAATTATATAGAATTAGTGGATTTAAACCCATACCAACATTAGCGTCTAAATAAATAAATTTTAAGCTATTAAAAACCGAATATGACTTTATAATAAAACAGTATTTTTAGTTTTTCCAAAGATGCCACTCTCCTCCCTTATAAAAGTGAACCTCCTCCCTCTTTTCCTCACACAACATTGAGCCTTCAAGATCGGCCAACCCCTGAAAAATTATCTTCTAAAATTCCATATAAACATCCTAGAGGTTATGTTCTTATTCAAAGACCAATTTTAGTGCCCTAAGAGGATGTCTCAAAGAGGCGCTTCAAAGAAGTGGTAATGTCTGTTACCGATTCTTTCAACTTTTTTTCGTCTTCCACTTCTTATTATTTAGTTGTTTCATTATGAAGAAATAACATCAGTATAAATAATATACTTATATGTTAGTATATGTATGATACAACCCTATTTCACAATCTATCCATCCTACATAAAATGAAATCACCAGGCGTCCGTACGTACGGAATACCGTCTCCACGCCGTGGTGAAATCTGTTTTTCCACCAACACCTTACATGGATGGGTATAATGGTGTAAAGAATAACTATATATGGTAATTATAACATCATACTGATTTTGATATATTATACCATCTACTACAATTCTATTCAATAATTATGGGAACGATATCATCGCTCGTGTGTACGTACGGACTACCGTCTCCACGATGCGATGGGATTCATTCTCCAAGTTAACCATACATGAATGATTATAAAGTTTATATAATGAATAATAATGAAATATATGAAATAATAATGCTACTGGATTTATGTATATATATATTTATGTCATCTATTTAGTTTCATTCAATTCAATAAGGAAACGAAAACAACGTTCATGCGTACGTACGGCCTACCGTCTCCATGAACGGTGTATTTCATTCCTTTTATCGATCTATAATAAATATATTTGTATGATGAATATATATTATATATAAATCATTTTTTACATTCCAGAATTATCTAAATCAGGATATAATTAATAATATCAAGAACGACAAGTCGAAATACATACGATAAATGAAATGATTTTACCCAAAACGCTGCTTTAACATGGAATTTACAAAAGAACGGGTAATATAAAGGTATAAGTTAAAAATATATGATATAATAACAATGAATATGATTCTGTAATAAGTCAATGAAATTATTTAAATCATTATACAGGAGGTTTGGATACGTACGAAGCATATCAGACCTAAAGTTAGGGATAATTTTACAATCTCATTTTATCTCAGATCGCTTATACGTAAGTATTTACTGGGGTTATATTTTTCATCCATGATCATAAAATGTTTTTCATAAAGTGTTTAATATTCATCCATGTATGTTTAATGGAATGTTTACCCCTATTTGACTTTTACTTTGTGTTATGGAAGGAATCTTTCTTTTGTTTACCATACGTGGTACTTTTGACTTTTCCGACAAAAGTACGAGGAGAATGTTTTTTGTAACTTATACGAAACGAACGGATTTTTACGGTTTCATAACACATTATTTTCAAGAATTTTACTCTACAATATTTCATGATTATTTTCAACAAAGTCCATTTCTTTTAAAATTGCATGGCATTTTGTGAAAAGAAAATTGTTTTGAAGAAAAAAGGATATTTTCCTCAAGAATTCATTCAAGTATTTTGTCAAAACTATTTTCCATATAAGATGACATTATTTTATATGATTATGTTTCAAGTATAATGTCTCTATGATTTACATGGTTTAACTTTTCTTATTATGAAATGATATTGAGTTCTTTTATATAGATTATGTAATGATGGGATGATGTTTATGAAAGCCATTTTATTCGTCGGGTTATTATGAATGATATATATTTATTTTGTGGCACAAGTAAGAATGATTTAATTATGAGGTGGGTGAGACCTATATCTCCCTCCAATGAATTGGTTAAAGATTTATATCTCATGAGATAGACATGGCTAGAAATGTAAGTTAATTTGATTCAGTGTTACAGGACTGAAACGAGGAGTGAACTCGATTCAGAAAGGGACTTTGTCCACTAAGATGGTCTTGGCAGAAATGCCTTGGCTAATATGGAAATCATAACATGTTCTGAATGGTTGCCAAAATTCCATGTTTTATTCCCATTATATTTTATCATGATTGATGTTCTATTATGATATATGCCTTACGTACTTCAAAAATTTATGTCTTTTCTCAAGATTTTGATGTTTAAATTTTATGTTCAAGTTTTTTCTTTTCAAATGTTTATGGAATGTTTTATGTTCTCTATGTTTTCCCTTATTTAGCATTTGAGTTCACCCTTTATATGTTTTCTTTTCCCAATGATTTAATGAAAGTTTTTAGGTAAGGTAACAAAAAGGGGAAGATCGTTATGGGAGATGTCGAAGATATTTCAACATGATTAAGAGTTTATATTCCAAGTTTCCAAAGACACTGAAATATTACGGTCCTTGAGTGTTGGTTTTTGTTATGTATTAAGTGTTCCAAAAATGTATTGTAAAGTCGATGTACGTTATGCTTTGGGTCTCTACAGTTGGTATCAGAGGAAAGGTTTAGTCAACCTTTAGAAACTAGGATGCGAAATATTTTGTGAGATCTCTAGAGATATTTGTAAGGTATGTCTAGGGATGTCCCTAAGGTTAAGTATAATTATAGGTTATAGTCCTAGAATTATGGTA
The DNA here is from genome assembly GCA_963277665.1 of Viscum album. Lineage (NCBI taxonomy): Eukaryota > Viridiplantae > Streptophyta > Magnoliopsida > Santalales > Viscaceae > Viscum > Viscum album. Next base: position 459,338,631 of record OY728163.1, on the reverse strand, counting down.
ATGATATTAGATTAAACCTATGATGTAAGATATTGAAGTTACTCCCCCTTTATTATGATTTTTTCCTCTCACACTATTCTTTTTGGGTTTCAGAAAATGGCTGGAAACAAGATGATTCACGATAATGGAGGATATGATGGACAATGGAATGATATTCTTCGTGAGAAACCAAATGAAATGGGATTTGGAAGTCCAAACATCATTATTATGCCGAATCAGCAATCTCATAATATGATCAATAAACTCAAATTTGGTAAGTTTCCTGACTTAGCTAATAAGAGAAAGAAGGAGTTTCAGGATGATCATAGAGGAAATAAAGTTCAATTTCCCATTTGTCAATCATGTGGGAAGAGGCATAAAGGATAATGTTTCAAAGGAACTGGAAGATGCTTTGGGTGTGGAAAAGAAGGACACAAAGCCAGTAAGTGCAAAGGAAGAGGTTCAGTTAACACCATGGATGGGGATAATGGTTTTTATATGACATCAACAATGGTTAAATGTTTTAAATGTGGAATGTACGGGAATTATGAAATCCAATTCCCTAAGGGAAAGTCTCATGAAGAGAATCAGTATGGTCGTATGGGAAGTATTTATGTTGATGATGATGAAGAGACTACAAATGATATGTGAGATGAGAGAATTGTTGAAGCTCAATCAACCCCTGCGAAATTATCTTCTCCACATCCATAGAAACATCCTAGAGGTTCTCGTATTCTTCAAAGACCAATTTTAGTGCCCTAAGATGAGGTCTCAAAGAGGCGCTTCAAAGAAGAGGTAATGTCCGTTACCGATTCTTTCAAATTTTTTCTTTTTCCACTTCTTCTTCTTTAGTTGTTTCGTTATGAAGTAATAACATCAGTATAAATAATATAATGATATGTTATTATAAGTTTGAAACGACTCTATTTCACCATCTATCCATCCTACGGAAAACGAAATCACCACGCGTGCGTACTTACGGAATACTATCTCCACACCGTGGTGAAATCTGTTTTTCCACAAACACCTTATATGGATGGGTATAATGGTGTAAAGAATAACTATATATGGTTATTATAACATCATACTGATTCTAATATATTATACCATTCAGTCCAATTATATTCAATAATTATGGGAACGATATCATCGCTCGTGTGTATGTATGGACTACCATCTCCACGATGCGATGAGATTCATTCTCCAAGTTTACCATACATGAATGATCATAAAGTTTATATAATGAATAATAATGAAATATATGAAATAATAATGCAACTGGATTTATGTGTATATATATGTATTTCATCTATTTAGTTTCATTCAATTCAATAAGGAAACAACAAGTCGAAAACACATACGATAAATGAAATGATTGTACCCAAAATGCTGCTTTAACATGGAATTTACAAAAGAAAGGGTAATATAAAGTCATAAGTGAAATATATATGATATCATAACAATGAATATGATTCTGTAATAAGTCAATGACATTATTTAAATCATTATACAGGAGGTTCGGACACGTATGAAGCATATCAGACCTAAGGTAAGGGATAATTTTGCAATCTCATTTTTATCTGAGATCGCTTATACGTAAGTATTTACTGGTGTTATATTTTTCATCCACGATCATATTTTTTTTCATAAAGTGTTTAATATTATTCCATGTATTTTTAATGGCATGTTTACCCCTCTTTGACTTTTACTTTGTGTTATAGAAGAAATCTTTCTTTTGTTTACCATATGTAGTACTTTTTGACTTTTCCGACAAAAGTACAAGGATAATGTTTTTTTAACTAATACGGCACGAACGGATTTTTACAGTTTCATAACGCCTTATTTTCAAGAATATTACTCTAAAATATTTCATGATTATTTTCAACAAAATCATTTTATTTTAAAATTGCATGGCATTTTGTGAAAAGAAAATGTTTTTGAAGAAAAAAGGATATTTTCCTCAAGAATTCATTCAAGTGTTTTGTCAAAAAAAAAATTCCATATAAGATTATATTATTTTGTATGATTATGTTTCATGTATAATGTATCTATGATTTACATGGTTTCAATTTTCTTATTATTAAATGATATCACATTCTTTTATATGGATTATGTGATGATGGGATGATGTTTATGAAACCCATTTTATTCGTTGGGTTATTATGAATGATCTATGTTTATTTTGTGGCACAAGTAAGAATGATTTCATTATGAGATGGGTGGGACCTATATCTCCCTCCAATGCATTGGGTAAAGATTTATGTCTCATTATATAGACATGGCTGGAATGATAAGTTAATCCGGTTCAGTGTTAGAGGACTGAAACGAGGAGTGAACTCGATTCAGAAAGGGAATTTGTCCACTAAGATGGTCTTGGTAGAAATGCCTTAGATAATATGGAAATCATAACATGTGCAGAATGGTTGCCACAATTACATGTTTTATTCCCATTATATTTTATCATTATTGGTGTTCCATTAAGATATATTCCTTACTTACTTCAAAGATTTATGTCTTTGCTCAAGATTTTGATGTTTAAATTTTATGTTCAAGTTTTTTCTTTTCAAATGTTTATGGAATGTTTTATGTTCTCTATGTTTTCCCTTACCGAGAATTTGAGCTCACCCTTTATATGTTTTCTTTTCCCCAGGATTTAATGAAAGGTTTTAGGTAAGGTAACAAAAAGGGGAAGATCGTTATGGGAGATGTTGAAGATCTTTCAACATGATTAAGAGTTTATATTCCAAGTTTCCAAGGACACTAAACTATTACGGTCCTTGAGTGTTGGTTTTTGTTATGTATTACGTGTTCCAAAAATGTATTTTAAAGTCCATGTACGTCAAGATTTGGGTCTCTACAGTTGGTATTAGATGAAAGGTTTAGTCAACCTTTGGAAACTAGGATGCGAAAACTTTAGTGAGATCCCTAGAGATATTTCTAAGGTATGTCTTGGGATGTCCCTAAGGTTAAGTATAAGTATAGGTTATAGTCCTAGAATTATGGTAATGATATTATATTAAACCTAAGATGTTAGATATTGAAGTTAATCCCCCTTTATTATGATTTTCGCCTCTCACACTATTCTTTTTGTGTTTTAGAAAATTGCTGGAAACAAGATGATTTACAATAATGAGGGATATGATAGACAATGGAATGATATTATTCATGAGCAACCAAATGAAATGGGATTTGGAAGTCCAAACATCATTATAATTCCGAATCATCAATCTCATAATATGATCAGTAAACTCAAATTTGGTAAGTTTCCTAACTCGGCTAATAAGAGAAATATGGAGTTTCATGATGATCATAGAGGAAAGAAAGTTCAATTTCCCCTATATAAATCATGTGGGAAGAGCCATCAAGGATAATGTTTCAAAGGAACTGGAAGATGCTTTGTGTGTGGAAAATAAGGACACAAAGCCAGTAAGTGAAACGAGGAGTGAACTCGATTTAGAAAGGGACTTTGTCCACTAAGATGGTCCTGGTAGAAATGCCTTGGATAATATAGAAATCATAACATGTGCTGAATGGTTGCCACAATTACATGTTTTATTACCATTATATTTTATCATGATTAATGTTCCATTATGATATATTCCTTATGTACTTCAAATATTTATGTCTCTGCTCAAGATTTTGATGTTTAAATTTTATGTTCAAGTTTTTGCTTTTCAAATGTTTATGGAATGTTTTATGTTCTCTATGATTGCCCTTACTGATAATTTTAGCACACCCTTTATATGTTTTATTTTCCCCAGGATTTAATGAAAGGTTTTAGGTAAGGTAACAAAAAGGGGAAGATAGTTATGGGAGATGTTGAAGATCTTTCAACATGATTAAGAGTTTATATTCAAAGTTTCCAAAGACACTAAATGATTACGATCCTTAAGTGTTGGTTTTTGTTATGTATTAAGTGTTCCAAAAATGTATTGTACAGTCCATGTACGTCAAGCTTTGGGTCTCTACAGTTGGTATCATAGGAAATGTTTAGTCAAACTTTGGAAACTAGGATTCTGAAGCTTTAGTGAGATCCCTAGAGATATTTCTAAGGTATGTCTAGGGATGTCCCTAAGGTTAAGTATAAGTATAGGTTATTGTTCTAGAATTATGGTAACGATATTATATTAAACCTAAGATGTTAGATATTGAAGTTACTCCCCCTTTATTATGATTTTTGCCTCTCAGACTATTCTTTTTGTGTTTTAGAAAATGGCTTGAAACAAGATGATTCACGGTAATGAGGGATATGATGGACAATGGAATGATATTCATCATGGGGAACCAAATGAAATGGGATTTGGAAGTCCAGACATCATTATTATGCTGAATAATCAATCTCATAATATGATCAATGAACTCAAATTTGGTAAGTTTCCTGACTCGGCTAATAAGATAAAGATGGAGTTTCATGTTGATCATAGAGGAAAGAAAGTTCAACTTCCCCTATATAAATCATGTGGGAAGAGCCATCAAGGATAATGTTTCAAAGGAACTGGAAGATGCTTTGTGTGTGGAAAATAAGGACCCAAAGCCAGTAAGTGAAAAGGAAAAGGTTTAGTTAACACCATGGATGATGATAATGGTATTTCTACGACATCAACAATGGTTAAATGTTTTAAATGTAGAATGTACAGGCATTATGCAAACCAATTCCCTAAGGGAAAGTCTCATGAAGAGAATAAGTATGGTCGTATGGGTAGTATTTATGTTGTTGATGATGAAGTGACTACAAATGATATGTGAGATGAAAGAATTATTGAAGCTCGGTCAATGGTTTAAGATAGTAGTGGAATGATTACATGTTTATCAAGTGTAATGTTGTATAAGTAATCTCATGGTACTATGGGATAAAGAGACATATAAGGATTGTTACACTATTGTCTTTCCTTAAGTTTTTAAAGTTTATGATGAATGGTACCGATATCCATGAAAGGTTATTCATATATTTTTGGAAAGTAGATGATATGCACACAATGAAGGGATACAGAGAAAATTAAATGTTTGATAGTATTAATGAGCTCATGACTGATATAAGGATAAGATTATATCATGGTTTGAGTATATATAATATTTGGATTTTGGAATGTGGAAAGAGTTAACTTTTGACATCATTCATGTTTTCACTAATGTTTAATGGGTATTCATTTTCAAGAGAATACATGATTAAGGTATTCACATGATTGGAATGTGACCAACAAGATATATGGTGGATAAATGATGGTAATCACATGCTTGGTTGATGAAATTTTAAGTAATCATTTTCTTTATACTATGAGCTTGGACCGAAGTATTTTAGATAAAGATTAGAATGGATTATGTTGGACATGAGTTAGTATTGTTTAAGGATAGAAATTTTCTCGATATTATTGATGGGATGTTATAGTAATGTAGGTTTAGAAAAAGGACAACCTACAGGACGGGCGACAACCCATCGCGTCGGACAAGGATGTGGGAATCGAACCCACAACTGAAGTGCGACAGGCCTTTATCACCTACCACTAGCCTAGAGGAAGTCCCTGTTTTTTAGAAACAAGTTTTATTATATTAAGCAGTATTATATATGAAGTATAAGTCCATTTTAGGAACCATATATGATTAATCTCACTATAGATGGACTTATGTTTTTTTGATAACTTTTATAACATTTTTTTTGAGACAGATGGAATGACCCATCATTCTATCACATGATCTGCTAACACTTCACGAATGAAAAATTCAACTTCATTTATTTAAGAGATGAAGTGGAAATTGTCCAAAGAACGACCAACGGTGAGACTGTACAAAAATAATGAAAGTATTTCTTCTAATTCCAATTTCATCAACTTTAGGGAAATGATCTCGAAAACCAAAAATGTTGTCCTAGTGACCTTATATCCGATGAATCAGATGGAACCTTAGATCATCACTAATCTATTTCTTTGTGATTGATGGCTTTTTCATAGCCATGTTCTCTACCACTCTCCATCAGAACTTGATGGTTAGATTTTTCTTTTATATCCATATTTTCACCTATGTTCTCCTATATGGAAACCCAGTGATGAGTATATTTGGGTAATATTTACATTTAATACTTTATTTTTTAAAATTAATTTTTAGTATTCCTTTTTACGATGTGGGTTTCTATAAATAATAAACGATTTATAACCCCGACGAATTTCAAGGGTGAAATTCATTTTAAGGGGGGTAGAATGTAACACCCAGAGATTTTATGAAAAATATTATTTTAATTTCATTGATGTCTTTTTTTGTAAGCTACAACAAGATTTCCTTGCGCTATACGCAACACCGTATGATCTTACAGTATACACAACACTATTCTTGGATCATGTTACACACAATTTTGATGGTAGTTATTCTAAAAAACATTGAGTGTATATATATATATATATATTCAATTCATAGATGAAATATGGTTTGATTCTATTATACAAAACAATGGAGGAGTCTTGCACAACACGAAACCCTGACTTGGCTTGCATTACACGCAATCACGACCTTCCTCGATAGTGTGTGTTGTACGCAATACCCGGTTTCACTAAACAACGATATATTGTTATAATATTATTATGGACTAGCCATTATGAATAGTATTAACTAAATTTATAATTTTATAACATTATTATTCATCTTACACATTTTCTAGAATATGGTATAAGAACAAAATAAATTTTCGTGTAAAATATGTATTTTTCAAAAATTGCAGTTTTCCCGCCTTTTTATGACGCACGCACCTTAAATGTTGTTTTTGACATGTATATAAGTTCAAATTGACAAAATAAAATTCTTCATTGGAATTAGGATATAAAAATTTACCTTGGATAAATTTTTCATATTATTCTGATAACTTTCATATTTTAATGAATAGTAAAAACATGATATATTTTAATTAAAAACAACTTTTTCATCGCAATAATTTATATGGTTAAATTATCATTTTATTGGTTTTAAAGTGTAATTTGAATATATTTTTACCATTTAGTCCAATGTTGTTCATTGGAATTAATTTCACTTTGAAATTAGATATAAACAAGTATCAATCTTTTGGTTGTTTTTGTTTCTTAAAAACACCCTATTTGTTTTGATAAAGAGAATTAAATTTAAAATTAATTAATGCCACCTATATGTTAAGAATTTGAAAAAATAGACATAAATTTTGAATTCAGAGTATCAAATAATTCTTAGTCTGAATGTTTGTTTTTTTTTCTGAAAAACATCAATTTTTGATGAATAGTGAAACCACTTAGTGGTAATTAAAAACTGACTTTTTTAATTTAAATTAAATTTTACCACTTCTGTGAATTGAATTTCAAAAATCAAAGAGACACAGCTAATATCAAGGACTAAAATGTGGTTCAATGAGATGAGAATAATTTTTGGTGAATAGTAACTTTTTAGTTTTATTTACCACGGTTAAAAGTAAATAGGATAATTAAGGGTAAAAGTTATATTATTATTACCCTAAAACATGTCCTAATTCTATTGGATAAGTGTTATTCGACCAAAAACAACCTTAGGAATAACATATGACCATTTAGGCCCACTTGGATTAGATTAGGACATTTAATATTAATTTATTTAAAGAATTGTAAAAATAGTTAAAATCAATGTTTAATAAGTAAATCATTTTTAATATAGAGTTATACATAAGATAAATTTGACTATTAATATTAATTATAATGCTAAAACGATTTCCTAAATAATGGTAGTTTATTTATAATTTTTAGACATTAAATAATTTAATTTATCTCTAACACAAAGATGATGCAGTAATTATCTTATTAGTGAAATATTGACATAATTGATGTTATAAATACACAAATAAATGTAATTTGAGACTTTTTATGAATTTAACTAATTTTATAGGTTAATATGACATGTTAGTTGTGATTTGAGTAACTTTTTTCGAACTAATAATTCTGTTATGAGTTTAAAAAAAATCAATTACCAAATAGTGTCAAAATTGACATAAAATAGTTTTTAAAACAAATATTATATTATTAATTATTATTTTATTCCTAAAAAATATAAGGTTCGGCCAAATGACTTAGATAAGGTTATATATATTAATAATAAACAACTTGGGGTTAGTTTGACTTGTTATAGTAAGTTTATTAACCTTATAGTTTAAGAATACAAGAAGACACGGTAAAAGTAATGTTATTTAACTTAAGGTTAAATCTAAATGATAAGGTAAAAATAGAAACCTAAACTTGTCTAAATTCTATTGGATGAGAAGATTTCAACCCATCCCCACATTATATTTTAAATACATCAATTTTTAGCTATTAAAAACCGAATATGACTTTATAATAAAATAATATTTTTAGTTTTTCCAAAGGTGCCCCTCTCCTCCCTTATAAAAGGGCACCTCCTCCCTCTCTTCCTCACACCACTTGGAGCCTTCAAGCTCAGCAAAACCCTATAAAATTATTTTCTCAACTTCCATATAAACATCCTAGAGGTTCTGGTCTTCTTCAAAGACCAATTTTAGTTCCCTTAGAGGATGTCTCAAAGAGGCGTTTCAAAGAAGAGGTAATGTCCGTTAACGATTCTTTCAACTTTTTTTCTTCTTCCACTTCTTCTTCAATACTTGTTTCCTTATGAAGTAATAATATCATTATAACTCAAATGAGGATATTTTATTATAAGTATGAAACAACCCTATTTCACCATCTATCCATCCTATAGAAAATTAAATCACCACGCGTGCGTACGTAGAGAATACTGTCTCCACGCCATGGTGAAATCTGTTTTTTCACCAACACCTTACATGGATGGGTATAATGGTGTAAAGAATAACTATATATGGTTATTATAAAATCATACTTATTTTGATATATTATACCATCCACTCCAATTCTATTCAATAATTTTGGGAACGATATCATCGCTCGTACGTACGTACGGACTACCGTCTCTACGATGCGATGAGATTCATTATCCATGTTAACCATACATGAATGATCATAAATTTTATATAATGAATAATAATGAAATATATGAAATAATAATGCTACTGGATTTATTTATATATATATTTATTTATTTCATCTTTTTAGTTTCATTCAATTCAATAAGGAAACGAAAACAGCGTTCATGCGTACGTACGACCTACCGTCTCCATGAACGGTGTATTTTATTCATTTTATCGATCTATAATATATATATGTATATGAGGAATATATATTATATATAAATCATGTATTACATTCTGGAATTCTGTAAATCAGGATATAAGTAACAATATCAAGAATGAAAAGTTGAAACACATATGATAAATGAAATGATTTTACCCAAAACGCTGCTTTAACATGGAATTTACAAAAGAACAGGTAATATAAAGTCATAAGTGAAACATATATGATATCATAACAACGAATATGATTCTGTAATAACTCTATGAAATTATTTAAATCATTATATAGGAGTTTCAGATACGTACGAAGCATATTGGACCTAAGGTAAGGGATAATTTTGCAATCTCATTTTTATCTGAGATCGCTTATATGTAAGTATTTACTGGGGTTATATTTTTCATCCATGATCATAAAATGTTTTTAATAAAGTGTTTAATATTCTTCCATGTATGTTTAATGTCATATTTACCCCTCTTTGACTTTTATTTTGTGTTATGGAAGGAATCTTTCTTTTGTTTACCATACGTGGTACTTTTTGACTTTTCCGACAAAAGTATGAGGAGAATGTTTTTTTTAACTTATACGGCACGAACATATTTTTACGGTTTTATAACGCCTTATTTTCAAGAAGCTTACTCTACAAGATTCCAGGATTATTTTCAACAAAATCCATTTCTTTTAAAATAGCATGGCATTTTGTGAAAAGAAAAAGTTTTTGAAGAAAAAAGGATATTTTCCTCAAGAATTCATTCAAGTGTTTTGTCAAAAATATTTTCCATATAAGATGACATTATTTTGTATGATTATGATTCAAGTATAATGTATCTATGATTTACATGGTTTCACTTTTCTTATTATGAAATTATATCCAGTTCTTTTATATGGATTATGTGATGATGGGATGATGTTTATGAAACCCATTTTATTCGTTGGGTTATTATGAATGATGTATGTTTATTTTGTGGAAAAAGTAAGAATGATTTAATTATGAGATTGGTGGGACCTATATCTCCCTCCAATGTAGTGGGTAAAGATTTATATCTCATGAGATAGACATGGCTGGAAAGGTAAGTAAATCTGGTTCAGTGTTACAGGACTGAAACGAGGAGTGAACTCGATTCAGAAAGGGACTTTGTTCACTAAGATGGTCTTGGAAGAAATGCCTTGGATAATATGGAAATAATAACATGTGATGAATGGTTTCCACAATTACATGTTTTATTCCCATTATATTTTATCACGATTGATGTTCCATTATGATATATGCCTTATATACTACAAAGATTTATGTCTTTGCTCAAGATTTTGATGTTTAAATTTTATGTTCAAGTTTTTTCTTTTCAAATGTTTTTGGAATGTTTTCTGTTATCTATGTTTTCCCTTACTGAGAATTTGAGCTCACCCTTTATATGTTTGCTTTTCTACAGGATTTAATGAAAGGTTTTAGGTAAGTTAACAAAAAGGGGAAGATCATTATGGGAGATGTTGAAGATCTTTCAACACGATTAAGAGTTTATATTCCATGTTTCCAAAGACACTAAACTATTATAGTCCTTGAGTGTTTGTTTTTGTTATGTATTAAGTGTTATGAAAATGTATTGTATATCCATGTACGTCAAGATTTGGTTCTCTACAGTTGGTATCAGAGCAAAGGTTTAGTCAACCTTTGGAAACTAGGATGCGAAAACTTTAGTGAGATCCCTAGAGATATTTATAAGGTATGTATAGGGATGTCCATAAGGTTAAGTATAAGTATAGGTTATAGTCCTAGAATTATGGTAAAAATATTAGATTAAACCTAAGATGTCAGATATTGAAGTTACTCCCCCTTTATTATGATTTTTTCCTCTCACACTATTATTTTTCGGTTTTAGAAAATGGATGGAAACAAGATGATTCATGATAATGGAGGAAATGATGGTCAATGGAATGATATTATTCATGAGAAACCAAATGAAATGGTATTTGGAAGTCCAAAAATCATTATTATTCCAAATCAGCAATCTCATAATATGATCAATAAACTAAAATTTGGTAAGTTTCCTGACTCAGCTAATAATAGAAAGATGGAGTTTCATGATGATCATAGAGGAAAGAAAGTTAAATTTCCCCTATGTAAATCATGTGGGAAGAGGCATCAAGGATAATGTTTCAAAGGAAATGGAATATGATTTGGGTGTGGAAAAGAAGGACACAAAGCTAGTATGTGCAAAGGAAAAGGTTCAGTTAACTCCATGGATGAGGATAATGGTATTGCTACGACATCAAAAATGGTTAAATGTTTTAAATGTGTAATGTATGGGCATTATGAAAACCAATGACCTAAGGGAAAGTCTCATGTAGAGAATCATTATGGTCGTATGGGTAGTATTTATGTTGATGATGATGAAGAGACTACAAATGATATGTGAGATGAAATAATTGTTGAAGCTCGGTCAATGGTTTAAGAAGGTAGTGGAATTATTACTTGTTTATCAAGTGTAATGTTGTATAAGTAATCTCATTATACTATGGAATAAAGAGACATATAAGGATTGTTACACTGTTGTCTTTCCTTAAGTTTTGAATGTGTATGATGAATGGTACCAGTAACCATGAAAGTTTATTCAGATATTTTTGGAAAGTAGATGATATGCACATAATGAAGGGATATTGAGAAAATTAAATGTTTGATAGTATTCACGAGCTCATGACTGATATAAGGAGAAGGTTATATCAGGGTTTGAGTATATAGAATTTTTGGATTTTGGTATGTGGAAAGAGTTAACTTTTGACAGCATTCATGTTTTCACTAAGGTTTAATGAGAATTCATTTTTCAAGAGAATACATGATTAAGGTATTCACATGATTGGAATGTGACCAACAAGATATATGGGGGATAAATGATGGTAATCACATGCTTGGTTGATGAAATTTCAAGTAATCATTTTCTTTATACTATGATCTTGGACCGAAGTATTTTAGATAAAGATTGGAATGGATTGTGTTGGACATGAGTTAGTATTGTTTAAGGATAGAACTTTCTTCGATTTTATTGATGGGATGTTATAGTAATGTAGTTTTAGAAAAAGGACAACCTAAAGGACGGGCGACATCCCATCGCGTCAGACAAGGCTGTGGGAATCGAACCCACAACTGAAGTGCGAAAAGCCTTTATCACCTACCACTGGCCTACAGGAAGTCCCTGTTTAGTAGAAACTAGTTTTATTACATTAAGCAGTATGATATATGAAGTATAAGTCCATTTTAGGAACCATATATGAATAATCTCACTATAGATGGACTTATGTATTTTTGATAACTTTTATAAACTTTTGTTTGAGACATATGGAATGACCCATCATTCTATCACACGATCTGCTAACACTTCACGAATGACAAATTCAACTTCATTTCTTTAAGAGATGAATTGGAAATTGTCCAAAGAACGACCAACGGTGAGACTCTACCAAAATCATGAAAGTATTTCTTCTAATTGCAATTTCTTCAACTTTAAGTAAATGATCTTGAAAACCAAAAATGTTGTCCTAGTTCCCTTGTATCTGAGGAATCAGATGGTACCTTAGATCTTCACAAATCTATAGCTTTGTGATTGATGGCTTTTTCATAGCCATGTTCTCTACCACTCTTCATCAGAACTTGATGGTTAGATTTTCCTTCCATATCCATATTTTCACCTATGTTCTCCTATATGGAAACCCAATGATGAGTTTCTTTGGGTAATTGTTACATTTCATACTTTAGTTTCTAAAATTAAGTTTTATTATTCCTTTTTACGATGTGGGTTTCTATAAATAGTAAACGATTTATAACCCCGATGAATTTCGAGGGAGAAATTCATTTTAAGGGGGGTATAATGTAACACCCCAAGATTTTATGAAAAATATTCTTTTAATTTCATTGATGTATTGTATTGTAAGCTACAACAATATTTCCTTGCACTATACGCAACACCGTATTAGCTTGCAGTATACACAACACTATTCTTGGATCATGTTACACACAATTTTGATAGTAGTTATTCTATGACAAATTGAGTGTATATATATATATTGAATGTATAGATGAAATATGGTTGGATTCTGTTATACGAAACAACGGAGGAGTCTTGCACAACACGCAACCCTGACTTGGCTTGCATTACACGCAATCGCGACCTTCCTCGATATCGTGTATTTTACGCAATACCCGGTTTCACTAAACAACGATATATTTTTATAATATTATTATGGACTAGTAGTTATGAATAGTATAAACTACATTTTGAATTTTATAACATTATTATTCATCTTACACATTTTCTATAATATGGTATGAGAACAAAATAAATGTTTCGTGTAAAATATGTATTTTTAAAAAATTGCAGTTTTCCAGCCTTTTGATGATGCACCCACCTTAAATCTTGTTTTTGACATGTCTATAAGTTCAATTTGACAAAATAAAATTCTTCTTTAGAACCACGATATAAAAATTTACTTTGGATAAATTTTTCATATTATTCTGATAACTTTCATATTTTAATGAATAGTAAAAACACGCTGTATTTTAATTAAAAACAAAATTTTTCATCACAATAATTTATATTGTTAGATTATCTTTTTAATTGGTTCTAAAGTGTAATTAGAATATATTTTTACCATTTAATCCAATGTTGTTCATTGGAATTAATTTCACTTTGAAATTGGATATAAACAAGTATCAATCTTTTGATTGTTTTTGTTTCTTAAAAGCACGCTATTTGTTTTGATAACGGGAATTAAATTTAAAATTAATTAATGACACTTATATATTACGAATTAGAAAAAATAGACATCAATTTTGAATTCGGTATAACAAATAATTCTTAGGCTGAATGTTTGGTTTTTTTCTCAAAAACTTCAATTTTCGATGAATAGTGAAACCACTTAGTGGTAATTAAAAAACTGGCTTTTTTTAATTTAAATTAAATTTTACCACTTCGGTGAATTGAATTTCAAAAATCCGAGAGACAGGGTTAATATCAAGCTCTAAAATGTGGTTCAATGAGATGAAGATAATTTTTGGTGAATAGTAACTTTTTACTTTTATTTACCACGGTTAAAAGTAAATAGGATAATTAAGGAAAAAATGATATTATTATTACCCTAAAACATGTCCTAATTGAATTAGATAAGTGTAATTCAACCAAAAAAAACCTTAGGAATAACATATGACCATTTAGGCCCACTTGGATTAGATTAGGACATTTAATATTAATTTATTTAAAGAAGGGTTAAAATAGTTAAAATCAAAGTTTAATAAGTAAATCATTTTTAATATTGGGTTATACATAAGTTAAATTCGACTATAAATATTCATTAGAAATATAAAAATATTTCCTACAGAATGGTATTTTATTTATAATTTTTAGACATTAAATAAGTTAATTTATTTATGACACATAGATGATGCAGTAATTATCTTATTAGTGAAATATTGACATAATTGATGATATAAATCCCCAAATAAATGTAATTTGAGACTTTTTATGAATTTAACCAATTTTATAGGTTAATATGACATGTTAGTTTTGATTTAACTAACGTTTTTCGAACTAATAATTCTGTTAATATTTTCAAAAAATCAATTACCAAATAGTGTCAAAATTGACATAAAATAGATTTTAAAACAAATATAATATTATTAATTGTTATTTTATTCCTAAAAATATAAGGTTCGGTGAAAGGGCTTAGATAAGGTTATATATATTAATAATAAACAAATTGGGGTTCGTTTGGATTGTTATAGTAAGTTTATTAACCTTATAGTGTAAGAAAACAAGAAGACACGGTAAAAGTAAAATTATTTAACTTAAGGTTAAATCTAAATGATAAGGTTAAAATAGAAACCTAAACTTTTCTAAATTCTATTGGATGAGAGGATTGCAACCCATACCCACATTATCTTCAAAATAAATCAATTTGGAGCTATTAAAAACCGAATATGACTTTATAATAAAATAATTGTTTTAGTTTTCCAAAGGTGCCACTCTCCTCCCTTATAAAAGGGAACCTCCTCCCTCTCTTACTCACACCACTTTGAGCCTTCAAGATCGGCCAAACCCTGCCATATTCTCTTCTCCACTTCCATAGAAACATCTTAGAGGTTCTGGTTTTCTTCAAAGACCAATTTTAGTTCCCTAAGAGGATGTCTCAAAGAGGCGCTTCAAAGAAGAGGTAATGTCTGTTACCGATTCATTCAACTTTTTTTCTTCTTCCACTTCTTCTTCTTTAGTGGTTTAATTATGACGTAATAACATCAGAATAACTAATATACTGATATGTTATTATAATTATGAAACAAACCTATTTCACCATCTATCCATCCTACGGAAAACGAAATCACCGTTCGTGCGTACGTACTAAATACCGTCTCCACGCCATGGTGAAATCTGTTTTTCCACCAACACCTTACATGGATGGGTATAGTGTTGTAAATAATAACTATATATGGTTATTATAACATCATACTTATTCTGATATATTATACCATCCACTCCAATTCTATTCAATAATTATGGGAACGATATCATCGCTCGTGCATACGTACGGACTACCGTCTCCATGACGCGATGAGATTCATTCTCCATATTAACCATACATGAATGATCATAAAGTTTATATGATGAATAATAATGAAATATATGATATAATAATTCTACTGGATTTATGTATATATATATTTATGTCATTTATTTAGTTTCATTCAATTCAATAAGGAAACGAAAACAGCGTTCATGCGTACGTATGGCCTACCCTCTCCATGAACGGTGTATTTCATTCCTTTTATTGATCTATAATATATATATGTATATGATGAATATATATTATATATAAATCATTTTTTACATTCTGGAATTATGTAAATCAGGATATAAGTAATAATATCAAGAATGACAAGTCGAAACACATACGATAAATGAAATGATTTTACCCTAAACGTTACTTTAACATGAAATTTACAAAAGAACGGGTAATATAAAGTCATAAGTGAAAAATATATGATATCATAACAATGAATATGATTATGTAATAAGTCAATGAAATTATTTAAATCATTATACAGGAGGTTCAGATATATATGAATCATATCAGACCTAAGGTAATGGATAATTTTGCAATCTCATTTTTATCTGAGATCGCTTATACGTAAGTATTTACTGGGGTTATATTTTTCATCCATGATCATAAAATGTTTTTCTCAAAGTGTATAATATTCTTCCATGTATTTTTAATGGAATTTTTACCCCTCTTTGACTTTTACTTTGTGTTATGGAAGTAATCATTCTTTTGTTTACCATACGTGGTACTTTTTGACTTTTCCGACAAAAGTACGGGGGGAATGTTTTTTTAACTTATACGGCACAAACATATTTTTACAGTTTCATAATTATTTATTTTAAAGAAGCTTAATCTACAAGATTTCATGATTATTTTCAACAAAATCGTTTTCTTTTAAAATTTCATGACATTTTTTGAAAAGAAAATGTTTTTGAAGGAAAATGAGATTTTCCTCAAGAATTCATTCAAGTGTTTTGTCAAAACTATTTCCATATAAGATGACATTATTTTGTATGAGTATGTTTCAAGTATAATGTCTCTATTATTTACATGGTTTCACTTTTCTTATTATGAAATGATATCCAGTTCTTTTATATGGAATATGTGATGATGGGATGATGTTTATGAAACCCATTTTATTCGTTGGGTCATTATGAATGATGTATGTTTATTTTGTGGCACAAGTAAGAATGATTTCATTATGAGATGGGTGGGACCTATATCTCACTCCAATGCATTGGGTAAATATTTATATCTTATGAGATAAACATAGCTGGAATGGTAAGTTAATCCGGTTCAGTGTTACAGGACTGAAACGAGGAGTGAACTCGATTCAGAAAGGGACTTTGTCCATTAAGATGGTCTTGGCAGAAATGCCTTGACAAATATGGAAATCATAACATGTGCTGAATGGTTTCAACAATTACATGTTTTTTATCCCCATTATATTTTATCATGATTGATTTTCCATTATGATATTTGTCTTACGTACTTCAAAGATTTATGTCTTTGCTCAAGATTTTGATGTTTAAATTTTGTGTTCAAGTTTTTGCTTTTCAAATGTTTATGGAATGTCTTATGTTCTCTATGTTTTCCCTTACTGAGCATTTTAGCTCACCCTTTATATGTTTTCTTTTCCCCAGGAATTAATGAAAGGTTTTAGGTAAGGTAACAAAAAGGGGAAGATCATTATGGGAGATGTTGAAGATATTTCAACATGATTAAGAGTTTATATTCCATGTTTCCAAAGACACTAAGCTATTACGGTCCTTGAGTGTTGGTTTTTGTTATGTATTAAGTGTTCCGCAAATGTATTGTAAAGTACTTGTACATCAAGCTTTGGGTCTCTACAGATGTTGAGTATTCTGTTCATTTTCGACTATAGTGACATCATTTCTCTCAAGAATTTTTCCCAGCCTTTTGTTGAAGCATTTATATGCTTTACTTTTCCCTGAGTATCCAAGGAATATCCCCTCATCTCCTCATGCCTCAAACTTCCTGTTATTTTCATTGTTGATAATGAAACACTTACTTCCAAAGATTCTAAAGTATTTCAACGTTGGCTTCTTTCCGTACCACATTTCATACAGAGTCTTCCCTTGCTTTAGACAAAACAGAGACCTGTTCGAAACATAGACCGATGTCAAAACTGCTTCCTTCCAAAAATTTTCTGGTAGGTCTTTATCAATAAGAATCGTTCTGGCCATGTTGTTGATGATCCAATTTCTCCTTTCAACCAATCCATTCTGTTGGGGAGTTCTCATTGATGAAACTTGATGCCTTATCCCGTGTTTCTCGAGATCGTCTTTGACTTGACTGTTTGTGAATTCTGTACCGTTATCAGTACGAAACATCAGAATTTTATGCCCAATCATCTTTTCTGTTTCCCTCCTATACTGCTTTATGAAACTGAACACCTCTGTCTAATGGGTAATGATGAATACCCAGGCCATTCTGCTATAATCATGAATGAAAAGGACATAGTACCTTTGCCCATTTATAGCTCGTGATGAAATAGGTCCACATACATCAGCATGTACCAATTCGAGCACTCTGGATGATTTCTATTCCTTTAGACTATACGTTTTTCTGATGATCTTCTCTTATTGACAAGCATCACATGTATGAGCACGATCATGTGATAGTTTTGGAAGGTCTCTAGCAGCATCACACTTTACCAGATCTTCCATAAATGGTTGGCATATATGACCAAGTCGCTTATGCCACAGCTGGTTTTCTTCCTCTTTGGATAAAAGACATATATCTTCTTCCCCACTTACAAGGTAAATATTTCACTTTGTCCTTTTTCCTTGCAGAACAACAGCCCCATATTTTCCCGTGATAGTACAGGTCTTCTTGGTAAACCGTATATAATGTCCCGAGTCACACAATTGACTGACACTGAGTAAATTGTGAATGAGACCTTCTACAACCCAGACATCAGCACATCTGATTTCTCTACCCCCAAACCTAGCCTTTCCTAATCCAATTATCTTCAGCCTTCATCATTTCCAAACTTGACAACTCCTTCTTTGTCATATTTTATGCCTGTAACCAGATCCTTGTTGCCTGTCATGTGAGACGTACAACCACTACCAAGAATCCACACACCAGAACGATCTGATGCTTTAAGGGAAATTTCAGCAACTGCTTCCTTCTCTGCTCTCTTCTTCTTGGTCCATATTTTTGTCTCCATACTCGGTATAGATTGAGACTCATGATCATTCTCAGAGTACGATGGATCAACATCATCTTGCAGAGTTGCAAATCTGTTCTGAACTTTTAACTCACTTGTCAGTTTATTGATCTGCTGCTTGCGAACATTTTGATTCTGCTTTGGGACATTTCTATGAATGATCGAAGTGCAGTACCTAGCCATGTGCCCAAATCCTCCACACAAAAAACGGTGTCCTTCAAAATATGTTCTGGAAACCCATTCTCTGTTTGGATGCCACCTCTATTCCTGTTCCCTTATATATTTCTTGGATATGGAACACACATACTGTGAATGTCCCATCTTCCCACAACAATAACACCTGATATAGGGTGCATTCCTTCATGTTACTTCAGCACTACGATTTTCCCTTTGGGATCTCTGAATATTCTGATTCTGTTTTGTGCCCAAATCAACATTCAATTTCGGGGTGAGTGCTTTCAGTCTGACATCAACTACCACATATTTTTGTTTCTTATCAAGCTCTGAATCAACATTAGCATTAGATATTTCTTGCTTCTTCACTCCTGCTGAACTACGAGCCTCCTCTTTCATCTTCTCCGTCTTCGGAATGGCCTGATTTTCTAATATCACATTGGGGGTCAAGAGTTTTTCTTGATCCTTCATTTTTCTTCACAGACTAACCACTTCTTCTTCAAGTTTTTTGATACGTCTGACCTGCTCCTTTCCTGTGTTAGTCAAACAATCAATTTCCTTCTTTTGTTCCTCAATTTTAAGCTTA
The DNA here is from genome assembly GCA_963277665.1 of Viscum album. Lineage (NCBI taxonomy): Eukaryota > Viridiplantae > Streptophyta > Magnoliopsida > Santalales > Viscaceae > Viscum > Viscum album. The sequence continues at coordinate 459,318,977 of OY728163.1, read as the reverse complement.
TACTCAACAATATTTTCTGAGATCTCTACTGTTGAGGATTTTAGTCTTTCAATTTCTTCTAATAGCTTAGACTTTTCTTCATCCTATTGTTGCATATAGAGTTTGGCATCACGAACCACTTTATTGGCTTTCTTTGTTTTGGCTCTCCAAACATCTATCTCTTTAAGAGCTGCTTCCAATTCGGATTCCATATCAACTCTCCCGTCAATTTCTTCTTCTTCTTCAACTTCAACTTCTTCCTTTTTCTAAGAACTACCAAAAATCTCCACCAAGGAATTTACCCCACGATATCTGCAATTTTCTATCTCCTCAACCTCTTCATCCTCAGACTAATCTTAACTTTCAAATTCTTGTGAAAGAAGATTCTTCTTCTTGAAGAAATTTCTCTTGAATTGTTTCTTCCCTTTCCCAAACGCTAAGGTATTCTTCTTGGGAATTTCAACTTAATCATCATCATTATCGTTATCTTAAAACTTCTTTGGGAATGTTGCCGCAAGATGACAAACCTTTCCACATCGAAATCATGCTAGGGGAAGTTTCCCTTTAAACTATCCTCTTCCTCTTTGAAGATTTCAAGAAAGGAATGACATCACCTCATCTATCTCTTATTCTTCTTGAGAATCTTCAATAGTGAGATTCTTCATGGCCTTGAATGCCACTTATTTGGATTTCCCCTTTTCCACAGCATTGTTATCATCATTTCTCATTTCATATGAAACAATAGTGCTATGAAGGTTATCCAATGTCAGTTATTTTGGGTCTTTATCTTCCAAAATAGAAACTTTCAGATTAAACCGAGGTGGAAGTTTTCTCAAGATGCTCTTTACAATTTTAATGTCTTTGATAATCTCACCAAGACCTCGCATGTCTTGTACCACAACATTTACCGTGTCAAAGAATGCATCAACAATCTCATTCAGGTTCATTCTCACATCTTCATACTTGTTCCACAACACTTGCATCTTTGCCTCTCTGACTTTTGTATCCACTTCATAAATATTCAAAAGATTTTCCTACATGGCATGTGACATTTTGCATGACATCACCTTTGTATAGATGGAATTAAAAAGGGCTCCCCCTAAGGCATTGATTTCTTTGTAATTAACATCCAACTCTTTATGCTCATCTTATGATAATGCACCACTAGTAATATCAGCTGTGATACCATGCATAGCTGCTGAAAACACATCCATTCCCAATGATCAGAAATAGTGTTGCATTCGATTCATCCATATCTAAAAATTACATCCGTCTAAGATCAGAATCCCTCTATGATTAGTTACCTCCATTGAAAGAAGAAAAAATATCAACCCTTACCTCTGATACCAATTGTTAGTTCCACAAGGCTGAATACTCTGAGAGGGGGGGGGGTGAATCAGGGTATGACTAATTTAAAATTAACGCCCGTTCTGATCTTGTTTCACTGTTAAGAAAAACACTCTTCTCTCTCTTTCCTGTTGCACAAAATAAACAGAAAGTAAATCAAGCACAGGACACAACAACTTTAATTGGTTCACCGCTAAGGGATACATCCAAGGAGCATACGCCGACAAGTTACCGGTCATACCAAATTCCACTATACTTCACTAGCTGTGGATTACAATGTTCGGGTACAGTCACTCTATCCCAGGCTAACTTCCTTTGCAAGGTTTAGGGTCAGGTCATTGCTTTCTTAAGGGTCACTCACTATTTCTCTCTCTCTAGCTCACTGCCAGTGGAGAGGATCACCTTCTTCCTCTTCTTAAGCTCACTGCTCTGGAAGGGAATCCACTCACAGTTTATTGACCTGTAGGTCTCTTCAATTGCATGAATGCATGCATCCTCAACAGTTGATAGATGCTCTGTTAAAGTCCAACTTTCATCCACTGATGAATACCCCTTTGCCTCTTAACAATTGGGAAATTCCTTTGGAAACACCTTCGCAAAGCACCCTACTTCACTAGGCTCCCAATTTCACGAAGCTCAAACAATCCTTCACGAAGCTCCTGCCTTTTCACGAAGCACTACCGCGAAGAACTACCACGAAGCTCAATCCATTGCAGAGAAACTTCCCTCACGAATCTCACTAATCCAATGTGGAGCGCAAAACTTTCGCGGAGCAACAATAGCCACCGTGAAGCTCTTCTTTCGCGAAGCACACATGCTAGGAGAACTACCTTTGCGAATCGAGAGCAAATGATTTTCTTTGAAAATTATCTCTTCTTCTCTCTAGGGGTCGACCTGTATTTATAGGTAATTCCACCAACCCTCGACCCTTCTGTGCGAAGTCAGTGCCACATCATTTCCTATCGCGAAGCTCTGGAGTTTCCACCAGAATTCTGTCCAAATCGCGAAGCACTATGGAAATTTTACGATCGCGGAGCTCGTCGTAATCATGGATCATTACCATCAACATTCCTTAGCGCCTTCTCTGTGAAGATCCCTCGCAAAGCCCTTCACCGCCGCGATGTGCTTCAACTCTGCCGTTCGCGAAGCTTTGACGTAATTGTGAAGCATCACCGTCTCCATTTTTCTGGTCTTTGCGAAATCCAATCCATGCATCCCATCTTCACGAAACTCATGCCTTTTCCATATTAAAATATGATCTTCATGGAAATCCTATTTTCATTGTACTGCTCTTTTTTACCACCTCCAGATTATCCTTTCCTTCGTCATCATTCTTTGTCAACATGGATTGTCAACAAATTCTTTGGAACTCGACAAATCTCCATAGAAACCTGCTTTTTCAACAAACACAATCAACCCAAAAATACTGCAATGTTACCTTGATGGATTTTTACCCAACATTATCATTTATCGATTCAAGGATGATATATGAACTTCAAGTGGAAATTAATTCCACATAGTGGGTCTTAATTCCTATAAATGAAGGTTATATATATCCAACGGTTGGGGAGAAAATCGAAATTAAGGATACACCCATTTTACGAGAGTTTATTGATGTATTTCCAGAATATTTTTTAAGTCATCCACCAAATCACAATGTTTAGTGTTGAAAAGAACTTAATCTTGGTTCCTTTATTATTTTAAATTTTACTTATAGAATTCCCCAATTTGAGTTGCAAAAATTGAAGAAGAAACTCTAAGAGAATCTTGGAAAGGGATTCATATGACCTAGTGTGTCACATTAGGGATTACCTATTCTATTTGTCAAGAATAAAGATAGATCAATGTGAATCTTAATTGATTATGAAGAACTTAACAAGACCACTATCAAGAACAAATATCCTCTCCTATATATTGATGACTTATTTGATCAACTAAACAAAGATCAATACTTTACCAAGACTGATCTTTTTCCAGGATATCATTATTTGAGGTTAAAGAAGGAAAATATACCTATGATGGCATTCCATTAAAGTAAGAGACACTATGAATTTATATTGATTCCTTTTGGTCTCACTAATGGCCCACTATCTTTATAGATTTAATCGATAGAGTCTTTAGAGTCAATATTGATCATTTTGTGGTAGTATTTAAAAAATATATTCCTATGTATTGAAAGATAAAATAAGAACTTGAATATTACTTGCGTGTTTTACTCAAGATCCTTCTAAAGGAGAATATTTATGATAAATTTACCATGTGTGGATTTTGGCATAAAAATTTTCATTTTTGGGTTACATAATCTCAAGGGAGGGGGTATTTGTTTATCCATTAAAGGAAAAAGTTATTGATTGTTGTACTAGATCAATAATGGTAATTGAGATAAAGTTTTCTTGGTTTGGATGGATATTAGTGATTTTTGATGAATGTTTTTAGGATTATATAATCCACTCACCAAGTGGACTTATAAAGGAGATATGTTCATATGGATAGAGGAATGTGAAGAAAATTTCAAGGAGTTTAAAATAAGGTCAGTCACTATAACTATGCTCACACTACCCTATAGTGAATAAATGTTTATGATCTATAGTGACTCATCAAAGAAAATACTTGGATGTGTTCTCATGCAGAATGATATGGTAAAAGTTTATCCTCAGAAAAATTTAAAATCCATGAGAAAAATTACCAAGTCATGATTTGTAGCTACCCATGATAATTTTTTCATTAATGATACGAAGGAATTTTCTTTATGGAGAATATTGAGACATATATATTAATCATAAAATTTTAATGTATATTTTCACTCCAAAGGAGTTGAATAAGAATCAAAGAAGATGGTTGGAATTGATTAAATATTATGATTGCCCAATACATTACCAACCTAGGAAAGTGAAAAATGTGGTGGATTATTTGATTAAAAAAGACCATTCTAGACTATCTATAATAAGGATAAAATAGATCCAATATTTATGGATTTCTAAAGGGTGGATATCAAAGTGGAGAAATCTTATCTAATTTAAATGAATGTTCAAAGACTTATACAAGTGATGATTAAGGAGGTGAAGAAGGTAGATATAGAGCTAAAAAAGAAGGTGATAAATGTTCCTGAGTTTAACTTATATTGTGATTGAATAATAAGGTTCCAGAACCATATTTTCATCCCTACCATACCAGAATTTAAGAATGGGTTACTAGATAAATCTCATACTTCATCATTCTCTATTTATCCTAGAAGAAAAAATATGTTTAGAGACCTAAAAGAGTATTTCTAGTGGGATAGAATGAAGAAATATATTATCAAATATATTTCTTGGTGCTTGGTTTTCCAGTAAGTTAATACTGAGAGATAGAAGTCTAAGGGGATGTTACAAGCATTACCCATGCTAGAATGGAATGGGGAAGTCATCAATATGGATTTTGTATTCAGTCTTACAAAAACATTAAAAAACCATAATTCTATATTGGTTATAGTTGACCAACATATGAAGTTGGCACATTTCATTTCAATTAGATAATATTTATCTCTTGAATAGATTTATAGAATATATATCAAGGAAGTGGTGCAATTTCCTGGAGTACAAATTTCCATTAAATCTATTCCGGACCCAAGGATTACCTCGAAGTTCTAGATAAGTATTCATCAAGATTTGTATGAAGAGTTATGTTTCATAACTTCTTATCATCCCCAAACTGATGGTCAACCTGTGAGGTTAATTAAAACTCTATAATACATGCTGATAACTTTCTCATTAGATGTCAAAGTTGATTGGGATTAACACCTACCTTTGGTATGATTTTCATACTACAATACCTTTCATTCTAGTATTTATATGGCTCCTTATAAATCCATATATGGTAAAATGTTCATAACTCCAACATGTTGGAATAAAGTTGGGAAAATAAATCTATTTGGACCTAATCTAGTTGAGGAAATGGTAGATAAGTTTAGATCCATTGAACAACACATAAGAGAATCTCATTGTTGAAAAAAAGTTATGGTGAAAATTGATGAAATGATATAGTGTTTAAAGTGGGTGACAAGGTATTTCTATGAATATCTCCCTAAAAGTGAGTGATGATATTTATAAATAATTGAATGCTAATCCCATGGTATATCATTACTCTTGAAATTCTTGGATGTGTTGGGAAGGTATCTTATAGATTTGTGCTTCCATCAAATGTATCTCAAGTTCATGATGTGTTCAACATACTCTCATGAGAAATTAAATACATGATCCTTCATATGTTTTAAACTCAGAAGTAACACCGCTAGATAAATTTCATTATTATGAAGAAAAACTGATAGAGATTCTGGATAGTAGAGAAAAATTTCAACAAAACAAGACCAGTCTCCTAGTTAAATTTTTATGGTGAAACCATCAATTTGAGGAGGCTAAGTGGGAACATGAGGTTATGATGAGGTAGAGGCTCCCTCATATGTTGGTATAAGATTAATGAATTTTGAGGGAGGAATTCATCTTAATGGGGTATAATGTATCACGAAGATATTTTTATGAAAATTTTACAATTAAATAATTTGATAGATTGCGTTGTACGCAACACCGAGTCCAAACAAACTGCGAGACACTATTTGTGTAAAATGCGCATTATAACCTAGTCATTAAATTGAAGTGAATAAATATGAATAAATAATTGATTTAATAAATTTAATGGTCCAACGTAATATGAATTTATTGTTATACTCTTAGAAAATAATGACACAATATTTAGTAAAATAACATTATTCTTCAAAAATATTTTTTCTTCAAAAAGGATTAAATATTATTTTTAGAAGTGAATATTAGTTTTTAAAAGTTAAAGATAATTTATTTGAAAAAATAAACTTCATTTTTTAAATTTTAATATCCAGGTTATCTTAAAATGATATTTTTTTATAATTTTTTGAAAACAATTATTTTTTAAGGAATAATGAAAATATTGATTTTTATTGAAAAATGTATTTTATTTTAATGTATTTACAAGGTAAAATTATGTTTTGGAATAGTAATAAATTTTAATTATTTCATTTTAATTTAAAATAATCAAATTATGTTATTTTAAAAGTATTTTATACATTAATTTATTATAAAAATATTTTATGTCTTAAAATGACATTTTCTGATAAAACTATTTTCATGTTGTTTTATCAATTTTTTTAAATTAAATTATTAAACGTATGTGTTTTTAAATTTTGAAAAATGGGTATCAAATTTAGATTCATAAGGTCCAAATTTAGTTAATTTATCACTTTTATTTTTTTACCAATAGGAATAGTAACCTTGGTAAATTTTATTTCCACGATAAAGGGTAAATTGGTTAATTTAGGTTAAAAATAAAATGATCTAAAATATAAAATGAATGTAACACATGAATAAATTTTATTGGATAAATATAATAAAACTATTAAAACCTAAGGATCAAAATTAATTTTTTAATGAACACTTGTCCCTGAAAAATGACCTAAATAATATTTAAATTAAAGAAAGTCACACAATTTCACTTTCTTTGTGTTAAATATACCTTGTGTGTCTAGATGGGGAAAAAGGTATGTTATGAATGAATATAAATGTAAATATCTAACTTAATAAAAATATTTTCATGATAAAAATTTATTTTTGACTTTTATAGGCCCCTTAGATGAGATTATGATATTTATCATATTCTATTTAATAAAAATTCAAAGATGTCACATTCATGATTTAAATAAAATATCATTTTAATATAGTTGTAAAAAACTTATGTATTATAATATAAATATTTTATGAAATATATAATATTTATCTTCATCATGGTTTTTAATTTTTAATTTTTAGTGAAGAAATTAGTTTATTAAATAATAACACAACACTGATGAAAAAATCATTTTATTAATGAAAATATCAAATAAATGTTATTAAAAATATTAAAATAAATATAATTTGAGATAATTAATGTTATAAATGAATATTATATATTATCATGACCTATTATGGATATAATAAAATATTTGTTTTCAAAATTATGTAGTTATCTTGATATTTTTTTAAAGTCCATGAAAAAAATTGTGCCAAAATTGACAGTAATTATATTTTATCAGAATAATATTATATTAAATTATTTAAAAACATAAAACAAATTTAAAAATACAAAATAGTTACAATATGGTATAAAATGCTATAAATTTTTCATTTTTGGTCTAATTTACATCACATAAATAAAAATTACATCCTTTTAATATTGAAAAATTTGTTACGTTCGTTAAAATTAAAATAGGTCAAGTAAGGGTTAATAAAAAAGATAAGGTTTAAAATAATACATAAACATGTCTAAAATATATTATTTTATTATATTAAAACTCTTTCTCATATTATGTTATAATCCATTTCATTTTTAGGTATTTATATTGAGATTCAATTTATTATAAATTAATATTTTTAGAAATTATAAAAGTTCCCCTCATCTCTATTATAAAAGGGAAACTACTCCCTCAATTATTCACATAATTTTGAGAATTAATGGTTGACCATAAACTAAAAATTTATCTTAAAAACCTCCATAGTCACATTATATAGGGGATGGTATTTTCAAAAGACCAACCCTAGTGTTGCTTAGAAGAAATCTAAAAGAGGTTACTTAAGAAGTGGTAATCGTCTTTACTGACTCATTCAAGTCTATTTCTTCTTCTACATACTATTCATGTGTTGTTTCCATAATATAGTAATAGAAACAGTATAATTTGTAATATGATATTTTATTATGATTATGAAACAACCATATCCCTCCTCTTATACATCCTACAGAAAATGAAAGCATTCCACGTGCGTAGGTACGACTTACCATCTCCAAACCGTGGCATAATCTATTTTTTTCATCACAAATTTAATTGGATGGTTTTAGTGATGGAAATAATATATATATATATATATATATGATAATTATAACATTATATTAATATAACATAAACTTACATACCCCTTCACTATTAAAGCAATGACACAATCGCTCGTGCATACGTACGACCTACAGTCACCACGACGCGATGCGATTCATTTTTCATGCTCATCATTCATGAATGATTATATAAATATATATAATAATTTAATATGATATATATTACCTTAATACCATTTTGGATAAGAAGAAAATACATCCTATGCACAAGAACTGGGACTTATATGACATAACATGGATAGGAAAAAGAATCAGTTAACACCAAAAAAAGACTAATAACGAAATATTGTTAACAAATGGGTGATAAGATGATATAATAAGATCATTTATGGCATAATAAATTTTAATTTGGTTTTTGTATAAATTTGTATCATTATTTAAACCATTATACATAAGTTTCAGATATGTATGAAGGAAATCATAAATAAGATACAGGTTAATTTCACAATCTCATTATTATTCAGGATTGTTTATATAAGTATCTGTTGGTTAATATTTATATTCTATGTAAATGTTTTATAAAAATGTTTTAATAAATATTTTTACCATCATTATACAATTTGTTAAAGTCATTTTTACACATTTTTGAATTTTTACTAAATGGTATGAAGGGAATATTTTTATCTTTTTCTAAATGAGGTGCTTTGTGACTTTTCTGAAAAAAGAAGGAAAAACTATTTTTTATCTTATATGACATAAACTAATTCTTCTGTTTTTATCGTGTCTTAATGTATTGAAGATTACTTTACAATATTACAAGGTTATTTTCCATGAAAATTCTTTCCTTTATGTTTTTTAAATGTAATGGACATTTTCCTCCAAAATTATTACAAGTGATCTTTAAAAATATTTTACATCTAAGACAACATTATTAGATTTTAATTATGATTTAATGATAAATAATAATCCATTGATACTGTCTTATTCTTTATCTATATGATTATGTTTATAATGTAATGATTTTTATGAATTCCATTTCTTTTCCATGAGTTATGATAAATATCTTATGAAACCATTTTTTATTGGTTCTAATATGATGAATGATTAATGTTCTTGTGGAACACATATATATGATTTTACTTATGTGATGGGTGAGAACTATATATCCATACAATTCATTAGGTAAATATTAATATCTCATGACATAGATATGACTATAATGGGATGTAAACTCGTTTAAGTAATGCATGAATCGAAATAGAAGTAAACTCATTTCAGTGATATAGGTCCGGAATAAGGAGGGAAATCAGTTCCATAATGGAATTTTTCTGTAATTATTTTCATGGTAGTGAGACCATAGTAATATGAAAATGATTTATAATGCTTATTTTTATGCTATAATTTCATTTCTTATGTTATACTACCATGAATTAAATTATTTATAATATATGTCTTATAAAGATCCATGATTTATTCCATAACGTAATACCATGATCCTTAATATGTAGGATATAATTGTAAAATATTATTTTCATGTTCGTATGACCATATGATTATGCTATATCTCTGGATTACCCTTACCGAGCATCTGATCTCACCCTTTTCATTGGTTTATTTTACCTAGGATATAATGAAAGGTATTATGTAAGATGTGTACAAAAAGGTTCTAGTTAAAAAGTAATAAGTGGGAGACATTATAGATGTTTTATGAATCAGTTGTTTTTGTTTCCATGTTTCCAAAGACACTTAAAATATATGGTTCTAGTTTGGTTTTTTTATATTATGTAATTCATATTCTTCTATTTAGTTTTAATCTATATCTATGAAAAGTATGGGCTAGTATACTTCTCAACTTGTGAATGTCTTCGGTCTGACGACAAAGTCTGTGTGTGGGGTTATGAAAATTAACACCCCATTGGGGGTATGGTCAAAGGAAATCTGTCTATGAAATGGGAAATCCATAAATATTATTGAGTACTATTTCCTTTTTGATCTGTATGCCCTTGAGATGTCAGGATTTGAATTGATTTTGGGTGTAGACTAGATGGTATCGTACGAAGCCCACATCGATTGTTTCTTCATGAGAGTAACCATTAAAACCCTTGAGGGTGATATATATGTTCATTGTGGAGAATGAGATATATAGGAAGGCCATGCCAATCCATTTCATAAAAAAATTGGGGATCTCACTAACCCGGTTGTGATTCATTTTTTGGATGATGAGGATGTAGAGATTGATGTCTTTCCTTCTATAGTGGACCGATTTTAGGATGTGTTTCCTGATGACAAGTTAGGGATGCCACCTGGGAGGCATGCTAACTTCACAATTGAGCTAATTATTGGAGATGAACCAGTTTCCATTTCACATTATAGAATTTTATTGGCGGAGCTTTAAGAGCTCAAGACTCAATTGCATGAGTTGGAGAATAAAGGATTCTTCCATCTCAGTACATCACCTTGGGACTCTCTGAAGTTTTTTTCTAAAAAGGCTAATAGGACACTCTGTTTATGTGTAAATTTCTAAAAGTTGAACAAACTTATTGTTATGAACTAGAATCATATTCCATGTATTGATGATCTTATTAAATAGATGAGAGGTTTTTGTGAATTCTCCAAAATTGATTTGAGTTTGGGTATCATTTTCTAGGAGTGAGACATTATGATACATTGAGTACTAGTTTTAAAAGTAGGTATGGATTATACAAGTTTGTTGAAATTCCATTTAGACTAAAAAATAATCCATCTATGTTTATATACATGATGAACTGGATCTTTCACCCGTACTTGGATAATTTTGTTGTTGTTTTCATTGATGACATCTGGGTGTACTTCTAGACTCATGATGATCATGAAAAAAATATTGACATAATATTATGTAACACCCCATGAACTTATAATATTTTCATGTTATAATAAATATTATCTTTTTTCTCCTTATATGAAATACTATTTTAAGCTTACTTTAAACACCACACTGAGTTATATTGCATTTCACGCAAGACTAGGTTTCACTGCCTTTTAATGGATCTCCTATTTGAAAAATAAATTTTGATAATTTTCTTAATTTTTAATTTTCAAAATGAACGTCATTTTTATATTTGTAAAGTAGAAATTAGATTAGGATGAATTTCTAGTATTTTTCCGAGAAGTTTAATTTTTTGATGAATAGTAAAAATATGACATTTTAATTTTAATTTTTTTTATTTTGAATAATAATTATTGTTAAATTGAATTTTAAATTGGTTATTAAAGTCACAATAGATAAATTATTAATATATTATCCGATTTAGGTAATTGGAATCACTTTTATATTGAAATTAGACATAAAAACTTATTGAACTGTTGAACATTTTTACATTAAAAACCTAGTTTCTCACTACGTATGCGAGATTAGCGTTAATATTAATTTTCCCACTTTTGGGATTTGAGTTTTGAAAAATGGAAATACAAGCTTGTAATCAGTATAATATTTTAAACAATTTTTAGTAAAATCACTAAATTATTTAAAAATATATTTCCTTTAAAAATGATTTTATATTATTTTTAGGAGTGAATATTAATTTTCAGAAGTTATAGTAAATTTATCTGATTTTTTTTTGAATTTTTCATGCCAATTTTATCTTAAAATTATTATTTTTTTGATAATTTTCTAAATTTTTTAAGGAATAGTGAAAATACTGATATTTATTGAAAAATGTATTTTCTATTAATGTCTTTACAAGGTAAAATTATGTTTTGGATTAGTGGTTAATTTTAATTAGTTAATTTTGAGGTACAATAATCTAATTATGAGTTTTGAATATAATTTTACAAATGAATTTATTATAAAGTCATTTGATGTTATAAAATAGAATTTTTCCAAAAAACTATTTTTTAGGGTGTTTTAACGGTATTTTTAAATTAACTTCTAAACATTGTGTGTTTGAAATTTGAAAAAATCGATGTCAAATTTAGATTCAGATACTAAAAATTTAGTGAATATTTCCCTTTTATTTTTTATCCAATATAAATAGTAACTTTGGTAAATTCTATTACCATAGTAAAGGGTTAATTGGGTAATTTTAGTTAATAATAAAATGACAAAGTCTATAAAATGACCCCAACACATGCCAAAAATTTATTTTATGAAAATAATTCCACCCATAAGACTTAAGGATTAAAATTAAGTTGTTTCATAAACACTTTTCTCAGAAAACTACTTATATAATATTTAAATTAAAGAAAGTCAAAAATGTCACTTTCTTTGTCTTAAATATACCTTATGTGTCCACATAGAGAAAAAGGTATGCCATGAATGAATATAAATTTAAATTTTTAACTTAATAAACATATTTTAATAATATAATGTTATTTTTTCCTTTTTGGGCCACATAGATGAGATTATGATATTTATAATATTTTATTTAATAAAAATTCAAATATGTCACATTCATGTTTTAAATAATGTATCATTTTTAATATAGGGTTAGCAAAAATATATATTTTAAATTATAGATATTCTAATTAAATATATAATATTTATCTTAATCATTGTATTTTATGTATAATTGTTAATGAGAAAATATATATATTAAATAATTACGCAAAACTGAGGTAGTAATTATTTTAATAATGGAAATATTAAATAAATGTAATGAAACATATTAAAATAAATATATTTTGAAATAATTAATGTGATAAAACAATTTTATATATTATATTGACCTCTTAGAGATATATTAAAACATTTTTTTTCTAATTTAAATTGTTATCGTGATATTTTTAGAAGTCCAAGTAAGGAATAGTGTCAAAATTGACACTAATGATATTTTTTCAAAATAATATGTTAATAAATTATTTAAAAATGATAAAATATATTTAAAACAAAAAAATAATTATAATATTGTATAAAATGTTATATAACATTCATTTAATGTCTAATTTACTACACATAAGTAAACATTATAGCCTTTTAAGGTTGAAAAATTTGTTATGTAACTTAAAATTTAAATAGGATAACTATGCATTAATAAAAATAAAATATTTAAAATAACACCAAATCATATCTAAAATATTGTTTCTTATTATATTAAAACATTATCTCATATTATCTTATAATACACGTACTTATGATAGTATTTTTATTGAGATTGAATTTTTTATAAAATAATATTTTTCAAAATTCAAAAAGTGCTCCTCACTTCAATTATATATAGAAACCTCATCCCTCACTTATTCAAATCACATTGAGCATTAAATATCGAATATACCATGATAATTTCTATTTTATAATTCTTTGAACACATTATATAGGTTTTTATCTTCTTAAAATACCAACCCTAGTGTCTATAGGAGGAGATCTAAAGGAAGTTCACCTAAGAAGATGTAATCATCTTTACCGATTTTTTCATGTCTATTTATTATTCTACTTCTTATTCATTTCTTGTTTCCATTATAAATTAATAAATTCAGTATAATTTATATTATGATATGTTATTATGATTATGGAATAACCATATTCCACCTTTTATCTATCCTATTAAAACTGAAAGCACCACACGTGCATACGTACGACTTATCATCTCCACACCATGGTGTAGTCTTTTTTTTCATCACTACTTTAATTGAATGGGTAAAATTATAGAAATAATATATATATATATATATATATATGTGATAATTATGACATTATATTAGTATATCATCCACTTATTTTCCATTTCACCATTAAAGTAATAATATCAACGCTCGTGCATGCATAGAACATATCATATCCATGATGCAATGCAAATAATTTTCCATGTTAAACATTAAAGAATAATTATATAAATATATATAATGAATAAATATGATATATATTATCTTAATATCATTCTGGATGTTACATAACTATATCACTTTCAAAATTACTAGGACTTATATGAAAAAATATGCATAGGAAAATGAAGTAGTTAACACTAAAAAGAAGGGTAATAATGAAATATTATTAACAAATGGATGATAAGATGATATAAGAGGATTATAAATGATATATAAAAATTTAATATGGAAATATTACAAATTAATAACATTTTTTAAATAGTTATATATGAGTTACAGATACGTATGAAGCAAATCAGACCTAAAATAAAGGTTAATTTCATAATCGCATTATTAATAGGGATTATTTATATAATTATCTACTGGTTAATATTTATCTTCAATGACCTCTTTACTAAAAAGGTTTTAAAAATTATATTTTACATTATTCTATAACTTTTTAAATACATTTTTAAATTTTTTTGAATTTCTATTAAATGGTATGAAATGAAATTGTTATAATTTTTTTAAACGAGGTAATGTTTGACTTTTCTATAAAATACATGAAATTATTTTTTTAACTTATATGAAATTAACATATTCGTTTTTGTACCATAACTCCTTAAGGTCTTCAATATTCATTTATAATATTACTGGGTTCATTTTAAGGAAAAATATTTCCTCTATATTTTCAAAATTTAAATAATATTTTCATCAAGAATTATTTCAAGTGATATTTCAAAATCATTTTGCATCTAAGATAATGTTATTTTATGTTACTTATATTTTAATTGGGATATGATTCAGTGATAAAATTATTATTATTATTTAAATGTTTTATGTTTATAATGGAATTAGTTTTATACATTCTTTTCCATGAGATTTTTTGAAATGTTTATGAAACCCATTTTTATGGGTTCTAATATGATGAATGATTTATGTTCATGTGGAAAAAATATTTATGGTTTTTATTATATAATTTGTGGGACCTATATATCCATAAAATAAATTAGATAAAGATTTACATATCATGAGATAGACATGACTTCAGTGGGAATTAAACCCAATCCAATAATAGAGGAATGGAATGGGATGTAAACCTGGTTCAGTTATACAAGGATGAGATGATGAGTGGAATTGGTTTAGTAAGGGACTTTGTATGCTCTGATAGTCTTGTAAATGAGGCTCGACTAATATGAAAATTATTTTCTATGCTTATATGTATACCACAATTTTAGATTTTATGTTATACTTACATGAATTGTGTTATTTAAAATTCTTTTCTTATAAAATTACATGATTTATTCTATAATTCAATATCGCGATCCTTGATATGAAGGATATAATTTTTAAAAGTTATTTTCATGTTTTTTCCCATTATTACATTATCTCCCTTTATTACCCTTACATATCATCTAATCTCACCATTTTTATATTTTTCTTTTCCCCAAGATACGAAGAATTATATTAAGTAAGATGTGTAAAAAATGGTTCTAGTTTTGAAGTAATAAGTAGGAAACAATTTAGATGTTTTAGGAATTAGTTGTTTATGTTTTTGAGTTTCCAAAGACACTAAACCTATATGGTTCTGACATGGTTTTGTTATATTATGTAATGAATATTATCCTATTTAGATGTAATATTTTTTTTATCGTATGGGTCATTATAGTTGGTATCAGAGAAATGTTTAGTTAACCTTTGGAAACATGGATGGGAAAACCTTATTAATAACCCTAAGTACAAGTATATATATAATATACAATCCTATAGTTTTGATGATGATCATAAATAACCGAAGAGAAAACCAAAGGTTTCCTGAATTGAATTTTTATAAGTAATTTTCTATGATTATGTGGTTTTCCCACAATGATTAGTGTTTATCACATAATTATTTTTAGTTTTAGTCAATGGAAGGGACCCAAAGGAACCAATTTAATGATAAATGTTATGAGTAATTAAATTATTTTCCTCATGATAAATAGAATTTTATGGGAGACAGAATGAAAAATCAGGTTTCTATACTCACACAAATTTCTCAAGATATTAATCATTCTAGATTTCCAAACAGGAAACTGAGGGAACAAAATTTTGTTAATTCATTCACGAGTCAGCGTTCAGCATCATTTAGTGGGTCTTCTGATCTATTAGTTGCTTAAAAATGAATAAGTACAACTGAAAATATATTTTTTTCTCCAATGTTAAGAACATGAGAAATTAATTTTGGTAGTCTATCATTTGAATGGTAAAGAGGATCAATGGAATCTCATCAAGAATATGAAGGAACAAGATCAAATTGAATCCATGGAATGAGACGATTTAAATAAAATATTTTTAAATAATTAATTTCCATGTATTCTTTGAATGAATAGAGAGAAGTATTTTCTTGAGTTAAATCAAAAGGTTGATGAATCTTTTGGTACATATGAGGAAATTTCTACAAGACTTTCATGTTAGGATTCTACAATTATCATCCCTCCTGAAAGTAAGGTTGATATATTCTTCAATGGAATAAAAACTAGTTTCCTAAGGGTATTATCCATAAGTTACATTACTATAAAGAAGGAAATCATTTTATTTGATCTCAAGGTTGAGATGGATATTGGAGTTACCTATCAAACTTATGGGTCGACCAGAAGAGAAAAATAGAATTCAAGAAAAAATATAAAAACAATAGAGAAAATAAGATGAAATTTACATTAGGCTCAAAGTGTGGAAAGAAATAAGGAGGGAATTTTATTAAGGGGACTAGTTAATGTTTTAATTTCGGGAAAAAAGGTCATTGGAAAATTTATTACCAATGTGATGGGAAACAGATTTCAAATGATGAGAATAGGTAAAAGTCTACACATAATGAACCTCCCACACTTAGATGCTTCAATTGCAAGGAAAATGGACATTATGATAACCAATTCCTAAATCATAGGTCTATCAATAATGATCAATTTTATCAACCTCTTAAGGAAAAATAAAATGGAAAATCACATTAGATCACAATAGGTAATGTGGAGTAAGACAATGAAGTGATCAAAGGTTCACTTAACATCCATTATAAAGAAGATAATGTTTTATTTGATTCTAGATCTACCCAGTATTTTATTTATAATGAATTTTCTAAGATAATCACTATATAACCTCAACAATTAGATGTTGAGTTAATGATGAAAACTCCAAATGGAATAATAGTTGGACCACAATTTTATAATTTTTCTCTAGATGAACCTTGTGAGAAATTACTTCCAGAGAATATTGTGATACTTTCTTTATTTGAATTTGATGTGATTCTTAGCATGGATTGGATTTCACTATATGAAACTCATATCAGTTTTAGAGGAGGGGAAGTCACATTTGATATTTTGAATGATTATATGATTATCTATTGATGCATAGATGATACATGAACTTCTAGGGGAAATTAATTCCATATCGTGGGTCTTAATTCCTATAAATGAAGGTTATCTATATCCAATGATAGAGGAGAAAATACCAATTAACTATTCACCCATTTTACGAGAGTTTATTGATGTATTTCCAGAATAATTTTCTGGTCTTCCACCATATCATGAAGTTTAGTTTTCAAAAGAACTCATACTAGGTGAATTTCTTATTTCAGAATTTACTTATATAATTCCCCTAACTGAGTTGTAGGAATTAAAGAAGAAACTCCAAGAGAATCTTGAAAAGGGATTCATAAGACCTAGTGTGTCAGATTAGGGATTACCAATTCTATTTTTAAGAATAAATATGAATCAATGTGACTCTTCATTGATTATCAAAAAATTAACAAGATCATTATAGAGATCAAATATCCTCTTCTCTATTTTGACGACTTATATGATCAACTAAAGGAGCTCTATACTTTTCCATGATATATATTTTTTCTGGATATCATCAATTGAGGTTAAAAAATAAAACTATACCCAAGTTGGCATTTCGTACAAGTAATGGACACTATGAATTTATATTGATTCCTTTTGGTCTTAGTAATGGACCCACTATGTTTATATATTTAATGAAGAAAGTCTTTAGAGACTATCTTGATCAGTTTGAGGTAGTATTTATAAAAGATATTCATGAGTATTAAAATAGAATGAAATAACATGAATATCACTTGAGAGTTGTACTAAAGGTCCTTAAAAAGGAGAATATTTATGATAAATGTACTAAGTGTGGATTTTGGATTAAATTTTTTCATTTTTGGGTTACATAATCTCAAGGGAGAGGATATTTGTAGATCTATCAATGGAAAAAGAAATTATCATTGGACTAGATCAATAGTAGTAATTGAGATATTAAGTTTTCTTATTTTTGATGGATATTATCGCGGTTTTATGAATATTTTTCATGATTATCTAATCCACTCACCAAGTTGACTTAGGAAGAAGTTATGTTCATAAGGAAGGAAGAATGTGAAAAAAAATCAAGGAGTTTAAAATATAGTTAATCACTAGACCTATGCTCACACTACCATATAGTGAATAAATGTTTATGATCTATAAGAACTCATCAAAGAAAATACTAGGATGTGTTCTCATGCATAATGATATGGTGACAGTTTATGCCTCACGAAAATAGAAAATCCAAGAGAAAAATTACCAACTCATGATTTGTGGCTACCCATGATAATTTTTTCATTAAATATATTGAGGAATTTTATTTATGGATAATGTTGAGATATATATAATGATCATAAAACTTTAATGTATATTTTCACTCCAAAGGATTTGAATATGAATCAAAAGGATGGATGGAATTGATTAAAGATTATGATTTCTCAATACATTTCCATCCTTGGAAAATGAACAATGTGGTGGATTATTTGAGTAAATAATACCATTCTAGACTATCTATTATGAGGATAAAAAACATCCAATATTTATGGATTTCCAAAGGAGGGATCTGGACATGGAGAAATCTTATCTAGCACAAATGAAAGTTCAAAGACCTATACAAGTGATGATTAAGGAGGTGTAGAAACGAGATGTAGAGCTACAAAAGAATGTGAGAAATGTTTCTGAGTTTAACTTTTCTTGTGATGGAATAATAAGATTCATGAACCATGTTTGTTTCCCTACCATACTAGAATTAAATAATGGGTTGGTAGATGAATCTAATTATTCATCATTCTCTATTTATCATAGATGAAAAAAGATGTATAGGGACTAAAATAGTACTTCTAGTGGGATGGAATAAAGAAATATATTTCAGAATATGTTTCTCGGTGCTTGGTTTTCCATTTAGTTAATACTTGGAGACAGAAGTCTAAGGGGATGTTACGAGCATTACCCATACCAAAACGGAAATAGGAAAACATCACCATGTATTTTGTCTTTAGTCTTACCAAAACATCTAAAAACCATAATCCTATATGGGTTATAGTTAACCAACATATGAAGTTTTCACATTTCATTTCAATTAGATAAATATTTCTCTCTTGATTAGATTTCCAGAATTTATATCAAGGAAGTGGTAAGATTTCATGGAGTATAGCTTTTTATTATATCTATTCTGGACCCAAGGTTTACCTCAAAGTTCTGGATAATTATTCATCAATATTTGGATAAAGAGTTATATTTTAGCACTTCTTATCATCCCCGAACATATGGTCAAACTGTGAGGTCAATTAAAACTGTATAATACAAGTTGATAGCTTTCTCAATGGATTTCAATGTTTTATTGGGATCAACACCTACCTTCGGTATAATTTCTTACCACAATAACTTTGTTTCTTTTATCCATATGTCTCCTTATAAAGCCTTATATGGTAAAAAGTGCAGAACTCCAACATGATGGAATAAATTTTTGGAAATAAATATATTTGGACCTGATATAGTTGATGAAATGGTAGATAAGGTTATATCTATTGAACAACACATAAGAGAATCTCATAGTTGAAAAAAACGTTGTGGGGAAAATCGATGAAAAGACATAGTGTTTGAAGTGGGTTATAAGGTATTTCTATGAATATCTCCCTATAAGTGACTGATGAGATTTATAAATTATTAAAAGCTAAGCACTAGGTATATCATTACTCTTTCAATTCTTGGTTATGTTGGGAAGGTATCTTATAGATTGGCGCTTCCATCAAATCTCTCTCAAGTTCATGATGTGTTCAGCATATCTCTCATGAAATATTACATTCATGATTCTTCAGATGTATTAAACTCAAAAGTATTACTACTAGAGAATGTTTATTCTTATGGAGAAAAACTAATAGAGATTCTTGATAGTAGAGAAAAATATCTACAAAACAAGACCATCATCCTAGTTAAAGTTTTATGGTGAAACCTTTAATTTGAGGAAGCTATGTGGGAAAATGAGGATGTGATTAGGCAGAGGTACCCTCTTATGTTTGTAGAAGGTTAATAAATTTTGAGGGAGGAATTCATCTTAATGGGGTATAATGTTTCACATAGATATTTTTATTAAATTGTTCTCTCTAAATAATTTGATAGCTTGCATTGCACGCAAAACCGAGTTTAAATAAACCGCGAGACACTATTTGTGTAAAATGACCATTATAACCTAGCCATTAAATTTGAGGGAATAAATATGAATAAATAATTTATAAAATAAATATAACGGTCTAACTTAATATGAATTTATCATTATACTCTTATAAAATAATCACACAATTTTTAGTAAAATAACTTTATTCTTCAAAAATATGTTTTCATAAAAAAAGAGTAAATATTATTTTTAGGATTGAATATTAATTTTTAGATATTATATTTAATTTATATTAAAAAATTAATTTAAATTTTTAATTTCTAATATCCATGTTATCTTAAAATGATATTTTATTATAATTTTTTGAAAACAATTATTTTTTAAGAAATAGTGAATATATTGATTTTTATTGAAAAATGTATTTTCTTTTAATGTATTTACACGGTAAAATTATTTTTTGGAATAGTTTTAGATTTTAATTATTTCATTTTAATTTAAAATAATCCAATTATTTGTTTTCAAGGTATTTTATACAATAATTAATTATAAAAATATTTTATGTTTTAAAATGACATTTTTCGATAAAATAGTTTTCGTATTGTTTTATAATTTTTTTTAAATTAAATTCTTAAACTTATGAGTTTTTAATTTTGAAAAATGGATATCAAATTTAGATTCATAAGGTCAAAATTTTACTAATTTATCACTTTTTTTTTGCCAATTTGAATAGTAACCTTGGTAAATTTTACTTCTCCTTTAAAGGGTAAATTGGTTAATTTAGGTTAAAAATAAAATGATCATGACTATAAAATGAATCAAACACATGCCTAGATTTTATTAGATGAATATAATAATTCCATTAACACTTAAGGATCGAAATTAATTTTTTAATGAACACCGGTCCATGAAAATGACATATATAATATTTAAATTAAATAAAATCACAAAATTTCACTTTATTTGTCTTAAATATTCCTTATGTGTCCAGATAGGAGAAAAGGTATGTTATAAATGAATATAAATGTATGTATATAAATTAATAAAAATAATTTCATGATACAAATTTATTTTTGACTTTTTTGGTCCCATTAGACTTGATTATGATATTTATCATATGCTATTTAATAAATATTCAAAGATGTCACATCCATGATTTAAATGCTATATCATTTTAATATAGGTTTACCAAAAATATATATTATAATATAATTTTTATTTGAAATATATAACATTTATCTTCATCATGGTTTTTATTTTTTTTATTTTTAGTGAAGAAATATGTTTATTAAATAATTACACAACACTTATACAAAAATTATTTTATTAATGAAAATAACAAATAAATGTTATTAAAAATATAAAAATAAATATAGTTTGAGATAGTTAATGATATAAATGAATAATATATATTAACTTGGCCTATTATGGATATAATTAAATACTTTTTTCAAAGTTAACTTGTTTCTAGATATTTTTTAAAGTCCAAGTAATAAATTGTGTCAAAATTGACACTAATGATATTTTATGAGAATAATATTTTATTAAAATATTTAAAATCATAAAACATATTTAAAAATAAAAAATAACTATAATATGGTATAAAATGTTATAAAATTTTCATTTTTGGACAAATTAAATCACATAAGTATAAATTACATCTTTTCAATATTGAAACATTTGTTACCTTAGTTAACATTAAAATAGGTCAAGTAAGGGTTAATAAAAAAGATAAGGTTTAAAATAATACCAAAACATATTTAAAATATATTAGTTTATTATATTAAAAATTTATCTCATCTTATATTATAATACATTTCATTTTCTAAGGTATTTATATTGAGATTCAATTTATTATAATTTAATATTTTTAGAAATTATAAATGTGCCCCTCACTTAAATTATAAAAGAGAAACTATTCCCTCGCTTATTCACATAATTTTGAGAATTAAAGGTCGACCAAAACCAAAATATTTATCTTAAAAACCTCCCTAGTCACATTATATAGGTGCTGGTATTTTCAAAAGACCAACCCTAATGTTTCTTAGAAGAAATCTAAAAGAGGTTACTTAAGAAGAGGTAATCATCTTTACCAACTCTTTCAAGTCAATTTATTCTACTACATACTCTTCATTTTTTGGTTTCGATAATAAATTAATTGATACAATATAATTTGGAATATGATTTTTTATTATGATTATTAAACAACCATATTCCACCATTTATCCATCCTATAAAAAATGAAAGCAGTACGCGTGTGTAGGTACGAGTTACCGTCTCCACATCGTGGTGTAATCTATTTTTTTCATCACAAATTTAATTGGATGGTTTTAGTGATAGAATTAATTTATATATATATATATATATATGATAATTATAACATTATATTAATATACCATCCATATACTTACTCTTTTACAATTAAGGGAATGATACAATCGCTCGTGCGTACGTGCAACCTATGCTCACCATGACGCGATGCAATTCATTTTTCATGATCACCATTCAAGAATGATTATATAAACATATATAATAATTAAGTATGATATATATTACCTTAATATAATTCTGGATATGTAAAAACTACATCCTATTCTCTTGAACTAGGACTTATATGGCATACCAGGAAGAGGAAAAAGAAGTAGTTAACACCAAAAAAGAGTAATAATAAAATACTATTAACAAATGGGTAATAAGATGATATAATAAGACTATTTATGATATCAATAATGTTATTATTGTTCTAGTATAAATTAATAACATTATTTAAACCATTATACATGAGTTTCAGATACATATAAAGGAAATCATACATAAGATAAGGGTTAATTTCACAATTTCATTATTATTCGGGATTGTTTATATAAGTATCTGTTGGTTAATATTTCTATTCCATGTAAATGTTTTTATAAATATTTTTACCATTCTTCTACAATTTTTTAAAGTCATTTTTACTCATTTTCAAATTTTTACTAAATGGTATGAATGGAATCTTTTTATCATTTTCTGAATGACGTGCTTTGTGACTTTTCTGGAAAAAGTACAAAAGACCATTTTTAACTTATATGAAATAAACCGATTTTTCTACTTTTATGATGCCTTAATTTATTGAAGCTTATTTTAAAATATTAAAAGGTTCTTTCCTATGAAATTTTTTTCCTTTATGTTTTTTAAATATAAAGGATATTTTCCTCCAAAATTATTTCAAGCGATCTTTCAAAATCTTTTTGCATCTAAGACAACATTATTTGATTTTAATTTTGTTTTAATGAATATATAATCCATTGATACCATTCTTATTCTTTATCTATATGGTTAGGTTTATAATGTAATTATTTTGATGAATTCCATTTCATTTCCATAATTTATGAAAAAAATTGAAACAATTTTTTATTGGTTATGATATGTTGAATGATTAATGTTCCTGTAAAACATATATATATATATATATATATATATGATTTTCCATATGTGATGGGTGAGACCAATATATCCATCCAATTAATTGGTTAAATATTAATATCTCATGACATAGATATGACTGGAATGGGATGTAAACTCATTTAAGTAATACATGAATTGAATGAGAAGTAAACCCATTTTAGTAATATAGGGCTGGATCGAGGAGTGAAATTAGTTCAGTAATGGACTTTGTCTGTAATTATCTTCTTAGTAGTGATATCTTACTAATATGAAAATGATTTAGAATGATTATTTTCATGCCTTAATTTCATTTCTTATGATATACTACCAAGAATTATGTTCTTTATAATACATGTCTTATTAACTTCAATGATTTATTCCATAACACAATATCATGATCCTTAATATGCAGGATATAATTTTAAAATATTATTTTTGTGTTCTTATGACGATATGATTATGAAATGTATCTTGATTAACCTTACCGATCATCTGAGCTCACCATTTACGTAGGTTTATTTTCCCTCTGATATAATGAATGGTATTAAGTAAGATGTGTAAAAAAGGGTTCTATTTATAAAGTAATAAGTGGGAGACAATGTAGATGTTTTTTGAATCAATTGTTTATGTTTCCATGTTTCCAAAGACACTAAAACTATATGGTTCTAGGGAGGTTTTGTTATGTTATGTAATTCATATTCTTCTATTTGGTTTTAATAACTATATATGAAAATTATGGACCAATATACTTCTCAACTTGTGAATGTCTTGGGTCTGACGACGAAGTCTGTGTGTGGGGTTTTGAAAACTGATACCCCATTTGGGGTATAATCAAATGAAATCTGTCTATATAAGCGGTTATCCATCAATATTGGTGATTACAATTTCATTTTAAATGTGTATGTACTTCAGATGTCGGGTTATGACTTGATTTTGGGTGCAGACTAGATGGCATCGTACGAAGCCCACATCGATTGTTACCGCATGAGAGTAACCATTAAAACCCTTGAGGTCGATAGATTTTTTCATTATGGGGAATGAGATATCTTGGAATGCCATGCCAAGACATTTCATAAAAAATTGAGGGATCTCACATCCCAGGTTTTGATTCTTTCTTTTGGATAATGAGGATGTAAAGATTGATGTGTTTCCTTCTGTAGTGGACCGATTTTAGGATGTGTTTCCTGAGGACATGTCAGGGATGCCACCTGGGAGGCATGTTGGCTTCACAATTGAGATAATTCTTGGAGATGAACTAGTTTCCATTTCACATTATATTATTTTACTAGTAGAGATTCAAGAGCTCAAGACTCAGTTGTAGGTATTGGAGAATAAAGGATTCATCCATCTGAGTACATCACCTTGGGACTCTGTGATGTAGTTTTCTAAAAAGGCTAATAGGACATTGTGTTTATGTGTAAATTACTAAAATTAGAACTAAATTATGGTCAATAAATAGTATCATATTCCATGTATTGATGATCACATTAACCAGCAGAGAGGTTTTTGTGTATTTCCCAATATTGATTTGAGGTTCGGGTATCATTTTCTAGGAGTGAGACCTTATGATACCCTGAGGACTAGTTTTAAAAGTAGGCATGGCTTATACAATTTTGTTGAAATTCCATTTAGAGTAAAATTATCCATATATGTTTATGTCCTTGATTAACTGAATCTTTCACGCATACATGGATAAGTTTGTGGTTTTTTTCATTAATGACATCTTGGTGTACTCCTTGACTCATGATGATCACAAAATAAAAATATTGACATCATATTATGTAACACCCTGAGACCTTATAATATTTTCATGTTATAATAAATATTATCTTATATCTCCTTATATGAAACACCATTTTAAGGTTACACTACAAACCACACTGAGTTAGTTTTCATTACACGCAAGACTGGGTTTTACCACCTTTTAATGGATCTCATATTTGAAAAATAAATTTTGAATTTTTTTTAAATTTTATTTTAAAAAATGAACATCATTTTTGGATTTGGAATGAATAAATTAGATTAGGGTGAATTTTTGGTATTTTTCTAAGACTTTTTATTTTTTGATGAATAGTAAAAATATAACATTTTAATTTAAAAAAAGGTTTTTCATTTAAAGAATAATTATTCTTAATTATATTTTAAATTGATTATTAATGTCACAATAGATAAATTATAAATATATTAATCTTATTTAGGTAATTGGAATTACATTTATATTGAAATTAGACATAAAAACTCATTGAACTTTTGAACACTTTTACATTAAAAATCCACATTCTCACCACGTATGTGAGATTAGAGTTAATATTAATTATCCCACTTTTGTGATTTGAGTTTTGAAAAATGGAAATACATTTTTGTAATTAGTACAATATTTTACACATTTTTTTAATAAAATCACTTAATTCTATAAAAATACATTTTCTTCAAAAATGTGTTTATATTCTTTTTATGAGTGAATATTTATTTTCAGAAGTTATAGAAAATTTCCTTGAGAAGAATAATTTTTTTTTCAAATTTTTCATGTCAATGTTATCTTAAAATTAATATTTTTTTATAATTTCCTAATGGTTTTTAAGGAACAGTGAAAATACTGATTTGTTTTGAAAATTGTATTTTCTTTTATAGTCTTTACAAGGTTAATATATGTTTTAGAATAGTTTTAAATTTTAATTACTTAATTTTAATATAAAATAATCTAATTATGGGTTTTTCAAAGGATTTTATATATGAATTTATTATAAAAACATTTTATGTTTTAAACGAGAAGTTTTCCAAAAAACTATTTTTCATAGTGTTTTAACATTATTTTTATATTAAATTCTAAAACTTATGTGTTCGGAATTTTGAATTATGGATATCAAATTTAGATTCATATATTTCAAATTTACTTAATATTTCCTTCTATTTTTTATCCAATATAAATTATCACTTTGGTAAATTCTATTACCACAATAAGAGGTAAATTGTGTAATTTAGGTTAATAATAATATGATAATGACTATTAAATGACCCCAACACATGCCAAAAATTTATTTTATGAATATAATTACACCCTTAAAACATTATGATTGAAATTAAGTTGTTTAATAAAAACTTTTCTAGGAAAAGTACTTATATAATATTTAAATTAAAGAAGGTCATAAAATGTCACTTTCTTTGTGTTAAATATACCTTATGTGCCCACATAGAGAAAAAGGTATGTTAGGAACGAATATAAATTTAAATTATTAACCTAATAAATAGATATTAATAATATAAAGTTATTTTTGACTTTTTGGGACATATAGTTGAGATTATGATATTTATAATATTTTATTTAATAAAAATTCAAATATGTCGCATTCATGTTTTAAATAATGTATCATTTTTAAAATAAGGTTAGAAAAAATATATATTAGATTATAGATATACTTTTTAAATATATAAGATTTATCTTAATCATTGTTTTTTATGTTTAATTTTTAATAAAAAAATACATATATTAAAGAATTACACAATAGTGATGTAGTAATTATTTTATTAATGGAAATATTAAAAAAATGTAATGAAACATATTAGAATAAATATATTTTTAGATAATTAATTTGATAAAATAAATTTATATACTATATTGAAGTCTTAGGGATATAATAAAATATTGTTATGTCCAATTTAAATTGTTATCGTGATATTTTTTGCTGTCTAAGTAATGAATAATGTCAAAATTGACACTAATGATATTTTATCAAAACAATATTTCATTAAATTATTTTAAAATAATAAACAATATTTAAAAATAAAAAATAATTATTATATTGTATATAATGTTATAAAATGTTCATTTAAGGTCGAATTTACATCACATATGTAAAAATTACATCCTTTTAATATTGAAAAAGTTGTTACCTTAGTTAAAATTAAAATAGGTTAACTATGTGTTAATAAAAATAAAATATTTAAAATAATACCAAAACTTTTCTAAAATATATTGGATTATTATGTTAAAACATTATCTCATATTATCCTATAATACATGTACTTATGATGGTATTTTTATTGAGATTGAATCTATTATAAAATAATATTTTCCAAAGTTCCAAAAGTGCTCCACACCTCAATTATAAAAGGAAACCTCCTACCTCTCTTATTCACACCACATTTTGCATTAAATAATGAATATCCCCTAATACTTTATCTTTTATAACTCTTTGGAAACATTATATTGGTTTTTCTCTTCTCAAAATACCAACCCTAGTGTCCCTTGGAGGAGATCTAAAGGAAGCTCACCGAAGAAGAGGTAATCATCTTTACCAACGTTTTTAAGTCTATTTACTATTCTAATTCCTCTTCATGTTTTGTTTCCCTTAAAAATTAATAAATTCAGTATAATTTATATTATGATATGTTATTATGATTATGGAATAACCATATTTCACCTTTTATCCATCCTATTAAAACTGAATTCACCACGTGTGCATACGTATGACTTATCATCTCCACACAATGGTGTGATTTTTTATTTTCATCACCACATTACTTGAATGAGTATAATTATGGAAATAATATATATATTTTATAATTATGACATTATATTAATGTATCATCCACTTATTTTCCCTTTCACTATTAAAATAATAATACAATCGCTCATGCAAGCATACAACATACCATCTCCACGACGCGATGCAATTAATTTTCCTTGTTAAACATTAAATAATGATTAATTAAATGTATATAATGAATAAATATGATATATATTATCTTGATATCATTCTTGATATTACAGAACTATATCATTTTTAAAATAACTGGGACTTATATGAAAAAATATGCATTCGAAAAAGAAGTAGTTAACACCAAAAAAAAGGGTAATGAAGAAATATTTTTAACAAATAGATTATAAGATTATATAAGAGGATTATAAATGATATAATAAATTTTATTATGGTTATAGTATAAATTAATAACATTATTTAAACCATTATATAGGTGTTACAGATACGTACGAAGTAAATCAGATCTCAGATAAAGGTTAATTTCAGAATCACATTATTATTAGTGATTATTTATACAAGTATGTAGTGGTTAATATTTATATTCAATGACCTTGTTTATTAAAATTGTTTTAATAATTATATTTAACATTATTCAACAATTTTTTAAATTCATTTTTACACATGTGTGATTTTTTAGAAAATTGTATGAAATGAATTTTTAATGATTTTTCGAACGAGGTACCTTGTGCCTTTTCTGTAAAAAATACGAATTTTTTTTACTTATATAAAAGGAGAGTATTTATTTCTATTATAAAACCTTAAGGTCTTAAATATTCCTTTATAATATTACAAGGTTCTTTGTAAAGAAAATTTTTCTTTTATGTTTTAAAAATGGAAATAATATTTTCTTCAAGAAGTATTTCAAGTGATATTTCAAAATCATTTTTCATCTAAGATAATGTTATTTGATGTTACTTATGTTATTAGGGGGGGTATAATCCAATGATAAAATTATTATTATTTATTATAATGTTTTTTGTTTATAATGGAATTATTTTTATACATTTTTTCCATGAGATTTTATGAAATGTTTATGAAACCCATTTTTATGGGTTCTAATATGATGAATGATTTATGTTCATGTGGAAACAATATGCATGGTTTTCATTATATGATGGGTGAGACCTATATATCCATCCAATTAATTAGGAAAATATTTACATCTAATGAGATAGATATAACTTGAATGGGAAGTATACCCAGTCTATTAATAGAGGACTGGAATGGGAAGTAAATCTGGTTCAGTAATACAATGATGGGATGAAAAGTGGAATTGGTTCAGTAAGAGACTTTTTATAATCTGATAGTATTGTAAATGAGGATCAACTAATATGAAAATTATATTCTATTCTCATATTTATACCACAATTTTAGTTCTTATGTTATACTCCCATGAATTATGTTCTTTAAAATTCTTTTCTTATAAAATTCCATGATTTATTTTATAACTCAATATCATGATCCTTGATATGTAATAAATAACATTCAAAAGTTTTTTTCATGTTTGTTTCCCATTATTATTACATAATATCCCTTTATTACACTTACATAGCATCTAATATCACCATTTTATTATTTTTATTTTCCCCAAGATATGAAGAATTGTATTAAGTAAGATGTGTAAAAAAAGGTTCTAGTTTTGAAGGAATAAGAGGGAGTTAATGTAGATGTTTTTTGAATTATTTATTTATGTTTATGAGTTTCCAAAGACTCTAAACCGATATGGTTCTCACATAGTTGTGTTATATTCTGTAATGAATATTATCCCATTTAGATGTAATATCTATGTATTTAAAGTATGATCCATTATAGTTGGTATCAGAGAATGGTTTAGTTAACCTTTGGAAACACAGATGATAAAACCTTATTACGAACCCTAAGTATGAGTCTATGTATAATATACAATCCTATTGTTTTGGTGATTATCATAGATAACCTAAGATAAAACCAAAGGTGTCCTGAATTGAAATATTATAAGTAATTTACCTGTATTATGTTGTTTTCCCACTATGATTTGTGTTTCCTAAATAATTATTTTTAGTTTTAGTCAATGGAAGGGAAGAAAAGGAACCTTGTTAATGATAAATGTAATGAGTAACGAAATGATTTTTCGGATGATGAATAGAATTTTATGGGAGATAGAATGAAAAATCAGGTTTCAATGCTCACACAACTTTCTGAAGATATTAATCCTGCTAGATTTCCAAACAAGAAAAGGAGGGAAATTTTTTTGTTATTCCATTCACGAGTTAGTATTCACCATATTTTAGTGGGTCTTCAAATCCATTAGTGGCTGAAAAATGGATAAGTACCACTTAAAATATATTTTTGGTTAGCCAATGTTCAGAACATTAGAAATTAATTTTGGATGTCTATCGTTGAAATGTGAAAGGGATCAATAGAATCTCATCGAGAATATGAGGGAAAAGATCAAATTGAATCCATAGAATGATACAAGATAAATAACATATTTTTAAATAATTAATTTACTCATATTCTTTGAATAAATATAGAGAATAACATTATTGAGTTAAATTAAAAGGATGATGAATCTATTGGAACAAATGTGGAAAATTTTATAGGACTTGCATGCTAGTATTCTGGAATTATCATCCAACCTAAGAGTAAGGTTGATATATTCTTTGATGGCTTAAAACCAAGTTTCGTAAGGGAATTATACATAAGTTACTTTAGTAGAAATAATGAAATCATTTTTTGTGATCTCAAGGTTGAGATGGAGATTGAAGTTACCCATTAAACTTACGGGTCGATAAGAAGAGAAAAAAAGAATTCAAAGGAAAATATAAAAACCATATTGAAAAAAATATTACATTTAATTTAGGCTCAAAGTATGGAAAGAAATAATGAGGAAATTTTCTTAAGGGTATTATATAATGTTTTAATTGTGGGGAAAATGATCATTGGGAAATTTAATACCGATGTGATGGGAAAAATATTTCCAATGATAAGAATGGAGAAAAGTCTACACAGAATGAACCTCCAACACTAGGATGCTTCAAGTGAAAGGAAAATAGACATTATGATAACCAATTCATAATCATATGTCTATCAATGATGATCAATTTAATTAACCTCTTAAGGACAAATAAAAAGGAAAATAATATGACATCACTATTGGAAATGTGGA
This sequence comes from Viscum album, assembly GCA_963277665.1. Classification (NCBI taxonomy): domain Eukaryota; kingdom Viridiplantae; phylum Streptophyta; class Magnoliopsida; order Santalales; family Viscaceae; genus Viscum; species Viscum album. The sequence continues at coordinate 459,287,447 of OY728163.1, read as the reverse complement.
TCAAGACAATGAAGTGGTGAAAGGTTCACTTAACATCCATTATAAAGAAGATAATGTTTTATTTGATTCTAGATCTACCTAATATTTTATTTCTAATTAATTTTCTAGTGGAATCACCATATCACCTCAACAATTAGATGTTTAGTTAATGGTGAAAACTTTGAATGGAATAATAGTGGGACCATAATTTTATAATATTTTTCTAGATGAATCTTGTGGGAAATTACTTCCTAAAAATCTTATGATACATCCTTTAGTTGAATTTGATGTTATTCGTAGCATGGATTGGATTTCAATATATGAAACTCATATCTGTTTCAGAGGAGGAAAAGTCACATTTCATATTTTGAATAATTCTATAATGAACTATTGATGCAAGGATGATATATGAACTTCCAATGGAAATTAATTCCACCTCGTGGGTCTTAATTCCTATAAATAAAGGTTAACTATATCCAATGGTTAGGGAGAAAATCAAAATAAAGGATACACCAATTTTACAAGAGTTTATTGATGTATTTAAAGAATAATTTTTAGTTCTTCTACCAAATCATGATGTTTAGTTTTCAAAATATCTCATACTAGGTTCCTTTCTTATTTAAAATTTTACTTATAGAATTCCCCTAATTGTGTTTTAGGAATTGAAGAATAAACTCCCAGATAATATTGAAAAGTGATTCATATGACCTAGTGTGTCACATTAGGTATAACCTATTCTATTTGTTAAGAAGGAAGATAGATGAATGTGACTCTTCATTGATTATCAAGAACTTAACAATATAACTATCAAGAACATATATCCTCTCTCCTATATTGATGACTTATTTGATCAACTAAACAGAGCTCAATACTTTTCCAAGATTGATCTTTTTTCTGGTTATCATCAATTGAGGTTAAATAAGGAAAATATACCCAAGATGGCATTCTGTACAAGTAATGGACACTATTAATTTATAATGATTACTTTTGGTATTAATAATGTACCCACTATCTTTATAGATTTAATGAAAAGAGTCTTTAGAGACTATCTTGACCAGTTTGTGGTAGTATTAATAACATATATTCATGTGTATTAAAATAGAAAGGAAGAACATTAATATTACTTGAGGTTTGTACTAAAGATCCATAGAAAGGAGAATATTTATGATAAATTTACCATGTGTTGATTATAGATTAAAAAATTTCATTTTTGGGTTACCTAATATCAAAGGAGGGGATATTTATTGACCCATCAAAAGAAAAAATTATCGATTGTCTGACTAGATCAATAATTGTAAGTGAGGTATAAAATTTTCTTAGTTTGGTTAGATATTATCAATGTTTTGTGAAGATATTTCATGATTATATAATCCCCTCACCAAGTTTACTTAGAAAAGAGTAATATTCATATGTATAGAGGAATGTGAATAAAATTTCAAGAAGTTTAAAATAAGGTTAGTCACTAGACCTATGCTCACACTACCCTGTAGTGAATAAATGTTTATGATCTATAGTTACTCATTAAAAAACATACTGGGATGTGTTCTCATGAAGAATGTTATGGTGAAGTTTATGCCTCATGAAAATTGAAAATCCATGAGAAAATTACCAACTCATGATTTGTAGCTACCCATGATAATTTCTTCATTAAATATATAGAGGCATTTTATTTATGGACAATGTTGAGAAATATATACTGATCATAAAATTTTAATGTATATTTTCACTCCGAAGGAGTTGAATATGCATAAAAGAGGATGGTTGGACTAGATTAAAGATTATGATTTCTCAATACATTACCAACATAGAATAATGAACAAGTTGGTGGATTATTTGAGTAAAAAATATCATACTAGACTATCTATAATGAGGATAAAAATGATCCAATATTTATGGATTTCCAAAGGATGGATCTGAAAGTGGAGAAATCTTATCTGGCTCAAATAAATGTACAACAACCTATACAAGTGATGATTATGGAGGTGCAGAAGGAAGATGTAGAGATCCAAAGTAAGGTGAAGAGTGTTCTTAAGTTCAACTTTTATTGTGATGGAATAATAAGGTTCATGAACCATGTTTGTAGGCCTACCATACTAGAATTAAAGAATGGGCTGTTAGATGAATCTCATAGTTCATCAGTCTCTATTTATCCTAGAAGAAAAAAGATGAATAGGGACCTAAAAGAGTATTTTTAGTGGGATTGAATGAGGTAATATATTACAGAATATGCTTCGCAGTGCATTGTTATCTAGTAAGTTAATACTAAGTGATAGAAGTATAAGGAGTTGTTACGAGCATTACCCATACTATAATGGAAATAGGAAAACACCACCATGTATTTTTTCTTCAGTCTTACCAAAACATCTAAAAAACATAATTCTATATGGGTTATAGTTGACCAACATATGAAGTTGACACATTTCATTTCAATTAGATACTTTTTCTATATTGATTAGATTTCTAGAATATATATCAAGGAAGTGGTGAGATTTCATGGAGTATAACTGTCCGTTATATCTCTTCCGGACCTGAGGTTTACCTCAATGTTCTGGATAATTATTCATCAATATTTGGATTAAGAGTTATATTTCAGCACTTCTTATATTCCCCAAACTGATGGTCAACCTGTGAGGTCAATTAAAACTCTATAATACATGTTGATAGCTTTCTCAATGGATTTCAAAGGTGGTTGGGATCAACACCTATATTTGGTATAATTTTCTTACTACAATAACTTTTATTCTAGTATTGAGATGACTCCTTATAAATTCCTATATGGTAAAAAGTTCAGAACTCCAACATGATGGAATAAATTTGGGGAAATAAATCTATTTGGACCTGATCTAGTTGAGGAAATGGTAGATATGGTTAGATCCATTGAACAACACATAAGAGCATCTCATAGTTAAAAAACCTTATGGTGAAAATCGATGAAAGACATAGTGTTTAAAGTGGGTGAAAAGGTATTGCTATGAATATATCTCTAAAAGTGAGTTATAAGATTTATAAAAAATTTAAAGCCAATCCCTAGGTATATCATTCCTTATGAAATTCTTGGTTATGTTGAGAAGATATCTTATAGATTGGTGATTCCATCAAATCTCTCTCATGTTAATGATGTGTCCAGCGTATCTATCATGAGAAATTACATACATGATCCTTCATATGTATTAAACTCATAAGTAATACCGCTGGAGAAAGTTCATTCTTATGAAGAAAAACTGATAGAGATTCTGGATAGTAGAGAAAAATTTCTACAAAACAATACCCTTCTCCTAGTTAAAGTTTTATAGTGAAACCACAAATTTGAGGAGGCTATATAGGAACATGAGGATGTGATGTGGCAGAGGCACCCATATATGTTTATATAAGACTAATGAATTTTGAGGGATTAATTCAACTTCACGGGGTATATTGTATCACATAGATATTTTTATAAAAATTTTATCATTAAATAGTTTGATAGCTTGCGTTGCACACAACACAGAGTTTAAATGAACCACGAGACACTATTTGTGTAAAATAACCATCATAATCTAGATATTAAATCGGAGGGGATAAATTTGAAAAAATAGTTTATTAAATAAATATAATGGTCCAACTTAATATGAAATTTTTACTATACCCTTTGAAAATAAACACCCAATTTTTATTAAAATAACTTTTTTCTTCAAAAATATTTTTTCTTCAAAAAGGAGTATATATTATTTTTAAGAGTGAATATTATTTTTTAGAAATTATAGATAATTTATTTGAAAAGGTTAATTTCATTTTTTAATTCATGATGTCCAAGTTATCTTAAAATGAAATTTTTTTATAATTTTTTGAAAACATTTATTTTCTAAGGAATAGTGAAAATACTGATTTTTATTGAAAATAGTATTTTATAATAATGTATTTGAAAGATAAAATTATGTTCTGGAATAGTTATAAATTTTAATTAGTTCATTTTTATTTAAAATAATCCAATTACAGTTTTTAAAAGTTTTTTATACACAAATTAATTATGAAAATATTTTATGTTTTAAAATGACATTTTCTGATAAAAATGTATTCATGTTATTTTATCAATTTTTAAATTTAAAATCATAAAATATTGTGTTTTTAATTTTGAAAAATGGATATCAAATTTTTATTCATAAGGTCCAAATTAAGTTAATAGATCAATTTTATTTTTTGGCTAATATGAATAGTAACCTTGGTAAATTTTATTTCCACAGTAAAGGGTAAATTGGTTAATTTAGGTTAAAAATAAAATGATCAAAACAATAAAATGAATATAACACATGACCAAATTTTATTGGATGAATATAATAAAATCATTAACACCTAAGGATCGAAATTAATTTTTTTAATGAACACTTGTCCATGAAAATGACCTATGTAATATTTAAATTAAATAAATTCACAAAATCTCATTTTCTTTGTTTTAAATATTCCTTATGTGTTTAGTAGAGAAGAAAGGTATGTTATTAATGAATATAAATGTAAATTTTTAACTTAATAAAAATATTTTCATGATACCAATTTATTTTTGACTTTTTGGGCCCTTTAGATGAGATAATGATATTTATCAAATTCTATTTAATAAAAATTCAAAGATTTCACGTTCATGATTTAAATAATATATCCTTTTAATATAGGTTTACCAAAAATATATATTATTATGTAAATATTTTTTGAAATATTCAATATTTATCTTTATCTTGGTTTTTAATTTTAAAATTTTAGTGAAGAAATATGTTTATTAAATAATCACACAACCCTCAAGAAAAAATTATTTTATTAATAAAAATATCAAATAAATTTTATTAAAATATTAAAATAAATATAATTTGAGATAATATATGTTATCAATGAATATTATATATTAAATTGACCTATTACGGATATAATAATTTTTTTTTGAAAGTAAACTTTTTATCATGATATTTTTTAAAGTACAAGTAATAAATTGTGTCAAAATTGACACTAATGATATTTTATCAGAATAATATTTTGTCACGACCCATCCTCGGGGCCCGTGTCGTGACTACCCTCAGTCTGCCTTCCATAGGCCAGGGGATGGCGACTAGCACCCAAGGCATAAATCCTGATAAAAAAGGAAGGTATTTCCTTTATATAAGTAAACAAACACAACAGAGTACGCAAGCTGAAGTAAACACTAAGTAAACTGAGTAAAAAAGTAATTGCTGGAAAGTAAATGGGCCAAAATACAAACCCAACTGAAAATACAGTACAAAAGTATAGAAAGAACAGTCGTAGTAAAGTAAACTAGTAACCACTGAGTTTTTCTCTAGATATACCACCTAAAGGGTGGGTACAGATGGTCTCCTAAGCTCCTCAGGTCCGGCCGTCCGCTCCGTGTACGTCCCGCCAAGTAGACAACCTCAAGGTACCATCCCGCTCCATTAGAATCCACCTCGATCAGTGCTGTCTGTCGTCTGCATCCAACACAACGTAGTGCGGGCATAGCCCATGTAGGGGTGAGTATATGATACTCAGTAGGGACCCGAGACCCCCAAAGGTCTCCCAGAATCCAAAAAGGATAAACCACAAAGGAAAGATACAAACACGAAGAATCAACCAACTCTACTTAGGTATATGCCCATACATATACATAAGTCATCAATTCAAGTTTGACTCTAACTCAAGAGCCCAAGTACAACCCAGTCCACACAGGAAAGCACAACCCATTCCACACAGGAAAGCACAACCCAATCCACATAGGAAAGTAAGTCAATTACATCGATGATAAAGACTGAATGTCAAGACTCAGATCACATAGGTATACTACTAATTAAGAGGGGTGGAGATGATAGATGTAGCCTCTAAATCATCTCCCCTGCCGAACCCACGTAGGATCCAAGTACAGAAGTCATCGCTGCCGAACCCACGTAGGATCCAAGTACAGTAACCATCGCTGCCGAACCCACGTAGGATCCATGTAAAATTTTCATCTCTTCCAAAAACACGGAGGATCCAAGTACAGTCGTACTCGCTACCGAAACCACGTAAAATCTAAGTACATTATTTATCATCATCGCTGTCGCAGCCAGCTCTAGGGTTCCCGCACACAGCACGCTTGATTCTGGGAGGGTCTGCTCCACAATCCAAGGGGGGTCGATACATCAACTGTCATGAATTCTAGGGTTGATTTATCCCGAAGTGCCGTCTCGTCAATAGGAACTCAGCGCGACAGACGATGCATCAATCAGACGCCCGGTCTGAGAGATATTGGTTTTTCCATCCTAGGGGCCCGGTTAGAAATACGCTCATTTCTAACCCAGCTGATATCCAAAATCATCTAAAACTCACAATGAGTATCGCAAAAGGATCGTCTCGTCGAGAGAGTCCTAGTGCCGTAGACATCGCGTCGATCGGACGCGCAGTCCTAAAGTAATTCACATTTAATTGAATAATGGGACCAACCCGTTTAGCCTAGTGGGCTGATGGGTCACGTTGACCCAGTTTGTCGGGTCCGACCCAGTAGGGGTGTCGGACCGGCCTGAAGAAAAACATAACTCGACCCGAAGGAACTTGGCCCGGCCTGAAGTGGCGTGGCCTAGCACGAAGAGGCACGGTCCAGCCCGACCCGGCGCGGCCCGGCTCGGCCGAAGCCGAGCAGACTCTAGGGGCCCCCGATCTTCTGCACTGGCAGTGCCATGCGGCGCCGCCCTTCCCTGAACCACCCTGATAGACTGGTCAGTATTATGCGCATGCGGGCCGCATGGGTGGGGCACCATTGTCCCGCGCGACGCCCTCCCAGCGCCATGGTCCAGCTCCGCCTGGCCGGTCGGTTCCTCTGCCGAAGCAGCCCGTGTGGCAGGCCTCGGTTCTTTCCACACAACTGGCGCAACTGCACCGGTTCCCTTCGCCATGTTCCCGGAACGGCGTGACGACGTCGTGCTTCCTCCGCCCTCAATTTCCAATTATAAATTAATAAACGAGAACAACGGAGGGTTGCCATGCCGTGTTCGTTCGGCCCGCACCCTTCGCGTAAAACGATAGCAATCGGCCAAGGTAAATGAGATGCTCAATGAAAAACCAAAGCACAATTTTAATCCATTAAAATTGAACTTAGCCCCTACCTCGACAAAAGATGTTGAATGATGGGCGTCGCGGAAGACGGCGTCGCAGTGTGAGGTTCCGAAGACGTCGACGGAGAGCATCCAAGGAGGAAGCGATGTCTCCCCTTTTTGTTACGGAGAGATGATTGTAAGGTGTGGCGTCGTTGGCGAGTTCCCGCGTCAGTGTCTCCTACCTTGTTGCAGAGGAAGAATAGGATGGAGAATTCGGGGTTACCGAGTCGATGTTCTTCATAGAAGAGTTGACTTTCTTCGTTGATGATGAAGTTCTTCAAATAAAACTTGAGCTCTCTCCCCAAATTCTCAACACAACATGCCAACCCCAAAAATAAAATAAGGCTTCCCTTATTTTATTAAATCATTCCATGCATTCAAATTTACATATTTCAAACACTTAATTAATTAATGAAGAGTTTCAATTAATTAATTAATGTGTGTGTTGGCATACAATAAAGAGAGAGAAAGGGAGAGTTACTTAATTAAAGGGAGTTTACAAGTTTTAAACGGGGAGTATATGAGAGTTATGGAAATGTGAAGGGTTGGGGATCGTGTGGGGCCCACCTCATATTTATCCTCACATGGGTAGTTACGATGTTAGTGGGTCCCACCCTAACTTCCCCATGTTGGTTATAACCACATAACATATAAAAATAAAATTGTCCCACAATTTTATTCACCTCTCAATTAATCCACAAAAAAAATTAACTTCTTCTCCTGTGAAAACACATCTTTGTTAAAGGTACTCTTAAGCAATTACCGACGTTGCGAGTTCATCGGTGCCCTCATATTTCAATTCCGAGCACCAGTTCAAAAGAGAGAAAAACCCACTTGTTCGTTTACTTAACATACCTAAGCTAAAATTTGGAAATTGATTCCGGGCACACCGGGCCTTGGAATCAAGTGCCGTTAGCAGCCACAGACTTGTAAAATTCCAAAGTATTTAAGAAAAAAATATTAATTGAAATTTATAGGCCTTTAAATTACTCCCACCTCAGGGATTTACTTACCAGTAAAGCTACATCATAAACTAGGGAAGCAAATGAGGGTACTGTGCACGCATCTGAGCCTCCCGCTCCCATGTTCTCTCCTGAAGGTTCTCGTACATCCACCGGATGTACACTAGAGGAATCAGCAGTCCATGTAGGACCCACTCCTGTCAATCCTCGATCTCCACAAAGACCTCCACAAAAGTCGCCCCGTCATCGATGTCCAGCTCCCCGTAATCAATGATGTGAGTCGGGTCGTGCATGTATCGCCTCAGCTGAGATTCGTGGAAGACGTCATGCACCCGGTGCAATTGAGGTGGAAGGGCTAGCCAATAAGCCACCTCGCCTACCCTACTGAGGACCTGGAATGGTCCGATGAAGCGCAGAGATAACTTTCCGCCCTGGCCAAATCTCTAACATCCACGTCGAGGTGAGACCCGTAAGAAAACGTGGTCGCCATCCTCAAAATCTAGTGGTCTTTACCTCTTATCAGCATAGGACTTCTGTCTGCTCTGTGCAGTCCTAATCTGATCCTAGATGATCTGCACCTTCTCCGTCGTAGCCTGGACCATCTCTGGTCCTACGAGTACTGACTCCCTAGGGTCAGTCCAGCACAGAGGTGATCTGCATGGTCGGCTGTAAAATGCCTCATATGGTGCCATCCCGATGGTGGAGTGGTAGCTGTTGTTGTACGCAAACTCCACCAAGGGTAGGTGATCCTCCCAACTGATACCAAAGTCAAGGACGCATGCATAGAGCATGTCCTCAAGTGTCTTAATGGTCCTCTCCGTCTGGCCATCCGTCTGAGGATGAAAGGTGGTGGTCAAGCGTAGTTGCATCCCAAACGCCTATTGTAACCCCTTCCAAAGCTAGGAATTAAAGAGAGCATCTCGATCGGAGACGGTAGACGATGGAACACCATGAAACCATACGATCTCCTGAACTTAGAGGCATCCCATGCTCTACACTGATCCCTACTCTCTGATATGTAGGAAGTGGGCCGACTTGGTGAGTCGGTCGAAAATCACCCAGATGGAGTCATGTCCTCTGGAAGTACGTGGAAGCCCTGTCACGAAATCCATGGATATCCCGTCCCACTTCCACTCTGGAACCTCTAAGGGCTGCACCAAGCCTACCGAAACCTGGTGCTCTGCCTTCACCTACTGGCAGGTGAGGCATCGTGAAACAAAATCTGCCACAACTTTCTTCATACCCGGCCACCAATGCTGTCGTCTGAGATCCGGGTACATATTCGCTACTCCTAGATGTACCTCCAAAGGGTAAGTGTGAAACTCCCTCAAACCCTCCTCCTGTAATGCAACTATTACCATGGTACATCCCCTAAAGATGATGACATGCTCTCCTCCTACAAAAAATCCATCAGGTGCATGTCCTGTGGATATCTATGCACGTCGCGTGTCATAGTCAACATCCCCACACTATGCCTCTCTGACCCGCTGAAGTAGTGGAGGAGTAACTATGAGTGACTGTAGAAAGACTACTCCATCTCTATCCACAAAGGATATCTACAACACGGCTAGCTACTCCATCGCCTCTCCAAGGAGGTAGATGCCTAATCTTCTACTGAGAGCATCAGCTACTATGTTCCCCTTCCCAGGGGTATAGACTATCTCAAATTCATAGTCCTGGAGGAACTCGAGCCATCGCCACTATCTCAGGTTCATGTCCTTTTGCGAGAAGATGTACCTGAGACTCTGGTGGTCTGAGTAGACAGTAAAGCGCTCGTCCATCAGATAGTGTTGCCACATCTTCAAGGAGAAGACCACTGCTTCTAACTCTAGGAAATGGGTAGCGTAGTTCCGCTTGTGCTGCCTCAACTGTCGTGAAAAATAGGCGATCACTACCCGCTCTTGCATCAGGACACACCCAAGTCCAGTCCCAGATGTATCGCAGTAAACTACATACCCTACGCTCTCCTCCGGTTTCCTCAAGATGGGTGCACTGGTAAATATCTGCCTCAGCTCCTAGAAGCTCTGATGACATCTATCTGACCACACGAAGGGTTTCCCCTTCTTTTTTCAAAGCTGAAAGCGGTGCTACAAATCTGGAGAAGTCTGGAACAAATCTCCGATAGTACCCAGCCAGACCTAGGAAACTACGCACCTCCATCACGCTCCTAGGTGGCTCCCAAGAAAGTATGGACTCAAAATTCGCAGGATCCACCACAACTCCCACCATAGATATGACGTGCCCCAATAAGTGGACCTCTTGAATCCAGAACTGACACTTCGAGAGATTACCATAAAGCTGGTGCTCTCGAAGTGTGTCCAGTACAACCATCAAGTGGTAGGCGTGCTCCTCCTTAGTAGTCTAGTAAATCAGCATGTCGTCAATGAAGACTATGACAAATCGATCAAGGTAGGGCTAGAAGATCCTGTTCATGAGACTCATGAGCACTGTTGGATCAATGGTTACACCGAAAGTCATGAACCAAAACTCATAGTGGCCATACCGACATTTGAAGGCCGTCTTCTGAACATCCTCATCTCAAACTCTGAGCTGATGATATCCTAACCCGAGGTCTATCTTTTAGAACCATCGTGCTCCCTTGAGATGATCAAAGAGGTTGTCAATCCCTGGGAGTGGATACTTGTTCTTTACGGTCACCTGATTCAGGCGATGGTAGTCGAAACATAGTCGTAAGCTCCCATCCACCTTCTTGGTGGATAAAATCGGAGAAGCCCTAGGTGAAACACCGGGTCGAATGAATCCCTTGCCCTGAAAGTCCTCCAGCTGTAACCTTAGCTCACGATGCTCAGCGGGAGCCATCTGATATGCTGGAGTAGATATCGTGGTTGTCCTTGGGTACAGGTCAATATAGAAATATACCACTCCACGAGAAGGTAGTCCTGAAAAATCGTCAGGAAAAACATCCGCATACTTATCCACCACAATAGGAAAACTCGGACTCCGCACATCAACCGCTCTTAGGATTAGACTAGCCAACTGATGTGTGATCAGCTGCCCTCTCCTCTGCGTAAGTCCATCCTGCGCTACAAAGTCTCCCTTATCCACGGTGAAGGTGAACCTTCTCCCATCTGTGCAGACACACTACACTTTGTGCCTAATACAGTCAATCTGGGCATGGAATGTAGATAACCAGTCCATACCCATGATGACATCGTAAGGCCTCGATGCCGCTACAAGAAGATCCCAGCCGAAGCTCTCACCTCCTAGAGTAATCTCACACTTCCAGCACCAGTGTGTAATCATTGAGTCTACTCCAGTAGAAGTCTCTAGCTATAAGGATCGAGCCAACGGCTCTGTCGGAATCTCTGAGCTCCGAACAAGGGTAGCAGCAATGAAAGAATGACTCACTCCTTTGTCTATAAGAACTGCAGCAAGGGTGGAGTAGACATAGATAGTACCTCGAATCATCCCAGGTGAGCCGTGGTCGTAAGCCTCCACTACCTGAAGCTGAGCCTGCCTCTGTCCACCAGCTCCCTGTGGTCAAAGTGGACCTCTTGGTGGTGGTGGTGGTGGTAGAGCCTCAAAGCATTTCCCACCACCCACTGCTCGGCCAGATCCTCTACATCTTCCACCTGCTCCCTGCAGTCCGCCATAGTGGAACCTCTGCCTCTGCCTGGGTGGTCCCTCAACCGTCTACTACTCCTCTGCATAGAAGGTCGGGCAGTCACGAGCCATTTGGCCCTGCTCGCTACATGCATAGCACTGACTGCCTCTCGTACTACTCGCTCTACTGCGAGTGCCCCACACCTCCAAACTAGTAGCCTGAGGTCGCCCACCTGATGGCCTGGTCTGCTTGGAACTTTACGACATCTGTCTACTGCCGGATGTAAAATATTCTGCCACGTGTCGCCCTACGGTAGGCCTCGCAGCTGGCGTAGGCTCAACAAGGAAGCTCTCCACAATTAGGGCTCACTCTAGTACTCCAGCCTCTGTTGGAATGCTGAGGGAGATCATCAAAGACATAATCTCATTCCTCAGTCCCTCCTCGAATGTCCGGGCCCAGAAGAATGGGTCTCGTACCATTTTTGTGGAGTAGCGTGAGAGGTCAGTAAATCTCATTGAGTACTGGGCTACTATCATACTGCCCTGCCACAGCTGTAGTAACTCCTAGATGTGTACCACGTGGAGGGTGGATGGAATGAACTCCGAGCGGAAGAGGCTCTTGATGTCCGTCCACAGTAGAGATGCCTCGTCATGCACCTGGAGCATCAGGCTCCACCATCTACCTGCTGCCGCGTGCATGTGACTTGCCACAAGGATCACTATAAGATCTACTAGTGTCCATACCAATCTGAAGACTCGAACAACAGCCTCCAGCCAATCCTCGGCTGCCTGAGGGTCCGTCTATCCGTGGAACCTGGGCGGCCACTGACACTGAAAATCATGCAGTGCACTCAAGTGACGTACACTCTCCACTGCTGGGGATGGTGGTATTGGTGGCCCAGCGGGTAGAGGTACCGCTGGTGCCTTCGCTATAATGGGGCCCTGCACTAAGGCCTCGTAACTCGGTGGGCTGCCATCTTGCACATAACTGGAACCCTAGCTGGCTGCCATCATGGGGCCATCCTGAAAATAAAAAGGTGCGCCACAACTAATATAGTATACCTGGTGAGCTGACACAAATTAATCAGTAAGAAAACTTTTGAAACACAGATGCAATCAATGTTTTCATACACTGAGTCAGAAATCAGAAGTCGGGGTCCTGGTGTACGGATACGTCGGCCGCCGCACCAACACTGGACTACCTAGACTAATAACCACACTCAATACCCTTAACATTATTGCTTCACAGGAATAAATTATCAGAGTCCTAAGTTCTGTGGTAGAACCGACACCTCTGATACCAATTTGTCATGACCCGTGATCGGGGCCCGTGCCGTGACTACCCCAAGCTCGCCTTCCATAGGCTAGGGGCTGGTGACTAGCACCCAAGGCGTAAATCCCGATAAAAAGGGAAGGAATTTCCTTTATATAAGTAAACAAAAACAACAGATTATGAAAGATGAAGTAAAAAATAAGTAAACTGAGTACAAAAGTAAGTGTTGGAAAGTAAATGGGCTAGAATACAAACCCAACTGAAAATAAAGTACAACAGTAAAGAATGAACAGCTGCAGTAAAATAAACCAGTAACCACTGAGTCATCCTCTAGATATCCTACCTGAAGGGTGGGTACAGATGGTCTCCTCAGCTCCTCAAGTCCGGCTGTCCGCTCCGTGTACGTCCCACCAAGTGGTCCACCTCCAGGTACTTTCCCACTCCACTGGACTCCACCTCGATCAATGCTGTCCATCGTCAGCATCCAACACAACGTAGTCCGGGCATAGCCCGTGTAGGGGTGAGTATACGATACTTAGTAGGGACCCCGAGACCTCCAAAGGTCTCCCATAATCAACAAAGGATAAACCACAAAGGAAAGATACAAACACGAAGTATCAACCAACTCTACTTAGGTATATGCACATACATATACCTAATTCATCAATTCCAGTTCGACTCCAACTCAAGAGCCCATGTACAACCCAGTCCACACAAGAAAGCACAACCCAGTCCAGACAGAAATGCACAACCTAGTCCACACTGGAAATTAAGTCAATCACATCGATGATAAAGACTGAAAGTCAAGACTCAGCTCACATAGGTATACTACTCACGAAGAGGGGTGGAGATGATAGATGTAGCCTCTAAATCATCTCCCCCAAAGAACCCAGAAAGGATCCACGTACGAAAGTCGTCGCTGCCGAACCCACGTAGGATCCAAGTATAGTAACCATCGTTGCCAAACCCACATAGGATCCAAGTACAGTTGTCATCACTGCCAAACCCATAAAGGATCCAAGTACAGTCGTCCTCTCTGCCGAACCCACGTAGGATCCAAGTACAGTCGTCATCGTCGTCGCAGTCACAACCATCTATAGGGTTCCCGCACACAACACGCTCGATTCCAAGAGGGTCCACTCCACGAGCCAAGGGGGGTCGATACATAAACTGTCAAGAAGTCTAGAGTTTATGTATCCAGAAGTTCAGTCTCGTCAATAGGAACTCAACGCAACAGACGACGTGTCAATCAGACGCTCGGTCTGAGAGATATTGGGTTTTCCATCCCAGGGGCCAGGTTAGAAATACGCTCGTTTCTAACCCGACTGATATCAAGAATCATCAAACTCACATATAGTATCTCAAAAGGATCGTCTCGTTGAGAGATTCCTAGTGCCGCAGATGGCGCGTCGATCAGACATGCAGTCCTAAAGTCACTCATGTTTAAGTGAATAACGGGCCCATCCCGTTTAGCCTAGTGGGCCGACGGGTCTAGTTGACCCAGTTTGTCGGGTCCGACCCAGCAGGGGTGTCAGGATGGTCCGAAGAAAAACATAACGCGGCCCAAAGGGATGCTGCCCGACCCGAAGTGGCGCGGTCTGGCCCGGCAGGGCGCGGCCCGGCCCGACGGCGCGCGGCCCAGCTCGACCCGGTTAGGCGCGGCGCGGCGCGACCCGGCACGGCGCGGCCCGGCGCCACCCGGCCCGGCGTGGCCCAGCTCAGCCATGCCCGACGCGGCCTGAGGCGGCGTGGAGCGGCTGGGCCCGGCTTGGCACGACCTGGCTGGGCGCGCGGTCCGACTGGCACGACCGAAGCCGAGCGGGCTCTAGGAGGGGAGGGGTGCCCCCTGGTCTTCTGCACCGGCGGCGCCGCCCTTCCCCGAACCGGCCTGATTGACTGACCGGTCTTCTGTGCATGCGGCTTGCAGGGCGGGGGGGGGGGGGGGTGCCGTTCTCCCGTGCGGCGCCCTCCCGACGCCGCGGTCCGGCTTTGCCCAGCCGGCCGACAGGCCGGATGGTTCCTCCGCAGAAGCGGCCCGTGTAGCGGGCCGTAGTTCTTTCCGCACAACCGGCGCAACGACGCCGGTTGGCTTCACCACGTTCCCAGCACGACACGATGGAATCGTGCTTCCTCCGCCATCAATTTCCAATTATAAATTAATAAACGAGAACAAAAGAGGGTGGTTGGGCCATGTTCGTTTGGCCCGCACCCTCCGCGTAAAACGATAGCAATCTGCCAAGGTAAACGAGATGCTCAACGACAAACCAAAGCACAATTTTAATCCATTAAAATTTAACTTAACCCCTATCACAACAAAATATGTCGAATGATGGGTGTCGTGGAAGATGGCATCGCGAGGTGAGGTTCCGAAGATATCGACGAAGAGTGTCCGAGGAGGAAGAAACATCTCCCCTTTTGTCATGGAGAGAATATTGTAAGGCGCGGTGTTGTTGGTGAGTTCCCACATCAGTGTCTCATCCCTTGTCATGGAGGAAGAAGAGGACAGAGAATCCGGGGTCACCGAGTCGATGTTCTTCGTCCAAGAGTTGACGTTCTTCGTTGAGGATGAAGTTCTTCAAATAAAACTAGATCTCTCTCCCCAAATTCTCAACACAACATGCCAACCCCAAAAATAAAATAAGGCTTCCCTTATTTTATTAAATCATGCCATGCATTCAAATTTACAAAATTTAAACACTTAATTAATTAATGAAGAGTTTCAATTAATTAATTAATGTGTGCATTGGCATGCAATAAAGAGGGAGAGAGGGAGAGTTACTTAATTAAAGCGAGTTAACAAGTTTTAAAGGGGGAGTTTATGAGAGTTATGGAAATGTGAAGGGTTGGGGCTCGTGTGGGCCCCACCTCACATTTATCCCCACATGGGTAGTTAGGATGTTAGTGGTTCCCAACCTAACTTCCCCATGTAGGTTATAACCACTTAAGATATAAAAATAAAATTGTCCCACAATTTTATTCACCTCTCAATTAATCCACAAAAAAAATTAACTTTTTCTCTCGTGCAAACGCATCTTTGGTAAAGGTCCTCTTTAGAAATTACCGGCACTGCGAGTTCATCGGTGCCCTCAGATTTCAATTCTAAGAACTGGGTCAAAAGATAAAAGAACCCGCTCATTCGTTTACTTAACATACCCTAGACAATCTTTGGAAATTGATTTCGGGTGCATCGAGCCTCCGAATCCAGTGATATCAGAAGCCACAGACTCGTAAAATTTCAAAGTATATAAGAAAAAAATTTCCTTGAAATTTCTGGTTCTTTATATATTTTATTAAATTATATAAAATCATAAATCATATTTAAAAATAAAAAATAATTATAATATGGTATAAAATGTTATAAATGTTTTACTTTTGGTCTAATTTATATCACATAAGAAAAAATTACATGCTTTAAATATTGAAAAATTTATTTCTTAGTGTAAATTAAAATAGGTCAAGTAAGGGTTAATAAAAAAGATAAGGTTTAAATAATACCAAAACATGTCTAAAATACATTCGTTTATTATATTAAAAATTTATCTCATCTTATATTATAATCCATGTCATTTTTAGGTATTTATATTGAGATTCAATTTATTATAAATAAAAAATTTTAGAAATTATAAAAGTGCCCCTCACCTCAATTATAAAAGGGAAACTACTACCTCACATATTCACATAATTATGAAAATTAAAGGTTGAACAGAACATAAAAATTTATCTTAAAAACCTCCCTAGTCACCTTATATAGGTTCTGGTATTTTAAAATACCAACCCTAGTGTCGCATAGAAGAAATCTAAAAGAGGTTACTTAAGAAGAGGTAATAGTCTTTAACGACTCTTTCAAGTTCGTTTCTTCTTCTACATACTATTCATGTGTTGTTTACATACTAAAGTAATAAATACAGTATAATTTATATTATGAGATTTTATTATGATTATAAAATAACCGTATTCCACCATTTATCCATCCTACAAAAAATGAAGTCACTGTGCATGCCTACGTACGACTTACCATCTCCACACCCTCGCGTAATCTATTTTTTTCATCACAAATTTAATTGTATAGTTTTAGTCATGGAAATAATATATATATATATATGATAATTATAACATTATATTAATATACCATCAACTTACTTAGCCCTTCACCATTAAGGGAATGATACAATCGCTCGTGCATATGTACGACCTACAGTTACCACGACGTGATGTGATTCATTTTTCATGTTCACCATTCAAGAATGATTATATAAACATATATAATTTTTAAATATGATATATATTATCTTAATATAATTCTGGATATGAAAACACTACATCCTATGCACAAGAATAGGGACTTCTATGACATAACATGCAAAGGAAAAAGAAGTAGTTAACACCAATAAAAGAGTAATAATGAAATATTATTAACAAATAGGTGATAAGATGATATAATAAGATAATTTATGATAAAATAAATATTAATATGGTTCTATTATAAAATAATAAAATTATTTAAACCATTATACATGAGTTTCAGATATGTATTAAAGAAATCGTACATAAGATAAAGGTTAATTTCACAATCACATTATTATACAGGATTGTTTATATAAGTTTTTGTAGGTTAATATTTCTCTTCCATATAAATGTTTTATAAAAATGTTTTCATAAATATTTTTACCATTATTATAAAATTTTTTAATATCATTTTTACACATTTTGTAATTTTTACTAACTGGTATGAAGGGAATCTTTTCATCATTTTCTAAATGAGGTGCTTTGTGACTTTTATAGAAAAAGTATGAAAGTTCATATTTTAACTTATATGAAATAATCTTATTTTTCTAATTTCACGATTCCTTAATTTATTGAATCTTCCTTTACAATAATACACGGTTCTTTAACTTGAAAATGTTTTCTTTTTGTTTTTGAAAAGTAAAGGATATTTTCCTCCAAAATTATTTGATATGATTTTTCAAAATCTGTTTGCATATAAGACAACATTATTTGATTTTAATTATTTTTTAATGAAACTATAATCCATTGATACCTTTATTATTAATTATATATATGACTATGTTTATAATGTGATTATTTTTATGAATTCCATTTCTTTTCCGTGAGTTATGATAATTTGTTTATGCAACCAATTTTTTATCGGTTCTGATATGATGAATGATTTAGGTTTTTGTGGAACACATATATATGATTTTACATATGTGATGAGTGAGACCGATATCTCCATCCAATTAATTATGTAAATATTAATATCTCATGACATATATATGACGGGAATGGGATGTAAACTCTTTTAAGTAATACATGAATCGAATGAGAAGTAAACTAGTTTTAATAATATAGGGCTGGAACGAGGAGTGAAATCAGTTCAGTAATGGACTTTTTCTATAATTATTTTCCTAGTAGTGAGACTTTACTAATATGAAAATGATTTACTATGGTTATTTTTAGGCCGCAATTTCATTTCTTTTGTTATACTACCATGAAATACATTCTTTATAATACATGTCTTATAAACTTCCATGATTTATTCCATAACACAATATCATGATCCTTAATATGAAGGATATAATTTTAAAATATTATTTTCATGTTCTTATGACCTTATTATTATGCTATCTCCCTTGATTACCCTTACCTAGCATCTGAGCTCAACCTTTTCGTAGGTATATTTTCCCTAGGATATAATGAAAGGTATTAAGTAAGATGTGTAAAAAAGGTTTCTAGTTATAAAGTAATAAGTGGGAGATAATGTAGATGTTTTATGAATATTTTTTTTTGTTTCACTATTTCCAAATACATTAAAACTATATGGTTCTAGTGTGGTTTTGATATGTTATGTAATTAATATTATTTTATTTAGTTTTAATATCTATGTATGAAAAGTATGGGCAAGAAAACTTCTCAACTTGTGAATGTCTTGTGTTTGACGACTGATTCTATGTGTGGGGTTATGAAAATTGACACCCAATTGGGTGTACGGTAAAAGTAAATCTATCTAGGAAAGGGGGATCCCTAAATATTAGTGAGTACTATTTATTTTTCGATCTGTATTTACTTGAGATGTCAGGTTTAAACTTGATTTTGGGTGAAAACTGGATGGTATTGTACCAATCCCACATTGATTGTTACCGCATGATAGTAACCATTAAAACCATTGAGGTTGATAGTTATGTTTATTGTGGAGAATTAGGTATCTAGGAATTCCAATCCTAGACATTTCATAAACAATCGGGGGATCTCACTTCCCAGGTTGTGATTTTTTTTAGATGATGAGGATGTTGAGATTGATGTATTTCCTTCTGTAGTGGACATAATTTAGGATGTGTTTCCTAAGGAAATATTAGGAATGCCACCTAAGAGGCATGTTAACTTCACAATTTAATTAATTATTGGAGATGAACCAGTTTCCATTTCACATTATTGAATTTTACTAGCGGAGCTTCAAGAGCTCAAGACTCAGTTGTCGGAGTTGGAGAATAAAAGATTCATCCATATGAGTACATCACCATGGGACTCTCTGATGTTGTTTTATAAAAGTCTAATAGGACATTGTGTGTATGTGTAAATTACTAAAATTTTAAATAAATTTTGGTTAAGAAATATTATCATATTTCATTTATTGATGATCTCATTAACTAGCTGAGAGATTTTTGTGTATTCCCCAATATTGATTTGAGGTTTGGGTATCATTTTCTAGGAGTGAGACCTTATGATAAACTAAGGACTAGTTTTAAAAGTATGTATAGATTATTCAAGTTTGTAGAAAATAAATTTAGACTAAAAAATATCCTTCTATATTTATTTCCTTATTGAACTGAATCTTTCACCCATACCAGGATATGTTTGAGGTTGTTTTCATTGATGACTTCTTGGTGTACACCTAGACTCATGATGATCATACAAAAAATATTGACATTATATTATGTAACACCTAAATACCTTATAATATTTTCATTTTATAATAAATATTATATTATCTATCCTTATATGAAACACAATTTTCATCTTACACTATACACCACACTGAGTTAGCTTGCATTACACGAAGACCCGGGTTTTACCGCCTTTAAATGGATCTCTTATTTGAAAAATAAATTTTGACATTTTTTTAATTTAATTTTTCAAAATTAACAACATTTTTGGATTTGTAAAGTATAAATTAGATGAGGTTGAATTTTTGGTATTTATCTAATATGTTTAATTGTTTGATGAATAGTAAAAAATATAACATTTTAATTTTAGAAAAGGTTTTTTTTAAGTAATTATTATTCTTAAATTATATTTTAAATTGGTTATTCAAGTCACAATAGATAAATTATAAATATATTAATCTGATTTTGGTAATTGTAATCACTTTTATTTTGAAATTAGACATAACAACTTATTGAACTTTTGAACATTTTTTCTTTAAAAACCCACTTTCTCACTATGTATGTGAGATTAGCATTAATATTAATTTTCCCACATTTTTGATTTGAGTTTTGAGGAATGGAAATAAATTTTTGTAACTAGTAAAATATTTTTTTATAATATAATATACTTTATTTTTTACTAAAAATATTAGCAAAAGTGATTAAAATTAATTACGATGACTAAGCTAAAATTAAGATTAATATGGGACTGAACCTTAATCTTAAGAACCAAAATGACATGAGAACTTGTAAAAAAATCCATTGGTAATCAATTATTCAACCATATACCATTTTTTTAGTTTTATAGGTTATTTGGATAATATTAAATGGATGTTCCCTATATAAAGTTTTAAGTAAGGAAAAAGGAAAAAAGAGAACTTTCCTTACCTTTGACATTTATAAAACTTTGAGATTTGTAAAAAACATAATATTTTTAGTTATAAATATCATTTTTATAGATAAATATATTGTTTTTATCTTAATAATTTGTGAATAATTTTTATATATTATTTAGTTACTTAAAATTCTTATGAAACGCCAATGACATGATTATTTTGTTATAATTAACTAAAATGAATGATAATATAAATATTAAAAGTGAATTGAATTGATTGAATTATTGTCATTCAGTATTTTTTTTGATAAAAATATCATTTTAAACGTCTTTAAAACCAATATATTTTAATTATAATTTTATATTGAAATTTAAAAATTAAAATTAAATAAATAATGTCAAAATTGATATTAATATTATTTTATAACAAATGAAATTTTATTAAATTATTTAAAATTAAAAAAATACTATATTAAACAAAGTGATCTATAATTGTGAATAAATATTAAATATAGTCAATTAATGGACCAATTTATATTTTTATAATTAATTTATTGAACCATATATTGTAAAACAATTGTTAACACAGACCGAGTTTAAACCGAAATTTAGTGCTTCATATGCGCTTATTTTAAAATTATTTTCTAAAATACTAGAGATTTTTATTTTATAAATTATATAAAATATTAATAATTTTGCGGATATATATTTTATTATAAATCTCACATTATTTTATTCTTAATGGTTAAATTAATTACATTAGAAACCTTGGTGCTTTAACAAAAACCAAAATGATAAAATTTGAGAATATTAGAAGTTAAAGAACCAAATTGTTAAAATGAAAAATAATTTGTGTTGTGGATTTTTGGATCTACCATTATTACCCTTTAATCCATTATTTTTCCATTTTGGAGGCACTTTATAAAAGGTAGACTTCCCGTTAATGGATACCTTTTGTTATTTACAAGAGTGACACTCCCCGTCTACTATAAAAAGGAAAGCACTCTACCCCATACTCACACCTATCAATCCACTTTCAATCGACAAATATAATCCCAAATATAATCCCAAATCCCTATCCTCAACCTAGATTCATTTATTTGTGTAGGAAGTAATCCAACAAATCATTTTGGTACAAACTAAAAGGAGTTACTCGATTAAGAGGTAACACCTTCTCTCAAGCTCTCAAGTTTCATTTCCATTATCCATCCCCTAAAATCTTTTTATTCTATTATTATATAAAAAAACAATATACTAAATATAATAGTATGTCTCTATATTAGTATTTATACCTACACTTACACACACCACCATCTAATTGGTAACAAAAAAACTTTTTCTATGAATGGTGAGCTACTACCGTCTGAAACGATGATTGTTCATTTTTCCTTTACCACCTATAATGGGGGTAATTATGATAGAAAATATATTTATATATGTTAGATATGATATTTATTATGTATTTATACTTCTATAATAATTTTATAACACATAAATTCAATACATTCCATTTTACATTAATATGATAAAGTCATTTGAGGAAGTGTGGACTATCGCCCACTCAATGCGATGTGATTCATTCACATTATACATGGAACGTATAAATGATGGTATTAATAAATATTTGTAACATATATGAAACATATATGATAATTTAATTTTAATATACATATTTATCAAAAAAAATTATTATTTTAATACAACAATGAAATGGAGGTAGCGTTCATGCATAAGTATGACCTACCGTCACAATGACCGATGCTCTTCATTTCTAATATCCAAATATAATAAGCTACTATAAATAAGTATATATAGGTTATATATGATAATTAATACATTTTTTATATTATTTAGATGAATTAACCATGATCTAATTAATGAAACAAAAAATTTCATGTTAAAACATACTCGAGCAAACTAGGCAATTAACACCTAAAATAGTGAAATTAATGAAAGGGTGTTCAAAAATGGGTCATAAAATATTATAAATAATTAATATATGATATTATAAACATGAGTATGGTTATGGTAAAAGTTATTATATATTTTAAACTACAATATAAGAGGATAAAGACCACAAAAAAGGTTAAGGTATGAAAAATTTCTCTCAATTTACATTCCATTGAGGCTTCTTTGTTATTATGAAACAATTCAATTTTATTTTCTGTATATAATTACTTTTAATATGTTATATAATGAATCTACTTATTCTCATTATATTATATGTTTATTTTAATTCACGAGTAATTATGATTTAAATGTTTCAATGTGGTATGGGACACATTGGAATATTTATATATTATTTTTCCTCAAGAATGTTTTAATGTCAATAATCCTTATTGTTACTTATCCTCCTATTAGTTATTATTAATAAATCTATAATATTTATTAAATATGGATATTTGATAAGGAACATTATTTATTTTATATATGGTTAATTCTTTGGTCTTGTATGACATGGGTGGGGCCTAGATATTAATATATCCTCGATGCATCAGTAGTCTCATGAGACAAATCATTTAGCCAAATTAGATGGGTTTTTACCTGACATTTTGTAAATTGTATTGTGGAATGTCTTGAAGGATAAGGTAACATGTATATAGAAAACATGGTGCCCAATAATTAATAATTTACCTCATTTATATTCTGCTAATAGTTTTCCATGATATTTTTCTTCACCATATTTGTGGATACATTTCATTCTTATTTTATTATTTTAGATGGAATGAGTTTCAGTTTATTACCTTACCATATTGATATTTACGTATATATTTATTTTAATGTAATGTTTTATCATTTGTTTATATTTCTATGGTAATTTATTCATATTTATTGATTTTTTCTTCCACTTTACTTACCCTTACTGAGCATTTGAGATCACCCTTATTATATTTCCTTTCCTCAGGTTATGAAGAAGAAATATTTTAATAAGTGTTCAAGGATACATTTTATTTAATTTTATTATGTATAGTTTTTTATTTTCTATTTAATAATTTATTATGGGTATCATGTATGCCAGATGGCTTTCCAAGACTTCTAAACGAACTGGTACTTCGAGATTTAATTCCTTGTAATTATACCAGTGTAATAAGTTAATGCATCGAATTTGGTGTTCTGGGATGGGGAAGTTACAATTGGTATCAAAGTATGTTTATGAGTAAACATGGAAACTATATTTAGAAAACTTATATTAGGGAGAAGAACCCTAAGAATGGCATTTAAGATAAGTATATAGGAATATCCTATAACTTTGATAAGGTAGTGATTATGTGGGTATTCCTAGAAATAAATCCCTGTCTAGATACTACATGTGGATGTGGTTCTAACACAGATGTACCTAGCAGAAATAACTCGTACAAGGTCTTCTAGGCCTGACTCTGGGTAACCTTGTACATGAAAATGGGCTTTACTCTGCACCTGGTTTGATACTCCAATGTGATATGCTAAGGATAATCCACATTTTCTTTAGCAACTATTATGGAGGATTTGGAAGTAAATATTTCCCCAAAGTAGCCAAAGTTTATTATTATAGGATTCATGATGCATAAATTTACGAGATATAACATATTTTTAATTATACATTATTTAATGATTTAATCCAGTATA
Source organism: Viscum album (assembly GCA_963277665.1). NCBI lineage: Eukaryota > Viridiplantae > Streptophyta > Magnoliopsida > Santalales > Viscaceae > Viscum > Viscum album. Next base: position 459,263,226 of record OY728163.1, on the reverse strand, counting down.
TTCAATTTTTTAGAAATGGAGCCCTATAGAAGGAATGTGAACCTCACTGATGTGCATGATACAAAGAGTAAGAAGGATCAAATCTTTAATTGTACTAATAACATATTTCCAAGAGAAATATTATCCCAAAAATTCTAATCATATGAGTACATAATATCATGTGAAAATGAGATGGTTAAATAATTCTCCATGTCCAATGTACTTGAAGGAAACCAAGATAAGAAGAGGCCATATGAGAACCCTGAAAAAGGGAGTGACTCGAAGAAGATAAAGGGAAAGAAGGATTTTACCACATGTGATAACTGTGTAAAGAAACACTCTGGTACTTTTATGAAGGAAATGAAGTTTTTTTTATACATATGGAGAAAAAGGTCACCAATTTCATGATTCTAAGAGAAAGAAAGAAGATTCCAATGAGAAATGTTTCCACTATAAGGAGATGAGACACTTTGAAAATCAATATCTCAAGCGCCAGAGGAATGTACCCCAAATGATGCTATTGGATGATGGTGAAGTTATGATACTATTGATGATAAATAGGAATGATTAAAATTATTATTCAAGAATTACGTCATTTGAATATTTTATCAATTATGTACTCATTATAAGAATTATGGAATATATGAGGATTGTACTGCAATACTTTTTCATTATGTATTTGAGATAATATGTTGAATGGTACCAAGGAAAGTGGTTTAGGATAATGTAAATCTATTCAGAATACACATTATTGTGGGGAAGAAAACCCTTAATATGTCCCTAATGTTGATATAATTATGAATAAATTATTTATTTCAAAAATTATTAACCACCTTGGAATGGATTAATGAAACAAGTGGTCTATTCTATCATTTATGGAGTTTACAACACTTTTGGATATAAGTAATATGTCCAATAATGTGTATCTTACTTAAGTAATAAGGTATAATTCATGTATGCAATATGTTTTTATGATAATTCAACTATTTACTATATTTTAAGAGGATACATGATGAAGCTATTCACATGTTTGGAATGTAAAAATTCAGAGCTGATTCATATTGACTAAAAGATAAGGATATGTTCATTTTGGAAATGAAGTGACCATATTTCTAATGTATTAGATCATAATATTTCAGAAAAGTTAACCATTTATGAAATATCTGATCATTGGATGAGATTTTATAAGTTAATGTATTACTTCACTATACAAAGCATCTTGTGCAAAGATGAAAATTAGAAATAGTTCAAGGCACAACAGATTGATAATATTGTGTTTATGAAACAAAAACATATATTTACTTATATTCATAGAGAGTGAATGAATTATTAAACTCTTGAATAAATGGGTTTTAATAAAAAAATGTTTTTCTAGTCCCTTCGTTTCTAATGATTCAAATATTCCTTTAGATCATCACGGATTTATATCCTTCTGATTATTAACATTCTTCTAACCATGTTCTCTAGCAATGACAATCAGAAATAGATTGCTATATTTTTATTTTATATCTATGTTTTCATTTCCCACCTATTTTATCCTACTAACAAACATAGTTAGCGGAACATTTTACATTCATTTCTATCTTATTAATAATATTTATTATTAACCTTATTTATTATGTGGGATTTTCAACAATAGTTTAGTTTCAATCCCTACATTATTGAGATCAAGATTAAATTTTTGGGATTCAATTTAATTAATGTCGGGAGAATGTGACACCCCAAGACATTAAAATATTTCCATTTTATAATAAATATTATTTTTATCGCCTTATACACAATACTATTTTAATCTTACGCTACACACCACACTAAGTAAGCTTACATTACACACAAGACTGGGTTTTTATGCCTTTTAATAGTGAACCTATTTGAAAACTAAATTTTAACAATTTCAAAATTTTATTTATAAAAATTAGCAACATTTTAATTTGGAATTTATAAATTCTATCAGGGGGAATTTTTAATTTTTTTAGAAGTTTCTTATTTTGATAAATAGTAAAAATACTGTATTTAAATTAAAAATGAGTTTTGCGTTTAAATAATTATTATTGATAAATTATATTTTAAATTGGTTATTAAAGTCATAATAGATCAATTATAAAGATATTAATCTAATTTAGTTCATTGGAACAACTTTTATATGGAAATTATATATATAAAAATATTGAACTTTTGAACGTTTTTACTTAAAAAAGCCCCTTTCTCATCACATATGCGAGATTAGCATTAATCTTAATTTTCACACTTCTGTTATTTTAATTTTGAAAAAAATATATAAAAAATTGTAATCAGTACAATATTTTTTGTCTAATAATATAAATTAAATTTTTACCAAAAATATTAGTGAAATTGATTAAAATTAATTATGGTGATTAAGGTAAAATTAAGCTTAATAAGTGACTAAACATCAATCACCAAATTGACAAGGACACTTCTCCAAAATCCATTGAATACCAATAATCTGACCATATACCCTCTTGGTTGTAATTTTATGGATTATTTAGATATTATTAGATGGAAGTTCCCGGTATAAAAGGCTAAGTAAAAAAAATTTCAAAAGGGATCTTTCCTTACCTTTAGCATTTATAAAACTTTGAGATATGTAAAAAATATCATATTTTTGGCTTTACATATCCTTTTGAAATATAAATAGATTATTTTTATAAAAATAATTTATAAATTATTTTTATAGATGATTTAGTTACTTAAAATGCTTATGAAATGCCAATATGGTGATTATTTAGTTAATATTTAACAAAAATAAATGATATTATATATATTAAAGTGAAGTGAATTGATTGATTTATTATCATTAATTATTTTTTAGATGAATATATATTATTAAATATATTTAAACCTAATATATTTCAATTCCAATATTAGATTTAAATTTAAAAATTAAAATTAAATAAATAATGTCCATATTGACATTATTGTTATTTTAGAATAAGTGATATTTTATTAAATTATTTAAAATTAATAAAAATATTATATTCCATGAATTGGTCTCTAAGTGTTAATAAATATTAAATATTTTAAATTTATAGACTAATTTTTCTTTTTATAATTTACATATAGACCCAAATATTTTAACAACATTGTTAATATGGTCCGTGTTTAAGCAGTGTTTTAGCGCCTCACTTGGGATTGTTTTAAAATTAACTTCCAAAACACATGGGATTTTTATTTGATAAATTAGTCACCTTATTAATAATTCATTAACTACATATTTTATGATAAATCTCAATTTATTTTAGTCTTAATGGTTAAATTAATTAGATTATAAAACAAGACGCTTTAATAAAAACCAAAAATGATAAAATTTGGGATTCTTAGAAGTTAAGGAACCAAATAATTAAAATTCACCTATTTTTGTGTGGTTGAGGTTTTTATGTTTCATTATTTTCCTTTAATCCATTATTTTTTCCTTTTTGAGTAACTTTAGATAAGGTATATCTCCCATTAATGAATACCTTTTGGTATTTACAAGAGTACCACTCCCCCTCCAATATAAAAAGGTAAGCACTCTACCCCTTACTCACACATATAAAGACACTTTGGATTAAACAATATCTACCCAAATAGTCTAAAAAAATCCCTATCCTCTACCTATAATCCTCCGTTTTGGTAAGAATCAATCCAAATAAGCCTTTTGGTACAAACAAGAAAGAGTTTCTTGATTAATTGGTAACACCTTCTCTCAAGATCTCTAGTTTCATTTCCATTCTCCATACACTAAATTATCCTTATTATATTTTTGTATATAATAATAAATATCATAAATATAATATTATTTTTTTATGTTAATATTCCTACCTATAATTACAAACACCTCCATCTAATGGGTAATGGACATACTGTTTCTGTGTATGGCGAACAACTGCCTCACAAAACCATGATGGTTCATTTTTTCCTTTACCCCTCTCATGGTAACCATTATGATGGAAAATAGTTTTATATATTCTATATATTATATTTATTATGTATTTAAAATTATATAATAAATTTATAACAAATTAATTAAATACATTTTATTTTACGTTAATATGATAACATCATTTGAGGAAGTGTGGACTACCACCCCCTTATTGTGATGCGATTCATTCATGTTATAAAAGGAATGTATAAAGGATTGTCTTAGTATACCTATGTAAAATATTTTAAATATATATGATACTATAATTATTATATTAAAATTTATCATTTATTTATCATTATTTTAATACAACAATGCAATAGATGTAGCGTTCATGTGTACATATGACCTACCATCTCCATGAATGATGCTCTTCATTTATAATATCTAAATATAATAGATTACTATAAATAAATATTTATTAGTTATATATAATAATTAATATTTTTTTAAATTATTCATATTTTGGAACCATGATCTAATTAATGATGACAAAAAAATATCAGGTTAAAACGTACTCGAGAAAACTAGGCAATTAACACTCGAAATAGTGAAATTAATGAAAGAGTATTCACAAACAGGTAATAAAATTTTATAAATAATTAATATATGATATTATAAACATGATTATTGTTCTGTTATAAGTTATTAACATATTTTAAACCACTATATACGAGGAAAAAGACCACATGACAAAAGGATGTTTACGGTAAGGGAATTTTGTCTCCATTTACATTCCATTGAGACTTATTTGTTATTAACCACTAATAAATTATTATTTGGTGTATATAATACCTTCTAATATGTAATATAATTAATATAGTTACTCTAATTATATTATATGTTTCATTTAAATCAAATGAAATTATTATTTAAATTTTTCAATGTGGTATGGGGCACATTGGAATGTTTAAATATTATTTTTCCTCAAGAATATTTTAATGTCAAAAACTCTTGTTGTTACTTATCATACTATGAGTTATTATTGATAAATATTTATTCCTTATTCAATAGGGATATCTTATAAGTAACATTATTTAATTTATATATGAATAATGCTTCAAACTGGTACATAGATTGCACCTCGATGCATCAGTAGTCTCATCAGACAAATCATTTGGCCAGATTAGAAGGGTTTTTACTTGATTTTTTTAAAAGTATTGTGAATGGTCTTGATGATAAAGGTACCATGTACCATGGAAACATAGATTCCAATAATTAATCATTTAACTAATTTATATTTAGTTATTATCCATCCAAGAGATTTTCCATCGACATATGTATGGATACATTTTGTTATAATTTTATTGTTTTAGATGGCACAAGTTTATATTTCTTTACATTCAATATTGATATTTCCTTATCTAGTTTTTTGAATGGAATGTGTCATCAGTTATTTACCTTTATATGTTAATTTATTCATATTTATTCATTATTTATTCCTCGTTACTTACCCTTACTGAGCATTTGAGCTCACCCTAATTATGTTTCTTTTACCCTTGTTATGAGGATGAAATATTTACATAAGTATTCAAGGATATAGTTTTTTTTCATTTTATTATGTTTCATGTTTGTATTTTATATTTACAAATGTATTATGTGTGTCATTTATGTAATATGGATTACCAAGATAGTTAAACTAATCGGTCCTTCAGGATTTGATTCCTTATAATCATGCCTATGCAATAAGTTAATGCACTAGCTCTGGGATTATAGGGTTGTCGTATTACATCATGAGTACATTGAGAGATAATAAGATATAAAAAAACTATCTATGTGTCAATTACATATTTTAAAGTTACATTTATTGGGTCACATAATATCTGAGGAAGGAGTGTTAGTGGACCTAGAAATATTTTTGGTAGCTATTCATGGGAGAAACACCAGAATGTTTTTGATATCCAATGTCTTTTTCTCTCGAAGAATATTATCAAGGATTCATCCAATATTTTTTTTAAAAGAACCTATTTGAAGATTTAACAAGAAGGGTGTCAGGTTTTAATGGTCTGGATAATGTGAGAATTCCTTACAGGAGTTAAAGAATCACTTAATAACTGCACCAATTTTGATACTTCCCAATATGGGTGAGGTGTATATATTGTTTTGTGATGCATTCAGAATTATATTTGGATCAATGTTGATGTGGGTATATTGGGTCATAGCCTCTGGTTCATGACATTTTAGGACACTTGAAAAAATTACCATACACATGATATCATGTTGTTTGCGATGGTTTATTTCTTAATGTATTGGGATGACTATCTATTGGGTGAAAGGTTTATTGTGTATACTGACAAAAAAGTCTAAAGTATTTTTTTCATATATATATATATATTTAAATATCCATTAGTGGATATTTTTTAAATACATGAAGATGTTTGAATTTGAGCTAGCCTATACACATGAAAACAAAAACAGTTTTGTTGATGCTCTGAGAAAGAAGATACTGACATGGGTAGTCCAGAAGTATAACTACAAGTGGAACATGATAACATTGCTCAGTAATATGTATATAGAGGTTTAGGAGAACTAAGTGAAGATGGACGTCATATCCTTATCAGTTTAATCCACACTACAAATATGTATCAAAAAGAGGATGTATGAGGACTTGAAGTGTCTAGAATTGAGAGAAATTTTTATAGGTGGGGAGCCACCATCATATTGGTTTATTTAAGATGATGAGATCATCTATGTTCAAGGTCTTGTTTAGTACCTACATGTATGCGAGATAAGATGATGTGTGAGATCCATGCCTCAAAGTGGAAAGTTCATCTTGGTTTACCCAAAATGTATCAGGACCTTAATAAGAAATATTGGCATCCAAGATTGATGAAAGAGATCATAGGTTTTTTGTAATGATACTACACCTATTAGCAGGTGAAAGCTGAGAATCAACGACCAGGTGGTTTGTTACGACCATTTCCCATCCTAAAATGGAAGTGAAATGACATTAACATGGATTTTTTGGTAGGTATTCGGAGGATCCCTCATAGGAATAACATTATATGGGTGACTATGGATAGGTTGATGAACATATCGCATTTATTTACAATTAGGGAGACTTTCATGGTTTATTAGTTGGGTGATATGTATGTTTGTGAGATAGTGAATTTTCAAAGGGTGCTATGATGTATAGTCTCAAAACATGTCGTACATTTTACTTCAAATTTTTTTCAATGATTTTAGAAAGTTATTGGTAATTAGGTGTTTTTAAGTATTGATTTTCATCCATATAAGTTGGGAAATCAGTGTAAACTACTCACGTTTTGGAGGACATGTTGGGGGAATGCATCCTAGACTTTCGTAGATCTTGAGAGAAGAACTTATCGCTAGTTAAGTTCACTTATAATAACATTTATTAGGAGAATAATAATGTGGAAAGATACGAGGTGGTCCATGGTAGGACATGAATATAATCTTTATTTTAGATGGAGGTGGGTGAGTTAGAGTTGTTGGGATTAAGTCTCATGTAAGAGACATCGAAACTGGATCAGTTGATTTGGAAACATGTTGTGACAACTAAGAGTAGGAATGAGTCTTATGTTGATCAACAACATATACGTCATGAGTTTATAGTGGGTTACCATGTTTTTATTCAGTTATTGCTGAGATTTAGTCACCATTGAATTCAGAAGCAAGGCATATTGGGGCCAAAGTTTATCAGACTATTTGAGATAGTGAATATGATCATGTCGTTGGAATATTGGATGAATATTTCACATAGGTATAGTTATTTTCAAGTTGTTTTTTTATTCCTCACATAATCGAAGATATCACCCCAAACCATCTCATTTTATAGATGTTATTGATGTTGATCTTGAGGTTGATGTGTACTTTAAGGACCAACCAATTTTTGTTATGGATCGAAGTGAGAAAGTTTTATGGGAAAAGACCATTACATTTGTCCAAGTACTATGGAATAATGGATGGGTTCATGAGGGAACATGAGAGAAGTAAACATATATTTGATGAAAGTTTCCTGAACTTTTCACCTTGGAAGCTTAGTGATTTTTGGGAGTGCAACTTGAGGACGAACTTTTATAGGGTGGGAAGATTATAAGATCTAGACCTTCCTTGATATGTATCATACTTATTTGCAGGTATTATTTCACATTTTTTTATAAAAATTTGGTCAATACATTCCTATGGTATTATTTGGGTGAATTAGGATAATTTTGGAAGCCCATGGGGCTATACATGGTTTGAACATGGTTAGGAAAAACCATGCAGTTTTCCCTAGAAAACTATGTGTGCCATTTTGATCCACTAAAAGTTAGTGCATAGTTTAAAAAAACTATATATCTACCCCAACAACCATGAACCCTTGGATAGAGGGGATTTTAATAGATGGTTCACATTTTTCATGTAGTGTGGCCACCCCATACAAACCATGCACCCCAGTATAGTTGGGACACACAGTTTGTCTAACCGTATGACCCATATAGGAAACCATGATTATGGAATTTTAGACCCTTGGAAATCCAATTAAAATTTATTTAACCCCTATTTCAATATTTAATCAACATTAATCTTCAAAATACAATTTCTATTTTTTGGAGGCTTCATATAGGATTCATCATCTCCTCAGACATTTTCCTTTTGGAATCAAAGATCCGTTGGAAGAAATTATCCTCTCTCAAGTATGTGTTATATTCCTTAATTTGGTTCCTCTCTCCCCCATATTTCTCTTCATTTAGAGAGGGATGATTCCTACAATTTTTGATGGTTTACATCTAGGTTTTAATGGGTCATTTTTTGGGGGATCTTGATCCTTCATTTATTCTACCTCGAATAAAGGACCAAGGTTTGGTGTACATTCATCAATGAACCTAAGCTGGGTTGTCAATATAATAAACACCATAGTATTGATAATGATCCCGTGTTGTAGTTATAATACTGAATTACCATGTTTTTCAATTTCTTTTAAATTTAAAAGTGAATTGAATCCCTAGGATTTTGAGAGACCCCTCTTGGATCCTGTTAGATTCCTTAGAGATTATGAGACCAGACATTATAGAAACCCATGGGATGTGCCCATTTTACTTGAAATGATATTTATGGAATTAGAAAGGGTAATTAGAGGGTTTATTAAATTAGAAAAATTATGAATACATTAGTATGTTAAAAAAGTATAATGATATTTGTATTAACCTCGAATGGTTAACGATTTATAATATGACTCATTGTAATTGGGTTAAATAGTTAAAGGGTTTAAATGATGTTAAAAATGATGATTGATAAATAAATTGGTGGACCATGTAAATAATGGTTTATAAAAGGGTTATTGATGTTTAATCATGATATGTATATGTTAACAATGAGATATGGGTGTTGGACAGATGCTCCTCATCTATGGGAGGTTAAAATGATGGTCCAGCCCCCGATGCATGCATAGGAATCAATTTTGGACTGATTCTCCAAGTACTTACAATGTTGGTTCTATAATGACGCTCTAAGTTACCTTGATATTGGTGCTAGATTTATTCTCCAATTTCCTGAGATAATGATTCTCGAATGACGCTCCAAGTGTCCCTGATAATGACACCACAACTGATTCTTCAAGGTACCAAAATGAAATTGGAATTAATATGAATAATGAAATAACATGATAAAATAAATTGAAAAATACATGTGGTTTATGGATTAGAGTCTATAATGGTATGAAGTATTTATTATTGGCTTGGGTGTCACCATGAACCTAAAGTCCACTATGGTTAAATAAGGAATAATAAATGTTGGACCTACTCAATTTTATCATTTTTCCATTTATTATTTATACAAATGTATACAATTCTATAGGCTAACTATTTCTTTAGATATCGTTGGTGGTGGGATAATAAGTTGTACTCATGCCCTACTTGGGACACCGATTGGTATATAAGTAAACATCATGTTTTCATGTTAGGATATGGTAAAAGTCCATTTTCCAAATGGATGAGTAGGTATTATGGATGAAGCATGGATGTGAGAACTAAACATGATATCAGGACCACATTTGGAGTTGTTAATTTGTATTTATTTTGGGTTTCCAGTTGATAATTAACATATATATATTTCATGATGTATCTAATAATTTAGTTTATGGTAATTTCCCATATTTTTGGATTCTTCATGTTATTCATGGTCTTTATTGGTTATTATTTTTTTTATTTTGGTTATTTTTATATTGATTTATGTCATGTATTATTTCTATAATGAGGGAAAAATCTCCCCACGTAACATATTAGACCCACTATACTTGTTGGAAGCCTCTATCATAAAAGGATGCACATTTGAGTTCATGTAATGAACCAGATTGGGGCATAGGTATATGGGACTAGGGTCAGGATGTTACATGGTCATATCATAATAGGCTTTCATATAGTAATTTTACAATTTGGGAAAGGTAAATAGGAGACTATGATGTGTTGGCCCTTGATTATGAGATCATGCATGGGTGTAGTTATCCCATGTGTAAGGGAAACCTATGTACCCATATTTGGGACTTTTGTCCTTGATGTTCGTTGTTTGAGTTGAATTTTATTTCACTTTGGGTGATGCATCTGTTGTATGATGTTATTGTTTTCTAAGATTTTACTCATGTCCCAGAATGACATAAGACTTGTGTATGCATTAATCATTATAGGAACTCAAGGATATATGTGACAAAATTCATTTTAGGAATTCATGAAAATGTTGGTTAGGATTGAGTTGTGGTTTAAGAAAATTCACTTCATTATTTGAGAGATTTAAAGGAAATAGTTCATAATAATTAATTTATAATTGTTAAATGATGAAAAAATGTTGTAATTTGAAATGGTTAAAAAGTTTCCAATTGGAAAAATATAAATATGAATGTTTTTTACCTTGTATTAGTCATGACCCAAGTTAGGAATTATTGATTCCAGTGATAGTGACATGGTTTTGACCATGGGTTAGTGTGTGTGAGATTTTGTTTATGGATTTATGTGAATATATATTTTGTAAATGTGTAAATGATGTGTTATATTTCTTAAGATGAGTTCTTGGAAGTGTAAAGACATTACTACACCATGATGTTTGTTGGTAGGGTGATAGGAGGAACGTGATGAGAATGAAACTCCATTAGTGGGATAAGAGGTCCCATTAGTTATGAGAGAATGGGTGGTAGAGACGTTCAATAATAAATTCACTTTTTATGTATTTCATAGAAAGAGACCCATGGAGGTCTATGTAGAATATTTTTAACATTACTGAGGAGTTCTAGAAACAAAACCCTCTAATGTTCACTAGAGAGGGTGTACAAAAGGAATCTAAGTTCTAGATTGAGTATATATACACAACCCTAGATCATTTACAGACTCATGTGGAGAAAATATTCAAATTAGAAGCCTATATGTTACGAGGACCAATGATGCACTGGTGGGATATTTAAGTTTAGGATGACCATTTGAAGTGCATGGAATGGATGGACTTCCAGGAATGGTTTTAGAAATACTTTTATCTAGAGAAACTGAGATGGGAGAGGGATGTAGAGTTTATATGGTTGACCTAGGGAATTTTTTCGGCGATGGAATATGCTGGACACTTCCCTGAATTGAAGTGATTTTTCCCAATGTTGGTAGGACATGATCCACATATGACATGAATTTTTTAGGATGGACTTAAATGTGATATTAAGTCCTAGATTAATGTCTTTAAATTGAAGATATTTACTGAGGTATTGAACCAAGATAAAATTTCCTAGGGGAAAATAAAGGATGATTCCGGTGTAGGACAGGTGATTTCTACAAGATGATAAGGAGGTATGTCTTCTGAGGGTTGGAAGCTTCATTATGAGAATTTTTACTAGAGAAGTGGAAAATAGTTTATCCAGGGAAAGGATTATTTACTCAAGGAAGTAAAAGAGTGTTCAACCATCATTGTGATGAGATGAGTCAAATTTAAAATCAGTGTACCATACTATCAAAAGAGTGATGATCTTGTGGAAATATGGATCACATAAAGAGGTTTTGTAAGAACTCTCAATAGATGGGTAGTGATGAACAACTCATGCTGACTCATATCACTGAAAGGGGGTGTTCTACTCCATACTAGTTAGTTAATTATAGTATAACTAGTCATGTTATTCAAGGTGGTGGATGTTATAATTTAGGGAAAGAGGGCCCATATCATCAGATTAATGCAACACTGAAGACTTAGAATAAATCATAGGGGTGAGTTATTATCCAATAAAAACAAATATTTTATTTACATTTTAACGATATTAAATGTTCATTTTTGATCTTATGGTCCGTATTTAGGGGATTTTGATTTTGAACATCCATTCTCATCATTTGTGCACTTCATTCCTAATGTACACCAATTTAGGCCCAATGAGTAATCTGATTATAAGGAATGTAATTATCCATATTTTAATTTTATATTTTGTGAAATTTATCTTCACTTCAATTTAAACGTTTTTCATTCAGGGATCAATGGATTATTCATAAAGGATGATAGATATATTTGGTGATAAAAAGAAACAATTCTGGAGAAGGCAGATTGGACACCAGCCCACTGATGAGAATGTGGGGCCCACAATATAGGCGCAATGAAGCCCAAATTTCGTATTATTATAGAAGACATATATGGGAACAAATAATATTTCAGGAGACAGTGCTAATTCTACCTCCATTATGGTTATTTATGTGGCCCCTGTTAGAGATAAAATTCTGGGCCAGATTCTGCAGCCCATAAAAACATCCCACGAATATAATCATATCTCCGAATATACAACTCAAAATGGGCCCAAATTTTACAGGAGGTTAGAATAAATCTAGGGGCCCATTGTATTCTTCTATTTCTCACTATGATTCTACCATCTAGAGGGTCTTCCATGCACTTATTTTCGGTGAAGGAAAAATGGCTGCCACCTCGGTTCAAGGGTGGGAAAATAAACTCTCCCTTACTTTCCACCCACCTATGGCCTACCAAAATTAATTGAGGAGACTTGGAATATTGGAGGATAGAACCAAGGGCTAAAAAATGCTTATTTAAGGTAGTGTATTTGGATGATTTAAGGATCTTTGAGATTTCATTCATTGTAATATTATGCTGCTGTTTTGTTGTCTCAAATTTGTCTTCCACATGTAAGGTGTTTTAATTCCTCCTTGTTTATTAATAAAAGATCTTCTTCTCTTATTATTCTGTTCTTCTCCTTATCACTTTGATACCGTTGGTTCAAGGTGTGAACTTTTTCATACCAAACCTTGTGAGATTATCACACAATGGTGGAGTGATTGTTATTTTATTGTGTTTTTTTACTTCTCCATTTCTTCCATCATGAGTCTACTTTCCGCTTCCATTGAAACCATAGAATAAATGGAGGGCTAAACCACTTATGTGTTGATCCAAGGGAGTTCAAGGGTCTGTATTGGATGTTAGTTATCACCTCATTAATGTATAATCACTTCTTTAAATGATATTTTTATTTGATGATTTTTGAACTCCATCGTCCTTGTTGAATTTAAGGCCACACGCTTCAAGTGCTAATACGAACCTTTACCTTGAAGTGATCAAAACATTTATCCTTCATGTGTATAGGTGATTAGTATTAAAGGGTTTAGACATTAAACCAGCAAGTGATGTTGTTATTTTATCTCCTTAAATGAACCCATCCCAAATATAAGAAATTGAAATCATTGAAAAGGAAATATGTCCAATCCACCCCGAGTTATAACCTAGGATCAACTCATTATTTTAAATTGAATTTACTTAAATCTATTAGTGATCCTTTAAACCCATCTAAAATCAACCAAAGTTGGCCACTTCATAGAAAAAAAACAGTCTTTAGAATCTGTGTTTTTATAGGTTACTTCTTAGGTCTGTGTGGATTCGACCACCCAAGCTAGACTACAAGGACAGTTTTACCCTCATATCTTGGGTAAATTTAAGAAAGAATAAAATTTTGGTGTCGTTTCTGGGGAACTAAGTAAGTTATCTTAGACACTATCATCTTTTTTTCATCCCTCTTCTCTGTTCTCACCCACTCACTCCTATGGAAATCAATTTTAAACAAGTCCAATCATGGGAAACCTATCCCTATTTTGATCACACAACCCCATGTGTGATGTATAATGACCATCATAATTTATACTGGTGGGATCATCAAAAATATAATGAACCACAATGTTTTTACTCCTATGATCCACAAAACAACCCAACATATAATGAGTTTCAATCACCACAAATCCAATATGAACACCCTCCTGTGAAATTCCAACAACTTAATTATCCACCTGAAATAGACCATATTTCTCAACCCTTTACCCATCAGGATCCACAACCATTACTTGAAAAATTGTGTCAAAAAATGGAGAAAATGAATTTTGAGATTTAATCATTGAGGTTAGAACTAAAATGCATTAAAAATTGTGAGGAACCCATCCCTACACAAATTATCTCTTCCATAACCTTATGTGAAGTGTCTAGTTTCTCACAAACCTCACATGAATCTATTGAAGAACCAACCTTTGGATTTGGGATATATGAAGAGGATAAAGGAATTGTTGATGGATGTTTAAATCAAGAAGAAAATGATTTTTTATATTCACAAGAGGGAAATTTGACATCATGGATTGAGTCTCATGAATATAACTCCATTGATGATTTTTCAAAAACAAAAATCACTGAACCATTAAGAGAAATCACAAACATTGAGTCCATACCCATTCCTGAAACTGATCCTTCCAATTTGGTGGTTTAATATTTTATTCAAAAGGAACCAATTCTATTGGGAAATTTTGAAAATAAAATTGAGTTTGATTCAAAGTCCTAATCTATGTCTGAAAGTGTTAGCCTACCCAAACTTGAATGAAAAGACTTTCCATCCACCCTCAAGTTTCCATTCATTGGGGATAGCCAAAAAGTTCCAATTTTCACAATTTTTTATCTTAAAACCAATAAAGAGGTAATGATTCTTAATTTATTTGGAAAGAATAAAAAAGAAAATAGATCAACCATTTCTGATATTATTTGGATTTTACCACTCATTATAGAACATAGGTTTGGACACGACAAAAATTCTAAACAAAGAATCAATCTCAATATAGTGGACATGGAGAAATATGGGGTCCTTAAAATTTTGAAAATTGGTATTGGGTAAGTTAGGAATTCCATGTCGGGCTAACGACTTTAAACAAAGCGCTGCATGGGAGGCAACCCATGGTTTTAATGTTTTCAATCTTTTTGGAATATTTTTTTTATTAATAATTTTGGTATTTAAAAAAATAGACTGTTGATATGTTCTTATATTATGATTATGGATGGGTACGAAAGGGGAGAACCATATTCATCCGTGTCACGTGGTGTGATCCCTGAGTACTGCCTTACCTAGAAATTAAATAGAAGACAATGTTTCATCAGTTGATTTAAAAAAAAGGAAAACCATAAAAATGATGAGACATGGTATTAAATAAATTGTTGTGTAGTGTTGTTTTTTTTGGTTTGTTCTTGTTTTTATGGTTTAGGGACTATTTATTTGGTGATACATATTCAATCAAGGAGGTTCCTATATCTACCATGAGACCAAAGAGTGATTTGGGAGCACCACAATCATCATTATGAAGCCACCAGGTGAACTTGTTCCATGCACTTTCAAACTCATTTCCCTCCCACCCACTTCTCCTCTATTTTATTTTTAAGAAACTAGGGATAGTTTCATTCTAATTTTGGGGGTGTGGAAACAAAATGTTTATTAAAAAACAATAATGATAAAAATAAAGTAAAGTAAAATTCCTTTATCATTCATATAATAACAGAATTTCTCACATTAAAACTACATAGCAAATAATTTTTATTTCCTTGACTCTTAATTTAATTCATGATTATGTTTAAAATCATTGATTTTGGAAGTTTGGTTGTCCAATTAAAATTTTTATCATTTTTATCTTCATCCATTAAATCAAAATGCCACAATGCACGTACTCTAGACTGTGGGGTACTAATTTTAATTTTTGGGGTCCCATAATAAATATCATAGGATGGTTTAATTTTTATGAATAATATGAGTATTCAAAAAAATGAAAAGAAAAGAAAAAAAAAATAAAAAAATAAAATAAAAAATTGCATGTAGAGCAATGGATTGATAAAATGAAAGACTTTCGTCACTTGGGGATCGTGACTCCAAAGTTGTCTAGCCCTGAGTTTTTCACTCTATCTCAATTTAGGGAAATATGACTTTGTTTTTGATTAAGTTAACTCGAGACGATGCCCGAGTATGTGGGCTTCACTTGGTGCCCTAAGGCCTTTGAGTTTAGGAGTCATCGACAATTTCTTGCTACATGGGTAAATTTGATTAAATGCAATCTCAATTAATATGGAAATATTGCAAAAAAAATCCAAAAAAAAGGAATGAAGAATACTCATATTAGGATTAAATGTGATTCCACTCAGCGCTTCCATGATTTCCCCCTTGAATGGAAATAAACCCCCATATCTATTGTGATTCACAACACATCATTACACCTAATTGAGTTGGATGAAGTATGATGATGGATTTGATCAAAGGAATGAGCTTGGGATTGGGATCTACTTTTAAATTTATTTTGTTTTAAATTATCTTGATAGGTTATAAAGATATATTTGTGTGCAGTTTACATTGTGAGCACTATTTGTTATAATGTGTTTGAAGAAAGGAATTCAAATAAAATCATTGAATTATTTTCTTGGGACTAGAAAATCTCAAGTTGGAGGGTGTTATTATCTAATAAAAACACATATGTTAATTACATTTTAATGGTATTAAATGTTCATTTTTGATCTTATGGTCTTGAGTTAGTGGGTTTTGATTTTGAACATCCATTCTCATCATTTGTGCACTTCATGCCCAATGTACAACAATTTAGGCCCAATGAGTCATCTAATTATAAGGAGTGTAATTATCAATATTTTAATTTGATATTTTTTGAAATGTATCTTTACTTCAATTTAAACATTTTTCATTCAGGGATAAATGGATAAAGGACGATGGAGATATTTGGCGATGAAAAGAAACAATTCTGGAGAAGGCAGATTGGACACTATCCCACTGATGAGAATGTGGGGCCCACAATATAGGCCCAATGATTCCCAACATTCTTATGATACTAGAAGACATATATGGGAACAAATAATACTTCAAGATCTAGTGCTAATTCTGCCTCCATTATGGTTATTTAAGCGGCCCAATTTAGAGATAAATTTCTGGGCCAGATTCTGCAGCCCAGAAAAATAGACCACTAATATAATCATATCTCCGAATATATAACTCAACCGGAGCCCAAATTGTACTGGAGGTTAGAGTACATCCGGGGATCCATTTTCTTCTTCTATGGACCACTCGGATTCGGCCATCTAAAAGGTCTTCTAAGCGATTCTGTTTGGTGAAGGAAAGCTAGCTGCCACCTTGGGTCATGGGTGAAAAAATCAACTCTCCCTTACTTTCCACCCACCTATGGCCTACCTAAATTAATTGAGGATATTTGTACTATTGGAGGCTCGACCCAAGGGCTCAAAAATTTCTATTTAAGGTAGTGGTTTTGGAGTATTTAAGGATCTTTGAGCTTTCTTTCATTGTAACGTTATGCTGCCGTTTTGTTGTCTCAAATTTGTCTTCCACATGTAAGCTGTTTTAATTCATCCTTGTTTCTTAATAAAAGATATTATTCTCTTATTATTATGTTCTTCTACTTATCAATTTGATACTATTGGTTCAAGGTGTGAACTTGTTCATACCAAACCTTGTGATATTATCACACAACGGTGGAGTGATTGTTATTTTATTGTGTTTTTTACTTCTCCATTTCTTCCCTCATGAGTCTACTTTCCGCTTCCATTGAAACCATAGAATCAATGGAGGGATACCCCAATTATGGTTTGATCCAAGGGAGTAGCAAGGGTCTGGATTGGATGTTATTTATCACCTAATTAATGTATAATCACTTCTTTAATTGAGATTTTTATTTGATGATTTTTAAACTCCATTGTCCTTGTTGAATTTAAGGTCACACGCTTCAAGTGATAATACGAGAATTTACCTTGAAGTGATAAAAACATTGACCTTTCAAGTGTATAGGTGATTAGTATTAAAGGGTGTAGGCATTAAACCAGAAATTTATGATGTTGTTTTATCTCCTTAAATGAACCCATCTCAAATATAATAAATTGAAATCATTAAAAAGGAAATACGTCCAATCCACCCCGAGCGATAACCTAGGACCAACTAATTATTTTAAATTGAATTTACTTAAATCTGTTAGTGATCCTTTAAACCCATCTAAAATCAACCCATGTTGGCCACTTCATAGCCAAAAACAGTCCTTAGAATGTGCATTTCTATAGGTTACTTCTTAGGTCTCTGTGGATTCGATAACCCAAGTTAGACTACAAGGACCATTCTACCTTCACATCTTGGGTAAATTTGAGTGAGAATCTGTGAGGGATATGTCATTCGTATTTATTTCAGTATGCACTTATTTATAATGGGGATGTTCCATCAATATTCATAGGTACAATTCCAGTATATTCTATACGTTTTAGTGGTTTATTTTATATAGGATCATCACATTATTTTATTTAAACTCAACTTTCAACATTTTGGGTATGAAGGTGGAGATTGTTTGCAGGGTTATGACAATTGACACCCTTTTGGGAGTAAAACTGAAGGAAATATATCTATGAATGGGGTGTTCCCTTGTGGTTGGTGAGTATTATTTCCATTGGGATCTCCAAGTACTTAAAATTTTAGGTTTTGAATTTATTTTGGGTATGGAATAGTTAGCATCATAATTGGCCCATGTAAATTTTTATCATAAGATATTAAACATCACATTTACTGAGGGTGAAAAATAAGTTCATCATGGATAATGGGATATTGAGGAACATCTTTTAGGGATAGTTTATTAGTAATTGCGGGATCTCACTGCCCAATTTGTGAGTGTTTTGTTTGATGAAGGGGTTGGGAAGCTTGATATCTTTACTCCCATCATGGATTAGTTTCAAAATGTGTTTCTTGAGGACTTCTAAAGCCTAACACCTAAGAGGGATGTCGAGTTAAAAATTTTAATATTTCATATATCTAAAAAAATTAAATTCTGTATTATATAATGACACAAATAGAGCTTCAAGATATCAAGTCACAATTAGAGGAGTTGGAGAATAAAGGATCCATACTTCTAACTACGTCACCTTTGGGATATCAAATGTTGTTTTTTATAATGAGGATGAGATGTTTTGTTTATGTTTATATTACCAAAAGATGATACATATAAAGGTTAAGAACTGTTATCCACTTCCCCACATTGATGATCTCTTTAACCAACCGAGAGGTGCTTATGTATTCTCCAAGATTGAATTGAGGCCAGAGTATCATCAGCTGAGAGTGATACCATATGATATAACACACACTATTTTTAGAAGTACGTATGGCTAATAGGAGTTAATCATGATTCTATTTTGGATAAATAATTATCATGTTGTGTTTATGGCCTTGATGAACTGAATCTTTCACCGGTACTTGGATCAGTTTGTGGTTGTTTTCATCGATGAAATCTTGGGGCACTACAAGACTTATTACGATCATTCCAAAATGTCTTGACATCATCTTATGTACATTGAGAGAGAATAGTCTATACAAAAATATATTTAATTTGAAATTTTGAACCGCAGAGGTATATTCCATGGGTCACATCATTTTTAAAGAAGGTGTGTTAGTTGACCCAGATAAATTTCAGGCAGTTTCTTCATAGGAGAAACCCAAATTTTTTTGATATATGAATCCTTTTTGGTGTAGAAGGATATTATCAGCGGTTTATCCAAGTAATTTATCATTTTAGAGAACCAATTTAGGTCCTAACCAAGATGGGTATCATGTCTTAATGGTCTGGAGCATGTGAGAATTACTTCTAGGAGTTAAAGAATCATTTTACCACTTCCCTGATTTTGATCCTACCTGAGATGGGTGAGGAGTAAATCTTGTTTGGTAATGTGTCATCAGACTTGGAGTAGTTTCTAAGAAGGGAGAATGGGCCATGGAATATGGGTCATTACTGTTGAGTCCACATGAATTAAATTAACCTATGCATGATCTCAAGTTATCTGTAGTGGTTTATGCGTTAATGTTTTGGTAGAACTACATATTGGGATAAATGTTTATTGTGTATACCATCCATAAAATTTAAAATTAAATCTTTTAAAAACTATATTTAAATGTCATATAGTGGATATGGATAAAATACATGTTGAGTTTTGACTTTTTTCTAGCCTATACATGTAGAAAGGGAAATAATGTTACAAAAACATTGAGCTGAAAGATACATACATAGGCAGTCCAGAAGTCTAAATTTGAGTAAAATATGAGACCTTGTTTTCCCAGATGCATATAGAGTTTTAGGAGAACCAAGGGAAGATGAAAATCATATCCTTATTAGTTGAGTCCAAAATTATGATCTTGATCAATGAGTTACAGTATGAGGACCTAGAGTGTCTTGAATTGAGAGATAATTTTAAAGGAGGGGAGCTACCTTTATATTGGTTTATCGACAATGATGACATTATCTATGTTTATGAATGTGTTATTGTTTCTAGTTGTATACGAAGGGAGATGATAGATGAGTATTAGGCCTCAAAGAGGGAAGTGAATCCATGTTTGAATAAAATGTACAGTGACCTTCATAGGAAATATTGGTGGTCTAGAATAGAGATAGTGATGATAGGTTATGTGACACGATGTTACACCTGTTAGCAGGTGATGACTGAGCATCAATGACCTGGTGGTTTGTTACAGTCATTTCCCATCCCTGAATGGAAATGGTTTGATGTTACCATGGATTCTTTGGTAGGTATTTATAGGATCCCTCAGAATAATGACATGATATGGGTGATTATAGTCAGATTTTTGAAAGTAGAACATGCTTTCAAATTAGGGAGACCTTCATGGTTAATTGGTTGTGTGATATGTATGTTCGAGAGGTAGTGAATTTTTAGGGCTTTTATGAAGTATAGTCTCAGATCCTGACTCAAGATTTACTTCACCCTTTTGGCAGGTCATATAATTTTTTTTGGTACTCATGTGTTTCTAATTATATATTTTTACTCATAGACAAACGAGAAATCAATGTTGACTATTCAGGTGTTGGAGGACCTGCTACGAGAACACGTTCTAGAATCTATTAGATAAATGGATAATCACTTTTCACTATTTTAGTTTTCCTATATCAATAGTTAGTATGACAATATTCCAATGGAACCATAACAGGTTATCTATGGTAGGCCATATAGATCACCTTTATATTGGATGAAGGCATGCAAGTTAGAGTTTTTGGGAATAAGTCTCGTATAGGAGGCATCCAAAAAATTCTAGATTATTTAGATTCATACGGATATTGTGTAGAGTACAAAAAATTCTTATGTTGATAACCATCAATGACCTCTTGAGTTTATGATGGGTTACCGTGTTTTCATTTGGATTTCTTCAAGATTTGGTTACTATCAGATTCTAAAGCAGGGAAAGTAAGCACCCATGTTTGATGAACCATTTGAGATTGTAGAGAGGATCAGAACTGGGACATATTGGTTGGATATTCCATATAATTATAGGGTTATTAATGATGTTTTCATGTTTAATAGATTCATATGTATCACCCTAACACTTATCATGTGATATATGTTGATGATGTTGAGCTTGAGGTTGATGCGTCCTTTGAGGATCATCAAATTCGTGTTTTGGATTGCAGTGAGAATGTTTTGAGGTGAAACTCCAAGATATTGGTATGAGTGCTATGTAAGTATGATTGTGTTTAGGAGAAAACCTGGGAGAGGGAAGAAAATATGTGATCCAAGTGGCCTAACCTTTTCACCTCAAAATATTTGTAATTCTTGGGAGTGTAGCTTGAGGTGGAGATGTTATAAGGTGGGGAGATTATAAGATCTCAAACATCATTGAGATGACTCATACTAGTTTTCAAGTATTATTTTACCATTATTTGGATCATAGATTGTTTGAACCTTTTCCAGGAGTGATTTTTGGATGAATTTGAAAACTTTTGGAAGCCCATGGTGCTGTGAACGGCTAGGGAAAACCATGTGGTTTCTCCAAAAAACGGTGTGCCTCAATTTAAGCCTCTAGAAGGGGTAACATAATATTAGGCCCAGCATTAAAAATTACTTAATATTGAGATAATTCAAAAAAATTTATTTAATTCACATAGCGGATCTTTCAGGTTTAGAGTGTAGAGAATTAGGAAATAACTCATACATAACAAAACAATAATAATACAATGTGGACACTTCCAAACAACATCTATTTTTTTCACCAAAATAAATGATTTAAAAAAAATAGGAATTATTTTCAAGACACATCTTTGATACTTTCGTCACGACATCCAATTTGTCCTTAAAGATCTTAAAACCAATAAAAAATATTTTAAAACATGGTATGAGCAGAAAAATCTCAATAAGGTATACACAAATAAGGAAACCTGTTAGCCTTGAGAAAACATGTAAAATAAGAATAATTTATCATAAAGTAATACTTTTAAAATTTATGAAGAATTACGTACACACTAATGAATATAATATCACTTCATACCCATTTTCTAACCAAAATATTACCATAAAACCCATATAAAGAAACATATAACATATAAAGTTTACTTGGACAAAATCATACTTAAATGGAATAACTATACGGTCGACTTCCACAGATATCACTAAATGGAATAACTATACGGGTGACTTCCATACCCAATGAATTAGAGGATATAATGTAACCACCGATCCTTGGTTCATCACAGAACCATCCATCTTTGGTTTATCATGTAACCACCCATCCTTGGTCTATCACATAACCACCCATCAATTTTCCAAGTACCATTATATAATCATAATACAAAAAAGATTACAATTATCAACATTTCAATTATAAAATTTCATTTGAAATCACAAGAAATAAATAAAAGATATTGAAGTTGTCAATACATTTTCAACACCATTTTTAATACAAAAATACCCAAAAAGGGAATAAGTGAATTCTTTTTCCTTTTAAAAATACTAAGTCTTATATAGGAAGACAAGTATCAAGTAACGGTTATGGAGAAAAAGAATTTATTGCCACCGCATATATTAAAAAAAATTCTTTTTTTATTTATTAAAATGATTCATCTAAAAAATATTCCCTTTTGAAAACAATTTAATGAAATTAAAATTCAAATGGTTGATTATACACCTTATAAAATATGGGGGTGTATATTATCAAAATATGCCTCAATGGAAGGAGACTGAGATGAATTCCATTACAAAGATTGTACAATAAGATTAGGGATAAATAAATGACATAATTATGTGTGAAAAAGTATAAATACACATAATATAAGTGGATATTTAGTGTACTACAATAATAGGTATTTCAAACATATTCTTGGAAAAACAACACTAATGACATGGTTATTTAACTCAATGAATGGAAATTGAGTTATGATTTCCCTTACCTTGAGTTTTATTAGTCATGTATGTTCCTTGTTCTTCCTAAATAATAAAATCAGGTTAATTTATATGTTATTGATATCATTTTTCATGTTCATTATTTCATTTATATCACTTATTACCATGTTAAAAAAATTACATAATTCTATAAGTTCATATTGGACGTTTTGTCGATATTCGGTATGTGAGTCAAAAATGAACATGATTTGATGTCACTAGTCCATTTTCTCATAATTCCATAATATCTAAAATAACATTTAGAAAATTTTTATAAATCAATTATACCTTTAAAATAAAACCATTCATTTATGGTATGAAAAATGAACAACATTATAATCATGGAGATAGTAGGTCGTACTTACGCATAAGCAACATTTCCATTTTTCATTAATCATTATGGAAAATAAGGTAATTATTATTTTACCTTTCCATAATTGTTATAATATAATTAAAATAATAATAATAATTTAAATATACTTATATATATCATACATGTGATGTGGTGAATAAAAATGATTCACATCACTTCGTGGAAGTGATAGTTCACACGTACGCACGAATGAAGTTACCATTTTTATGTGCATGGAAGGTAAGAACATAATTGAAATATTATTATTTTTAGTTGATAAATATTTCATAAATATCATATATAAACATTTATTCCATCATTATAAATAGTCTTGATAGAAAGTAATAAAAAACGATCTATACAAGTTCGTGAGGCGGCAGTCCGCCGTACACAGGAACAAAATGTTCATTTCCTATTTGATGATATTAGAGATGGATTTAGGTGACTATATTACCATAATAAAATCTCAGTATATTTTGGATAATTTATTTATTATTTCATATTAGAAGAATAATATTTATAGGATGTGAAAGAAGAAATAAAACAGAAACACACAAAAAAATATACCCGTTCTTCGGTCGATCACATTTGAAGAACACCTTAACACCTATAAGAAGGGCGTTATGCCTAAAATAAATCCTCAAGAATGTGGGGAGGTATTTTAGTATGGATTTTGGGTAGATATTGGTCTATTAAAAAAGATTTATAAATGTGAGTACTAGAAAATAGCGGTTACCTTTTTATAGGAGAGGGGAGGGGCAACCTTGGAAACTATGAAAATATTAAATTAATATATATTAAATTTTAGATCCAAACGATCCAAAAATAATTTTTTTACAATATAATATGATTTTTTGATGAATAGGAATAATCCAATTTAAATTATATAGGTTTTGAACATTTTTTAATCTTTATCATTTTGGTTTAACACTTATTTTACCAATTTTAATCTTACGGTGATATTATGTCATTTACACTTTGTGGGTTAATTTAATTACCATAACAAGTAAAAATATCAAAAGAAGTTTCATTTATGAAATAATTGGACTTATAATAACCAATTTGATAAATATTATATATTTAGGAAATTTATAACACTCAATAAACTATTTTACATTTTTAAATACCAATAGTTTCAATTTCGACACTATTCACTAGTTGACTCTTAACAAATATCATAATAGCATGATAAGATCCAAAAAATCTTTTAAATAATTAAAAATATGTTAAATATATCCATAAAATTAGTTTATGTCATAAAATAGGTCAAAGTATATTTATTTTATTATTTATAAAAGCATTTATTTGATTCTTTCATTAATTAATAATTTAGTATACAATCATTGTGTCATAATTAAATTAAATTTTATAATTTCTAAAAATTATAAACAAATTATCATGATGTATTTTATATTTTTAAATTTCCAACTAATATTTATAGTTAATGGTATCCCCTGTATAACTCAATATTAAAATACTTTACTTTTTAAAAAGAAAAGTGTAACAGAAATGACTATTCATTGAATATAATATTATAAAAGAATTAAATTCATCAAAGTTCTTCCAAGCAGTCATAAAAAATACCCAAATATGTTCACAGTCAGGATACAGTCATACAATTAAATTAGATCATATTTTAGGGTAACATTATATTATTAGAATATTATTTTTACCTTTAATTACCTAATTTAACTTTAATTGTGGTAATAAAATTTATTACCAAAGTTACTAATCATAATATAAAAAATTAAAAGGGAAATATTTAAATAATATAGAACTTTGGATAAAAAATATGGATTCCATTTTTCCAAATTCAAAATATATAATTGTTATACATTAATTAAAAATCAATTCTCTTTGTCAAAACGAGAAAACTTTTTTTTTAGAAATAAAAAATATCAAAATATTGACATGTGTTTATATCAAATTTCAATGTAAAATTATTTCCAATGACAAAAAATGAAGTAAATTATAAAAAAATAATCAAAATATACATTAAAACCAATTAAAAGGTCAATCTAACTATAACAATAAGTTAGATTAAAAATTTGTTTTGAATTAAAATTTATTATTTTTCACTATATATTAAAATATGAATTTAAGCATAAAAATACAAAAAATTCAACCAAAGTAAATTTTTATATACCAATTGAAAATAATAAGTTTATTTTGTCAAATATAACATATAAAAGTGTCAAAAGTATATTTAAAAAGTGTTCTCCATCAAAAGGTGGTAAAACTACATTTTTTATGGAAAAATGATTCTTTTATCAGAAAAATTTAATATGTTCTTATATCATGTCTAGAAAACTTATAAAGTGAATTTTAAACATTACATAGAATATTTTACACATATATTTAATTAATAAAATCAATCAAGAGTGATTTTATAATATTATAAACTCACTTTTTTTCACTTAAATAGTTTTTTCAGAAAAAACATCCTTTATATTCGATTGTTTTTTATTTAATTTCTTAATTAATTTTGTAACAATGAATCATTATATAATCATGTTTAAAAAATATTTTGGTAATTAAGTTAATCCTTTTCATTCGCACCATTGTTATGGCTATGTGATAACTATAATAATAATATTATGTTGTTCATTTAAGCTATATGTGGCCAGTCAAGTATGTTATCAAACACAATGTTTCCTTTTAAAAACCTAGGATGTTACATTCTACTACCCTTTTGAAAATTTCATCACCACAATTTAAATTTTCTATAGATAACTATGGTATGAATTTTCAAAATACCATTATTTCAATCCCACATCAGAGAAAGGACTAACAAACGTTCCACTTATGAAGAAATAAAGGAAAGTATCAAGGTCACAATAGATAACACATAATCGTATTCCATATAGGGAAACCGAGATATGTAAGGAAACTAATTGTCTTGTTCTGATGGAGAGTGATAGAAAACATGATCAGGAGAATGATAAAAATCACCAACCATAAATTTTTTATTGGTTAAAAGGTCACTGATTTCATAGTAGGAAATGTAAACAGAAAACATTTTTTTAAGATCCTTTTCATAAATTTGAGGAATATTTTTAATACTTACAATAATAACATTAGTAAATATTCTTACATGAAAACTAGAGTTTTATACTTTAATAAAATTCCACCACTAACTCATTTTTTCTCTAAATGATGATTATTCTGGATGAATCAACTTATTAATTCACAAATTATTAACTATCTATTTCTACTATATAGAAAAATTAACCAAAAGAAAAATAGTTAGTACTAGATCATAAAATGTCCTCCAAAAGAATAATTCTTTATAAGGATATGGACTACTTTTAATCTCAAAAATTCAATAGTAACATCCAAAGTTCAATAAAGACCATTCAATAAATAGCATTCCTTAAAATTCCTCAAAAAACAACATAAACTAAGATTGAAACCCAAAATTTATAAGGATTTCATCACATAGTCTTCCAAGATAAATCTTAACATTTATCTCCAAATAACATATACCAATCCTAAATTGTCATACTAAAAACATAATTAACCTAATATCATATTATCCATTATAGGTTAATCACTTCCATAAATAACCTAATTTTCATAAGTCCACAATTGAAATCATTGATTCTTCCAAAATATAGTTAAACCATTACTCCTCAAATAAAATCCCACAGTATTCTATTTTCTTTAGGTATATAGGATTCCCAAAATAGTGAATATCTTTCAAAATAACATTTATCACTTAATCCCCAAACCATTTTCTAATACCAGATATATCCATTTGATAAGAGATAAGTTACCAAATTAAAATTATTCCTATTACATCAACCTGTTAAACTAAAAATAAATTCATACTAACTGGGTAATTCACATAGGCCAATGGTAGGTGATAAAGCCCTATCAAACTTTTGTTGTGGGTTTGATTCCCACAGCCTTGTCTAACAGGATGGGTTGTCACACGGTCTGTGTGTTTTATTTTTACAAAACTATATAATTCTTAAAATATTACAAAAATGAGATAAGATCTTAAAAAATAACCCTAAAAAGGTTTTCCCTAAAAGGTTATTCTATACCATTAATTTTTCATCATAAAAAGTAATAACCCATAATTACCTCAAAAATAAATATGTCTCAAAAAATACAGTTAATCACATTAATTTTTTTTAACATAAATCCTAAAAAGGTTTTTCTAAGATACTAAAATTATTATCAATCATAAAGTTATAAACCAATGATGATAACCATAAATCTTAAGAAAACATCCTAATCTGTAACGTTTTCTAAAACATACTCTGATACCAACTTTAAGTACCCAACCTTAAAATTTTCTTAATCTAGAGATAAGTCAATAATTTTTCTTTTATTCACATAGAGGATCATTTCAGGTTTAGTGTTTTAGATAATTAGTCCATAACTCATGCATAAAAAAATAATAAGAATAAAATTTTGACACTTCCAAAAATCATCCATTTTTTTCACCAAAACAAAACTTTTTAAAAATAAAACATGATTTCTTTTCAAGGCACATATTTGATACTTTCATCATGACATCCTATTTTTCCTTAATAATCTTAACACCCGCGAAAATAATTTTAAAACATGGAATGAGCATAAAAATCTTAGTAAGGGGTACACAAAGAAGGAGAACTGTTATCCTTGCGAAAACCTGTAAATTGTGAATAATTTATCGTAATGTAAACCTTTTCACCTTTTTGAACTAGTATATACTCTTCATCTAATATAAGATCATTGATCACCCTTTTTATAATCAAAATATTATAATAAAACCCATCGAAAGAAACATATAACATATAAGTGTAACTTGGGACATAATTATACTTAAATAGAATAACCATACGACCGTATTTCAAAGATATCAATAAATGGAATAGCCACACAACTAACTTTCATACCCAATACATTGGAGGTTATAACATAACCACCCATCGTTGGTTTGTCATGGAACTATCCAAATTTGGTTTATCATGTAACAACCCATCTTTGGTTTATCACATAACCACACGTCAAATTTTTAAGTACCATTATATAATCATAACACATAAAAGATTAAAATTATCAACATTCCAATTATAAAATTTCATTTTAAATCATGAGAAATAATTTAAAGATACTTAATTAGTTAATCCATTTTCAAAACCATTTTCAGTACCAAAATACTCAAAAAGTGAACAATGGATTTCTTTTTTCCTTTTAAAAATACTAAAGATTATAGAGTTATTCTAATATAAAATAACAATTACGGTGGAAGAGAAGTAATTGTCACCACATACATTAAAAAAAATAATTTATAATTTAGTGATATAATTCATATAAAAAATATTCCCATTCATAAACTTTTGAGTGAAATTAATATTCGAAGGGTTGATTACACACTGTATAAAATAAGGAGGTGTATATTATCAAAATATTCCTCAATGAAAGAAGTTTGAGATGAAGTCCCTTACAAAGATCATATAATTAGATTAAGAATAAATAAATGAAATAATTATGTGTGAAAAATATAAAACACTCAATATAGGTGGATATTCAGTGTAGAGAAATCAGAGATCATTCACACATATTCTTGGAAAAACAAAACTAATGACATGGATATTTAACTCAATGAATGGAAATTGAGTTAAGATTTCCCTTACCATGAGTTCGATTTGTCATGTATTTTATTTTTTTCTTCCTAAATAAAAAATAAGGTTAATTTATACTTTATTGATAAAATTTTTCGAATTTATTATTTATTTTATATCCCTTTTTTCCATGTTATAAATATTATACAATTCTTTAAGTTCGTATCAGACATTTTGTCGATATTCGGTACTTAAGTCGAAAATGAACATTGTTTGATATCACTAGTCCATGTGGTCGTAAGTAAATCATCTCTAAAATAACATTCATCAAATTTTTATACATCAATTATACTTTTAAAATAAAACCATTCATTTATGGTATAAAAAAATGAACAACGTTATAATCATTGAGGTGGTAGGCCATACGTAAGCATGAGTAACATTTCCATTTTTTCTTGATCATTATGGAAATAAAGTAATTATTATTTTATCATTATAGAATTATCATAATATAATTGAAATAATAATAATAATTTAAATATACTTATGAATATATCATACTAGTGATGTGGTGAATAAGAACGATTCACATTTCTTGGTGGAGGTAATAATTTACACGTACACATGAACAATATTATCTTTTTATGTGCATGGAAGGTAAGAAAATAATTGAGGTATTATTATTTTAAAATTATAAATGCATCACTAATATAATATGTAAAAATTTATTTCATCATCTTAACTAGTCTTGATAGACGATAATTAAAAACAAACAATACCAGTTTACGAGACAATTGTCCACCATATACATGGACAAAATGTTCATTTCCCATTTAATGAAATTGGATTAGGATTTAGGTGATTAATTTACAATAATAATATCTATGTACATTTAGTATAGTATAGTTATTAATTCTTCTTAGAAGAAGAATATTTATAGGAATAGGTCAATGAAATAAACCCAAAACACTTAAAAAACGATACCTCTTCTTCGGCAGATTGCCTTTGAAGAGAACCTTAACACCTCTAAGATGGGTGTTATGCCTAAAATAAGGAATTAATAACATGGGGAGTAATTTTAGGAAGTGGTTTTGGTATAAGGTGGAAAAAACAAAATGATTTGGAAGTGTGAGTATTAGCTAAGAGCAGGAACCTTTTTATAGGAGAGGGGAGGGACACTCTTAGAAACTCTTAAAATATTATGTTAATATAAATTAAATTTCGGTTCCAAATGTCCCCAAATATATTTATTTATATGATAATATGATTTTGGGTCGAATAAAAATAAAAATATTAAAATTATACAAGTTTTGAATATTTTTTTAATCTTTATCTTTTTAATTTACCCTTATTTTACCCTTTTTAATCTTACCGTGATATTATGTTATTTACACTTTTGGGTTAATTTAACTAAAATAAAATGTCAAAAGACCCAAAAAAGTGTAATTTATGAAATATTTGGAATTATAATAACAATTTGGGAAAACTTTAAATTTTAATTAACTTTAAAAAATTTAATAAAATATTTTATATTTTTAGATACCAATAGTGTCAATTTTGACACTATTCTTTACTTGGCATTTAAACAATATCATAATAGAAAGATAAGTTCAAAAAAACTCCTTTAAATCAAAAACAATATTTAAAATATATCAATAAAATTAGTTTATGACATAAATTATGTTAAATAAATTTTATTTTAATATTTATAAAATTATTTATTTGATTCTTTCATTAATTAATAAATTACTACATCACCTTTGTGTCATAATTAAATTCAATTATTTAACTTTAAAAGTTTATAAATAAATTATCATGATGTGTGAAATATTTTTATCTTTAAAATTACTATTTATAGTTGAAGATATCCCCTATATAACTCCATATTAAGATACTTTACTTTTAAAAAACAAAATGAAACAAAAATGACTATTCATTGAATATAATACTATAAATGCATTAAAGTCATCCAAGTGGATCCATGTGATCCTAAAATATACCCAATGAAAATAATTTTATGGATACACTCACATAATTTAATGAGGACATGTGTTAGTGTAGTTTTATATTATTATAATATTATTTTTACCATTAATTACACGATTACCTTTAACCATGGTAATAAAATTTATTACCGAAGATGGTATTCATAATATCCAAAAATAAAAGGGAACCTTTTAAATATTTTTTAACGTATAATTTCACATATGGAATATATTTTTATAAATTAAAAACAAATAATTTGAAGAAATTAATTAAAAATCAATCTCTATTGTTAAAATGAGAAAACTAGTTTTTTAAAAACAAAAACAATGAAAATATTGACATGTGTTTATATGAAATTTCAATGTGAAATTACTTCCAATGACCAAAATTGGACTAAATTATAAAAAAATAATCTAAATATACTTAAAAAATTAAAATTACAGTCTAAATATATAAATAAGTTAGATAAAAAAAATTTGAATTAAAATGCAGTATTTTCACTATTCATTAAAATGTGAATATAATTAGAAAAATTACAAAAATTAAACCAAAGTAAATTTTTATATCCCAATTATAATTAAGAAGTTTATTTAGTCAAAAAGAAAATATAAAAGTGTGAAAAACTAGATTTAAAAAGGGTTCTCCATCAAAAGGTGGTAAAACTGCATTTTTTTGAAAAATACTTCTTTTATAAAAAATATTGAATTTTTTATTATATAATGTATAGAAAACATATAAGATTAATTTTAAACATTAAATAGAATATATTAAATATATATTTAATTAATAAAATCCATAAATAGTGATTTTATTATTTTATAAACTCACCTCATTTCATTTAAATAGTTTTTTTTAGAAAAAGACATCCTTTATATTCGATTGGTTTTTATTTAATTTCATAATTAATTTGGTAACAAATTTGTCATTATATAAACATTTTTGAACCATATTTTCATAATTTTGTTAATACTTTTCATTCACACCATTAGGATATCTATTTGATAACTATCATAAAAATATTAAGTTGTTTATTTAAGCTAAATACGTTCTATCAAGTATGCTATCGAACATAGTGTTTCCTTTTTAAAACTCGATATGTTACACATAGTTCAACAAAACCATGAGACCACCCCCCCAAAAAAGTTAAATCATGGATATAGGAGGGTTTCATGATTGTAACATTGTTTATCAAACCATTTAGCTACACCATGAAAACCATGCACCCCAGGATAATAGGGGAGCATGGTTAGAGGGAATGGGTTCTGCCACTATACAGACCACTCAGGAAACTATGCAAAATGAATCTTAAACAACAATAAATTTGATTAAAAATTAATTAACTCTTAGTTTATATCTTTAATTAGCCCCTCTCAGACTAATAATATTTCCTAGGATTTTGGAGTCTCTTGAGAGGATTCCTAGTCTCCTCAAACTCATTCCTTAGTGAATCGAAGGTCTGGTGAAAGAAATCAACCTCTCGCCAGTATGCAAT
The DNA here is from genome assembly GCA_963277665.1 of Viscum album. Classification (NCBI taxonomy): domain Eukaryota; kingdom Viridiplantae; phylum Streptophyta; class Magnoliopsida; order Santalales; family Viscaceae; genus Viscum; species Viscum album. The sequence goes on along the minus strand of OY728163.1, from coordinate 459,230,485 downwards.
CTATTCCATGATTAAGTTACTCTAAATCACCCATATTTTCCTCCCTTTAGAGAGGGGTTAATCCAACCATAATTTATTTTTTATATCTAGGTTTTAATGGATCATTTTTATTGGATATTGATTCTAGGATTTAATCCTAGATCTTATTCACCATTTTGATTTCGACCATTCTACCTCAATTCAAGGACCATGTTTTAGAAGACATTTATCAAATAAAATAAATTATAAGTTCAATATGATAATTACTATAGTCATGAAAATTATATTGTCTTATAGTTTGACCCTTGAGTTTCTATGTTTTGTAGTTAATTTAAAATTTTAAAAGTGAATTAAATCCCCGTGATTTTGAGATACCCCTCTCGGATCTCATTGGATCTATTAGATATTCTAAGACTGGGAGGTATGGAAACCCATGGGGTGTTACAATTTCATTAAAAAGATATTTACACAATGATAAAGTGAATTATAGGTTTTAGGGAATTAAACCAATTAGGAACATGTCGGCATGCTAACATATTATAAAGATTGTTTGTATTAACTTAAAAAGTTTAGAAAGTTATGAGATGATTCATTATAATTGGGTAAAATTATTAAAGGGTAGAAATTATAATAATGTTACTATTTGACAAATGAAATGGTACACCATGTTGGGAATGGTTGATAAACGGGTTATTAATGTTGAACCTTGATATGTAAATGTGAAAAATGAGATGTTGGTGTAGGATTGATGCTCCTCATCCATGGGTGACCAGAATGATTCTATATGCCCCCGATGGATGCATGAGAATTATGCTCCAATTACATGATATTATGGTTCAAGACTGAATCTCTAAGTACCCATGATATTGATATTGGACTGATGCTCCAGGAACCTAAGATAATGATGTTGGATTGAGAGTCCAATTGTCTAGGATTATGGTACCCAGACTAATGGTCCAGGGTACTAAAATAGAATTTTAATTAATGTGAATAAAGAAATCCCATAAAATAGTAATATCTAAAATACGAATAGTGTAAGTTTTATACTATGGTATGGTCCAAATCCTATATGATTGACTTGGGTGTCACCGTGATCCTGAGAGACAATGTGGATAACTAAAGAATTATAAATGTAGAATATGTTTACTTTTATTATTTTGTATTTTAATAATTATAAAACTAAATAAACTATTATATACCAGATATTGTATTATATACTATTAGTGGGGGCCTATTGAGTTGTACTCACACCCACCTTGGTCAGTCGATTGGTACCTTAGTAGACTTCATGGTTTTAAGTCAGAAGAAGAGAAAATGCCCTATATTAGATGGATGATTTGGGATTTGGGATAGTGCATTGATGAGGGAACCAGAAATGATTCGAGACCTAGTTGGGAGTTCTCATTTTTTTCTTTATTTTTTGGGTTCAGTTAGTACTTGATACATATAAGGGTTTAAATGTTTTCTACATTTGTTTATGTTTATTTCCCCTTTTTTGGGATTCTTCATGTGATGCACGGTATTTATTGGTTATTATTATTATTATGATTTTGGTTTTTTGTATATTGATTTCTATTATGGATTACTTTGATAAATAGGGTATAGTATCCCCATGTAACATATTAGACCCTCCATACTATTTGGAAGCCAATGGAATACAGGGAGGCATGTTTGATGTCACGTAATGAACCATCTTCGGGAACCTGTATGTGGTCCTAAGTCATGATGTTACACCCTTTGTTTTTAATGACAATATCCATTTAAAACCACAAATTTTTTTTAGTAATTATTTGTGGTTGATACTTTCTCCATGATGTTTGTATCTCCCATTATGTTTCTTCTGCCCCTTATTAACAACCAAATGAAAATGGTAACATAGGAATCATCTCAGCTCATCTTCTTCATCATATAATCATAAAAACATATCTGAAGAGAAAAATAGTATCATATAAATCTCTTAACAAATATATTTTTACTAAATATATCTAAGTCTATGTGAGAATCATGATGTCGAAAAAATAGTTTGTAACCCAAGTGATCAATTTTATCCACAAAAAATATCCATTTAATACATTCCAAAATCTTCTTCCAACTTCAATATTTGAAGTGAAATTGGAAATTGTTTATTATGGAAAACATTTCATCCACCAGAATAATAATATCAAAGTAGATAGAGTTTATAAACATAATTCTCCCAACATATCATATTTCATTAGGTCATCACATTTTTTTAATTTTTTTTTAATTCAATTACCTTAGCTTCAAATTTGATTCATCTATAGGGTAGCATTTCAATACTCATCTTGGTTGAAAAATTATTTACTATACACATTTTTTTATTGTAAATAATTCTCTAGTACTCATCCAACTCCTTTACTTATTGTTATTAAATTACCTACAAGTTAGTATAAATGAACAAGTAATGAGAATATGGAGGAACCTTAGTGTTCCATAGAGATAACATTCATACTGAAAATATTCTCCTTGTATCAACTTCTACTTTTTTTCTTATATTTATTCAGGGGATTTTCATCCTTTATTCTCATATTTTGTCTCTTTAGATGAAGTTGTCAGTTTCACTTCATCTATTATATAAAAATATTTACCTTGAGTTTCTAAAATCCTTTTAATTATTTCTTCTTCAATTGGATAAATAATAAAAGTTGTTTTAACATGCCCATGTTTCTAACCTCTCCTGTACTTTTTCTGAATAATTAAATCTCTATTTATTTCTAAATTGTTATTAATATTTTTTCACATTTTTGAAAATAGGATTAATCTCTTTTTATTCAATTAACATTTATTCTTCCTCCATCTCTCTATCTATAGATATTTTATCAAGAAAAATAATTAAACACACTTTCTATTCTATATAAACTTCTTTACATGCCTCAATGTTCTTAAATTCCTTTCCTTTCTCAACTTTTTTATGATTTACATTTTTCTCTATCGAAGCATTAATATTAGTTAGATTCTGATTTTTTTCTTCCTCGTCATCATTTCATGGAATTATTGTTTTTTACTCATTACTTAACCCCTTGATTCACTCAAGTTTCTTGGTATGGGAATATTGTACCAACATAATATTTCTTGGTGCTTAAAAACCATACAACACCAGTGGTGACCATTGAATCTTGATCTTTATAATCTATAGTACAATTTCTATGAAGATTTTTGTTGATTATTATTTATAATTTGTGAGAAATATTTTTAGAGAGATTCTTTCTTAGTGAATTATAAAATTTATAAGTGGAATGTGATTTATAAAAATATTAAATCCTAAATATACATTGTTAAAAAATTAGATGTAAATTGAGATTAATTGGGTAAAGAAACAACATACTTCTATTAAACCTTATTTTCACACCATTAACCTAAACTACATTTCTGACAGATTCTCTCATATTTCTTAACACACATTTTCTTTAAAAACATTTATTTTTTTATGAAAAAACTTCTTATTTCTCAAAAAATCATTTTAATATTATTTTCCATCATCTGAAATTCAACTAAATTTAGCATATTTTTCTTATATTGATCTACAAGTGTTTTTTTCAATCCTTAGTAGATGGTTGGATTTTTACCTCAAATAGGAGAATGAACATCTTTTTTATTGAATTTATATTTTCAATATTTAGTAAATGGTTGGATTTTTAAAAAGGAACATACCCTATGATACTAATTAAAGTTCCCAAGATCATTTTATGATAATTGAGGGGGGGGGGTGAATAATTTATCACTTTTCGTTTAAAATAATGATTCTCAACCTGATAAGGAAACATTTAATAACCTAGGAAAACTTTTCAGAGTTATGATCCACTAAAATATAAATCTCAACTATACCCTTCATATGTGAAAAATATAAATAGAGACCAACACATGATATTTATGTGGTTTGATAGAAATACATACTCCTTACATTGCTGTTTATTCCCCACAACGTTGGTTATTTAACTATCATCATTCAGGGTTATAATGTCACCTGAAGAAAATGGTTAGACCCCTAGAAATCATTCCTCCAACTTGACCTAGTTTCACAACCCGAAAATAAACTCTTCTAACATAGTTGGTTATAACCCCAACTATCATAATTGTATCATCTTTCTTCAATACTATTTCTAACTAGGATACAATAATCCTTTCAGTATCTAGTTATACCTACCATAAATAAGTTCATTCTTTCTTCTTTTTTGAATCACTATAAAAAGATATTCTTTTCTTCCATAAGAAAGTCATATCACCTTTAACTATAAAAAATCATCAATATCTTCAACAAATCTATTAATATTTATTTTGTCTTGAAACTTCTGCCTCATCAATATAATTCTGTGATATACACTATCTAATTTTTTCATAACATGAATGAAAATATTTCTATGTATTTGTTTTCCAATTAACTATGTTTTTTAACCCTCGATCTGATGAATCCATCTGATTGGCCTCTGTCTGATGCATCTCACTATATTTCAATATGGGTGTAATCTATACAATTCACCTTGATATGATACACTCAGTATAAATCTTCTCTCTCTAATGAAGAAAGTTCAGTCTATTGTGCCTCCCATTTTATTTATTGTGTAGGAACTCAATAAGGTACTTACGCTTCACTACCTTATCATGAATTGATTCTATGAATGTTGTAATATCTTCTTAATATAATGAAAATGTGTTTGATGGAAATCCTCTTAAACTAGGTAGGAGCCTTGGTTGAAATCACACAGCATAAAACATCAACACTTCAACTCTATCACATATGAATAGTATTTATCTCTATATTTATATACTACTAGAAACCCCTATATAAGTTATATTATATATGTTTGAGAAATAAATCAATTTTTTTTTCCATTTAATGTAATATTTAATTTCAAAGCATCCAATCTATAAAATTTCTGGTTTTCATAGTTTAACAAACCATTTTTTTCTAGTTTAATTATATTATTTTATCAAAATATAAATTAATAAGAGGATAATGGATGATTTAAGAGAGTTTGGTCTTGGATTTGATTTTGGTTTTTTGTTTTTCAAAGAATCCAACAAAGGTGCATGGTTGTCACATGGTTTTTAGTACCCATTCACCCAAAATGTGATGGGGCATGACTTGATTAATTGTGTGATATGAACATCAAAACCATTAAAAATAAACAATTTATTGAATATTTGAATCACATACTGTGTGCATGATTTATTTGACCATGAACCTAACAATGCAAGGGGATGAAGGTTTTGGATAGTGATTACAAATGACCTGCGCATGGTTTTTCAAAATGTGCACCTAGCATTGTGATGGGCATTCCACCTTTGATTATAGGTGTGTATGCTTTGAAAATGGTTAGTCTAACCATGATAACAAACTATGATACCCGTTAAATTTTTTTATTTTACCATCCTCCCTCAATCCATTAAGATTTTATCCTCCATCTTTCCCCCTTTTTACTATGCAGAAAAGGCCTCTCTAGCTCCACTCTTTCTCTCCTCTAGGATTTAAGACCCCTCATTAATCTGAGCTCTAATTCAACCACTATGTTTCATGATTGATCACCCTACATATGTCTACGTATTCTATAAATTATTTTCTCAGTTTCTCTATCAATATTTGGATCTGTATCCATGTTATCTAATTTATTTGAAATGAAAAGATTTCATATAGTTTCATGACTTTTTCCATGTTTTCCTTAATCTGAAGTTGATATTAGATTATGAGTCACATAATAGTATATAGAAGGTGGTCTAGAAACTTTATATAATAGAATTTATATCTATATTATGTTCTGTTAACACATGTTCAGAACCTTCCATGTGTTTCCTCTTAAATGTGGAGCTGATTAAATAAACCATTATCTCCTTAAACTAGTCAATTATTGTTCACCAGATTGAATCAATAATGGTTTTCTACCTCTATTTGAAACATCCCATAGGGTGTTTGGTGTACATTCCTTGACCAGATTTCATTATTCATGTAACTAAACCACTTGAGTGGGTTTGTCTTGTGTCTTAAAATTTAAATGGGCATTTTGAAAAAATAAATTGATGAATGGAAAGGAAACTAAAATGGTCATTTGAGCATATTTATTATGCCAAAAGCGATACTTGGGTTTTGAAAAGGATTTACTTAGACAAAAAAACTAGACATATTTAAATTATTGAACTATAGATGATATTATGATATGTCGTGGGTGATACCTGGATTCCATACATGAAATTTCTTGTATGGGATCACAGAGAAGATGAGATCATTATATGTCTTCGGTGATACATGGAATCTATATATATAATACCATGGATGGAAGCACAAGGTATACGAGATTATGTTATATCATGGGTGATACCCTGATTTATTATATGAAATAACTTGTATTGGCTCACTTAGAATATGAGATTATATAGTTTCATGGTAGATACCAGGGTTCCTATACCGAATATGTTGGATGGTGTCATAGGGAAAATTAAATTATATAATACCTTTAGTGATACTTGGATTACATATATGTAATTCCTTGGATGGGATCAAACAGCTAACTAACTAATTGACGCATCCACTGGGTAAAAAGAACACCTGGACTTAGTGAAAAGTTTGGATACATGAATGCCTTGGGGTTAACATTGACTACTATTCCATAAATTCCTTGGGAATTGTAAAACCCATATATGAAAATCATTATTTTAGGATGTATTAATTATGTGACTCAGATATTGAGCCTAAATTATACAATAATAATTATTCTATGGTATTCAAAATTAGGTCAATGAAGGCAGTACCAGACACGAATCCCATGAGGGACCTTAGAGGTCATGGATATTATTTATTTATTACTTATTTTTTATTATTACCTACACAATTTTCAATTATATATTCCAAAAATGGATAGTATTAGACACTGTAGGTGTTTTATTACTGATATTTACTGATAACCTACTCAGTTTATAGATTGGTACCCAGAAATACTTCAAGGATGTAGGTAGGTAAATGAGGAAGTTCCCTCCTATAGATGTTTGATTTTATTTACTGTAATAAATTATAGGATCATATGACCAATTAATTCTTAGGATTCCATTGATGTTTATGTTTTCTTTTTCACTTTTAAACTTTTTTATTGTATGTATTGATGTATTCCTACTACCATGTCCCACTTATTCACCATTTTTCATAACATTGAAATCATCATTTTTATGTGATATTTCTTATTTTTTTATCGAACCAATTAGATATTTATCATTAATGTAACCTTATTTTTTTTATTGGACTACTGGTTTATATTTCTACAAATAATCTGTTATATACCACTATTATTCACTCTAACAATGAGGATATAATATCCCCATTATACCACCTTGGAACCTTGCTACTAGTCGGTAAACTATGGAATATTTGGAGTCATGATTGAGGAATTTTTTTCCCAATAATGTGTAGATACTTATGAGTGAACTAGATTTGGGATGTAACAATATTTTATCATAGGTTTTATTTTCGTATCCGTACTATTTTGGGATGGTATAATGGAGATTAAGAAGTGTTATAATTTGTTATTGAGCCTATTCCTGGGAGAATCTAACCCATGTATAAAGAACATTTATGTTTCCATGGAAGGGACATGATGTTATAGTTTTCACCTATTACTAGGAGGAAGGAGTTGACCAAGCTCTAGAGGTGGTGGAACCCAAACCAAAGATGTTACCTCTAGTAGTTCCACTTGTGAAACCCACTTTATACCCATACTGGTCACTAATGCTCACTTTAAAGAGGATTTAATACAACTAGTTCTGTATATATAAGAATCTCTAAAACATGAACTGACTATTTGAGAAATGACAAGACAGTTGCAACAGTAAACTCAACCTTGTTTTTTGTGGGGTAGTATACTCTAATATGTTTATTCATGTAAAGACAAAATTCTATAGATGTTTTGGCATATATAGATGAAACCAAATGGGAGGGTCATGCTTATAACGTAAATTCCACATAGATCTTTCAATCATTGCTAGGATATTTTATATCAGGATAATCAACATCAGGGTATGATATTGTGGGTATTACATACTAGATTATATAATTACATATTTCTATAATTACTAAGATAATAATTATATTTGGATTTCATGCACCCAAAGAAGGGTTATAATTTCATCATGGACTATTCATCTCTCTTTACTAATCTCCAGTATGTCACACTAACTATTTCTTGTGTTAAGATATCATGAGTGAGACAGACTTAGGATGGATTCATTCATGCTATCTAACAATGGGTGAACATTTTACAACTATCTAACATATCATAACTAGTGACACATTCCATCATCATTGAGCGTAACCATTGGGAATATGAGAGTGTAGGGAATGGTGATTTGGGTCCTAATAGGGAAGAATTTCATTTAGATGTAAGAAGTATTTATTTGAGCTGTCTCATTAGAGAAGATATATTAAGAGTGTATTCCTACGTAGCATTATGATATATCATAAATATAGTAGGAAGAGATATATGATGCCCCAATTTTGTAGAGACCTAGTTGAGTGCTGAGCTTGTGGACAAATGATCATCATCATTGGTTTTGTTGGATATTTTATCTTGTGTTTAGTGAGAGATTATTTGAATTATAACTAGGTTCTATAGTTGGATTAGAAACTCCACGTCAGGTATGGAAATTGAGTAATAAAGTTTATTCAGGCTGAAGATGATGATAAGGTATTGGGATCATGTTTTTGGATATTCAGTGCTTGTAGAGAAGACCTTCTATGGGAGGTCCGGTTATGGATTCAGGTTGTGGATCATGCAAAATATATGTAGCACATATTATACTTATAGAGTCGGGTGTTAGTCCATCAATATTCTATGGAATTATTTTAGTACCCTCAAATTTATTATCTATATTATTTGAAACTATCACCTCACATTCATTCATACCTTCTATTTTAGTTAGTAGACTTTTTTTTTGAGATTTAATATTTCTATATAGCGACAACTCTATATAATCCATTCTTTTTCTGATCAAAGATTTTGTGCATATTCTTGGAGTGTCTTCTTAATATAGGGAGGTATCATTTCTTTTAGAATATTTACATCCTTGAGATGAAGAGCGTCGACATAATTCTAAGGATGGACCTCTTAGTTTCCTTTTTCACCCAAATCATATTAGTCATCAATGGGTGCCCTTATCATTAATTGATGGTAGTAACTATGTATAAAAAGGAAAATGGGATGTCTAGGAAATTCATGTTGGAATTAAGCATCGAAGGTTGGGAAGAGTTTCATCCTAGATTGCTATCCTTTTCAAAGTGATTAAGGAAAATAATAGATATAATTAACTCTATAGGGGGACCATTTATGAGATTTATTCAATGATGAATTTTCCAGAATAAGTCTTGAGGTAGAGGTATATTTCACCATTGAGATTCTTCCTAAAAGAAAATTTATATATATTACTCTAAATAAGACAGTTCCTACAAAGCTTCAGGAAATTAAGAGACAGTTATAAGACATATAGAAAAGAATTTATCTAACCCAATACTTCTCATTGGGGTTTGATTGTTCTTGTTTTCATGAAGGTGTATGGGAACCTCAGATAACGTGCGTATTACTGAGGATTAAACATTCTTATCATGAATAAATGCTACCTACCACCTCATATAAACGATCTCTTTGACACGATCTGAGGATCTAGTGTTTTCTAAAAAATTTATTTGTGTTTGGGATATCATTAGGATCATGTTACACTATCAGATATATAGTTTAAAACTTTATAAAGAAGATATAAATTTTTTAAAAATATGGTAATGAATCTGGGTCACAAGAATATTAAAATAGTCTTTATTTATTTGATGATTTAGGTTTTCCAATAATACATATATTCCATCATAGTGGTTTTCATGGATGATATCATTTTTTATTATCATACTCAACCTGATCACGCCAAACACCTCAACATTGTATTGAGTACACTATTAAATCACCATATATATAATAATTTTTCAAAATTACACCTTTTTATTGAAAAATTTCACTTTAGGGGTCACATTATATCATTATCTGGGGTATTTGTGGATCTATGGAAGGTGAGAGCCGTTGTTTCATGTGTGAAGCCAAAAAACATCATCAACATTCAAATATTATTAAGGAAAAATATATTCAATTGAAATTTTATATAGTAATTCTCATATATTTTTTCACCTCTTATAGGATTGAAAATGTATGTTTTTATCATTACATGTTCTCAAGATTGTGATAATTCTTTTTAGGATTTGAGAGGAAGGTTAACCTTTTCATCAAGAATTATTCTACTGGAACCATGTTGATGCTATAAAGTTTAATTTGAAGCTTCGAAAATTAGATTGGGAGTGAAATAAATGTGAGGGGAATGAGTCATGATATTTGAGTCTCAAAATTTGAGGCTTAATGAGGGTAATTACCCAATCCATGATCTCATGTTAGTATCTTGGTTAACACCACACGATACTGGAGACATTATCTATTGGTGAAAATATATTGTATACATGGACCATAATATCATCATATACATACTCTCTCAATGTTAAATGATTCTTAGATAGTGAATATGGGTTGAATAAATTTAGACATTTGTCTATGATAATTCTTATACAACTAGAAAACGAAATTCAGTAGTTGATTCTTTGAGCTAAAATAATCATACACAAACAATTCAGGAGGCTACCGGTGAATAGTTGTTGATGGATCTAATTTCCGAAATTAATCATGAGATTTTGGATTGTAAAATGTAGCCAATTATTTGGTATTTTGTAGTGACCACATCAGTTTTGGATAGAGTGAAGACGGGAAATATTTTTGATCCCAGAGGCGTAGTCTTAATGGAAATCATTTTATGTGAGGATCCAAAACCTGGTAGGGTCATTAATATATATGATATCTTGTGTATATAAGGATGCATCTTGGTTCTTATATATTTTATATAGGAACTAAAAAGAGAATACCAGGCTTATAAATGGGATGAACTCCTTGAAAATACCTATATGTATCATGAATTATTCTGATAGTATTGGGGGTCTGGTATGAAAAATTAAATAGAAGGTTTTGTTACTTGGTGTTCCACCTGCTAGAAGGGGAAGGTGAAACACTAGTCACCTTCAAGTGATTGACATACATTACCCATTATAGAGTAGGAATGTGATGATTTCACTATATATTTTGTGACATACTTATTGATATCCCCTATTGGAAGTGTTTTTTTATTGTTTATCATGGACATGATAAAAAATGTGGCCATCATTGTTCCTCTTAGGGACATACTCTTATTGGAGGAGCTTCTAAGGATTTACCTTTGAGAGATTATATGAATTTTTGGGGTTTTATAGACCATTAATATACTAAAGGGACACTCATTATACATCATGGTTCTATAAGGTGTTACAAAATGATATTTTCTAAGAGGTACTTCTGAGTATAGACTATCACCATTAGATCAATGGTCAGTCCAAGCATATTGTACAGGTGTTATAGGACATTATCTAAAAACATTTCCTTGATTATGTATTTTTTTGGGTGAAATATGTTTCTATGTTTGAATTAACCAATAATAATAGCTTCCAAGAGACTGTACACATGTATCCTTATGAGGACTTATATGGTAGGTCATTCTATTGATCACTATTTTGGTTTGAGGTAGGGAAATAATCAATATGAGGACCATGTATCATTTAGGAGACATATGAGACGTTTTATCTTTTCAAGAAATATATGGATATAGATCAATTGAGTAAGAAAAATTATACCGATCATCTCCATTGACCTCTAGAGTTCTTGGTGGGGGATCATGTATTATTTTGTGTTTCTCTAAGATTAGGTCATTGATTGGTTCAAAGATAAGGGAAGTCATCACTTAGGTTCATTATAAATTGTGAAATAGAAGAGGTAGTTGGGTTTTAGTCTATTATAATTTTATTCCTCGAAGGTGTCATTTCATCCATGATTTCTACCATGTTTTAAGGCTTCACCATTTTCATCCCGACACATATCATTATTTAGTTCCTATGTATGTTGAGTTAGAAGCTGATGTATCTTTTGAGTAGTATCTAGTTATTATCATTTATTATAGCACAAAAGATCTATGAGGTAGTGAAGTTCCTCTAATTCAGGTACTATGGAAGCACAATCTTTAATAGGACGAGTCATAATAGTGAGATATTTATATACATGAAGAGTGGTTGGAGTTATTCTCAGCTGATAATCAACCACCCTCATGGAATCTCATGGTTGATTTTCATAAAGCAGATAAGGCTTTAAGATCATAGTTTTTCATGCAATAATAGAACATTTAATTTATAGTATAAGACTCTAGTTCAATTTAAGTAGAAAATACTAATGGGGTCACAGAGTCTTCTGGAGTGTTTGAGCTTAGTTCAGCCCTAGAGATCTAGTTCTTAAAAAAACAGATATAGGAACATGGTTGGAGCACAGTTAGTAGTAACCATAGAGTTCAATAGTGTGGCCCAGTGGTGATGAAGAATGTTTTTTAACCATGAAAGAGAAGCAAAATGGTCATTCAAAAACATGAATTTTTTTAGATTTAAATCACATAGTGTGGGCATGATTTGTTTATGAAAAACGTCCATGATTTAGGAAAATATTTTCCTAAAATTTGATATTAAAAAGTAAACAACATAGGTAAAATGTTATAAGGGATTTCAAAAAGATGTGAGTAAACCACTCCATTCATATATGTATCCACAAATCATGTGCAATAACTGAGAGATCTACAGGGCCATGTCGTTCACATTTCTATTACCACCCTCTTTGAAAAAGAATATTCAACATATTTTTGTTCCCTATATGTATGTGAAACAATCATATTGAGCTGATTAGACTAATTTTACCACCATTGGGAACATTTTATCACCCAATATATGTCTATGTTTCCTATTTATTATATTCTGAACTTCTATTTCCATTTTCATTGTTATCTCATTATGGCATAATTTACTAAAAATAAAGGTATTTCCTCAATTTTTTTTGATTTATTATTGTCTATCCCTTATCTAAAGATGATATTAGAAGGGGAGTCATATAACAATATAATATAGGTGTTCTGTTACCATTCCCTTAATGTATTACTTTCTATATCATGTTCTATTGTGGCACATGCCAGACTATCCATACAACACCTCATAAATTTAAATCCAATTAAATAAAAATGCATCGCATTGAATTAATTTAATATTATATCCCAAATTAAATCATTAGTTGATTTCTACCTAAACTAAAACCACCATATAGATTGTGTGTGGATTATATTTCTTGAACATATTTTTTTATTTTGGTTATTGAACCACTTGATGTTGGTTTTTCATATCATCTATAAATAGAATGGTAAATTTGATTTAATTGAATTGATGAATGGCCTAGAAACTAGAATGAAATTTTGAATAATTTTATTATGTCATGGGTTATACATGGGTTTTGACATGGACTGGCTTGGAAAAATACATTAGACATATTTAATTGAATGACCTATAGACGAGATTACGACATACCATGGGTGATAATGAGATTAATTACATGAAATAACTACTATAGGCTCCTGGGGATGATGAGATATAGATATGCCTTGGGTGATACATGGATTCCTTATATGGAACACCTTAGATGGGATCACATAAATTATGATATTATGATATGTCATGGGAGATACTTGGTTTCCTTATATTGAATGACTTGGATGGGCTCACAAGGTAGATGAGAGAATACTCTGCAATGGGTGATACTTGGGTTCTTATACGGAATTCCTTGGATAGGATTATAGGGAAAATTAAATAATATAAATCCTTGAGTGATACTAGGATTCACTATATGGAATTCCATGGATCAAATCTGTCCACTAACTAACTCATTTACATGTCTACCAAGTTAAATAGCACACTTGGATTTAATCAATGTTTTAGATACATGAATTCTATGGTTTATCTATGATAAATAAGTTATATATACCATAGTAATTTTTTTCCCTTTAGATGAACATCATTATATTAGGATTCATTAGTTATCATCCTCTTATCCTTAGCCTATTTTATACAATAATAAGTATTCACAATCATTCCAAATTAGACTGAGGTTGGTAGTACCAAACTTGTATCCCAAGAGGATCCTAAGCCGACATGGGTATTATTTATTTGTTTAATTAATTTTTACTATTACATATACACTAAAATATGATATATTCACAGAAATGATAGTATTATACATTATTCTTGGTTTCTTAATGAGTTTTTCTCACACCCTATTCAGGTTGCTGATTGGTACCCAAAAAAACATCATGGATTCAGGTTCTGACAAGGGGAAGCACCCAACTATGGATGATTGATTTTATTTAATAATATGGAGTACAATATTAGAGTACTAAGATTGTGTGCATGATTTTATTGGAGTATATTTTTTTGTTATTTTTTATACTGTTATAAAATATATAAGACTGTATTCCTACTTCTATAAACCTATAATTCATCATTTTTGTATTGCATCATTAAATCATTATTTTCTTGATACCACATATTGGTTATTTATTTTTCTAGATAGATGTTTTTTATTTCCAATTCCTTATTAATTATTTATTTTTCCTTACTATTATCTTGTATTTATATTTATATGTTATCTATTATCGTGTCCCACTTTGATAAATAATATATAGTCTCCCCACCATACAACCTCAGACCCTCGCTTAAAATTTGTAGTCTATAGAATATGGGGAGGAATATTTGAGGTCATTTTTCCAACCATGTTTGGTTACTTATGAGTGAACAAGGTCCAGGATTTTAGAAGATAAATTATATTTTGTATGGAACTTCTAAAATCTTATAGAATCTTGTTCAGGCTTCTTGAAGTTTCTTTAATGCTTCCCCTTTCTTTGAACATTACCAAAATTAGTGTGATGTAATTTTTTAAAATTTATTTTATATTTTAAGATGAATTTATATTGAATATTCAACACATTATCATTATTGTTAAGGAATTTTTAAAGGGTTTCTAAATATTCTTTGAAATTCAATATCCAGTATATGTTTTTCTATTTTATTTATTATTATTTCTTTGTCTAGTGTGTGCCTACCCATTTATTCTATTAGGATTCCTCTATTTGATGGTAGATATTCATAATTATTATATTTTATGAAATCATACAATTTATTCATCTAATGGACCACATTTTGGTTTTCCTATGTTATAAAAACTCTATCCCTTTCTACTCATCACATATTTGTACAATAAAATATTATATATCTGTTTGATAATTATGGCTCCAACCAGTGGATATTCATATTACTCTTCATATGAAATCTCTGTCTTATGACTTAGAAACCTTCTGTATAATCAGTCTTCCATATAAAGTAAATATGTAATGTTTTTATTGGACCATCCATCATATGACATCATGTACAACCATTTTAAGATTTTCTATATGATGAAACTCAACTTCATCCAAAACTTTTCATTCCCTTCTCTACATGGAGAACCATTACAACATTCCATTTAGAAACCAAATTAAATAATGAAAATAAAAAACACTTTTAAAAATTTAAATCATTTAAAAATTCCACCTTATCATATTCATAAAAAATTAACATGTAAAATAGTAAATAAATATCCAAACAACCATCAAATTATAAGGAAATATTAATGAAACTAGACACATTATTAGTTAATTTATTTTTATAAAAATAATTAATTTGTATTTTGGAATGTAATTTAATTTCATTGGTAAATATTTGGATCTTTAGGGAATGAATTCAAAAAATAATAGCTTAAGTCATTTTTATAAGTCACGTGGAAACCAGAAGTGAACCCACCTCCATTTATCAAGGATTAATAATTATATATATCGTAACCTTAATGAGATCAAATTGAAACTTAAAAGTTGTAATGAAATAGAGGTTTTATATTTAGAAGGATATTTATAGATACACCTACCTCAAAAAACTACCTTCACAAAACTTCTGATCCCTAAGAATCATACTAAGAATCTATGAATATTTATCTCAACCAAAAACACCAATAATTAATAATCTATACAACAAAAAAATTTTTTACATTGTCACAATTAGAGGAAAATTCACCAAATGGCGTTCTGATGCCAAAATAGTGATCACCATGTTTTTTCAAGTCATAACAAACTCCTAGTAAAAATCTATGAAAATTACTCCATATAATTTGACTAAGTTAACCTAAAATCAATGAAATCATAAATAAAATTATTGAGGAAGATATATTAAGAAAAAATAAATAAATAACCTTATGATACCTCCTCTATATTAAAAAAATGAGTTCTTATTAAAAAAAATTCCAACATGACTAGGTATAATCATGAATTAAAAATATTAACCAGGTGAGAAAGAGTCAAATAAAACATAAAGAGAAGGACAAAAAAGAGGATTTGAGTAAACTAACTAAGAATCGTTGTATTGAAACCACCCATTATTAACCAAATCAAATGAAGACAACGTAATGTATGAGAGATACAAATAGAGATCCTCCCAATCCACTTAGTTAACTAATATTAAAGGGTTATGGGAGTTGCAAATAGAAACGCCATAAAAATATTAAAACCCCCCTTAAAAATATCAGAAGAATATGGAATTGATGTGCCCCCCCTCTAGACCACAATACACACCCCCTATAACCCATGATAAACCCCATCATATTGTTCCGTAGTGTTATCTATAGACTATAATGCTACCCTTGTACACCCCTTCCTTTGTATGGTTATCGATGATACCTGTATACAGGCCAGGTACTGCATAAGTGTAATATGTGTTACCCCTATATAGGTCTTGAACCATAAAAGGGTAACTGATATTGTCCCTACACCGCCTCTCTAAACCACATCACATTGTAGACTATTGACTATGGGGAAAACATCTACAGGTTGGTCACCCATTGCTATATAGATCTGCTACTATGCCATAGGGCATACAACCAGATATTTTCTATGGTTTTGCACCTACTACAATTAAATGGGATATCCTAACCCCAGAACACCATGTCATAGTTCATAGTGTCTACTCTGTGGATCCCTTTGGAATTTTCATACCAATACTCTATCACATGAGACCATTATAGGTGATTGTACACTCATTTAATACCCCCAATACATCTCAAAAACCATAAAAAATATGATTAAACTCTTCTTCAGAGAACATAAAACAAATATTAATATATTCCAACAATTTGACCATCTATGATGAACTATTACATTACAATTCCATGTAATAGATATACAATTTTTAAAAAATAATAATTTAGATTTATATATCATATTATATTTTTTTTATTGAAAATTTGAATCAGTGTAACCCTTTAAAATGAGATCATTCCCTACTCCAAAGTCTAAGAATGTACCCTCATATATTTTTAATTAATTAAATATGATATTGAAAAAAATCAAGTGACTCACATAAAGATTTTATAGGTGTCATCCTGGATTTTATAAAAAATATGGAACATAAATTTGAATATATGTAACAACCCAGGTATTTATAGAATAATGTTTTTATATTTATTAGTATTTTTATTGAAATATTAATTCTTAAAAAAATAATTAATTATGTGGTTATTTATTTTAAAACATTAATTTTTCAATTAAAGAATTTAATATTGGAAAAATATTTTCATTTTTGAATTCATTCGGTTGAAATTATCTTATTATGATTTTTTGAGATTTTTCTAAAATGGTTTAGTTTTTAGTGAATAGTTAATTTTTTTTTTTATAAAATATGATATTTTTTTGTGATGGCATGAAGATATTTTTGAGATATAAAATTTATTAAATTTTTTGAAAAATCAGATAATGATATTATAAAAGTAATATTGTAAATAAATAACATAGAACTTTAAAATTATATTCTATTCTTGATAAGTATAAAAATTATTGTCACTACCGACGAAGTGCCTGTAGAACTTTGGAAATGTCAATTTTGGTTCTTTATAAATAATAATTGAGTGATAAAAAAATATTTCAAGAATAATTTATCAATTATTATGTATTATTGATGTTTTTGTATATTAATGTTGAATTTTATAGTTATATAACATTAATAACATCCATATTCTTTTTTAATGCTTGCGTAGTGCAAGAGGGACCAAATCACACATGTAAGATGATATTTTGACATGTGTATGAGTGAATATAAATAATTACTTAATATATAATTTTATTTTGAACCTAATTAACTTATTTTTCTAAGAGTAATTTATTTTAAATTGTTTTTATGATATAATTGACATTAATTCCACTTCAATGCAGATGTCGTGATTGTTCAAGCATAATAAATAAATTGTTTTTATTAAAATTATAAGAATTATTAAATAACAAAAATTTGAGATAAATATTTTTATAATAAAATAATTACTATTTTAATGTTTTTATTCATTCTTGTAAAATTGTAGACCCACACAGATTGCATTAGTCCCTTTATATATTTTTATTAAAAATAATGAAAACTTTTTCACACTATAACTTTTAATTAATATTTTATTTAAATTTGAGGATTCCAAAATTTTGTTTGAAAAAAAATATTATTTGGAATATAATTTAATTATATTTCTCATATAATTTTATTTTTAAATTTTAGGTAATAAATAATCATATTAATGGCTTGAACAATAATGATGTAGTAAATATTTAATCAACCAAAAAATCAAATTAATGATTTTAAAAATAGTAAAAATAAAGATAATTTGACGTTTAAAATTCAATTAAAGATTTATATAGGTAATTATAATATTTATAAGTTTTAAAAATTCTTTTAATTCAAATTGTAAATTTTTTTTGATGTGTTTAAATTCATGATTGGGAATATTTTTTCATTTGACAAAATTATTTTTCCATGAATAAAATATTTTATTAAATTATTAAAAAAATTAAAATATTGATTAACAAGACCAAACATGAAAGTATTGGGTCTAAAATATTATTTAGTATGATTTTTATACCTTTTTAAGGATTAAAACTTATAATAAAGTGTTTACATTTTAATAATTTGGGTAATTCTTAGGTTACCCCTCACCTTAATTCTAAAAGAAGGCTCCCTCCTTCACAAATTTTCATCACCTCAAGCTATATTGTTATGATAAAATCAGATCAATTACCTCATATTCACATTACACATTATTATGATTCTTTTATCACAAAAAATACCACTTCCAAGAAAATTTAAGTTATTCTCAATGGAATTTGTTTTCCAGAAGTAAGGTTCATTTTTCTTCTATTTTAAATTATTTTAAACTTATACCTTTTCCCCACCTCTTATACAATGGTTCATGACAAATTTAGTACCCCATATATACTATAGTGTTTTCTTTTATGGTATATTCCTCATAAAATCTATTATCTTATCATTTATTTATTAAATAATGAAATCGTTGCCCATGATGTGTTAATTCACCACCTTTGTGGATGATGATTTTTCGTTTCCCTTTTACCGAAATAATAGAAATTTTAATTTCACATGTACATATTTAAAATTATATATATATATATTACGACTTATACATTATTATTTTGTTTTGAAAATTAATTCCATAAATAAACCAACCTTGGAAACCATGAAAAAACGCACCTAAAAAACATAAAATAAAAAAATTGTTAATAAACAGGTGGAAAATGTTATAAAAAAGAAAATTTAATGTATTATAAACAATAGATTAGTTATTTAATATATTAATAACACTATTAAAACCATTATATTTGAGTTTGAAATACTTTTTAACAAATTCAAACTCAAGGTATGGTACTTTCCATTTGAAATCATTTTAAATGTTTCTTTTACAATATTCAAAAAGGTTGTTATTTTTTTATATAGCAGGAGTAGTTTCTCATGATTTCATGATTCTATATTAGTATTATATTTCCATGATTTGTTTTGATAGTTATTTTTTAGGAATATAAATTCAATATTATGTGCATGAATTTTTTATTTTAAAAGGCGTTAGTTTTACGAAAAAGGGTATTTTGAAAATATGAATGTGTTTTTCTTAAGGATTTAAATGAGTTATCATGTGTTTTATTAATGATATGTTCTTTATACATAGTTTATATTTGCTTAATCCCATTATATCTCAAGATATGATGGGTTGATCTCCATTATAGCTAATGATATGTTGGGTTGATCCCATTATAGGTCAAGATATGATGAGTGAGCCCAATTATAGATCTCTAATGCGTTTGGTATTCCAAATAAATAAGTTGACATAATGGTTATTCCATGTGTAAGGGTGAATGTAAGGGTGATATGGTAAATATGTCCCAAGGAAATGAGATGATTTTTTTATTCTTATGAGTTTTCAAGAAAAGCGTTTATAAGTGGTTTTCATGTTTTCATTAGACTATCAAATTTTCTTTCTTTATGTCTCTTACTGAGATTTTTGGGCTCATAACTAGTTTTTAAATTCTTTTCATAGGTTATAAGGATGTGTTATAGATATTATGAAGTCATTTTAAATGTTATGATGATTTTTCAATGAAAACATGTTTTATTTTTAAATGTTTTATATTATGAAAATGGATATTATTTTAGTAATATCCTCTTTGTATGAATATAGTTCATTATGTATGTATTATGTCCCAATATTATATATATCTAAACATAAAAGGATGCTCAATGTGAAATAATTTAGTTTCCCTACTAAAAATCATGATTATGTAATTTTTTAAGGTTGGGTTCTTATAATTGGTATTAGAGGATGGTTTAGATAACTTTAGGGGTTAGGAAGATAATAATAAAATACCATGAATTATTTTGACTTTATGTTGGATTTTAAATAATATATAATTTATTGATTACCATTTTTCTTTATCTATGATATGTATATTCATAATGGTTTTCCATATAAGAAATAGAGAATCTAAAGTAGAATGGGACCAAAAGAACGATATCCTTCAGAATTAGAAGTATAGTATGAAGGGAATCAGAACCAAGTTGTTTGTGAAAGTAATGGATGATTTTACTCTAGTGATAAATGGTTGTGGTATCCATGCTATAGAGGAACCTAATATACCATGAAGAAACAATTATTTTGTGGAGGATTTTTTGAGGCAACATCCTCCAACATTTAGTGGAACACTAAATCGAATATAGCCGAAATATAGATCAATGATCTAGAAAATATATTTGATGTCATGGGATGTTTGACATGCCAAAATTTAACACTATAAATTTATCATTTTGAAGGCCAATTTTATCAATAGTGGTCTCTCGTTAAGAATACAAGAGAATAAGAAGGTCTTGATAGCCTGAAATGGGATGATTTTAAAAGTCTTTTTGTGGAAAAATGTTTTTCAAAAACTATTCAAATCAGAATGGAGAAACAATTCATGAAAATAAAGAGGAATTTTAATGGTTTTGAAGAAGCATATGAATCCAATTTTATATGACTGGCTAGTTATATACTACATTTTACACAGTAATTTGGTAGAAAAATTAATAAATTTTACTCTAATTTGAAACCATTTTTACGATGAAAATTGGCTACATGAGTATTTAAAATATATGAGAAAATTTTCTGATGAAAATGGTGAGATGGAGTTTTATAACATGTATGTGACTCATGATTAGAAGAATAAGAAGCAGTCAGGTTCGTAGAAATTGGGGATGAATTCATCAAAGAAACTTAGAGGTAAGAAAATTAATTCCTCTTTTTGTGAAAGTATAGTAAAAAGAATCCTGGAGAATGTATTGTAAATTCTATGAAATTCTAATACTATGGAATGTTTTAGAAAATGTATCATGAGTGAATGGAAAATGAATCAAAAATTAACAATCATTTGATGGTGAGATGCTTTAACCATAAGGAATTGGGTCATTTTTCTAATGTGTTTATAAATCTAGTAACTCATGCAAGAAATAAAAAATTTTATAAGTGGAAGGGTGTTGAAAAATATTTTACAACCACTTTAGAAGACGTTTAACTATCAAATGAAGTGGTATAAGGTATATTTCTTATTTTTATAGATTTTTCAAATGTGTTGTTCGATTCATGGTCTACACATTCCTTCATTTATGAGAATGTTTTTGATAAGTTGGAAATTCAACTCCATGAAATAAAGCCAGAACTCATGGTAAATAAACATGGTGGAAATAATAAGGAAAAAAGAAATTATAAGTATCCACATATCTTTTTTTTTGGAAATATTTTACTATAAAACCCTGTTATATTAACTTTAGTTGAGTTTGATGTTGTTATGAGGCATGAACTGACTTTCTTTTTATCATGCTAAGATAGATCATAGATCAAAATATTTTTTTTTCTCAAAAATAGATTCAGTTTATGTACAATAATGAACCCATACTATTGATAAAATATTTAAAAGCTAATAAACTATTAAAATATGGAAATGAATGTTATCTTGCACACATTATTGAAAACAAGGGAACCATTCATATTTATGATGTACCAGTGATAAATGAGTATCTTGTGGTATTTTTGGACTATTTTCATAGTGTTATTCCTGATCGAGAGGTTTAGTTAACTATTTACCTAGTTCATGATTCTAATCAAATTTTAAACCCCCATATCGAATGGGTCAAATGGAACTTTTAGAGTTTAAAAGTAGATGTATTAATTATTAGATAAAGGATTTATCAGACCCAACACTTCACCATGGGGTTCTCCTTTCATGTTTGTTAATAATAAAGATATTTCAATGATTATATTCATTAATAAAAGAGCCATGAATAACTTCACTATTAAAAGAAAGTATCCTTTTCCGCATATAAATGATTTTTTATCACCTCTAGGGAGCACAATATGTTTCAAATTTTAACCTGAGGTCGGGGTTCCATCATTTGAAATTAAAGAAAGCAAACATTATCAAGACTGTGTTCTGTACTAGATATGGGAATTATGAATTCTTGTTATGTCATTGGGTTAACTAATTCAACTACTGTATTCATGGATCTTATTAATAGAATATTTCATGGGTTCTTGGATATATTTTTAGTTGTGTTTATTGATGAAATTTTGGCCTATTCTAAAATTAAATAGGAGCGTGAAAGACTTCTAAGGGTTGTTTTTAAAACCTTTAAAGAAAAGAAAATGTATGGAGAATTTGTAGTGTGAATTTTGGTTGCAAAAAATTTATTTCCTTTATCACATTGTTTCTAAATGTGACATAACTATTAATCATGATAAAATGAGATTTGTTAAAGAATGACCAATACCCTTAATTTTAACTATGATTTATAGTTTTCTTGGATTGGCATGCTATTATTGAAGTTTTTTTGAAAACATTGTATGGTTATCTTGCCCATGGACTATGTTAACTTTAAAAGGTGTTAAATTAATGTGGAAAAAATAATGTGATGATTTTTTTCATGAATTTAAAAGAATTTTTGTGGATGATCCATTTATGTACTTACCTTATAGAAGTGGTGATTTTGGTTCTGAAGTAATGATTATTTGAATGGACTTAGTTGTTTTTTGATGATAAATGATGAGGGAATTATTTATGATTCACATCAGTTGAAACCTCATAAAGAAAATTACACTACACATGATTTAGAATTTTACATTGTTGTTTTTTATTTAAAAATATGGAGGCAACATTTCTATTGAGTAAAATGTGAAAAATATAATGACCATAAATGTTTTAAGTATGCATTTACTCATAAAGAATTAAACATGAGATAGAGAAGATTAATGTAACTAATCATAAATTTTTATTTCATGATCTATTACCATCCTGGAAATGAAAATAGAGTGGATAATGATTTCAATTGGAAAAATAATTCTACGTTAACCATGATATGTTTGGAACATTACCCCTTAGTTAATATTTTGATAAATTTTTCATTGAAGTTATTAGTGTAGGAAATACCTCAGTTTTGTTTCAGGTGTCAGTGAAATTGTCTATATCAAACAGAAATAAGAAATCACATAGTGAATAACATGAGTTAAAAAAAAGTATAACGGGCTAAGAAAGTTATGTTGACTAAATGTAATGTGTATAAATTTTTTATGGGTTCTGAAGAGAATATGTGCTCCTTGTGATTTAGAGTTGATGAAATATTTGTTATATAAAGCTTACAGCTCTCCATTTTCTGTTCATGTAAGCAGCACTAAGATATACAAGGATCATTAAGAGTATTACTTGTGGGATGGAATGAAAATAGATATTGTATATTTTAACATGAAAATGTTGACATGTAAATAAGTTAAAATAGAGTGACAATTACTGAAGGGGATGCTTCAAAATTTTCTATTTCCAGAGTGGAAATGGGAAAATATATCAATGTACATTATGGTGGGACTGTGAAAGTCATCTTAAGGTAACAATTCAATTTGGGTTATTTTTTATTGTTTTACTAAATCATCTCATTTCCTTCCAAATTTATACTCTTTTTCTATAGATCATATTTCTTGACTATAACATAAAGAAATTTTCAGGTTGTATGGAGTTCCTCTCTCCATTGTATCAGATATTGATCTTATGTTCATTTATAACTTTTGGAAAGGCCTTTAGATATTGCAGGGAACAAAATTAAATACCAGTATATATTTTCATTCTCAATCAATGACATTTAGAATGAAAAATTCAGACATCGTAGGGCATGCTATAAGATTGTTCAATGTATTTCCAGGGATGTTGGGATAAACATCTTTCATTAGTTGATTTTTCTTACAATAATAGTTTTCAATCTAGCATAAAGATGGATCCTTTTGAGACATTATATGGAAAGAGGTATCAAACTACAACATTTTGGGATGATGGCAGGGAATGGATGTTTAAGGGACCATAATTAGTAAAGGAATTGGTAGAAAAAATTTAGTTGATTCAGTGGCACATGAGGATAGCTCAGAGTAGGGAGAATGTTAGGCAAATAATAGGAGGAAATACCTTTTTTTAGGTAGGTGATCAAGTTTTCCTTAATATAATTCATTAATTTTTTTTATTACATTTGGTTATAAAGGAAATCTATGTTCACAATCTATCAGACCTATTTAAATCCTAAATAAAGTTGGAACAGTTTCCTACTATGTAGCATTACCTCTAATTTTATCTTAAGTACGCAATGTTTTTCATATTTCAATGTTAAGAAAGTATGTTCCAGATACATATCATGTTTTGATCCCATAAGTAGTTTAGCTGGAAGAGAACATTTCTTATAAGGAGAAAACTATTCAGATTCTTGATCATAGAGAGAAAGTTTTGGAGAACAATGTAATTTTCCAAGTTAAGGTTTTGTAGAGAAACCACAGGGTAGAAGAACCAACATGAGAATTTGAAAATGATATGAAAGAAAAATACCCACATTTTTTTAATAAGTGAATGAATTTGTGAGGAATAAATTTTGAAAAGAGTGGGGGGGGGATGTAACAACCCTTGTATTTATAAAATAATATGTTTTTATATTTTTTAAGAATTTTTAATTTAAATAGTAATTCTTTTAAAAAATAATTTCTTATATGGTTATTTATATTAGAAAACTAACTTTTCAATTATGGAGTTTTATTTTTACAAAAAACATTCATTTTTGAATTCATCATATTGAAATTATCTTAGTATGTATTTTGGATATTTTTTTGGAAAATTTTATTTTTTTGGTAAATATTAAAAAATACGGATTTTTAGTGATGTCACGAAGAAATTTTATTGATATAGAATACATTATTTTTAAAAATAATTAAATAATGACATTATATGAGTAATATTGAATGTAAATAACTTAATACATGGAGATTTTATTCTATTCCTGATAATTATAAAAATTATTGTCAATGTCGATGTAGTGCTAGCATATCAATTACAATGTCAATTTTGGTTCATTATTAATAAAAATTGTGTGTTAAAAATTATTTTCAATACTAATTTATTAATTATTATATATTATTGTTGTTTTGGATATTAATTTCTATTATTAAAGTTATATAATATTAATATTATTCAAATGATTGTGCAATGCTTGTGCAGTGTAAGAAAAGGAAAAATAAAAACAATTAGATGTTATTTTGACATGTATATGAGTGAATATAAATAATAAATGTATCTATAATTTATTTAACGTAATTAAATTAATATTATGATAGAAATTTATTTTTATTTTTTAATGTATGAAATAATTATCTTTAATTCTTTTGCAATGATGATTTAGTGCTTGTGCAAGCATAAAATAAATAAATAAAATGTGTGTATTAAGATTAAACAAATATTGAATAACACAAATTTTGGCTCAAACATTTTATATAAGAAAATATAGTCTATTTTTTATGTTTTTATTCTAATTGCTGACATTATGGACCCACATTAATCACGTTATCCCTTTTATGTTATTTTATTAAAAAGAAAGATAACTTGTTCACACTATAACTTTCAATTAGTATAATATTTTAAATTGAGATTTCCTAGATGTGTTTTTAGAAAAAAATAGTATTTTGAAATATAATGGAATTATCTTTCTCATAAAATTTTATTTTTTATTTTTAGGTAATTAATGATTAAATTAATGTCCTGAAAAATTATGATGCAATAAATATTTAATTAATGAATAAATCAAATTAATGATTTTAAAAATAGGAAAAAAATATTATTTGATATTTATAAATCAATTCATGATTTATATAGGTAATTATAAAATTTATAAGATATAATAATGAATTTAATTCTTATTGGAAAACTTTTTATGTGTTTAAAGGTATGATTGTGAGTAGTTTTTTATTTGAAAAAATCATTTTACATGAATAAATTATTTTACTAAATTACTTAAAAATAATATATTATTGAAAATGGAAATAAATGAAATAATTTTGTCTAAAATATTGTATAATATGATTTTTATCCCTTTTTGAAGCCTTAAACCATATAATATATATTCTTTATTTTACTAATTTGAGGAATTCCTATGTTACCCCTCACCTCAATTATAAAAGGAGGCTCCCTCCTTCACAAATTTTCATCACCCTAATAAATATTGTTTGGATAAACTCTACCAAATCCCCTCATACTCACCCCTTTCCAAATTCTTCTTCTTATGGTCTCAGAAAAAACCACTTTCGAGAACCTTGAAGGGGTTCTCAAGGGGTTTTTTCTAGAAGTAAGGTTCCTTTTACTTCTCTTTTAAATTCATTTTCACTTATAACTTATCCCCACCTCTTTGACTATGTCTCATAAAAACATCATTATAACATATATAATGGAGTATGTTTGTGTTTATTGTATATTACTCATAAAATCTCTCACCTTCACCTTTATTTATTAAATAATAGAATCGACATCCATGGTGCATTAATTCACTACCTTCGTGTACTATGATTTTTAATTTCCCTTATTTTGATATCATGGAAAGTTTAAATTCACATTTTAAAATGACCTTACTATATATTTTTTTCACTTTTATATTATTATTTCATTTGACAAGAAATACCATAAATAAAACGACCATGGAAACCATGAAAAGAACGCACCCGAAACAAAAAAAATAAAATAATTTATTAACAAATGGGTGGAGAATGTTATAAGAGGAAAATGCAAGGTATTATAAATATTATTTTAGTTATGTAATATATTAATAACACTATTAAAAGAAATATACATGAGGTATAAACAATTTTTATGTAATTCCGACTCAGGGTAAGGGAATTTCATTTTAGAATCTTTTTAAATGAATCCTTTACAAAATTAAAGAAGTTTTTTTATTTTTTTATATGGAGTGAGAGGTTTCTCCAAATTTCATGGAACAATATTAGTATTATGTTTACATTATATTTTTTCATATTTATTTTTGAATAATATTATTTAATTATTATGTGCACATTTTTTATATTTAAAAATGGATTTGGTTTACAAAATATGGTTATTTTGAAAATCTGAATGTGTTTTTCTCAAGGGTTGAAATGCGTTATCGGGTGTTTTATTCAGGATATATTCCTTGGAAATAGTTTATTTTGTGTTTATCCTATTATATATCAAGATATTATGGGTTTATCCCCATTTTAACTGAAGATATGTTGTGTTGAGCCCATTATAGATTAACATATGATGAGTGAGACCCGTTACACCTCTCCAATGAATTGTGTCCTATGGAGATAGAAGTTGAAAAAATGGTTATTACTTGAGTAAAGGTGAATGAAAGAGTGTTATGGTAAATATAATCCAATCCAACTACATGATGTTTTAATGCATGCTTATGAGTTTTTAAAAAAATGGTTTATAATGTGTTTTCATGTTTTCACTAGACTAACAATTTTTCTTTTTTATGCACATTACAGAGCTTTTTGTGATCATCCAATGTTTTTAAATTATTTTCATAGGTTATAAGGACATGTAAGATAAAGAAGGAAGTCAAGTTAAATGTAATGACTAATTTTCAAAGAAAACATGTTTTATTTTTAAACGTTTTATATTATAAATAAATGGATATTTTTAGTAGTATCCTCTTTGTATGAATGTGGCTAGTTATGTGTGTATTATGTCATAATATTATAAAACTAAAAACTTGAAAAGATCTCAAATGTGAATGAATGGAAGTTCTTGACATAAAGTCAAGATTATATAACTTTTAAAGGATGGGTTTTTATAATATATTACATCGAATATATGCTAGATCATATGATGAATGAATATGGAATCATATCAATCATTCATAATCCTTTATAATGATTTCAATTCATATTAGGGTTCTATGAATGTAATAATAGTAAAGAACCCTCATAGATTTTCCATGAGAAAACTCTATCACTTTTCAAATATATGTGTTTGAATCTATCCATGTAGCCTCTTCATTATACCTCTATATAAAATAATACCAATTTGGTATTATTATTCCATGATGTATTACACTGAGAATCATTTTATAAAATACACAATCATATAATGTAATATTATTAAAAAAATTTAATGGAGATATATGTTATCAACATATAATATAAAAAATTTAACAACACTCCTACTAACCCATTAGTATAAAAAGACTAACAATCATTCTTAATGAATCTATACTCTTTGAATACATCATCCAACAAGATGTTCCAATACCAAGAAGCTTTCTTCAACCCATAAATGGGCCATTTTATCTTTGAAACATTAAAATGAACATTTTGAACC
Organism: Viscum album; assembly: GCA_963277665.1. Classification (NCBI taxonomy): domain Eukaryota; kingdom Viridiplantae; phylum Streptophyta; class Magnoliopsida; order Santalales; family Viscaceae; genus Viscum; species Viscum album. The sequence continues at coordinate 459,201,457 of OY728163.1, read as the reverse complement.
CTAACTCCTTTGGGTTTTATTATATAAAAATCATCAACTAAAATACCATTTAACAAATAATAGTTGGAATCCATTAGATATATATCATAATTATAATGACCGAATATAGTGATCATTATCCCAATGCATTATATCATCATAATTGGTGAAATAATTTATTTATTGTGAATAATGTGAATTTATTTATAACCCTTGTTAAAAAAGTGATCTTTATAGGTAAGAACATCACCACCCATTCCATCTCAATTATTAAGAAAACAACTTTCAACCTATATGTCCCACCCCGTTTGGTGAATCCACCAGGTTAGAAACATGGTTTGTGTTCATGGATTATATTTCAAATTTCACACAATTTATCCGGTTCTCAGAATTTATAATCTCAATGATATCCTAATAGGCTGTATTTTGATCATCTATTAACTTGAATTCATTATAATTTCCTAGAAAAAATACATATATATTATTATTTTTTGAATGTGATTATAACATTGAGGTTCCAATGTAAATAGAGTCAATTTCTCATTCATATCTCTTTATAGAACTAGATTATATTCCATCTTAGTAATACTTCCAGTTTTTTGGCCTTAAAATTCATTATGATCAATATTCTTCCCGCTTACTCTATTAATAAACTAATTCTCATGGAATATTCATTTTATACCATTATCACATTATTATTAATAATAAAACTAAAATAATATCCCATTTTATCCTTTACATAATTAATAAGAATGATTTTTTTTGATTTTAGGTTATTGATATCAAATAATATACATCGTGTGTATAAAACCCATGCCCAAATTTTCATAAAAGAAAAACAAGGAAATTTTCCATTTTATATAACAAATGGTGTATTTGTGACTACTTTAGATGGGTTTAAGTTAATAAATAATGGATAAATTCTAAGATAATACCCCCAAAATGAAATAGGAAGGTCACACTGATTCATCCTTGATTAATCCATATCTAATTTGTTATGATTCCTCCTCTCAGTTACACCGTACTATGGGGGTGACCCCAGAATATTATGTTTCAACTAAATTCTAAAACACTCATGGTTGATCTATATACTCTTAACTTAAGTTTTTACAACCACAATCTGATAATATAATTTTAATACTTCTTCCCAATTGATTTAATAATATTTTCAAAAATTAATTAATCTTTTCAAAAGTTTCAAACATCTATGTCATTAAAAAACATTAACATGACTAAATTCATCAGTAAAGGCTAGGAAGTGATTATAAAAAACCTTATTGAGTACTTATTGGTTGAAATAAATCATTATTTATTTGATTTAATAATCCACTAGTCATTTAATCTTTCCCACTAAAAGGGGATTTGTACATTTTTTCTTAATAAATATGATTTTCGTGTATCAAATAATTCATCATTGAATGTTTTAAAAAATCAATAACTATAGAGTATTAGAATATGTTTCTAATTATATGTATAAGTTTACAATGAAAATGATATATAAGGTTTGAATAACCTTTACCATCTTATTATGGTTGTAATATAATAGATTATCTAAATCTAAAATATTGAAAATATTTAACATATTCAAAATTCCATGAAAAATTTAATTCATATATATTATAAAATTTTCCTTCTTGATAATGAATAAAGAACACATCATTCCAAAAAATTCTATAGAAATCAATTTTTTATGTTGGAATATAATAATAGTTTTCTAATTCTTGAACTAATCTACTATGAAGACTTATATCCTAGGTGTCAGCCCTAGTTTTGAGACTCCTTCCTTATTTATAACAAATAGATATACATCACCTTTATTCAATTCTCTCATATCTTTATTTTTTATTAGTTAAAATTTGTGGTAGATAATTGATTTCAAAAATCTATGAATAAGAGTTAGAGAAAATTATTTCTATATCATTCACATCCATATTCCCATAATGATTATCTTTAAGAACATGTCTCATGTCAAGATAAAAATCTAGATAACTTTTACAGGTGATACCTTTAATAAATATAAAAATGATTGTCACGATTATTTCCATAATCTATAAAAAATAATTATATGTGTTTGAGAATCATATTTTATATCTTTTCATTGAGAACATTTAATAAACGTACTCCCTCTAAAATGATGGATCCATTCATCATAACATTTATTGGTACAATATTTATATTTTTCAATATTTTTTTGACATTATTGTTTACTAGGATATTTAAGGAGGTGGTTATTCTAGTAATATTAAATTTTAATTACAGATAGTTAAGTAGAAAACATATTAATACAATCCATCACTTGGATGAACTAGACTATATTCCTCTGGTGTCCTAATACTATTTTGGTTTACCTTTAATCTTTTACATTATGCATGGGCTCGAATATGGTAACTTAATCCTTTTAGGGTAACCCATACCCACCATGCCACACTTATGATAAGCTTTGGGATCCCAGATTTATCATATCCAACCTAGTTGGATGGTCGAAGAATTGACATTTTTTTTATTTGGAAGGAGCCATCTAATTAGTATTTATGGGGGTTTATTTTAAAGTATCACATTTTTATATAGGAAACAATCATATAAAATCCATAACCTTTACATAACATGAAATATTGATTATATCGTGTTTTATCACTTTATTGATGTATTATTCCAATGATATTATTTTGGGGGACCTATTCCATCCCCCAAATTAATATATACAAAAGATATTACTATGAAACTCATTACCCAACATAGTGTTTATATTACCCAAAAAAATACAATCCAAACATATTACATATATCCAAATGAATATGATGAAATTGGTTTATAAATCAATTTTTATATAAATTTCTAGAATTATACAAAATTAACAATCCCCACCTATGTAATCTTTGGGATATAAGTACCTGATCCACACATATAAAGACAAGACATAAACCTGCAAGCCTGTGGGATGTTAAGTCCATAGAACCTCAACCCCATGATATATTCATCAAGTGAGATGTCAAACCCATCATAAATCTGATACATAAAATATTAAAAGTATATTAATTCCCCAAAATTATTATATTAACATTAAGAAAAACAAAATAAATGCAATATGAGAAAAATCATATGTTTCCAGAACTAGTATGACCTGTAAATTTTATAAATATAAATCTTATCAAATAAATTTAATAATAAATAATACAAATTTTGTCTAAACAGTTTATAATAATTATTATTCCAAATTAATAAATAACGAATAAAATTTTATTAATTTTATTAACATGATATATTAATATCGACATTTTATATTTAATTTAGGAATAAAAATATTCCATTTATAACTCTTTACATTTATATTCTATAATAATTTTACAAACCATATTCATTTTTTCTAAAATGTTAACTTTACTTCAATTTTGGATTATATAATATTCAAATATAGAAAGTGGGGAATTAAGAGTTATAGGCCATGATTTTTTATTTTTAACAATTAGCACCATCACAGGGCTACTTGTTTACTTTTACAAGGTTCACTTGTATTTCATACATAGGAGCTAGTGATTATGATTATTTATTATTATTGGAGGGGTCATCATAATATTTCACATGTTACCGACATATTGTTTATAGGATTTAGAATTTATTTTCTTTTATTATATATAATATAATAATATCAAATGATTTGATTAGTGCTAATAGTTATTAGTTTCTCTAGTTGTTTCTTATGTGATTCTATAAAAGTTTTGAACTATTTTAATTTTAATATCATATTTGTGTTATGATCCATTATTTTGTGAAACCTGAATTATCGATCACAAATTATAATAGTGATATACCTAGGAGGAATCATTTATTTATCCAAGTGTCGATCAAATTAAATATTTACGTTCCCAAACTGCACTTTCTACTAGGGCATAGAAAAGTGGTAGATCACGGTTGATCTCATAGTGATAGCTTGTTACAAAAGTAACCTAGTAGTTAGAATTTTTTTTAGTATTCCTTAAATTTACACTATTGTGTTTGGTTTGACTAAAACTAAGTCGATTGTGTCTTAAAAAATTTATATAAAGGTTTAGGGTCAATTTTAGGGTAAATTCAAAGGGTAATCCCCAATTTAATTAGGAAAATACCAAAGAAATAAATTAAAACCAGTGAGAAAGAAACTAATTGATCTTGGTCCAACCAATTAGATCAAAATTAGATGGGAAAGAATATTTTCTAAATTTTAATTAACAACAAAAGTGTAGGAATATTGGATTATAAGAAGAAATAATTACATGCTATTGATCTTACATTAATATTCTCTAACTAGGTCATAGTCATTCAACTTGCACTTATGCTGGTGTGGGATAATGCAAGATAACGATATTGAAAATTGTTTTAAACATGGTTACTAGATATAAGTTACTTATTTTTATTTTATATATTTTTTAGTTTCAACCAGACCTACTTATGACCCCTAAACCTTAATATATTTTTTCACATAGGATGGTGTTGATCAAAAGAAAATAAATATAAAACACGATTACAATAATCATGAAATGTTTAAGAATTAATCAATCCATGTTTTAATACAAAAATTAGTTAAGAAAAAAATCAAAAGAAATGAAAATATAAGCAAACACCTACTCATAATGAAGAAAAAATGACGTAATGGTAAGAAATGATAAATAATGGGGAATGATATCAAAAGAGAGTGTTGAAATAAAAAAAGAATCTCAAAAAAAGAAGAACTGATGAATAATAGACATAAAATGGTAAACAATGAAAATTAAATAAAAAAATAATAAAATGAATTATAACTAGTTTGGAAGGAATATTAAGGGAAAAAATAGGAAAAGAATGAGAGAAAATGTAGGTCTGCAAGTTCTTGTTCATGGTAGAGGAACAAGAAATAAACTAGGCTAAAAAATTACAAAATGTGTAAAAATTTCATATAACTTATTTGATTTAAGTAATTATTTATTTACTATTACATGAAGTGTAAGCATGTTACTTGTTGTATAGCTTATATCCAAAATATCATCTTGAAAATAGTCCTATATATATATGAATAGTTTGGATCTCTAACATTGCATGTCTTATAAATTCTTCACACCTTGTATTTGATTAACATTCAGTGGGATATTGATTTTGAAATCCACATGAAATTTAATGTGTGAACACATCGTATACCTTGTTCACATCATGTAATGTCTTGAAAATTTGGTCTATGGCTATACAGGCATGTTGTTAATGAGGACTATATGCCATGTATGTTATAAATTACATGTAACACCATTTTCTTCTATTTTTTAACATTTCATTATTTGAGTCCAAAATTCATAATTCATACAAAAAAAACCTAAACCCAATAAATTATAAAATAAAAAATGAATAAACCTAATGTAAATGCATCCAAAATGTATATTTAAATTCATCTTATCAAAATCTCCCACACTTGTACAATTGATTTTCATCAAGAAAAAAACATCCCTCGTGGGATTCCAAATGAATTTTTTTAAAGTATTAAAAATTAATTAAAAATTGGAAAATAAAACTAAGTGTAATCAGAAAAAGTAAGTCCTCCAAAATAAATCTTGCATATAAAATCCATCATTCCTCACGGATTAGTTATTTATTCAAATTATTTTGTATTTCTCATTAAAATTTCATAACATTTCCTTAAATCCTAAACTGATTTTTCAATTTATCTCACAATAAATTTTCTCTTATAAGTTAAGGTAAAATGTATGTAGAGTTACAATTATACCCTGAATACATGTTCATAACCATTATATTTCATTGGTTCAATCATCTCTACTACATAATGAAAACAATACAAAATCAATCCTGAGGTCTTAAATAATAAGGTTAAAATGTTTTCGGGGATGATTTTATATGGGAAAGTGATAACAATAGTACTAAAAAATAAGGGTAAGCTATAAATTAAAATGAACGATAGTCATGTATAATATAATGAAGTAATTCCGCCTAAAAGAATGTGTCCACACTCCAAACAAATCAATGCGATTCCATGAATGTATCAAGTGTGTGTCAAGTATGTACCCACATTCCTTTCATTTTATCTTTATTTAGTTTTAGAAAATAATGTTTAGGCTAGGTCTAACATCTATCACCCAACTACATGTGATCCATCATAGGCTTCACTGGTCTGGTAATGTTGATTTTGACCTTCCTAATTTACAACCCCATATCTTTTTATTTTTTTAATATATCTATATTTTTAAAAGAACGTCATATGCATCGAAAATTTAAAAGGTATTCATAAAAAAAATCATACCATTATGGTGAAAGTGTACTTGTACCTCTCCATGGTATTAACATGTTGTATTCATCAGTAGATAAAATTCCCCTGCACTTGTTCAATGTTCAATAATGCATTGCAACAATAGTAGGGTAGAAAAGAATAATAGGATTTAAAAAACTACATCCTAATATGTCTATTTATGAATATTATGAGCTAAATAATAATCTATGTGTCGGTGGAACTCATCAAAAAGTGTCTCACAAAGAATGATTCAATCATTTTAAAAGGGTATTTGTTCATTCATCACCTTAATAAGATTTCAATGTAAGTTCTGATAGGTTTACATGTGCTAAGTATCTATCAATAAATATGAACAGTAAATAATATGGCAGTGCAAGTCAGGAATCCTCTTGGGAATTGGAGTAAAAAAAAATACTTGTAATCACTCAACACACAGTATCCAGTTATAATTCAATAAAAAGTATATGTGAGAGTCTAGAATTATAATTAATGTACTTAACTCAAAAATCATTCTTAAAAATATAAATAGTAATAAAACATAGATTTAAAATGTTTCCAACCTAACCTCATCTTTTATTTAAATGGGTATAATGAGATATCAATTTGAAATCATGCTTTCAATAAAAAATCTCTCATAGATTGTTGAAAACAAAAAATAAACCATGTGTATCTACAACAAATCTCAAGAAATACCCCTACACATAAAATGAGACTATGACCACACTATTATAAAAATAATCATGCGGCATATATCAAATTAATCATATAAACAAATTATATGTAAATTTATATTTTGAAATTAGAGAATTGAGATCTTCCGGTAGTGAATGTCATGCCAAGGGAAAACTTGTGGGATAGTAATTCTACATTGGTATACCTAAAAAAATTTAGAAAAATGAAATACCTAAACTAAATAAACCATTAGTCTGCAGGGTCAAAAAATTTGGAAGTAGATAAATAGAAAGGAGAACAGAGTCAAAATAGGATAATACAACTAAGATAAATGATGTGCAGGGGTACAATGAATTTTGTGAAAAACTATGAAAAAATTGAATAAAAAAGAAAAAAATGATGCAAATTATAAAAATAAAATAATGAAAACCAAAATTAAGGTTTCCTACCATAAATATTTATTAGATTTATCCTCATTCAGATGGATGGACAATGGAATCATTCAGTGTCGTACATCTTCTCAGAGGTTAGCTATCTCTTTTATGAACTATTAGCAATATCATCTTGCTCACGGGTACGTTTGGTGGTATTAACCACCACAAGAGAATATTGATCAGGAATATCATGTTATAAGAATATCTGTAGTGCTTATTGTGAAGGGAAACCTATATAAGTAAGGATATCAAGACGAAGCTTCTCTAACTATCTCTGTTGGTCAATGAAATATTGATAGATCTTGATTGGGATACTAGAAGATGTCATAATTGGAAATTCATTGAGCATAGAAGAATGTGAAGAAATAGAAATGGATAAATTAATGTAGTAATAAAATGAAAATGAGAAACAAAGTAGGGTAGTAAAACCTGGTGTCTCATCCATATATATAAGAAATTATACATTAGTTAAAATTTAATATAAGAAGCACAAAAGTGGACACACAAATAGGGTATAAAATGGGAGTGGACCATAACAAAAATTGAAAGTAAACTCAAAGTTATCAATATCCACATATTAAGGATCCACCCAAATAGTGGTTTCTTACAATATGTCCTCCCTATCAATAATATTTATAGAATATGGAGAAGGTTGATCAACCACTATGGTGGTTGACATGGCGTTGGAAGCTATCTCGGTTGAGAATGGAGGGGGATAAGTGACAATTGATACTAAGTCCATGTGCCTAGCAGCTGGATTGATGAAGTTCACCTCATATGGAGAAGTAATGGTGGGGCCATATACCATATGGAATGATTTGATAGCTACACATGTTGGGTGGTATTGTCGGCAAGCTCAAGAGGTAGGGTTTCCAGGGTGGGATGTTGTGTAGGAAGGGATAAATAAGAGAGACCAGCAGGCAGGTGTGAGTGAAAATATGATCTAGGATATGGTGGAGGGGGAGGGTTGGAAAAATAGGATGGGTTAGTGAATGAAACATGTAGATGAAACAAATTAATCCCTGGTTCTCAAGGCCATCCTGGAGAAATTGGAAAATGTCTATGGGAATGGGTGAATGGGTTGACGATGAACTGTGGATAGTGGTGGAGGGGGGTAAATGTAGGGGTAGGGGGAGTTGTGGATGGTGGGATAGGTGTGGAAATTTGGATTGAGGCTATGGTGGAGGTGGTGGTCGTGATAGTAGATGTGGGTGTAGTGTCCTGGGATGGGGAGGCTGGGCCAGCTGTATACTCGACAGGTGCCTCATCAGCATCTATAACATATTACAACACCCATCGATAGATACTTCCAATATTCTTTATTATCCCCATATTAGAGATAAAATGGAGGCTGATTATCTCTATCGGTCTAAGGGATATGTGATGCTGAAAAACATAAAATGCACAAGATTCCTGGCCAGATGAGAAATTAAGGATCCTCCCATCAACTCACCTCATGCCCACCTCTCTTGGGTCTAGTAGAACTCACCAAACTACCTGTCTATGTTGACGGATGATCTACCCCTGGCTGATGCTGAACAAAATAAATAAAATGTTTTTATTAAAATTATAAGAATTATTAAATAACACAAATTTGGGATAAATATTTTTATAATAAAATAATCACTATTTTAATGTTTTTATTCATTCTTGTAAAATTGTAGACCCAAATAGATTGTATTAGCCCCTTTATATCATTTTATTAAAAAGAAATAAAACTTTTTCATAGTGTGAATTTTAATTAATATATTATTTAAATTTGAGGATTCCCAAAATTTGTTTTCAAAGAAATAGTATTTGGAAGATAATTTATTTATATTTCTCATAAAAGTTTATTTTTAATATCTAGGTAATAAAGAATCATATTAATATCTTGAACAATAATGATGTAGTAATGATTTAATTAACCAAAAAATCAAATTAATGATATAAAAAATAGTAAAAATAAAGATAATTTGATGTTTATAATTCAATTAAAGATTTATATAGGTAATTATAATATTTATAAGTTATAATAATTCATTTAATTCTAATTGGAAACTTTTTTGATGTGTTTAAATTCACTATTGATAATATTTTTTCATTTGAAAAAATTATTTTTCCATGAATAAAATATTTTATTAAATTATTAAAATATCAAAATATTGATTAATAAGAAAAAAATGAATTTATTGGGTCTAAAATATTATTTAGTATGATTTTTATACCTTTTTAAGTCTTAAAACCTATAATAATGTTTTTATATTTTAATAATTTGTGTAATTATTAGGTTACCCCTCACCTTAATTATAAAAGAAGGCTCCCTCCTTCACAAATTTTCATCACCTCAAGATATATTGTTAAGATAAAATCGGATCAATTACCTTATATTCACATTAAACATTATTATGATTCTTTGATCACAAAAAATACCACTTCCAAGAACATTTAAGTTATTCTCAAGGGGATTTTTTTCCAGAAGTAAGGTTCATTTTTCATCTATTTTAAATTCTTTTTAACTTATACCTTTTCACCACCTCTTATCCAATGGTTCATGACAAATTTAGTACCACATATATACTATAGTGTTGTGTTTTATGGTATATTCCTCATAAAATCTCTTATCTTATCATTTATTTATTAAATAATGAAATTGTTGCCCATGGTGCGTTAATTCACCGCCTTCATGGATGATGATTTTTCATTTCCCTTTTACCAAAATCATAGAAAGTTAAATTTACCATGTACATATTTAAAATTATATATATATACGTATATTATCACTTATGCATTATTATTTTATTTTGACAAGTAATTCCATAAATAAACCAACCTTCGAAACCATGAAAAAACGCACCTGAAAAACCGAAAATAAAGAAACATTGTTAATAAAAAGGTGGAAAATGTTATAAAAAGAATATGTAAGGTATTATAAACAATAGAATAGTTATTTAATATAATAATAACACTATTCAAAACATTATATTTGAGTTTCAAACAATTTTTAAGGAAGTCGAACAAAAGGTATGGTACTTTCCATTTGAAATCCTTTTAAATGTCTCTTTTACAAAATTCAAAAAGGTTGTTATTTTTTATATAGCAGGAGGAGTTTCTAAAGATTTCATGATTCTATATTAATATTATATTACCATTATTTGTCTTTATAGTTATTTTTTAGGAATATAAATTCATTATTATGTGCATGAATTTTTTATTTTAAAAGGGGTCAGTTTTACGAAAAAGGGTATTTTGAAAATATGAATGTGTTTTTCTAAAGGCCTGAAATGAGATATCAAGTGTTTTATCAATGATAAGTTCTTTATACATTGTTTATATACGGTTAATCCCATTATATCTCAATATATGATGGGTTTATCCCCATTATAGCTAAATATATCTTGGGTTGATCCCATTATAACTCAAGATTTGATGAGTGAGCCCCATTATAGATCTCTAATGAATTTGGTATTCCGAAGATGGAAGTTGACTAAATGGTTATTCTGTGTGTAAGGGTGAATGTAAGTGTGATATGGTAAATATGTCCCAAGGAAAATACATGATTTTTTTCATGCTTATGAGTTTTCAAGAAAAGGGTTTATAATGGGTTTTCATGTTTTCATTGGACTGAAAACTTTTCATTATTTATGTCTCTTACTGAGATTTTTGTGCTCATCACAAGTTTTTAAATTCTTTTTATAGGTTATAAGGATGTGTAATAGAGATTATGAAGTCATGTTAAATGTTATGATGATTTTTCAATAAAAAACATGTTTTATTTTTAAATGTTTTATATTATGAAAATGGATATTATTTTAGTAGTATCTTCTTCGAATGAATATAGTTAATTATGTATGTATTATGCCCTGATCTTATAAATATCTAAACAAAAAAGGATACTCAATGTGAAATAATTTATTTTCTCTACTAAAAATCAAGATTATGTAATGTTTTAAGGCTGGGTCATTATAATTGGTATTAGTGGATAGTTTAGATAAGTTTAGGGGTTAGGAAGATAATAATAAAATACCATGAATGATTTTTTGACTTTATGGTGGATTTTAACTAATATATAATTTATAGATTACCATTTTTCATTATCTATGATATGTATATTCAGAACGGTTTTCCATAGAAGAACTAGAGAATCTAAAGTAGAAAGGCACCAAAATAATGATATACTTTAGAATCAGAAGCACAGTATAGAGGGAATCGTAACCAAGATGTTTGTGCTAGTAATGGATTATTTTACTCTAGTGATAAATAGTGTTTTTATCCATGCTAGAGAGGAACATAATCTACCATGGAGAAACATGTCTTTTGTGGAGGATTTTATGAGGCATCATCCTCCAACATTTAGTGGAACCATAGATCCAATGATAGCCGAAGGATAGATCAATGATCTAGAAAATATATTTGATGTCATGTGATGTTTGACATTCCAAAATTTAACACTATAAAATTATCATTTTGAAGGTTAATTTGATCAATAGTGGTCTCTGGTTAAGAATACAAGAGAATAAGATGTTCTTGATAGCCTAGAATGGGATGATTTTAAAAGTCTTCTTGTGGAAAAATGTTTTTAAAAAAATGTTCAAATCAGAATGGAGAAACAATTCATGGAACTAAAGAAGAATTTTGATGATTTTGAAGAAGCATATGAATGCAATTTTATATGACTATCTAGGTATGTACTATATTTTACTTAGGACTTTTATAGAAAAATTAATAGATTTTACTCTAGTTTGAAACCATTTTTACGAAGAAAATTGGAAAAATGAGTGTTTAAAATATATAGAAAATTTTTCACTGTGATGAAAATAGTGAGATGGAGTTTTATAACATGTATGTGACTCATGATGACAAGAATAAGAAGTGGTCAGGTTCGCTGAAATTGGGGATGAATTCATCAATGAAACTTGGAGGTAAGAAAATGAATTCCTCTTTTTGGGAAATTATAGTAAAAAGCATCATGGAGAATGTATTGTAAATTCTAGGAAATTCTACCCATGTGGAAAGTTTTATAAAATGTATCATGAGTAAAATAAAAATAAATCGAAAATTAATGATAATTTGATAGTGAGATGCTTTAACCATAACGAATTGGGTCATTTTTCTAATGTGTTTCTAAATCTAGTAACTCATGTTAGAAATAAAAAAGTTTAGAAGTGGAAGGGTGTTGAAAAATCTTTTACAACCACTTTAGTTGACGTTTAGCTATCAAATTAAGTGGTATTTGGTATATTTCTTATTTTTATAGATGTTTCAAATGTGTTGTTTGATTCATGGTCTACACATTCCTTCATTTATGAGAAATTTTTTTCTAAGTTAGCAACTCAACCCCATGAAATAAAGCCAGAACTCATGGTAAATAATTATGGTGGAAATATTGAGAAAAAAATGAAATTATAAGTATCCACCTATCTTTTTTTTGAAATATTTTACAATAAAACCTTATTGTATAAAATCTAGTGGAGTTTGATGTTCTTATGGGGCTTGAAAAGACTTTATTTTTATAATGATAGGATAGATCGTAGATCTAAATATATTTTTTTCAAAAATAGATTCAATTTATGTACAATAATGAAGCCATACTATTGATAACATATTTGAAAGCTAATAAACTATTAAAATATGGAAATAAATATTATCTTGCACACATTATTGAAAATAAGGGAACCATTCAGATTTATGATGTACTAGTGGTAAATAAGTATCTTGAGGTATTTTTGGACTATTTACATAGTGTTATTCCTGATCGATAGGTTGAGTTCAATATTTTCCTAGTTCCTGATGCTTATCATATTTTTAGACCCCCTTATCGAATTGGTCAAATGAAACTTTAAGAGTTTAAAAAGTGAAAGTATGGATTATTAGAAAAACGCTTTATTAGACCCAACACTTCTCCATGGGGTGCTCCTTTCATGTTTGTTGAAAATAAATATAGTTCAATGAGTCTTTTCATTAATTATAGAGCCATGAATAACTTCACTATTAAAATCAAAAATCCTTTTCCCCATATCAATGATTTTTTTTGATCAGCTCTAGGGAGCACAATATTTTTCAAATTTTAACCTGAGGTTGTGTTTCCATCATTTGAAATTAAATAAATCATACATTATCAAGACTGTGTTCTGTACTAGATATAGACATTATGAATTTTTGTTATGTCATTTGAATTAACTAATTCAACTACTATATTCAAGGATCTTATTAATAGAATATTGCATGGGTTCTTGGATATGTTTTTGGTTGTGTTTATTGATGAAATTTTGGTATATTATAAAACTAAATATGACAATGAAAGACTTCTAAAGGTTTTTTTAAAACCTTTAAAGAAAAGAAAATGTATGAAGAATTTGTAGTGTGAATTTTGGTTATAAAAAATTTATTTTCTTTATCACATTGTTTCTAAATATTGCATAATTATTAATCATGATAAAATGAGATTTGTTAAATAATGAACAATACCCATAATTTTAACTGAGATTCATAGATTTCTTGGTTTGGTATGCTATTATTAAAGGTTTTTTGAAAACATTTTATTTTTATCTTTCCCATGGACTATGTTAACTTAAAAAGGTGTTAAATTAATCTGGAAAAAATAATGTGATGATTTTTTTCAGGAATTGAAAAGATTTTTTGTGGATGCTCCATTTTTGGACATACCTTATAGAAGTGGTTATTTTTCATCTAAAGTAATGCTTATTTTAAGGGACATAGTTGTTTTATGATGCTAAATGATTAGGGAATTATTTATTCTTCACATCAATTGAATCCACTGGAGGAAAATTACACTACATATGATTTGGAATTAGATACTATTGTTTTTTCTTTAAAAAATTGGAGGCAACATTTTTATGGAGTAAAACGTGAAAAATATAGTGACCATAAAAGTTTGAAGTATGAATTTACTCATAAGGACTTGAACATGAGATATAGAAGATGAATGAAACTAATCATATATTTTTATTTTATGATCGATTACCATCCTAGAATCGAAAATAGAGTGGTTGATGATTCCTATTGGAAAAATAATGCTACGTTAACCATGATAATTTTGCAACATTACAACTTAGTTAATTATTTGATAATGTTTTTTTTAAGTCATTAGTGTAAAAAATAAATTAGTTTTGTTTCAGGTGTTAGTGAAATCGTCTCTATCAGACAGAATTAGGAAATCACATATTGAATACCGTGAGTTACAAAAAAGGTATTACTAGTTAAGAAAGGTATGTTTACTAAATGTAATGTTTATAAAACTATGTTTTAAATGTTGGGTAGAGATTATGTGCTCCTTGTGATTCAGAGTTGATGAAATATTTGTTATGTGAAGCTTAAAACTCTCCATTTTCTGTTCATCCTAGAAGCACTAAGATATACAAATATCTTTAGGAGTATTACTTGTCGGATGAAATGAAAATTAATATTGTAGATTTTACCATGAAAAGGTTGGCATGTCAATAATTTAAAATAGAACGACAATTAATGAAGGGGATGCTTCAGAATTTTCCATTTCCAGAGTGGAAATAGGAAAATATATCAATGTACATTATGGTGGGACTATGAAAGTTATCTTAAGGTAACAATGAAATTTGGGTTATTTTTGATCATTTTACTAAATCATCTCATTTCATTCCAATTTTAGACTCTTTTTCTATAGAACATATTTCTTGACTATACCTCAATGAAATTTTCAGGTTGTATGGAGTTCCTCTCTCCATTGTATCAGATATTGATCTCATGTTCATTTATAACTTTTGGAAAGGACTTTAGATATTTCCGGGAACAAAATTAAATATCATTATATCTTTTCTTTCTCAATAAATGACATTTAGAATGTTAAATTCAGACATTAGAGGGCATGCTATAATATTTTTCAATGGATTACCAGGTAAGTTGGGATAAACATCTTTCATTAGTTGAGTTTTCTTACAATAAAATTTTTCAATCCAGCATAAATATGGAACCTTTTGAGACATTATATGAAAAGAGGTATCAAACTCCATCATTTTGGGTTGATTTCAGGGAATGGATGTTTAAGGGGCCAGAATTAGTAAAGGAATTGGTAGAAAAAGTTCATTTGATTCAGTGGCACATGAGGATATCTCATAGTAGGCAGAAAATTTAGCCAAATAATAGGAGGAAATAACTTTTTTTGAGGTAGGTGATCATGTTTTCCTTAAAATAATTCATTAAAAAAATGTTATTCATTTTGTTATAAAGGAATTCTAAGTTCACGATCCATTAGACCTTTTTAAATCCTAAATATTGTTGGAAGAGTTTCCTTAAAAGTAGCATTGCCTCTAAGTTTATCTTAAGTACCCAATGTTTTTCATGTTTCAATGTTAAGAAAGACTGTTACATATACATATCATGTTTTGATCCTATAAGTAGTTTAGCTGGAAGAGAACATTTCTTATAAAGAGAAAACTATTCAGATTGTTGATCATAAAGAGCAAGTTTTGCAGAACAATGTAATTTTCCAAGTTAAGGTTTTCTAGAGAAACCACAGTGTAGAAGAACCAACATGAGAATTTAAAAATGCTATGATGGAAAAATACCCACATATTTTTAATAAGTGAATTAATTTTTGAGGAAAACATTTTGAAAATAGGGGAGAGGATGTAACAACCCATGTATTTATAGAATAATTTGTTTTTATATTTATTAGAATTTTTTATTTAAATAGTAATTCTTTAAACGAATAATTTATTATATGGTTATTTATTTTAGAACATTAAATTTTCAATTATGGAATTTCATATTTACAAAAAAAATCATCTTTGAATTCAAAATGTTGAAATTATCTTAGTATGATTTTCTGATAATTTTCAGGAAAATTTTATTTTTTTGAAAATATTAAAAAATACGGATTTTTAGTGATGTCACGACTACATTTTATTGATATAAAATAAATTATTTTTTAAATAATTAAATAATGACATTATAAGAGTAATATTGAATATAAATAACTTAAAACATGAAATATTTATTCTGTTCAGGATAAGTATAAAAATTATTATCAATGCCGATTTAGTGCCACCATATCAATTAAAATGTCAATTTTGGTTCTTTATTAATAAAAATTGTGTGTAAAAAATTATTTTCAATATTTATTTATTATAAAATGTATTATTATTGTTTTAGATATTAAATTATAATATTAATGTTATATAACATTAATATATTTCAAATTATTGTGTAATACTTATGTAGTGTAAGAAAAGGAAAAATAAAAAAAATTAGATGTTATTTTGTCATGTATATGAGTGAATATAAATAATGAATGAATCTATAAGTTTTTTAACCTCATTAACTTAATATTATGAATTTTTTTTTTGTATGAAGTAATTATCATTAATTCTTGTGGAATGCTGATGCAGTGCTTGTGCAAGAATAATAAAAATAAATAAAATGTTTGTATTAAGATTAAACAAATATTAAATAACACAAATTTTGGCTAAAACATTTTAAATGAGAAAATTATGACTATTTTTATGTTTTTATTCTAATTGGTTACATTATGGACCCTCATGGATCACATTATACCTTTTATGTTGTTTTATTAAAAAGAAAGATAACTTGTTCACACTATAACATTCAATTAGTATAATATTTTAAATTGAGATTTCTCAGAAGTGTTTTCAGAAAAAAATAGTATTTTGAAAAATAATGGAATTATCTTTATCATAAAAATTTATTTTTTATTTTTAGTTAATAAATGATTACATTAATGGCCTGAACAATTATGATGCAGTAAATATTTAATTAATGAATAAATCAAATTAATGATTTTAAAAATAAAAAACACAAATATGATTTTATATTTATAAGTAAATTCACGATTTATATAAGTAATTATAATATTTATCTAATATAATAATGATTTTAATTATAAATGGATATTTTTTTATGTGTTTAAAGTCATTATTGTGAATAGTTTTTAATTAAAAAAAATCATTTTTCTAGGAATAAAATATTTTACTAAATTATTTAAAAATAACAAAATTATTTAAAAATGAACCAAATGAAATAAATTGGTCTAAAATATTATATAATATGATTTTTATCCATTTTGGAAATTTTAAACTCCATAATATATATTTTTTATTTTAATAATTTGATAAATTCTTATGTTACCCCTCACCTCAATTATAAAATGAGGCTCCCTCATTCACAAATTTTCATCACCTCAAGACATATCCTTTGGATAAACTCTACCAAATCCTCTCCACCTCACCCCTTTTCACATTATTGTTCTTATGGTCTTAGAAAAATACAACTTTCGAGAACCTTTAAGGGGTTTTCAAAGGGATTTTTTCAAGAAGTAAGGTTCTTTTTCCTTCTCTTTTAAATTCATTTTCAGATATACCTTATCCCCACCTATTATACCATGTCTCATGAAAACATCATTATAAAATATATAATGGGGTCTTTTTGTGTTTATTTTATATTCCTCATAAAATATATCATATTATTCTTTATTTATTAAATAATAGAATCGCCATCAATGGTGCATTAATTCACTACCTTCGTGTACAATGATTTTTCATTTCACTTTTATTGAAATCATGGAATATTTAAATTCACATATAAATTTTAAAATGTCCTAACTATATATTTTTTTCACATATTTATTATTATTTAATTTGACAAGGAATACCATAAATAAAACAACCATGGAAACCATGAAAAGAACGCACCCGAAACAACAAAAATAAAATAATTAATTAATAAATGGGTTGAGAATGTTATAAGAAAAAAATTTAAGGTATAATAAATATTATTTTAGTTTTGAAATATATTAATAAAACTATTAAAATAAATATACATGAGGTATAAACAATTTTTAAGAAATTATGACTCGAGGTAAGGGACTTTCATTTTATAATCTTTTTAAATGAATCAATTAGAAAATTCATGAAGTTTTTTATTTTTTTAAATGGAGTGAGAGGTTTCTATAAACTTCATGGAACTATATTTGTATGATGTTTACATTATATGTTTTCATATTTATTTTTGAATAATATTATTTCATTATTATGTGCACATTTTTTATATTTTAAAAGGGATTTGGTATACAAAAAAATCAGTATTTTGAAAATATGAATTTTCTCTCTCTAGGGTTTAAATGATTTATCAAGTGTTTCATTCTGGATATATTCCTTGGAAATAGTTTATTTTGGTTTTATCCCATTATATATTGAGATATTATTGTTTGACCCCGATTTTAACTGAAGATATGTTGGGTTGATCCCATTATAGATTAACATATGATGAGTGAGACCCATTACAACTCTCCAATGAATTGTGTACTATAGAGATAGAAGTTAAGAAAATGGTTATTACTTGTGTAAGGGTGAATGAAAGTGTGTTATGGTAAATCTAACCCAATCCAACAACATGATTTTTCAATGCATGCATATTAGTTTTTGGGAAAATGGTTTATAATGTGTTTTCATGTTTTCACCAGACTAACAATTCTTATTTCTTTATCCACCTTACAGAGATTTTTATGATAATCCAATGTTTTTAAATGATTTTCATATGTTATAAGGATGATTATGATATAGAAAGAAATAAAGTAAAATGTAATGATTAATTTTCAAAGAAAACATGTTTTATTTTTTAATGTTTTATATTATAAAGAAATGGATATTTTTAGTAGTATCCTCTTGGTATGAATGTGGTTTGTTATGTTTGTATTATGTCACAATATTATAAAACTACAAACTTGAAAAGATCCTAAATGTGAATTAATATAAGTTCTTGACATAAAGTCAAGATTATGTAATTTTTAAGGATGGGTCTTTATAATATATAACATGGAATATATGATAGATCATATGATGAATGAATATGTAATCATATCAATCATTCATAATCCTTTATAATGTTTTCAAATCATATTAGGGTTTTATGAATGTAACAATAGTAAAGAACCCTCATGTATTTTTCCATGAGAAACCACTTTTTCACTTTTCAAATATTTGTGTTTGAATCTATCTATATAGCCTCTTCATTATACCTCAACATAAAATAATACCCATTTGGTATGATTATTCTCTGATGTCTTACACTAAGAATCATTTTCTAAACTACACAATAATAGAATGTGATATTATTAAAAAAAATTAATGGAGATATATGTTATCAACATATAATATAAACAATTTAACAACACTCCTACTAACCCATTAGTATAAAAAGAGTAATAATCATTCTTAATGAATATATAATCTTTGAATACATCATCCAACAAGATGTTCCAACACCAAGAATCTTTCTTTAACCCATAAATGGGACATTTTATCTTTTAAACATTAAAATGACCAATTTGAACCCTAATCCCTTTGGGTTTTGTTATATAAAAATCATCAGCTAAATTCCCATTTAACAAACAGTAGTTGGAATCCATTATATATATGTCATAATTATAATGACCTAATATAGTGATCATTATTCCAATGCATTATATCATCATAATTGGTGAAATAATTTATTTATTGTGAATAATGTGAATTTATTTATAACCTTTTTAAACAATGTGATCTTTATAGGTAAGAACATTACCATCCATTCCATCTCAATTATGAGGAAAACAAATTTCAACCTATGTGTCCCACCCCGTTTGGTGCATCCACCAGGTTACAAACATGGTTTGTGTTTATGGAGTATATTTCAAATTTCCTAAAATTTATCTATTTCTTATAATTTATAATCTCAATGATATCCTAATAGGTTGTATTTTAATCATCTATTAACTGGAATTCATCATAATTTCCTAGAAAAAATCCATATATATTAATATTATGTCGAATGTGATTATAACATTAAGGTTCCAATGTAAATAGAGTCAATTTTTCATTCATATCTCTTTATAGAACTAGATTAAATTCCATATTAGTAATACTTATAGTTTTTTGGCCTTAAAAGTCATTATTTTCAATATTCCTCACACTTACTATTTTATTAATATATTAATTCTCAAGGAATATTCATTTTATACTATTATCACATTATTCATAAAAATACAACTAAAATAATATCCCATTTTATCCTTTAAAGAATTAATAAGAATGAAATTTTCTGATTTTTGGTTTTTGATATCAAATAAAATACATCATGTGTATAAACCACAAACCCAGATTTTCATAAAAGAAAACTAGGAAATTTTCCACTTCATATAACATGTGGTGTATTTCTGACTACATTAAACGGATTTAAGTAAATAAATAATGGATAAATTCTAAGATAATATCCCCAAAATGAAATAGGAAGGTCACACCGATTCATCATTGATCAATCCATATCTAATTTGTTTTGATTACTCCTCTCAGTTACACCATACTATGGGGGTGACCCCAGAATATTATGGTTCAACTAAATTATAAAACACTCATGGTTGATCTGTATGCTCTTAGCTTAAGTTTTTACTATCGTAATCTGATAATATAATCTTAATACTTCTTACCAATTTATTTAATAATATTTTCAAAAATTAATTAATATTTTCAAAATTTTCAAACATCTATCTCATTAAAAATACATTAACATGACTAAATTCATTAGTAAAGGCTATAAAGTGATTATAAAAAACTCTATTGAGTACTTATTGGTTGAAATAAATCACTATTTATTTGATTTAACAATCCACTAGTCATTTCATCTTTCCCACTAAAAGGGGATTTGGACATTTTTCCTAATAAATAAGATTTTTGTGTATCGAATAATTCATCATTGAATGTTTTAAAAAATCCATAACTATAGAGTATTTGAATATGTTTCTCATTATATGTATAAGTAGACAATGAAAATGATATATAATGTTTGAATAACCTTTACTATCCTATTATGGATGTAATATAATGGATTATCTAAATCTAAAATATTAAATATATTTAACATATTCAAAATTCCATGAAAAATTTAATTCAAATATATTATAAACGTTTCCATCTTGATAATGAATAAAAACACATATTTTCAAAAATTTCTATAGAAATCAATTTTTTTTATGTTGGAATATAATAATAGTTTTCTAATTCTTGAACTAATCTATAATGAAGACTTATATCCTAGGTTTCAGCCCTTGTTTTGAAACACTTTCCTTATTTAAAAAAAATTGATATACTTCACCATTATTAAATTATCTCATATTTTTATTTTTTATTAGTTTAAATTTGTGGTAGATAATTGATTTAAAAAATATATGAATAAGAGTTAGGGAAAATTATTTCTATATCATTCACATCCATATTACCATAATAATTATCTTTTAGAATATGTCTCAAGGAAAGACAAAAATCTAATTTTTTTAGAGGTGATACCTTTAATAAATATAAAAATGATTGTCATGATTATTTCCATAATCTATAAAAAATAAATATATGTGTCTGAGAATCATATTTTATAGCTTTTCATTTAGAACATTTAAAAAATGCACTTCCTCTAAAATGATGGCTCCATTCATCATAACATTTAGTGGTAAAATATTTACATTTTTCAATATTTTTTTAACTTTAGTGTTTACTAGGATATTTAAGTAGGTGGTTATTCTAGTAATATCAAATTTGGACCATGGATAGTTAAGTGGAAAACACCTTAATGAAATCCATCATCTGGATGAAATAGACTCTATTCCTCTCGTGTATTAATACTATTTAGGTTTACCTTTTATCTTTTACATTATGATTGTGCTTGAATATGGTAACTTAATCCTTTTAGGGTAACCCATACCCACCATTCCACACATATGATAAGCTTTGGGATCCTAGATTTATCATGGAAAACCTAGTTGGATGGTTGATGAATTGACATGTGTTTTATTTGGAAGGAGTCATCTACATAGTATTTATGGGGGTTTATTTTAAAGTATCACATTTTTATATAGGAAATACTCATATAAAACCCATAACCTTTACATAACATCAAATCTTGATTATATCATGTTTTATCACTTCATTGATGTATTATTCCAATGATATTATTTTGGGGTCCGTATTCCATCCCCAAAATTAATATATATAAAATATATTACTGTGTAACTCATTACACAACATAGAGATTATATTACCCAAAAAATATAATCCAAACATATTTACATATATCCAAATGAATATGATGAAATTGGTTTATAAATCAATTTTTATATAAATTTCTAGAATTATACAAAATTAACAATCCCCACCTATGTAATGTTTGGGATATATGTACCAAATCCACACATATAAAGACAAGACATAAACCTTCACGCCTGTGGGATGTTAAGTAAATAGAACCTCTACCCCATGATATATTCATCAAGTGAGATGTCAAACCCATCATAAATCTGATACGTAAAATATTTAAAGTATATTAATTCCCCAAAATCATTATATTAACATTAATAAAATCCAAATAAATGCAATATGAAAAAAATCATATGTTTCCAGAACTAGTATGACCTGTAAATTTTATAAATATAAATCTTATCACATAAATTTAAGAATAAATAATACAAATGTTATCTAAAATTTTTATAAAAATGATTATTACAAATTAATAAATAAAGAAAAAAATTATTTATTTTTTTAACATGATATATTAATATCAACATTTTATATTTAATTTAGGAATAAAAATATTCTATTTATAACTCTTTACATTTATATTCTATAATAAT
The DNA here is from genome assembly GCA_963277665.1 of Viscum album. Taxonomy (NCBI): domain Eukaryota; kingdom Viridiplantae; phylum Streptophyta; class Magnoliopsida; order Santalales; family Viscaceae; genus Viscum; species Viscum album. Next base: position 459,178,485 of record OY728163.1, on the reverse strand, counting down.
TTTGTAAACCATATTTATTTTTTCTAAAATATTGACATTACTTCAATTTTGGCTTATCTAATATTCAAATATAGAAATTGGGGAATTATGAGTTATAGGCCATGATTTTTTATTGTTAATAATTAGCACTATCACAGGGATACTTGTTTAATTTTAAAAGGTTCACTTGTGTTTCTTACGTTGGAGCTAGTGATTATGATTATTTATTATCATTGGAGGGGACAACTTAATGTTATACATGTTACCAAATTTTTTTTATGGGATTTATAATTTATAGTCATTTATTATATATAACCTAATAATATCGAATTATTTGATTAGTGCTAATAGTTTTTAGTTTCTCTAGTTCTTTATTTTTTGATTCTATAAATGTTTTGAACAATTTAATTTTTAATATCATATTTGTGTTATGATCCATTATTTCGTGAAACCTGTATTATCGATCACAAATTATAATAGTGATATGCCTAGGAGGCATCATTTATTCTTCCAGGCATCGATCATATTACATATTTAAGTTCCCAAACTACACTTTCTACTAGGGTGTAGAAACATGGCAGAGCATGGTTTATCCCATAGTGATAGCTTGTTACAAAAGTTTCCTAGTAGTTAGAATGTTTTTTTAGTATTCCTTACATTTATAGAATTGGGTTTGGTTTGACTAAAACTAAGTAGATTGTGTCATAAATAAATTAACATAAAGGTTTAGTGTCAATTTTTGGGTAAATTCAAAGGGTAATCTCTAATTTAACTAGGAAAAGACTAAAGAAATAAGTTAAAAGTAGTGAAAAATGAAATAATTGATCTTGGTCCAACTAATTATATCAAAATTAGATGGGAAATAATCTTTTCTAAATTTTAATTAACAACCAAACTGTAGGAATCATAGATTTTAAGAAGAAATAAATACATGCTATTGATCTTACCTTAATCTTATCTAACTAGGTCATGGTCATTTAACTTTCACTTCTGATGGTGTTGGATAATGCAAGATAATGAGATTGAAATTTTTTTTAAACCTGGTTACTGGATATAAGTTACTTATTTTTATTTAAGATATTTTTTAGGTTCAACCAGCCCTACTTATGACCTATAACCCTTAGTATAGTTTTTCACATAGGATGGTGTTAATAAAAAGAAAATAAATATAAAACATGATTAAAATAATCATGAAATGTTTATGAATTAATCAATCCATGTTTTAATAGAAAAATTAGTTAAGAAAAAAATTAAAATAAATGTAAATCTAAGAAAACACCTTATCAGAATGAAGAAAAAATGAAGTAATGATAAGAAATGATAAATAATGGGGAATGATATCAAAATAAAGTGTTGAAATAGAAAAGGAATTTAAAAAATGAAGACATGATGAATAATAGACATAAAATGGTAAACAATGAAAAATAATGAAATTAATTAATTCTAGTTTGGAAGGAAAATAAATGGAACACATAAGAAATTAATGAGAGAAAATGTAGGTCTATAAGTACTTGTACATGGTAGTAGAACAAGAAATAAACTAGGCTCAAAAATTAAAACATTTACAAATCCTTGATATAACATGTTTTCTTTAAGTGATTATTTATTTACTATTACATGAAGGGTAAGCATGTTACTTGTTTTATACCTTATATCCACAATAACATCTTGAAAATAGTTATGTATATGTGAATAGTTTGGATCTCTAACATTTCACGTCATGTAAATTCTTCACACCTTGTATTTGATTCACATTTAGTGGGATATTGATTTTGAAATCCACATGAAATGTAATGTGTGAACACATTGTATACCTTTTTCACATCATGTAATGTCTTCACAAGTTAGTATATGGCTATGCAAGCATGGTGTTAATGAGGACTATATGCCGTGTATGTTATAAATGAAATGTCACACCAGTTTCTTATATTTTTTAACATTTCATTATTTGAGTCCAAAATTCATAATTCCTACCAAAACAAACCTATAAATTATAAAGTAAAACATGAATAAACCTTAAGTAAATTCATCCAAAATGTAAATTTAAATTCATCTTATCAAAATCTCCCACACTTGGACAATTGATTTTCGTCAAGAAAAAAACATCTCTGTAGGGATTCCAAATGGTTTTTTTAAAATAGTAAAAATTAATTAAAAATAGAAAAAAAAACAAAGTGTAATCAGAAAAAGTAGGTCCTCCAAAATAAATCTTGCATAGAAAATCAATCAATCCTCCCAGATTCATAATTTATTCAAATTATTTTGTATTTCTAATAAAAATTTCATAAATATTCCATAAATACTATACTGATTTTTGAATTTATCTCAAAATAAATGTTTCCTCATAAATTAAGGTAATATGTATGTAGAGTTATGATCATATCCTGGATACATGTTCCTAACCATAGTATTTCATTGGTTCAATTATCTATACTTCATAAAGAAAAAATACAAAATCAATCCCGAGGTCTTAAATAATAATGTTAAAATGTTTTGGGGGATGAGTTTTTGTGGGAAAGTGATAAAAATATAGCTAAAAAAGAAGGGTAAGTTATTAATTAAAATTAATGGTAGTCATCTATAGTGTAATAAAGTAATTCCCCCTAAAATAATGTGTCCACGCTCCAAACAGATCAATGTGAGTCCATGAATGTATCAAGTATGTGTCAAGTATGTACCCATATTCCTTTCTTTCTATATTTATTTAGTTTTAGAAAATAATGTTTAGGCTAGGTCTCAAATCTATCACCTAACAACATATGATCCATCATAGGCTTCACTGGTCTGGTAATGGTGATTTTTTACCTTCCTAATTCACAACCCCATATCTTTTTATTTATTTTAATATTTCTATTTTTTAAAAGAACATGGTATGAATAGAAAATTACAAAGGTATTCATAAACAATATCATATCATTATGGTGAATGTGTCCCTGTACATCTCCACAGTATTAACATCTTGTGTCCATCAATAGATAAAATTCCCTCGCACTAGTTCAATGGTTAATAATGAATTATAACAAGATTAGGGTAGAAAGGAATAATAGGATTAAAAAAATATATATCCTAATAAGTCTATTTATGTATATTATGATCTAAACAAGAAACTATGTGTCGTTGGAACTCATTGAAAAGTGTCTCACAACGAATGATTCAATCATTTTAAAAGGGTATTTGTTCATTAATGACCTTAATAAGATTTCAATGAAAGTTCTAATAGGTTTCCATGTCCCAAGTATCTATCAATAAATATGAACAGTAAATAATATGGTAGTGTAAGTCAAGAATCCTATTGGGAATTGGAGTAAACAAAAAATACTTGTAATCACTCAACACACATTATCCAGTTATAACTCAATAAAAAGTAATTGTGAGAGTCTAGAAATAGAATTAAAGTACTTAACTCAGAAATCATTCTTAGAAATACAAATATGAATAAAACATAGATTTAAAAAGTTTCCAACCTAACCTTGTATATAATTTAAATGGGTATAATTAGATATCAATTTTAAATCATGATTTTAAGAAAAACATGTCTCCTAGATTTGTGAAAACAAACAATAAAGCAAGTGTATCTACAATAAATCTCATGAAATACCCCTACACATAAAATGAGACTATGACCACACTATTATAAAAATAATCATGGTACATATATCAAATTAATCATAGAGAAAAACTATATTTAATTTATCTTTTGAAATTAGAGAATTGAGAGCTCCCTGTAGTGAATGCCATGCCAAGGGAAAACTTGTTGGATAGTGATTGTACAGTGGGATACCTAAAACATTTTGGAGAAATGAAATACCTAAACTAAATTTACCATTAGTCTATAGGGTTAAAAAATTTGGAAGTAGATAAATAATAAGGGGTACAGATTCAAAATAGGAGAATACAACTAAGATAAATGATGTGTGGGGGGTACAATGAATTTTGGGAAAAACTATGAAAAAATGGAATAAAAAGGAAAAAATGATACAAATTATAAAAATAAAATAATGAAAACCAAAATTCAGGTTACCTACAATAAAGTTCTAATAAATTCATTATTATTCAGATGGATGGACAAAGGAATCCGTTAGTGTCATACATCTTCTGAGAGGTCAACTATCTCTTTTAGGAACTATTAGCATTATCATCATGCTCACGGGTATGTTTGGTGGTATTAACCACCATAAGAGAATGTTTATAAGGAATACCATGTTATAAGAATACATGTAGTTCTTATTGTGAAGGGGATCGAATCTATTTAAGGATATCAAGACGAAGCTCCTCTAACTATCTCTGTTGGTCAACAAAATTCTGATAGATCTTGATTGGGATACTAGAAGATTTCATAATTATAAATTCATTGAGTATAGAAGAATATGAAGAAATAGAAATGGATAGATTAATGTAGTAGTAAAATGAAAATGAGAAATAAATAAGGGTAGTAAAACATGGTGCCTCATCAATATATAAGAGAAATTATACATTAGTTAAAATGTAATATAAGAAGCACAAAATTGGACACACAAATAGGGTATAAAATGGGAGGGGACCATAAAAAAAATTGAATGTAAACTCAAAATTATCAATATCCACATATTGAGGCCCCCACAAATAGTTGTTTCTTATAGTATGCCCTCCCTATCAATAAGATTTAATGAAAATGGATAAGGAGGATCAACCACTATGGTGGTTGATATAGTGTTGGAAGCTGTCTCAGTTGAGATTGGAGGGGGAGAGGTGAAAATTGATACTTAGGCCATGTGTCTAGCAGCTAGATTGATGAAGGTCACCTCATATGGAGAAGTAATTGTGGGGCCCTCTCCCATATGGAATGATCTGATAGGTACACCTGCTGGGTGGTATTGTTGGCAAGCTCAAGAGGTAGGGTTTCCAGGGTGGGATGTCGTGTAGGAAGGGATAAATAAGAGAGGCTAGAAAGCAGGTGTGGGTGGAAATATGATCCTGGATATGGTGGAGGGGAGGGTTGGTGAAATAGGGTGGGTTAGTGAATGAAACATGTAGATGGAAACAACTTAATAATTGGTTCTCAAGGTCATCCTGGAGAAATTGGAAAACGTCTATGGGAATGCGTGAATGGGGTGACGATGTAGTGGGGATAGTGGTGGAGGGGGTAAATGTAGGGGTAGGGGGAGTTGTGGCTGGTGGGATGGGTGTAGTAATTGGGATTGATGCTACGGTGGAGGTGGTGGTCTTGATAGTAGATGTGGGTGTAGGGTCCTAGGAAGGGGAGGCTGGGCTAGCTGTATACTCGACAAGTGCCTCATCAACATCTGCAACATATTACAACACCCATCGATAGATACATCAAATATTATTTATTATCCTCATATCAGAGATAAAATAGAGGATGATTCTATTTATCGGTCAAAGGGATATGTGATGTTGAACAATATAAAAGGCACAAGATTCCTAGACAGATGAGAAATTAAGGATCCTCCCATCAACACACCTCATTTGCACCTCTCTTGGGTCCAGTAGAACTCACCAAACTACATGTCTATGTTGACGGATGATCTACCCATGGCTGAGGAAAGAATATTGAACTTTATCTAGATAACGATTCTGTGAGCCTCACCTCGAGCTAGCCAGGAGTGAGCAAAATTCCAATGAATGATATAGAGGGAAACACCACAAAGATGAGTTCACATCATTATGTGATGATCATAATGTATTTACCGATCTATGGCTATCATCATCCAATGAAATATCTCATATTTGTTGTTATCCTTGAGTTTAAGGATTGGGAAGACTGTGGAGATGATGAAGTCAGTAGATTATTTTTCAATTCTAACACCTAAGTCACCAAGGTTGATATCCTATGGTGTACATCTATGTCTAAACCTAAATAAGTTGATGTCCATCTTGAAGGTGGCCAGGAACTCTATGAATATCTCACTTGAGTAATGGATGAGAGGTGTATCCATCAGATGTGGTAAAGAACCTAATGGTGAATCTAGATATGATCAAGCACAATGAGCTCTAGTGTCTTTTGGGTTCTCATTGGGTTCAACTAGAGGTTCACCAACCAAACCTAGTGCTCTTGTGCTGAGAAGTGTCAGAAATGATGGCGGTGTAGGTGGGTAGCACCATATGGACAACTACATGAAGACTAAAAGTCCTCAAAATCATAATAATACATAGAAAAGGATGTAGAATTGGGGTAGGAAAGATCATCGGGAGGTGGAGGAGGATCCATCCGCTACTTGGGAAGTGGGGGTGTCTCATAACACTCAGATACACAATTGGGAGGAGATGTGCATGTGCTTTTAGTGTGTCCTTGTTGGAATGTAAATTTATATGAGAAAGAGATGTAGTGGGTGTTGATGGATTTATAGGATGAGGATAGATTAGGGATTGGTGTCTTGAAACAAGGCATGAGATGTTTGGCTGATGAGAGGGGGTAGGAGAAGAGGTGCATGAGTGGGTGGGTCGCATGCATATAAGATAAATATATGGGGTGGTGTGAACATAGGGACCATAACCTTTTAATGTATCCCCAAAATTTACACATCTTGTATTGGATACACAATGTGAAATGATAATTTTTTATCCTTTCAGGTGTGTGGAAAATACGCATAGTGTAAAGGGTACATGATGTGTTTTTGGAATTTTGTGACCCTTTTTGTGCTAGGTCCTTTTGAAAAATTTTACAATTATGTTAAAATATTACTAAATACTAAACTAATATACTCTTCCTTCCATATATTTCTTCCCAGTTAGTGGTTTACTTATTTTTTATATCTAGAAATGTTTAAATGAATATGGCTTCAACAGTGATGAGAAACCCAATGTAGAAAGTTTATTAGAAACAGAGGGGTTGAAAGGTGGGATAACCTTCCTCATTAGATTTTACGTATATTTCACGTTTATATAAGCACTACATCCATTTTCAATAAGAGTTAGTTTCTCAATACTATTATTACTAGCTATATGGTCATATTTTTTATTAGTAAGAGAGATGACTTGACAATTTAATGAATCACCACTTTTATTACCAGTCTTCATTGAATTGAACATGACTTGTTCTTCACTAACACTAAATATAAATCTCTATATGTTACATCAATCAATTACTTCCCAATGAAAATAAATTTTCTTCCTAAAATAAGTGGAATATCTCCTTCTTCTTCCATGTCTAGGACAAAGATATTTTTAGAGAATTTGTTTTTCTAACTTTTACCAAGACATATTTGAGGAATTCATGAGAATTATTGACTGAGAGGTCAGCAATTTGGAGTTATGATAGTGTCTATTTAAATTATAATAGCCCCAAAATTTATAATTCACCCATATACATAGGATTTTATACTTATTCATAGTTCTCACAAGGCTATCTCAAAATTTTATTTCCCTATAGTGAAAGTAATTGATAAACATACAAGGTATCACATTTTTTGAGGCATCTTATAGTAGATAAACTATGGATCATTCTTCTTTTAGAGATATGTCTCATGAGTCCTCCATATTCTATTTAGTTTAGATGAATCCTTTAAATAATTTTACATAATAATGAATTTGATCAATTGTCTCTATAAATGGAATATTAATGTATAATTTTAGAAAAATATAAATTTTTTACACTATGCCTCTTTAGTATCTCGTTTCAATAATTTATGAAAGGGGAGAGGTTGATGTTTTGGTGGTTGTTCTACATAAACATTTTACTTTTTAGGCATTCCCTATAGAGAAAAAATGTTAGTTTGTTCAATATGATTATTTCAATCATGAACAACTTTATGTGACACTTTTAACTTCTTTTTTATCATATGTTCATGATTTATGAATGTGAAACATCTTTAAACTACTAAAAATTATAGATTTATCCTACTCCCTTGGATAATCTTGATTATTACTAGGAAAATCACTCATTATTCAATTAGATAAAGTCATAGAGATCAACCACACTTGATTCTCAAGGTTTCACAATACAACCATGTGATTTCACATTTTAGTCTCTTGGAATTTCATCCTTTATTAAACTTTCTTCATGAAGGTAGTGAGTAGTTTTTCATGATTTTATTGGAGAGGTTGGGATTGTTGTGGTGGTCTTAGCAGAGATTATTGATATTGATGCTACTGAGTTGGTGGAAACTACTGAGTTCTAAAAAATGGGTTTTTGAATTTTTTCTTTTGTTGAGGAGCTATACCTTGATGTGGGTACCCTAGTCATCCTAGATTAATTTGTGGAATCTATCCACTCCATTAGTGATAATAATCTTTATTTTTTGCTGTAGTTACTGATTCGATCTCTGCTAAAATTATTAGTGTTGATATTTCTGGGGCTTTTGGCACTTCTAATTTTGTTGATTGTAACTGACATAATTACAATAATTGAAATGGGGTTCCTTTATACCTTCCTTGTAGTTTTGGTATAGTTTTGGGCCTTTGAACATCTCACAAAATTAAATCTCCATCACATGAGTAGGAGGGGTGATGTAGGTAGTTGGAATGACTCAAACTTATTGGTAAAGGCATCAAAATGGGCGGTTAGGCAGGTAGTCTCCTCTACCTAATAGAACTCACACCAAGGCTGTCCTCAATCAACATGAAATTTACTGGAATTGTTGGAAACATCATCAAGAATAGATCTTCTAAATTCATGTGTCTTTAGCATGAGACCACTATTAGTGGTAGCATATATAATAGTACAGGAGGGATGAATTAGTCCTTGATATATATATTTTTTCAATTGAATCCACACATCTATTCCATGATTTGTGAACTTAATGGTTAGATCCTTGAATGTAACGCATGATTCACCATATGATTATCCATCTTCCTAGTTAAAGTGTTAAATTTCATTTCTTAACTTCCATGTTTAGACGGGTTGGAGATATTTATCTAGTAATTTCTTGTCTAGATCTTCCCAAGTCATGATGGACTTGGGTGCGTGACATTTTATCTAATCATTGGCACTATTGAGCAGGAGAATGATAAAAATATTAGTTTAAGGGAATCTGATTATACACCTTAGTTGAAAAATGTTATCAAAAAACACTATAGAATTTGAAATGTGATCATGGGGGTCTTTTATTTGAATCCCAAAAAATTTCCCCATGTCTTGGATCATATTAATTATCATAGTTTTTGATTTCAAATGCATGTTCTTGAGTAGGCTGGATCATTATGTTTGTCTCAACACTAATAATGGAAGGAAAGTTATAGTCCATTATGGTGAAGTCTTTCAACCCTAGTCACTCACCCTAATTATCAAGTGGTGTATATTGGGGGTTATGATAGTGTGGCAGTGTAAGATCATAATGCTCAACCATTGTGAAACAACGACATACAATAATTGTTCTATCAATACTGGTTTTGAATATAAGTAGATCTTTTTCCTGGAGACTCCTTAAACGAGTTAAGAGACCCTAGTGCATGAAATAAAATAAAAATAACCAGATGGAGGTTCTAGTCTATAAGCATAAAATTTTAAAAAAAATAGAAAAATGGAAATAAAATAAGAAAAGGTAGAATGGGTGATGTAATATGAATTTCATTCTAGATATTTCTATTCCTAAGTTACAGTTTCCCCAAAAATATTGCCAACATTTGATATACGCATTAGGTATCATTGATTCCACCACGATTTGATCAGATTAAATATTTATGTTCTCAAACATCACATACTACTTGGGCATAGTAATTTGGGAGTGTGGGGTTGATCCTATAGATACAAAATGTTAGAGAAGAAAAACCAATGGTCATAACCTTTTGTGGGATTCCTCAAATTTACATTCTTAGTTTTGTTTTTACTAAAACTATGTATCTTGAGTATTAAAATAGATTAATGTAAGGGTTTGTGGTCAATTTTAGGGTTAAGGAATATGGTAATCCTCAATATAATAAAGAAAAAACTTAAGGTGTTTGGTGAAAAGTTGTAACACCCGAGACTTTTATGTTATATAAATCATCAAAGGAATCTTTTTATACACAACCCTTTCTTGGCTTGCTTTACATGAAATCGCGACCTTCCTCGATAGCTTGCGTCGTATGGAATACCGAGTTTCACTAAAAAACGATATGCTATTAAAATATTATTAAAACTAGCCGTTATGAATAGTAATAGACACTTTTTGAAATTTTATAAATTTTATTTTTCAAAATGGACTTCATTTTTGGATTCAAAATATTGAAATTATCCTAGGGTGAAATTTTGGTATTTTTCTGAAAACTTTCAATTTTTGATGAATAGTGAAACCACTATGTGGAAGTTAAAAAAACTGAATTTTTCATAAAGCTTAATTTTACCGCTTCTATGAGTGAATTTCAAAAATCTGAGAGACATGGTTGATGTCAGTATGTAAAATGTGGTTCAATGAGATGAAAATATTTTTTTGGTGAATAGTAACTTTTTACTTTTTTTTACCACGGTTAAAAGTAAATAGGGTAATTAAGGGTAAAGATGATATTATTATTAACCTAACACATGTCCTAATTCTATTGGATAAGTTTAATTCGACCAAAAACAAACTTAGGAATAAAATATGACCATTTAGGCCCACTTGGATTAGATTAGGGCATTTATTATTAATTTATTTAAAGAATGGTTAAAATAGTTAAAATCAAAGTTTAATAAGTCAATAATTTTTAATATGGGGTTATACATAAGATAAATTCTACTATAAATATTCCGTAGAAAGCTAAAAATACTTCCTACATAATATTATTTTATTTATAATTTTTAGACATTAAATAAATTAATTAAGTTATGACACAACGATGATGCAGTAATTATCTTTTTAATGAAATATTGACATAATTGATGTTATAAATACCAAAATAAATGTAATTTGAGACTTTTTATGAATTACACTAATTTTCAAGGTTACTATGACATGTTATTAGGGATTTAATTAACTTGTTTCGAACTAATAATTCTGTTATGATTTTCACAAAAATCAATTACTAAATAGTGTCAAATTTTACATAAAATAGTTTTTAAAACAAATATTATATTAGTAATTGTTATTGTATTCCTAAAAATCTATGGTTCGGACAAATGACTTAGATAAGGTTATATATATTAATAATAAGCAACTTGGGGTTCGTTTGGCTGCTTATAGTAAGTTTATTAACCTTATAGTATCAGAAAACAAGAAGACACGGTAAAAGTAAACTTATTTAACTTAATGTTAAATCTAAATGATAAGTTTAAAATAGGAACCTAAACTTGTATAAATTCTATTGGATGAGAGTATTTCGATCCATCACCACCTTAGCTTCCAAATATATCAATTTGGAGCTATTTAAAACCGAACTTGACTTTATAATAAAATAATACTTTTAGTTTTCTCAAAGGTGCCCCTCTCCTCCCTTATAAAAGGGTACCTCCTCCCCCTCTTCCTCACACCACTTTGAGCCTTCAAGCTCGGCCAAAACCTGAAAATTACTCCTCTCCACTTCCCTAGAGACATCGTAGAGGTCCTGGTCTTCTTCAAAGACCAATTTTAGTTCCCTAAAAGAAGGTCTCAAAGAAGCACTTCAAAGAAGAGTTAATGTCTGTTACCGATTCTTTCATCTTTATTTCTTCTTCCACTTCTTCTTATTTAGTTTTTTCATTATGTAGTAATAACATCAGTATCAATAATATACTGATATGTTATTATAAGTATTAAACAACCCTATTTCACCATCTATCCATCCTACGGAAGAAGAAATCACCGCGCATGCGTACGTACGGAATACCGTCTCCACGCCGCGATGTAATCTATTTTCCACCACCACCTTACTTGGATGGGTATAATGGTGTAAATAATGACTATATATGACTATTATAAAGTTATAATGATTCTGAAATAGTATACATACACTCCAATACAATTGCACGATCATAGGGACGATATCATCACTCGTGCGTACGTACGGAATACCGTCTCCATGATGTGATGCGACTCGTTCTACCTGATCTTCATTTCATAATGATTATATAAATGAATTGAATGAATTAATATGATATATATTACACGAATACCATTCTGGAAATGAGGTATCTATAACCTAAAGAGAAGAATAAGAATTTATTCAACAAAACACACATAAGAACAAAAAGTTATAAACACCCTAATAACAAGTAGCAATGAAATATTACTACTAAGAAGCTAAGAATATGACCATATATGATATCATAAAAATAATTATGATTCTGTAATAAGTCAATAACATTATTTCAATCATTATATAGGAGGTTCGGGCACGTACAAAGCATATCGGACCTAAGGTAAGGGAAATATCACAATCTCATTTTTATCCGAGATTGCTTATACATTAGTATTTACTGGGGTGTATTTTATCATCCACATCCATGTTTCCTCAATATGTAATGTTATTTCCATCCACCTAAAATTTTTTAAATCCATTTTTACCCTTTGGTGAGTTTATAGTAAAAGATATGAAAGAAATCTTTTGTCATTTTTCGTACGAGGTACTTTTTGACTTTTCCGAAAAAATTACGAGAAGAATGTTTTTTTAACTTATGGCATGAATGGATTTTTAAAACATTATTTCCAAGAATCTTCCTTTACAAGTTTTCAAGTTTATTTTTAATCAACTTCTTTTAGTTTAAAATTGTATGACATGTTAAGAAAGGAAAATTTTTTTGAAGTAGAAAGGATATTTTCCTCAAGAATGGAGTTCAAGTGTTTTATCAAAATTATTTTCCATATAAGATAATATAGGGTTATATTTATATCCCTATTATTAAATTGATATGATTATGTTGTGATGGATATATTTTTATGAATTCCTTTATCTTATATGAATTGTTTTATGATGTCATGATGTTTAAGATTCCCATTTTTATTACATGGGTTATGCTATGATGTGCGGTTTATGATTTTGTGGAACACATAAGAATGGTATCATTATGAGATGGGTGGGACCTATATCTCCCTCCAATGCATTGGGTAATGATTTTATATCTCATGAGATAGACATGGCTGGAACGGTAGGTTATACCAGTTCTGTGAAACAGGACTGAAACGAGGAGTGAACTCGGTTCAGAAATGGACTTTGTCCACTACGATAGTCTTGTCAATGAGTCTTGACTAATAAGAAATGATTCTCTATGATTATGTGTGTATTCCACAAAGTTTCATGTTTTAAGTTATGATTATTGGGATTACATTTCACTACTATGATTTATCCCATGATATGAAATTATGATCTCTTTTTCAGGTTACGATTTCCAAAAGTTATGTGCTTATGTATATGATGTGATTGATATTTCTTTTGTTTACCCTTACTGAGAATTTGTGCTCACCATTTTGTATGTTTTATTTCCCCAGGTCAGGAAGAAGTTTATTAAGTAGAATATGCCAAAAAGGGACTCTAGATATGATGAAATAAATGGGAGGCAAAGTAGATGCAATATGAACCAGTTGTTTATGTTTCCCAATTTCTAAAGACACTATACCTATATGGTCCTTTCGTGGTTTTGTTATATGTTGTAATAACTATGCTTCAATTTTGAAGTATTAACAATGTATGTAAAGTATGGGTCATTATAGTTGGTATCAGAGGAAAGGTATAGTCAACCTTTGGAAACTAGGATGTGAAAGACTTTGTAAGAACCCTAAGGATAAGTCTAAGCATAGTATTTTAGAAATGGCCATGAATAACCTAGGATAAGACCTTAAGTGCGAAATCTTATTCTTGATTATGTGGTTTTCCTATTATAATTAGTGTTCCTCACACTATTCTTCTTGGTTTTAGTCAGTGGATGGAACCCGAAGGAATCGTGTTAATGCGGAATGCGACGGGAAATGCAATGATTGTCTCCCTGAGCAACCAAATGTTATGGGAGCTGGAATTCAAAATCTTGTAGCCATGCTCACACAACTTTCTCAATCTATGAATCATGCAAGACTTCCAAACGAGCAATAGAAGGAGCAACACTCTGTTGAATCCTTCATGAGGCATCGTCCACCTACTTTCAGCGGGTCTACTGATCCATTAGTTGCTGAACAATGGATTAGTACTACTGAAAAGATATTTTCAGTTCTTCAATGTTCTGAGCATGATAAATTCATCCTAGCATTATATCGTTTGGAAGGGGATGCTGATCAATGGTGGAATCTTATTAAGAATACAAGGCAAAGGGATGAAATTGAGTTTATGGAATGAGATGAGTTCAAGAACTTATTTTTCAATAAGTACTTACCTCGTATTCTTCGAACAAAGATAGAGAAACCATTTCTTGAACTGAAGAAAAAGGATGATGAATCTGTTGGTACCTATGAAGCAAATTTTACAAGACATGCAAGGTACGCTTCTGGTAATATTATCCAACCTGAGAGTAAGATCGATCGATTCTTTAGTGGCTTAAAACCAAGTCTTCTAAGGGAATTATCCATAAGGTACTTAAATAGCTACGAGGAAAGTGTTCGATGTGCTCTCAAAGTTGAGATGGAGATTGGAGTAACCCATTAGTCATATGGGTTTGATAAGAAGAGGAAAATGGAATTCAATGGAAAATCTAAAGAGCACACTGAAAAGAAGATGAGATTTCCCTTATGCTCAAAGTGTGGAAAAGAAACATGGAGGGAGTTGTCTTAAAGGGACAAGTAAATGTTTCAAATGTGTAAAGGAAGGTCATCGGGCATTTGAATGCCGCGATGATGGGAAGAAGATGTATAATGATGCAAAAAAGGAAGGGATACACAGAATGAACCTACTACACTTCAATGTTTCAAGTGCAAAGAGATGGGTCATTATGCCAATAAATGCCCTAATCCAAGGGTTGATGATGATGGTCGACGTCAACAAACTCTTAAGGCTAAAGACAAAGGAAAGTCACATGCAATTTCTATCAGCGATGTGGAGTACGATAACGATGTGGTGAAAGGTACACTTGCCATCCACTCTAAAGTAGAAAATGTTTTATTTGATTCTATATCCACCCACTCTTTTATTTCTGAAGAATTTTCTAAGGGTATCACCGTATTACCTCAACAATTATATGTTGAGTTAGCTGTGACAACACCTAATGGCACAACAGTCGCATCAAAAGTTTATAATTCTTCTCCGATCGAAGTTTGTGGGGGAGTTCTTCCTGCAAATCTTGTGATCCTTCCTATAGTGGAATTTGATGTGATTCTTGGCATGGATTGGCTTTCTTTATATGGAGCTCATATCAATTGCCAAAGAAGGGAAGTCACATTTCATATTCCAGATCAATCTATGATCGTCTATCAATGCAAGGATGAACATAACCTTCCATTGGAAATTCCATCTACCTTATGGGTCTTGATTCCACTAAATGAAGGTTATTTATCTAAAATGGTTGGTGAGAAACTCACGAATAAGAATATTCCCATTGTATGAGAGTTTGATGATGTCTTTCTGGAGGAATTACTGGGTCTTTCACCAAATTGTGAAGTTGAGTTTTCAATAGAACTCGTACCGGGTGCTTTGCCTATTTCAAAGACACCTTATAGAATGGCCCCAATTGAGTTGAAGGAATTGAAGAAGCAACTCCAAGAGAATCTTGATAAGGGATTCATACGCACTAGTGCGTCACCTTGGGGAGCACCTGTTCTATTCGTTAAGAAGAAAGATGGATCAATGAGACTCTGCATTGATTATCGAGAACTTAACAAGATCACTATCAAGAAAAAATATACTCTCCCACGCATTGATGACTTATTTGACCAACTACGCGGAGCTCAATACTTTTCCAAGATTGATCTTCGTTCTGGGTATCATCAATTAAGGGTCAAAAGGGAGGATATACCAAAGACGGATTTCCGTACAAGGTATGGACACTATGAATTTATAGTGATGCCATTTAGTCTTACTAATGCCCCTACTATCTTCATGGATCTGATGAATAGAGTCTTTAGAGACTATCTTGATCAATTTGTGGTAGTCTTTATAGATGATATTCTTGTCTATTCAAAGAGCAATGAAGAACATGAACATCACTTGAGAATTATATTGAAGACCCCGAGAAAGGAGAAGCTTCATGCCAGTTTTATCAAGTGTGAATTTTGGCTTCAAAAAGTTGCATTTTTTGGTCACATAATCTCAAAAGAGGGGATATCTGTGGATCCAGCAAAAATAGAGGTTATCGAAAGATGGTCGAGACCAACAACAGTAACTGAGATCCGAAGTTTTCTTGGTTTGGCTGGATATTATCGACGTTTTGTGAAATATTTTTCATGATTATCTAATCCACTCACCAAGTTGACTCAGGAATGAGTTAAGTTTGTCTGGACGGAGGAATGTGAAGAGAATTTCAAGGAGTTTAAAAGGCGGTTATCCAGTGCACCTGTGCTCACACTGCCTTGTAGTGGAGAAAGGTTTGTGATCTATAGTGATGAATCCAAGAAGGGATTGGGGTGTGTTCTTATTTAAAATGATATGGTGATAGCTTATGCCTCACGACAGTTGAAAATCCATGACCAAAATTACCCAACACATGATTTGGAGTTAGCGGCGGTAATCTTTTCATTATAGATTTGGAGGCATTATCTTTATGGTGAAAGGTGTGATATTTATACTGATCATAAAAGTTTAAAGTATATTTTCACACAAAAGGAGCTGAATATGCATCAAAGAAGATGGTTGGAGATGATTAAGGATTACGACTGCTCAGTCCATTACCACCTTGGGAAAGCAAACAAGGTGGCAGATGCATTAATTCGACAAGACCATGCCAGTTTATCCATGATGGGGATCACAAAAGATCCAATATTTATGGATTTACAAAGGATGGATCTTGGAATTATAATGCAAGGGGAAAAATCTTATCTTTCTCAAATGAATGTTCAACCATCTATACATGTGAAGATTAAAGAGGCACAGAAAGAAGATGTCGAGTTAAAAAGAAGTTGAGAAATGTTCCTGAATTCATCCTTGATTGTGATGGGATAATAAAGTTCAGGAATCGGGTTTTTGTTCCTCCCATCCCCGAATTAAAGAATGAGCTGCTGGATGAGGCTCATAGTTCTTCATTCTCTATTCATCATGGAAGCACGAATATGTATAGGGACCTGAAAGAGTAATTCTGGTGGGATGGCATGAAAAGAGATGTTGCTGAATATGTCTCTCGATGCTTGGTTTTTCATCAAGTTAAAGCTGAGAGACAGAAGTATAAGGGGATGTTACAACCATTACCCATACCCGAATGGAAATGGGAAAACATCACTATGGACTTTGTCACAGGACTTACTAAAACATCCAAAGGCAATAATGCTATCTGGGTCATAGTTGATCGTCTTACCAAGTCTGCACATTTCATTTCTATTAGAGAGGATTTATCTCTGGATCAGCTTTCCAGGATATATGTAAAGGAAGTGGTAAGATTGCATGGAGTACCATTTTCTATTATATCTGATCGGGATCTGAGATTTACCTCTATGTTCTGGTGAAGTCTTCATTATACTCTGGATACAGAGATGAGTTTCAGCACTGCTTATCATCCTCAGAAAGATGGTCAGTATGGGAGAACAATTCAAACTCTAGAAGATATGTTGAGAGTTTGCTCTATGGATTTCAAAGGTGGTTGGGATAAACACCTACCTTTGGTGGAATTTTCTTATAATAATAGCTTTCACCCCAGTATTCAGATGGCTCCTTATGAAGCTCTCTATGGAAAGAAATGCAGGACTCCAACTTACTGGGATGAAGTTGGGGAAAGAAATCTATTAGGATCTGATCTCGTTGATGAAATGGCAGAAAAGGTCAGATCTATTCAACAACACATAAGAGCAGCTCAGAGTCAATAGAAAAGTTATGCCAACAACTGAAGAAAAGACCTAGAGTTCGAAATGGGTGATAAAGTTTTGTTACGAATATCTCCCTGGAAGAGAGTCGTGAGATTTGTAAAGAAGGGGAAGTTGATCCCTAGATATATCGGTCCTTTCGAAATACTAGATCATGTTGGGTAGGTATATTACCGATTGACGCTTCCACCGAATCTCTCTCAAGTTCACGATGTGTTCCATGTATCTCTCCTGAGAAAGTACATACCTGATCCTTCACATGTACTTAGCTCAGAAGTTGTACCACTGGAGTAAGATCTTTCTTATGAAGAACAACCAATAGAGATTTTGGATCGTAGTGAAAAAGTCCTATGAAACAAGACCACTCGATTGGTGAAAGTTTTATGGAGGAACCACCAATTAGAAGAAGCTAAATGGGAGCTTGAGGATATGATGAGGGAGAGGTATCCTCATCTGTTTGTTACAAAGTGACGAATTTGGAGGGCGAAATTCATTTTAATGGGGGTAGAATGTAACACCCGAGACTTTTATGTTATATAAATCATCAAAGGAATCTTTTTCTACACAACACTTTCTTGGCTTTCTTTACACAAAATCGCAACCTTCCTCGATAGCTTGCGTCATATGCAATACCGAGTTTCACTAAACAACGATATGCTATTAAAATATTATTAAAACTAGCCATTATGAATAGTAATAGACACTTTTTGAATTTTTATAAATTTTATTTTTCAAAATGGACTTCATTTTTGGATTCGGAATATCGAAATTAGCCTAGGGTGAAATTTTGGTATTTTTCTGAAAACTTTCAATTTTTGATGAATAGTGAAACCACTAAGTGGAAGTTAAAAAACTGAATTTTTCATAAAGCTTAATTTTACCGCTTCTGTGAGTGGAATTTCAAAAATCCGAGAGACATGGTTGATGTTAGTAAGTAAAATGTGGTTCAATGAGATGAAAATATTTTTTTGGTGAATAGTGACTTTTTACTTATTTTTACCACGGTTAAAAGTAAATAGGGTAATTAAGGGTAAAGATGATATTATTATTACCCTAACACTTGTCCTAATTATATTGCATAAGTGTAATTCGACAAAAAACAAACTTAGGAATAAAATATGACCATTTAGGCCCACTTGGATTAGATTAGGACATTTATTATTAATTTATTTAAAGAAGGGTTAAAATAGTTAAAATAAAAGTTTAATAAGTACATAATTTTTAATATGGGGTTATACATAAGATAAATTCTACTATAAATATTCATTAGAAAGCTAGAAATATTTCCTACATAATGGTATTTTATTTATAATTTTTAGACATTAAATAAATAAATTAATTTATGACACAACGATGATGCAGTAATTATCTTTTTAATGGAATATTGACATAATTGATGTTATAAATACCAAAATAAATGTAATTTGAGACTTTTTTTGAATTAAACTAATTTTCTAGGTTAATATGACATGTTAGTATTGATTTAATTAACTTTTTTTGAACTAATAATTCTGTTATGATTTTCAGAAAAATCAATTACTAAATAGAGTCAAAATTGACATAAAATAGTTTTTAAAACAAATATTATATTAGTAATTGTTATTTTATTCCTAAAAATATAAGGTTCGGCCAAATGACTTAGATAAGGTTATATATATTAATAATAAACAACGTGGGGTTCGTTTGTCTACTTATATTATGTTTATTAACCTTATAGTATAAGAACACAAGAAGACACGGTAAAAGTAATCTTATTTAAGTTAATGTTAAATCTAAATGATAAGGTTAAAATAGGAACCTAAACTTGTCTAAATTCTATTGTATGAGCGTATTTCGACCCATACCCACCTTAACTTCGAAATATATCAATTTGGAGCTATTTAAAACCGAACTTGACTTTATAATAAAATAATATTTTTAGTTTTCCCAAAGGTGCCCCTCTCCTCCCTTATAAAAGGGCACCTCCTCCCCCTCTTCCTGACACCACTTTGAGCCTTCAAGCTCGGCCAAACCCTGCCAATTCCTCCTCTCCACTTCCCTAGATACATCCTATAGGTCCTGGTCTTTTTCAAAGACCAATTTTAGTGCCCTAAAAGAAGGTCTCAAAGAAGCACTTCAAAGAAGAGGTAATGTCCGTTACCGATTCTTTCATCTTTATTTCTTCTTCAACTTCTTCTTATTTAGTTGTTTAATTATGAAGTAATAACATCAGTATCACTCATATACTGATATGTTATTATAATTATGAAACAACCCTATTTCACCATCTATCCATCCTATGGAAAAAGAAATCACCGCGCATGCGTACGTACGGAATACCGTCTCCACGCCGCGGTGTAATCTATTTTCCACCACCACCTTACTTGGATGGGTATAATGGTGTAAATAATGACTATATATGACTATTATAAAGTGATACTAATTCTAAAATAGTATACATACACTCCAATACAATTCCATGATCATAGGAACGATATCATCACTCGTGCGTACGTACGGAATACCGTCTCCACGATGTGATGCAAATCGTTCTACATGATCTTCATTTCATAATGATTATATAAATGAATTGACTGAATGAATATGATATATATCACACTAATACCATTATTGAAATGAGGTATATATAACCTAAAGGTAAGAATAAGAATTTATTCGACAAAACACGCCTAAGAACAAAAAGTTATAAACACCCGAATAACAAGTAGCAATGAAATATTACTACTAAGAAGCTATGAATATGACCATATATGATATCATAAAAATAATTATGATTCATTAATAAGTCAATAACATTATTTAAATCATTATACAGGAGGTTCGGACACGTAAAAAGCATATCGGACATAAGGTAACGGAAATATCACAATCTCATTTTTATCCGATATTGTTTATACTTTAGTATTTACTGGGGTGTATTTTATGATCCACATACATGTTTCCTCAACATTTAATATTATTTCCATCCACCTAAAATTGTTTAAATCCATTTTTACCCTTTCGTGAGTTTATAGTAAAAGATATTAAATGAATCTTTTGTCGTTTTTCATACGAGGTACTTTTTGACTTTTCCGACAAAATTACGAGAAGAATGTTATTTTAACTTATACGAAATGAATAAATTTTTAAAACATTATTTCCAAGAAGCTTATTTTATAAGTTTTCAGGTTTATTTTTAATCAACTTCTGTTAGTTTAAAATTGTATGACATGTTAAGAAAGGAAAATGTTTTTGAAGTAGAAAGGATATTTTCCTCAAGAATGGAGTTCAAGTGTTTTATCAAAATTATTTTCCATCTAAGATAATATAGGGTTCTGTTTATATCCCTATTATTAAATTGATATTATTATGTTGTGATGGATATATTTTTATGAATTCCTTTATCTTATATGAACTGTTTTATGATGTCATGATGTTTAAGATTCCCATTTTTATTACATGGGTTATGCTATGATGTATGGTTTATGATTTTGTGGCACACATAATAATGGTATCATTATGAGATGGGTGGGACCTATATCTCCCTCAAATGCATTGGGTAAAGATTTTATATCTCATGAGATAGACATGGCTAGAACGGTAGGTTATACCGGTTCAGTGAAACAGGACTGAAACGAGGAGTGAACACGGTTCAGAAATGGACTTTGTCCACTATGATAGTCTTGGTAATGAGTCTTGACTAATAAGAAATGATTCTCTATGATTATGTGTGTATGCCACAAAGTTTCATGTTTTAAGTTATGATTATTGAGATTACATTTCACTACTATGATTTATCCCATGATATGAAATTATGATCTCTTTTGCTGGTTACAATTTCCAAAAGTTATGTGCTTATGTATATGATGTGATTGATCTTTCTTTTGTTTACCCTTACTGAGCATTTGAGCTCACCCTTTTGTATGTTTTATTTCCCCAGGCCAGGAAGAAGGTTATTAAGTAGAATATTCCAAAAAGAGACTCTATATATGATGAAATAAATGGGAGGAAAAGTAGATGCTTTATGAACCAGTTGTTTATGTTTCCCAGTTTCTAAAGACACTATACCTATACGGTCCTTTCATGGTTTTGTTATATGTTGTAATAAGTATGCTTCAATTTTGAAGTATTAACAATGTATGTAATGTATGGGTCGTTATAAAAGTGGTGAAAAAACGCCAATTGATCTTGGTCCAACAAATTGGATCAACATAAGATGGAAAAGGCTCCTTGGTTTAGAATAATTGACAACCTAAGAATAAAAATATTGGCCTATATAGAAATAATTACTGGCTATTGGCCCTACCTTGATCTTCTCTAACTAGTTCATGGTCTTCCAACTCTATTCTCTAATGTTTAGGGATAATGAAATAGAATGTGATTGAAAATTATTTTAAACCTTGTTACTATCCATAGGGTTACCCAGTTTCTATTTTAGATATTCATTATGTTCAACCACCCCTAGTATCGACCCATAATCCCAACTGTATTAGCCATGCATTAAGGGGTTGAGAAAAATGGATTATAAATCATGGGTAGCATAAGCATTAAATGGATACAAATTAAGAAACACATGATTTAATACAAGAAATAATCATGAAAAACAATTAAAATCAATGTCAATAAAATCAAACACTTACTCAAAATGAAGATACAACTAAGGAACAATAAGCCTTGAAGAAGAAAAATGAACAGCATCAAAAGAAATCATTGATATAGAAATATAATAACAAATAATGAAGAATGGATGAAGTATAGATGTAAAATGGGAAAAAATGAAAAGGATTTATCATAAAAGACAAATGAATGAGTTAAAACTAATTTGGAAGGAAAATCAGAAGAAAAAGAGGAAGAAAATGGAGAAATAATAAGTCTCCACAATATCCTATGCTAAATAGGTGCTAGAAAATAAATAGTCTTGAAAAGTACATAACATATAAATCCTTCATGTAGTGTATTGACTTTAACAAATTTTTTATCGAATTTTACATGAAATGTATGAATGTTGTACATGACAACGATCTTGTACCAGAGTGGTAGAGGCTCATGCTTGGCATCAATGAT
This sequence comes from Viscum album, assembly GCA_963277665.1. Taxonomy (NCBI): domain Eukaryota; kingdom Viridiplantae; phylum Streptophyta; class Magnoliopsida; order Santalales; family Viscaceae; genus Viscum; species Viscum album. The sequence goes on along the minus strand of OY728163.1, from coordinate 459,155,728 downwards.
ACCTAAGATAAAATCCAATTTGGGGTGAATTTATGGGTTAATATAGTAGTATTATATCATGTACTATTTGGTATAGTAGATGTTGACACAATTCATCCAATTAGGTCATTTGAGCCACTAGTTTGGGCCTATGGGTCTCAGGGCCCTCTGGCCACCAAAGGCCTTCGGGTCGTAAGGCCCTTTGGGCCACCAATGGACTTCGAGCCACATGGATTTCAGGCCATAAAAAGGATCAAGAAGAAACATAGGAAGATCACACAAGAGTATGCCGAGATGTGGATTTAGAGAAAAAAATAGAAACCACCAGAGCAAAGCTAACCAGTTTGGAAGAATGAGAGGGTATGGAAACTGTCATCTGGACCATGCACCATGCAGCTCTGCAGGGTTCTATGCTATCAAATCAGTCATGTGAGGTGGAGAACTGGGTTCCTTCAATATGTAGATTCTAGATAGGGGATGTTTCAAGTGTGTTAGGTCTTATGCCTTTAAGGTCATGTATTGGGTCATTATTGGGCCATGTGCCTTGCGCATATGGGTCATTTACGGGTCCCCCATCAACCATTAAAATGGGGATTATCCAAAATAACTGAAAATAAGGACATTAGGCCATTCAAGGTAATAATTATATACTTCGTGTACTTCAGATCCAAAATATCCTTTCGAAAATCATATTATATCTTTGACTGCATTGGATATCGAACATCACACGTCATGTAAATTCGGTAATCCATGTATTTGATTCACTTTTAAATGGATTCTAATTTTCAAATCAGGACAACTTATAATGCATGTACCGGTCATGTACCTTGTTCATGTCATATAAAGTATTCACGGGTTGTCATGTGGCTCTGTAGTCATACGGTGAATGATGATTAAAAATCATATATGTTATAAGTCACGTGTAAAGCATATTTTTCCAACAATTAAAAAATATCTTCTTTTAAGTCCAAAATTCCAAATTCCAATGAAACAAATAAAAAGTTAGTGCATTATCCAATAAAACATGAATAGAACTTAAGTAAATGAATCTAAAATTTGTATAAAAATTTAGCTTATCAAATATATTTTATCACATCACATTAAAAAAACTAAAACCACATCTTTCTACGAGTCATACTCTTTTACATAGCCTTTCATCTCCCATGATCATGAAAAACGTAGAATCATATGTCCAATATCGCATATCATGGAACAATGTTTATTGGTCTAAAAAATGACATTCAACCATGTCATATCAAACTATTTGATATGGTCTCCCATTCAAAATGATAAGCATTTTATATTTTAAATCAACATAAAATCAAACTTCTTCAAACAGTATAATAGATATGATAACACTGATGATTTTTATATGAACATCTCATAACCAATGTTACCAGAAAAATTATTTTGGGTGTCTAATATATCATCATCAAATCAACATGACTTGATAAACATGAAATATAAACAATGATCCCTCAATAATTGTGTATTCATCTCTTATAATCATAGAGGATTATTTTTTATAGCGATTACCTATTGAAAAATAATAAACTATTGATTCCATAGGGATGTAAAATGACTATTGGAGTCCCCATATTATATGATATGACTTGATAAACTCCAAGAGTTTTTCTATAACCTTAATCATTAAAGACAAAGAGATAATTGAGAATTAAGAGGGTTTTGAAAATTGGAATGATAATTACACACCCACCACTATGAGGAGAACATCATTATATAGAAATTAACCAATTAATAATGGAAGGAGATTATTAAATACTAAAACATGGTAGTTCGTGTGATTTAATAATAACACATCACCATTGGTGTTATGTTTTTTATAATATTTTCCAATGGTTATAATATATTTACAAAGACATAAATAAATCATACATGTTCTTCGTGGATGAGGTTATCGTTTTGAAGACATGTATGTGACTGATGCATCTGATAATCCATATATTGGGTTATATCATTCAAAATGATATTGGTATCATATTCTCTATGACATGCATTAATCATAAAATGTGATTTATTTTTTAGATCAAAACCAAAAATATAACCATTTAATTGTTTAAATCAATGATAAATCCTCTACTGTGGATAAAAAATCTTAAGCGACACCGTGTTTCTCAACCAATAAATCATGTAATTCCCTAATACACCTTAAAAAATATTCAAAATAATATTGGAGCTCCCAGATAAGATTCATTGGTTTGGATAAGATCCATTTCTAATAGATCCTAAGCTGTAAAAAATAACACTTATAGATTCAAGAGAGATATCGTCTGAGAATAAATTGAAATAAAAAAACGTATGGTTAAAATACTCTCCTAAAAAATATTTCATGTTGTGGAGTTGTTTGATAACCTATTTAGGGGAAAAATCTTATAGCTCCCCACACAAAACTCCAAAAAACTATACCTCTTATAAATAAAAATAACTCAAAACCAATAATTCTTGTTGTGATATAATAGGTACCAAATTACTATAATCTATTAAATGGTATGTCTCACGAATAAATTTCACACCCTCACAAACTACATTATAAAAAACCATTGACCCTCTATTATAAGAAATTAGTGCCTACAGAGAGTACAACCAATCCAAGGAAATGAATAAATCTTTTGGTTGAATTTGTAAAATGAATACCTCAACTTTAAACCAATATATCTTTTTATCAACCTGTATCCTTGACACACCATTGTCAATCTAAACTAACCACCGAATAAGGTAGATATAACCATAGGTCTTGGAATAAGGTCATTTTTAGGACCCTATGTTCTATCAAATGAATCCAAATTAAATGTGTTTTAAATAATATTATGAATAAATTTATAATCCATTATAGAATATAAATAAATTTTACCTCAGTATATATCCATTCTCCCTATCAAATCATCCTATACTACATAGAGTTAAACAAAATTATCTCTAATATCTCATTATCATGTTATCCTTCCTCCTCCTCACCCGTGATTACTCCTTAGTCTCAAAGTATAAGGAATATTCATGGGATAAACTCTACAATAATTATAATGAATTAGAGGTATATATGGTGATATAAAACATTGTTAAAAAACCATTTAGAGTGCATATTATGAATAAAGAGTTGGCCCATTCCCCATTACACTATTCTATATCCCATAAAATCCTATCTAATAATATAGTTGCATAAACTGTTAGTCTCCTCAACAGTAAATAAATTACAAGGAATGTATATACCCACACCTATGGGAGGATAAATACTTTCCCTTGATAGTCTTGTGTAAGGATTTATATGTTGTTTACTTAAAAAACATATGATTGATGGGTTCCTAGTTCCCATTTCTTTACCCACCACATTAGATCATGAACCATCATGTACCACAATACATATTGATGTCAAAATCATCTCAATGAACATTAAATTTGTACAAACCATGATATATGTATCAATAGTAGAGGACTAACCTGCTACCAAATCTAAGGAAGCAATACCCTATAAATGTGGATATCTCTATACTCTTATCCAGAATATAAGTTATGGAAATATTTTTAAAGGAACATGAAATTTAATCCATTGTCATGGAAACTAGAGATCCTATAAATTGTATAAAATAACTATTACTAAAAAATATCACCAAATTAGAGAAATTAAGAACACTTATAGAAATTAATCTCAAAAAAATCAACTTTAATGTCAAAATGTCACAATCTCTTAAGCATATGGTATACCACTATTGTGTTTCCCACATAATAAAGTTACTACAAGTGGTATCCACCATACTATATATCTTAAATGAAATGAAAAGTTATCTCTATATATCCCATCAACAATTTTATTTCATTATTAGGTATAAATGATTTATAATTCTGTATATCCTTGCATTGAAACTCATTTATGGTTACAGTTCATTCCACATCCAATAATGTATTCTCTCTTCTACAATTATTGAAATGTTCCACTTACACACTCTATCCCTCTACATCATAATTTCAATGTACATTCTATATAACTACAAGTGAAAAAACATCTCATCCCAAGGAAATTATAGATATTCATTCTCATACCAGCTAAAGATCAATCACAAAAACTATCCAATGAATAATATATATTATCATTATAATATAATTCAATAGTATAAATAAAAATCACATTTTTATAATACCAATAAACAATACATCATTCCACTAGTAATAAGTCAAAGACTATAAAAGTTAGTACATGGATTCATAGAGGCTTTCTATATCCTAAACTAGTTTCCCATGTTTACATCATATAATATGATCAAGGAATATAATAGTCTTACCAAACCATCGAATCATCACAATTTCCCACTCAAAACACCATCCAAAAATAATCACTCATACCAATATATCATATATTATTCTTTATATGACTCTCGTTGAGTCGACAATGAGATCGAGGGAGACCCCTAACGCCCACCTTTAATTGGCCACTTGTTGGAGAGTAACACAAATAGTATAAAACATTGATTATGTGAGGAGTTAGTCTTTTTTAACATAAATCAACTAACAAAATGATACCAATGTCCATAATTATAGTAAACATTCACCACATGAATGATTAACAATATGCATGAGTATGTCAATAGGAAAACTAAAACCAAATCATAATCATTTAAATATATGTTAAATAAAACCAAAAACTACTCTTGTTACTGTATTCTAGAGAAAATCATTCCCAAATTAACATCTCTCAACAAAACTATCAAAATATCTTTGTGGATTACAAAATTAAAAATAAATTATCTGGTTATTGTACAAGTACACTTAAAAGGTTAGTCATCTGATGTCTCATGTGTCAAGGGAAACGACATAATAAAGCCTCAATGAATGATATATAAAACTACTAATAAATTATTATAATATAATTATGAAATTATAACATAATTTACTAATAAAAAATTCAACACACTACCTCAAACACGTCACAAAAGATATAATACATTGACCAACTAAATAGAAAATAACTCATGTTATCCTCACCACAGATAGTGATAAGTCTAACCACAAAAACAATTTTACTTTTTAATGTGGGTCATATAGAGATAATAATTATAATTATATATTAATATAAATATAATTAGAATAATTGTATTAATTATTAGAATATTAAATGTCTTGCATCACATAATATCTAGAGAATACCACTAACCTCTAAGAACCACATATTATATCTATAATTCATGATTATCATAATACTATAAAATAAAATCAATACCATATAATTCAGTAAGAATACTAAATTATCACAAAACATTTAACACATAACCTCAATCTACATCACCATAATAATTGCAACATAATAGCCATATAATTTTCATCTTACTTTGGTTTATACACATATCACTCTATGTGAACATCCACATATCCATCTCAAAATACGTCAATAAACATTTATCAAACCACATAACTCAACTACATTAACATTACCTTATAACCATGATCCCATATCATTTATCTAATTTAACAAAATCAACTATAATTCCCAAGGCACATGTAAATAGAAAAAATGTTAAAATTCATATTTGTCAATGATTTATCCAAGGATATCCTAAAAAAATTTATTTTTCGAATATATTATAATTATATAAAAAACCATTCATTCATACATTAATTTTTTTAATTACACTCAATATTTACACACAAATTAAAATAATTAAAATAATATAATTAATTGAATATTCCATGTTAACTCAACAATATCCCCAATGTTCAAATAATTTAATAAATTTATCTATCATAGCATTTCATAGGATTCATAGAAGTTCCATACCACTAAATAAAAAACAATACACAGTTAATTTTTTTTAAAAAGAATAAGAAAGGATAAAATAACATACATTATTAAAAAATCTAAAATCATCACAAAATTTTAAAGGGACAAATTTTAATTCCCAAATGTCCATGTTCAACTATAGATCCTTTCAAGAAAACATATTCCAAAAGACAAAAATTTGTTCTCTATAATATAAATATATCAACCACTACCCATGATCCTTTGAAAAAGAAAAACAGTTGGGTGAGAAAAGAAACCTGAGATAGACTACCTTCAAGTTGTAAGGATTTGATATCACAAGAATAGTGACACAAGTATTTTACATTGGTACCTAGAACCACGAAATACATGGTTTCCTACCACTTAAGGTCACTAAGGATAAGTTTATATCAAATGAGAGAAAATATATTCCCAAATTTATATTTAGACCTTAGGGGAAACATACAAGGTTGTGGTTTCCTAAACAATGTCATGATTTAGTCTGTTAATGAGATTCCTAAAATCATGGTGACAAAAATCACAAATATCTGAAATTTCAATTAGTTATTACCTTTCAAATTTAAATCCCATAACTACAACTAAGACATTTTCGATAAATTATGACTATTTTTTATAGATATTATCATCAAAACATGGATTTAAACCATGATATCCACTACCCAATACATATCTTCTTCATAACCGTGACGATAATCCATTATGTGGTTTCTACAAATTACATAAAATGATCCTACCATAATATAAATCTAGCCAAAAAGAGTAAAGATGTTATTTTAATTAGAAAAATATATGTTAAAAATAACTAGGATGAAATTATTTAACTATAGTTTTGATCATGAAATCCAACACTTTCATCTAGATTCATAACCACACACATTGATGTGAAAATAAACCCAATAATCAATATAGAAAAACTATGGAATATTGTAGACTAAAATGGGGTATGGTTTATCAAATACATAATAAAAATCTTGACTCCCCCAATCCATCTTCAAATTTACTTCCACCCTCTCAAACACTCCAAAAATGAAAAAGTTAAGGGCCATAAATTTTCAATCCAACATAAACTGAGAATTTCATGTTTTAAATAGGGGAATAATATTTCATATTTTGTATTATATGGTACATAATAAGACAGAAGATAATAAATTTTTGACAAAAATATATATTTTGATGCGATTATTGTGGGATTATTTTCATTTTATATTTTTTTGATAAATTTTATAATATTGTATATCAGATTTTAAAAAATTCTTCATAACAGTTTCAAAATAGTTAAAAATTATGGTTGATAATTTTTTAATTATAGTTTTTCTGTATTTTAATTTTTTTAAAAAAGGAATATGAATTTTTTGGGAGTATGAATATTATTTTAGTACGATAATTTTTTTTGAAATTGGTGTTGTTTTGTTGATGTTTTTAACTGATATAGTATTAATTGTTTCATTTTGTCTTATAGATTAAATGTTTAAAATGTATAAAATGGATTATATGTTTTATTTTTATATAATGTAGTGGGTTTAGAAAATTTTTGAATTTTTTCTTAAATTTATGTGCCTTTATAGTATGAAAATGATAGATATCGATAATAAATACTATGTTGTTATGTTATATGATTTGAGTTACCTCACATTTGAGGAGGAATGATGTTTTAGATTTGATTAGAATGAAAAATATGGTTCTATTTAATTCTTAAGAAATTTTTTTACGAAAAAAATGAAATTTTCCCATGATTTATGTGTGTGTGGGTTTCTTTTATCATATCAATTATTTGGGGGACATGTTTTTATATTACCAACATGAGATTATTTTTTTCATAGAGAGGGTGCATAGGGAGGCATCATGTAAATACATCCATGCCATTATACTCACCCACATTATTTTTATAGTGGTTTAAATGTTAATGTTGTTTGATTTAAGTTATAGGTTGGTTTATCATTGCATCATTAGATTTTATAAATGCATAAAAATGGATAGTGGATACTAGTACAGTTATGTTTTTGGTGGTAGGTAACATATTTATACAAGGTTCTATTTCATAGTAATATATATTTATATTATTTCTGTGTATTTATATAAATTAACTATCCTATTATGATATCTTTTATTTTATACGGATATATTTTTTGTGTGTCTTGTGTTTACTAACTATAATACGAGGCATATTGTTGGTTAAGTATATTTATTACTGAGTCTTCCTAAATTGATGGATGGTTTAAGGGATGTGTAACATTCTAATTTATCTCAATGTTAGGTGGTGGGGTTGGTTACCTAAAACCCACTATCATTTTTACTTTCATTTACCTATATATTTTAGGACATAAATACTAATACATAACTTATCATATAATGAGTATTATTCAATATAGAATTAATGTTATAATATCCTTAGAGTATTTAACCCATGGAAAGCTGTTTAAGATCCTATTTATAATGTGAAACGTGAATTATTATGATAGTAATATTATATATAAATATAATATTATTAGTTGTCATTTTTTTGAAGGGTTATGAATTATTTTTGATAATCAGGCATTAGAGGCTCAAAATAAATTGGAATTTATTTTCATGAAGTTATACTTTAGAATCTCTATGATGATAGGTTACGAGGAAATACCCATTAATTTTTTTTTTCACATGTTATATATTTAATTTCATATTACTATATATGGACATGGGTATTAGTTCTTATACATGAGATTATTTTTAATGTATGTCATGAATAAAGTACATTGATGTATTTTAAAAAACTATGATGTTGTATGTTTATGGTAATGTTGGGTACGTTGAGTGACTTATAAGGGATAAGACATTAATTGAATTTTTTAAGAAAGGATTTTTCCCTTTCAAGACTAGAAAATGATTTCTCAAGCACCTTGGATGAAATTAAGCCACATGATTAATAACATGGTCATGATGGTTTATTGATGAGTTAATTTTATGTTATATGATAAATATATATCAATCATATTGGTTGAAGACACATGTATGAAACTTTATTAATGCGATGTTAAGAAAAAGGAACTAGTTTAAATAATAGGAATCTATATGAAATATTTTCTATTGAGAAATTAACTTCCTTCCCTACAGGTTCCGTGAAATGTTTTTATTTTCTAATCTAATAATTTAGGAAAAAACTTTTTAATTACACTAATAAAGTATAATAAAGTGTCTTAAACTAAGTGTATATTGAACCTCAACTAAAGAATATTTGAAATTATTTTTACAATAAATATTTTTCTTAAATTCAATAAATAATAATTATTCAGGTTATGTGGATTCTAAAAATTCAGTCACTAGTTATTCATTAGAAGAGTATATATGTTAATTTGTTATTAAAAAATATGTATTCTTGAGGTATTTAATTCAAATTATTTTTTATTATTTATTGAATTAATAATATAATGATATTTAATTTGTCTAGATAGTTTTCATTAAAGGTTATATAAATACTAGGGGGATTAGTGGGATAAATTATGGGTTTAGGGGAAATGATAAATTTTATTTAAGATCATTTAAATAAATAATTATTTATTTATTGAGTGAATCTTATTTAAATATTTCCAACTTATTGAATATCATTTTAAAAAATATAATTTTTTTATAAGTGGTTCTTACATAGAATAAAGAAATTTGTTAAGGGAACTTTTGAAAAATCTAATTTCTTAATCCAAAAGTATATGAACCAACATATTCCATCCCTAGTGTTATGTGAATTGTTTTGAAAAACATATTCTGTTAATATAACCCACCCAATACAGCCAGGAAATCTATCAACAACACTCTTAGGAATGAGGGAAGACTTCTATTGTCTATTTATTTACCTATAGAAGAAGAGACTAAATTATTCAAGATCAGTGGAATTCATGTTGTAAAAAACGAATAACAATGAAAGATAATTAGTACATACCCACATGCACCTATAGTTCCAATGATAATGTTATAAGATTCATGGATCACATATGGCTACTATTGGAGAAATTCATCTTTGGATTCTTTCCCACAAAAACGGTAAGATAATAATTTCAATTGAATTACTCAACAATGATGAACGAGATATAAAGCTAAGGTAAATTACATTATAAATATTTTGTGATAAGAACATGTCTATGAATTTATGGGGTTGTATTAGTCCATGTCGGTGGATTTATCCAATGAAGCCAACAAAATCAATTGTTGGTATCTGGTCCAACGTCATTCGTTTCACCCCCATATACTTCACATGCTATCAAAGTGACCACATAATATTTTATTTTTTTCTTCAACAAAACATTTTATTTTTAGTTTTTAATTAAAATATTTTCACTCTTTCACCTAAATATTGAAATAATATGACATTTCAGTTTCATATGACCTTGAAAGAACAATTAGAAAATTAAATACATTATAATATTATAACTAGGTTGACAAAAATACCGGAGGATAAATGGTTACTTGGCTTTTAACTGTAACATTCATCTTGTGTACCCATGGTCAGCCACTCCAATATGCGATATAAAAATCATTGTATGTTTTATTAGTGTCTCGTTCATGAATTTCTAACACACTCTGTAATGATCAATGATTAGCACATGGAATGAAATAGTGTCCAGGATGTGTAGCTATAGTACTTGATTTGTATATCACATGGTTTTACCTTCCAAAAATCATGAAATATGTGATCATAAAATCCAATTATTCTATTTAAGACACATATCATATTGACTACTATCTAAGTGAAAAAACATTACATAAATTACATAATGTGTAGTGGGTTTTATATTCTATGTAACATGTAATAACCGAGGAAAAATATACAATGAGTCCCTAAGTGTTAAGTATGGGTGGAATATAATGAATTTTAAGTTTTCTAGTAGGATTTAGAATCCTTTTAATACGTGCCAACTCATGAAAGTCCCAAGACAAAATAGGAGACTCATGTGATTCAACGTGTGGTGGGAGTCGATTAATGAAATCAATAAATGATATACATGGTGTTTATATGGATGTACACACTATGTGATAAGATGTTTCCATAAGAATAAATAATTTATTTTTTTCAATGGTTGTTGAACAATATTAAATAGATTATTAGTTAATTTACTTATTTTGAAAACAAACTAATTGTATAGTTTTCATAAATATAACAAACCCATCCTTAAACATGACATAATATTTAGTTTTAAGTTGAGGATTAATTCTATTAAATTTTAGGATATTTTTAGGTTTAGAGTTTTAGCGAATTAGGAAATAACTAATACATAACAAATACATATAATATAATGTGGAAACATCCAATTATTATCTATTTTCACACCATATAAAACATTTAAAATAAAAGTTGATTTCTTTTCATGACATATCTTCACGAGTTTCATCATGAACTCTTCTTTTTTACTTACCCATCCTTAAAACCTGTGATTTTTTTTAAAAAAATTGGGATGAGTGAAAAAATATTAGAAAGGGACATAAAAGAAGAAAACCATTAGTATTGTTAAAAACATGACCAAAAAAGTAATAATTACCTTTATCTTAAATGTTATTTGATCATGTGAAATAAAATATTTCTATATGAAAAAATATATGCATTTTTCTAAAAGAAACCTTTAAAACTGATATGATACTAATAAAAACCCTTTTTGGAAAATGAGAGAAACACATTCATAAACTATTTTGAACCCAAATCATAAATTACTATAACCAAATTAAATCTATAGGAGAAACCCTATTTTGAATCCCTTCTTATTACCTATTAATATATGGAAGATTACCCAATTCATTGGAGCACTTTCTAGGGTAACCCATCGTATAAGCTACATCAGACTCAACTGGTACTATCTGGGTATACTAACCATATAAGCTATAATGGGATCAACTGATTCTATCTCATTGAACCCATCATATAAGCTATATCGGGTTTACCCGATTCTATCTGGGTTCACCCATCGTATAAGGTATATCAGTCTCACCCAGTGTTATCTAGGCTCACCCATCATATAAGTTGTATCAGGCTCACTCACATATCATATAATGATCTATATCCAGAATATGAATATAATAGTTTATGCATGCATTTTTTCATCATAAAAAATTTGAAAAAATCTTAACATGAATGAAAAGGTATTTTGTATATCAAAATACCATTTTACTTTAAAACCCAATTTTCAATACACAAATTCCCTTTTATTTTAAAAAACAATATTCAATAAAAAAATAACTCAATATGGGATTTTATTTGAATATAACATGAAATATTGTAGAGGAATCCAAACTTAATAAAAGGGTAATGGTGGTGGGAAAATTCATCACCGTATAAGTAAAAAAAGAACATTACATTTGACATTGTAATGAAAGTCAATCTTTATACACAATTATTAATTTTTGAAAATTGAAATAAAGACATAAATTTACTTTTATAAAACAATAATTTAGATAAAATATCATTTTAAAAATCATTTTAAAAACACATACATTTATGATAAAGAGTGTTTAGAGGAAATGTTTAAGATTATTTTTTAATGAAAAGTTTATTACCACTTTAGAAACATTTGAATCATAATACCCTTAAGATAATACCATTTAAAAAAATTAAAATACCATGAGATTAGATAAATTCATATTAAAAAATTTAAAAGGAGTTGTATATAAAAATCATAAGAGAATATAGGCACATAACATCAAAATACGGATCAAAGAATGGAAACTGAGATGAAGTCCCTTACCTTGAGGATGATTCATCATGTTCATTCTTTATATTCATAAATAATTAACATATGTTAATTATTTAATTTCGTTGGAAATTTTTTTATTCATTTTATTTCACTTATTACCATTTTATTTTTAATAACTTAATCAATTATGTTTACGTTAAATGTTTTGATTATATTACACTTATATATCCAAAAATAACTTCAGTATGTGACAATGGTCAAAGAGATAATTATTTCAAAATATATAGAATAATAATACGGAATTAATTATCATATTTATACATCTATTTTAATTTTATGACTAATATATAAATATGGTTAGGATAAATTGGTTATTATAATCATTGCGAAAGAAGGCCGTACGAATATATGAACAACATTTCAATTGTTAATTAAACATTATTGAAACAGTTATGTAATATTTTGTCATTATAAAATGTTCATATAAAATAAATACCATATTATATTTTTATAAATATACTTATATATATATCATCCATGTGTCCTGGTGATTAAAAGAGAGTCACATCACTTCTGAGAGACACTAGTCCACACGCACGCATGTGTGACATTATAATTTCTTAGTATAATAAATGAAATGATACATTAAATTTTTAGAATGCAAAATATTTCAAGAAAAAAATTGATATGTATTTTATATATTTTATATTAATTAAGTATATTCTTATTAACTTTTATGTAAATCATTATTAAAAATGAATCACATTGTTTTGCAAGGCGGCCATCCGCCGTACAGGCAAGGGACACCATCGTATCACCCAAAAAATGGAACGTAAGAAGTTATATGTTATATAATAGTTATATAAGTATAAATATTCTATAAATATCATATATATAATTGAAATACATCATTTATCTAGTTCACTATAGGCGGGACTAGAAAATGAAGGACATGAGTTTTCTAGGTAGAAGTCTGTCGTACACACAAATGATTATTTTCTATTCCATTTTTAGAATAGGATATGTATTTAAGATATTTCATTTACATAATAACATATATATATCAATATATATGGGATATAATATTTTTTATTATAAATGTATAATTGAGTATTTTTTATGGATATGGAAGGTGAAATAAAATAATGTAGCTCAATTAAGCATGATACCTCTTCATCGGACAACCTCCTTAAGTATGAACAAAAAGCCTTCATAGAACATATTTTGGATAAAAATAAGGAATCTAGGTCATGTTTATGAAAGTTAGGATGATATTTGGGTAGATATTAGATAATAAATTGGTCATTTAATGTGTTAATCTGAATGGAGGGGGTGGCATTTTATAAGTGAGGTGAGTATCACACTAGTAAGTTTTTAAAAGAAAATGGTGTACCCACGTTTTTCACATGCAGAAAGGACTTAAAATGGGAAATTAGAAAAACATAGACATTATAATGTAAAATTAAGTCTAGAAAATAGGTTTCATATGATTGTTTAGATCGTTTTAACCCATATAATTTTAGTTTAACACTGATGAAATCTATTTTTACTTTAAGAACAATATTCAATTTTTATTATTTTTACTATTCACTATTGTTAAAATTTATGTTAAACATGATAGATAATATAATTTATTATTATTACAAGTAAATAATAAATTTTACCAAATTCCATTAATATAATTGTAAAAATTTAATTTCAAATTAAACTCAAAAACCTGAGGAATAAGAGGGTTTTCAAGAAGTGTATTTTGCAAGAAACAAATAATTTTATAGGAACTCAATGAGTAGTAATAATCATTGAATTAATGAAAATTAAAATTTTCAAAAATATAATATAAACATTTAATTTAAAAAATTCATTATAAAGGATTATTTTAATTAATTAAAACATTGAAACATTATTAATTTTAAACCAGTTTTATGAATAATCTCTTTTAGACAAAAATATAGACTTTTAGTATAATATAACATAAATATGATTAAAAATTAATTAAATGGAATAAATATATCTATATAAAAACTATTTTACATAAAATTATATTCAAAAGATAATGGGACTTTTGAATTATCTAATTTACTGAAATGAATGATCCTTTTTTAGAAAAAATGTAAATTTTCACTATTCACAGAAAAATAAATATTTTTTGAAAAGTTTAAAAATATCACCCTTTGGTAATTTTGATATTATTATTTTAAATTTTAAATTCATTTTATCTAATTATATTTTAAAATTTAGTAATATATAAGAAAATATTTTAGTTAAAACTACTTCTTTTTTGACTTTAAAATTACATAATATGTTTATAAAGAATATAACTATCTAATTAATATCAATAATCATGTAAATAACTTATTCTCTAATTACACAGGTTGTTAAATTATTCCACCGTTTGTAAATTTTATTATCAGAATTTTATTAACTTATTAAACATGTGAGGATACCTCTCCCTCATATCATTTTTATATTCATATAATACCTCTTCAATCATATGGGTTTTCCATAAAATTGTAACATGGGGAGTCACCTTATTTCCAAATAATTCCTATCTAAAATCAATATTCTGAATAGGGTATTCCTCATAATAATTTATATCTTCCAACTAAACTACTTAAAGGAAAAATGAGATAAATCTGGCATATGTTTTCTTGACATGGAGACAGGAAAAATGTTGTGTACCTGGTACAAACAAAGTGGCAATACCACTTAGTAGGAAAAAATCCAATATTATCCAGCATTTTATTCGGTCTAATGACCCATGGTATTAGATTTATCATTTTACAAAAACACAAAACACTTTTCCCCTAATATTGTTTAAGAAACATATGAAAAACCACCTCAATAGAAAGATCATTCCTACAATTATCCGTATAACATTTTCTCCTTCTCTGAGTTGTCATCATATTTTACTGAATCAACTGAACATTCTCAATCATTTACACATCCCAATATAACCCCATAAACATTATGTATCCTAATTAATCCCAAAAATTTGGGTTTTGACATGACTTTTCATATAATGCCTCAAATGGTTCCATCTGAATACTAGAATGAAAACTTTTGTTATATGAAAACTCCACCAAAGAAATTTGTTGATCCAAAAATCTTTGTTAATCCATTGAACAGAAATGAAACATATCATCAGTGGTCTGAATCTCCCACCTATAATGACCACATTTTTTAGGATTAAAAGATGTAATTAAAGTAAATTGAATGCCCAATTACTTATGAAGTGCTTTCCAAAAATTAGATGTGAATATGGGATCATGGTTTGATACAATAGAGAGAGGAAAACCATGTAACCAAAATAACTCTTTAAGATACATTTGGTAAATATTATCCAAAAAAATAATATATCTAATGTGATGGAAGTTTATATATTTAGTTAATCAATCAAAAGTAACCAAAATTATCTTAATACTCTGATAAGTATTTGTAAATCCTACCATGAAATCCATTGATATATTTTCCCATTTCAACTCTTGAACTAAAAGAGGATGAAGAAATACCTTTGGTAATTTTCATTTGTCTTTACCCTATTGGGAATGAAAAGACCTTAAAGGTAATGTCATCAATATATATTTTCATTCCATCCCACTTTTAATATGCTTGAAGGCCTTTCCATATCTTAGTGATGCTCATATGAAAAGAAAATGGGGAACTATGAGCTTCACTTAACATCTTTCTCTTCAACTGGTATTCACATGATACACATAATCTTTTTACAAACATGATAACACTAACTTTATCAAAATTAAAATCAAGAAACATACAATTCTAAACCAATTATACCTTTTCCTAAAAATCATGACCCTTCTTCTGATCTTTTTTAATTAAGTCTGCCAAAGTCGATTGCATTAAATCCCAAAAAAACATATGATTTACCTATATCCAAAACTTATATGAAACAAATCATCAAATCATTAACCTACGGTACATGTTCTAAACCTAAAAGGGGTATTGTTTCATTCTTTCTGACATAAAACATCAACCAAATTATTTTTTTCAGGATGGTAATGAATCAAGAAATATTAACCCATGTTCAGTTCCATCCATATTATATATATCATGTTCAATTCATTATGAGTGAATATATACTTCAATTTTTTGATCATTATATATTTCACACTTTACTCTATCGAAATTATGCCTCAAAATTTTTAATGAAAAAACCACAACATATAATTCCAGATCATCTGTATGGTAATTTAACTAATAAGGTTTTAACTGATGTAAAGCATAACCAATTACATGATCATTCTTCAACAAGGAACAACCATTCCTCTTCAATGAAGAATAACTTTAGAGGGAAAATTACCCATCTCTAAAAGGAAGGTCCAAAACGTGAGAACTCACCAATATTTTTTTAGTTAATAAAACCCATATTCACACCATTTTATGATGAATAATTTAACTCCTTTTTTGTTAACATAGTAAATGGGAAAGAAAACAAAATAATGTTTCCAACAAACCACTGGTAGTAACCTGCAAAACCAAGAAAAATTTAAATATCTTTGACATTTTGTAGGCTTGGAAAATCATCTAAAACATTATTTTAATCATGGTTAAGAGTAATGTAATATTTTAAACCAACATATCAAAGGAATGCAATTTATTTCAACCAAATTTTAATAGTTACTAAAATTCCAATACATTTTATTTTCATGTAATGTTTGAAAAAATATCCTAAGGTGTCTTACATGTTTCTCTAAAATTATACAATACACTAAAATTTCATCAATAAAGGCAACCATAAAAATATATAAGAACTCAAGGAAATATCTATTCCAAATGAACATAAATATAGAAGGTGAATTATAAAACCTAAAGATAGTAAATAAAAACCCTTATTGTTCAAATCTAGTCCAAAATACAGTCTTCGAAATGTCATCCTCATCCAACTTCAACTAATGGTACCCATACCTTAGTTGAATCATTGAAAATACTGAGCTCCCTATAGCCGATAAAAATATATTTTTGATAATAGGAAAATAATATTTTTCCATAATAATTATGTTATTAAAGGCTTGATAATCAATGAAAATTATCATTGGACTATATTTCTTTTTGATAGAAAATAGATGCACTTCCGAGTGAAGTAATTGGTTCAATGAGACCATTATCTGACAACTCTTAAAATTTATTTTTCAATTATAAAATTTTTACTTGATCCATTCCATTAGGGGGTTTAGAAATAATCTTATGATTTGTAACTAAGCCCACAACAAAATCAACCTCCAAATCAGAAATAAAATTAGACAAATCATCAGAAAATACAAACATGTTTTCAATTACTAATAGATTTTCACTAATTTGAAAAAATTATTTCTTTTGAAAAATATGAGGTTGGTAACATTAACACCCACAAATAATCAATTTCTCCATTTCTTCATAAGTTATGAAAGGTATAAAATCATTGAATAAAAATTTTTTATCTCTAAAATATATAAAGAATGATAAACTGAAATATAATCCATAACCACAATAATATCATACTTCACTATGGGTAGTTCAACAAGGTTTATAGGAAATTACATCCCACTAATGGAAATAGGTATATTCATATAATTCTTTTTTCCTTAATAATAATACATATATTTTTTACCAAAAGATAAATAATATGTTTATAAAGTAATATTCCCAATTTACATTAAAATTTCTATCAAATTAATGAATGTGGTGGTCTAGAGTCAAATAGGTCATTAGAATAATTTGAATAATCAAGTATTTTAAAATTCACCACATCATTCAACTATCCAAAATCAATTGAAGTAGTATAAAATTTATTTTATAAAATATTATATTTTCTATCATGATTATTTCCACCTGGAGTATGTATCATCAGAGACATATTAGCATAATGTCTCAACTCGTTTGAAATAAAACACCTCATCATTGGAAGAATATCAATTTACATATTCTTTGGATGTTCAAGACTAAATATTTTATAGACACAATACTTATGATCAAAATAACCACATCAGAAAGAATTTCTAGATCCAATCAAACATTTCTTTAAATGTCGTTTTTGGACATGGAAATATTTGGGGCTTACCTCTATACTTATTAGTTGTTTTTTTCTTCATCACCTACCACCTTGACCTTTTCATACTATTTCCATCATTTGGAACATAATTTTATGAAAAATATATCTCAATATTCCCATCATAATGAACCACATTCTCATAAAATTTAAATTATCATATGGCCAATGCTCTTGTTAACCTTGGTTTCAACCATGGGTAAAATATATTAATTTTATCAGTAGTTTCCTGAATAAAATCTATCACATACATAGCCAATATTTTGAAATTTGATTTATATGAAGCTACATAGTATTTATTATTTTTCCTCAATACTATAAATTCATTTTCCGTCCTAATTTAATCATCCTTAGGGAAATATTTTTCAAGAAAATATTCTTTAATGTTTCACATTCCATGGTGTGAAGATCATATTTTTCTATGGTATTCTTAACTAAAGGCCACAATTGATGATCATAACCTTAAAAATGATAAATTAAAATATTTACATGTTTACATTGTAAACATCCCCTAAAATCCAATATCTTCTCTGGATTATTGATCCATTCTTTTTTTCTTCCATAGGGTCAGATGATCCACTAAATTATGGGGGAAGTTTCATCATGAAATTCTCTACTATAAATATATTCCTTAAAGGTATTTTGGGTTCCTCTTAACCATGGATACAACCACTAATAATAACTTGTGTCAAGTGTACCATAACCATAAAAACTATTTTGGTATAATTTTGAATACCATGGGATACCGATTTGGAAGGATATTTTCTTCTTAGTACCATCCCATTACAGATTCCCTATCTCCTCTATGGGAAACTATCTTGAAAATATATATTTTAGTTGAAGAAACATTGAAATAATCAAATTATATATAATTTTATCTTAAACATAGTGTAAAATATTTCATTGTAATTATATTGACATTATCCTAACCTCTAATGTTTTCTAAACCATTCCTATGATACAATCTATTACATACCCATACATAAACATTAAATAGTATTCCGTTTTAAGTCAGTAATTGATTCTAAAAAATTTTAGGATATTTTTAGGTTTATAATTTCTGTTGATTAGGTTATAAATAATATATAACATACCTATATAATTCAAATTGGAAACTTCTATTCAGAATACATTTACTCATCATTTAAAAATTCTAAAATAAAACAAGAGTTTTTTGTTCATGAAAAATCTCCCTGACATTGGACTTGTAATTAGACTTTCCCTTACCCATCATTAACCCTAGAATTTTTTTAAAAACATGGTAGGAGAATAGAAATATTAATAAGGGACATAAAAATCATAAAACCAATAGTCCAATGAAAAAAAATAAATATAATGTTATTATTACCATTATCTTCAATGACATTTGAGCATATAAAAGATAAAATATCCACATGAAAAAGAAACACATGTTTTTCACAAAAAAACATTTAAATCCCATAGAAATAAAATAGAACCCATATTTGAAACCTGTATGATCATAATCAAAATTAATTTTAATCCCATTTTAGAAATAACTAGTTCCTAGTTAAATCCATACGATAAACCCTGTAGTAATTCCATCATTATTTCCTATTTAAAAAAAGAGATTTACCTAATGTATTAGAGAACGTTCTAGGTACACCCATCATATAAGATATATCAAGATCACCTAATGGTATCTAGGAAGAACCATTATAAAAATATAAAGGGGTCACTTATATTATAAGATATATTGGTCTCAGCTGATTCTATCTAAGTACACCCATTATTTATGAAATATGAGGTTCACCCAATGATACCCGGTTTACCCATTATATATGATGTATCGAGATCACCCATTTTTTCATATAATTCGCATGTTATATATTATTAATATTTTTTTTCATTTTTTCATAATAAAACATTTGATAAATTCTTTTAAAATCATATTTAAATGTCTTTCAGATCTCAAAAAAAACTTTTCTTTGGAAAACCCATTTTTAAAACAAAAATACCCTTTTATATTAAAAGGGGAAAATCAATAACAAAATACATATAAACATGTATTTTATATTTATATAACATGAAATATTAAAATGGAATAAAAAATTTAAAAAAATGGTATCTATTGCGAGAAGAGTTGTCCCTGAATGTGTTAAAATAGAACATTCCATTTTTCATTTTTGAAGAAAGTAAAACATTCCGTAATTGAATTTATTTTCAAAAAATTTAAATAAAGACATAAATTTTCATTTATAAAACTCTATTTACATATAATTTCATCCTTAAAAAAATCATTAGAATATTTACATGTAAGATAAAGAGAATTTTAAGGAAAAAAACATAAGAGTGTTTTTTTATAGAAAAGTATCTTACCACTTTGAAAACATTTGAATCATAAGACCCATGAAAGAATAAAATTTTGAAAAGTTGTTAATACCATGATAATAGATAAATTATTTATATATCATGTAAGAGGGTGTAAACATACACCACTTAAATTAATATAGCGGTATAAAATTAAAATATGCCTCAAGGAAAGTAAATTTAGATGAAGTCCCATACCTCGATTTTTATTAATCACATCCGTTAATTAGCATCATGAATAATAAAATTATGATAGTTATTTAATTTTTTGATAAACTTTTTATTTTTGTTATTAATTTCATTTCACTTGTTACATTTTCATAAAAAATTACTTAATTAATTAAGTTTACACCGGATTTTTTGACTATATTTCCCTTATATGACCAAAAATGACATTAGTAGGTCGAGTATGTTCAATGAGACCATTATTTCAAAATATCCCAAATAATAATAATTAAATAATAATTTTATTTATAAATAAAATATACTTTTAATACCAATATTTAATGATGTTTTTGGAAAATATACTACATTTTGATAATAATTATGGTAGGTCAAACATGTGCATGAAGAACATTACAATTTTTCAATGATCATTCTAGAAAGAAGGTAAGTAATTATTGATGTTTCAAAAATGATAATAATATCCTAAATAGGATATTATAAATCTTCAAATATACTTATATATATTATCCATTTGTTTTTATGATGATAAATGAGTCATATCTGTTCTTGGAGGCGGTAGTCCACATATACGCATGAATAACATTAGCATTTTTCAGTGTCAGAAACTAAATGATATATTAAGTTTTTAGAAAGATAAATGTAAAATTAATATCATAATTATTTCATTCATATCACATATATTCATTTAATTTATCCTTAATATATATTTTTAAAACATTAGTGAAAAATGAACCACATCGCTTTACAGGACTAGAGTACGCCATACACCTGAGGGATGTTATTGAATCCCAAACATAATGTAATGTAAGAAAGTGTATATGATATAATAACTCCACAAGAATAAATATGTTACAGATGTTATATATATTCTTTAAATCTACCATTATAATTTTCCGTGAGAGGCGATGATGGAAAATGAATGACATCGGTTCATGTGGCGAAAATGTACCGTACAGACGAATGATGGTTTCATATCACATTTTATGGGAGATAATATGGATTTAGGACATTCAATTAACATAAAAAATCGTAATATATATATATAATGGATTTCTAATCAAAATACAAGATCTATATAATTTTAAAGAAATTTTGGAAGGTATTTGGGTAGGTAAAACCCAAGAAAAATGGATTTGAAGGTGTGAATTGGAGAGGATAGGGGGTGGTTTTTTATAAGTGAGGAGAGAGACTCACTGTTAGTTTTTGAAAAGAAAAAGGTATATCCAAATTTTTTAAATTCTATAAGATACAAAATGGAACATTATTGAGAATTTAACATGATAAGTTCAAATAATTTTATAATGTTTATTATTGACATGTGTTTAGATCATATTAACCCATACCATTTTACTTTAACCCGTATTAAATCCATTTTCACCTAAACCATGGTAATTGTGTTTTATTATTTTAACTAT
Organism: Viscum album; assembly: GCA_963277665.1. Lineage (NCBI taxonomy): Eukaryota > Viridiplantae > Streptophyta > Magnoliopsida > Santalales > Viscaceae > Viscum > Viscum album. Next base: position 459,133,339 of record OY728163.1, on the reverse strand, counting down.
TAATTATGATAAAAAAATACATTGACCATATTTTGTAATTCACTAACCCCAGTGAGTCTAGATCTAGTACAAAATATGTTTAAATATATTTTCTATAAAAATTAACTGAAAAATATATAGATATTTACATCTAAGTGTCTTTTCATGTTTATGATTTGGAGAAAAAAACCATTATTATATAATATCAAATAATAAATATTAAATAAAAATTCAGCGATGAATCTTTTTAACTCTAGATCCTTATCACACTAAACTCTGTGAAACCTCTAAATGAATATGAATTTTTTTTATAAAAACATAGGGTGACAAAAATTGCTCAGTGAGGGGTTTTGAAAACCTAGAGAATAACCTTTTTAAGGATAGTTATGCTTTTTTAAAAATACCATTGAAAATACTTTGAAAATATATTTTGAAAATATATTTAGATTGTATATTTGGAAAATAAAATTGATAAATACTTTTATAAATAAATAGTTTTGGAAAATACTTATAACGCCCCGACCCAAAAACCCGAAGCCAGTGAATTATTTTATCACATTTACATGATGACATGGAATCAAATCCTGAAGGACCAATCTATTTATCAGTATTATAAATCTAGATTACATAAATTATATCCATAGTATAATTGGAAATTGGAAATAAAAACATGATAAATAATAAAAATAAATAAACAAAAAACTCTAATGCATATTCAAATATTTATTCTTCATAACTAGGGGAAATGAAACATAATAAGGCTGAGTTCAAATTCCCAATAAGGGTAAGTAAATCAGAAGTAATATTGTACATATAAACCAACATGGTAAGGTAAATAACTGATAACACAAGCCAATGAATTAACTAGAAAATACAATATTAATATGAAAAGGTAAGGAACTAAAACTCATTTCATCTAAATAAATAAACAGAGAATAAATTGTATCCATAGATATATCAATGAAAAATATCATGGATAAATAATATCATAATATATATAATGTATATTCTTAATTATTGGAAACCATGTTTCTTAGGTACACGATACCTTTTCCATCAAGACATTTTAGAAGTTGGTTTATAATATATCGTTTAAAAACCCATCTGATTTAGAAAAATGGTTTATCTCATGACACTTCTGATGAATCAAGGGGATGTCTATAACTAGGACCCACCCGTGTCATACCGGTCCAAGGTTTTTCTCATATTTATGAACAATGTTCATTATAAAAATGTTTTTGTAATGAATAGAAGGTATAGAATTATCAATAATTCCATAGTTAAACAAATAACTGTCAAAATGAACACAATTTGTAAAATAATATATAGTTTGGGAAATAATAATATCCATTGTGTGAGAATATGGATATTCAAGGTGATTTACAATAAAAAATTATTAAAATAGTGTGATTGTTTCTATGATATTCTTAACAATCATACAGGGAAGTGAGATTACAAAGATAATCAGGAAGAAACGTTTTTTGGAAAATAATCTTTAAACATCCCAAAGTGTCCTATGCCACTTGTAACATTTAAATCATAATTCCCATGCATGAAATTTTTTCAAACCATGAAGAAAAAGGATTCATGATATACTTTATCAAAAGTGTAAGTACTACAAAAAATAAGTAAGTTGTGTATGCGGAATATTCCTCATAGAATGAAAATTAAGACAAGAATATCTTACCCTAACCATCATTCTATTGTGTGGTATTTATCCTCATGCATTTTTTTTAAAATATGTTACCCTTTTTGTTAACACTCATTATTGTGTGGTATTTATATTGTTGTAAGTGGATCTAATAATGGATCCAATTAGAGAAAAAAAGGATAATGTCTTAATATTTCAATAATATATATTTTAGACATGTTTATAGGTCGTTTTGGGAATTAAGGTTAAGATTTACTTTCTTATTATGCTTAACTTAACCTTAATTGTTGTAAGTAATTTTAATCACTTTCACTAATAATTTTGGTCAAAAACAAAGTTAGTCTTATTAGAAATTATAAATTATGAAGATTCAATATATTGAATCAATTTCTTCAAATTCCAATCCCGAAAGTGAAATAAATTAAATTAAATTTAATCCCACAGGCAGGACGATAATACAAGGTTTTTTAAAGTAAAACAATCTGATCTTTTTATATGTTTTTATAGTCAATTTAAAAATGAAATTTATTCCAATGAAATTAATTTTATTAATTGAAAAAAAATATAATATAAATAAAATAAAAAAATTAAATGTATAGTTTAACCTTATAAATAAATGAGATGAAAATGGAGTTTTGAAATAAAATTCAGTATTTTTAACTATTCATTAAAAATTGATATGTTTTAAAAATATATAAAAAATTCACCCTAACAAATTTTTTATGTTTCTATCTCAAGGAGGAATTTTATTATTACATATTTAATCTATTAAAGTGTCAAAATTCCGATTTCTAATGGGGTTTCCATTAAAAGTTGATAGAACAATCTTTATAAAAATATAGTATTTTATATGTAATATTAACATTGTTATTACCTTATTCATATCTAAAATATATTATATTACTGTAAAAATATTTGGTTGGATATATAATGTATAAATTTACTATATAAACTATGAAAAAGATTTATAATATTGCTGACTAGGAAAAACTTGACAAAATAATGTTTTTTAAATCGAGTGTTGTGTTTATTGCCAAGAAATCGATAAAATATAATTAAAAATATGTTAATGTATGGGGGTGATAAATTCTTACCACCTAAGAAATAATTTCATTGGAATTTTAGGTTTATTTCATTAAAAATATATGTGTATATCTCTGTCATTGAATCCTCTGGTTCCTATGATGCCTTTTCCATTTTTTGATTTCTCCAGAGAAATTTTACCAAACGAGTTGTCTGATTCCTCAATGATGGCTCTTGGGTATCTTGATTCCGGATGGATTTTTTTCAATATGAAAGGTCAGGTTACAATTTTATTTCATCATAGGTGAGAAAATGTTTTGGGTTAGGCATGAAATTACTATGTATAGATATATAGAACACATCGTGAACCCTTGAGAGATTTGGCGGAAATGAAAAACCATAAGCAACGACTTCAAACATTTTAAGACTTAAGAAGGGTATGATATACCTGGGACTCATTTTTACCTTATTATAAAACCTTATAAAACCCTTTATAGGGAGATAATCTCATGAAAACATTATCTCTCACTTTGAACTCTAAATTTGTCCTCTAATTATCAACATAACTCTTTTTCCTTCTTTGAACTGATTTAATATGAACTGGAATAGAATTTACTATTGCCACTATCTCTTCAAAAAGTACTAGGCCTTGTAGTTTCCTTTCACCAACATCATTCTAACAAGATGTATTATGAAATATCTTTCCTTATAATTCTTCATATGATGCCATTTGAATGGTTGAGTGGAAACTGTTATTAAAGGAAAGCTCTACCAAAGATAAGTAATGATCCCACATACCTTGAAAGTCGAGTGAGCAAGATATTAACATGTATTCTATTGTTTGAATTTTTCTTTCATACAGTCCATTAGTTTGAGGATGGTAGGTAGTGATCAGATGAATCTCGGTGTCAAGATCCTTCTCAATACTCTTCCAAAATTATGATGTAAAGCGTGGGTCTTAGTAAGAGAAAATTGTTCTAGGTGTGCCATGGAGTCTTACAACTTCATTAATATAGAGCCTTGTGAGGTGATCAAGAGGTAGGTCTACCATTATAGCAAGGAAATGTGTAGATTTGGTTAGGAGATCAACAATAACCCATATTTCATCATTTCTTCTAGGAGTCTTTTTTAGTCATATGAAAAATTCCACAGTATTTTCATCTTATATCCAACCTAGAATAGGAAAAGGTTGCCAAAATCCTTTAGAATGCTGCCTTACAGCTTTCACTTGTTGACAAACCAAATACTAGGACACATAATCTAAAATTTCCTACTTTATGTTATCCGTAAAATGTTTTCCTTCATGTCCCTATAGATATTGGTGCTACTAGGGTGTGTAGATAAATTTTATATATGAGCGTAATCAAATAATTACCCTTTCAGCTCAGGTATAAATGGAACAAAAATCCTCCTTCCAGATTTTATAAGAACATATTTCCAAACAAAGTCTTCTAATTTTCTATTGTTCACATAATTGTTTTTGTTCTAGAAGTCCTCATCATTAGATTGAGAATTATCCATCCCCTATAATAAATATGGGATTTCAACAATTTGAAAAATGATTGATGCCTCACCTTCCTTAAAAATAACCTTATCCATATTTAATAGATCCATGAAAATAGGATCCCTCTCAATCCTAATTTGGTTTATAACTCCATGATCCTTCCTACTCAAAGTATATGATACCTTATTACCTTTCCCAAGGTGGTAGTGTTTTCAGAAATCATAATCTTTGAGTAGCTCGAGTCTTGTCCTTTTTCTCATGTTGAGGTATTTATATGAGAAGATGTATTTTAAGCTCTTATGGTCCATTTATATCTCTCATATTTCACCGTAGAGATAATTTATCCATTTTTTCAAAGTGAATATTATAGCCACTAACTCAAGATCATGGGTTGGATAGTACTGTTCATGAGTCCTCAATCTTCTTGATGCATATGAAATAACTTTAATATTTTTATTTCAGACATAGCCAAGTCCCTTCTTTGATGCATCACTATATATGAAAAACCCATCACTCCTAGATGGTAGAATCAAAATCGGAGCATGGATGATTATTATATTAATTTCATCAATGAAATCTTCACATTACATTATCCATAAATATTTACCCCCTTTACTCGTGAGCTTGGTTGACATGTTTGACAATCAGGAACAATTATTAATGAAACACCCATATTAACCTACCAAACCAATGAAAATACGCACCTCAGTTAATTTTTAATAGCGTAGGACATTATCTGATTGATTTTGTGTTTGTTGGATTGACCGAAATTCCATCCCTGGAGACAATATGGACAAGAAATGAGACTTTAGGAATCCAGAAATCATAATTTCTAAAATTCCCATATAGATCATTCTTTATAAGGGTATTAATAGTGATCAACAAGTGAATCTCATGTCCCTCATATATATTGGATATACCAAAATATCATCAATGAATACCACAACAAAATCTGTTAGATATTCTTTGAATACTCTATTCATTAAGTCCATAAAAACAGTGGGTGCATTAGTCAATCTAAATGAAATTACTGTAAACTAATAATTTACATACATTGTCTGAAAGGATTTCTTTTGAATTTATTCCTTATTCACTCCCAATTGGTGATACCCATAATGAAGATCATCCTTTTAAAAATATTGGGATCCATGATGTTGATCAAACAAGTCATCAATACAAGGTATATGATACTTTCTCTTTATTGTAAGCACATCTATTTCCCTATAATCAACACACAACCTCATAGATCCATTTTATTTTTAACAAATAAGACATGGGCTCCCCATAATGACACAATAAGGTTATTAAATCACTTATTCCCTAAATCCTCTAATTGGTTCTTTCAAGCCTGTAAACTTGTTTTTTTCATTTTCCATAGCTGGTTTGTGGGATCTGGTACCCCAAGCCGGTTTAAGGGAAACACGAAACCATAACACAGAAATCAGAAAAATTCAAATTCAAAATCCGACCTAACCACGATCCACTGTACTCCACACGCTGAACCTCAATCCACGATCCCATCATCACACATCACCATCCTTACAGGTCATCGGAGAACGGAAACAGCCGCCGGAGTACCCACAGAAGACCGAACCCCCCACCATTAGCACCACCAGTACATTGAACATAGTCATAACACAGAAAAAAACCATCAAACTTTCCAGAAACACCAAATCCAGCAGGAACATGAACCAAAAACACATCGGCTTCATCATCGCATAACAAAAATTTAAACTGCTCATATTCTGGCAAGTGACTGACCCTGCATCCTAACACCAGATCTCCAAAAACAATAAGAAAACCAACACAAAACCACATCTTAAAATGGAAAATAGGAGAGCTCGTCCTGCCTCCACCAGAGCATGAACGCCGGTTCGAAACCGCCAGATCCATCCACAAAATGTCGTCACAAAGACACCAAAAAAGAAATAAGAAGAAGGAAGGAAGAAAGGAGAAAAATGTAAATAGAAAATCGGAATAGAACCCAGTCAAAAACCAGATCTTGTTCCAAATCCCATCGCCACCGACCAGATGACCCCCGGAGGCCACACCCAACCACCAAGTGCCTGCATCCGGGAAGTGATTCTATATATTCCTCATAGATTGTAATTTTTTCCTCTTGCAATAAATATTTTCATTATATTTTGAAATCTACACCATACTAAGGATTATATCAAAGTCAGCCATTGGTATAATTATATGTTTAAAACATAAGGCATGTCTATATATCATAATTGGGACTGACTAACACATATTTATTATAATGATTATACCCTTTGGAGTTTTGACTAATATCTCCCTAATTAAATATAACACCCCATGTTTTAATAAAAATAAATAGAATTTCATTCAATATGGTTTTATGTAGAAATTTATAACTCACCATTAAACATAATTTCCCACTTCAAAAGTTTTTAATTTCAAAAAATGGTCATCTACAATTGTGTTCACTATGTTATTTAGAGTCTGATGAAACCAACTTGTTTTTTATGAATATTAACATACCCTTATGAATAGTAATATGACCCTAATTAATAGTGAATTTTATTATTATTTTATTTTCTTAAGTCTTAAACATAATAACATCTTGGTTAATTTTTCATCATGATATATAAGTTGTTATAGAATTAGAATTGTTAATTTTTGAAATAAGTATGCTTTTATTTAATAATTAAATTAATAATATTTATAAAATTATTTTAAAAAAATGGAATTTATTTTTTAATTCTAAACGTCAAAAAATGTTTAGGGTAATGTCTTGGGATTTATGTAATATTCTTGAATTTTTGATGAATAGTGAAATATAAAAAAATACCGTATAATCAAATTATCAGTAAAATGAACTATTTATGACATCATAAGTGATGTAAGGCCACTTGGTTCGAAATCACATGATATTATTACTATTTTAGGTCACATGAAATAATATTATTCATAATCTTGAACAAAAATATTATAATAATGATTAAAATAATGAAAAAACCCCCCTCTCCTCTACTATAAATACCACTCTCACTCCCCTATTCTTCCCACACCTCTCAAGCCTTGAGCCAAGTCTAAGATCTGCCCAATATTTCTCCCAAGGTACTTCCCCACGTCCTAGAGATACTGGTATCACCCAAAGTATAAAGACAAAGCACTTAAGAAGGATCTCAAGGAGAAGAGATCAGGAGGTAAACATCCTCTTTTATTTTCTTTCTTTTCTTTCATTTCATGTTATTCTATTCTTTTACCTTTGGATTATTTCAGGATATTTCATTCTATATCCACCCATATTGTCCATATTATGTAAGAGTGAATAGATATCTACTTTCTATCATCAAACTATTTTTATGAAATTTTAAGAGATGCTGTTAGGATGCTAAATGTTCGTGAGAAATTTCTCATGTTTTCTTTTATTTCAAGATTTCTTTCTTTTCTTCTTCTTTCCTCGCCTACTATTAACCAAGAGAAATTAAAGCTACAGAATCATATATATTTTGTATGTTCTCATGTTAATGTAAAACTCATCATCACTATCCTTGTCTTATCCCACTTATTCAAGGAATTAAAAACATTGTCCAGGATGTGTCGAATTACCGACATCGTGGACGATGTGATTTCATTTTTCTTTCAATCCTTCAATTCTGGTCATGAATCCATTTTTATGGTTTAACCATGTTATATTATATGTATTATTTCTCATCCTTGGTTCTAAAATTCTTTCATAGCCATGGTTTTAATTTATAAAACAAAATGTGGTCGTTATTATCAAAGAACCACTAAAATGATCTAAACGAACATCATTAATGTTTTAACTTACGAATCAATCTCATGTAAGAATTAAAAATTATAAATGGTATAATTTATTGTACTAGAAATAGTTAAATACTAATCCATTCCAATTCTGGAGTTTCACTACCAATCGACAAGAAAATCCATCATGAACCAATAATGGAAATCATGTAATGAACTCACCGAGAAACAATGAAATGTGTGAAATACTAACAATTAAAGGGTGAAATGATGTTATGAAATGATCATATAAGATGTTATAAACTTGAAAATGTTTCTTTAAAATAATAATAACACCCTTTTAACCATTATAAATGATGTTTCAACAAGTTTTAAGTAAGACAACCCCGAGGTAAGTGAATTCTAAACCCGATTTCCATTCATTTGGTTAACCTTCTAGTTCAATATTTATGGGGTATTAAAAATTGAATGTGTGATTCGTTTTTCTTATATTATGTTGAATTATTTTTATTTACATTGTTTATACATATTTCATCCACTCTATAAAGTTTCACATTAATTATATGATATTTATAATGGACATTTCTTTCGAAATCAACTTTTAAAATTCTGTTTTACAACTTCAAAAGCAATGTTTTTATGAAATTATTCCTTTTGTATGATTATGTTATGGTTCTTGGGAATTATTTGTGATGAATATTGGGACCTATATCTCCCTACAATTCATTGGGCATGTGTAATTTGGGGTTCGACCGTATGGTTACTCCATGTGTAACGATGATGGTTTCACAAATAGTAAGGTAGCCATGAGGGTTACAAATTATAAGGTATCTGAGAGGGTTAAAAGATTATATAAGTAATTCACCAAGATAACTTTATGGTTCTACTTATGTTCTTTTGTATTGTGGAAATCTCATGTTTCACAAAGTAAGTATATATATATAGGTGATAAGTCTGTGTTTTGGAAATGATTTCATAAGTTACAAGTAATCATGGACAAATGTGTTCTTTCCTTATTTTTATATCCTTTACTGAGTTTTTGTGATCAGCCCATGTTTTAAATGATTTTAAGAGTTTAATGAATGTGTAATAAAAATATGGAATCCATGTTAAATGTTGAATAATTTTCTTGGAATCATGTTTTATGTTTTAATGTTTTAAATATTGAAAAAAATGGGAACCATTTTTATGGTATACACTCTCTAACAATGTGTAATGTTATTAACTTATTATGTCCCAATTATATAAATATATAAACTAGAAAATATCCTCAATGTAAAAGGAATTTTTTCTTCATGAAATTCATCAATGTTTAATGTAATAATGATGGATCCTTATAATTGATATTAGAGGATGATTTAGATAACTTTAAGAGGTTAGGATGATGTTAAAAGAATACCATAAATGATTTTTACACTATGATTAATTTGAAATGTTATATCATTTAAATATCACCATGTTTCTTATTCTAAGGTATGTTTGTTCATAATGGTTTCCCACAAAAAAACAGGGAAGCTGAAGAGGAGAGGCACTAACGGAATGACATCCTTCAGAATCTGCATTCCAGAATTGTAGGGATTGGAGCCGAGCATTTTCTGATAGTAATGGCTCAGCTGATCTAGTCAAAAAATGGTGGTGGAATCCATGTAAGAGAGAAACTATAGGTACCAAAACAGAACATGACAATAGTGGAACATTTTACGGGACAACATCCACCTACATTCAATGGATCTTTTGACCCAGTAGCGGCTGAAGGATGGACTAAATCTCTTGAAATGATATTCTATGTTATGGGATGTTTAGACAATCAAAATGTATGCCATGCCATTTATCTTTTTTATGGTGAATCTTATCAGTGGTGGTCAATGGTAATGAGTATCAGGGATAGAGAGGATTTTTATGCCTTAGATTGGGAAGAATTTAAAAGTGATTTACTTGAAAAATATTTTCTTAAGGTGGTGCGAATTAGGATAGAGAAGCAATTCCTTGAATTAAAACATAAGGAGGAAGATTCAGTGGCTATGTATGAATTGAACTTCACTATATTTTCAAGGTATACTCCAAATATAATTATGTATTTTGATAGAAAAATCAACCACTTTTACTCAGGACTCATGCCAAGGTATCTAAGGGCGTTGGCCTCCCGTGAATTCAAATGTTATGAGAAGCTTGTCTGCTGTTTTAAGATGGTAGAGATGGAGTTTGCTGATGATCACGTCCATTTTGGAAACAAGGAGAAGAAGAGGTCCAGATGGTAAACAATGGGCAAGAATAAACCAAATATATCTGATGGTAAGAAAATCATGTTTCGAGTTTGTGAAACTTTTGGAAAGAAGCACCCTGGAGAATGTCTTAGAAAAATTTGGATGTGTTTTGAATGTGGTAAGTTAGGAAATATGGCTGGAGATTGCAATGGAAATGATACAAAGAATAATCCTGATAAGCAAACTATAAAGTATTTTAAATGTGGTGATATGGGTCATTATGCAAATGCCTTCCCAAAGAGAGATCTGAATGATACAAAAAATCCATACTACAAGCCGAAAGGTGTAGTGAGATCCTTTGCGACCATGTAAGCAGACTCTAGATTGTCCAATGAAGCTGTATTAGGTACTTTGTTTTTTACTTAGATTTTTCTAAATTTTTATTTGATATGGGGTTTAAAAATTCATTCCTCTCTGAGAAATATTTGTGTAAATTGGAAATATCACCTTAAAAAATAAAACCAGAACTTATTGTTAAAACATAAAGGGAAATTTTTATAGCAAAGAGGAATTATAAGAATCTTTCTATTGTGTTCTGTGGAATGAAGTTACCTGTGAACCTTGTTGTTTTTCCCTTAGTCAAGTTTGATGTGATTCTGGGAATGGATTTTCTTTCTGGTCATCATGTTTAGATCAACTGTAGAGCTAAAGCAGTTTTTTTTCAGAAATAGTTTTAGTTAATATAAAAGAATTAACCCATATAATTAAAAATATATCAAGAAGCTGAGAAACTATAGAAAGATAGAAATTAATGTTATCTTGATCATATTGTTGAAAACAAGGGAACTGTTCAGATTGATGATTTTCCAATGGTAAATGAATACCTTGATGTTTTTCCTGATGAGTTACCAGGTGTCATACCTAATTGGGAAGTCGAATTCAAAATCGACTTAGTCCTCGAGCTAAGCCAATTTCAAAACCCAAAAATCATATAGATCAAATAGAACTTCTTGAATTGAAAAATATATTGCAGAATTTTCTTGATAAAGGCTTCATTAATCCCACCACTTCACCATATGTAGCTCTTATTTTATTAGTTAAAAAGAAAGATGGTTCCATGAGGATTTCCATTGATTATAGAGCTTTGAATAACATCACTATTAAAAACAAGTAACCTTTTCCTCATATCTATGCCTTGTTTGATCAGCTCCATGGAGCTCAATACTTTTCCAAGATTGACTTGAGATCTGAATACCATCAGTTGAAGGTGAAGGAGGATGAGATGTCACAAATAGACTTTCGTACTAGATATGGGCATCATGAATTTATTGTTATTCCATTTGGATTAACTAATGAACCTGGTGTATTCATGAATCTTATGAATAGAGTATTTCATGAGTTTGTGGATAAGTTTGTGGTTGAGTTTATTAATGACATTCTAGTATTTTCTAAAAATAAATAGGAGCATGAAAAACATCTAAGGGTTGTTTTACAATCCTTAAAAGAAAAGAAACTGTATAGAAGATTTTGAAAGGGTGATATTTGGTTACAATAGATTTCTTTTCTTGGGCACATTGTAAATAAGGATGGAATAATAGTTCATCCTGCCAAAACAAATGTGGTTGATGAATGGCCAAGACCCACAAATGTTACAAAGATTTGTAGTTTTATTAGATTAGCAAGTTATTACCGACATTTTTCTAAGAAATTTTTTTGGTTATCAAGCCTGATAACTAAGTTAACACGGAAAGGGGTTAAATTTGTTTTGATAGAATAATGTGATGTTTGTTTTTAGGAACTGAAGAACAGATTTGTGAATGCTCTAGTTTTGGTATTTCATTCCCAAAATGGTGAGTTTGTTATCTACAATGATTCTTCTTTAAAGTGATTTGGTTTTGTTTTGATTCAGAATGATCAGTTAATTTCTTATGCTTCAAGACAACTAAAACCTCATGAGTTAAATTATCCTACACATGATTTGGAATTGGAAGCTATGGTTTTTTTCTTTGAAAATTTGGGGGCATCATTTATACGGAAGAAAATTTCAAATATATACACGCCATAAATGTTGGAAGTATATATTCAATTTGAAGGAATTAAACATGAGGCATAGAACATGGCTTGAACTAATAAATGATTATGATGGAATGATCAATTAACATCCTGGAAAAGAAAACAATGTGTTGGATGCCTTGAGTTGGAAACATCTTGCACCATTGGCCATGTTACATCTGGAAAATGATACCTTGACAAATGATTTGATGAATTTTGGATTAGAAGTTGTTGGTGTAAGAAATAACTCTGTTTTGTTTTTGGATTCAGTGCAGTGTTCATTGTTAGACAAAATTATGTTAGTGCAGAAGGAAGATCGTGAGCTATAGGAAAAGGTAGAATTGGTTAAAATGGGTAATTTTCCATAATTTAACCATCATAAAGATTGTGTTTTATGATTTGGAAAAATTTTGAGTGTGCCTAGTGATTTTTATTTGAAGAAATATTTGTTGTGTGAAGCTCATAGTTCTCTATTTTCAGTTCAACCAGGTAGTACTCAGATGTAAAAAGACCTTTGGGTGTATTATTGGGGGTATGGAATGAAAAGAGATATTTCTGATTTTATTGTGAAATTATTAACTTCTCAATAGGTTAAAGTAGAGAAGCAGTTACCTAAGGGGATGCTTCAGCCTTTTCTAGTGCTAGAGTGTAAGTGGATGAATGTATCCATATACATTTTGTAGGAACTACCAAATTCTTCTTGAGAAAATAATCCAATTTGGGTTATTATTGATTAGTTGAAAAAATCCGCACATTTTCATTCTATTCAAGATACAATATCCTTGGATCGACTTTCTTGACTATACCTTAAGGAGACTGTAAGGTTACACGGAGTGCCTCTTTCAATTGTATCGGACCGATATCCCAAGTTCACTTCTCACTTTTGGAAGGGACTTCAAAAGTAATTGGGAACAAAATTAAATTTCAGTAAAACTTTTCATACTCGATCAGATGGGCAATCATAACGAAGGATTTAGACATTGTAGGATATGATTCAAGATTGTTCAATGGACTATTAGGGAAGTTGGGATCGACATATTTCTTTAGCTGTGTTTTTTTATAATAACATTATTCATTACAGTATACAGATGACACCTTTTGAGGCTTTTTATGGGAAGTAGTGTCAGACTCCAGCGTTTTGGGATGAAGTCAGTGAAAGAACGTTGATGGGGACAGAATTAATAGAATAAGTGGATGAGAATGTAAAGATGATCCACCAGCACATGAGGATAGATCAGAGCGGGCAGAAAAGTTACGCAGATTACAAAAGGAAAGACTTCTCTTTTGATTTAGGTGACCATGTTTTCCTTAAAATCTCTCCTTGGAAAAGTATGATGTGTTTTGGTAAGAAAGGAAAGCTAAGTCTACGATTCATGGGTCCTTTTTAAATCTAGAAAATATTTGGACCAGTTTCATATCGAGTAGCTATGCCTCCATGTTTTTCTCAGGTACACAATTTTTTTTCATGTTTCGATGTTGAGAAATTATGTTCCAGATTCATCACATGTACTGAGCCCATAAGCAGTTCATCTGGAATAGAACATTTCTTATGAAGAGAAACCAGTTTAGATTCTTGATAGAAGAGAACATGTATTACTTAATAAGGTAATCCACCAGGTAAAGATTTTAATAAGAAACCACATGGTTAAAGAAGAAAAATGGAAGTCTGAAAACGAAATGAGGGAAAAGTACCCTCAGTTGTTTAATTAGTAAATAAAAATGTGATGATGAAATTTCTAGAAGGTGGGGATAATGTAACACCCCAAGATTTTCTAAAAATAAATAGAAATTCAGGGAACTTGGTTTTAATTTGATATTTATAACTAGCCTTTAAAAATATTTTTTCAATTCTATGTTTGCAATTTCAAAAAATGGTTATCAACAATTGTGTTCAGTATGTTATTTGGAGTTGGATAAAACCAACTTGTTTCATTTGTGAATAGTAACATACCCATATGAATAATAATATTAATAGTAATATGACCATATTGAATAGTAAATTTTATTATTATTTTATTTTCTTAAGGCTTTACGATAATAATATCATGGTTAATTTTTCGTCGTGATATAGATGTTGTTATAGAATTAAGAATTTTTTTTTGAATTAAGTATGATTTTATTTAAAAATTAAATTAATAATATTTAGAAAATTATTTTCAAAAAAAGGAATTCATTTTTAAATTCTACTCATCAAAAAATGGTCAGGGTAATTTTTGGGTTTTTTCTGAAATTCATGAATTTTCAAGGAATAGTGAAGTACGATAAAATACCGAATAATCAAATTATCAGTAAAATACACTATTTATGACATTATAAGTGATGTAATACAACATGGTTCGAACTCACATTCCATTTTTACAATTTTAGGTCACATTAACTAAGACTATTCATAATCGTGGGCATAAATATTACAATAATGATTAAAATAATGAAAAATACCCCCTCTCCTCAACTATTAATACCACCCTCACTCCCCTCTTCTTACCACACCTCTAAAGCCTTGAGACATGCTTATGTTCTGCCCAATAATCCTCCCAAGGATCTTTCCCACGTCCTAGAGCTTCTGGTCTCACCAGAAGACTAAAACCAAATCCCTCAAGATGGATCTCAAGGAGAAGAGATCAAGAGGAAACCATCCTCTATTATTTTCATTATTTTCTTCCATTTAATGTTATTATCTTCAATTAACATTGGATTATTTTGGGATATTTCATTACATATCTCCCTTTACTTTTCATATTATGTAAGTGTGATGATATATCCCCTTTCTCTTATCAAATTATTTATATGAAATTTTTAAAGACGCCATTAGGCTACTGATTTTTTTGTGAGAAATTTATCATGTTTTCTTTTATGTCAAGATTCCATTATTTTCTTCTTATTTCCAAAAATCCTCTTAACCCAAATTCATGAAAGATCTAGAATCATGTATATTCTATATTTTTTCATGTTCATGGAAAATTCATAATCACTATTCTTCTCATATCCCACTTATTCAAGGAATTAAAAACATTGTCCATGATGTGTCACATTACTGACATCATGGACGATGTGATTTAATTTTTCTTTAAATACTTAAAGTCTAGTCATAAAACCTTTTTTATTGTTGAAAAAGGTTATAATATATGTATTATGTCTCATCCATGGTTCTGGAATTATTTTTTACACATGGTTTTAATTTATAAAACAAAATGAGGTTGTTATTATCAAAGAACCACTAAAATGATCTAAACGAACATCATTAATGTTTTTACTTATGAATCATATTAATGTATGAATTCAAAATGATAAATGGTATAATTTATTGTACTGGAAATATTTAAATACTACTCTATTAAAATTATATAGTTTCACTTCCAATCAATAAGAATATCCATCACGAACCAATCTTGGAAATCATGTAAAGAAGTCGCCCAAAAACAGTGCAAGGAGCAAAATACTAAAAATTAAAGGGTGAAATGATGTTATGAAATAATCATATAAGATGTTATAAACAGGAAAATGTTTATTTAAAATGCTAATAACACTATTTTATCTATTATACAGGAAGTTTAAACAATTTTTAAGTAAGACAAACCCAAGGTATGGGAATTCTTAACCCGATTTTCATTCCTTGGGTTAAAATTCTACTTTGTTATTTATGTGGTATTAAAAATTGATTGTGTTATGGATTTTGATTATATTATGTTGAATTATGTGTATTTATAGTGTTTATATATATTCCATCTACTCTATTAAGTTTCACTTGAATTATATTATTTTTATAATGGACTTTCCTTTTAAAATCCTATTTTAAAATTCTATTTTAAAAAGATCAAAAGCCATGTTTTTATGAAATTATTCATGGTGTATGATTATGTTCTAGTTCTTGGTCATTATTTATGATGAATGGTGGGACATATATCTCATTCCAATGCGTTGGAAATTTGTACGTTGGAGGTAGGATGTATGGCTACTCCAAATGTAACTGTGATGGTTACAGAAATGGTAAGGTAGCCGTGAGGGTTACAAATTATAAGGTAGCCTAGAGGGTTACAAGATTATGTAAGTAATTCCCGAAGATACCTTTATGGGTATACTTATGTTCTTATGTATTTTAGAAATCTCATTTTTCAAAAAGTAAGTATATATATATACAAGTGATAATTATGTCTTTTTCTAAATGATTTCCTACGTTATAAGTATTCATTGAAAAATGTGTTCTTTCCTTCTTTTTATATCCCTTACTTAGTATTTGTGATCATCCCATGTTTTAAATGATTTTCACGGGTTAATGGATGTGTATGAAAAAGAAGTAATCCATGTTAAATTCTAAAAAATTGTCAAGGAATCATGTTTTATGTTTTAATGTTTTAAATGTTGAAAAAATGGAAACTATATCTTTGGTATCAACTCTATAACAATGTTTAATGTTATGAATGCATTATGTAGCAATTCCTTAAAGAATTAAACATGAAAAGATCATAAATGTAAAAGGAAGGGTTTTCTTGACTAAATTCAAGACAATGTAATGTAATAAGTCCAGGTCCTTATATTAAATCAAAAGGGAAGTGTCTAATTTTCATAACAAACTTGGTAGATATAAAAGGGTGTGATGATCCAGAATCAAATAATGAAATGTCCAAATTTGAAGATAGGATTAGTGTACCTACCACCACATCATTTGGTACTTTTAGCTCCATTATAATGAACACAAAATCTTGACTATCTACCCTTGGTCTCTTCAGTGGTGGATTCCCTTGGTGCTTAGGGAATTAATTTGAATAGTTCCCCATCTCCTTGTTGTTGTAACATTGAATATTAGTATTTTCCTTCTTCCCCTTGCATTCATTAACATGATGAACTCATTAACCACATTTATAAAAAACACTCAGTCCCATTAGTAATTTCTTAGGGTGATTATTTCCAAAGTTAACACATGATGGGAATTTTTTTCAGCTTCATATTCTTATTTGATGCATTACCATTTTCTCGGTGATTCGAAGTGATATTATTATATGGGATTAATTTGAATACATAGGATCTAGAGAATTATTTCACGGTGTTAATTGAACATCAAAATATTTCTTCTTATGATGAAACATTTTGAGAAACCAGTTCCCCTCATAGATTTGGATTAATACCTTCAAAGAAGTGGTCAATTTTATACTCCATTTTGGGTATATAATTCTTATCATACCTAGATGACCTTGTAATGATAGATTGATAATTTGCAACACCCTATTATTCATTTTCTTTAAGATTAGAAAATTTCTCTTCATCTCAATTGGTTGATCATGAGGGATGTATTTATCAAATAATGTGTCCTGAAAAGTTCTTCATTCCGTGAGTTCAATTTCTTCTTCCTCCTTAGTATTCTGGATAAAGGGCCACCACTTATTAGAATCACCTTGGATAAAATATACCACAAGTGTAACATGTTTCATTTCACTTTATCCTATAGTCGTGAATATTTAGTCCAGTGACTTAATAAATTTTCCAACAAATTTTTTTAGTAGTCCCCACCCAAACAATGTGGGATTCTATTACATAAATCAATCCAACATAAGATATTTTCCCTATGGAATAGAATTATACATTTTGGAAAGGTTATTTTTTATAAACTAATTATGTTTCCCAATATTTCTATAATTTAATTTGTTCCAATACCATCCATGTTGGTTTTTTTAGTAGGACAATCACAACATTTCCGCGAGTATTAATACCATTCATCCTTCTAGGCTCCATTTATAAGAAAATGATATATACTTGATTAGCTCATAAAATCATGAATTTAAAATATGATATAACACTCAATATAAATTCTTCAATAATCATAACATTGGTTTGTTTGATGTCATGTTTACATTTGAATCCTTCATAATGGTAGGTATAGAGAATGTGAATTATCCTAGGTGTATCCCCAAGGAGTGTCAAACTAGGTGCATAGTGAGGCCCATTTTCAAGTACTAGGTTACCCGAAGTTTGACCTATAACACCTTGTCAGAGTTGATAACCCTAGGTACATCTTTTCAAGAACCACATACACATTGAGTATCCAAACAGAGATGTATTTCTTGGAATACCCATACAATCACTATATTACCAAAATTATAGGATATTCTTGTATAATTATCCTCAATGATTATCAAAGGGTTGTTCTCCCTAATCTAAATTTTCTAAATCTAGTTTCTAATATTTATGTTAAACTTCCTCTAAACTAACTGTAATTCCCATACCCAGAGACCCTGAGATGTTGCATTATTTTATTATATTGGAATGATTATAAGGAATCAAATTTCAAAGGACCGATCAATTTAGCAGTCTTTTAAATCCATATTACATACTTGATACCCATAATACAATATGAAATAATAAATACAAACCTGATACATAATAAAATTAAATAAACAGAATCCTTGAATTCGTATTCAAGGATTTCGTCATCATAACCTATGGAATGCAACGATAATAAAGGTGAGATCCAATTATCCATAATTTTATTTAAATCAGAAGAAATAAAGAACCAATAGATTAATATAGTGAGGTAATTAACTGAAAACACATTCCATTCAAATTACAAGATAAGGAAATATCATTACGGCATAGTGATAAGTTGAAACTCCTTCCATCTAAATAAATAATTTGATAATAAAATGTATCCATAAATATATTGACTCAAAATTAAATGGATGAATAATAATTGAATCTAAATGATGGGAATTCTTAATTATTAGACACCATGTTTTCTAGGTACATGGTACCTTTACCGTCAATAAATTTCACAAGACGGTTTACAAAAAATCAGGTAAAAACATATCTGATTTGGCCAAAGAATTAGTCTCATGAGACTACCGATGCATCAAGGGGATATTTATAACCAGCACACGTGAATGTCTACCATCCCAAAGAATTTATCTTATTCATGAACAATTTTCCTTATCAAAATGTATTTTTATTAAATAGAATATACATATTTATCAATAACTCCCCAGTTAATCAAATAACTGTCAGAGTGAACACTATATGTAAAATGATATATGGTTTAAGAAATAATAATATCCATTGTGTGAGAATATGGACACTCAAGGTAATTTATAATGAAACATTATTACAATAAAGTTATTGTTTCTAAGATAATGTTATTAATCACAAAATGCTGTGATATTTTAAAGATAACCATTAAGAATATTTTTTAGGAAACTAATCACTAAAAATTTTAATGTGTCCCACACCAATTGAAACATTTAAATAATAAATACCATGAAGGAATTTTCTTTATGCCATGGAGAAAAATTATCCATGATATAATTTATCAAAAGTGGAATTCCTACACCAAATAACTAGTGTATGTGTTGTATGCCTCACAAAAAAAAAGTAAGACATGAATCCCTTACCATAAAATCCATTTTTTGTGTGTGGTATTTATCCTCCATAATAGTGGTCTAAAATATGTTACTAACTTATACTATAACCACACTCAAGTTTCTAATATCATATATTAACTTCTTAAAATATTTTATTACTCTTTTGTTAACACTCTTTCATTATTTTAACTATTTCAAGTATTAATTGCCTAGTTTTCTCAAGTTTATTTTTACTTGTAACTTGTTGTTCTTATCATTTAGATAATGATTTAGTCATATAGAGAATTTATACCATGAATTAATTATATTATATATTTAGTACATATGTATTTATAATAGTCCATAATATTTGGAGATAATAAATAAAGTGCCAAGTTCATGGAGATGGCCGGCCATACGTATGCATGAACACTACTTTCATTTCTTTTTCGTATAAAAATAATGAAAAATAATATATATATATGTATATTATAATTCTATTATCATAACTATGTTATATAGGATACAATGTTTTATTAAAACTATCCTTAATATGTTCCATGTATAGCATAAATGAATCACTTCCCTTCGAGGGTTTAGTAGTTCACACTCCCTCAAATGATGTTATCATATTAGCGTAAAATGATAAGTATCAAAGGTATGAGATATTAAAAAATTAAATAAGTATAAAGACATAATAAATATCGTATATATAAAATATAAACATACTATCCATCGTAATGTCCACGATGAGAGGTGGTAAAGGAAAAATGAACAATCATCATTTCGTGAGGAAGTATTTCATTGTGCATAGAGATAGTATGTTCGTTACCCATTAGATAAAGGTGTGTGTGAGAAAAGAGATCATTGGAAAATGAATGAAAATAGATCGTTGGAAAATGTTACCTTACACTAGGTAACTCTTTTTGGTTTATAAAAAATGATCCATTGAAAGGATTTTATAAAAAAGGAATGATTCAGGATCAAGGGAAGGGATTTTGGGAAGCTATTTGGGTATATCTTTTCAGAAATTAAGCGATTTGAGAGGTGTGAAGAATTAGTAGAAGTGGTGGCCTTTTATAGTGGAGGAGGAGTGTCACTCTTGTAATATTTTGAAAATGTAATTCTCCCCACATGATTCATATTTAATGTCGATCCATTAATAGAACCAACTATATAGAAATTGGATGGGTTCTAAATATTCCAAACTAATAACTTTTTTACATGTTTATAGGTCTTGTTGGGCTTTGAGGTCATTTTTTTGTCCCATATCATGCTTAATTTAACCATAATCGTTATAATTAATTTTAATCACTTCCCCTAAACTTTTTGGTAAAATAGTGGGTCTTATTACAAATTATAAATTATGACGATTCCAAATATAGAATCCAATTTTCCAAATTCCAATCTCATAAGTGGAAAAACTAATTTAAATTTAATCATATAGATAGGACGATAATGTCAGTTTTTTTAAAGTAAAAATGGGTGAAAGTTTGCAATGTTTTTAAAATCAATATCAAATTCAAATTGATTATAATGAAATAAATTGAATTATTTAATAAAAATAATATCGAATTAAAATATAAAACTAATTAAAAATATAATTTTAACTAATAAATATAATACATGAAAAAAAAATTTGAACTAAACTTCAGTATTTGTAACTATTCATTAAAAAAGGACATATTTCCGATTTTTTTTGAAAATTCAACATAAACTAATTTTTTTTATAATCCAAATATGATATTTATTTTGACATTATAAAAAAATTAAAGTGTTTAATTGCATATTTAAAATGGGTTCTCCATTAAAAGGTGAGAAAACTTCCTTTATAAAAATATAGTACTTTATATGAGATATTGGGTTTTCTTTTATCTTATGCCTATCTAAAACATATTATACGAGTGTAATTTTTTTTTTGGATACATAATATATAAATTTATAATATGAACTCTATAAAAGTTTCATAATTTAATTTACAATGAAAAATTTGACAAAATAATATTTTTCTTAAATTAGGTGTTGTGTGTAATGCGAAGATATCAAAAAAATATAAAGGAAAATATGGAAAAGTCTTGTGGTGATAAAAAACTTTGGGAATTCTTTTAAAAGTCATATAATTTAAAAAAAAAATTTAAAACACGTCTCAAAATAAAATAATTTTTTTGAAAACTCTTTTCAAAGTTCAATGAAAACATAATTTGGAAAATTCTATTGAAAATACTTACTCCTTTGAAAACATATAAGTATACTATTTTGAAAATACTTACAATTTTTTAAATTATCTAAATCCTTTAAAAATACATATTATCTTTAAAACATTATATTGATTTTTATAATACTTACACTTCAAAAATGATTTAGAATAATCCACTGTTTTTTTGAAAATAATAAGAAAGCCCTTGAAAAAAAAAATAAACCACTTAAATATTGAAGGTGTCTGAGCATACCCACTTTTCTTAGGAATGGGTTTAATTTCCACTCCCCATTCATGTTTACAATATCTAGGTTCCATTTTTTATAATTTTTTTTAACTTTTCTCATATATATATATACATTTTTCACTGGATAAATTTATATTAAAACATACAATGCATTAAAAACAAATACAATTATAAAACAATTAACTTTCTTACAAAATTACCTATAAAGATTGGTACAACCAGAACTCATGTCATTTAGCCCTTGAATGAACTATTAATAATAATTAACACCAATGTTTTCAAACATTCATTCATAAAATCACAAAAAATATTTTATATAAAGTGATAATTTTTATCATTTAAAACTCAATCTTGAATAAAAACATAAAAGTCTCATTTACCTAATTGATTATATAAATAAAATAATAACTGGAATATATAAACTCTTCACATAAAATTATTTCAATAATAATTTTTTATTCATATAATATAATACATATATAATTGTTTTCTCCTAATATAATCATATGTAATAAACAATCATGTATCGAACATGAAATTATAAAAGTAATCATTTTAGAATTAACATTTCATCCTTGAAAACACACACACATATATATACATGCATTTAAAAGCATGAGAGCCATTTTATATAAATAATAAATGTGTTTAAGTGGAATCCATCATGTTTCATAATTTCTTAAAATGAAAATATACATGCATAAATGAAATCATATTACCTGGATATAAAATTGGAAATACTTCCATAATTTAAAATTAATAGGCTTACAATTTAAAAATACATGAATAGAAGTTTCAATGTGTATAAACATTAATTTGTAAATATATATAAAATTCAAATTTTTAATCAAACATAATACACCCTTATAAAATATAGTTAAAAAGTGCACGTTATTATATAAATAGAAGACTAATAATTTAAATTTGTGACTAATACATGTATAAATATTTGTATTTTAAGAACTTGAATATACTACTTATACTTTTATATGATTGAAATATGAAATTAACACACCCACACACAAATATACACACACACACATATATATAAAGTTTCCCCTTAAATAAATTTAAAAATAATTTCATTCGCAATCAGAAGATTTTAAAATGATTTCAGTATATATTATTGAATATGTAAACACAGAAATAAACTGTAATAACTTAAATATTAATATTAATCATCTATAATTGTTTGATATGTGGAATACCCCTTACATAAATAGATAACTAAATTAAACAATTCCTTCTTCTTGATGGGAAATTCAAACCATTGGATGTAGGAAGATGAATTATTATTTCTTGAGGAAAACATGAACTTGAGAAATAGGGGAGGAAAGGGTCTTGGAAAGGATGTATAATGATGTAGACTTCCCTCAATATTCCTTATTATGATGGATATTACGGTATCTTAAGATTAAAAAGTAAGTTAAAATCACATTTAACCTATAAACCTTAGAGACCAAAATCTAGGGTCTAAAATTACAGTAAATAGATTAATTGAGGTTTTGAAAAAAATGAATCTATTTTAATAGAAAATGGAATACCAGTTTCATTGATATATAAAAACAATAATGGAGTACGGTAGTATTCATTTATCAACTATTATTTCTATCATATAAAATGATATTTGGAAAGGCGATAAGGTGGATTTATCGGCTTCGAGGTGGCTTGCGAGAGAAGGCTCAAAATACAAATCAAGGGATTCATCGAGATCAAACAGTCATGGTGATAGCGGAGGGATTCACTGGTTCAAAGTCAATAGCATGGACGGATGGTGAAGAAGCTTCCATCAGTGGAAAGGTTAATAGCTATAGGGGAGGTTGAGCATGGTATGGTGTCATTGTTATTCTCAGAGGGATTGTAGGGGGGAATCAATAAGGGGATGACCCGCCATCTTAGATACCAGTTTTTATTTTATTTTTTCCATTTTTCCTTAAAAGATGTATATATAGAATTTTTAAAATATATTATATATATATATATATCATATATCTTATTATATTTAACATTTATTGGAATAATTATATATTTTTATTTATTTTAATATATTAATAAATTAATTTCCTAAAAAAAGTCTACGAAAAAATTAATCTTCATAATAAAAAATTAATATTCTTCTGATTATTATTATTTTTAATTAAGTCTTAAAATTTAAATTCCAAATTCTTTTATCATCTTATTTCATTAAATAATTTTATTACTCACATATTATCATTTTATAAGATCCACAATTTTACTTACATAAATTTACTAATAATTATACTACTTGGTGTAATATCTATATAATATGGAATTTTATTCTTAGATCATAAATTACATTTTGTAAACACTATTACAGTCTTAGTATTACATTATAAAAAGTTATAATATTAATAACTCATAAATATTCCAGACTTAATTTTATAAACACCTAAAAAGTATATAAATAGAATTCATATAAAAATAATAATATATTAAACACAAAATATTGAAACATGATGTTTCAAAAAAAGTTTCTTTGAGTAAAGAATTTTCAAATTTATCTTGTTTCATGAAAATAAATTATAGTTATTATTATATTTTTATTATACTATACAAATTTTATTTCTTTGAAATGAAGGAAATATTTTACATTTCATTTTAATTTTTTAGAAAAGTCTAAAATTATTAGAAAAATATATCTATGTTTATTTTAAAGTATAAATTAATTATAAAAAATTAACAAATAAACATTTATTAAAGGAAAAATATGGTGGAATATTTAGGGAAATACACTCTACCCCCATTAAATAGGATTTATTCATTTAAATTCACTTTTTGTACTTTTGGAAAATTATGAAATTCCATTTTTCAGAATTTGGAAAACTCGAACTACTATAATTCTATATTTATAATGGTTACTTAAATATATAGTTGTTCAGATATAAATTTCTAAATATAATTTTTTTTCCAATATAAATGGTTATAAAAAATAATTTTTTCTAAAATTTTATACTTAAAAACTATACATATTTTAACCAAATGTTTTAATATCCAATGATATTTAAATAATTTCTCTGATACAAACATTAATGCACCAACCCCAGAGAGCCTGGATCCTATAAAACTAAAGTGGTATTTTGTTTTTTATTAAAATTAATGGTAAAAGACATATTGAGTTACATATGGGGATCTTTCCCGGTTTAGAATTTAGAGGAAATGACCGTTCTTACATATTTTCAATGCAAAAACAGTAATTAAAAATGCATCGATGAAACTTTTATCAAACTATATCTTTATAATACTAAACTCTCTGAAACCTCTAAATTAACCTAAAAATATTTTATAAAAACATTGGGTGAGAAACATTTCCCAACAAGGGGTTTTGGAAAATCTAGTGAAAATCTCTTTAATGATACTTTTACATTTTGAAAAATACATTTGAAAATATTTTGGAAAAATATTTTGAAAAAGGATTTTTAAAATTCCTTTGATAAATAATTTTATAAATACACATATCTGGAAAAAACTTTATAAATACTTCAAAAATTCCTATAATATTAAAAACACAATTTTAAAAACATGTCTAAAATTATAATAGTTTTTTAGAAAACTCTTTTGAATGTTAATTGAAAAAATACTTTTTAAAATTAAATTTAAAATACTTACACCTTTGAAAAAATATAAATATAATGTTTTTAAAATACTTACACGTTTATAAATCATTTAAATACTCTTAAAATACATAGTTTATTGAAAATTTATATTAATTTTAAATGTACTTACGCTTTGAAAATTCCTTAAAATAATCAGATGATTTTTCTAAAAATACAATGAATGATCTTCAAAAAACAAAAAAATGTATACAATTAAGCATTGAAGGTTTTTATGTTCCTGCCCACTTTCCTCATGAATGGGTTCACTCCCCACTCCCATTTCATGTTTATAATGTCAAAGTTCCTTTTTTATAAAAACATTTTATTATTTCCTTATATATATATACACATTTTTCACTAGAGATTTTGATTTAAAAACATAAAAATGGATTAAATACAAATACATTTATAAAAATATTAACTTTCTTAAAAATTTACTTATGAGGTTTGGTATGAAAAAACTCAAGTAATTTAGCCTTTCCATGCACTATTAATAACATCCATGTATTAGATATTCCATTCATCAATTCATGAAATACATTATAAATAAATAGATAATTTTTATCATTTAAAACTCAATATGGAATAAAATATTAAATAATAATTCGATTAATATATTCTATGAATAAATTAATGATATTAATGAATAAACCTTTCATGTAAAATAATTGTAATAGTAATTTTTTATTCACTTAAAATAATAGATATATAATTTTTTCTTCTTAAAATAATCATAAAAAATAAGCAATCATGTATCACACATAAAATTATAGAAGAAACAATTTTATGATAAACATTTCATCCTTTCACACACACATATATATACATGTATATCAAAGTATGAGAACCATTGTACATAAATTATAAAGGGGTTTATGTAGAATCTAATATGTTGCAAAAATTCAAAAAATGAAATGATACATCCATGAATTTAATCCTCTTACATGATTATAAAATTCAAAATACTTCCATAATTTAAAATGAATAAGATTTAAATTTATAAATACATGCACATAATTTTTGAAGGTAAAAAACATTTATATGTACATATATAAAGAATGAAATTTGAGAATAAAAAATAATGCACCATTATAAAATATAGTTAAAAAGAGTACTTTATATTATAAATAGAAGCCCAATAATTGAAATTTTTGATTAATACATGTATTAATATTTGTTTTAGAAGATCATGAATACATTACTTAAACTTTTATATTCTTCAAATATGAAATTAATATATATATATATATATAAGTTTCTCTTAATTAAATTTTAAAATAAATTAATTTGAAATCAGAATATTTAAAAATGATTCTTTTATATAATAATGAATGTGTAAACACAAACATAAGTAGTGATAACCTAAATTTGAAGATGAATCATGAATTTTAGTTTCAAATAATTAAAACCACCTTATGTAAATGGAGAATCGAAGGCAACAATTCCTTATTCTTGATGGGGAATTTGAACCAGTGGTGGGAGGAAGATGAATTCTGACAACTTGGGGAAAATATGAACTAATAAAATAGGGGAGGAAAGAGTCATAGAAAAGACTTAAAATGATAGAGAGTTCCCACAGTATTCCTATATATGATTTTTTATTGCAGCTTTATATTCCAAGAGAATCTAAAATAACATTGAACCAATAAACCTAAGGGACAAAAATCGAGGGTCTAAAACTATTGTAAACAGATGAATCAACTGTTTGAAAAGAAAAATGAATTGATCTTAATAGAAAATAGAATAATTTTTTTTCTTCTATGGAATGCAATAATGGAGTAGGTTATTCATCCTAGATCCACTATTGTTTCTGTGATATGAAAGAATATTTGTAAAGAAGACTGAATGGATTGGTTAGCCTCAGCACGACTTGGGAGAGGGGGTTTCTACCACAAATCAAGGTAATCATCAATATCAGATGGTCCTGGTGATTGCGGAGGGCTTCGTTGGTTTGGAGTTGACAACATGGCTGGCTGGTAAATCAGATTCTGGTGGTGGAATGGTCAATGAATACAGAAGAGGTTGAGCATGGATCAATGTCTACATCGATCGTAGGGGGGCCTCTATGAGAGAGGAAGACACACCCGCTTAGATCTTTTTTTTTCATTTCGTTTTATTCATTTTCTTTTATTGTTTTAATTTTTCTTTTAAAGTTATATATATACATATTTAAAAATACATATACCAAATATATATGTATATATCATATATCTTCGTATATTTAACATGTATGGGAATAATTATATATTTTTATTTATTTCTTTAGATTAATAAATTAATTTAATAAGAAATTTCTTTGAAAATATTAATCTTTAAAATCGAACATTTTTTAGTGATTACTATTATTATTTTTCAACTTTTTCATAAATTTTAATTCTTAATTA
Source organism: Viscum album (assembly GCA_963277665.1). Taxonomy (NCBI): domain Eukaryota; kingdom Viridiplantae; phylum Streptophyta; class Magnoliopsida; order Santalales; family Viscaceae; genus Viscum; species Viscum album. The sequence continues at coordinate 459,105,424 of OY728163.1, read as the reverse complement.
TTTTATTATTTTATTTTTTTAAATTATTTTATAACATGCATATTATCATCTTATAATATTTAAAAAAAATTTACATAAATTTTATAATTATTATACTACTTGGTGCAATGTCTATATAAGTTAAAATTTCACGTCTAAATCATAAATTAAATATTGTAAACATAATTACGTTCTTAGTATTACATTATAATTATTTCTATTATTAACATCTTAATACTATTCAAGAAGGGATTTTATAAACACCTAAAATGTATCTACATAAAATTCATATAAAAATAATATTAAATTAATAACTTATAATTTTAAAACATGATGTTTCAAAAAATGTTTCTTTGAGTAAAGAATGTTCAACATTATGTTGTTTCATTAAAATATAATATAAAAATTATTATATTTCAATTAAAATATACAAATATTATTTCTTTTAAATGATGGTAATATTTTATATTTCATATTAATTTATAAAAAAAAGCTAAAATGATTAAAAAATATCAATGATTAATTGAAATTATATTTTAATTATAAAATAAATTAATAAATAATCATTTATTAAAAGAAAAATATGCTTAGAATTTATTGGGCGTTATATATTAGATAATATAAATTAGGAAAATACAAAATATTAAATCTATTTTAAAAAGTTCAATTCATAGAAGTGTAAAAATATAATATAAATTAATTAATCTTTCAATATGATAATAAATTCATTATTTTGAGGAATTTATCTTAATAAAGAGTGAATTTGAAGTAATTCCATCTTGTTTAAATGTATAGTAATGATAATTTAACGGGATAATTATATTGGATAACCTATGTATGTGTGGGTTTTATATATAATTAATTTATTTATAAAAATTTGTTTTTGAGAAAAATCTATTATTCAATTTAATATGATGATTTTCACATCTACCCTGCATCCTTATTTTTCACAGACCTGAGTGTCCATGGTTTCCTTTTAGTAACCATAAACCCTTGTTTTCACTCACATTTGTGTGGGGAAACATATGAAAATGAAGTGATAATAAATTATAAGAGATGGTTAAAGAGGTATATGAGATGAAACAAAAAAACGATATGCATAAGTTATATCTGGAATGTTAAAACTCGAGACAAGAATAACTCTAGAAGTAACTTCCCTATGGTCAAGGAAAGGTTTTTTATCCACTTGATAAAACATCTAGTTTTATAATCTCTTTTTCATACCACATGTTTATTTTCTATTCCAGGGCATGGTTATTTATTTATTTATGTTATGTATGGTTTCATTATGTTTTAATGTGATCGCATAAAAAATAACTAGCATGTTATGATAAAATAAAATAAAATGGATTATATGTAAATTATCTTATCAAGATACATTAAATAAATTATGTAGTATTCTAATAATATTACCAAGCATTTAAATGACAAAATTCATACTCTCTATACATGATTTTTTTTATAAACTCCCTCAAATAAATATATAATGGGGAATTCGTTTTATATATAGATTTAGTATGAATCCATAGATCTATGAGTTGGCATAAACATCATTATGATAATTTTTTTATTAAAGAATCTTAATAAATGTTTTTGGTTGATTGAACTAAATTTTTATGAATATTTTTTCCCCTTATAAGTATTGGTATAATATGAAGGCTAGTATTGAGTAAATCCAATTCCATAATTTTTGGATTTGGGAGTCTTCTCAATGGATCAAGGATCTATGAGTTAATAATGTTTGAAGATCTCCTACAAAAATAACTTTACGTAACTTTACTAGGCCCACATATGGGTTATGACAAGGTTATTATGGATCCCTTCCACTAGAATATTCATATGCAATGATATTCAAAATTATGGTGAGGTATATTTATATTTTATAAAATTTTGGGGACTAATTAAATAAAATTAATTATGTCCCAATATTTTCAATCTAGATAATTCATTATAATATATTTCTAGTTTATTATATAAAATGGTAAATAATTTGATATATAAACTATCTTTTAGATCACTATGGTATAATGATAATTCCAGGACAAATGATAATTTACAGGAGTTGTGTAGGAACATTCACATCATACAATGAAAAGATCATATGTTTTATGTGATGGACTCCCCAGTTCATACAAATAATTATAATGAGTATAGTGAGGTCGATAATACAATCTTTTGGAAATATATAGATGATGAATTTGATGTATGATGACTCAAGCTACCTTCCAATAATAGTTATATCCTGAAGATACATTAAATAATGGATGTATTATAATGTTGTACCACATGTAAGATCCGTTTTTGGAGAATTAATGACATGGAAGGTATGAGATCACAAAGGAACACATTATATTCATGAGTGGGGGAACGTTCAGTATTTTTTCCTCATTTTGTAAAAACAATTGGGTTTATTAATCATATAAGAATTATAGTTTTCAATATATCCAAATAATTTTTCAGAGATCTCATGATCACCTCACTTCCTCATTGAATCTCTAGTTTTATTTTGAAATTTAATGTGAAAAATATTGTGAAGACTATCCTGGATCTCTTAATTAGGATTTTATAGGTAAATAAAGACATAAATCATGAATAAACATCAATCATTATGGTGAAAGAGATGAAGGGAATGGTGAATATCCCTAAGAATAATACAAATTCTAAGAAACTGTTAGATCAACTGGAAAAGATGAGGATGATTTCATTTCCAGATAATAAACTAGATGAAATTTGTTTAAATTGCGATAATAAGGGAAACTGGAAGAAGAATTACAACTCATTGATTAAGAAAGGGAAAATAGTCAGTTTTCTTTATATCGATTGCCATGTTTCCATTTATATTGTTTTTTTTCAGATAATCCTTATGGTACTTCCTATCTTATCAAAATAAAATAATCAAAAATATTTATGATGGTATTTATATATGAGGTGAATATTAAATATATAAATAGATTGAGACTCACTTTACATGTTATTTAATGATTCTATATTACATCATTGATGGGTTAAATTTAGTATAGTATAATTATTATTATGTGCCCAGTGTAACCCAAAACTTTTTACCAATGCCTGGTTTATATATGGATGGATTTATTTTCATGTTTGGAAATAATAGATTCTTCTTTAATAAATATAAAATATGTTATGGGATAGAACATCATAATAATGAAATTTAAGAAAAATAATATGAAATAATGGTATGGAAAATTGATAAAGAATCAATTTCATATGACTCATATCATACCCAGTTTTGTAAACACATTTTTTCATGTAAATAAAAATAAATTGATGAAGCTATATCAAGAAGGGTATAAAGATTATATAGAAACCCACACTTTTCATATATAACTGTCACAAAATAATATATGAGTATTCATTATATAATATAACAATACATTCTAGAATCAAATATGTCTAATGCCATTAGAAACATGGATATATAAAAAACTAGATCCCAAGGGAACTATATAATCTTCAACAATGTTCTCCATAAATATCACACTTCCTTAACATATCATATATTACATGATTCTTCATAAATTGGGTAAAATAAACACAGGAAATAGAGATTTCAGATGCTCAGTAAGGTTAAACATGGGAGATATCAAAAAAATTTGAGAATACAGGTATAATAACAAGAGAATAACATTAGAAAAACATACCATTAATATCATATATCGTAAATTTGAGTCATGTCTTAAATCATGGTAGTTCATAAGAAATTAATCCCAATAGAATTAAAGAATATTTTCTTGAGAGCAAAACAATTACATAAGAAAATTATTTTTGGCATACATATATGCATAGATAATACTTTTTTAAGGATACCCACTGAGACATTCATAATATGATAGGATTGGGATAACCACCCATGTAACAACTTCAGGCCTAAGATAACAACCCATTAACCCTATTTTAGGATTGAGATAACCTCCAATATACCCTATATTTGGATTGGGTTAACCTTCTGTGTACCCTCTTTTGGATTGGGGATAGACACCTTTGTAATATTTGAGCTCGTAGAACATTAATAAATACCCAATTAATTGGAGGGAGATATAACTCCCACATATGAAATAATCCATTTCTTTTTGAGCCACAATATCAAAACAATATTCATCATATCATGACATATGAAAAGGAAAAGGGTTTCATAAACATTAAATCATAGAATAACCCATGGGAACGAAATGGGTTATGTAAACATTTTTTATTATAAATATAAATCATCTATAAAAGTTATTAGGATTAAATCATTGTATCGTACCCCCATTATAGCTTATGTAACTTTATATTATGTAATCATTGATGGGAAATTATTTTAAAGGATCACTTGGAACATTTCTTGAGGAAAATAACATTTCTACTTTAAAAAAATTATTTAAAATATAATTTTATTCCAAATATTAATGGAAAAGTTATAAATGTAAATAAACATTGAAACATGTAAAAAAATTAACTCATTTTAAGGTCGTGAAGGTAGGAAATGTTGTTCATTCTATATACATTAAAATGATGATTATGTTCACATTTTTGGTAAACTTTCAGGTGTCTTGTTCAGAAAATGGAAAGATGTTTCCTTTTAGAAGATACTCTAATATATAGAAATTGGGTATAAATGTATTTAAAAATATTTATAGAATAGTACAAAAATTATTTAAATCATTCTTAGAAAATATTTACATTAAAGATAATTGATTTTAAAACAAAGAGAGAAATAATGTTAATTTTTCTTAAAAACATTCTTTTGGTCCCTTGAGTAAATAATGAGGGGAAAATTAAGGTAAAAAAATTATTTTCATGAAAGAAACAGATTATAAGAAAATTAATGAGTTTATTTGGAGATAGATCTTAAGTAATCATTATTATAATTTAATCATAAACAACCCTGAAAAATAATGAGGTTGTAACATAATAGCCATACCACTTTGCTAACTTTTGAATCAGCAGATATATGAGAAAAATAATATAAGATAGATATGTATATTAATAAATTTTCATGAGAATACTAATAAATGTAATTAAAGGGTACTATATACACTACAAAAAATAAACAGGTGGTGAATATGACATGTGTTCCATAGAAATAAAAGTTGGATGAAAATCCCTTACCCCAGGTCTCAATTTTTTTTGCACACATTTAAACATCCAGTATAAGAAATAGAAGTTAATTATACAAATATTACCGAACCATACCCATATATATCATACCATATATAATTTAATTTTTATATTTTATTACCCATTTATTAATAATACCTTGTTAAATTCCTTTTTAGGTAAAGACTACTTTTTTTTTCATGTATATGTTGGTTTTTTAATTTTGGTTGGTTTAATGTGATCATGGTTCAATAATCTCAAAAATGTTACCCATGATATAAATATCATATATATATATATATATATATATTTTATAAATTAATTTATATTAATCCAATAAATTTAAATATATAAAATGCATTATTCCGTTCATGGAGAAGATAGGTCGCACGTATGCTTGAACAAAATTTCCATTTTCTTGATGGAAAAATAGAATGAATGGTAAATATTAATTTTAATTCAAAAATTAATTACTATATAATAGATATCATTAATAATCATTAAATATAGTAACATTACAATCCATTTCAAAATAAAATGAAAAATGTGTCACATTCCTATATGGAGGCATCTGTGCACACATATGCATGAACAATATTATGGGTTTAAAGTAAGTTTGAGTAAGATGGTAGACATTATATTATAATTATATAAGTATAATTATATCATATATATTATATAAATCTGTTAAATGCATCATTACTTCCAACTGTGAGAGGTGGTGATGGAAAACAAATTACATTTGTTCCTGAGGAGGTAGTTCGCTAAACACACGATCAACATATTTGTTTCCCATTTAATGGAAAATTAGATCGATATAGGTCATGAAATTAAAATAATAACATATCAGTATATGATAGATAATTTTTTTGTTATATTAAATTATTTTATGAATATTTTGAGGATTTTGAATAAGGGAAAAAAATAAAAATGCTCAGTTAAGAACTACATCTCTTATTCGGACTACCTCTATAGGTTTTCCCCAAAATCATTATTAGGAGATTTAAATCATAAAAATAAGGCCAATAGGATGTGGTCATGGTGGGTTGGGTAGTAAAGAATATATTTTAGTAAGAATGTTACAAACCAAATGTCTTTGAGAGTGTAAAAATGAGAGGAGAGGGGGTTCTCTTTTATAAGTGGGGGAGAGGAAAGGATTGAAATTTTTGAAAAAGTAATACCCATGTTTTACGCATGATAAAAGGATAAAAAATGTCTCATTATGTAATATTATATGATATCTATTTGAAATATTTCAATATAGTAGGATTTATATAGGTTATTATGAAATTTTAACACTTAGCTATTTAGTTTAACCCTTGGTAAATTCGTTTTAACCATAGCCATTGTAATAAATTTTTATTCTTTTTAGTATTTATTATAATAAAAATAAATAGAACTTATTATATAATATTAAAATTTCTGATTAAAATCATTGAATCCATTTTTCCAATTTTAATTCACAAATTTGGTAATATTTAATTTAAAATTAAACTCGCAGAATTGATGAAATTGTAATTTCCCAAATAATTTTTTTTCCATAATTATAAGAATGTTATATGAAGAATTGATAATAAAATTGATTGAAATAAGTTTGAATAATAATTAATTTAATTAACTAATGATATATTTAAAACATTTTATATCAAAATATTAATTTGAAAATTATTTAAATAAAATCTAATTTTCAATGAAAATCCGGATTCTATACTATTCGTTAAAAAATTAAATATTTTTGAAAAATATAAAATATTATCCATAATATAATTTTAAAATGTTCATTACAATAATGAATTAATTTATTTAAAATATATTTTCAAATAGTGGAGAACATTAATTTTATTTTTTCTTAAATAAAATCTATAAAATTATTTTTTTGAGAAAAAACTATGTTCAAAAAATATAAAGACATTAATAAAATTATGTATTATTTTATCAATAGGATTTATTTATAAAAAACACTTATATATTATTATAGAATTTTTTTTATTTTTATTCAAACCTATAAATTTAATTCCTAGGTTATAATATTCATATTTAATTATATGATTAATATTATATTGAGGTTTGTTAAAACTCGGTGTTTTGTGTAACAAAAGTTACTAAATAAATTAAATTTATTTGGAAAACTATGTTTCATAAAATATTAGAGGGTTATATTATACCCACACTCCCATGAAAATGAATTTAAAAAAAATATTTTTTTTACTCTTATACAAACAACATAGGATGCTTCTACCTCATCATATACTCGGGTTCCAATGTAACATCCTCAAATTAGTAGTCTTGAAACTAAACTTTGACTAGGTGAGTGGTCATGTTTTGTAAAAAAAATCTCTCTATGATCAGAAAAATACAAATAAATGTTATTAATATGAAATTCCATTTTTCATTGGTATAGCTTATGATTTCAGTAAATGTGAATAATTAGTTATGTACATCGTCATGATAGATACATGGAACACATTGTGAACTGAGAGAGGTTTTATGGGAGAGAAATGTGATAAGGAACCATACCTAATAAATAAAAAATATAATAAGTGATAATAAACCATGGTATAATCTTTTAATTACTTATAAATCTCATTATCTTAATCTAGTGTGAAAATCATATTAATAAATTATCACTAATTTCAAACTCTATATGACTCTGATAATTTTCATCATAAAATTTCCATCAACTCTAAGATTCCATGATGTTATATTGAATGGATAAATCATTATATTCTAATTTCATATCTATCTGAGGTCTGAATGGATTTATTCTCCAAATTCATCTTAGTATGTTATAGTTTTACACTTCTTTACTTATAGGAAATTATAAAGAGACATCAAAATACTTGAGTGAAAGCTATTATTGTATGAAAACTCAATTGGAGGAAGGATAAGATCCAAAATAGATTTAAAATATAGTGAAAATTATCTCAACATATCCTCTATTTTTTTAATGTTTTTCTCAAAATAGAATCATTATGAGGATGATACATAGTGATAAATCTTAGCTCAGTATCTAGGGTGTGGTGAAGACTTTATCAGAACCTTAATGTAAACTAAGGACCCCGATCATATTCAATATAATCTTGTACTTGATGAAACCTTACCAATTCATTAATGTATTTTTTTCAATCTTATCAATAGAAAAATATTCTATAATATATATGAAGTGTATTGATTTTGTTAGGTGATGAAATACATCCCATATAGGATTTCACCCATTATATGTTTTGAAGATTCAGATAAAAAAAATAAATGATGATGTTTTCCTGCTTCTATAATTGTATGGGTAATGGTTGTAAAATCCCCTTATACTAATTTTCTCTTATACTTAACTTACTTACCTACCAAGCATCGAGATATGAATTCTACAGTATCTCCATTCATTACATCACACCAGAAATACTTTTTTAGATCTCTATAGATTTTTGTACTTCCATGCTGAATAAATAATAATGAACTATTATATTCCTCCAATATCTCATTCATTATGTTCAGTATGGATGAAACACATACACTATTTTTTAACCTTATCATTCATTTATAATCAATGTTTCACTCAAGAACATTTCTCAACTTCTTTTTCATCTATACATCTTCATTCTCCTCCTCATTAATATTCACTTATATAAATGGTTGAACACTCATTTGGGAATGATAATATTTCTCTCCATACTTAATGATTTCCAAATAAAAAAAATTTAAACCAATAAATAATAGATCTATTATGATCCACAACATGGAAAACCATTTATTATATTTTTTTATTCAAATAAATAAACACCTTCTTTGCTTTCCTAGGGCTATAATGTGATGAGAGGTCCTGATAATTAATCATCTACAAACATATTTTCTAGTGAATTTTAAACTCCTTATATGTGACTATATACTTTAAACATTTATGATAAGTATATATATCACACCTTCCACTATAAAGATAATGCCTTCATATCTTTAATGAAAAAATTACACTTGATAACTTCAAATCACGAGTTGGTTAATTTTATTCATTGAAATTTTATTTTCATGAGGCATAAGCTATCACTATATATTTTGGTATGATAATTCATTCTAATTATGTATTTCATTCATCACTATAGATTACAAAACCTTATCCACTATAGTGTAATGTAAGGACATGTAAACTGACTACCTTCCCTTAGTCTCGTGAGATTTTCCTCACATTCATATGTCTAAAGGATATTAGATCTCATATAAGATAACTTTGTGAGTGAATTAGGATTATATGAGGAATTTTCAACAAACCATTAATCATATATATAGAAACCAAGAAAAATTTATATCTCAGTCATAGTGTTTTGTTTAGGTAAATATTTTATAACATTAGGCATTAAGGGATCCACTAATATTCCCTTGACTGTGATTATATAACCCAAAAATAAGAATTTTTATAGCCAAAATTCACACTTATTTATTTTTTCATAAAAAATAATCTTCCTTATAGTCTTCAGCATAATCAAAAAATGATCTTCATGATAATCTATTATTTTTTTGATATATAATTATATCATCTATAAAGTCTACCACAAACATATTGAGATAATCTATAAAGACTGTATTAATTAAATCCATGAATATAGTAAGGGAATTAGATAGACTAAATGAAATAAATATACACTAATAGTTTCCATACTTTATATGGAATCATATATTGGTTATATATTCCTTATTGACACATGGATGATGATATCCCAAATAATGGTCAATATTGGAAAATTATTGAGTTCTTCAATGTTGAGAAAAAATACATCGATATGGGGTAGAGGATATATGTTCTTGAATATGATTTTATTTAGTTATTGATAACCAATTTAGAGCATCATAGATCCATATTTACTATTAAGAAAATTAAACAGTTTACCCCATAGTGATACACTTGGATACATTAATCCCTTGTCATGATTCTATTTGAGTTTCTTCTTTAATTCCTTAAACTAATTGGGTGTATTATATTGGGAGTCATTTAAATTAGTGTATAACTATTTACGTGTCGTATAGATAACATAACTTCCCAATTTAGTGTAATAATAAGAAACACATATGAAAATACAAAAAAAAATCCCGTATAATAGGTATATCATCGATTTAGAGTTTCTCTACAACCATCTATGATAGACACCCCTACCGAAAGAGAATCAAGACCAATAAAATGGATGTGGTTTCCATTATAAATTCACTTTTATCATTAGAAAAATATATAATCATAGGTTTGTTTGTAATATCCAATGTTACTTTATTTATTTTCAATTTGAACCATGATTTATGTAGGGAAGACTAATATATTCCTACGATAACATCAAATTCAACCAGAGGGAGAATAAAAATATTTACATAAAGAACATTCCTATAAACATCAACTGGAGTAGAATAATATACATAAGATTTGATCATTATACCATAAGGGGTTTCTTCAACTAATTCAACATCTATTCTTTGAGGTGGAATTTTCATAACCCTAGAAAATTCAACAGATATAAAAGAATGTTTGGATCAAGAATCAAATAATACATTATCAGTTATAGAGTGAATGAAAAGTTAAAATTTATCATTGTCATTATCATTCCCCAAATAAGAAATAATGATCACATGTGATTTCCTATTTTCTCTCTCCTTATGTGGTTTCCATTCTTGATCATCATCACTAAACTTTTTTTTAGAAATGATTGGCATAATGACCACACTCTTTTCATTTGAAACACTAGAGTGTATGAGTTGCATTATGTGAATATTTATATCTCCTTTCACAATTATATAACTTCTTTCCATCACTTTTATATTTTTCTTCTCAATGACCTTGAATTCCAGACTTAAAAAATTGAGTAGTCACATTAAGATAATTTCTCCAAGGATTACTTCCACACTTCAAGAAGGAAGGAAATATTTTCTTCTTATCCACATGGATTTTTGAGTTTCTATTGAATTCAATCTTTATTTTCTTATCAAAACCATGAGATTTATGGGTAACCCCAATCACCATCTTCAACTCTATAATAGATTAAATGATTTCTCCATCACTAATAATGTCACTTATAGATAAATTCCTTTAAATACTTAGTTTTAATCATCTATTGAATCAGTGAACCTTTATTTCATTTTAGATTATAATACAATATAAATTACTTAGAATTATTGTAATATTTTCTTCATAGGTACCAACAGATTAATCATTCCTTTTCTTTAGATTAAGGAATTACATCTTTGTTTTCCTAATAAGAATATGAGGAATTTACTTATTAAAAAATAAGATATGAAACTCATTCCACTCTATTGAGTCAATTTATTCATGTTATCTTGGGTTCTTAAAAATAATTCACCATTGATCTATCTTTCCTTCTAAAAAGTAGACAACAAAAATGTTTTTTTATTCTTCAAACATGGGAGAATGGAAAATGTCTTTTCAATTGTTCTAGTCCATTGTTTAGTAACTTGTGGATTAGTGGAACCACACAAAGAAGGTGTATGTTGCCTCATTAATCGCTATACAGATTTTTTCCCACCTTTGATCATTTGGAATCCCAAAATGATTCAAATATTGAAAATGTTTTGTGATAATATATATGATACTTTTTATTCTATATCACATACCATTTTTTTACTGAGGAAGAAAATAATTCCATTGTCTATTGTATTTAGTATTAACACTATTTACTTTGGTTCCAACCATTGAATTAAACAAAAATGAGTAGTGTGAGTAACATTAATCATAGTGGGGAAACCAAAAAACACAAAAAAATAACGTATAGGATGTCTAAATGATGATACATTTTTGAATTAATAAAACCTTTGGCCTATCCTTGGAAATTCATCATCATTATCCAAATCCGTTATGTTTTTTTGTAAAGGTTATCTTAATTTCCAAAACATATCCCCTAGGATTGTGACACTAGGTACATTATAGGGCATGTTATCATGGATAAGGTGAGAATCATGTTAAAGAACAATCCACCATTTTCATTGTTGTTACCCTTAGATACAATAGGTATTCAACAACATATTCACTTATTGAATCCAAATAGGGGTGCAATTTTTTTGAAACCACTTACTCTATCCTTTCATAGAATTCTAAGAAATTTTACTTTAGTTATACACATCCTTAGGTTTTTTGCTAAATTTTTCTCATCATAGTTTATAACAGTTATATAAATATTTATTTGATACAAACTATAGTTAACCACACTATTATAACATATATATCACATCTTAATTGATGAATATTCATTACATAACATAAAAATCCATGACAGAATCATTTCAGTCATATGACTTTGGAAACACAGATACATAAACAACTGATTCATAAGTTTACAACATCATCTCCCACTATGTTCTATGTAAATTGATTCATTTATAGACATATTATACATAATACATTTTTTAATAACAAAGTGAAAGGAAACCTAATAAAAGATAATCTCAGATTATCATTTAGTTTAATAACGGGAGATATAAATATAATGTGACCATAAGGGTTTGGGAACATGAGAATAACATTTTAAAACCTGACCCTTCGTATCATATATCATAAAAATTATTCATGGAAGAAATATTGGTAGTTAATATGAAATTAATCATAATAAAATTGAAGAACATGATCCATGAGAAATAACTTTGGTATAAGACACATATTTGTTTCATACACAATAGCATAGAAAATATTATGTCATGTATACCAACAAGATATTAATATCTCATTATTCTTGGGATAACCATCCATGTACCTACATTGGGCTTAGTATAACCTCTCATGGACCATATTTTTTTGTTATTATAACCCCTTTCACACCCTATTTAAGGCATGTGATAACCTCCCATGTATCCTCTTTTGGTCTAAGAATAAAATCCCATATGCCCTTTGATCTCACAGAACATTAATCATTACCCAATGAATCAGAGAGAGATATAGGTATAACCCATCACATAATATATTCATTTTTGTTCCACATAATAAAAAGTCAGTCACTATATCATATTTTAGTAAAAGGAAATTGGTTTCATAAAAATTTCATCATGGCTTACCCTTTGAGAAAAATGGATTTCTTAAAAATATTTCATCATAACCAAAAATCATCTAGAGAAAGAGTAAATATGGTATCATTGGACCATGTCCACAGTAAACATTAAGTAACCTAAAAGGATTCCATATTAGGTGGAAAATGATTTACGAAATATCACGTGGAACATTTCATGGGGAAAAAGTATTTCTATATTGAACATTCTATTTAAAATATTAATATTTTTGAAACATTATTTTAGAACCATGAGTAAACATAGAGGGTAAAATTAATGAAAACATGTATTTTATGAAATAAACAATGGAGAAGAAAATTCTTGAGTTTCTTGATATATAGTTCATATGGTTTCATTATCAGAACATAATCATAGACAACACCAAAAAACAATGTGGTTATAAAATAACACCCTTACAGTAGGATAAAAATATTATATGTAGATGCTCAATTACAAGAGGGGGTGAATTGTAAGTTTTAAAAAAAAATTTAACCTTAAGGAAAACTATGTTTAACAAAGTTAAACATGGTAAACTCACAATACCTCTTTTAGTTTTACTAAACAAACATGTAAGGTTCCTAAAATATGATCCCAGAAATGAAACTTAAGGAAAGTTTACAAAGAAAAGATTCTACCATAATGAGTATAGAATCTTACTTATCTGAGTACGTAAAAGAACAAGGATATTTAAGAATTTTACCCTTTCTTCCATTATCAAAATATAGCAGAAATAAAATTGAATCAAAACAAGTAAAAAGTATGGAATCATTTAACCTAAAGAGTAGGGTATCAAAAAAATGTAGATTAATTTCCCTTGATTTATACTTTCAATAGTCTATATTACCCACCCTAGGGTAATACCTCGATAAGAATATCCAAATCTATATTTCTATCCCTACAATTCCTTGATCATTAAGGTAGTCGAAACCTCTATATTCTTATCTCTAGAAGCACTTGAACTTTAAGGTAGTCGACACCTATGTCTTCCTATCCCTAGAAGCCCTCGATTGTACTCACCAACAATCAGAGTCGCACAAAGAAAGCTGAACAAGATGTCTATCACCCACAAAGCATGAGAGCCTCTCCCTCTAGAAATCACTTTAATAACAAGTAATCTCTAGGTCTATTAACATATGATTCTCAATTTTTTAGCTTGTTCAAATTGGTTTCTATTTATAGGAACTTTTTCAATGGTTGTCTCACACCTCCAATGGTCATATTTCTCCTTGAATCTTGGAGGTACCTATACAAGTGTCACTCAAACAATGTTTAGTCAGAAACAGATTGTATGACATCATTACATAATAAGTGTAAGGAAAATGAAATTACAAAAACGAATCAATTTTCAGTGTCTATGGAATAATAGAATTTGAATTCTTAACCAAATAATAATTCCAAGTATAAAGGGACAAGGATATTTGGATTCTGTTTTGAAAATAATTCAGAATCTGAATTCTATATATTCCGAAGTCTCAATTCCAATGAATTCAGAATCTGAATTATGAGGAAGTAGGAATTTGAAATTCATAGAATTCAGAGTTTTAATTTCAATGAATTTAGAGTCTGAATTTCAGAGAATTCGGAATCTGAATTTCAGAGAATTTAGAGTCTGAATTTCTGAGAATTCAGAATCTAAATTTCATTGAATTTGGTGTTGGAATTTCATAGAATTCAAAATCTGAATTGTAAAGAATGCAGAGTCTGAATTTTAGAGAATTTGGAATCTTAATTTCAATGAATTTGGAGTCTAAATTTTAGAGAATTTAGAATCGGAATTTTAGATAATTCAGAGTCTTAATTTTAGATAATTTGGATTCTGAATTTAGAGAATTCGGAGTCATAATTTAAAATAACTCGGAACCGAAAATAATCACTCTATAACCAAATAATTATAAGATTTTGAGGTTTTATATAAGTATTCAAAATTTAGACTTATGAATAAAATGAGTTAGATTTAGAGAGATTATAAAATGAAACAGTGAAAACAAAAGTAAGGATAAAAATTTCCTTATATAAGGAAAATTTTCTGTATGAAAACAATCATTACGGAAAACAATTGGCCTTAAGATAAAGTGTTTGTGATTTTCAAAACATAGAGGAATAGAAAATTCATAAGGAAACCTTATTTACTCAAAAATCTTCCCCTATTTGGATAGAAAAAATATCCTTATGAAAAAAGAATATAAGGAATTAGAATTTTTCATTAGGATCTTAAAAGAAAAACTTATCTCCCATTACTTATAGATCATGGTGAATATGACTAACTCCCCCTTAGGTTTTGAAATCCCAAAGGATTTTATTCTTGACATCCTTAAATAGATTTTTCTTTTTCTTCCCTAAGGAAATATTCTTTGATAAAACTCCCCCATATATAGACCCCCCTTACTTATGTAATTCTCCTATATACATAGTATTATTTTTATCATACATTTCTCCCCCTTTGTAATTTTCAAAAAGGAATAGATGGTACCTAGAAAATTATTACAATAAAACAAAACACATGAAGGACAGCCAAAATTTTCATTATGATTGGAAAAGTTTGTAAAAGAAAGGTAATACAACAAAAGATCAAAGTTGAGGAAAAAATGGTCCTTCTTTTTCTTTCAGCATAAGCTTCTTGACAATGGTCTTCATATTCTTATGGTCCTTATGATCCTCTTCAAAATGTTTGAGCAGTTGATCCGGATCTTTATTTTTTTTCCTAGAGATTTGATCTTTTCATCTTGAGCCTTAAAGAATTTCTGCCCGAGTCTTCAAAAGCTCTTCTTACTTACTAATATTTTCTTCAAACCTGATTATGAGATCTCAATCCTTTTTCTGATTCAAAGCAACTGAATTATGTTTCCCATCCAGATAATTGTCTTCCTACTTCTGAGTTGTTTGTTCAAGATTGAGATTATCATTGAAACTTTTATTAAGATATTTGATCATGATATCTTCAGTAACAAAAGCATCCTTCACATTATCTTGAAATTCATCCAATATTCTCAATTATTCAAATGTCTTCTTAGACCACTTAGTTATTTCCTTGAACGAAATCCTATGAGAATAATACCCAATGTAGAAAGATTTAAAATCTTCCCCAATCCTGATAAAATTGTCCATAAGCATGGAAAAATAATTATATTTCTCATTAAATGAATGTTAAAGCATATGAAATCTCGAGTAAATACATGGAACCAGGGGAATTATATCAACCAATTTCTTCAGGGATTGGAAAAAAAATCATGAAACACAGAAGATGATTCTGAATCATATTCTATTATTGGTGAAGAGTATTTCTCTATCTCATCATTAGTTCTATTAGACGATCCACCAATATCTTTCTTAGGCACCACGACCTTATTAGTTCTATCAGCTAACACCTATTTTCTTTTATAGACTCTCAGAATGGTCTTCACAGCCTTTGTAGATTCATGTTCACTATCTAATAAATGGATTATCTTATCTTCATCAACCTTTTACTTTTCATCATCTTCCACAACATCATCTAGTTGAACAAATCCATAATTGCTACTTTCATCATCTGATGGTTTATTTACTTCTTCCCATCCTTTATCACCTATTTAGGTAATCATATTTTTTTTATTTGGTTGGTGAAGTATGGATCGAAAAATTTTCAAAAGGGCTTCCCTTCTCTTGATATTATTTAACGTTTTTTATCATATCATTAGTATAATCAATTATTTCTTATTCTTCTTCAACTTCCTCTTTCTAGACAATTTCATCCTCTTCATCATGTTATAGAATGACCATTTTCTTTCCCAGAGTCACTAGAAGTGATTCTTGTATAAAGTATTCTGGTACTTGGACTTGCTCAGAAACTTTCTCAATATCTTTGAGAAGAGAATGAACTATTTTAGCCTCAGTCATCTTCTTCTTTTGCTTATTTGTTTCTTTCTTCTCATATTCGTCACCAGCCTTAATCTTCAATGATTTTTTACTCAGTATGGTCCAAGACAATGCTAGGATATATTTCATTATTATTCTTTTTATCTTCTTTCAACGTAGCAATAGCTACATCCAGATATGTCTTTTGCTTCTTAGATTTTGGAGGTGCTGATTGGGTTTCCTAAACTGCAATATTTTTCCCTTGACTTCTGGTTCGTTCTACTTTCTCTTCCTCTGACCTTTCTTGGAAGTCTTATCCACTTCTATATTCTTGGATAATGATTGTATTTCACTTTCAGATAAGTTATAAAACTCTCTGGACATGCAATTAAATCCAACCTTTATCATTATGAGCATATCATCACTCATCAACATATCCTTGAAATTTCTTGGTTTAGAACTACATGAAATTATGAACAAATCTAGACAAAGAACCATGATCTTTGAAATAATAATCGGATATATAATGATATGATATTTCAGAGTCCCATTATTGATATTCATAATAATAAGAACACATACTTCAGTAGATTAATCTTTTTGAGATTCACTAGAAAATCCAAAACATAAATGTCACTGTTTTTCATCATATCTTTATCCCCTTTTCTCAGAATGAGAAATCCCTAAACCCATAACTCTAGAATCGAAAAAATTTTAGAGATAAGATTAATATTCAGAGTCTTCAATTCTTTCTAACTAAGTCACTCTAATTCCGTCTCCTTTTTAAAACATCTAGATATATCCGATTGCTTGGGGGTGATGAAATCAACTTCACCCTCATAAAGAATTCTAATTATGTTTTCTACCATACTGTAAGAAAGAGAATATGTATTCTCATAAATTTTAAAAGAAAAATTATCTCTCTATCCTTCATTAAATAATCTTATAGTCTCAAAAACTTCTTCCAGTAGCTCCAGATACATCGGGTCTTGTCCCTTTGGATTGTCTACACATATACATTCCTAGCTATTCAACATTATATTCCACGAAATAAGAGAATAATACATAGATAAAAACATTAGATCTACTAAACTCTATCAATAGATCTTACTTTTATAAATTTTATTAACTGATGACATCTACATTTACAGGGATTCATCCGAAGAAATTTAGATTTTAGAGAACTATAAAATTCAGAACAACCTTTATGTAAAGAGGCAGATCTTCGACACGCGAGAGCTTGAAAACCGATGTTGGACAACCATTAGTGGGGCCTTTATATTTGCATTGAGGAAATGGTTCATATTCCCAGATTGATCCAACAATTAAAGAAAGATTGATAAGATATGACAATTAAGATGAAAGATAAAGAAGTAATTTGGATAGGTTCGAATCTTCAGAGGTTTTAAAGTAAAAAATCTGTAATTAAGGAAAGTGAATCAGATAAATTTTATTAAAATAAAATAAAAATACCAATCATGTAAAAATTTGATTACAGAAGTTTATGAAATTAAAGATACCTTTTAAATTTCTAAGAAGATAATCAGTAATGAGGGAAATTCTTCTGGAAGAACTTTAGGTTCCAAAAAAAATTCCTTAGGGTTGAAAAATTTTAGGATTCCAAAATTTTTCCAAGGAAAGGATATATTTGAAAGAAAACAAAATTTTACTTTCCTAATTTGAGTATCATTTTTTTTGTTAAAAGAGATAAATTTGGTTACCAACAAAAATTTAATTAACAAAAAATTGATTACAAAAATTTTAATTATGATGAATTTTGATTACAAAAATTTTTGAGAAAAGAAAATTTTATTATGAAAATCTTGATTAAAAAAATGTACTCCCCCTATGAAAATGTGTTGTTTAATGTAAGGAGATAAGATTCAAAAATAGTTAATATGGAAGATTACCTTATTATTTTTGTTCCTATATTTTGGTTAATGTATTCAAATCTATTGAAGAGTAAATATTTATTGAAAATATCAAAAAGTTGATCTAGCTTTCTGATAAATTCAAGAATAATATCTCTTTTCAGTGTGTGATCCCTAAGAAAGTGATTCCTAATATCTATTTGCTTTTCACAGGAGTGATGTGAAAGGTTTTTTATTAGTGAAATGGAAATAGTGGTATCACACATTATTTTTTTTTTGGTAAAATTCATGCAATAGTCTGTGAGTGTGTGT
Organism: Viscum album; assembly: GCA_963277665.1. NCBI lineage: Eukaryota > Viridiplantae > Streptophyta > Magnoliopsida > Santalales > Viscaceae > Viscum > Viscum album. The sequence continues at coordinate 459,086,309 of OY728163.1, read as the reverse complement.
TGCATCCACAACACTTGAGTACAACAACATCCAACTGCTACATATTCAGCTTCAGCAGTAGAAAGTGCTACTGAGTGTTTCTTTTTGTGTAACCAAGAAACTAATGAATCTCATAATAAATGACACATTCTATATGTACTTTTCTTATCTATTCTACATACACCAAAATCAGCATCCGAAATTGTTTTTAAAACAAAATCATTCCAGAATTACAAAAGAGTTCTAAAACAATGGTTCCCTTTAAATAGAAAAAAAGCTTTTCACTACTTTTAAATAATATTCCTTATGATTGGATTGATATCTTACACATAATCATACTGAAAATGTTATGTCTGGAAGACTAGCTATCATGTATAGTAAACATAATATCATACCTCTAAATGATATTTGATCTACTGGTTTCCCATCTTCATCAAGATAAAAAGAATTTTAGGTACCAATGGGAGTACTTATAATTTTTGTTTCATTATATCTATACTTTTTAAGAAGATAATTAGTATACTAATTTTTAGATATATAAGTTTCTTATGGTTTTTGAAAAATTTTAAAACCTCGAAAAAATGTTAACTCACCCATCATACTAATTTCAAACTCATATTTCCTTAGATTCACAAACGAATCAGTTAAGGATGGATAAGTTGAACCAAATATAATGTCATCAAAATAAATTTGAACTATCCAAACATTTTTCTTACTTTATTTATAAAAAGTGTTGGATCAACATTTCCCTTAACATAATTGTTCTATAGAAACAATCCTATATGTCTATCACATCAGGATCTAGGGGCTTATTCAAGTCCATATAAAGCTTTGGTATGTAAAAAGAAATGTTCATGATATTTTGTGTCTACAAAGCTAGGAGGTTATTCAACATAAAATTCATCTTGAACATATCCATTATGGAAAGAAAATTTTACAACTATTTGAAAAAGATTGAAATTAAATAATGATACAAAGGAATGTAAAATATGAATAGATTTAATTCTTGATACTGGTACATAGGTTTATTCATAGTTTATTACTTATTGTTGATTATATCCTTTAACAACTAATCTAGATTTTTTTATTACAATGATTCCATTTTCATCACAATTATTCCTAAAGACCCATTTGACACTAATAACATAATTTTCCATAAATATTTCAACCATGGTCCGTACTTTGTTGCTTTAGAATTCATTTATCTCATATTGCATGTCTTTTATCTAATCATCATCACCTAAAGCTTCATCAGTTATTTTTGGTTATAAGTGGGAAAGGAATCCTAGATGTTCTACTTCATTTCATAAGGAACTTCTAGTTATTATAGGTTGTTTTACATCACCAATGATACTATCACTAGGATGATTCTTAAGAAATAACTAATTTGGGTTTTGTAATACATCTTCATCAACATATGATATAAAATATTCTTAGGTAAAAGATTTGGAAATATTTTCTTTTACATTTTCCTTATCAGATGTATATTATATCAAGGGTTGAAAATTAGTTTTTGAAATCACACCTGAAGATGTATGTTGGGGTTGTTTAAAAATAAAATGATCGGTTTCATCAAATTTAACACGTACTGTTTCTCCAACAATACATGTATTTTTATTAAAAACTTTGTAACCATTAAAAGTTATGGAGTAGCTTAGGAAAATTACTTCATCATATTTGGGTATGAATTTATGTAAATTATCTTTAGTATTCAGAATGTATATTGGGGAACCAATTACCTTGATGTAAGAAATTCTAGGTTTTCTACCATTCCACAATTTGTAAAGGGTTTTGTTAAGAAAATGTGTAATCAAAACTCGATTTATAGTACAACAAGTAGTACTTACAGCTTCAGCCCAAAAGGGTTTAAATATTGAATATTCACTCAATATGGTTCTAGTTATCTCTTGAAGAATTATATTTCTTATTTCTCCAACACCATTCTATTAAGGAGTTCTTGGAGTTGATAAGTTATGAGTAATTCCTTTTTATACTAAAAAAGTTTCAAAATCCAAATTTTTCTAACTCTCTTCCATCATCACTATGAATAGTTATCAATGGATGATTTTTCTCATTTTTAACTTGGGCTCTAAAAATTTTGAAATAAGAAAAATCTTTATATATCTTTTCTAGAATACAAACTCATGTAAATTTCGTATAATCATCAACTAAGACAAATACATAATATTTTACTCTAATACGTTCAGTTTGTGTTGGATCGAAAAGATACATATTCACTAAATATAATGCATCAGATGTTGTGACTTCATCGATTGATTTAAAACATGATTTATGTTTTTTGCTATATTAACAAGGATAAAAAACTTTTTAAGAATCAAATCTATGCTCCGGTAGAACCTTAAAAAGACTTTTCTTTGAGAGTTTTCATAGGTTCTTATAGTAACATTGTCCTAACCATCTACTTCATAACAAAGATTGATCATCTATTGCACTAAGGCAAGTTAGATCTTGGATCCAAAGTTCTTCTATGTTTAGTGTGTATAAATTCTCTTGCCTATGGGAAGAAAGAATAATCTGTTCCTTGGAATTGTGTACTAAGCACTTATCATTCCTAAAATTCACAAGGAAAACTTCATCACATAATGGAATTATGCTAATGAGGTTGTGATTAAGACCCTTACCAAGTAAATATTTTTAAATCAATTTTTTTTCAAGAAGAAAAATGTTACCTATACCAACAATTTCTCCCAAACCATTATCTCTAAAAGTTACTTTTACTCCTTTCATCTTGATAATATTTTCACAGAATTTTTTGTTACCAGTCCTATGCCAGGAACATCCACTATCCTTGTAATTTTTTTGATGTTGGTAATTTTTTTTATTTTGCTAAAAATAAATGAGTTGGACTTTTGGAATCCAAACATTCTTGGATTCGGAAATTTTAGAATGTAAAATTTTAGGAATCCACATTTTCATAGATAAATAATCTTTATGAAAACCTAAGGATTGGGTTTTGTTTAAGGAAATTTTTTTCTCCCAATGTCCACCACACTGACATTTAGTACAAAATGGTTCACTTTGGCGAATAAAATAGTTATTACAAAAAATTGGTTTAGAAATGGTATAACCAAAACCATAATGATTATTTAAAGGATGAATTTGAGAATACATCTTGTTAATTTTTTTTACCACAGGTAAAGTTTGATTGAAATTTATTTAAGGAAAATATTTATGACATTATTTTAATAGCCATGTTCTTATCTTCAAAAATATCAGTCTTAGAACTAGATTTAGAGGCTAAATAATTTTCATAGAAATTACATTTTCACGATCCATAGAAATTTTATTCTTCTCAGAAATAACTTCGTCAAGGTTTTTTGAAATACATTCTAAATAATAAGTTTTCTAATCAAGATCTCTAGTAATATATTATACTTATTTAGTTAAAAAAGATATTCTAGAATTTTCTTTATCAAGTTTTTTCTTAAGTTTATAATTTTCATTCCCAAGAAGTTTAGAAAACCTAGATACTTTTTCAAATGAATGTAACGTATTATATTCATCTAAATAAGATTATTCATTTGAAGAATCATAATATTTATCATCAGCATAATTTTTATTAAAAAAATCACTGGTGATTGATTTAAAATTGTGTACCTTATCCATTAAACAATGGTTTTCAATAGGTAGTCTAGATAGTAGACCGAGATACTTCTAACAAGAAGATTAAATCTCTGAAGATCCATCAGATGAGTCACCACCACTGGCTCTCCATGTATAATTATCTTTCAAGAATTTCTCAGCCTTATAATTTTAATAGACCTTATTATTCTTCCTAGAACATTTCTCCTTCATATCATTTTTCTTAATCAAAGGACAATCTAACAGTATATGCCCTGCTCTTTTTCATCTATAACTAGTGACTCTTGAGTGTTTCTTGTCCTTCATTTTTTAATTCTTATAACAATAATTAATGTTCTTCATTCCAATTATATTGTTAATACTTCTATCAAGATTAGATAGCTCATTCTGAGAATGTTATCATTCAGTATATTCACATAAAATAGTAACTTTCTTTGACTTGGATATTATAAACCTTTTAGGAGTCTTGGATTTTGTAGGTGTAAAGGATACTGTTCCATTCCTATTCATCTTCTTATTATTATAAAATCTCTTTTCATTCTAGTTTCTTGTTGAAGAAGAGTTCCAAAAATCCCATCAAGAGTAATTTGAGATACTTTCCTATTATCATTAATAGTTTTTCTCTTATATTCCCACTTATTTAGAATAATATCAATAATATTATCTACAAGTTCTTCATCATCAAGACATTTTTCATGCATAGATTGTAGACTATTGATTATAGTTATATATCTTTGTTGAATTTTGCAAACTGGTTCTCTATAGGGAAATAAAAATCTATGATATTATCCTCTCTTCACGTTTATATAACTTTGGATGTACAAAAATTTGTAACTTGAAGTTTCTTCCAGATATAGTTATTAGATTTATAAGAAGAAATTTGACTATATATATTCCAGGTCATAGAACACAACAATGTATTGTGTACCTTTCATTTTAGATGATATTTTGACTTTTCTTGGTTGGTGAAGGTTTTATCTTTCTTGTTTGGAATTTCGTAATCCCCATTAAGCATGGAAAAATTGTATACTCCATTGTTAATAATAAATGTCTTAATTTTTTCACTCTAGTACTCATAATCATTACCATAAAAAATATGTGGTATAGTAGGATTTAGAATTTCAATCGAACCGAAATTCATTCATACTATTCTATAAGAAAATATCTTTCCACAAAATTTGTTAATAGAAATTTTTTGTAAACATAGATAAATGTCTAAAAAACATAAGCAAGAAAAGTTAAACAAGAAAAATTTAGAACAGTGTAAACTTGAGAAAGGAAAATTATTTGTGAATATAAGTATTTTATAGTCCTCCTTTGATACCATTTATAGGATGGAAATAGTATATGTAGATGCTCTATTAAAAGCGGGGGTTAATTGTAAGATTTAAAAATTTCGTTTTTAACCTTATGGAAAACTATGTTTAATAGAGTTACACAATGTTAATTTATAAGATCCCCTTTAGTTCATCAAAAAAACATTCAAGGTTCCAGAAATATGATTCCATAAATTAAACAAAAGGAAAGTTTATGTGGAAAATATTCTACCTTAAAGCGTATAGAATCTTATATATCAGAGTACATAAAAGATTATAAAAGTATAAGAAGGTTATACTTTCTTCCTTTATCAAAATATAGTGGAAATAAACTTGAAACAAAACAAGTAACAAGTATGAAATCTTTTAATCCAAAGAGTATGGTATCCAACAACCTTGGATAATGGTCCCCTGATTTATACTTTCAATAAAGACTGTCTTACCCACACATGGGGAAGCCCTCGATAGAAATATCAGACTCTATCTAGATAGCCCCACTAGCCCTCAATCTTTAAGGTAGTCAGCACCTATGTTTTCATATCTCCAGAAGTCCTAGAAATTTAAGGAAGTCGGAAACTCTATCTTCCTATCCCCAGAATCCCTCAATTGTAGTTAGTAACAATTAGAGTCGCACAAAGCAAGCTAAACTAGATATTCTGTACCAATATATCATGAGAGTCTCTCTCTCTCTAGAAATTAGTTCAACAATATATAATCTCTATGTAAATCAATATATGACTCTAAAATTTTTATCTCATTCAAATGTGCTCTTATTTATAGGCACGTCACCAATGGTCGGCTCCCTCCTATCATAGTCATATTTTCCCTTGAATCTCGGATGGCCCTATACACGTTTTACTCAAACAACGGTTAGTTAGAAACAGATTATATGACTAAATTTCATAAAAATTGTAAGTAAAATATAATTACTTAAAAAATCTATTTTTTGGTGTATAAGGAAGAATATAATTCAGAGTACTAACCAAATAAACATTCAGAGTCTATAAGATGAGGATATTCAGATTTTGTTTTAAAAGGAATTCGTAATATGAATTCTAAAGATACCAGAGTCTAAATTTCAATGAATTCAAAATCTGAATTCTGAGGAATTAAAAATCTGCATTTCAAAGAACTGATAATCTGAATTTCAGAGAATTCAGAGATTGAATTTAAAAGAATTAGGAATATTAATTTCATAGAATTCGGATTCTGAATTTCAGAGAATTTGGATTTTGAATTCCAGAGAATTCAGAATCTGAATTTTAGTGAATTCGGTGTCAAATTTTCAAAGAATTTAGAGTCTGAATTTTAGAGAATACAGAATATGAATTTCAGAGACTTCGGAGTCTGAATTTCAGATAATTTAGAACCTAACAACATAACACTCTATACCCAAGTAATTATAAGATTCGAAGGATTTACATAAGAATCCAAATTTTAGAGATAGGAATAAAATGAGTATGATTTGAGAGATTATAAAATGAATCTATAAAACAATGGTAAGGATAAAAGTTTCATTAGGGAAGGAAAAATTTCCTTATGAAAGTATTTATTAAGGAAAAACAATTTTTCTTAAGATAAAGTGATCTTGATTTTCAAAACATAGAAGAATGGAATAGTCATAAGGAAACCTTATTGACTCAACACATATGAATTTGGTAAATTTTGAATTATAAGTCCCATAAAATAATTATCCTTTAATAAATAAGTATATCCCATAATATTCGTGAGGTAAATCTTAAAAAATTATGGCATTTATATACACAAAACAATTTAAAAAAGTGGTGAATATGGCATGTGTCTGAGATAAATAAAAATGAGATGAAAATCCCTTACCTCAAGTCTTGAATTTATTCATATACAATAAAACAACAATTATAATATATAATGGTTTTTAATAAATGTATTATACAACCATACTCGAATATATATATATAACATCATATAAAATTTACTTCTCATTTCTTATTTCCCATTTATTATTAATTATTTTTCAAAATCATGTTTCAGGTAATGATTACTTTTCTTTTCATGTATGTTTTGGGTGGTATTTTAAGTTATTTTACGTTGATCAGGGTTTCATATTGTCCAAAAGTTTAACCATGTTATAAATATCATATTTATACATTATAAATTTTATTATTTTAGTTAATTAATTTTAAATATAGAAAATAAATTCAATTTTTCAAAGAGATGGTAGGTTATACGTACACAAAAACATTGTTTCCACTTTCTCGATGGATAAAATGAAAGCAATTTAATATATTAATTCATATTTAAAAGTAATTTTTATATCACATGTATCATATATGTAGTTATTAAATATACCCTCATTAAAATTCATTTCAAAATCAATTGAAAAACATATCACATCACCTCATGGAGGTGGTAGACTACACACATGCACATGTAAATTTATCATTTTCCAAAATATTAGAAGGTAAGAAGGTATATGTGATATTAACATTATATAATAATAATTATACAATAAATATAATAAAAATATTTAAAATCCATAATTATATATATCTATGATAGACAATAATGGAATATTAATTACATTGGTTTTGCGATGCGATAGTCTGTTATACACAGAGTCCACATTTTCACTTCCTATTTGATAGAAGAGAAGAAAAATATTGGTTATTTCCATAAAATAATATCATATATATATATTTTAGATACATATGATTTTATATTATCATTTTTAAGAATATTTGAAGTATTTAAACTAAAATTCTTGGTTAATATGACACCTCTTCTTCATACAACCTTCTTAGATTTTCACCAAAAACCTTAATTGTAGGATTTTATAATTCAAATATGGTCTATAAGAAATGGTGATGGAATTAGGTTAGATATTTGGTTATGTATTGGCTAAACTAAAAGGATTTCATATTTTTAATAATAGAGGATAGAGGGTTTCCTTTTATAAGTCAGGGAGATTACACACTGAGATGTTTTGAAATCAAATAGTTATATCCACATTTTATGCATTTGAAAAGTAACTGACTTGGATAATTCTTGAAAAATAAATGTTATAAGGTATAAATATGGACATAAAATAGTAATTTAAATATTTTTAGGTCATTTTAACCCGTATCATTTCATTTTAACCCCCAATATACCCATTTTAACTATAACCATAACGATCAATTTTTACCATTTTTACTATTCATTAAAACAATAAAAGTTGGAATTATTATATAATATTAATTATAATTAAAAAATATGAAATATATATTTTCAAATTAAATTATTAAAATTTAAAAAATATAATTTAATATTCAACCAGCGGCGGTGATGAAAAAACCGTTTTCCCAAGAAAAATATTTCCTAAGTATAAGAAATGTCTATAGAAAAGTTTAACATAAAATTGATTATAAAGACCAAAATTGGATGAATAATAAATTAATTTAACTAAGTATACCTTTAAACCATTTAAATAAATTTTTATTTTTTAATTATTTCAATGAAGAGGTAGTATTCTATAAAAATCATTTTTACTATTCACTAAAAAAATAAAATTTTCAAACGAAATTAGGAAAAATAACCCCAATATTTTATTACATTTTGATTAAAAAAATAAAGTTCATTTTATCAAATACATTTTAAAAAAGTGAAAAAATATAAATTTATTATTTTTTTCATAAAAATAAATAACAATAATTTTTTGAGAAAAATGTATTATTGATGAATATAAAGACTTGACTAAAAATTAAGATATTTTTTATCAATAGGTTTTATTTATATGAAACCATTTTAATTATTTTTAAAATGTTTTTATTACTATTCATATATCCAAATGTAATTGATATTTTATAATAGTCATGTTTGAAAGGTAATATTAATAGTACAATGTGGTTCATTAAAACTTTGACTTTTATATAACAGAAGCTATCATTGAAAATAATTTTTTTTTGAAAAAAATCATAAAATATATCTGTGTTAAATATTTTTTGAACTAAAATAACATGATTTATACCATTATTTATTATAAGGTAAAATAAAAAATATATAATTAATAGAATATGTCTTAAGACCACAGAGATCCTTGAATTAGTCTATAAATATGAGTGAGGAACTTTTCATGTTATAACAAATAGAGGATACTCTTCCGTCATAACTTTTTCTAATTAATTTTGTACATATGTTCATATCTTTTGGAAAATATGACTGGATATATCCATTTATAAATTTATCTATTAAAAAGAGAAGTAGATAGTCAACTTTGTAAGAAGTTAAAGAAACACCACTCAAACTATGGTAGAGAATATCATAACTGAGATATAATTGATTATATAAGGGATTTTGGGATACTTTTCTCAACATACTCTTCCACATACACCATATTTGAATTATGTAACTTAAAAGATGAAGCACACCATGATAGAAATGGTGGGATTTATGATGATCCATGTGAGTATTTTATTAACCTTTTGGGGATATAAATTAAAAAATGATATACATATACAAAATAATGTTCTAAAAAAAAGTTGAAAATAGAGTTACAAATGAGTTACTAAATAAGGGAAAATAGATTGTGTTATATCTACATGTGTCTGGTTTCAAAAAATGTGTTATGGCTATATATAAAAACAAATATCACCCTGAGATATAATAGTATCTTTATAAGAATACCATGGAAATAAGTGAATGTTATCTATATAAAACCTCATAAAAATGTAATAATGGATAGAAGATCCGTATTCCATGAGTGGGAGAACATCTCCTAAATGGAAAAATTAAGATAGATAAACTTCATTGAAGTGGAGTCTCAAGATACATAAGAGGTAGAATAGGAATAAATTTCCCAAAGGCTCATGGATAATGTTGTTCTTGAGACAGATATACTGTTTTGGAGTTCTAGAGGGCTTAGATAACCAGAAAGAAAATTTTTTATAATCATTATGGATGGGCCTCATTATTAGTTGAAAATATTGAACCTCTTTCCTAAAAAAAATTTAAGTATCTTAGAAGTTTCATGGTGGAAAGGAGTGATGAAATATGAAATTAATCCCATAAATAAAAAATATTTATGTAGTTTAGTAGATCCCTTAAGGGTTGTAAATCATATTTTTTTATGAAAATAGGTATTAATGAAGAAATTGAATAGAGATGAAAATTCTAGTACATGTAAGGAAAAAGTGGGTTATAAATTTTTGGTGAAATATATTTTGAAAAAAACGTTTCACTTGTTACTATGATGAAATCCATTAAATTCCTACATTCCATAACAGCTTTTTATGATTATGAAATTTTAAAAGTTTGAGTCAAAATAACGATCCCCAGTTAGATTTTTTTAGTGGTTTAATTTATATATATTATAAGTATCACATATTATGATATTTTTCTTATATTGGTGATGTAGTGACCTGAATCTTGACATACATGGACATTACATTACTTTTACAGAATACTTAATACATAACAAAAACAGACACACAAGGACCTTAATAGTTTAGTGTCTTTGGAAACTCGGAATATAAACATCTAATCATATTGAAAAATCTTCAACAACTCCCATAACGATCTTCTAATTTTTGTTTCCTTACCTAAAACCTTTCTTTATTTCTTAGGGAAAATAAAACATAAAAATGGTGAGCTCAAATGCTCAGTAAGGGAAAACATAGATAACATAAAACAATCCATAAACATTTGGAAGCAAAAACTTGAAAATGAAATTTAAACATCAAAATCTTGAGCAAAGACATAAATCGTGGAAGTACGTAAGGCATATATCATAAAGGAACATCAATCATGATAAAATATAATGGGAATAAAACATGTAATTTTTGCAACCATTCAGCACTTGTTATGATTTCCATAGTAGACAAGGCATTGCTGCCAAGACCATCTTAGTGGATAAAGTCCCTTTCTGAATCGAGTTCACTCCTCATTCCAGTCAGGTAACACTGAACCAGATTAACTTACCATTATAGCCATGTATATCTCATGAGATATAAATCTTTACCCAATTAATTGGAGGGAGATATATATCCCACCCTCTCATAATCAAATCATTCTTACTTGTGCCACAAAATAAACTTAAAACATTTATCATAACCCAATGAATAAAATGGGTTTAATAAACATCATCCAATCATCACATAATCCATATAAAACAAATGGATATTTCATTATAAGAAAAGTGAAACCATGTAAATCATAGAGACATTATACATTAAACATACACATATGAAATAATGTCATCTTAGATGGAAAATGGTTTTGATAAAACACTTGAAATGAATTCTTGAGGAAAATATCTTTTCTTCTTCAAAATAATTTTCTTTTCAAAAAATGCCATGAAATTTTAAAATATAAGAGATTTTTTTGAATATAGTCATGAAATATTTTAGAGTAATATTTATGAAAATAAGGCTTTATAAAACCGTAAAAATACTTTCATGCCATATAAGTTAAAAAAACATTCTCCTCGTACTTTTGTCCAAAAAGTCAAAATGTACCTCGTATGGAAAAAAAAATAAAGATTCCTTATGAACCTTGTAGTAAAAGTAAAAAATGAGTAAAAAGGACTTTAAAAATACATAAGTACACTTTTAGAAAACATGTACATGGATGATAACAATAACCCCAGTAAATACTTACGTATAAGCAACCTCGGATAAAAAAAATGAGATTTTCAAGATTATCCCTTACCTTAGGTCTGATATGCTTTTTACGTTTCCAAACATCTTGTATAATGATTTAAATAATGTTATTGTCATATTAAATAATCATATTCATTGTTATGATATCATATATGGTTCACATATGACTTTATATTACACGTTCTTTTGTAAGTTCCATGTTAAAGCAGCGTTTTGGGTTAAATCGTTATATTTATCGTACGTGTTTGGACTTGTTGTTCTTGATATTATTACTTATATCCTGATTTAATTAATTCTAGAATTTAAAACATGATTTATATATAATATATATTCATCATATACATATATATATATTATAGATCTATAAAATGAATGAAATACACTGTTCATGGAGACGGTAGGTCGTACGTATGCATGAACATTGTTTTCGTTTCCTTATTGAATTGAATGAAACTAAATAGATGACATACATACATATATAAATAAATCCATTAGCATTATTATTTCATATATTTCATTATTATTCATTATATAAACTTTATGATCATTTATGTATGGTTAACAAGGAGAATGAATCTCATCGCGCCGTGGAGACGGTAGTCCGTACGTACGCACGAGCGATGATATCGTTCTTATAATTATTGAATAGAATTGGAGTGGATGGTATAATATATCAGAATCATTATGATGTTATAATAACCATATATAGTTATTCTTTACACCATTATACCCATCCATGTAAGGTGTTGGTGGAAAAACAGATTTCACCATGGCGTGGAGACGGTATTCCGTACGTACGCACGCGTGGTGATTTCGTTTTCCATTGGATGGATAAATGGTGAAATTGGTTTTTTTAATAATTATAATAAAATATCAGTATATGAGTTATACTGATGTTATTACTTCATAATGAAACAACTAATGAATAAGAAGTGGAAGAAGAAATAAAGTTGAAAGAATCGGTAACAGACATTACAACTTCTTCGAAGTGCCTCTTTGAGACCTCCTCTTAGGGCACTAAAATTGGTCTTTGAAGAGGACCAGAACCTCTAGGATGTTTCTATGGAAGTGGATAAGAGACTTTGGTAGGGTGTTTCCGAGCATTAAGGCTCAAATTGGTGTGAGGAAGAGAGGGAGGAGGTGCCCTTTTATAAGGGAGGAGAGGGGCACCTTTGGAAAAACTAAAAATATTATTTTATTATAAAGTCATATTCGGTTTTTAATAGATATAAATTGATTTATTTAGAATATAATGTGGGTATGGGTCGAAATAATCTCATCTAATAGAATTTAAACAAGTTTAGGTTTCTATTTTAACCTTATCATTTAGATTTAACCTTAAGTTAAATAATTTTACTTTTACCATGTCTTCTTGTTTTCTTACACTATAAGTTTAATAAACATACTATAACAAGCCAAATGAAACCCACGTTGTTCATTATTAATATATATATATATATCCTTATCAAAGTTATTTTTCCAAACCTTAGTTTTTTAGGAAAATAATAACAATTAATAATATAATATTTGTTTTAAAAACTATTTTTTGTCAATTTTGACACTATTTGGTACTTGATGTTTGTGAAAATCATAACAGAATGATTAGTTAGAAAAAAATTACTTAAATCAATAATAACATGTCCTATTAACCTAGAAAATTATTTTAATTCATAAAAAGTCTCAAATTACAATTATTTGGGTATTTATAACATCAATTATGTCAATATTTCATTAATAAGGTAATTACTGCATCATCTTTGTGTCCTAAATAAATTAAATTATTTAATGTCTAAAAAGTATAAATAAAATACCATTATGTATCAAATTTGTTTAGATTTATAATTAATATTTATAGTTGAATTTATCTTATGTATAATCTTATATTAAAAAATATTTACTTAATAAACGTTGATTTTAACTATTTTAACCCTTCTTTAAATAAATTAATATTAAATGTCCTAATCTAATCCAATTGGGCCTAAATGGTAATAGTTTATTCCTATGGTTGTTTTTGGTCTAATTACACTTATAAAATAGAATTATTACATATTTTAGGGTAAAAATAATATCATTTTTACCCTTAATTATCCTATTTACTTTTAACCGTGGTAAAAAAAAGTAAAAAGTTACTATTCCCCAAAAATTATTTTCATCCTATTGAACCACATTTTAGTCCTTGATATTAACCGTGTTTCTAATATTTTTTAAATTCAATCCACATAAGCGGTAAAATTTAATTTAAATAAAAAAAGTCAGTTTTTTAACTACTACTAAGTGGTTTCCCTATTCATCGAAAATTGATGTTTTTCGGAAAAATACCAAAAATTCAGCCGATGAATTATTTGATATTCCAAATTAAAAATTGATTTTTATTTTTACAAATTCATAACAGATAAGTGGAATTAATTAATTTTAACTTTAATTCCCGTTATCAATACAAATAACGTGTTTTTAAGAATAAAAAACAATCAAAAGATTGATACTTGTTTATATCCAATTTCAAAGTGAAATTAATTAAAATGAACAACATTGGATTAAATGCTAAAAATATATTCTAATTAAACTTTTAAACCAATTAAAAAGATAATCTATCCATATAAATTATTGTGATGAAAAAAGTGGTTTTTAATTACAATATAGCGTGTTTTTACTATTCATGAAAGTTATCAGAAAAATATGAAAAATTTATCCAAAGTAAATTTTTATATCCTGATTCCAAAGAAGAATTTTATTTTGTCAAATTTAACTTATAGACATGTGAAAAAAAAGATTTAAGGTTGGTGCATCATCAAACGGTGGGAAACCTGCAATTTTTTAAAAATACATATTTTACTCGAAAAATTTATTTTGTTCTCATAACATATTCTAGAAAACGTGTAAGATGAATAATAATGTTATAAATTTCAAAATGTAGTTAATACTATTCATAACGGCTAGTCCATAAGAATATTATAACAATATATCATTGTTTAGTGAAACCTGGTATTGTGAACAACACATGCTATCGAGGAAGGCCGTGATTGTGTGTAATGCAAGACAAGTCAGAGTTGCGTGTTGTGCATGAATCCTACGTTGTTTCGTATAACAGAATCCAACCATATTTCATTTATACATTGAATATATATATATATACACTCAATGTTTCATAGAATAACTACTATCAAAATTGTGTGTAACATGATCCAAGAATAGTGTTTTATATATGCAAGCTCATACGGTGTTGCGTATAGTGCAAGGAAAACTTGTTGTAGCTTACAACACAAGAAAAAAATTAAATTAAAAGAATATTTTTCATAAAATCTCAGGGTGTTACAGTCTACCCCCCTTTAAATGAATTTCACCCTCGAAATTCATCGGGGTTATAAATCGTTTACTATTTATAGAAACCCATATTGTAAAAAGGAAAACTAAAACGTAATTTTAAAAACTAAAGTATGAACTGTAATGATTACCCAAAGTAACTCATCACTGGGTTTCCATAGAAGAGAACATAGGTGAAAATATAGATATAGAAGAAAAATCTAACCATTATGATCTGATGGAAAGTGGTAGAGAACATGGCTCTGAAAAATCCATCAATCACAAAGCCATAGATTTGTGATGATATAAGGTACCATATGATTCATTGGATATAGGGGCACTAGGACAACATTTTTGGTTTTCAAGATCATTTCCCTAATGTTGATGAAATTGGAATTAGAAGAAATGCTTTCGTGATTTTGGTACAGTCTCGCCGTTGGTCGTTCTTCGGAAAATTTCCACTTCATCTCTTAAAGAAATGAAGTTGAATTTGTCATTCGTGAAGTGTTAGCAGATCATGTGATAAAATGAAGGGTCATTTCATCTATCTCAAAAAAAGTTTATAAAAGTTATCAAAAATACATAAGTCCATATATAGTGAGATTAATCATATATGGTTCTTAAAATGGACTTATAATTCATATATCATACTGCTTAATATAATAAAACGGGTTTCTACTAAACATGGACTTCCTGTAGGCTAGTGGTAGGAGATAAAGGCCAGCCGCACGTCAGTTGTGGGTTTGATTCCCACATCCTTGTCTGATGCGATGGGCTATTGGTCGTCCTACAGGTTGTCCTTTTTCTAAAACTACATTACTATTACATCCCATCAATAATATCAAAAAAATTTCTATCCTTAAACAATACTAACTTATGTCCAACATAATCCATTCCAATCTTTAGGATTATTTAAAATACTTCAGTCCAAGCTCATAGTATAAAGAAAATGATTACTTGAAATGTCATCAACCAAGCATGTGAATACCATCATTTATCCCCCATATATCTTGTTGGTCACATTCCAATCATGTGAATACCTTAATCATGTATTCTCTTGAAAAATGAATACCCAATAAACCTTAGTGAAAAAATGAATGATGTCAAAAGTTAACTCTTTCCACATTCCAAAATTCAAAAATTCTATATACTCAAACCATGATATAACCTTCTCCTTATATCAGTCATGATCTCATGAATACTATCAAACATTTAATTTTCTCCTTATCCCTTCATTATGCGCATATCATATACTTTCGAAAAATATCTAAATAACATTTCATGTTTATTGGTACCATTCATCATACACTTTCAAAATGTACGGAAAGAAAACAGTGTAACAATCCTTAGATGTCTCTTTATTCCATAGTACCATGAGATTACTTATACAACATTACTCTAGATAAACATGTAATCATTCCACTATCTTCTTAAACCATTGACCAAGCTTCAACAATTCTTTCATCCCACATATCATTTGTAGTCTCTTCATCATCATCAACATAAATACTACTCATACAACAATACTGATTCTCTTCATGAGACTTTCCCTTAGGGAATTGGTCTGCATAATGCCCGCATATTCCAAATTTAAAACATTTAACCATTATTGATGTCATAGTAATACCATTTTCCACATCTGTGGTGTTAATTGAACCTTTTCCTTTGCACTTAATGGCTTTGTGTCCTTTTTTCCACACCCAAAGCATCTTCTAGTTCCTTTGAAACATTCTCCTTGATGCCTCTTCCCACATGATTTACATAGTGGAAATTGAACTTTCTTTCCTCTATGATAATCATGAAACTCCATATTTCTCTTATTAGTCGAGTCTGAAAACTTACCAAATTTGAGTTTATTGATCATATTATGAGATTGCTGATTCAGCATAATAATGATTTTTGGACTTCCAAATCCCATTTCATTTGGTTTCTTCATGAATAATATCATTCCATTGTCCATCTTATCATCCATTATCGTGAATCATCTTGCTTCCAGCCATTTTCTAAAACCAAAAAAATAGTGTGAGAAGAAAAAATCATAATAAAGGGGGAGTAACTTCAATATCTAACATCTTAGGTTTAATCTAATATCGTTACCATAATTCTAGGACTATAACCTATAATTATATGTAACCTTAGGGACATCCCTAGACATACCATAGAAATATCTCTAGGGATCTCACTAATGTTTTTTCATCCTAGTTTCCAAAGGTTGACTAAACATTTCCTCTAATACCAACTATAGAGACCCAAAGCTTGACGTACATGGACATTACATTAATTTTTCGGAATACTTAATACATAACAAAAACAGACACACAAGGACCATAATAGTTTAGTGTCTTTGGAAACTCGAAATATAAACCTCTAATCATATTGAAAAATCTTCAACAACTCCCATAACGATCTTCCCCTTTCTAATTCCTTACCTAAAACCTTTCTTTATTTACTGGGTAAAATAAACCATAAAAAGGGTGATCTCAAATGCTAAGTAATGGAAAACATAGATAACATAAAACAATCCATACACATTTGGAATCAAAAACCTGAACATGAAATTTAAACATCAAAATGTTGAGCAAAGACATAAATCGTGGAAGTACGTAAGAAATATATCATAAAGGAACATCAATCATGATAAAATAGCATGGGAATAAAACATGTAATTGTGGAAACCATTCAACACTTGTTATGATTTCCATAGTAGCTAAGGCATTACTGCCGAGACCATCTTAGTGGACAAAGTCCCTTTGTGAATCGATTGCACTCCTCGTTCTAGTCCTGTAACACTAAACCATATTAACTTACAGTTCCAGCCATGTCTATCTCATGAGATATAAATCTTTACCAAATACATTAGAGGGAGATATAGGTCCCACCCATCTCACAATGAAATCAATTATACTTGTGCCACAAAATAATCTTAAAACATTCATCATAACCCAATGAATAAAATGGGTTTCATAAACATCATCCAATCATCACATAATCCATATAAAACACATGGATATTTTATTATAAGAAAAGTGAAACCATGTAAATCATAGATACATTATACTTGAAACATACACATATGAAATAATGTCATCTTAGATGGAAAATGGTTTTGATAAAACACTTGAAATGAATTCTTGAGGAAAATATCATTTCTTCTTCAAAATAATTTTCTTTTAAGGAAATTCAATGAAATTTTAAAATAAAAGATATTTTTTGAAGATAGTTATGAAATCTTTTGGAGGAAGCTTCATGAAAATAAGGCTTTATAAAACCGTAAAAAATACTTTCATGTCGTATAAGTTAAAAAAACATTCTCCTCGTACTTTTGTTAGAAAAGTCAAAAAGTACCTCGTATGGAAAAAAAATAAAGATTCCTTATGAACCTTGTAGTAAAAGTCAAAAATGGGTATAAAGGACATTAAACATACATAAGGACACTTTTAGAAAACATGGACATGGATGATAACAATAACCCTAGTAAATACATACGTATAAGCAATCTCGGATAAAAAAAATGAGATTTGCAAAATTGTCCCTTACCTTCGGTCCGATATGCTTCGTTCCTTTCCAGAACTCCTTACAGAATCATATTCATTATTATGATATCATATATGTTTCACTTATGACTTTATATTACCTGTTCTTTTGTAAGTTCCATGTTAAAGCAACGTTTTGGGTTAAATCATTTTATTTATCGTCTGTGTTTGGACTTGTTGTTCTTGATATTAATACTTATTTCCTGATTTACTTAATTCCAGAATGTAAAACATGATTTATATATAATATATATTCATCATATACATATATATATTGTAGATCGATAAAAGGAATGAAGTACACCATTCATGGAGACGGTAGGTCGTACGTATGCATGAACACTGTTTTTGTTTCCTTGTTGAATTGAATGAAACTAAATAGATGACATAAATATATATATATACATAAATCCAGTATCATTATTATTTCATATATATCATTATTATTCATTATATAAACTTTATGATCATTCATTTATGGTTAACATGGAGAATGAATCTAATCGCGTCGTGGAGACGGTAGTCCGTACGTACGCACGAGCGATGATATCGTTCCCATAATTATTGAATAGAATTGGAGTGGATGGTATAATATATCAGAATCAGTATGATGTTATAATAACCATATATTTTTATTCCATACACCATTATATCCATCCATGTAAGGTGTTGGTGGAAAAACAGATTTAACCACGACGTGGAGACGGTATTCCGTACGTACGCACGTGTGGAGATTTCGTTTTCCGTAGGATGGATAGATGGTGAAATAGGTTTTTTTCATACTTATAATAACATATCATAATATTAGTAATACTTATTTTATTACTTCATAATGATAAAACTAAAGAAGAAGAAGTGGAAGAAGAAATAAAGTTGAAAGAATCGGTAACGGACATTACCTCTTCTTTAAAGCGCCTCTTTGAGACCTCCTCTTAGGGCACTAAAATTGGTCTTTGAAGAAGACCAGAACATCTAGGATGTTTCTATGGAAGTGTAGAGGAGACTTTTTCAGGGGTTGTCCGAGCTTCAAGGCTCAAAGTGGTGTGAGGAAGAAAGGGAGGAGGTGCCCTTTTATAAGGGAGGAGAGGGGCACCTTTGAAAAAAACGAAAAATATTATTTTATTATAAAGTCATATTCGGTTTTTAATATCTCCAAATTGATTTATTTCGAATATAATGTGGTGATGGGTCTAAATCCTCTCGTCTAATAGAATTTAGACAAGTTTAGGTTTCTATTTTAAACTTATCATTTAGATTTAACCTTAAGTTAAATAATTTTACTTTTACCGTGACTTCTTGTTTTCTTACAATATAATGTTAATAAACATACTATAACAAGCCAAACGAACCCCAAGTGGTTCCTTTTTAATATATATATCCTTATCTAAGTTATTTTCCTGAACCTAAGATTTTTAAGAAAAAAATAACAATTAATAATATAATATTTGTTTTAAAAACTATTTTATGTCAATTTTGACACTATTTGGTACTTTATTTTTTTGAAACTCATAACTGCATGATTAGTTCGAACAAAGTTACTTAAATAAATAATAACATGTCATATGAACCTAGAAAAGTATTGTAATTCATAATAAAAAGTCTCAAATTATATTTATTTGGGTATTTATAACATCAATTATGTCAATATTTCACTATTAAGATAATTACTGCATCATCTTTGTGTCATAAATAAATTAAATTATTTAATGCCTAAAAATTAAAAATAAAATACCATTATGTAGGAAATAGTTTTATCTTTATAATGAATATTTATAGTAGAATTTATCGTATTTATAACCCTATATTAAAAATGATTTATTTATTAAAGTTTGATTTTAACTATTTTAACCCTTCTATAAATAAATTAATATTAAATGTACTAATCTAATCCAGGTGGGCCTAAATGGTATTATTTTATTCCTAAGGATTTTTTTGGTCGAATTACACTAATCCAATAGAATTATGACATGTTTTAGGGTAATAATAATATCATTTGTACCCTTAATCATCCTATTTACTTTTAACTGTGGTAAATAAAAGTAAAAAGTTACTATTCACCAAAAATTATTTCCATCTCATTGAACCACATTTTGGTCCTTGATATTAACCATGTCTCTCAGATTTATGAAATTCAATTCACAGAAGTGGTACAATTTAATTTAAATTAAAAAAATGTCAGTTTTTTAACTACCACTAAGTGGTTTCACTATTCATCGAAAATTGATGTTTTTCAGAAAAACACCAAAAATTCAGCCTAAGCATTATCTAATATTCCGAATTCAAAATTGATGTCTATTTTTTAAAATTCATAACATATAAGTGCCATTAATTAATTTTAACTTTATTTTCCATATCAAAACAAATATCGTGTTTTTAAGAAACAAAAACAATCAAAAGATTGATACTTATTTATATCCAATTTCAAAGTGAAATTAATTCCAATAAAAAACATTTGATTAAATGGTAAAAATATATTCTAATTACACTTTTAAACCAATTAAAAAGATAATCTAACCATATAAATTATTGCGATGAAAAAAGTTGTTTTTAATTAAAATATACCCTGTTTTTACTATTCATGAAAATTATCAGAATAATATGAAAAATTTATCCAAAGTAACTTTTTATATCCTGATTCCAAAGAAGAATTTTATTTTGTAAAATTTAACTTATATACATGTCAAAAACAATATTTAAGGTGGGTTCGTCATCAAAAGGAGGGAAAACTGCAATTTTTTACAAATAAATATTTTTCAAGAAAAATTTATTTTGTTCTCACACCATATTCTAAAAAATGTGTAAGATGAATAATAATGTTATAAAATTCAAAATGTAGTAAATATTATTCATAACGGGTATTCAATAATAATATTATAACAATATATCATTGTTCAGTGATACCTGGTATTGCGAACAACACACGCTATCGAGGAAGGTCGCGATTGTGTGTAATGAAAGCCAAGTTAGGGTTGCGTGTTGTGCAAGACTCCTCCATTGTTTCATATAACATAATCCAACCATATTTCATTTATAAATTGTATATATATATATACACACTCAATGTTTCATAGAATAACTACTATCAAAATTGTGTGTAACATGATCCAAGAATAGTGTTGTGTATACTGCAAGCTCATACGGTGTTGCGTATAGCGCAAGGAAATCTGGTTATAGATTACAACACAAGACATAAATGAAATTCAAAGAATATTTTTCATAAAATATCGGGGTTTTATAGGTGAGGCTATAGTAACTAGATTTTTCATGAAATAGAATATCTTAGACCCATTTAATAACGACTTATCTCACAAGAAGCATGAATATCAGGTGAGTGATAGTAGACTAAAAGTCATAAGTAGTTGGATTTAAAAAACCTAGAATATATTGCAGTTGGTTCCCTTTAACCAACCATGTTTTTACATTATATTACTTATATATTCATATACATTAATGTTGGTAAATTATTTTTCACATAATTAATATTATTTTATGTAACAATAAAGTGATAATATCCTTTGAGTAGTTTTCACATCCAATGGATAGAGCAGTTCCCCACAATAATGATAACATTGATGTTTAATGATAATATTCAAAAATATATATCCAATGGTATGCTAATATTTATCTAATGGGACATAGACTATGTTTTACTACCACTTCTTACAAGATCCTAAAACATCGAGGATTCTTTTCATTAAGTTCACACTTGTTGATCTCCAATATAAAAGGCTAAGAGGTCCAACCTACAAATTGAAATTGTTTTTTTCATACATGTCATATGATATTAATATTTTTGGATGTATTTATTATTACTTATACTTCAAATTATTATTAATGTATATCAAGAATCATGTAAATTGATGTATTGCTGAAAATTAGTATTGAATATGATCATGAAAAATAATGGTATGTTGGGTGTGTCATAAGTGATATGAAATTTATTGAATATGTAAATAATGTATTTTTTTCTATCCCACACTTGTAGATGATATCTCAATATCATTGATAGAAATAAAACAATCTAATTGAGTCAATATTCAGTGTGTATTTTTGATGATTTCATTTCAAGAAGTTAAATAATGATATATCAATAATATAGGTGGATAACATAAGTATGAAAATTTCATGGTGATTTATCATAGGAAATAGATTAAATTAAATATTAATAGTCCTTATGGGTCAATATCGATGTTACATTAACAATAATTTCTATTGGTTCTATGATTTGTTTCCAAATGATATTATTGATCTTTTTGAAAATCCTCCTATTACACCTCAGAAAGAGGCATCTAGTATTACACACTAATTATATCCAAAATATCAGTTAAATGCAATTTTAATTAAATATTAGAATAAATAATATTTTCAATAACAAGAAATTATAATAAACCAAGTAATATTGATGGAAAAAATCGGACCAATAGTTGTCCATCAATCGAAAATATATGTTAGTTGAATATTAATAAATATTAATTCAATAATTATTGGAAGTAATATAGTTTTTATTTAATTGTTAATATAACGATATATATTTATATTAAATGTTTATTAATTAAGCATTATTATATATTGAGGAATATTAAAAAAACTATAGTCAAGGACTCAATTATACTAATACATGTTATTTAAGATCTATTAAAAAAAAATTTCTAATTTTTTAATATATGATATTTAAATCTATGGGAGTTATCACATTTCCTGAGTAATAATAATAATAATAATAATAATAATCATGAGGTTTTCTATGAATAAGAAAACTGTTATGTGACTTTGTTTAATGGAATATTTCCTAACACTGAGTATATAACCCAAATTTATCATTTATTGTGTTATGTGAATGGTGGTTACAAATATATTCTTATAAGAAAATTATCTCAAGAATAAATATAGTCCTATTACGGGTGCCCTCTAGAATAGGGGGTGATACTCTTCATACCTTTTATGACCAAGAGAATAAGATATTGAATACATTAAAACCAAATTATCTTTTATTTTTGTCAATGAAAAATGAAAGATGAATGGTACTTTCACGCTAGAACTTGGAGTTCTATTACCAAAATTTTGAGATTATTGGATTACATTAGAAAATCAAATATAGAAATTTTACATTTTATTATTCACCATAATGATTATAGAGCAAGAAAATAAAATTGAAAAGATCGTCAATTAAAAATGAATTCAAAAGTTGTGGTAATTCTTGTTATAAATTAATTATAAAATATACCTGGAAATATTATCTCATTGAATATTCAGGGGTTAAGTTCATCAAGTTTCAACAATTTATCCAACAGAATTATTGGAAACAATAATTTCATTTTGTCCAAATTTCTTTTATTGTGCCTCTGAACCATCATCTAGTATAAGGGTGGGACGTGATATGACATAGACTTGTCATTGAGGTATAATAATAACATGTTAAAAATGATATAAATATCATATGTATTCATTATTAATGTAAATAATATAGTCAATTAAAGTTATATATATAAATTAAATTACATTGTTCATGGAGATGGTAGGTACATACGCAAGAACATTGTTTCTAATTTCTCAGCAGATGGAATGAAAGGAAGTTAATATATTAATTTATATTGAAAAGTAATTTTTATATAAAAAATGTAGTATATATTTATTAAATTTACCCTCATTAAAATGCATTTAAAAATTAATTGAAAAACATATCACATCGCCTGATGAAGGATGTAGTATACACATATACACAAGAAAAGTTATCATTTCCTAAATATTAGAAGGTAACAAGGTATATGACATATTTAAATTATATAAGTATAATTATTTAATAAATATAATACTCGTTTTTTTAAATACATCTTTATATCTATCAATTAGAGATAGTAATGGGTGAGGAATTACATTGGTTATGCATTATGGTAGGCCATCGTAACCACAATCCACAATTTTGTTTCTTATTTGATAGAAGAGAAGATGAATATAGGTTATTCCATTAAACTAATATCATATAAGTTTATTTTAGATACTTATGATTTTATATTAGTATAGTTTAAGAATATTTAAGTTAATTAAATAAAAATTATCGGTTAAGATGATACCTCTTCTTCATACATTCTTCATAGGTTGGAACCAAAAACCTTCATTGAAGGGTATACTAATAAAAATAAGGTCTTTAAGAAATGGTTATTGAATTAGGTTATATATTTTATTAGGTAATAGCTAAATCCAAAGGATTTTAGAGTGTGAATAAGAGAGGATTGGGGGTGTCTTTAATAAGTGTGGGAGAGTATAGACTGTGAATCTTTGAAATGAAATAGTAATATCCACATTTTATACATACCAAAATGCTCAAAATAGATCTTTCTATATAAATGGATTTATAATGTCAAAATATGGCCATAAACTAGTAATAATAAAAATATTTAGGTCATTTAAACCATTATCATTTCAGTTTAACCCTCAATATACCCATATTAACCTTAACCTCAGCGATTTTTTTTACCATTTTTACTATTCATTATAACAAAATAAAAAGTTATAATTATTATATAATATTAATTATATTGAATAAAAATACGAAATATATATTTAAAAATTCATTTTATATAATTTGAAATATATAATTTAAAATTAAACTAGTAGACGTGATGAAAAAACAATTTTCCCATGAAAACAATTTCGTAAGTATGAGAAGCTTTTATAATAAAAGTTAACTTAAAAATGATTAAAAAGTTTTAATTTATATTTACAATAAATTAATTGATATGATGATAATTTTATATTTTTTTAAAACAAAATATTCCTTTATAAATTATTTAAAAGAAAATAGAGTTTAATATAAATAACTTTTTCACAATTCATTAAAAAAATAAACATTTCAAAAAAAAGAAAAAAAATTCACCCTAATATATTTTTTAAATTTTAATTCAAAAAATGAATTTCATTTTATCAAATTAATTTTTAGGAAGTGAAAAAATTTAATTTATTATTTTTTCATAAAAATCAATAATAGTTTTTTTTGAGGGAAAAATATTTTGAAAGAATATAAAGTCTTTAATAAAAATTATGATCTTTTTTATTAAATTTTTTTATTTATATAAAACCATTATACATAATTGTTTTCAAAAAATATTCCTATAAATAAAACCAAATTTAATGGTTATTTTATAAAAGTATTGTTTTAATAGTAATATTAACAGTTAATATGGTTCATTAAAACAATATTCTTCATATAAAGCAAGATATCAAAGAAAATAATTTATTTTTGAAAAAATTCAAAAAATATATAAGTGTTAATATTTTTTGAAATGAAAACACTTGATTTATGCCATTATTTATTACAAGGTTAATTAAGAATTTATAATTAATGGAATGTGTCTAAGGGCCATAGTGATCCTTGAATTAGTCTATAAATACGAGTGGGGAACTTTTCATGTTATAACCAACATAGGATACTCTTACTTCAGAACTTTTTCCAATTACATTAGTATATATTTTCATATCTTTTGGAAAATATATTAGGTAATATCCTTTGATAAATTTATGGATTAAAAAGTGAATTAGAGATTCAATATACTACGAAGATAAAGAATCACCACACAGACTATGGTGGAGAATATCTTAATTGAGATATAATTGATTATCTATGGGATTTGGGAATATTTTCTTAATATACTCCTCCACATAAACCATAGTCTAATGATATAAATGAAAAGATGAACCAAACATTAATGGACATGGTTAGATTGATGATGATCCATGTGAGCCTATTATAATCCTTTTGGTTATATGAATTACAGAATTCTACACACATACAAAACAATGTTCTAATTAATGTGAAAATAGAGTTACAAATTAATTAATTAATGGGAGGAAATCTATTATCTTACATTTACATGTTTGTGGATTCCAAGAATGTGTTAAGGCTATATATGTAAACAAATTTTTACCCTGAGGCATAAATACTATATATATAAGATATACCAAGGAAATAAGTAGATGTTATATATATATATATAAATTCTCATAAAAAATGTAATAGTGGATAAAAGATCGATATTCCATGAGTGGGAGAACATCTCCAAAATAGAAAATGAGATACAAATCAACTTTGTTGAAGTGGAGACTCATGTTGAAAATGAGTTAGAATAGGTATAAATTTTCTAAAGGATCCTAAATAATGTTTTTCCAGAGACACATATATTGTGTGGGAGTTCTAGGGAGGTTAGATAACTATAAATAAACTTTTGTTTAATAATTATGTATGGGGACTCATTATTAGTTGATAATAATGAACCTCTTTCCAAAAATAAGTGGTAAGTATCTATGAAGTTTCATGGTGGCATGAAGTGATGAAATTTGAAATTAATTCCATTAATAAAATCTAAGTCTGGGGTTTGGTAGATCCTCCAATGGTTGTAAATCATATTTTTTTAAAATAGGTATTCAGAAACTAATTTTAATATATATGGAAAAGTTAGCAGCTAAAGTTAAAATTTTGATTATAAATGTTTGAAGAAATTTATAGGAATTTACTATGAAAAAACCTTTTCACCCGTCACTATGATTAAATCCATCATAATTCTAAATTCAATAATAGATTTATATGATTATGAAATTTTAAAAATGCATGTCAAAACAACCTTCTTCAATTAGATTTTTTCATAGTATTTTTAATGTAGATATATTATAAGTATCACATCCTATGATATTTTTCATATATGGGTGAGGCTATAGTATGTAGATTTAACATGGAAGATAATGTGTTAGACCCATTGAAAAATGACTTATTTCATGAGAAGAAAGAATATCCTGTGAGTCCTAATGAACTAAAAGTCATTAATAGTTGTATTTAAGAAATTTAAAATATATTGGAGTTAGTTCCCTTTAACCGACCACGTTTTTACATTATATTACTCATATATTCATATACCTTAATGTTCATCAATGGGTTGTCACATAATATATATTATTTTATGTAAAAATATTGGGATAATATCCTTAGATTATTTTTCATATCCAAATGATAGAGCAATTCCCCAACAACACTAAATTGTAATGAAAATATTCAAAAACAAATATTCAATGGTCTGATGATATTTACCTAGTAGTACATAGACTATGATTGACTACCAGATCCCGCAAGCTCAAAAATTATTGTAGATTCTTCTCATTAAGTTCAAACATGTTAATCTCCATGATAGGAGGTGGAGATGACCATCCTAACAATTAGAATTACTTATGTCAGACATGTCATTTGATATTACTAACGGTGGATGTATGTATTATTACTTAGAAACGAATTGAGGGCATCTATTTGTGATATTTAATAAATTTAATATCTCAAAAAAGTATTTTTCTATCTAATACTTATAGATGTTATATCAATATCATTGATTGAAATAAACCTATATAATTGGAGTCAATATTCATGGTGTCATATTTATGAGTTCATTTCAAAACGTTAGATAGATATATATCAAGAATATAGGTAAATGAAACATGTATGAAAATTTATTGGTGAGATATCATAGGAAAGGGATTATATTACATAGTAAGCATCCTTATGGGACATTATCAATATAACATTAACAATTATTTCTATTGGTTTCATAATGTGTTTCCAAATGATAATATTTAACTTTAGGAAAATATTTGTTTTTTCACTCCAGAAGAGGCCACTAGGATCACACACTAATTATTTCCAAAATATCAGCAAAATAAAATTTGAAGTTAATATTAGAATAAATATTATTCTTAATAATTCCGAATAATAATTAACCAGTTAATATTGATCACAACAATCTAATCACCGGTTTTCGATTAGTTTAAAATATATATAAGTTGATTATTAATTAATATTAATTCACTGATTATTGAATGTAATATTTATTTTTTATTTATTTAATGATTAAAATAATGATATATATTTAAAATAAATATTTATTATTCAATGTTAATTAAATACAGAGGAATATTAACAATATTGAGTGAATGCCTCAATAGAAATGACGCATGTTATTTAAGATAATTTAAATAAATAAATTTCTATTTATTTATTTGATAAATTATATATTAATATTTGTGAGTTTCTCCACGTCATTAATAATAATAATAATAATGAAATTAAACTTTAGTTTTACTATTATTAAGAAATTATTTATCTTCCATTGTTCAATTTCAAATCTCCTAACCCTAATTATATAACCCAACATTTATCATTTCTTGGGATAGGTAAATGGTTGTTCTAAACATATTTACAGATGACAATTCTCTCATGAATGAATATAATCCTCTTAAGGAAGTTCTCAAGAACATGAGGTGATCCCATCATCCCTTTATGACCATGAGAAAAAGATATTGAACACATTAAAACCAAATTATCTCTTATTATGGTTGATAAAAAATGAAATAAGATGATTGGTACTTTTATGCTAGAACTGAGAGTGCAGCTACCACTATTATGAGATTATTAAAGTACATGTGGATTCAAATAGAGAAATTTTACATTGTACTATTCACTACAATGATTGTATTATAAGAAAAAAATTACATGGTCATCAATGAAAAATGAATTAAAAAGATACAGTAATTCTTATTATAAATTAATTATAATATATATGTGAAAAGATTACATCTATGAATATTCTAGGGTTAGGTTCATCATGTTCTGAGGATTCATCCGATGGAATTGATGGAAAATATTATTTAATTTGGAACAAACATCTTTTATTATACCTTATAATTGTCATCTAGTACGGTAGATAAGTTATGTGACATATAATAGTCATTGATATATAACAATAACATATTATCAATGATACAATTATTGGGAAATTTAATTAATTTAAAAAATACCTGGATGAATAAAGTGATATGATTATTTTATGTCATTTAAAACATTAGATAATTTCTCCTTTATTTATAGATATCGTAATAGGCTGAAGCTTATGTGGAGTTCATGTTATGTGACTACATAGTGGGTGAGTTCCAACATATTTTATGGGATTTATGTTTTTTTACTAATTGTTATAAATTTTTCTTTATTTCACTTATTTTAATTTTAGTGTAACTTTGTCATTATATTTTTTTTATTTTTTAATATGGAAAGAAATATATTTTTTATTTTTCTTTAATAATATAATATCATTAATGTTTTCTATGGAAAATAATTTATATAGGTTATTTTCAAGCATCTAAATAGAGATCTATTTTGGGATAAAAAAATATGTTAATTGTTTGTATTGAATTATAAAGAGACATTATCATATATATTTGAAGAAGGATGTTGATGGATGAAAAAATATAGATACTCAATTTGGTTAAATGTGAACATATGCACATATATCTCAAAAAACACTACTTGTACTTAGATTGATAGATACTAGTACAACTTCACCAATACTAGTCACATAGTATTATGTAAGGTTATATCAAAATTATTTCAAACGATATAATAAAATATTGCATAATGGATAATATGACTTTACAATAGGTTTTTATGGTTCGTTGATCCATAGTTTAAACATTAATATTTCATATTTCATTATTGAAAAAATATCATTGGTGAGATAAATAACATACTGAAGTGATGGAATATAGTCATTTTAGCTAATAAGGGATAGACCGCGTCATATAAAAATATCTTATGAGGTCCACAATGGTATGTTTTTTGGGGGTTCAAAAATATTGCTATATTAAATACACATATATAGTATATGGAATCATTATTATTCCCTTTTTTACTACACATAGATGACTTATAAAAGATTATACATATTAATGATTAAATATATCCCTCATCTTGTCTATACATGGAGATTAAATGGGTTAGTAGTATTTTCCACACAGGGAAGATTTTATTGCACAACCAATTTAGTTCAACACTAATTCAGATCAAAAAATGTTTATGTCATCACAGTCCACAAATTTAGTAGTATAAATAGAGTTTCCCTAGAATATCATTTTAATGTAATTTACTAGATCATATTCACCCATTCAATAAGGACACAAAGAAAAATATCTATTAACAATTTATCACTCATGTTGCAACGATTCATAAGTATTTCTTAAAGTTGAATCATTTTTATCAATAACATATATTTTAGGGATTTGATATACTAGATTAATTCATCCATGTACATAATATAAAAAATAATTACCTTCTGAAAATTACATTTTTTCCAAACTCTTTTAAGGTAAAAGTGATAACCCATAAAGTATAGAAAATAAAGAATCAAATACCATACGAGATGGATGAACCATTAAAATATAATTTAATCCTATTAAACACATTATCCTTATATTATTTACAGTTGAGACTGTTTAACTCTCTAGTCAGATCATTATTGATAAGATCTTCAAACCAATAAGCCATCATGTCCCACATTTTAATGTAATCCTCCATTTGTATTTTCACTGAATTGAAAACTCTTACAAGAATACAACCATTATTATTGATATATTCTATCCTCTCCTTAGTAGTATCCACAAGCAAAAGTTTTTCATTCATATTATATACAACATCTTGTGAGGCCTTAATAAACAATGATTCCTCCAACAATTATTCCTCTGAGTAAAGGATAATCTCCCAACTCTTGACATAATTTGGGTCAGAATTGCATTCCTCCCACTATTGTTTGGTAGGGACTTCCTTATCATGATCAACATGGACCATGATGTTATAATTGTAGGAGTGTTCCACCATCATTGAGGCTCTTACTTCATATTTGATTATCCCATCCCCCCTTCAACCTTTTTTTCTACAGAGATAACACTTTGGGTCATTTGGATTCAAAATTGTATTAACACACTCACCATCCAGACATATGCCTTCTAATTAGGTTCTAATTCTTTCTCTTTATTCCTTTATTTCATAACAGACCTTGTATCCATTGGTTTTAATAAGTTGGAATATTCCTTGCATCCTTTTTTATTCTATTTGTTAAGTAGAATACAGATTCTTGAATCCCTATTCTCTATACACCCCTTCTTCTTCATTGAATTATGGATCTCTCAACCATGATGTCCCTCTACATTATCATCTAAGAATCGGATGGGGATCTGATCACTTGCCTCTACCCCATCGATGGACTATCCTTTATAAGAACCCTTGGCCCGAGATGGGATGGGTGGATCATTAACCAACCATTCTATAGCTAATCCTTGAAGGAGGAAAGTTAGTTTAATTTTTTGCAAAAGCTTTTTGAATCGATTCCATTAGTAACATTCTCAAGACCACTCCCTTGAACCTTTATCTTTTATTGTTTGTATAACCAATTCTTATACTGAGTTTGGATTTGGACACATGGTCCATATCCCCTAAAACCCCTCATTATGATTGACTCCATTTACATCTCTTACAAAATAAACATAGGAAGTTTCCTTTGGTCAATTAGTGGAAAATTAGTCACCCATGCCCTCTCACCCCCTTAATCCAAATGTGGCATGCACCTCTAAATAATAAAAATCATATTTCATGCTGCTATACACATCCCCAAAATTTGGATATATCTCTCTCAGATGAACCAATTTCTGTATATGAACCACTTTTCCATTATCTCCCAAACCCAATTGGCTAGGTACCTCTATAGAAGAAGAATATTGTGTATCTAGGTAGACACCAACTTACAACTCCTTCCAACCTACATCATGAAATTAATTTGAACCACTGCCTCTAGTACCTAGCCCATCATCAATCATATTTTGAACGATATTCAAGGTCCCACACCTAAACACTTCCACCACGAAACAAAATTTCTTGCATGAGGAACAATAATCATCCCACTAATCAAAGTAGAATGGATTCATATATCAGATTTCATCTCCAATCGATAACCACATATACTAAAGTGGCCTTCATGAAACATCGACTTCTACATAGATTCTGTGATAAATAGAGTGAAAACCCAAAATTGTTCTACAATCCAAAAACATATAATGATTTACTTAATTCTCTATCATACAAAAGATTGAGGGGTTTTGAAATGGTAGAGGGATTCTAGGAAAATAAACACAAATCATTATCGTAGATGGGTATCAATTCATATAGAACTCATAGTACCTCCAGACCAAGAAGAATCAAATACCATTTCATACAGAAGGGGAATTGGACTATGCTAATATCATATCCTCCTTAGAGGAAAACAAAATCATTATATTCTTATTATCCATAAGTCCAACAATTGTTCACTCTTTTAAACACTATTATTAAAAAAATAATCTACCAAACAAATCAACTGATGGGTGTCAATGCTTAAATTGAGAAACATGCATCATTTTAAGTAGAGAATATGAATTAGTAAACTCTAATGTCGAGAGTGATAACTATGATAATAAATTAAAAGGATAGGGGAAAATAATGATTCGGAGGAAAATTGAAGTAGATGTGATTTGTGACATTATTTTTTCCTTTTTTCTGTAAACACGTGAACCATATTATAATTTATCTGAATCATTGAATTTTAGATAAGGTAAATTTAATTGGAATGGATAATTGAATTTAGAATAGGGTTAGAGGTTAATTTGTTTTGGGAAATATGAGGGAAGGAAAACTAAATTACATTTTGGTTCTATCAAACTTACGTCATGTTTTTGTGACTCAACAAAAAATATTAGTTAGACGAAAAAATGGTTATTTTAGAAACCATCATATTTGATGGAAATTTTGAAAGTACATGTCCTTTATCATGAGATCGAATTATCCCATTATTGGGTTTGAATGGTTTTATTCTTTTCAGAATGAAAAAATGTGGAAGATATTACTCCATGGTCATGTGCATGGACTCATGGTCTAATGCCTAAAATTATTATGTTTTGGATCATGAGTGATAACCAAATGGGTATTTAGTTATGGTTTCTATTTTGAATGTAAAATGGGAATGTAATAAAATAATGGTTTAGATATTTTAGTCATGGTTAGATGTAATTGTTATAATGGTTGTTCAATCCATGATATAATGATCATGGTGTATTTGTTTAGAACAAAACATCAGGGAAATATATATTGGTTAACCCTGCATAGTAATTTTTTATAGTCTCTTCAAAATTTTTAAGATTATTTGAGTCAATTACACCATAGTTACACCTCACCAATCAATAGTCTTTGAGAGAATTTAGATTCAAGTGTTTTATGTGATTTTTATTTTTTTGGATTATGGGGAACTCCAAAAAACCCCGTTATGTAATTAATGAATATTTAGGTGGAAAATGAATATCGTATTGATCCAAAATATCTGAATCCATTTAATAAAATTTTATGTTGAAGTAGTTTTGGGATTTTGAAATTGAAATTAAAACATCTACAATAAAATAAGGAAATATGTTGTAACTGTGTAATGACATAGATGCGTGGAACAAATCAAAGAGTGAATGTAGATGAAGAAGGATAAGGGATACCTAAATTGATATTATCCATTTATTTTCATAGGTTTTTATTGAATTAATTCTCATGTATTAATTATAAATGTATTTTTTATGATAATATCGACTATAGTGGTTTTACAGTGAGTTACTTTGTTTACTGTTGTTGTTAATTGTTCAAAGATTTATTTATATGCCCAGATATAATAATATAAGATTAAAGAAGATGGTGTGTGATTTTGTGGAAGTGTTTAGTTACTAAATTTCACTTCTTAGTGAATAAAGTGATATGGGAATAGGGATGATTTGTGGATATAAAATTTGGACATTCTCTTTGGTGAGAGAATATCCTTGCTACTATTTCATTAAATAAGTACATTTTATGTCTATTAGAGCACATTTTACTTATTGAGATAAATCTATAAAAACATTAGTTTTGAAGATAAACACATCCTTTAGAAACCAAATAGTGATCTAAGTGAATCAAATTGAAATGGATGATAAAATAAAATTATAATGTTATATCCATTACATTTTAATGACGATCCATATACTATCATGTATGGTTTTAGTTGATTAAGTGTGAAAATGAAATCACAGAAAGAATTGATCAAAATCTATATGGTTTTTTGTTCATGAAGAGTGTTAGTGGTATTTTTTCAATTTAATCTTAGTTTCTGATGATGGTTGATTAGTGGAAGAACCATATAATAATTCTTTAAACTGATTCATCCCCACAATTGAATAGTCATTTAGAACTTAAATATAAATGGGGTCATTTACTTATAGAATTTTTATCAGGGTAATGTTTTTTATTTTAATACATAAATGATACATTATTTTTATAGTGTTATGTTTTATATTTTTGTTATTATAGTTTATTATGGTTTTGAATATTCATAAAACATCACATTAAATCGGGTAATAGTAATGATGTGATAATTTTTTATTATAAAAATTAAATTGTTTGTAAATAAATAATAATATTGTTCTTGACCTCATTGGGTATATATATATTTTATATTTTGACTGATAGTTTTACTATTGTAAAGAAAGTTAATATAATTAATCTAGATAATTTGAATAATATATAAATTCATGGATGTGAAAGGAATTATATATTATACACACTTTCAGATGAGTACATCATTATGGACTGAGGGATCATGGTGTTAAATAGTATATGGGAGTATATTTGAAATATGAAATAGTGTAATATTAGAGTAATGGAAGATAAAATTCAAATTTGGAATTTCTAAATTAAATAAAATTGTATGCTTGAAAAATAATATAGGAATAATTTTATAGCTTTAATTAAGGAGATTGTAATATCTGTCAGAGGTTATAGAGAAAATATAGATGATTACTTGATATTAAATATGTTTCTTAATATCTATTTTGATAGGTATGTTTCTAAAGATGTAATTATTTAATATCAATATTTTAATTCATTTCCACTAGTTGAGATACACAATTTTTGGGTGGTGTATATATTGGAGAAATGTATTTATTTTAGAATGAGAATCAAATGTTAGTAGTTATTTTTCATAAAGTCTTTGAAGAATTTAAATAATTCAGTGGTTGTTAAGTAAGAAAATTATAATTTATATTTGGATGATGATATTGATGAAATGTTTGAATGTATCATTTCACTTACTGAAAGAAGTATCATAAAATAAAAATTTAAATATCATAGTAAACTAGATTTTAAGTGTCTCAACTCTAGAAGAATTTTCTTTTTTGAATTTTAATCAAAAAATAAAGGAAGAATAATTTTAATAATATGATGTATCATCAAATATTTTATTTGGAATGAATTATTAAAAATCCGACAAGATTAAATTCCCTTTTAAAGGAAAAAAGGAACATGTTTAGATTTAAAAAATAAATGTAATTTTTTTAATATTTGTGTTGAATAATGTGAGAAAAGTGAATGTGAAGAGGATTCATCACCTGGTGATCATTGATATAAATAATAGAGTGTATGGTAAATTAAGAAGACTTCTATAATGAAATTAATATAACAAAATAGAAATGGAGTTTATGTTAATGTATGATTTAAATAAGTATAATATTAAAATAGCCAAACTATGGAAGAAAAATAAGGTGGGTAAGACACCTCATATTTTAAATGAGGCTGGTAAATCCCAAAGAGAAATTTTTTATTAGTTGTGAAGTGATGTAAATAGTTTAAGTATCTCACAATATAAGGAGAAAACATGGAATAATATAGTACATGAGTACAATAAAATTAGATAAAACAAAATATGTAGTTTTCAAAATAATATTTTTGAAGTAGAAGATAAATTGATGAATATTAAGTTCACGTAAAAAATAGTTTATGTGGTTGTTGAATGTTAAAAGTGGAATGAGAAGACAAGTTAAATTTATAAGAATGACAGGGCATATCCAGAACATAAAAAATGGACTTTATGGATTCCAAAATAAATAATTTTATAGATATTATAAATAGAGGTAACTAAAATAAAAATAATAATTTGAAATTTTCATTATAATGTTGATTACAAATATATAAATTATTTGGTGATGGACACTTAAAAATGAAATATAATAAAAATTTAATGTGTTAAATTTAAAAATATATAAAACATGAATAAAAATATTTCAAGAACACCAAATGTTTTTTACTTAAAAATTATAGGTGAAATAAAGGTTAATATATGTGAAATAAAGGATTATCCATGATCTATTAAATGATAAGGTTTTTCAAGAAGGTTTTAATTCATTTTCTATGAATGGTGTTTTGGTTTATATAGGCATGTGAAATATAATTTTTGAAGTATTAAAAAATATTTAAAAAATTCTAAAAGTGTTATAATTTTATAAATGAGAGAGACAATACATTCAAAGATAAAATGATATGAAATATTTCAAATGTTTAGGATTTCATGTTATGATTTTTTTATCGTAAGAATGAAAATATTGAAATATCTGATTACCCTTATAAAGTGGAAAATTATTTCATAAATTGTTTTCCTTGTATAAACGAGTATGAATAATGTTTAATTATTTTTAATGAATAAATAAATATTATTTAAGAATGTTTTAGTGGTTGAATTTTTATTGAAGGAATCTCCAAATAATATCCCTTGGATACTTGAAAATAACTATTTGAGATATATGATAGTTGAAAATATATTTTCCTATAGGACATAAGAAGGGTAAAATTGATTTTTGAACTTCATTAATGATATAACACTTAAAATCAATGTGTTTTGTTCATATATAAATTCATACCAATATTATTAGTCAAATATTAACCTCTTCATATATTTCTTAAAACAAAATCATAAATGTGTTTCTATAATAATTGATGAAGGAAATGAAGTAATGTTTTTTATAGATTTGTTTTTTCTGATCATATTAAATGATGGATGGGTTTTGATTAAAGTACATTGAACTAAAAGAATATTATTTCTTTTGAAAGATAATGAGACATCCTACATGATCATCATAATGGGTGGTAAAGGGTTGTCACATCAACACCGAAGTCACATTTTCTAAAAGATCATTAATAAGTTGAATCCTAGAGAAATTGTTTTTATCTATAATTTATGAATAAAATAATGAAATGGGAATGGAGAAATTGAAACAAAAAATGTAATATTGAAATTTATTTATATTAAAGTGTGAAGATTCATAGAACCAATAACATTGACCTTATCCATTCAAGTATTTATGGACCCATGAGAAAATAATTCAATATGGGGTAATAAATATTTTTTATAATTAATTGATGAAATTAATAGAATTAGAAGAATCATGTTATTAATGAAAATACAATGCGTTGAGATGTTCCAAGAGTTTTAAGGTAATTATAGAAAATGAATGTTATTATTCAATGAAGAGGTACTTTTTTTGATAATGATGGTGATTATATAAGTAGAATTTTTTATAAGTATTAGTAAAAGTATAATATTTTCAATGAGTATAGTTTACTATATTCTATAACAAAAAGTGGTGTTTACTAGATAATAAATAGAATTTTGGTTGATATGGCTCGAAATATATTAGGAATACTTGATATATATCATTTAGTTTAGAGGAGCAGACTGAGGCAGTGGTGAACATTCAAAGAAAATATTTATAACATCTAATCTTTGATATATAAACTTATGATATGCATTATAAAAAGTCCAATATATGGGAATTTTGATGACCTTATATTATCAATCTTAATAATGAAAATATGAGGATATTTGAGAAAATAGTAAATGAATGGAATTTATAGTGATATCCCAGAAATTTAAGATGATATATCTATAATACAATTTGAACAAGATAGATTATTCATGTTGATAATGTGAAGGTGTATGAACACCAATTTAATAGCTTCAAATTGTGAAAGCAGTTTTTGAATTCAATTAAAAAGATGAATAATTTAATGGATAACGAGTTCAAAATTATAGATGAGTAGATGAAGTGAGTGATGAGAAGGAGGATGAGGATATTAAAAAAAATTAACATAATAAAATTCAAAAAAATTAACATCAACCAAGGTTAAGGAATCAATGACAGATCTGGAACATTAGTAGCGATCAATGAAAATTGGTAAAAAATCAGAGATATTCAAGGAAACAATATCACAAATCATTAAATTATTATATAAAATAATGGTCTGTGAATGATTTATTAAATATTTAAGTATGGATATAATCTATAAAAAGATAATCAGATCATATCGATATGATGTTGTGTATAAATAAGATATATATATGATTTTATTATAAAAAATTATTTATTCCATAACATGTTAAGGGATAAAGGTAAAATTATGTGGAATAACAAAATTATCATATTTAATGGGTATTCTCTTATTGAAGGAATTTTATTTGATAAGAAATATTATTTAGTTTCTAGGATTAACACCATGAGAGTTTTTCAGGCTATCACTAGCCAAGAAAGATTTAATATTTTTCAAATGGATGTGAAGTCAAACCTTGTATTTATGATATTTATGAGGATTTTTAAATTGATAATCCTGAAAGATTTATTCTCTGAGATAATGAAAATGTTTTTTCTATTTAAAGAAATAATTTTAAGGGGTGAAAAATAATCCATGATTGGCACAAGATAACAAAAGTAGTCCCCTCTTTTCCATTAGGGAGATGAGTGTTCCATCCAAAACACACCCCAAATAGATCAGGGGATTGTGGTTATCATGAAGAATGAATTCCGATGTGTTGGGAATCTATATCATAATTCAATTAAATAAAAATACACATATACACAAAATATATAACAAACATTCAATAGATATTGATTCTAACTACAATATTTTTGAAAAAATTTAGTGGCAACCACTATGATCCAAAATACATAACATGAGTATTTAGCATAATGTAAAACAGAAAAGATATATTCCCAACAAACAGAATAACAAAAACCACTAATTTTTTTTTGAACTGGTCCCTATAATGATAATGATCCAGTCAAAAACACTTTCCACCACCACACAATCAAGTACCCATAAAACCCATGAACACTATATCCACTATTGTCACTGCCAAATTTTCTAACATCTACATAGTACACAACATTTATGGATGAAGATTTATATTCTAGGTTGAGTATAAAATTTCTAGATAAGAAAAAATTAAAATTTCAATAAATAATAGAAAAATATCTTGTTCAAACCACATGGACTATAGGATTTAATAACCCATAAAAACAAAACCTAGATATGCTTTAAAAAAAGATCCTGGAACGTGGGTGACTGTCTCACTCTACAATACCTCAATTAGTAGAGAACCCACAAATAACCCCCAAAATATGATCTGCCCAATCCAAGAAACCTAAATAACCCCTCTATGACTATAGTGGGGGACTCATGCTTCAATAATGGACACATACCACTAAATGGAGTACCAACACTAGTATAGGACCCAACAACCATCAATGGTATTAGAGGAGGAGGTACCAACATAGTAGATAGTGGAATTTTAACTCTTATACACGAGGACAGTATTAAACCCTATTTGGGATGTGGGGGATAGATGAACTAATATAAAAATGTTTCTAAGGGAGTACCAAACTAAATAATAATTTATTCTTCAGGCCTAATTCACTTAGTTTTCCATATGATTTAAAGAAGACTAATCTTATCCCATCACCAGACATCTCTCGACTGTTGTTTCATAGATACATACCATCACTTCATATGTGAAAAAACTGATCAAGATGGACTACTCTCACAAGTAAACATGATTCTCAAGTAAGGATATATGAATAACCACATAGCCTTAAAATTTACAAGATTTTTTCTTTAAGTATACACAATGTGTTTCCTATTTAGATTAATACTCCCATATACTACCTCATACATGGTGTGTAACTATCATTCATTATGGTTTGTGAGGTAGGTCACATGGAATATGGGACTAATGGGGTACTCAACTTGTTCTACCGTTACTCATGTAATGTCAGGGATGAAATATCCCACATGTTAAAAGGAATATGTACGCAAAAGGATCACAAGATGTTTATTAATGAAGTGTTTAAGTAGTACTGAGCCATGGGGAACACATTGTATGATCCTAAACTACACTACATGTGTCGAAACATGGACACCTATTGTGTACTCCCTATTCAATACATATCTATTAACATTGGGTTGGATGAAATTTCTATTTGGACTACATGGAATGTGAAAATTATCCCTTACAGAAATCCTTACTATCACTACCTAGAAGCTACAAGACTTTTAAATCAATAATACACATCATGTGTTTATCCCTTCAATACCCTACCAGGAAGAACACTCCTAAACTGTAGTTTTTTATTCTCTCACCCCTGATTGAGCTCAAAGGTGTTCAAAATTACTCATTTATGTAGGTTCTATCTAAAAACCTAGTTTTTACTAAATTTTTCTAGAAATTTAATACACATCCACTATGCATTCAGTATTAACACACCACTCATGGATTCCCTTTGAGTAACCATACTATCCCTCCTCTAAATATCTGTCATTACCTAATGTCTTTCATGCATGCTATGATTTAAACTATCAATCCCAAATAAATTGATCACAATCTTATATTCTAATTGCATGTCACAACATATCAATATATGAGGAACCTTTGTTAAAGAGAAGACTTATTATGAGCCTATAATATATGGGAAATGGAAAACCATAGAAAATTGTAGATAGATTTTAATAATGGATAATGTGAATCTATGTCACTAATAGTTGTATGTGAAATTCTATGAACAAAATGAGGGTAGTGTGAAATCATGATTTTATGTCAAAATAGAAAAAAATTAATTTTATTTTTCCATGGTTTTGTGAAACAATTCAATAAAAATATTCCATGTGAAAAAATAGAATGAGTGGAAATATATCATAATTAATGGCGTACTTTTCCAATGGACCAATTTCTAAAGAATAACACATTATTTTCCATTTTAAATTTTGATCCAAAATTAATTTTTCATTCAGAAGCTCCAATATCCCCCAAATCAATTCCCATATTCTCCTCTATAATAAGGATTTATAATAAATCATAATTGAATCCTAATGTGATTAAACAAATATGTTTTAGGGTTTCTCTAAAATCGTCCATTAATTAGTTAATTAATTTAACTCAGTTATACAGTGAAATTAATATTTTAAAATTAGATAACTTAATTAATCAGTTACACTATGGTTTCTTGAGAACAAGGATAAGAAAATGAACAAATCGCAGACCTCTATCAGGGTAAACACCTTTTTTGACTCAATTGTTAGGTTAAAATCCTCATCTGTCATTTATATATTAATAAAATTAACTATTCACTTGAAAACATGTGTTCTTTTAATAAAAATAATATATTAATCCTAATATATTATTATATACGCTTTATAACTCCATATCATCTCAAAAAACTATCTCAAAAATATTACATAAAATATTATAATTGTTTAGACATAAAAGACATGACCCTCAATATCATCAACACCTTCAGATCTTTTGACCCCAAAAAGAAAAAACATCTCAAAATTGGGTGTATAGAGACCACATATATTAATAACACTCCCCCAATCTCACATAAAATTTATGATACATCCAAATATTGAATTTCTGAAAAATATATCACCAAAAAAATCCCCCTATTTATCAATATTGATCACCAACAAATAATTTGAAAATGTAGAAATATCCTTGAGATCTAGAATTTCCCAATCATGTAATTATGCTGGGATAAAAACTTATCTCTATTCGTGTAACCTGTGAAATACATCATTCACTCAATCCAAATATAGAGAAATTATATGTTGTTGGAAAGCATAACAATCATACAAAGGATCTGGAAAAAACTGATGATCAATGGGGATAACTTTCCACCATAACTAAATATTCACAATCATTTAGTGAATGGAACTTTAGGAAAACATGATATCCTTCCTCAAACTCATTAAACCTATAACATAGGTATATAAAGGACTATTGAGATCTATTATCATTCCTCATATACTCCTATGTCACCTACAGGTTCTCTGCTGTCACACAAATAAACTCTATCCTCGTCAATGATGTTTCCATTTTCTTTATACAATATAAGGGTGACCTAAAAGGATATATCAAATAGTTCCATGAAATAATCCACTCTATATATAGAGTGGTACCTATTATTGTATGTTAACTCTGGTAAAGTCAAGGAACCCATCCAACTCTAACTAAAATTCAATAAGGAACCACTCAACATATCCTTGAGAACCTGAATAGTTTTCTCATTTGACTGTCTATATGAGGGATGTAATTTTGTACCCATCGACAACTAAGTCTTTAATTATTCTTTTAAAAGTCTATATTTAGGATTAAAACCAATCATCTTGGTCAAAAATAATTAACAATGGTACCCAATATGACTAGATCATCACTATGATGTTTAAGTATCCTAAACACTTCATCAAAGTCTTCCATTAAAAAACTAGGAAGAGGAATAAATTGATCAAACATTGGAATATTTTCTTGATTCCATTGACCCAATTTTCTTATTAATTTTAATTTAGTATTTTTGAAATAAAAAAAGCACTAAATAAAAGAAATAAATTTGGAGGCTGAGTGTATTTAAGAGATTAGATTCATAAAAAATCAATATAATCATAAACCAAAATATCATTATATAAATCTATTTAATGTCTTTTAAAATTATATTAATCACATAATAATGTATACGATACCCAAGGTCAATTCAAAATGGAAAAGAATGATCTATAAACTTATTAAAAAAGAAATCATAATAAGTAATGATGATAAGTAATACAAATTATATAAGAGGAATATAATGACAAGATAAAGGATAAGGATTATATATGTTCACTTGAAAACAAAGCATGATGAAAATAATATGATAGGATTATAGAATCAATGGAATATAGAAACAATATAAAACACATCATATTAAGAACAATTAATGTTTTCGGTTCAATGTAACATAACATAGTGTGATTGGATCACTCCCTGTGCACCATAAATGGTATATCATTGGGTGATAAAAATAACCCAATTCAATGGATGGTTGTATAATTATAGAAACACTAATAATATTCATTATATGTAATGGAATATATGGTACATATATGGAATTCCAACATTCTGTATATCCATAATAGAAATCTATGAGATTTAAATGGGTTATATTGTATTATATTGGACCATAAAAAAATAACATATCAAATTAATTCCTAACAATGAAGGGATTATATAAGTATTGGATACTAAAAAATTTATAAAGATTCATAGTTTAAGATAATTAACTTCATTTTAAGTGAATACATAAAAAATAATGGAGATGAATTTTTTGAAATGAATATCTTCAGTGAGATTTTAAGCAAAAGGGTAATGAGATTTTAAAGAGTGTAAGAGAATAATAATCTAAAAATAACTAAAATGAACAAAAATGGGTTTCCATAAAAAGTTTTTGTTTTAATAAACAATATAAGGTTAAAATAATTGGATGTAGTGTCCCATGAAATGTGATAGGAAATAAAAAATCTTTATTTAAATAAATTTTTTAAACATAATGAATTATAAATAAATCATGACAAAAGTTTATTATTGTAGTTGGAGTTTTGATTAGTGGTAATAACCCCATAATACTACATGAAAAATGGGGGTTCAATACCCATTGGGTGCAGGCACTGTAGCAGCGGCATGATTGTTCATCGGCGGGTACTGTAGCGGTAGCAGAACACTGTAGCGGTGACGGTACTGTGCGGTACTGTAGCAGTCTGGTTACTATTCACAGAATGGGAATTGAGCCAAAAATCTGGGCCTACGGGATATTTAATGGTCTACAAGCCCACATGGCCTTCGGGTTATGTAATGGGTCTCCCACTACGTAGTTAAAATAGGTCTTTTCTTTGCTTTATTAAAAAAAATGATTCTTCGGCCCCAACCTTTAAAAAAAATGAAGAATGTTTATTATTACATATAAATAAAGGAAAATTAAAATAGTTATATATGAGGAAAATATATAAAAAATATGTAATAATTACATAAGAAGAGTATAGTGGTAAATAGAGAATAAATTAAGATAATTTGTAACCTAAAAGTAGATAGGGTGGTTGGGAATATCTCTTACATCAAGCACCTGACTCATTGGGTATGTTCATCTACATTTTGGAATAACAAAATTAGTTTTATTAACTACTCACATCAGATCAATTTTCATATATATTTAATTTTGTATTATTAATATATTATTATATTCCCTTTATTTGTTTCATATTATTTTTCTCACATAAACCAGTTGAAGTTTATCAGTTATCTTCAACAAAACTATTTCAGTGTTTTGATTAGGCTCAATGGGGTGGTATAATAGCTCCAAAAAAATCTATAATTATAGAGTCATTTTTTAATATTATGAAATATATTATTTAAATAAATTTTAATAGGTAGTAAAAAATTCATTCAAACTATTAAATTTATCTTGGTAAGAATGTTTTTTACAGTTAGAGTTACTATTTCAATTATTTGTTAATATCAATAATACTTTACCCAATTTTTTCTAATAAAATAATATTCATTATATGAATATTATATTAGCTCACTACACACATTTTAAACACAATCCAAGTAGGTTGGGTATGATAATTGATACACCTCATCCATTTTTGTGGTGAATTGACCATAATATGGGTGATGTTTTTCTTTTAATGTAATATAATAGAAGTGGTTAATAATTTATATTTCTTAAATATAATAACATATCAATTTTTTAATAATATATACTTCACTATATTATTATGTATAGAATAGATATGGAGGTAGAATAAAAAATAAATTTAAAATATCATAGTTAGGAACATTGTTTC
Organism: Viscum album; assembly: GCA_963277665.1. NCBI lineage: Eukaryota > Viridiplantae > Streptophyta > Magnoliopsida > Santalales > Viscaceae > Viscum > Viscum album. The sequence continues at coordinate 459,041,311 of OY728163.1, read as the reverse complement.
TTAATGTGATTGTCATGTCTTATACAAAAACTTAAAGATATTTATTTTCAAATTTTGGTGAGAAAAAGCAATTATAGGATATGATAAGAGGATCAAAGAGAGATTTTGGAACAATATGGGAGAGATAAGGTTTATATTTTTTGGATAAATGGGTGGATAAGGATGGTACTATTTGGCTGTGAGGGATGTTCTAGAAATAAACATGATTATATCTTAAAATAGTGACTCAAACAATGAATCAATAGTAATTGGAATATGATGATACAATAAATTGGAATTAAAATATTCATATATTTTATAGTGTTCCCAAAAATATATTCATATGTACTATTAATAAATAAGGTACTATATGGTATTTTAATATTTACCTAAAAATATTTTTTTAGAGAAATTATAAAAAAGAACCCCATAGTAATTTCCACGTGATGATTCGAAAAATAAAAACAATTTTATATAAACAATTTTTTTAATATGAAATGTTAAAAATTTAACATAATACTAATATATATTTAAAGGTACTTATTCTCATAACATGGTCAACTTTAAGAATATTATAAAAAATACCTACTCAACAAAAAATTATTTGTAGTTTATATAAAAAAATATTATTTCATGAGAAAATATTTTAAAAATAAATTTTATATTGAATTTTTATGTTGATTATGAAAATCTATTATATAAGAATAAACCATAAATGATTTTCGAAGAAATATAATTTTTTTATTTTTTTAGACATTGATTTTACTATATTTAACACATTACATTGCTAAATTTCTCTTATTTGTAGTTCATAGACCACCCAAATTTTATTTTGCCATTTTACCCAATAATACCAAATTTCACCCTTAGCATGTTTTGACCTCAGGTTTCAAAATATGAAATCAAATTCATCTACACAAAATATATTACTACATTTTAAACAATTTGAATTTTAAAAAAACTTCATTGTATTAATACTTATCCCCTTGATACGTAACCCCTAGTCACACTAGCATAAGAACTAAGGGTGAGGTGTTTGGTTTTGGTTCTTTCATGGGGGGATTTGTCCAAAATTAATATGATAGTGATTACCAATAACGAAGAATTATTTGTTATATTATTTTAATTAAAGTTTACTTATTAAATTTATTCTTGATATTAGTCATGGTATATCCCCAGTGATGCTTCATAACTCCAAAGAATAAAATAATTATTTTCAAAAGACATGATCCTACATGTTCAATCTATCATTCCTGCATTATCCTTCGATATGCTCTTTTAATAACCTATAATATACAATAATTATAATATTCATTTTATAAGGTTTATATTACCGATATTCATAATTCCAAATGGTAGTATTATGGATAGATTATTTTGTTATATGTTTTATATCATTAATCATAACATACATATATATCTAGAAGGGAAATTTAATTTTTTAATGTTTGGGTAATTACATTGTCACCCCATAAGATATTCCACACTTAAAATCTAATTTCACACCCTATAGTGAAGAAATGATGTCATTTATACTTCATTTATTATATTTATACCCATATTTCTTCTTTGTATATATGATTCTTAAAAAGTATATTGACAAGGTGAGGTGTCACTTATCATAGAACTTTGTATTTATGGTTCAAGATGATCAATAGATTCTACATGTAAGAGAGATCAATCTAAAACTATACCATCTATATATTTATTAAATGTGAGGGATCTAGCATTTACTTCATCAAATTTGATGCATGAAACACATCATGTGTACAAAATAGGTTAATTCGGAGCTCGAGTTGATAGGTCATGGATCTGATGAGTTCCTGAATCTAAAAAGGGATAATATATTGTGTATATAGATTTACATTATTCCCAATGAAAATGTATCTATTACTTTAATATATATGAATAAATCCTTTATATATTATCTCAAAATCAGGATCCCATCAATAATTTGTAGTTTAACTCTTCTATCAGCATTGTGCTTCCACGATGTATTGTGGAATTTCCATGGACTTTTCTATCATTCCTTCAACCAATTCGGGATAAAAAATATTATACTGATCATCTTTATCCTAACATGTAGTTAATGAATACCCCTTTTGTAGCAGGCTTCACAAGGAACCATCTAAATAATTTACTATTGATTTATGATAACTTGACCTAAGGAATATATTAGCCCAAATATCATTTAACATATCTAGTTAATTTTCTAAACATTTACTCCAATTCATGGATGGTTTATTCATATCGTCTCTTAGTTTGGGGGTGATAGGTCACACTCAAGGTCAAATATTCATTAAGATTATGTTTGAAATATTTATAGAACATTGTGAAAAAGCTTATATCTTGATCAGATAAAATAAATTATGGTGTTTCATGTAGCCTAAACAATTCTCTGATTTATATCACTATAAGATAATTGAGTGATAAGTCTTATAAAATAATTATTAAGTTAGTGGTTTTTTTATATGCTCTAATATGACCGATATTTCATTGTTTCATTTAAATGTTTTGAAATAACTTGTTACAAATTTAATGACCATGTTCCCACACTTCATTGAAGCTATAGGTCACTGTAACATTTTTCCATTGGATTTCTTCCTATATGCCTTCAATTTATACCATACCAAGAACTCTGATTTCTAATCAATAATAAATTTTACAATATTTTCCGACTAAAAATTATATTTGAGATCTCTATACATAATTGGGATCTCTTAAGGGATATAGAATATCGAGTTATGTGTATCATTCAATAACTCGTTATTTATCTTAGATATTTATGGAACACATATTCATGAACCAGATATCATAACTCTTTCAATTTCAATGTTGAATTATATGAAAATACCCTTTCTTATAGAATAAAATATATTTTTTATCCTCACACCATCCAATTAAAATTCCATAATCTTATCTAGAATGGAATGATAAAATATATATTGGTCAGGGAAAGATAATTTTTCACCCTTTATGATTTCCATGTACATTTACTATATGTCTATTAATATTGGATCATTCTAAAAACTCATTATGGAAATGTTTTCAATGTCATTTACACATATAGAATCTTAAACATTATCCACTTCACAAGGATTATAATGGATTGAGCAATCATTATCATTGATCAGCTCAAATTACCACATATTCTACTTAGAGAATCTTCCCCATTTTTCCCATTGAGTTAAAATATATAATTAAAACCCTTGTGATTACTATATATTTCACACCATTCTCCATAACGATAATTTTACAGATATTACAATTTAAAAAAACCACTCCCAAATCCAGATCTTGTATAAGATAGATTTACTCATTGAACATCAATTTATTGGAGACAAAGTATATCACATTATCATTATTCATAAGGAAATTTCATAAAAAAAATTGTAGAATAAATATAAGTCATAATTTCTTCCCCATAGGCCAGTAGTTTGAGTACTGTTTATTGAGTAGATTCTTCCTCATCTCTATCAGGCCCTTTTTAAATTAACCATTTTAGAAAAAATTATCACTTTCTGAGTTACCATGGTTATAATGTTTGAAACTCTATATAATATCCCCATAAAGAAATGATAGTACTAAGTCTTGCAAAGGAAAATATATATTTCAATTACATTTATTGGTTTGGAAAATTCCAATATATCCATTTTTCTTATAGGGACCCAGTATATCACAATTCATGGTATAACATGCCCCAATAATGAAACACTCTCTATTAAAAACTAAAATATATAGTATTATTCATTCAATTTATCCTTTTTCAATTTATAAATGGAATACTAAATTTCTCTTAATGGTACTCCTTAGATTTAGAGTATATGAGAATATCATATATAATGAATACCATAAAATGTTCAAGGTAATTTCTAAATGCTATCTTGACTGTGTTTGGAAATATTACTAGATAATGAGTGAGTACAAATGACTTTACTATAAACTCATAGTTTCTATAACTTTCTAGAAAAAGTAGTGTAGTGTATATCCTCATTTTTACCCCTAATTGAAGATATCCAAAATGATGTTCCACATTAGAAAAGTATGTTTCCACACATAGTTAGAAAATGAATTAACAAATCCCTAGAAGTGGGTAATTTTTCTTTATAATTATTTTTTTATTTTATGATAATAAATGAAAACGTTCATTTACCAATTATTGTTCATGAAAAAGAAGATCAACACACCCCCTTGTGAAAGAAATAGGCATATGACACCCTTCTCCAAATTCTATTATTATTGCTTATTCATTTCTTAAAATTCAATGGGGAAAATTATATAGGGTGTTAGGGATAAGGGGTGATCACTTGGTATATGTTGCAATTGAGAACTCATATCTAAAACTCATACATAAATCTTTAGGTAATTCTTAAGAGTGTTTGGGTTTTTTATTTTTTAGTTGGTCCATTTTTTGAATTGGGTATCATAATAGAATTATTATCATTTCCATGTCTTTAAGAAGTTATATAATATTTGGTTTGAAGGTCAAGTAGTGTATTTGGTGTTTGAGAGAGTTTTACAATAGTGGTTGGGGGCTTGGGTTGTGGAAAATTATTATTGAAATCTATTCAAAGTATGCATGGGTCATTAACTATTTCAACGACATTTATAGGGTGGCTTCATGGAATATACGAGGGAAATGGGTAGGGAAATACCTTGATAATTAAATTCATGAACCATATATTAATTCTAGGAAATATGTTGTTTGGGATTTTCAAGAAGGGGGTAAGTGGTATCTAAATTATAAACAAAAAAGAGGTATTCTCTGGGAAAACCACATGAATAGACAGTTAACAAAACCCCCTTCTCTACCTTCTGTCCCATTTTCACTAGGTGGTTTAAAATTGTTTAGTCATAATATTATGTGTATTATCATTCCCTATTTTTTTATTTTTTTTCCATAAATCCATTTTGTTAGATTTATTTCCAAATGTATAGAGTTTTGTATGAAATATTTATCTAGAGTATAGAAAAATAAATTTTCATGATTGGGATTTTGTGTACAGCCTATAGAAGAGGTCCACATATAGGGAAATCAAGTCATCATATAGTTTTCATCAAGAAGTATGTCATTTCAAGGGTCTATTTAGGGTTTTTAACAAATTTAAATTGATTTATTCTTTGAAAAAGTATTGATAATATGAGATTTTATGTTTCCCACAATAGGGTGTGTGTTAGGATTAGACTACACCTAATCTGTTGCGACTTCAGTGTGAAGGGATCCATCAATGAGTCTTTTGAAAATTATTCCTATTTTTATCAATTATAAAATTAATATATATTATTATAAATTATAATTGGATGTTTTTTCTAGGTTTTAGTGACTTTTTTATGTGGTTGAAATGCACGGCCTATTGTCTCCTGTCAATCAGTCAAGGTTTCGGTGCACTGCTAATGTGTATAGCAGCACTCTGGTTGAATCCTCAGCAATGATACTTTTTAATAGTCGTTTGTTTTTAGTTAATTGTATTCTGATTGGGGGATTTTTTTCAGAGCTTATGAAATAATTTATGGATGATGTTTGATTTAAAAAATTTATAATTATTGGGGTGAGTTCATCATTAGGTAGTTAAGCTTGTGATATCCTTGATCTTTGCTTTATATTGCATTAAATTAACACCCATGCCACAAGTAAACGTTGAATGGAATTCCTAAATGTTATGGCTTTAATCTGAGCCTTAACTTAACTTAAGGTTATAATATCAATCAGAGCTTGTCTATAGTGGTGTATTTATGGTTCCAATAATCTATGGAAACCACAAGTTAAACAAAACAAGTCATTAATCCATGAAATGTTAAGTCCAATATACACAAGGTTAATTCCAAGAATATTCATCGAGGAAATGCTCTCAATCAATTAACATACCTAAATTATAATTCACCCCAATGAGAGATTTACTCATCCATTTGGGTGTTTAATAATATGGTTATAATTATTATGATTATAATTTAAGAAGAGATGAAAAATAAAGGGATAAGAAAAGAGTGGTGCATCGAACACACAGACACGAACAATGATGAAAATTAAAAATGAACTTTCGATTGAATGAGGAAGAAAAAGAAGGGAATGGTATTAAAATGTATTTAAACTGTTATAATAACATTAATATTAAACCACAAAATTTGGATGATAATAAGAGATATTGAAGAAGAAACATTCATTAAAACATAATTACAAAAAAAGACTTAGAAGATTACAATAATGAAGAATACAAAATTAAAAGGAAATAAAGAGAAGAGGAATGGTCTCTCAAGTAAAAAACATGAGTATAGAAGGTTATCCCAAGCCTTTGGAAAGGATTTGGTCAATCCAATTGATTCTCGTCTCTTATAAAATTCCTACCCCTTTGATAGAGAGGAGGGGGATGCATTTATAGCCGAAGGATGTGGACTAATTGCATTCCCAATCCGTGGCTCCACGTGGCTTGACAATTTGGACATCCAGATAGCCTAATCTCGAAATATCTTCTTCTTCAAAGTTGTAGAAAATACTGTTGGCCGACCTATCTCAAAATTTGGATTCATTTTATCCAATGGAGACAAATTTAGTGTCGGTTTATTAAACAATATTAATATTTCCATTTCAATTGAATCTTTTTGATGTCCAAAATGTGAAAGGGTTTTTGAAAAGGATGATGTCTTCAAAGATGAATGATTTATTCAAAAAAGTCGGCCGACTATATCTTCTATTTCACACTGCAAATGGTCAACTCTCTTTGTAGAATAAAGCATGAGATATTTAATGAATAGGGTTCGAATTATAATTCCCATCCAGAATGGTGGGCTGGATTTCAAGGAATTAGTTGGTCCCCTTATTCTTATAGTTGGACCTTAAAATTTTTATCCGTTTTTAATTTAGATAATATAATATATATAGTAGAGTTTCATAAAATTTGGGATTTGGGATTTAGACTGGTAACCCAATCATTATTGGTGGTCTAGTTTCATCACAAATTCTTTGTGTCTTCTTGTGTTGACCATATGAACCTTCAAATGGAATAATGGGCCCATGATTACTTCTAATGATATGTGAGAAATTAAATAAGGAATCCTAAAAAATAAGAACCACACAATTTGAATTTGTAGGGTGAGAGTTATTAATAAAATAGTAATCTGACTCAATTGGACTACTTCTAAAAATGCTAAAAAATTATACTTAGTAGTAAAACATTAATATTTCACACAAATTATGCACATTTCATATAAAATTAGTAAATGGGGTATATAATATTTCATGAAAATATTAATAAAATCAAATCCACCACACTTATTCTTGTTCATTTTCTCATGTGGATCAAATATAAAAACATAACAAAATCATTTCACTCACCAACAAATAATAAAATTTGGTTTTCTCAAATTAGGGGAGGTTTAGACTATTTCACTCAGCCATTTTTTATTCCACCACAAGTTGTAAGAGAAAAAATCTTTAAAAAATAATTCATTTTTTCATTCTCAAATTTAGAAATGGAAAATGTGGACACTCAAAACTAACACCTCTCAAGATGATAAAATTAATTTGTGGAGGTTCATTCTTTCACCAACCAATAGTGAAAATCATAGAGGTTGAAAGAGATATTAGCTTCCAATACCTATCTAAAGTGCAGAAGAATCATGAGGTATATTTAAGGGGTTTTATATGGCTATGGGATTTTAGGAATATAATGTCCAAGAGAGAGAAAAAGAGGGGTAAACACCAACAGAGAAAAAGAAAATCACATTTTTGTTTGAAATAAAACATAGAAGGAAATGAAAACACATGTTTACAAGGGAATGATTATGTGAAGAAAGACACAATAGAGGAAGAAACATTTAAGGGGATAAGAAGATAAAATATTTACAAACCAAAAAACTTCTCCCAATGACATAAGAATATAATGCAAGTGTTCTTTTTTTCTTTTTTTTTATCTTTTTTCGAATGATGAACTTGGAAAAGATCTCACACTAATATCCCAACCCATGATTGATCTCCTCAAGACACTAATTTTAATAGTGATAACAAGATCAAAGGTTGAGGGTGAGTGATTTTAAACCTACCCAAGAAACAACACAGTTTTTTTGTACTTTTTTGTTTTTTTTAATTTTTTTAACACTAGTCAATAACATTTAAAATATTAAATGAATGAAAGTACATTACATTACCCAAAATAAACTGAATGGAAAACTCTCCATGTTTGTTTCTGAAAACAGTTGTCACACCCTTCTTAGGTATAACTTGAATTGGACTAACCCATTCAGTATCAGAAATTGTGTAGATAATACCAGGTTGAAGGAGCTTGCTGATATCTTCCCTAACTACTTCATGTATGAGTGGATTGAGTCTTCTTTGTGGCTGTCTAATTGGTTTGGATTACTCCTAAAGATAGATGTGATGCATTCAATGGTCAGGGTTGATTCATGGTATGTCATCTAGGGTCCAAACTATTTCCTTTTTGTTTTCCTCTAACACCTGAACAAGTTAGGACTCTTCGGTTTCGGTAAGTGAAGCAGAGATAATGACAGGATATGAGTGTTCAAGGAAAAGGAATGCATAATTCAGGTGTTTTAGAAGAGGTTTTAGATCAGTCTCATCTTTCTTTTTTTGGGTTAGACAACTGAAGAATGGATGAAGGGACTACAGTTGCTTCAGATTCATTTTCCTTAATACTGTCCAAGGTGGAGTAGTTGAGATCATTGTTGATGTGGGATTCAAGAGATTTTTCAAGATCCTGTAGATTGATAGAGTCTATGAATGAAAGGTCCACATCAACTTCACCATTTATGACTTTGTTAATCATGGTGCCAATTTCACAAGATTATTTTTCATTAGAACATGAAGAACATGGTAGATTTGGGTTTGATTGACTCTTAGAAGTGTCTTCAGAATCATGGATTGATAATGCCGAGTAATCCTAAGATGGGTATCACATGGTTTGGAAAATGATGAACATGACCAGTTGGTCACCGAATTCCATGGATAAGTTTTCTGAATGGACATCTTTCATAGTTATTGAAGTTATAAAGAATGGTCTTCCTAGAATTAGGAGAGATTGAGAAGAGGTCATCACACCTTCCATGTTAAGGACATAGAAATCCGCAGGGAATATAAAATCACTGAATTAGACAAGGACATCCTCAATTATTCCCTCAGAACTGTTTGTGCTTCGATTCACCAATTGAATGAAAACACCCATTGGATGTAAGGGACCTAGAATAATTTTCTAGAATATGGATTTGGTAATGACATTAATTGAGGCTCCTAGGTCTATGAGTGCATCATAAAACTTGGAAATTTCAATTTGGCATGGAACCATAAAGGTCCCTGGCTCTTTGAACTTAATGGTTATGGACTATTGGGTTTAATCCTTTTCGAAGGTTCTACGTTGACTCTTGTGGGTACACAACTCCTTCAAAAACATTTAATACATAATAATTTGTTTTATGTCATCTTAGAGTGTAATTTTGACTTCGACACGTCTAAACATGTCGAGCATTTCAGTATTGGGTTCAAAGAACTTCTTTGGCATAGAAATGGCTTTAAGAAAAGGAATTGGGTTCCTATATGGAATAGAAGAAGGTGAGGGAATGGATTCAGGTTCCTTTTCATGTTTCTTTTTTTTCATTTTCTAGGACAACATTTAAAATTGGTTTATATGACTTATCATTAGGTATAGAAATTTTCATTCCTGATCTAAGTGAAATTTCACACACATTACCCTTGGGGTTGGGTAAGGGTTGATCAAGGAGTTGGGAAGAATTGGATGGCTGCTGCTGACTAAGGTGGGATGCAAGTTGACCAATTAGGGTTTCAATGTTCCTGAGGTGGGAACAGGTGAAGGAGGAAAGATCTTCCACTTCAATTTCCCATGGTTTCTTGGAAGAAGTGTCTTGTCTCGGATTGTGATTACCTAGATTTTGGTTCTTGGGAAAGTTATTGTATTGGTTTTGGAATTGGGAAGGCTCACTAGGATAATGGAATCAAGGAGGAGGATTGTTCCTTTGAGGTTGAGGAATAAAAGGACAAGGTGATTGGAAGGTACCAACACCTTGGCCATATTGAAACTGGTTTGGGTTTTGAGGAGGGAATTGAGGGGGGTGAGATATGGGATTACCATTCCTAAGGCCTTGGTTATAGGAAGAAGATAATGGCTTAGAGTGAGGTTGGTTGAAGTTTCTAAAAAACTGACCTGATAGTTCAGGGTTTGTGTTTCAATGAGAATATGCTGTATTGAGATCCATTGCTCTAGATGAATCAGATTGATCCTCTTGATGTTTTGGACATGTATCAGTTGGATGAGATGAAGAGCTGTAGATTCCACAGTTTTTGACTGGTCTAGGAAACATTGATTGCGGAGAAGATGAGGTTGGTGATTTGGTTACAACAACTAGTTGTCGTACAAGACCTGTAAGTTCACTCATCCACTCAGTAATCTTGTTAGGCTCAATTGATTGATTATATTGGGATTGTTTGACTTGAGAATGTGTTTGAGTATGTAATTTTTGGGTGTTTTCATCCATATTACTTATGAGATATTTTACAGCTGCATGAGTTTTATCAACAAGAGCACCGCCACGTGCGGCATCAATGGGAGTTCTCTCCATAGCCAATAAGACATCATAGATTTACTGGATCAAGAGTTTCTCAAGAATTTGGTGATGTGGGAAGGTTGCAACAATCCTTTTGAACCTCTCCCAGTACTAATGGAGTGATTCACTTGGGAATAGACGGATACCACTTATTTCCTTTCGGATAGAAGCAGTACGAGAAGCAGGAATGAATTTCCCTAAGAAAAGTCACTTCATGTAATTCCATGTGGTTATGGAACTAGGAGGAAGGTAGTAGAGCCATGACGTAGTAGTGTTACCTAGAAAGAAATGGAATGCTCGGTGTTTGATTTGTTACTCAGAAACCCCTTGAGGCTTCATGGTAGAGAACACCACTTGGAACTCTTTAAGGTGGAGATGTGGATCCTCACTGGCTAGCCCGTGAAAATGAGGGAGAAGATGAATCAAACCTGATTTGGGTTCAAAGTTATCTTCTATGTTTGGATATTGAATACCAAGAGGTTGGTAGTTCATATCAGGGGAAACAAGTTTTTTAAGGGTTTCTTCCCTAGGATAGCCCATATTTAATTCAATTGATTGGGAAAGGACATGTTATTGAATGAGCTGTTTATGGTGGTGTATTTATGGTTCTAATAATCCAGGGAAACCACATGTTATACCAAAAAGTCATTAATACATGACATGTTAATTCCAACAAACACAATGTTAATTCAAATATTATTAATTGAGAAAAAGCTCTCAATCACTTAACATACCTAAATTATAACTCACCCCAATGAGAGATTTAAAAATCCATTTGAGTGTTTTATAATCTGGTTATAATGATTATGATTATAATTTATGAAGAGAATAAAAAGAAAGGGATAGGAACAGATTAGTGCATCGAACACACACACACACACACGAACAATGATGAGAATTAAAAACGGAATTTAAATTGAATGGGGAACCAAAAAAACGAAAGGGGATTCAAATACATTATATCAATTATAATAACATTAATATTAAAAAACTTAATTTTGATGATAATAAGAGATATTTATGAAAAAAAATCATTAAAATAGAATTACAAAAAAAAGACTTACAATATTACAATAATGAAGAACACAAAAGTAAAAGGAAACAAAGTGAGGAGGAAAGATTTCTCAAGTAAAAACATGAGTATAGAAGGTCCTCCCAAGACTTTGGAAATAATTTGGTCATTCCAATTTATGAACCTCTCTTCTGAAATGCCAACCCCTTTGAAGGATAGAAGGGGGATGCATTTATAGCCCAAGGAAGCGGACTACTTGCATTCCCAATCTGTCCTTCAACTTGGCTTGACAATTTGGACATCCATACAGCCGAATCTCAAGATATTTCCTTCTTCAAAGTTGTAGAAAATAATTTTGGATGACCTCTCTCATCATTTGGAGTCATTTGGACCTATAGATCCAAAGTTATTTCCAGTTGATTAAACAATTTTATTCTGTCCATTTCAATCCATTCTTTATGAACTCCAAAATGTGAAAGGGTTTTTGAATAGGAAGATGCCTTCAAAACCGAATTATTTTTTCAACAAAGTTGAATGCCTATATCTTCTTTTTCACACTACAAAACCAAATCTCTATTTGATGATTAAATCATGTGATATGTCAATAATAGTGTCCAGATTTTAATTCCCAGACAGAATGGTGGGCTGGACATCAAGGCATTAGTTGGGACCCTTTGTATTGTATTTGGACCTTAAAATTTTTATACGTGATTCCTTTTTATAATATAGGACATATGGTGTAGTTTCATAAAATTTGGGCTTCGGGATTTTGACCAGTAACTCAATCATCATTGATGGTCCAGTTTCATCACAAATTCTTTTGGTCTTATTGTGTTGACCATATGAGACTTCAAATGGTAGAATTGGTGCGTGTTTACTTCTAATGATATGTGATAAATTGAATAAGGAATCCTAAAAACAAGAACCACACAATTTTAATGAGTATGGTGACAGTTATAAATAAAATAGTAAAGTGACTCAATTGGACTACTTCTAAAAATCCTAAAAAATTATACTTAGTATTAAAACATTAATATTTCACACAAATTATGAACATTTCATTTCAAATTAGTAAATGGGGTATATATTATGTCATGAAAAAATTAATAACATTAGTGGGGCACACACTATTCCTCGCGGTTTTAGAAATAATATTTTGATCAATGAGTTTTTATGGGATATTTTGTATTTTAAATTGAAATTAAATTATTAATTGTAATAAATGTGTCAAATAATAAATTATAAAAAGTTTATAATGAATTATTTAAATATTTTCCTCGATAAATTTGAGTATAACTTTATGTGAGCCTATATTAGCTTTAGACAAGATGAGACAAATCTATCATTTTGTGATTCAAAGTTAACTACTCCAAGGTTGTGGTAGGTAGTCCGTTGTACATTCCCTTCATGTAATATGAATTTTATATTTTTGGATTGTGATGTGTGTCATCAAAAATTTGGGAGATGTAAGAATTTTTAATAAATTATTTTTATTAAAAAAAATCTTAGACTGAACAAAGTGCCAATTTCAATGATGGAACCTTAGACATTGTCTTGATTTCCATGGTTACTGATGGCTAAGTCCTTGATTATAATTTAATTCTCTCTCACACTTGTAACGTGAGGAGTGTTAATAAAATTAGATGAGTCTAATATAGAATCCCTAGTGTTTGAGTCCTTTGTGACCACCATGAAGATGTGCGTTATGTTTTGATATAGTTGGACTAGGGATTTGTCATGTGAGAACCCTAAGATTCCTTAAAGACATCAGTCTAGTTGATATAAGCATGGGAAGATATATCCCCCCACATTGATATTTGATCACCTGGGTGGGTATTCTTTTGGTAGGAATTGTGGATATATAGGGCGTAAGGATCAAAATAATATAAACTATAAAGAGAAGCGGGGAATATTTTATATTTTGAGACTAATGTTAGTGAGAAATTACTTATAAGGCTAGCCCGAGATAAAATAATATGATAAAGGAACAATTATTTGATATTCCATATATAATTAGGCCTTGGGAACCCTATTGGATATCCTAGTTAGATGTTGACCCCAAAAATAGGGTATATAATGAAATGGGTATTGATGATTTTGGGTGACACCATAAAACTTGAATCTATGGTGTATGATTATTTTAGTAGTAATGATTGCAGGAATTTCTCTAGAGTGATATACCATAGATTTGTAGGATACATTTGTGTATATGGACAACCCATTAGGATACATGTTAGGAGATGATTTGGGTAATACATATTATCCATCAAGATGTATGAAAATACTATGGTTTGGGATACCTCACACATCCTCTTGGGATTTCAAATTTGGGATTCATATTTCACTTAGGGACATAAACTATATTTCGTGATAACTTGTACATTCTCCTTGGTTTCATATGATGTGATAAATTGTAGGGGGAATAAAAACCACAAATTCAGACAAGGTGTAATCAGGTAAGGGAACCATACCACTGGATTTAGATGAGGATATTTCTATGAAGGGAGAGAGACATTATTAGAAATTAATGGGTAGATTTCTAGTAGGCTACAATTGGATTCAAGTAAAGGTTTCCCAGTAAGGAAATAACATGATATTCTAGATAATGTCATCCCAGAAGGGTACACTTCTAGATTCTAGGAAATTTATTCCCAATAGGTAAATATCTTAATTTTCTAGAGGATATTTTCTAAGAAGGTAGAGGTACTTCCCTGGATCCAAATGATGGATTTATTGATGTATATTTGTTGGATAAAGATAATGGAATTCTTAGAATGGAAGAAGTACACCCACATCTCCATGAAATGAATTTCTAATAGGGTTTACCCCTATGTTTCTTTATGATGTTGTCCTTTAAGGGAAATCCCTAGATACAGTTGAAAGGTAAACCATAGGTGTGTTTTTATTAGATACGAAAAACCCATAAGAATTGTCTATTGAGTAGTATTTAGGTAGTTTTCCTTGTGTGAATTTCTCCAAGACACTTTAAAACTAGAAAGAGGTTTGAGTCAATCCTGGGATCAATGGCATAACCCAAGTAATGAAACATGTTATTTGTTGACTATTATATAGTTTTTTTTACTAATAATTGAATGTGACAAGAATATAGATTTTTTAATAGTTATGTATGTGATCTCTTTGGTGGTTTTCTACTACGTTGTACTCATACACTGCTCGTGCGATCATAGAACTTGGGATCCCAAGAATACTTCACTGATAAAAGGATAAGTTTGGGAAAAGGCTCTAGATATCTTGATTGAGTATGATAGCTCATATAAGACTATAGTTTTGGATGAGGTTCAGTAATGAGATGCAACCGATCCTCTTTTAAATATATTTAATGCTTGTATTTATTTCATATATTCACCTATCACATTGTGAATCTGGTGAGTCTATATCACAATATGATTCAAAATTCATATTTTATTGATTGTAATGTTCTATTATTCTTCATTCTCTAATTTATTTATTATGGATGATTCTTAGTTTCTTCATTATATTATTGTGAAATATGTTATGGTATTACAGTCTCTCCATGAAACAAAACTAAACTCTCAATACTAGTCAGTAGTCTATGGTTTATGGGGAGGTGAACCCTAGGTCACATGGAAAACTATTCCCATTACAATATTTGGGGAACTGGGATCACAAATTTGTAAATTTTCTTCAAATCTTATGTGAATGTTATTAAAAATTATATCATTGATTTTAAGGAATTAATGTTAGTAGATATTGTAGAAGGGTTTCATTTCAATGTGTAAAAGTATGTGATGGATATCAGAGTGGTTCATCATTAAAACCACCTAGAGTATATAGTCCATTTTACTGGGTATATGAGATTATTTTTCATGGTATATGGTTTTATAATTTTATGATTTCACCAATCATGATTTTCCAATATTCATGGATTTTTTATGATTTATTGGTTTTCTCACTTTTCATGATAGAGTGATGCCATTTTTCATGAATCATATTTAGCACACATTATTCAAATGAAAAAGGTATCACTATGAGTGGTTGATTTCATTAACGTTGAGTGTTCAAGTTCTTAAATATTCAACAACAACTTATATATTATTTTCCAATATAAATTGGTGGGTCCATTATACTCACCTAAACTAGGGCATACTTTTATAATAATGACACATCATGTGGTTTTATGGAATGTGTCATCTTTATAATGAATATCCAATACATCATTTTAAATTATGTATAGTTACCCTAGTAGGTTAATATAAGTATGAAATTCTTTGGTAATGAAGCCGTAGTGGATGATTCTGATATTTGGAAGAATAGAAATCGGTTCAATTACTTAAAGTGTTAACAACAACCTATATGGTGTTTTTTTAAAATAAATTCATCATGGAATTCTAATTAACTGAATAATATTTTGATGGGATACATGATAAGGATTTCCCAATATGATTCTATTATATATTTATAAATATGATGATGAATATTAATATGATCATCAAAGGGGGAATCCAATTTGTAGATGCCCATAGAGAATCGGTATTAGATTTTTTATTCTCAAGGGATTAGTATATTTTTGGATTGTCGATGATAATGAATTCAATAGTATTGATATGAAATTTAAAAATGAAACCAATGTGTATATTTGAGATGATATACATATTATCAAGGGGTTGGTATTATATGTGGATACCAAAAGTGAATCGGTTTCTTAGAATTTTTATACCTTGACATATATTTTTTTCACATGTATACAGATACTAAAGACCCTATAGTAAGTAGTTTTTCATGTGATTACTGAGGTATAGGATAAGCGAAACACTATTTTTTCTATTATCTATATTTTTCATGAGATATGAATTTTTTGTTAAGAAGGAGAGACTTATGCATTTGATATAAAACCTATGATAGATGATCCAGGTGCTATGGATCAGATGATCTGGGATATATGATGTATACTCGTTACATGGCTTAGCCAGTTTAATGAGTTCCTTTAGAGGTGGGATTCCGGGATGGATGCATTGGGATATGCGATCGATGTATGTGGGGTGTGACTGAGTTTGTGATTTAAATATAGATATGCATTGGGTTATATAAAATAACTCCAGGGTCTTTTTATTTTTTGGTACTACACGATAGGTTAGTGTGGGTCTATTGAATTATATATATGTGAGGTTTTGGGTATGGTCCAAATACTCATGGTCATCATGGATAATTATGAGCCTTTTTACCTAATGGTTTTGACGAAATGGGAGGTGATATCAAGAATGGATCAAGGTATGATGATATTGTCGAATCAAAATTGATCATAAAGAGGCATCACCCTTGACAAGTTTGGATTGTGAGGAGAGACATGTGTTTGATATTAGAACCTATTTAGATAATTCTCTAAGGGTGATATAATGAAATACACGTAGTGGGAGTGAACCATTAGATGATTGAGGGTTAGACCATTTTTAAATTGATATTCTGTGTGCGACAAGAATGATGTCCTTGTGAGATGGGGATTTGTTGCGGTTGATGGATCATGTTATCACTTTTGTACTATCAGGATAGAAATGTATCTTCCTTATATTTGGTAAGGAATAATGTTTGGGCTATGCTTGCATGACCCACAAATGGGTTGGGTAATAGATGTAGCGATTTTTCATTGGATGATTGATATAGCATTTAGATATAGATGAGATATGAATCTAACATATTTATAAGCATATAAAATTTGATATGTTATATTCGAATGAGATATTAAATGGTGTCTATGAATTCGAATTGTGATTTTGGTCAAATTGTCATGATTTGAGGGTGTGCTAGATCATTAGACTATTGAATCTTGGGTGATAGGATGATGGTTGATTTGGTTGGTGGAGGTTCAAATTAAGGAATTACATGTAGAGATAAGTTTTGAATTCATTGTGGGTGTTTGGATGATCTCAAAATTCCTTTAGATGTAAAGAAATTTTGATCAGGCGACGATATAATGTATCAAAAAAACACACAATCATTTTGAAGAATGGTTAGTCCATGGAGGTCCAAATAATATTTTTTCATGAGGATGGAAGTGGTCAATTTAAAATCTCATTATATATTTCACATCATGTATGATAGATGTGTTTCAGGAATTTTCTAGGTATTTTAAAGGAAATTACTATGTATTTGAACTTCATTTTTGGATTGTGTATTTTTTCAATTCAATTTTGCATCAAGATGTGGAGATGTACTATGCTCTGATTTGTTTCATTGTAAACATTTGTGTGTGGGGTGATGGATACAACAACGAGAATGTCATTGGATCTATGAGAATGTGTTCAAAAATGAGATTATGATGGTGGGGATCACCATTGATTGGAACGGGTCTTAGTAATAAGACTTTAATATTGTGTAGAGTTTCATAAGATGGATGATGAATTAAGTGGTGAAACAGTGGTGTGATATGACTAGTTGGTGCCTTAGAGTTCCTTATCATAATTTAATTGATGATGATGAATGGGTTTCTCATTTATTGTTTATGAATTCTCCTTGTATATGTAGTTTCATATAAGATGTATATTAGACATTTTTAAATAAATCCTGATGAAATTATTGTGAATTTGATGACCATGGAATGTCGAGATTATTGGTCAAAATATTAATAAGAATTTTTTTTGATGATAAGTGTTAGGGTGCTGTAGACGTTAAACCTCATACCCCTTGATAGTTTATAATTTCATAGGGGGTTTATATTTTTGATTTTATTTTTATATTTTTTATATCCTGTAATTGAAGTAGATTTTCATGAATTTAAAATATCTATTAAGTGATGTTATATGTAGTTTAATGAATAGTTATTGTATCACAAGTTTTACAGGATGTTAGAGAAGTTTTCATGGGCTCAGGGTGATGAAATTTTCCACCAAAGGCCATTTAGGGTTTGAAAGATTTATTTCAACAATGAATGACATTCATGGAGATGAATTAGGGTGTTAATGGGAGAACATTTTGAAGGGCTATAATAATTATAATTAATGGTGTGGACTGTCTATTCACATTGTGAAAAACATTGGATGTGTTTTTAAGAAATGGGGAGAGGGTGTCTAAATTATAAACCCCTCATAGTTTTACTCTCTACAAGATTCATAAAATGAGGGTGCACTAAATCCCTTTCTCCACCTTCTATCTAATAGATTAAAGGTTTTTTGGAATAATTTCATCATGAGATTCATGAGACAATCTCTACATATATTCTTATCATTGTTCATTTCTCCCTCTTCTTTGATTTATTTCTGAATGTATTGGATTTTATTTGAATGATTATATTCGAGCATGTAAAAATCATCATTCTTGATAGGTATTTTGGGTGTGTCCTATTTAGAAGGTTTTTTTGGAGGAAATAATGTTATTGTGAACAATTTATCTTGAGGTATGTGTTTACATGGATTTCTTTATGGGTTTGGGTAAATTAATGTAAAAATAATCATTGTGATGGAAATGGAAATTTGAGATTTTAGTTTCATTGGTCATGGGGTACATTATTATTAGACCACAACCCATTTATTCTAGAAGAGATGTGATGAGAGCACCTGATGAGTTTTCAGGAAATTATTACAATTTTAATTAATTATAAAATAAATAAATAATTTTTTAGTTAATTAATAGGATATCATGCCTTAGAATTTATTCTTTTCTAGGTGTGGGCTTCGACCCATTCCACATGGTTTTAGTGAAAAAGTATTACTCTATGAGTTTTAAAAAATTGTACATTTGTTATTAAATAATAATTAAATTATAATTATTTATGGATTATTAAAATAATTAAATACAAATAGATTATAATAAATTTTTGGATATTACACCTTCATATATGTGATCAGATGTTTATGACAACATAGATTGGACAAAGAACAACCTTGGAAGAGTGGTCAAGAATTGATTACAATTGAATAACTCAATGGTTGAAGTATTTTGTCCCATGAACATTATATTATGGTATTACACATTTTATTAGTTTTTACTATTTTGTTTGGCCTCACCACCAATGGATATTGACCATTGTTAAATAAATTTATTTATTAAATTGAAATTATTTGAAAGAACAATGTTCAAAGGGTTCTAACTGACATTTGGGAAGAAATTTGATAACCTTATCCACCGATGGCCTATGAAATGATTTTAGTTTCATGAATAGTGATATATGGAAGCTGAATTGTGATAATAAATTTTTAAAAAATTAATGTAGTGTATTTTAATGGGATCCAATAGAGACTTTTATGTAGTTTTGAGTAATGGTTTGAGATATATGGACAAATAATTAACCATTTGAGACCCCTAAGATGTCGTAAAGATTTAAATCTTGTTCATATGATCATGGGGCGAGTGGTCCTCACCCATTTAGATTTGAGAAAATAGGTGGGTATATCTGGGCAAGGAATTATTGATTGGTTGGTTTTGGGGACTAAAATGTGATGTATTGGAAATTAAGATAATACTTGCTCCATCTGTTGAGACCAATTTTAGTGGGACTTACATTGTGAGTCTAGTAAGTATGTGAGGTGAACAAGAGGTTAGTGAGGGCCTTTATGCTCTATAGGTTATGTATTTGACATGAATGGTGATATTATGATAGAGTAAACCTTATGGGGTGTTCTTGGTATGATGATCCCCTAGCAGACCCCAGAGGGTACCACAATGAGATGTCGAACCTAACAAGATAGTGTATACAAAAATTTTTAGTAATGGTTGAAGGTTTCAAATTAAAAACTAAATAAATGATTTAATCCTATTATGGTGGTGGTGATACTAGGATGTTAACTAGAGAGGTAAACCTATAATTTTTAGGATGGATTTAAGTGGATGACCAACACATGGAGATGCATGTTATGAGTTTGTTGGAGAGGGACGTACCATCCACTGAGATGTATGGAGGTACTATGGTTTGTGATTTTTTAGACACTCTCATTTCATCCCTATAGTGGTGAGTCATCTCAGATTCACACTCCCAGATATAGTGCTGAAAACACATACTTTACATACTATCTTTGAAACCAGCTGTACACTCTTAGACAAATATATCATATTAATAAATAATAGAATGAAAATTTTAATTACATACACTCTAAAAAACATTTAGGATTATAGAATTAAAAAATTAACACAACTAAATTAATAATAAATCCCATCTCTCTCTCAACCAATGGAAATTATTTCCCTATATTTAAGAGTTTACTTAATCCATAAATTTTTTTCAATATATCACAATAATTATACACAAAATCTATATTGTTAAAATTATAATGGGAAAATTATTTCTTCATAACATTCTTAAAAAGAAAAATTATAATGTGTGACCTTAAACACCAATGAATGTTAAACATATGTGATTAAAATCCAAGATCATATATAATGATAAACTGGTAATAAATAATATGATAACAATAAATAAAAATAATAATTCATTAACTGAATTAAACTAAGTGTCTAATATATCCATGGATAATTACATATATAACCATATCACACTAATAACAATAAAATTTTTCCCTAATGATGAAATACATAAAATCAGACAATTAATTTCATGGTATTATGAAAGAAATCATGATCCTATCATCCACGACATGTGTCTAAGAAATATTTTGGTTAGTGAAGGAATTCAACTTGATACCCAATATAGTTTCTCAAATGATACCCATTGATGAATCAAGGGACTGAAAAATAATTGAAACAACCCTTCACATTTTTATGTCTATTTAATTCACCATATGAAATATATGAATATAAATAAAATTGACAATTAATTTTCCTTATGAATCAATAAACATCAACATAATTATACCAACATACAAAACATAAATATGTTATTATTAAATAAATGTGATAACCTGGATATAATCTATTCAATTATGTAATTTTTATGGATAAAAAATATATAATCAACTTTTTTAAGTTTTCAATAAACATCCATATTTGAATATAATGTATACCGACTATAAATATATCCCCAACAATGAAATTGAATAAACTTCTATGTATGTATCCAAAAAAAATTACATAGTATAGAGTAATGATATATTTTTAAGTAAAAAAGTTCCAAAATAAATAAATTTATGGTTATCTCAATGAATTTTCTTAATATAATTAAAAATAGGGTATTTCTAGAACAATGTAATTAGAAGAAAAATCATTACCATAAAGATGATATGAAATGGAAAATATAGTGATGGATTTCCAAAATATTAATCCCCCAAAAGAAAATAGTATAAGACGATTTAGGATTTAATCTATATCCAATATGTACATAACAAGAAGGAAACTTGTTTTTAATATGAATCATTTCTCAATGAAACAAAATTGAGATTAAAAACCCTTACATTATTGGTATCATAAGAATAAAAATAATATGAGAGGGAAACCATAAAATTTAAATATAAATAAATCACTTATTTTGTAAAAATCAATGCAATGTGATATTTAATACACTATATAAACTAAAGCATAATTCAAAATATCAAAAATGTCTAATAAAATTGAAAATAGGGAAAAATAGATATTACCAATTTAGAATAATTAAAATCAAAACCCCTTAGTGAGATGATTTTAAAATGAATATTTTAGAAACATAAATAATGAGTGGATAATGATAAGAAATATTTATGTTGTATTAGATACATAATAAAATATAAAACATTGTTTATAATAAGAAATTTATCTCAATGGTGTATAAATTAAGACAAGAAAACTCTTTCAAGTGACATAATTTCTATGTTATGAATCATTTTTTATTATGGTTATAAGAAATAATTTCAAAACCCTTGAAATAGAGGATTACATAAAATATACTTTATTCAATTGGTAGAAAAATTCATATATTGAATAATAGAGTTCGATAATAAAATTTTTATATAATTAGGGAATATTTAGTTATCACAAACACTTACATTGTTTCTCTACTTAGTCGAGTGCACTCTTACATCCATAAATATCTCAAAATAATTTTTCATAACATTTTTAATTTATATAAACTTTTAAAAATATAATTTGTAATTATACTCAACATGTATATTAGTTAGATATTACATATTCTCAATATCGAGAGTGTGTAATATTGATCATTTGGAAAAGATTAGGAATAAGAATGTTGTTATGAATAAATTTCAAAAACACATCAATATAATATCGTAAAAGGTACTATAAATACTAATTTATAATTATTAATGGTTCTTGTGGATGAGACTCGAAACAATCACATTTCAAGGATTTTAAACACAAATGGTTGTATCTTAATTAATGAGATTAATATTAATGTTACCATTAAAGAACTAAAAACATTATTATCTTATTTAAATAATATATTATTAGTAATCACATTCTTATATTTATACATGATATTATTTTATAGCATTTTTCAAGTAGGTGGTTAGACCGACCCAAACATGTACGAACCATAGTTAATGGATGATTATGATTATTAAAGTAGATTCTTATGGGAATAATATTATTACTATAAAATAATAATGATATTTTTATATATTTTTATTGTTTTTAATCATATGATATGATATCTTAATAATTAATAAATAATACAAATGCATAATTAGACATGTTACCTCTTGGAGGTAGTAGTCCGCACCACACAATGTCAAAATTTTAACTTTTTGAATAATGAGAGGGAATGATGGTTGATTATAATATGCCACTTAATAATCATAATTATATTATATATTTAACATATAATATGTAATTTCACCGTTATAATCCGTGAAGATGGGCTATAGGAAAAAATGGATGTTGTCTCTTCAAGAAGGTGGTAGTCTTCACAACACTTGAATGAATGTTTATTTATTATTAATTAAAAATAGGAAATGTGGTTAAAAATTATTTTTAATGAAGAAAAACATTTCATATTAAGAAAATTATTATTTTATTGTATTTAAATTACGAAACTTTATTAGGGAATATAATACTGAAAAGAAATTAAATTAGGAAAAAAGTACACAATTTTTGGACTTTTGCTTTCCCATGGAAGAATCCTTGGATAAAGGTGTCTTAGGCCAAATATTCTGGCCAATACATAAATAAAAAGGAATAAAATAATATTTTATGTAAAAAGGGTATATTTTCAAAAGGAAATATAATTTTTGTAGTTTTATTTAAGGTGTAGCGAGATGTTCCTTTTATAAGTGGTGAGAATGATATTTTTTTAACATATAAACATAATATAATGAGAGCACATGTTTCACATGTAAGAAATAGTAAAAAATGGGAAAATATTTAGTAAAAATTAAATATGTTCATGAATAACTAAACTATTAACTTTTATATGTGTTTTAAACATGTTTATATGTCATTTACCCTTATAAGTTTCACTTTTTCCATTTTTTGTTTTATCATAGTAAATAGTTTTTACCTATGTAATTATATTTTATTTAGTTAAAATGAAAGGAAACATATTTTATAATATAAAACTAATAATTAATAACATTAAAACCATTTTATTAAATACAATTCTTATGTGTAAGAAAATAAAAATTTAAAATTATTGTATGTGACATGTGAAAAGTCATTTCATGAAAATTTGTATTTTTTAGATTGAAATTTATTTGTAGGATAAAATTATAATTATATTTAGTTTTAATGATAAAAATTGGTTTTAATGTAAATAAATAAATATTATCATTATATTATATCATGAAAAAACTGATTTTTTTAATAAAATTTAAATAAAATAAAAGATCAAAAACAATTATTGGAAAATATTAATTAAGTACTTATAATGGTAAATAAATGTTTTGAAATTCATATTTACATCTTTTAAAGGTATATTTTATGTTTTTAAAAATAAAATAAATCAATGAATTGGTTTTGTAAACTACTAGGTATTTCTTATAATGACAAGAGAGCTTTAGTTTTGGTAAAAACCTTATTTATACTAGTCACCTAAAAATAAATTATTTAGAAAAACTCAAAAAATCGTCCAAAACTAATATTCACATTCTGAATCTAGAAATGAATTTTATTTTTTTTATGAATTCTAAAATTTGATAAATAAACATTTAATTAAAATGATAAAAATATAATGAAAAAATTTTCATAAGAAAATATCATTTTAAAATTATTTTCGAGTCTTAATCTTATATTATATAAATTAATAATAAAATTTATGTTGATGTTTTATTCATATAAAAAATATATTTTATTCATAATATTTTATGTTTCTTTAAAATTATTAATTAAAATCCAATTTTTGATAGGCTATATTTTAAATAATTAATCAATATTATTTGATATTTAACAAAATTAATTTAATTTATAATTTCCCTAGAATTGATAATGACATTTTTTCTACTTGTTTTTCAATATTTAGTTACATCTATTCTTACCCCTCAATTATATAACATCAATAATGAATATAAACTATTTATAATTCATTGTGGTTTAGTGATGCCTGTATCACGTGCAATCAAGCATATTAGGTCTTAAAGGAATACGTGATTTAAAATATCATGGTATTACATTATCCACCATTAAATATATCACATTCTTGAAATTATAATTATCACCCACAGTTAAGGTATGTTTTTAATATCTAAATGATTGGCCTAACATAGGATAAAATATCAAATGACGTGTCTATGTTAATATCATCTATTTGACTAGGAGGTACATCTTTTCCCCTCATCCTGTTAACTTTTTCCCTCATCTTCTTATTTTAATTTTTTATCTACCCTCCTATTTGAGATGTAAACTATATTCCTATTCTTTTGCGACATTCCCCTTGGTAATTTTAATGACCTTTTTTAAATTAATGAAATTCAATTTTATTTCATTTATCATATTCATCTCCTATAATTCCTTCACAATCCAACCTTCTCTTCCTTGGTGAGATTGGAAACTCAACTATGTTTATGTTTTCAATCATAATTATTGATTAAAATTTTGGAATTATCATAAGATTTATCACTACATATCATATCTTATTAGGGTTATCAATGTGAAAATATTTTTGTTTTCCATTTGATCCATTATTAATTTCCTTCCCTTGGGATTCAAACATTATTTAAACCAAAAGGTGTTAATACTAGGTGATGAAAAATCAACACCATAAGATAAATATTGTAAGATAATTACAAGAAAAATTCAATATAAAAATGTCTTAATTTTTTAAAAAATTAAAAAAACATTCATTTCGTTATAAGTTACTATTAAGTCAATATAGGTTTCATTAGGATTGGATATCTCATATTCCTTAACCTAATTAATTATAATAATAAATTATTTATAATGGATTATAATGGAAATGTGAATAACCAAATCATATGCCTTAGAAGTTTCTTCATAGTTGTGTATTCTAAGGATCATAAATTTTATACCAATGTGATTATTGAGTAGATACTCATTCAATTTTATCATAGTGATTACCCAAATGTTCATTTGTTATATAGAAACATCCACAGGATGTTATCTAGAAAGGGATGTAATTTTTGTTAAAACCACAAAGTATCTACCTAACAAAAACATTAGGATTCTATCTTATACTTTGAATTATCCGTTATAATTAAACCTATTGTTTTTATTAATTTCCATGATCCCAATATCTAAAGTAACCAATATTACCTAACTGACCTAATGTGTTATTTATACATTTTTATTTATGATCAAACTTATCTTATAAACCCTCTAATTGACCTCAATTTAAATAACCACTAAATTTATCTAAACACTTATTTGACACCAAATGTGTTTCCCTAAAATCGCACTCCTGGATCTAGTGCTGAAAATTCATACTATACATACAATTGTTGATAAAAACTATAGATTATCACAAAAAATATCCCATTATTACATGAATTAAAGATAATACTGTATTACAAACAATTCCATGACCTTTTAGGTTAATAGGTTCAGATAATTATGATAAATAAGAAAATAATAAATACAATTTCATTCTCATTTAATGGAAATTTTTTCCAAATATATAAGAATATTCTTATTCCATATTCTATCTTGTACATCTCCCATGAATTACTCACACAATTAATTATGTTAGAGATATCATATATTTGACACTTGATCTTTAATTATAGTAACAAACCATTTCATTCTAATTTAAAAATATCATTACACACATAACTTTATTTAAGACATTATTTAAAAATTAAGATACCAAATATTGTAAATTTATTTTCTAAGAATTAATTTAATTTCTGAATTAATCATGTTAAATTATTATTGAATGAATTTCTAATATTTTTTTGAAATTAGAATTTTTATGTGAATAATGAGAAATAACGATTTTACAAAACTATCACCATTATGACAATACAATGATATATACATAATTTTAATGCTTATGAATCAATTTGTAAGAAAAAATATAAATTAAATAAGTAATAGTAGTGATATAAAAATACAATTTTAAAATAAAAATATGTTATTATCATTATAGAAATATAAATAAATATTTTTTAAATAGTAAATATTTTTTTGTTATTTTCATTTAAATAAGGATATAAAAAATACAATTCGATTTTGGATTAGTTTAAGGAAAATAATACTCCTTTAGCTTAGAATAATCTAATTAATACCATTAAAATTAACATTATAGTTTATTTTTTAAAACGATTTCAGGATTAAAACAAACATTTTTCCAAAAATAGATTCTTTTATTTTTGAAAACTCATATTCATAGTAATTTATAAATCTTATAGTAGTTATTTCATGTAAAATGTATTCCATGTTTTGAATTAACATAATTAATATTATATAATGAGGCCAAAATAGATTTTTATCATAGTATATAGTAAGAATGGTAAATATTTATCGTCTCAGTTATGGGTAAAATAGTTTAAAAAGGTATAAAAATGGGAGAAGGATACAAGATAAAAAAACATATGTGAGAATAATGAATATAAATGATAATTTTTATAATTTTTTGAAAAAAAATTCCACCTCATTTCCATCATATAGAAAATAAAAAATATCTCATGTGTACGTATTATATATCGTCTCCATGTTGAAGGTAAATTGTTTTTCATCCCCACATTTCATGTATGATTATAATGATGTAAATATTGATTAAAAAATAAATTTATAATATAATTAATATTATGTAAATAAAATATATCATTTATCTTATTAAATTTCGACCTGTTAAAAAAATATAACAGCACTCATGAATATGTGAACTAGCACCTCCATGAAGTGAAGTGATTCATTTTTCATGTATACCATTCAAGTATGATCATAATAAATTTTACAATGAATATATATAAGAATTATATCCTGATTAAGATTTGGGATATGATGAAACCATGCTCAAGATGTAAGGACCTTAATTGAAATATCGAAACATACATGAAAAATGAAGCAACTAACCCTCAAAATGATTAGGATAATGATTGAATATTAATTAATGGGTGTTGAAATGATATAATCGGATCATTTACAACATTTTATCTCTTTAAATGGTTCTAATAAAGAACTATAAAAAAAATACAAGAGGTTAAATAAACTTATGGGACATATTGAACTTGAGGAAAGGGATTTCTATTACAATCTCATTATATTTCAGGATTGTCTATATTTAGATTACATTTGGGAAAATTATATAATAATAATCCATTATACTAAATATATTTTATTTTTCTTTTGTTATATTTGGTTTTAGATGTTTATATTCCATTATACCTATTGTAGGGTAAAAAATCGATAAGTTTGTTATATGTAAGGGATGTTCTTTTAATAAAGTTATTTCCATGTTTTCCTTCCCACAATTTTTCTTCTATGTCAATATCATATTAAAAATGTTTTCAAGAGCGTATTTCATATTATCCAAATATTTTTTAGTTTTATTTTAATATATTATTGAATATTTAAAATATTATTTAAATGGAATTATCTTCTTTATTTACGAATGAGGTAATTTTTAGCTAAGGTGTGAATAAAATATTAGTTTTAGCATATGCCACACGGACAAATTTTGCCACCACCATGAATAACATTTTATTTTGAGATTCCATTATAATTTTTATTGATTATTTATAAAGAAAATATTATTCACAATACATTGGTAAATTTTATTTAATATGATATCAGAATAAAGGGTGTAATTTTCAAAATGTATTGAGTATTATTTTGAAAAAATTATTTATGAATTATTTCTTACATGAAATTACAAGGAAGTAATATTTAATTTATTTCTTCCTTTTTTTGAATATAGATAGGTATTACTATAAAACCTTCATTCATTACGAATTGATGTTCATCTACCATCCTAAATAGATTATATATTATTCCTTAATTTAATATCATTCAAATTATTGGGATCATGTTCTCTATCACTCTCAATAATTAATTGAAAATTAGTTATCTTCTTTATATCCATATTTATAGCACTATTGATGAATTTATATTTTTTCCTACTATATTTATGGTGTTTCAACCATTTAACACATATATATATACAATATCAATTGAAGGAATATTATTAAGTAAATTAATTCATTTGATGTCGAAATATTGATGTTCTATATTCATTATTCCATGTGGATAATTTCTAACATATAAGAATTTTTTATTATTACATTGATCGATTATTCACTAATTTAGAATTCATACAATCTGAATGTGATGGGTGGGACCTAATTATATATAGCTACTCAATGCATTGACATGTCTTGTGAGACAAAACAAAATTCATGCTAAGATACATAGCAATCATGTTTACACATACCAATACATAGATAATGATATTTTGATTAAGATACCTTGATGGTAAGATTTGTTATATCTTATCTAAGAGTCCTTGATCAAGAGTGTATAAAAATTTTCATTTCCTTTATTAGAAACTCAGTTTCCATTATCCATGTGATTGATATGTTTATATTATCAAAGGATTCTCATTTAAATCAAGTTATTAATAAAGTAGAATTTCTTTGGATTATCCATTCCATATTTAATAATGATAGCTTTGTAGTAACAAACCCTTACTAAGATTTTGAA
The DNA here is from genome assembly GCA_963277665.1 of Viscum album. Lineage (NCBI taxonomy): Eukaryota > Viridiplantae > Streptophyta > Magnoliopsida > Santalales > Viscaceae > Viscum > Viscum album. The sequence goes on along the minus strand of OY728163.1, from coordinate 459,011,808 downwards.
ATCATCCTTTATTTATTTTCTTTTCTATAGGATATGAAAAAGGATATAAATAATTATTTCAACAATGTAAGAATGTGTCTTATTCTAGGTTTTTATATTTCTATTGTAACATAGTAATTATGTATGTATTTATTTTCCAATTATTGTTAAAATAATATATCATGTGTATTAAAGAACCTTGTATCTTTTACTAATGTAATAAATTAAACACCGATTAGGGGTTATTGGATTAGGTCTGTTATAGTTGATATCATGGAATTTTAATTAGGAACCTTGAGAAAACAATTTTAAATTGGCATAACTAACATAATATTAATGGTAACCATTTAGGGTAACTAATAAACTTTAACATTATATATAATTTTAATTTATGTATCAATATTAAAGATGATAATGAGTTAAATTAGTGTGTTCTATTTTATAAAGAGGGTTCCTAGCGAACAATTTGGAATCAATACCCAGAGTAATTGTAAGGATTTTCCAACCAAGGAAACAAATATTATGTTAAAACTGAGTAGATCATGGCCATATTTTAATAGATTATTGTGGTTATGATGAATAAACATTCCCACATGGTGTATCATGTTGTCCTATAACACAACTAAACTATGTGGGACTGCATTATATGTATAAATCCACTTTCTTTTAATTTAAATACTAATTGATAGGTACCTAAATAATAGAATAATTCCCATGAAAAAATATTCTCATATTTGGGATGGAATTAAAGTATAAAAGTTATTCTATAATTGTATTGTCTAAAGGGGTATATGGATCAGTGGTGGTAATTGAGAAAGAACACTAAATATGTTGATAAAACAGAAATTATAGAATATAGAACTTTTAATGTGATATTATTAAAGAAATATATTCCTCAAGAAAAATACATTGAAATAGAGATGAAGTTCTTCAATTCAATTTAGAAGGTTGAATAATGTTTTATATAATGTGAGATTAACTTTTCAATACTATCCAAGAATGATACAGAATACATATGAAATATAGAAATCAAGATTGAGCATTTAATTAGGAGTTGATTTAGAGTCTCTAAAGGGCACTATATTCTCAAAAAATTTCATAATATAATCATATAATTTCAAGTTCGAACATGAAATATACAAAATTTTATTATTCTTAAATATTTATATGAAATTATGTAAAGAAGAGGCAAACTAGGCACCAAGAAAAAAAAGAAGTGTGTCAAAGAAGAAGAAATGGAGAATATGGTTTACAACATGTGTTAATTATTGAAAGAAACTCCTTTGTACTTCATTAATGGGAAAATTCTTTTTTTTAAGTATAGATAAAGGGGTCATAAGGCCCATTAATGGAAGGAGAAAAATGAAACCACAGTTATCAAGGGACTCATCTACAATGATATGGGGAATTATTTAAACAAATGAACCAATTTTCAAGGGAAGACCCCACAAAAGATGATAAAGGGAGGAGGGAATTTTTATGAAATTACTATAGATGAATGTGAATTTCAAAAATTTGTGTTTGAATGTACTTCGAACATAACCACAAATTGAGCTAATTATTTTTATGATTCATTATTTTTCACTATTTTATGTCTTATCTATTTTCCAAGAAGATTTTATATTTCATAATTATTTTAATAAGTGAGGTCTAATAAAAACTCCTAGTAGAAATATATTTTTATTTAGTATGTTTCAATCTTTTCCCATTATGACACATAGTCACATCCTATTTTTAAACATGATTATTATACTAGTGGTTGAGTTTGATATAATCAATGGTATTGATCATATTTCAAATTACGATTAAAACCTTTATTTTCAATGGAGATAAATTTTTTATTCATGATGGATATGTGTAATTCACTATATTCATAGGGGATACTATATCATCTAAATTGTGTCTGGATCTACATCCAGTAACCCACCCTATTGAAACTAATATAGAATAAGAGATAAAAATTTATATTCATGATAGAGGTATCCTTAGAATAAAGGATGTTCATATTTTTAAAGAATAAATTTATTTGTTTCCATGATAACTTATTGGACATCCACATGAGTGTGATGTTGAGTTTTATATTTATCTCATATATATTTCAAAACAGATATCTAACAATCTCTATAGGATTACTATAATATAATTAGTGGAAATAAAGAAAAATTATAAAAAATTTATGATATGGGATTTGTAGCCCTAGTATTTCTTCATAGGGAGTGATACTTCATTTTCATAAGCTGAAAGATGAGTTAATGAGGCAATCTATAAATTATTGGGAAATTAATGACATAAAGAATAATACCATGTATATTATTTTCTACATTGATTACATATTTGATCAACTTCATGGAGTTCAATATTTCAAAATTATAGATCATTTTTCTAGGTATCATCCCCAATGATTAAACATAGAGGAGATTCTACTGATGGAATTTTGAGGTAGTTATGGACATTATGAATTAAGAGAAATTCCCTTTTTATTGAATAATTCAGCCTCTATTTTTATGGTTTTAATTAACACAGTAACGATTAATTATATAATTAATTTCATTGTTGTATTTTTTGATGATAACATAATATAATATAAATGATATGATGAGTATAACATTCATTTGTGAACCATTCTTAAGACTCTTATAGAAAATATGTTTTATGTAAAATTTAACAATGGTTAATTCATGATTTAGGAAGTTTCATTCCAATGCCATATTATTGAATATCGGTTGATATTTTAATGAAAAAGGAAATGATAAAATGTAAAACACTGACCAATATAAATTCAATATCAATAATTTGTTCCATATTTTTCACAATTAGATAACTAGTTAACTAAGTTAACACATAAAGGGTTTTTTTCATATAATAATAATAATTTTTTTTGAAAAACAAAATATATTCCAAATTTTTTCTAGACCATCCTTATTGGTGGAATATATATATATATATATATTATGTTAATAGGGGTAAAATTATATTTAAACACACACACACACACACACACTGCCCACACATGCTGGAACGGCAGGCCATAGCCCTCCAGGGGCATAACCCACCCATCAAACTATATTTCATTAGTTAATGGAATGTATCCCTAGAGGAAATGATGGCCATTACATAGCTCATAGGCCTAGTGGGCATGAAATCCCATTACATATATCTAAAGTCCTGAATTTTTGACACGAAATCCCTCTAATGAATAGTGATGCTATAGTATTCTTGCTGCTACAGTGCATAGTAGAGTGTTTCTGCCACTACAATTCCTTCAAGAATTCCCACCACCACTACAGTGATGTAGGTAGCAAAAATATATATTAAAATTTGAATAAATTTTGTTGTTGGGAAATTGGAATTTTGAAGTTGAAGAATATATTACAAGATGTTTTGTTTGTTAATAGGTAATGGATATGTGATAACATCCTAAAGGAGTCATGAGAAGTCTACCTATTCTTATGTAGAGATGGGATGATATCACTGTAGAAATTATACCTAGATATCCAATATCTATGAAAATAATGATTTCATATTGTTCATTGTTAATTTCCTTACCAAGTCCATACTTTTCTTCACTATAAGGGAGGATATTCCTCTTAGGAACCTCGTTCTGCTCTATATTAATGATATCATGTCACATCATGTTGAACATATTTCTATTTTATCTGATTTTCACCAAGAGTTTACATCATAAATATTGAATAGTATTCTAGAAGCTCCAGACACAATGAAACATTTGAGCACTTCTTACCTTCCTAAGACATAAGACCAATATGAAAGGAAAAATCCTATATTATAAGTCATTTTGAGATCATTCTCACATGAAGTTAAAATAATATCAGATTAATGTTTAACTTTGGTGTAGTTTTTATATAATAATAGCTTCCATTGGAGAATTAAAAATCACTATATGAAAAAAAAATTATTTGAAACAATAGAATACACAAATAATTATGGATGAAGATGGTGAAATAAATGTTTTAGTCTCAGAACATGTTTAGGAGACAATGGTGAAACTAAGAAACATTTGAGGTTATATAAAGGAAGCTAAAATTTTCAAAAAATAGTTTGGTGGATAACTGAATAAAGGATGAAGAATATCAAGTTTGAGATCATGTTTTCTGGATGTTATCTTCATAGAATGGTGTTATAATTCACTATACTAAAGGGAATCTATGTCCTAGTTATATTAGCCGTTTTTTATTATATAAACAATTAGTGTTGTGGTTTATAGTTCAGAAATTCCACCTAGACCCTATAATGTTCATTATTTTTTTAATATACAATAATTATGGAAGTAAATTTTAGACTTTTCATAGGATATCCCTTCAAATGAAATAGAATTATAATTTGATTCGTCTAACCAGGAAGATCTTATCTAGATTCTTGAAAATGTAGTATAGTGCTGCAAAATTAGACGACTTGATTGTGGATGTTTCATTGGAGATATATCAAAATAGAAGAGTGAACATGTGAAATAAAATAGTTTATGATGAATAAATACCCAAATCTATTCATGAGGTGAAATTATAAAATGTTTGAGTATGAATTTTCTTAAGGAGGTAAGAATGTAACACTTGATCTTAAATTAACGTAAGTAAACTAGTTTTCCTAAAGAAACGATAACATAATGAAAATTTATTTATTTATAAACGTGATTAAAACCAAAATTAAAATATTTTTTAAATTGATATTTAAATAATTGATTTAATTTTCTAATCTCGAATTTCAAAATTATCTTACAATGAATTTTGCTGTTTTTTTAAAATAGCATACTATTAAGTTAATAGTGAAAAAAACTAATTTTCCAAAACTACCCCCTTTACGACATTATAGAGATATAATAAATACATGAATGTTTATGAAACCATTTCTGACTAAATTTAAATTAAATTATAAATATAATTCATATAAAAATAAATATTGATCTTGTAAAAAATTTCTAACATTTTGGAGAGCTAAATAATGATTTGGTTCAATTAAAAACCATTTTTATTTATTTTTTATAAAGTATTTAAAATAAAACTTAAGGTTTTTGAATAGTTTCAAAGACCATTAAGTATAATTTTTTTAAATAATCAAATTAATCACATTAGAATCAATATTATAATTTATATTTCTATAAAACCATTTTAATTTTTCAAACAAGCGTTTTTCTTAGAAAACATTTTGTTATGTTTTCTAAACTATGATTTTCTGTAATTTATAAAAATTATAGGATTTTAATCACATGAAATTGATTCAATATTTGGAATAATTTTTTTAATATTAGGTAATAGGGATATTTTTTTTATAGTGAATAATAACTTTGGTAAATATTTATCACCTCGGTTAAGGGTAAACTGGATAACAAAGGTTAAAAATAAATTTAAAAGACTTCCAAAAAATTGAAAAATAATGATTAAAACTAATTAAATTTTTTAATTTCTACTATAAAATTATTATCCCGATATAAATTATAATTTTAGGCAACCTTAATAATAAAATCACATTATATTATTAATTTTTTAAGTAATTTTTTTAATTTTTCTTCATCTAACTTATAAAATAGAACCTCTTATATTCCATTATTCAAAATAAATTATCCATATACACAAGATGATCACTACCAAATACCTTTTATAATTTTTTTAATTACATTCATGAGATCATATTCTTATCATAAGACCACCCTAATAAGTATAAAGGGGTAGGACAAAACATTTCCCTCAATGAATAAGTATTCAACATTACCGATACTTTCAAAGTATCATTATTCTAATAATTCCACTAAATATATTTTATCAATCCAAACATCTTAAATCAAACATCATAAATTTAATTATATGCTATTATTATTATGGGATAATCACTTTACACGTCCTTTCTATCCTATAGAAAATTATAACAACTCTCATTTGTACATACAACTTACCATCTCTATATGTCCGTGTAATTATTTTTTCATCACCAATTTTTTAGGATGGATATAAATATAGAAATAATGAATATATATTATTTTTATAACATAATTATCATTATCAAAATATAATATAGCATTTATTATCTGACCCTTATAGCTAATAAAAGTTGATAATATTAGTCGTGCGTACATATGAACTACCACATCCACGAAGCTATGTGATTATTTTTTGTTTTCCTTATTTCATGAATGATTATAAATATGTAAATAATGAATATATATGAAATATATTTATCATTATTAACTTACTAGTGATTAAGTAATCATTATTATGATTCAAGGACAAGAACTACTGAATCAAAATATACATGAAAAATGAAGCAGTTAACCACTGAATTGTTAATGTTAATGAATGATTGTTAATGAACAAGATTGAAAATTGTATAAGGTATCTTATTTTAAATTATAAGTATATATAAATATATATATTCTATTATTAAGGTATGAAAAATCATAATATATTATACATGAGGATAAAATTACTTAAGAGGAAAGTTAAAGTAATGGTAATAGCTTTATATTACAATGCCATTTTATCTTGGGATTTTTTAAATTAAAATTTAATATTGGAAATTTATATAATTTATATATATATTAAACAATTTATATTTAATTTTAATATATTTATATTATGTTTTATAGGATTATATTACAATTCCTTAATTTTTGGATCAATAATAAAGAGGAATGTTATATGTAAGGGGCTTTATTTTAAAAATCTTATTTTTATTTTTTCCTTCAAACACTTTTTATTCAATTCCCTTATCTTATTTAAAATATTTTATTGAATTTAATTAAATTTTTTGGAAGTAATATTAATTTTATTTTCACCCACAATTAAATTTCTTTAAAATTGTTTAAAAGGAATTTTGTTTTTTTAAAATGAGGTACTTTGTTTAATGCTTGAGAAATATATTTGTTTTAATGTACACCACATAAATTTATTTTCCTACAATAGTGAATAATATTTTATTTAGAGATTCGGTTTAATTTTTAAATAGATATTTTAAATTATATTAATTTTCTAAATATTTTAGGAATTTTTATTTAAAATGATATTATAAAAACATTATATTACTTTATTAAAGGAATGAAAAGAATTTGTCAAAGTTTTTTATAACCTAATTCTTTCGTTAAGTTACAATAATTTTTATTATTTTATTTCTTCTATTTTATTTTATAAAGGCTTGGTTTTATTTTAAAAATCATTTGTAATGAATTCATAGTCTTTTACCATTCTTTAATAATAATGGAGTTTATTATACTTTAATATCATTCACAATATTGTGATTATGTTCCCTATTAGTCTCCATAATTCTATGAATGTTATTTTTCTGATTCTTATACAAATGTTTAATATCATGGATAAATTTTGAACCATTTCTATTTGGTTGATAATGTTAATGGTATACAATTTTAATAAATGTTATCATTTAAAGGAATATTGTTATGTATTTTTTATCATTTACTATGGGAATATTTATGTTTCTTATTATTGATTCAATATGGATAATTAAAGACTTTTAAATAATTTTAAAAATAAAAAATATTGATCATTTCAAATATTAGTAATTAGTAAATCATCAAAATGATGTATGAGAAATGGTTACTGATATCGTGTCGATGTATCGATTAGTCTCATGAAGAAAAACATTATTCATTTTATATTTCATGTCTATCTAGTTTAAATATTCGAATTTATTAATAATATTGTCTTGGATGAGATTTTATGATTATAAGATTCATGATATATTGGTTGATAGGCCTTGGTCATAAATGTTAATAATTATGAATTTCTTTTATTCGGAATTTGGTTTCTCTTATCAATGAAATTTCTCTAATGATATTATATATGGATGTTAATTGTGATCAATCTTCTTACTAAATAACATGTGATTTTATTATCTACTCTACCATGTTTATTATGACTTATTTAATAACCATTTATTCCTTTGTAAATTACCATTATAGATAACAAAATATCACATTTTATTTTTTTCTTTTCCCCATGATATAAATAAATATATAATGAATCATTTATAGGATTATAAAATTTTCATTATGCAATTTTTTTAAATTTTTTATGTAATATTTTGATCATATATGTATCTAGTTTTCTAATACTACTAAATAGATCAATATTATGTGGTGATATACATCATAAAAAATAATTTTACTTTATTTTAGGTACTTTTAACAACTTCTTGTTCTCTCCAATTATTTGGGTGTTGGTCTAGGGAGTTTTTGGTTACTTGTGATTTTTTGGTACTGTTCATGGTTGGAATACTGTTAAAGAAAACATTGTGGCTTGGCTAAGAAATCCATGAACCGGTGTTAGTTCTATGGAGGGTGGAACATGAGTTTTCTAAATAGTGTGGCCTCAAAATTCAAATAATAAACCCTTGGAGAGAGAGGATTTCATGGATGGAGTATAGTTAGTTTAATCATGTTTCCAATCTGGGAACCATTTCAATAAGCCCTACAAGTGAACACAGTTAATACTAACCATGAGTCCCAACCTAGAAACCATGGACATAGGTTTCTAATCTACTAAATGTTCATTTAAAGAACTACATAACCTTAGTTTAACCCCTAATCATCTTTATGCAACTTTAATATGATTCCTTGGTTTTTATTGGCTCTCATGAGGTGAAATCGACTCCCCCAACCTCTTCTCTTTATAGATCAAAGAGCTATTGATCAATTTTGATCTCCATCCAATATGTAAATCTCAAATCATAAAAGTTATCCTCATATTTCATTATCTATGTACTAAATAGTGATAAATAATCATTTTTTATGGATCTAATCCTTATTTTGATGGATCTTGGTTATATAAATTATTCTTTGATCTTTTTTACCATTGTTCTTCGTTGGTGGTTCTCACTATGGGACATGATTTTGATCATGGGATTAAATTTAAGTGGTTCTATAAAGCTTTAAACTATAATTAAAACCCTATATTGATTGATTTAATTGAAATGAGTTTTCAATTGATTAAAAAACAATGATTTTAAATGATTTTTTATTTAAGACTATAATTTTCATTCAAAAAACCTGAACTAATTGCATTTAATTTTTTTTTTCTGAAAAATTGATGGATTTCATTGAAAAATGTATTAATGAAACTATTTGATGTTTATTATATAAAATATTGGAAAATAGTAAAATATTATTTTAAGGGAAAAAATTTGATAAAAATACATGATTTGGTTCCGAAATCGAAACGGCATGTTGAACTTAAAACTATGAAATTAAACTATGAATTGTACTCTAGTTTGAAATGATATATTTTACCATGATTTATTTATTTATCAAATAAAATGTAATCCTATGTAGTTATTGGGTGATTATTACAAGAACACATGGAATATAACTCATTGTCCATGGATTGATGTTAACAACACTATGTAAACCTAGACCAATATAAGTTTCCACAATGGGATATTGATTGATTAGTCTCATTGTCCCAAGCCTTGTGATATGTGAATAAATACTTAATCAATGTTTAATGATTGAATTGTGCAAGGATCTAAGAGCCAAAACTAATGTAACTCTGGGAATATGACCACATTTCTATTTTTTGTTGCACTTGACTATACATGAAATTGTTTATAAAAATATTTGATTCATGACAGCTGATTTAAATTAATTTATTATATAAAATATTAATTCAAGTCTACATTGATATATATTATATATTTTTTTTTAAATACATTTTTGGTTAAAAATATATAAATGACCTTCCATCAATTATTTTATTTGAATTAAAATCATAAATGGTCAATGTTTTATAAGATTTGTTAAAGAAGACATAGTGAGACCCTACATGGTTCCTTATCTCTCATTGTACCCTTTACTTTGGGTATTAATAGTTATTTTTATTCCATGTACTAGGAAATGGAAACTAGAAATTAAAGGTAGTGGTTGTTCTTGTTCAGTGGAAATCTAGAGTTATGATGGTGATTGGTGGAGCTATTGTCCAGTTTTTTTACATGATTTCTGATTTTATATCATATTGGTTTTTGTGTTGTGTTTTGGATGATTTTTTATTTTGGGTTGTTTATTTGTATTATTAAAATAATTTTACCCTTGAGTAGTGTTTGGAATATCAATTATATTATGATTGTTTATCTACTAATGAATTATTGTTTTTTAGTGAAACTATTCCATTTGATATTTTTCCTGATTCCAGGTTCTATTCACTAACCAGTGAAGATCAGTAATCACTTCGGGATATGTCTCGACTAACTCAGGTATCAGTGTATCAGGGTATTTCGGTTAGTTCTTGAAAAAGTGGTATAAAAGAGGGTTTAAATTCATTTCTTAATATTAGTATGCAGTTTGTGTTTTCTTGGTAGATAGGAGGTGGAATTGTGGGGATGTTAGAGGTAGTTGTGAGATGTTTTTTAGCTAGATCTAATACTAACAAGACTTAATTCAACATAGGTGTTTGTAAAAATTATATTTAAGGAATAATTTGATCTAATTATATTATTTTACTCTTTTTATTTGAGTACTCTGATATCCCATAATTTTAAATTCTCTTTTTATTTAATTTATATTCATTCATATCTAGATTAAGTTAATGATATTTATATCCTTGCTATTTTTCAGTATTGACTATTAATATTGTGTAACATCATTCCCTCAATAATTTGTTTGAATAGGATTCAAGATGATTATGCTAGTAAACCAATGTTAGAAAATACTATTGTGGATATGAATCTTCTTGAGATAGTGGTTAATGTAGTTCATGACCCAAAAAAAGTACATACACAAATTCCCATTCATGAACCAATAGGGAAAATTTGAATGAGACTATCAAGATATTGTTGCCAATAGTTTATTTGGTAGAAACAATATCTATACAAGGAATTAATGATCCTCATGATGTAGTGGATTTATTAGAAAATAATGATATGATTTTTGAGTTCATTGAAATACATGATTCGTTAAAGGTGAAGCGTGCTACCTTAAAACTAGACGGGACAAGTAGGAGATGGCGGGATTCAATGGTGTCAATTAAGAAATATCAATTTTTAGAGTTGAAAGGATTTAGATTTATTTTCATTGAGTTTTTCTATACATAATACACAATGTGTTAAATTTCCATGGGGTTTCTGAGCCTCCATTAGGGTGATAGTACAATGATATACTACGAAAAGAGCTTCGATAAAGTTGTCCAGATTTGTCCTTAGGTGTTCATGAATTAGATGTTTAAGGATAGTATATTTGAGATGGGTATTTTACCATGCACCTGACCTAATGTTTTCATAATAAAAATCAATTTTATATGGATGTGTTGGATAGATAATTGATGGTTGAGATTAACCTGGAAGACAATTCATGGTTGTGAGGAGATTCTCTAACTCCAAGTGGAAGATTTGTAATTTCCATTAAATGAAAGGGGAATTGTGATGAGTCTCAGGTGTGGGTTTTCATTGTATAATTCTTCATTACATTATATAATATATATTAGAGGTCTTTTAATTGGCTTTTATTGTGGAATGGTTAGTCATTGTAATTAGGTTTTCCCTGGAGAACCTGAGATGTATAGTTTGTGTGGTCACTTAGGCCACCTATGTAAGACATTCTATAAATATTTTTCTTTTTTTATTGGAATGAGGTCATTATTTTAAAAAAATACTAAGTTTCAACCATATTTTTAAGAAATAATGGGATAAAACCACATGAATCCAGAAAGAATCTTCCTAACATAATGGAGGAGTCTCTAAAGTTTGCTGATGCAAGTCCAATAATATTGAGAGTGGTACCATCACTATACCTTCATCTTTATTGACTAATTTATTTAATATTTCTATATCTCATTCATTTCTATTAAAACATATTATTAACATGTTAATCCTTATTATGGATCATATCTCTTATTTAAGGGATATTCCTGCACTTTGGAATAAAGGACTAGAAAGGGCCATGATATCCTTATTTTGTTTTCTCTATAATAGTGATTGAGATAACATGGAATTTTCTATTCTAGATATGAAACCTCTTTTTTCTATTCCTTATATGAATTGGTTTATTTCTCATAAGTCTTGAAATGACTATTATCTTCACCAGGTATCCTCTACTATGCCTGATGGGGTGTGTCATTTTTTTTAGTGAGAATGGGACACGAGGTCGAGTGGAGTCGGAACTCCTTTTTTAGAGCATGTGTAACGCCCCGACCCCAATTACCCAGAGTCGGTGCATTACTTCGTAACATTGGCATGATCACAAAAGATCAAGTCTCGAAAGACCGATTAGTTTAGTAGCCTTGGAAACACTAGATACATTCATAAGTCTTACATTACATCATAAAGTGAAAAACTAATAACAAAGTCTTCATAGTCCACACTCATATCCTCTTCTGACTATCCCTGCAGGTCATTCATAAAATACTTCTTCACATCCTGTAAAATATTAAAACATTGAAAGGGGTGAGCTCAGATGCTCAGTAAGGATAACAATATTGCGGAAGCTTTCATAAATAAACATAAAAATTTAAGGCAATGTATAACTAAAACAAAATCCTTTTAAACTTGAACATCAACATAATATGGAAAAAGTAAAATGAGATAATGCCATTCACTTCTTCACATGGATATTCTACTGGTCGAATAATCACATGAAATAACAATAACCACTTTCATAATGATGGAATGCATAATGCCAGACTATCATAACCACATAGCCAAGGCCTCGTGCCAAGACCACAAATAAGATTTTGTCAAGGCCTCGTTCCAAGACACTAGTTTGTCTCATGAGACCTGCTGATGCATCGAGGAGCTATAGCGGGCTCCACCGGTCACTTATTTAGTCCAATTCATTTCTCATATGAATAGGTTTAAACATATCATAAACCATAACATAATCGTATCACATAAAACATGCATAAAGGAAACATAACATTTCCACATTTCAATCACAAGATATAAATACAACACATTGATATAATAAAAACGCTTTCAAAACCATTTTCAATAAAATAAAAGAAAGTTAAAACTTTGTATTTATTTTTCATTAAAAAATGATGGCTTGTAGAGGAAGCTGAAACTCAAATAATGGTCACGGCGGCGGAGAAGTCGTTGTCGCCGCATATGTACGGAAAGAAAAACATTCCCTTTTTGTCGTTTAGTAAAATGCTTCGTATAAAAAAGATTTCTTTTGAATAAGAGTAAAAGTCAAATGGGTTTATACACCGTATAAAAGAATGTTTTGTATAAAACCAAATATGCCTCAATGAAAGGGGATTGAGACGAAGTCCTTAAAAAGATCATTTTTTTAAATAAAGTACATCTATAATGTGTATTCACTATAATTACACATAAATAATGTACAAATACAATATAGGACATAATAATATCATGGCATAATTTGAAAGTAGGAGATTAACCCAAAGAATAGAAATTGGGTTAAGAAGTTCCCTTACCTTGCGTCTTGTCCTAACTCGACCGTTCTTAAACCTCCTGAATAATAAACTAGAGTTAATTTCTATTTACTTAAGAACCTTTTTCATGTTCATTATTCCTTTTATATCCCTTATTACCATGTTATGAACATTATTTAATTATTTAAGTTAATAACGGTCGTTTTGTCGATCTTTGGTACTTGAGTCAAAAATAAACTTCTTATAATTACAAGTTGTTCATGTGGTGAAATATCCATTATATCCAGAATTATATTCATGATGTAGATATCATATATATCATATATACAGTATATACATTCATTCATAATGCCACGTAACATTTAGAGGTAAGAAATGAAATGCACCGTTCATGGAGACGGTAAGTCGTACGTACGCATGAACGCTACTTTCATTTCTATTTCGTATTTAATGGAATGAAATCATAATGATATAAATTTATAATATAATTACATTATAATATAGTGTATAATACCATTTAATCCATCCTTTATACATCCCACATATGGCATTAACGATTCAAATCACTTTGAGGGGGCGGTAGTCCGCACTTCCTAAAATGAAATTATCGCGTTTACCCATAATGGAAATCATAAAGTATGCCATAAATGAGAAATAAAGAAGCATAAGGAAAACAGAAACATAATATATATATCATATATGAAAATAGTGTCATCAAAATGTCCACCATTATAGGTGTTAAAAGAATTTGAACAATCATCGTTTCGTGAGGCAGAAATTCACCATCCACAGAAACCATATGTTCTTTAACCATTAGATGTAGGTGTGTGTAAGTGTAGCTCTAATCCTTCTTATAACATCATCCTAGTTTATTTAGGATACTGGTGTTGTTACAAAAGTAATGAATAGAAAGAGTTTAGGGGGTTGGATAAGAAACATAAAAAAACAACATTAGAGAAGACATTACCTCAAAATCGGGTAACTCTTTTTGATTTGAGCCAAAGGCTTCCTTGAGAATAGTTATGCCCAAATTGAGGCTTCTAGGAGTAAGAGGGGGAAGTTGGGAGAGTATTTAGGCAGAGTTTGGCCGAGCCAAATGGCTTGAAAGTGTAAATGAGGTGGGAGAGGTGGGGGCCTTTTATAAGTAGAGAGGAGGGGCTCTTTTGGAAAGATTGAAATGTTACATTATATTAAAATGCTTTTCGGATTATAAAGGTCCCACACTTATATAATTCGTGGCTAAGGTGATAAGGGTTTGAAATATACCCATCCGATAGTCTTTGGACAAGTGTAAGCCTTGGATTTTGCATTATCTTTTCATTTTATCAAAATCATTAAATAATGAGGTCATCGCTGCATCATAATGATGTCATAAATAATTTAATTTATTTAAAGTCTAAAAATTATAAAAAAAATACTATGATGTAGGAAATCTTTTTATCTTTCTAATGAATATTTATAGTCAAAATGTGGACTTGTGTAACCCCACTTAAAAACTGTTTTAGTAAAATAACTCATGTTTGTGTCAATTTAATTTTAACATTAAATAAATATATATTAATGTCATTTTCCAATTAAAGTGGCTCCATGGGGTCCCCAAGTTTACCCATGGGTTGTCTTGGTCGGCCATGAATCATCCAATAGGAGTAGGACAAGTTTCATGCTCATCTCATATTATTAAAACATTATTTGTACCTTAAACTACACTAATTACCTCTAATCACGATTAAGAACTTAAAAGTTACTATTCATCAAAAAATTATTTTAATCTCATTGAACCACATTTTACTTATTAATGACAAACATGTATGTCGGATTTTTGAAAATCAAATCACAGAAGTGGTAATATTTCATTTAAATGAAAAATCAGTTATTTAACTACCACTTAGTGGTTTCACTATTCATAAAAAAATGAAGTTTTTCAGAACAATGCCAAAATTTCACCCTAAGCTATAATTGATATTCCGAATTAAAAAATGATGTCTATTTTAAAAAATTACAAACATATAAGTTGCATTAATTAATTTTATAATTAATTCCCTCTGTCACAACAAATAGCGTGTTTTTAAGAAACAATTTATACCAAAAGATTGGAAATTGTTTATGTCCAATTTCAATGTTAAATTAATTCTAATGACCACCATTGGATAAAATGGTAAAAATATATTCTAATTATACTTTAAAACCAATAAATAGTATAATTTATCACAATAAATTATTTTGATTAAAAAATTTGTTTTAAGTATTTTTCACTATTCATAAAAAAAATTGGAAGTTCTCAGAAAGTTACAAAAAATTCAACTTAGGATAATTTCGATATTACGAATTCAAAAATGAATTACATTTTGAAATATAAAATTTCTATAATTTTAAAAAGTGGTTATTACTATTCATAACGGCTAATTTGATTAGTGGCGGTGTTTTAGAACTCGAAGTTGCGTACAATGCAAGCTATTTCATTATTGAATGAGAAGCGTATCGTGGAAGCTCGGGGTGTTAAAATCTCCCCTCCTTCAATAAATTGCGTCCTCGCAATTTGAAATTTTTCTTTGAAAATAAAAGTATGAAAAGAGAAAATACCTTTGTGGAAAACCCACATCGGAAATAAGGTCAATAAATATATAACATTAAAAGAAAGCAAGATAAGTACAAAGGTCACCCGATATACCCATTCTAGGATTCTATGAAAATATGGATATGGAGGAGAAACAAACCATCAAGGTCTGATGGAGAGTTATAGAAAACAGGATTAGGACAATGTTTAACCATAAGAAAATCACAAACTTGTGATTGGTTAAACGGTCATTGAATCCCCAGTTGGAAAAGTTAACCGACAACATTTTTGTTTTAAGTTACCTTTTATAATGTTGAGGAATTTATTTAAGAGATTTACTAAGAACGTAAGGGAATATACATACTTGTTATGTATACTTTCATTCGTTAATAAATTTTTACCACAAACCCAACTTTTACTCCAAATGGTAACGGAACTCAAAAATATTCAATTTATCCTAATTGTATAAGGTTCCAAATGTTAACACATACCATTTAGATTAGTAAAACTATTTTGTAATAACTAGGGACTTCCTGTAGGCTAGTGGTAGGAAATAAAGGCTGGTCGCACTATGGTTGTGGGTTCGATTCCTGCAGCTTTGTCCGACGCGACGGGTTATTCCCCACCCTGCAGGTTGTCCTTTTCCTAAAACTATAGTATCATAATATTCCAAAAATAATCTTCATAAATTTTTTAACCTTAAACAATACTATACAAAGATCAACTTAATCCACTCCAACCATTATAGTTATCCAAAATACCTCTGTCCAAACTTTCTCTAAAAGGTCTCTTAATTCCAAAATCAATTTATCAGATTCCCCAAACAAAGTAAAGTTTCTCTTATTGTCGCATACTAAAAATATAATTACCTTCATCATATTAAAACCTTACTAAAATCAACAAGTACTGTAGTACAATCCTTATATATATATATATCACATTATTCTAATAACCAAAATATAATCCATGAGTCCAAAAGCACCAATACATTAGTTATTCTGCTTCAACTGTAGTAACAGCATAAGATTGTCCTTGATCCCTTGGCCTTTTCTGAGGTATGTTTTCCTGACGCTTAGGACATTAATTTGCATAATGACCCATTTCTCTACAATTATAACATTCAACTTTGATAGCCTCTTTCTTTCCCTTGCAATCACGAGCCTGGTGACCCTTTTCTCCACATTTATAACAAACTCCCATTCCTTTTAGACAAGTACCAGGGTGATTCTTCCCACAATTATCACATAATGGAAAATCCTTATTTCCCTTTTTCCCTTTATCTGTCTCTTGTTCCACCGTTCTCTTCTTCTCTTGCTTTACTTTGTTGTCATAAGACATAGAGAATTCCTTTTCTGTCTTGATAGCACACGAGACAATATGTTCGTATGATGAGAAGGATTGTGATACTAAATATCGACGGAGAAATGGTTTTAACCCATCAAATAAACGATCAATCTTACTCCTTGGGTTACGTATATAATCGGCAGCATGCCTCGCTAACTTTGTAAAGTTAGCCTCATACTTTGCGACATTCTCATCCCCCTTCTGCCTCAGACTCAGAAATTTCCTTTCCATATCTGCTCGATGGTCATGAGGAAAGTATTTTTCTAAGAAAAGCTCTTTGAACTCCCTCCATTCCATATTCGATACGTCATCATCTTCCTTTGTGTTTTGAATCAGCGACCAACACTGATCGGCATCTCCAGTGAGGCGGTAAAATGCCATGACAACCTTCTCCCTTTCACTACTCCCCAAGGCATGGAATATTTTCTCTATGTAATTTATCCATTGCTCAGCTACTATAGGATTTGTACTCCCATTGAAGGTTTGTGGTTGTTGCCTCATGAAGCGGTCTAACATTGATCCTCCACGTTGCGGATCGGGGTGCTCCATACGAGTAAGGTTATTATTCATAACCTGAGTGAGTTTTCCTAGTATGGTAATAAGTTGATCAGCACCAGTTGTATCTCCAACTCCACAATAATTATCTTGAGCAGGAGGGAAATCCCTACACGGAGTGCGTGCATTGATACAGTTTCCATTCCTTCCACTAGGCGCCATTTCTAAACAATGGCATAAACTATATTAGTTTATAAATCAAAATACATAATTCCATACTTGTAAGATACTTAACATAAATTGAACTATTTATGGATATAATCCATAAAAATGTTTTCTTTGAGGAAGTATATACTCATAACCCTTCATATTGGTTTATAAAGAAAATGAGAATTATCCAAAGAATATCCCCCGGGAGTGTCGTAACCAAGAGTGCAGCAAGGCCCGTTGTCGTGCACCAGTTCCCATTCGAGTCTAGCTCAAAGCGGTGTTTTCGGGTTTTACCCCTAGGTACATTTGTGCCAGAGCCGCCTCTACTTGCTCATATCCAGACAGGGATGTATTGCTCGGAAAACTCACAAAATCTCTACAATAACAAAATTTTAGGAAGTTTTTCTATACTAATCCACAAAGTCTATCTTCGGGCTATGTGCTCTAATCAGAGTTTATCTAAATCTAGCTTCCAAGGTTAGTACTAAACTGCCTCTGATACCAACTGTAACGCCCCGACCCCAACTACCCAGATTCGGTGCATTACTTCGTAACATTGGCATGATCACAAAAGATCAAGTCTCGAAAGACCGATTAGTTTAGTAGCCTTGGGAACACTAGATACATTCATAAGTCTTACATTACATCATAAAGTGAAAAACTAATAACAAAGTCTTCATAGTCCACACTCATATCCTCTTCTAACTATCCCTACAGGTCATTCATAAAATACTTCTTCACATCCTGTAAAATATTAAAACACTGAAAGGGGTGAGCTCAGATGCTCAGTAAGGATAACAATATTGCGGAATATTTCATAAATAAACATAAAAATTTAAGGCAATGTATAACTAAAACAAAAGCCTTTTAAACTTGAACATCAACATAATATGGAAAAAGTAAAATGAGATAATTCAATTCACTTCTTCACATGGATATTCTACTGGTCGAATAATCACATGAAATAACAATAAATACTTTCATAATGATGGAATGCATAATTCCAGACTATCATAACCACATAGCCAAGGCCTCGTGCCAAGACCACAAATAAGATTTTGTCAAAGCCTCGTGCCAAGACACTAGTTTGTCTCAGTAAGGATAACAATATTGCCGAAGCTTTCATAAATAAACATAAAAATTTAAGGCAATGTATAACTAAAACAAAAGCCTTTTAAACTTGAACATCAACATAATATGGAAAAAGTAAAATGAGATAATGCCATTCACTTCTTCACATGGATATTCTACTGGTCGAATAATCACATGAAATAACAATAACCACTTTCATAATGATGGAATGAATAATGCTAGACTATCATAACCACATAGCCAAGGCCTCGTGCCAAGACCACAAATAAGATTTTGTCAAGGCCTCGTATCAAGACACTAGTTTGTCTCATGTGACCTGCCGAAGCATCGAGGAGCTATAGCGGGCTCCACCCGTCACTTATTAAGTCCAATGCATTCCTCATATGAATAGGTTTAAACATATCATAAACCATAACATAATCGAATCACATAAAACATGCATAAAGGAAACATAACATTTCCACATTTCAATCACAAGATATAAATACAACACATTGATATAATAAAAACGCTTTCAAAACCATTTTCAATAAAATAAAAGAAAGTTAAAACTTTGTATTTATTTTTCATTAAAAAAAATGATGGCTTGTAGAGGAAGCCGAAACTCAAATAATGGTCACGGCGGCGGAGAAGTCGTTGTCGCCGCATAAGTACGGAAAGAAAAACATTCCCTCTTTGTCGTTTAGTAAAATTCTTCGTATAAAAAAGATTTCTTTTGAATAAACGTAAAAGTCAAATGGGTTTATACACCGTATAAAAGAATGTTTTGTATAAAACCAAATATGCCTCAATAAAAGGGGATTGAGACGAAGTCCTTAAAAAGATCATTTTTTTAAAAAAAGTACATCTATAATGTGTATTCACTATAAGTAAACATAAATAATGTACAAATACAATATAGGACATAATAATATCATGGCATAATTTGAAAGTAGGAGATTAACCCAAAGAATAGAAATTGGGTTAAGAAGTTCCCTTACCTTGCGTCTTGTCCTGACTCGACCGTTCTTAAACCTCCTGAATAATAAACTAGAGTTAATTTCTATTTACTTAAGAACCTTTTTCATGTTCATTATTCCTTTTATATCCCTTATTACCATGTTATGAACATTATTTAATTATTTAAGTTAATAACGGTCGTTTTGTCGATCTTTGGTACTTGAGTCAAAAATAAACTTCTTATAATTACAAGTTTTTCATGTGGTGAAATATCCATTATATCCAGAATTATATTCATTATGTAGATATCATATATATCATATATACAGTATATACATTCATTCATAATGCCACGTAACATTTAGAGGTAAGAAATAAAATGCACCGTTCATGGAGACGGTAAGCCGTACGTACGCATGAACGCTACTTTCATTTCTATTTCGTATTTAATGGAATGAAATCATAATGATATAAATTTATAATATAATTACAGTATAATATAGTTTATAATAACATTTAATCCATCCTTTATACATCCCACATATGGCATTAACGATTCAAATCACTTTGAGGGGGCGGTAGTCCGCACTTCCTAAAATGAAATTATCGCGTTTACCCATAATGGAAATCATAAAGTATGCCATAAATGAGAAATACAGAAGCATAAGGAAAACATAAACATAATATATATATCATATATGAAAATAGTGTCATCAAAATGGCCACCATTATAGGTGTTAAAAGAATTTGAACAACCATCGTTTCGTGAGGCAGAAATTCACCATCCACAAAAACCATAAGTTCTTTAACCATTAGATGTAGGTGTGTGTAAGTGTAGCTCTAATCCTTCTTATAAAAGAATCCTAGTTTATTTATGATACTGGTGTTGTTACAAAAGTAATGAATAGAAATAGTTTAGGGGGTTGGAGAAGAAACATAAAAAAAACAACATTAGAGAAGACATTACCTCAAAATCGGGTAACTCTTTTTGATTTGAGCCAAAGGCTTCCTTGAGAAGAGTTCTGCCCAAATTGAGGCTTCTAGGAGTAATAGGGGGAATTTGGGAGAGTATTTGGGCAGAGGTTGGCCGAGCCAAATGGCTTGAAAGTGTAAATGAGGTGGGAGAGGTGGGGGCCTTTTATAAGTAGAGAGGAGGGGATCTTTTGGAAAGATTGAAATGTTACATTATTTTAAAATGCTTTTCGGATTATAAAGGTCCCACACTTATATAATTCGTGGATAAGGTGATAAGGGTTTGAAATATACCCATCTGATAGTCTTTGGACAAGTGTAAGCCTTGGATTTTGCATTATCTTTTCATTTTATCAAAATCATTAAATAATGAGGTCATCGCTGCATCATAATGATGTCATAAATAATTTAATTTATTTAATGTCTAAAAATTATAAAAAAAAATACTATGATGTAGGAAATCTTTTTATCTTTCTAATGAATATTTATAGTCAAAATGTGGACTTGTGTAACCCCACTTAAAAACTGTTTTAGTAAAATAACTCATGTTTGTGTCAATTTAATTTTAACATTAAATAAATATATATTAATGTCATTTTCCAACTAAAGTGGCTCCATGGGGTCCCCAAGTTGACCCATGGGTTGTCTTGGTCGGCCATGACTCATCCAATAGGAGTAGGACATGTTTCATGCTCATCTCATATTATTAAAACATTATTTGTACCTTAAACTACACTAATTACCTCTAATCACGATTAAGAACTTAAAAGTTACAATTCATCAAAAAATTATTTTAATCTCATTGAACCAAATTTTACTTCTTAATGACAACCATGTATGTCGGATTTTTGAAAATCAAATCACAGAAGTGGTAATATTTCATTTAAACGAAAAATCAGTTATTTAACTACCACTTAGTGGTTTCACTATTCATAAAAAATTGAAGTTTTTCAGAACAATGCCAAAATTTCACCCTAAGCTATAATTGATATTCCGAATTCAAAAATGTTGTCTATTTTACAAAATTCCAAACATATAATTTTCATTAATTAATTTTATAATTCATTCCCTCTGTCACAACAAATAGCGTGTTTTTATGAAACAATTTATATCAAAAGATTGGCAATTGTTTATGTCCAATTTCAATGTTAAATTAATTATAATGAACACCATTGGATAAAATTGTAAAAATATATTCTAATTATACTTTAAAACCACTAAATAGTATAATTTATCACAATAAATTATTTTGATTAAAAAAGTTGTTTTATGTATTTTTCACTATTCATAAAAAAAATTGGAAGTTCTCAGAAAGTTACAAAAAATTCAACTTAGGATAATTTTGATATTACGAATTCAAAAATGAATTCCATTTTGAAATATAAAATTTCTATAATTTTAAAAAGTGGTTATTACTATTCATAACGGCTACTTTGATTAGTGGCGGTGTTTTAGAACTCGAAGTTGCGTACAATGCAAGCTATTGCATTATTGATTGAGAAGCGTATCGTGGAAGCTCGGGGTG
Source organism: Viscum album (assembly GCA_963277665.1). Classification (NCBI taxonomy): domain Eukaryota; kingdom Viridiplantae; phylum Streptophyta; class Magnoliopsida; order Santalales; family Viscaceae; genus Viscum; species Viscum album. The sequence goes on along the minus strand of OY728163.1, from coordinate 458,989,355 downwards.
TTACAGCAGGGAATGGAAATATCAGTGTTTTATTTTGATATTGATTGGTAGTCTCAAAGTTATACCCACCTCTTGTATTCAATGAGTTTCCCGATGTGTTTCGATCTAAATTTTCTAGCTTAACATATATAAGGGAAGTAGAGTTATCTATTTATTTTGTAATGAGTACCAAATCCATGTATATTCCTTCTTTCCATATGACACTGGTTGAATTGGATGAATTTAAAAATTTTGTGCAAGATCTGTTAAATGAATACCTTATTTATCTAATTGTATTAAATTTGGTGGTTCCTGTGCTTTCTAAAATTATTTTTGGTTAAACACTTATACTTACTGTTAATTACCTAAAACTAAAACGAGTTACATTGAAGGAAAAGTATCTATTTCCATGGATAGATGAATAATTTGACAATTTCAAAGGGGATAATTGGTTATATAAGATTTTTCTTTGGTCGAGTCATACATAGTTGAAAATTAAGGAATTTTATATCTTGAAGACTTCATTCAAGAGAAGGTATGACCATTATAAGTACATTGTTATTAATTTTGGATTAGCTAATTCTTATATAGTATTTGTGAAACTGATGAACTACATATTAAATGTGAATCTACATTCATTTCGGGTGGTTTTTGGATGAAATTTTGGTTTTCACTGGAATTGTGGATGACCATGTATGTCATTTGAGATCAGCTCTAGAAATTTTTAAGAATCAATGACATTACCTAAAACCATTGAAATATAATTTCTTGATTTAATAAGTGATATTCTTCGGACATGTGTCCATAAAACAAGACATTTCAATTGATGGGTCAAATTATGGTAAATGAATAGAGATGGTATGAATATTATTTTTTTAATTATATATATCGTCTAGATAATTTAGTTCATGACCAATTGTTTTTGAGAGTTTCATATCATTTGAGTCACTAGATATTTACAGATAAGGGAAAGCATGCACCGTGACCTATGGGTCCTTTTGAGAAAATTAAGAGAGTTGGAATTGTGGCTTTTCACATAGCCATAAAACATTATTTAATAATGATCTATAATTTTTTCCTTGTATCATAGCTCAACAACTATATTTTAGAAAATTATCATGCCGTGAGTTGGGAATATCTTGATGTGGAACTTAGTTAATGTCTGACTAAGAATCCAATTGAGATTTTTTATTTAGAGAAAATGTTTATTCATGCAATAATATACATTTGGTTCATTATATATGGAATCATGTTTCAGATTCCCACGATACATGGAAAATATAGGCACTGATGAGAGAGTAGTGGCCCTATAATTTAACAAGGAAACTTCTTGACATGATCTATGGTAAAAATAGTGTTTATGTTGGCGAGGTCATGACATATCTTTAATTAATTTCAGGTAAATTTGACTCCTTGTTTTGATCTCTCATTATTTTGGTCTTGTTCTGTGGAGTTTTTTGTATGTTTTTAAAACTGTGCATAATTCACACAGGATTAGGATAAATAATGAGGTTTTGACCATGAAATCATGAACCATTTATTTATGGTCTTAAGGGGGTGGGGTGAAAATTTTATCCCAACTAAGTGGGCAACCCTTCAAACCATACCACCATATATAGAGGTATTTTCATGGATAGTGTATAGTAAGTTTAACCATGTGTCTAAACTGTGCACTCATTCTAGAATCCCAATAAGGGTGGACTATTATGGAGCACTGTCACAACTAACCATATAGCCCAACCCTAAAATTGTTCAATCATGTTCTTAATCCCCCGAATGTTAAATTAAAAACACAAATACCTAAGGGTTAACACCAAATAACCCCATTCTACACTGATATAATTCATTTTCTTTATAGACTCTTAAAAGGTGAAAATGAATACTATGACCTCAGTGTGTGCGTTTGATATTATTATGGAATAAAAATATCATATTGTCTAGTTTGTAAATTTATTAATTTCTCTTCTTAAATAGGGATATATAATTATGTTGTTGATGGATATAATCCTCATTTTTATGGAAAATGGTTCTAGGGATTATTAGTTGATATTATTTTCCTACATTCTTTATTGGCTATTCGCACTATGGGTATTGATTTTCATAATGTGATTAATGGTAGGTAGTTATATATGTATTGACCAAAAAATTGAAACCATATATTTCTTTATTAAAATGAAATTATTTTTCAATTTATTTATAAACCATTTTATTTGAAATTATTTGATGTTAAATTTAAAAAAGGGATGAAAATTGTGAAAACCACAAATTTCTATGGTACTAAAATTGATGGGTAGATTTTGAGAAAAAATATGGATTTAAATAAGAAATTTTTTAATATTGATTCTTGAGAAACATTTCATATAATGGATGATGAATTTAAAATCCACAATTTAATAAAAACCAATGATTTGTTTTTGAAATTGAATAGAAATGTTGAACATGAAATTGTAAAATTGAACGGTGAATGATGGACTGATAAGAAATGATTTATTTCCCATGTTTGGTTGATTATTGAATCACATGTGGGTTAGAGTTATTTTGTGATTTGGGAAATCATGATTTGAATGTGACTCCCTATACATGGATTGAAGATGAAAATACTAATTCAGCCTTGTTTTTCATAATTTTCACTGATGGGGGGTTGATTTATTAGTCTTGTTGGATTTTTCCATGAGATATGTGCAAACATACTTGATATGTGATTAATTAATGGTTGGATCAAGGGTACAAGAGCCTATTACTAATGTTTGATCGTGTTAAACAAAACATGTAACTGTGGTCATGTTTTTTGAGTTACATTACCACCAGATTGTCTCATGAGACCTATAAATGCATTGAGGGGATATGTCATACCAGTGTCACCTATCCCTTTTTTAATTATAATTCATTCACCATATGAATGATATGAATATTAATATAATTCATAATCAATATTCCTTCAGATTAAATAAGTATCTAAATTGAGATACAAACATATAAAATATAAATAAATTCCTAGTCAATAAATGGATATCACATGAACACAATTAATGAAGAGAATGAATTTTGATTGATAAAAAATATATAATCAACTTTCCAAAGTAATCCATAAATATCTTTATTGAAATAAAAAGTATAAGGATTCTAAATAATTACCCAATAAAAAATGTAATAGATTTCTATTTAAGAATCCCTAAAATTGAGTCTATATAGAGTAGCATTATATGGTTATGTCAATAATATAATTTATAAATATATGTTAAACTATATATTTTAATTTCCTTAAAATAATGAAATTAAAAATAATGTATTAATATAATAAATTAATTTAATGAAAAATCTTGTCTATAAAAGAGGACGATTTACAAAAAAATCCCAGTGTTGAATTTAAACTTGTTTAATCACATAGAGGAAAAATATATGATAAGAATTATAAAGTAATCCATGTCATATATATACACCACAAAATTTAATCAATGGATGAATACAAATAATTTCTCAATGAAACAAAATTTAGATGAAAACATAGTTATGATAATGGTGACATAAGAATCAAAAAAACATGAAAGGTACACATTGAAATTAAAAAAAATGTATAGAAATATATAAATTACACATAATTGAAATAATTCTATAAATAAAACAAATTATAGAAAATATTATTCAAAATATTAAACATGTCTTGTAAAATGTAAATTAGATACACAAAACCCTTATGACTTTAGAAAGATTACAGGACCTCTTATAGAGTAAAATTTAAAATGAAAAATTAATTACCGTAAATAATGAGTGGATCATGATAAAAAATATTAATGGGAAAATAGATACAACCAAAAAGCATAACATTGTGTATAAATGGAAAAATGTCTCAAGGGGTGAAAATTTAGATAAGAAATGTATTTCAAATAAAAAAATAGTTAATTTAATAATCATTTTATATTGAGGGTAAATATAATAATTATAAAACATAATAAAGGAAAATTTAAATTCCTTAAAATGTTTTTATTTGTTAGCATAAATTAAACATGGAACATTAGAGTTTGATTAGAATTTTGTTAACTATATGGATGAAAATTGAGTTAGCACAAACCCTTATGTTGTTCACCCACATATTAGAATTCACTATAATCTCCATAACTATCTTAATATACTATTTCGGAAAATTATTAATATCTATAACCCTTTTTAAAAATAAATTTTAAATATTCACAACATATATATTAGTTAGTTATTTTCTATTTTCATTATTAGGTGTGAGAAATCTTGATTATATGATCTAGTTTCATAATAGTGGGGTTGTTATTCCATATCCTCTAAAATTTCATATTTCCTATATCATAAATGGTATTGTAAATGATTTTTAATAACTTTTTATTATGTTATAATTTTATTATATATAATTTTCTGAGGGTTCTTGTAGACAAAATTGGTGGCAGTCATGTGTTGGTGATTCTAACAAATGAATGAAGTTATATTAATTAATCAGTTTAAAAATAATGTAACCATTAAAAAATTAAAATATAATTAGTATTTTATTATTTGTGGAATATATTTTTTGTAACCACCCAAACATTATTAATGAAAATTCCACTTGATCTAATTAAATGTCTTATTATGTAAAATGGTTATATAACATGTGCACTTATTTTGTTTTATGTTTCAGGATTTTAATGTACTGTTAAGAATTATGACTCTTGCTAATATAGTCGTTGAATAGTGATCACATTATTAGTATAAATATAAGGATTTAACAAATACAATTTAATCAGAAAAGGGATGTGATGGCCTCATATAGTAGACTTGGCCCATATGAAGCCCATTTTTTGATGCCCTGACAGGAGGTGGAGTCATTGGGCTTCACTTGGGACTAAGCCCAAGCAGATCTTCAACATGTTAAGCTCCAACAGAACCGACTACGAGAGAAGTGAAAGTTGACAGAGATTACCACCCGAGCAATGTTATTGAATCCACCCAAAGTGTCTATCACCATCTCACACCTTGACCTTCAGTATTATTCGGGTTTTATAAGGGGTTATGTATAAATCCCATATAAATATGATTATTTTCATTATTTTTGTATATAATATTGAATTAAATGATTTTGGGATTAAATAATATTTTAATAAAATATTATTATTTTTTAATTATTTTTTATTAAATATAAATGATCGTATAATTTTACAAATGCAATTGTAATTTTTGTTAAGGTTTGAAAGTCATTTTTCTCAAAACCCATGATTTTTTAGTAAATGTCAGTTTTTATTTTAAAAGTAAAAGTTCACATATTTAGAAAATTATTTAGATAAAATGAATATTATATTTGGAATTAGGATGTTGATATTATCAAACGGTGAATTTTTCATAATTTTATGAGACAGTCGAATTTTTGTACAAAAAATAATTACTGTTTAAATAAATAATGTGTTTTAAGACATCCTAATGACCAAATAGTGATGTAATAAAATACTATAAATGATATTTTTGTCCAATATATGTTTTAACATTAAATTAATGTTGTTTTAGGTTTGTTGGATTTATTTTACAAAACATTAGTGGACACTCCAAGAGTAATAAAACATTCTCACTTTTTAAATGAATTTCCTTGAGAGTGTGACTCACCTCCACATAAGAAATCCTATTATTTTAAAAATTTTTTCAATTGGAATTATAAAATATTGACATCCTATCCCCTTTTTAAAAAAACAATGGGAAAAAACCATGGGCTGGTTTGTGGTATTGGTTTGTTTAATGTGTGGTGACCCCAACCTAAATAATAAACAATTCCATCTCCCTTACTATATATACCCATCCATGATCCCACTTCCTCTTCACTCAAAGCCTTTGGATTTCTTCCAACCTATTAAATCCTCTCTCTATAGTACTCCCAAGGTTCCCCAAGCTCCCAAGAAGCCTCTCACAAGCCTCTCCCAAGCCTTTGGGATCACACTTCTAAGTAAGGGATTTCTTCCTTTCTCATTTTTGTCTTATTTTATTTATGTTTTTATTCCATTTGTTTCAATTAAAAATGTTGGGGTATGATTTAAAACCTCCACCATACATCCCATTCTATGTTGGGATGATTGGGGACCACTTTCTCTCTCATTAATGACTCCCATGTACACCTGTTACCATGCTAAAATTCTGTGAGGGATTTCTCTCTCCTCTTTTACATACAAGTAAGTCTTTTTTATTATGCATATAAATCCAATAATGTTAGTTGGTACATGTATCTATATGACCCCATTACTGTAAATTTCATGTATGTATTATGGGACACCCATTTCTCTCTCATCAACCATTTTCAGGAATCCTTATGTCACGCAGCTGTGCTGTAGAAATTGCACCGTGTTTTTCCAAGCCAAGATCATTGTGTAGCGAGTACCATACAAAAGTATCTATCAAGGGTATTCAAATTTCTGTACATATATATATATATATAATGGTAATTTAATTTATTTATTCCACATTACTTAATTGTGTAATAACTTATGATGTTGATTTATTATATGTTATATGATCCATGTGGCACACTTATGCATGAAATAAAATGTTTAAGAAGGGTGTGCCCTAATAGCACTCCAATGCATTGGGTAAAGTATAATATCATGACAATTCATGTGAAATGGTTGTTTAATCCTGATAAATCATGTAAAATGGGGTTTTACTAATGCTCCATGTGCAATGAGCCTTGGCTCATGAAAATTCTATGATAAGTGTTGTTGCCACATTTCCACGTTATGATTATCATGATTTATCATGCCTTTATGTTCATGTTTATATTGTGCTGCATTGATATGCCAATTTCCAAATGGTATTTATAGCTCACCCTTTTCTTATTCATGTCTTCAGGTTATCCCATGAAATTCTAAGCATGAGGGAATGTAGTGGTCATGTAGAGAATGTTTTCAATAAGGATATTGTATTTCATGTTTTAAGTTGTTATGTAATGATCCTAAGCCCCAAAGAAACTGAACCTCTCGATCATCTATATGGTATCAAGTAAAATTATATGTAATAAATCATGTTTTATTGTATAATAAAGAGTAGGGTTGTCATAGTTGGTATCAGAGGATAGGTTTAGTTATTTTAGGGATTAGGATTTAAAAACCCTATTGAAGCCTTAGAGGAAATACTATGTATAATAAAAACATATCTAAGTTTTAGTGGGTATTGAGTAAGTGGTTTATCAAGAAAATAAATCCATTTATGGATATGAGCAGGTAGAGATGGCTCCGGAACAGATTTACCTAGGGGGTGAAAACCCCGACAAAGAGTTTCGAGCTTGACCTGGGGTATCTTGGTACACGACAAAGGGCCTTTCAGCAATCTTGGTTATGACAATCCTGAGGGATATGCATTAGTAAATTCACAAGATCACTATGAACCATTATTAAGGGAATAAAAAAATCCCATAAGAATATATGTTGGATAACATATATTGAAGCCTATATATTCATATGTTATGGGAATAAAATATATTTATAAGTAATCTGTTTTGTCCTTGGATTTACCTTTATGTGTTACCCCTAACATTCCCTTTTATTCCATCCAATTCCCGGTAATAGGATGAATCCGGATAACAATCAATGTGAATATCAATGTGATGACTGTTCTAATGAGATTCCTAATCTGATGGGAGTAGGAATTGTGTACTTTTTCACGATACTCTCTCAGTTAACTCAAGCTTTGAATTGAAACATGGGTCAAGAGGAATGTTCCACCCCCCCTAAGAATGAACAAGTCACTATCGAAAGATTTATGAGACAAAGGCATCCTAATTTTAATGGATCATATGATCCCTCAATCACTGAACGATGGATCAACTCCATTGAAAATATCTTCTCCATCTTTGAATTTTCCAAACAAGAGAGGCTTCTCCTGGATGCTTATCGTGTGGAGGGTGAAGCTGATCAACGGTGGCAATTATTCAAAAATATGAAAACTCAGTAGCAGGTTAAGGTGTTGGAAGGGAAGGATTTTCTTAATATGTTTTTTATAAATATTTTCCAAGAACCCTCCGGATTAATATAGAAAAGGGATTCCTTGATATTAAGCAAAAAGATGAAAAATCAGGCGGAGCGTACGAGGAAAAATTCATAAGGATTTCACGATACACCTATGGATTTTTCATTACCCCCAAATTAAAAGGTTGACCATTTCTTTGGTGGGCTGAAACCTAGCCTACGGAAATCCCTAGCGATCCGCGACTTCGACAAATATGAGGAAATTTTCCGATGTGCCCTCAAGGTTGAAATGGAGATCGGTGAACACAGGGGTATCATGGGGATAAGCAGCATAAGGTGGAATTTCATTCTGGCGGTCTGATGGATAAATTCAACGGTGTTAAGAAAATACAGTACCCTACTTGACAAAGGTGTGGAAAGAAGAACCCTAGAAATTGCCTAATGGGGGTGAGGAAATGCTTTAGGTGTGGAAGAGAAGGGTACCTTGCTATTAACTATCGAAAAGAAAAACGAGCGACTGCGATAGATGAGAGGAACACTCCATTCAAATCTCAACACATTGTTCATTGATTCAAATGAAAAGACCTAGGGATACTTGAAAATTAGTGCCCTAAGCCAAGGGTTTTCGAAGGTAACAAACAAACTCCAAGGAAGAAAGGGTGAGACTTTTCTATCACTAGTGTCGAAGTGAACCCCGACAACGAAGTGGTGACATGTATGCTAGTTATTCATTCAAGAACAGTGGATTTACTTTTTTATTCATGTTCTAAACATTATTTTATATCCTGAATGTTTAGTATAATAATCACAATACCAAAATAAATCATGGAATTAAAGATGTCAGTGAGTATAGAAAATGGGGAAATCATTGCATCCCATGAAAATAACTCCTCCCCTACCATAATAGACAGACTGAACTTCCAGGAGAACCTCACCATAATGCCTCTAGTGGAATTTGATTAAATTCTTGGCATGGATTGGGTTTCCCTATATAGAGACAACATAAATTGCTGTAAGAGGGAAATCGCTCTCCATGTGGAGAATCGACCCCGGATTCTGTACAAGTGCAAGGAGGAAGATGAATCTTCTTTAGCTCCATCATCTCAAGCATGGATATTACTTCCATATTAGAATTTGTATCCTGCTCAGATGACTGAGTCCAATGAAGTAACCATCCATGAAGACATGCCTATTATGATGGAATTCACTAAAGTATTTCCCAAGGAATTTCTTGGTTGTCCTCTTATAAGAGATGTCGAAAACTCAATTGACCTTATACCTGGGGTGTGTTCAATATCCAAGACTCCATATAGAATTGCTATTGTGGATATTGAGGAGCTGAAGAAATAACAATAGGATAATATGGATAAAGGTTTTATATTCCCAAGTGCTTCACCATAGGGTTTACCAGTTCTCTTCGTCATGAAGAAGGACAGGTCAATGCACCTTTTAATCGATTATCATGAGATTAAAAAAATAACAATAATGAACAGGTATCCACTCCCACTAATTGATGACTCGCTCGATTACCTGCGTGGAGCACAATACTTTTCTATGGTAGATGTGCAATCAGGATATTATTAAGTAAGGGTAAAGAAGGATGATATACCCACAATTTCTTTTCATACAAGATACAGGGACTATGAATTCATAGTAATGCATTTAGACTCACTAATGATCCAAAACATTTCATGGACATGATGAATAATGTCTTTATAGATTACCTTAACAAATTTTCCGTAGTATTTATATATGATATTCTTATATACTCCAAAACCACGGAGGTTCATGAGGAGTATCTAAGAACTATACTAGAGACCTTGCGTAAGGAGAAGCTCTATAAAAAGTATAACAAGTGTGGGTTCTCGTTGAAGGAGGTCTCATTCATGGGCCATATCATCATAGGCAATGTGATATCTATGGATCCCTCCAAGACAGCAGCAATTGAGGGGTGTACGAGGCCAACATCGGTAACAGATATCCGTAGCTTCTTAGGGTTATCTGGATATTATGGATGATTTTTGAGAAATTTCTCATGATTTTCTAAGCCTCTCACCAAGATAACTAAGAAGGGATTAATGTTTTCTAGGAGGGATGAATTCAAAGAATGCTTAAAGGTGTTAAAAAGGAGGATTATTACTGCACCCATTCACACATTAGCAACTAGTGGTGAACTTTTTGTAGTATTCAGTGATTCTTCCATGAAGGTATTGGGTTGTGTGTTGATTCAAAATGAAAAAGTCATTGCCTATGATTCAATGCAATTTAAAGTTCATGAGACAAATTATCCAACACATGATCTGGAGTTGGTTGCAGTGATCTTTTCTTTAAAAATTTGGTTGTATTATCTCTTTGGGGAGAAGTGTGGAATATATACAGTCCAAAAAAGCCACAAATATATATTCTCATACAAATAATTGAAAATGTGCCAATGAAGATGGTTAGAACTGATCATAGATTGTGACTACTCAATCCATTACCACTTTGGGAAAGCGAACAAGGAGGTAGATGAACTAATTAGAAAGGACCCAACGATTCAATCATTGATAAGAATTGAGAAGGATCGAATATTGTTAGATTTGGTGAAGATGGACATGGGAGTCATAAAGAAGGGAACATCAAGAAGTCCTCTCACAAATGATTACTCAATCGACTCTTTTAGAAAGGTTAAAGGATGATCAAAAGGATGATGTTGGAATTCAGAAGAAAGTGGAAGCTATTAGAAAAGGGAAATCCTTGGTGTTTAATTTTAATGAAGAAGGAATTTTGAGATTTTGGAAAAGACTATGTGTTCCATCAAGTCTTGAGCTGAATAAGGGACTTTTGGTTGATGCACATGGATCAAATTTCTCTATTCACCTAGGAAACACAAAGATGTATAATGATCTCTAAGAGAATTATTGGTCATATAATATGAATAATGAGATTGCTGAGTATACATCAAAGTTCCTAGTGTGTCAGCAAGTGAAGGCAGAGAGGATGAAGTCTAAGTGTTTGATGAAAGCATTGCCCATACCTGCATTGAAATTGGATAACATCACCAAGGAGATCGTCACTGGACTTATGAAGACATCGAAAGGAAATAAGGAAATTTGGGTTGTTGTTGATCATCTTAAAAATTTTACACACATCATTGAAATTCCAAAGGATTTATCATTGGATCAACTATCATGGATAAATATCAAGGAAGTGGTAAGCATTCATGGAGTAATAGTATTTATTATATCCGATCGAGATCCAAGATTCACCTATATGTTTTGGAACAGTCTTCACCACACTCTGGATACTGAACTGAACATCAGTACGACCATTCATCCTAAAACTAAAGGCCAATTAGAGTGAACTATTCATACACTATATGATATTTTAAGATCATGTTCAATGGACTTTAAAGGATGATGGGATCAACATCTTCCTTGAGTTGAATTCTCCTGTAATAACAGTTTCCACTCAAGAATATGAATGGAACCTTATAAAGAACTATATGGGAAGAGGTTTAGAACACAAACTTGTTGGGATGAAGTTGGTGAGTGTAAGCTGCTAGGATCATAAATGGTTGAAGAAATGGTGAAGAAGGTGAAAATCATTTAACATCATATGAAGGCAGCCTAGAGTCGACATAAGAGTTATGCTAATAACTGCCAATGAGACCTTGAGTTTAAAGTTAGAGACATGGTATTCTTATTCATATCTCCATGGAATAATTTCATGAGGTTTGCAAAGAAAGGGAAGTTATGTCTTAGGTACATCGGCTCCTTCAAGATTCTTGATCGTGTCGAGGCTGTGGCCTAACGACGTGAACTCCCACCTACCATGTCAAAACTACATGATGTGTTTCATGTATCCCTCTTAAGGAAGTACATACCAAACCTTTCACATGTACTCTCTTTATAGGTATTACAATTAGAGGACGATATTTCTTATAAGGAGAAACCAGTGAAGATCTTAGATCGTAGGGAAAAATCCATACGAAATAAGACAATGCCCCTCGTGAAGGTGTTGTGGAGAAACTAAAAGTTTGAAGAAGCGACATGGGAATTGGAAGAAGTGATGAATTAGAGTTAACCTCGTCCTTTTTAGTGTGGGAAAAAGAAATTTTGAGGGCGAAATTTCTTATGGGGGGAAGATTTTAATGACCCAAACTTTCATTCATGAAAATTTACCTTGATCAAATTAAATGTCTTATTATGTAAAATGGTTATATAACATATGAACTTCTTTTTGTTTTATGTATCTAGAAATTAAAATATTGTTATGAATTGTGACTGTTGCTAATATAGCCATTGAACAATGATCAAATGATTATTATAAATATAGGGCTTTAAAAATCCAATTTACTCAAACAAAGGAAGAGATGGAAACATCTAGTAGACTTTCCCCATATGAAGCCCATTTGTCAGAGCTCATAAAGGAGGTGGAGTAATTGGGCTTCACTCTTGACCAAGCCCAAGCCGAGTTTCAACATTTTTACCTCTAATGGAACCACCAATGAGAGAATTGTAAGTTGATTCAGATTACCACCCAAGCAAAGTTATCTGAGCCTCCCCAAGAGTATGCCACTATAAAACACCTTACCCTTCGGTCTTATGTTGGAGTTATAATGGGTTATGTAACAAAACCAAAACACTAAGATTATGTGCATTATTTTTTTATATAATAGTGAATATACTTTCATTTTATTATTGATACTTTTTAAATTGTTTTTAAAGCATAAAGTGTATTTTTAGTTAATATTCAACTAAGAAATCTATTTTGATGAATTAAGGTATCTTTGAATTAAAAAATATTTTAATAAAATATTTTTATTATTAAATTAATTATTATTAAATATAAGTGATCTTATAATTTTTTTAGTGGAATTTTAATTTTTGTTATGGTTTGAAAGCCTTTTTTGTAAAAACTCATGAATTTTAGATAAATGTCTGTTTTTATTTTAAAAGTAAAAATTCACATATTTAAGGAATTATTTATATAAAAATAATATTATTTTTGGAATTAGGATGTCGATATTATCCAACGGTAAATTTTTCATAATTTTCTGAGATAATAAAATTTTTGGGTAAAAAATAAACACCGTTTAAATATATAATGTGTTTTATGATATCATAATGACCCAGCACTGATTTAATAAAACACGATAAATGATATGTTTGGAAAATATGTGATTTAAAATTAAAATAATATTATTTTAGGTTGGTTTTATTTATTTTACAAAACATTAGTGGACCCTCCAAGAATTATAATATATTTTAACTTTTTAAATGAATTTTCTTGAGAATGTTACTCACCTCCACATAAGCAACCCAATTATTTTAGGAGGTTAGGCCATTGGAATTATAAAATATTGTTTTCCACTCCCCATTGGAAAAAACCATAGAAAACAACCATGGGTTGGTTTGTGGTATTGATTAGTGTAATGTGTGGTGACCCAAACCTAAATAATAAAGAATTCTCTCTCCTTTCAAACATAAACCCACCCAAGCTCCCACTTCCTCTTCACTCACAGCCTTTGGAGTTCGTCCAAACACTTCCCTCCACTCTCTATAATCCTAAAAAGGGGCCCCAAGATCCCAATAAGCCTCTCTCAAGCCTCTCCCAAGCATTTGGGATGACACTTCCATGTATGGGATTTCTTCCTTTGTCAATTTTGTCCAATTTTCTTTAAGTTGTTATACCCTTTTGTTTTAAATTAAAAATGTTGCAGTATGATTTTACAGCTCCCCCATAAATCCCTATTTATGTTTGGATCATTTAAGACCCCTTTCTCTCTCATAAATTCCTCCCATGTTTTCCTGTTACCATGCCAGAATTCTGGGTGAGATTTCTCTCACCTCTTTTACATCCAAGTAATTTTTTGTATTATTAATCTAAAGTAAATTACATTTATTGGGACATGTATATATATGACCAAATTACTATCCACTTAATGTAAATATTATGAAACACACATTTCTCTCTCATTAACAATTTTCATATTTCCTTATGTCACGCTGTTATGATACCGAAATTGCACTGCATTTTTTCATGCCAATATCATTGTTTAGTAAATACCATACCCATGTCTCTATCAAGGGTATTCACCTTTATGCACATATACATATTTAATGGTACTTTCATGGATTTATTATACATTAATTAATCTTAGAATAACTTATTATGTTGATTGATTCCATGTTATATGATCCATGGGTCACACTTATGCATGAAATGAAATGTTTAAGAAGGGTGTGCCCTAATAGCGCTCCAATGCATTGGGTAAAGTATAGTATCATGATACATCATGTGAAATGGTTGTTGAAAAATTATAATTCATGGTAAATGAGGGATTACTCATGAACCATGTTCCATGGTCATTGGATCATGCTAATTCCATGTTAAGTGTTGTTATCACATTTCCATTTATGATTATCATACTTTATCATTACTTTATGTTCATGTTTCTCTTGTGCTCCATTGATAAGACTATTTACTAACATTTATTATAATCTTAATTTTATTCCTTTTTTACTCTCTTACTGGTATTTATAGCTCACCCTTTTCTTAGGCATGTCCTCAAGTTATCTCATGCAATGTTATATACGAGTGAATGTAGTGGTCATGTTAAGGAGGTTTTCAATAAAGATGTTGTATTTAATGTTTTATGTTGTTATTTAATGATCCTGATCCCCAAAGACACTATATCACTCAATCTTCTATGTGGTATCAATTGAAATTTATGTAATAAATCATTCTTTAGTGTGTAATAAAGAGCAGTGTTTTCATATTTTTAGTAATTGAGTTCTCATAGTTATCCCTGATATTATATTATAGCTTTTTTCAATTAGCTAATTGGACCGACCAAACATAAACACTATATAATTAATAGAATATTATAATTTCTAAAGAGGTTTATTTTTGGAATAAAATATCTATTAACAAATACTAATGATATTTTAAAAAAAAGTACATTTTTAATCATATTTCAAGAGATATTAATTAATATTAATTAATGTATATTAAAATAAGATACATTACTTCATGAATGTAGTAGTACACACAACACACGATCAATAATTTAATTTCTAGAATAACGAGAGGCATATAAGGTGGATAATAGTTTCGCAATTCGTAATAATAATTATATTAATTATGTCACATTTATTCTTCATTTTCCTCTTATAATGACTAAATAGAGGTACTAGTCAAAAATGAATTTTGTCACTTCATTGAGGCGATAGTCCGCCAAACACACGAATAGTAGTTTTATTTTTATTTATAGGGAATTGTGGGTAATAGTTATTAACTAATAATTAAAAATTTATATTCATAAAAATATATTGATACTATGTTTTAACCAAAAAATTAGTTTTGGGAGTGTTATAAATAAAAGAAATGAAATTAGGGGAAAAAGTACTCATGTTGGGGACTTTGGATTTCCCATGGTAGACTCCCTAGAAATGGATGTCTATGTATAATATATTATGATCAGATTTTTATAGAAAGGAATGGATTATTCAGGTAGGAGACATGGTAGAGGTTCAAGAGGAATCCCAAATTTAGGAGCAGTCTTGAATGGGTCATGAAAGGATATTTTTATAAGTGTTTTGAATCGGAAATTTGTAAATATTTTAGATAAATATATAGGGAGCACTTTTTTATCATGTAATTAAGGATCCAAAATAGAAAATAATTGATTGGGATATAATATAAGGTTAACAATAGATCAAAATTGAATTTTAACACATTTTTTAATAAGGTTTCAAATTCTTTTACTCATATAACATTCAATTTTACCATTTTTGGTTTTACTATGGTAACGAGTTTGTACCCATGTAATTTTATTTTAATGACCTTAAATAAAATATAAAATATAATATAATTCATACCATATTATAAAAATTTTTAAATACATTTTATCAGTTAAAATGCATTCACACTTGAAAATAAACGTTTATCAATAGCCTATATAATGCATAAACACCTATTTTTAGAAAAAGATTATTTTTTGATAAAAAATTATGTGTAGGTTAAAATAAAATCTGTATATGTTTTTATTGATAAAAATTGGATTCCAATAAATAAAATGAAATTAATGTTTCAACACCCTGATATTTTATAACAAATTTCTCTTTAAATAAATCTGACATATTTGATAGGTTTCTTTACATGCAATACATGGTTTTAAAAAACCATAAAACCTATTGAAATTTTATTATGAGATATTATTATCTTTTTTGAATTTATTATGTTAATAATAGGTTATGTTGAATTTTGTGGATTGGTCTCATTTTTTTCATGTAATAGTAAAAAATACACAAGTATTTTTAAATCTATTTTTTCTCATTAAATAACGTATTTTTAAATTCTCATTATATTTTTAATTTTGTACTAGTGTGATATAATATTAATTTTAATTAAATTTCGATAATAATTTAACTTTATTTTTATTGAAGAGAATTTTTAGGGTGAAAGACACATTTTTTTTAGAAAATAGTTTTTTATCACATTTTATGTAGTTTTTTTTTGAAACATATAGTAAATAAATTTTATAAAAATCATTCAATATTTATATTCATAAGGATAAAAGATTATAAATATTTAGATTTTTATTTTTAATCATCAGGTAATATAATAATTGTAAAATTTATCGTCTCTGTAAAGGGTAAATAAGGTAATTAAGGTGAAAAATAATGTGAAAAGGCCTTAAAAATATATTCCACACTTGACATTATTTTATTGCAAGATAATAATTAATCCAAAATCATCAAAAGATTTAATATATTTTATTTTTTTTCCATTTTAATTTTATAATGAAATTTATATTATTTTATCTAATGAAAAACACAAAATGTCATTATCTTATCTATAAATTTCACTTCTATAGTCACATGATGATAAAAATAAGTTGTACAAAAATATTATAATTTATATTTTCAATAATGAAATTAATTTTAATATTTAAATTTATTATAATTATTAGTGATTACATAATTACTTTAAATAATTATACAATACCGACATAGTGTGTGCACAAGCAGTGGCAAAATTAATTAAATGGAATTAAAACCAATATAATTATTTTTACATGAATGAATTATTGAGTTAAAATTTTTAGGTAAATACACTACATTTTTACTATTTTTAAATTATATATATATATTAATTTTTATTTTTTATTTATGTTTTTAATTTTAAATTAAAGGAATAGTGTAAATAATTGCACTGATGATATTTAATGAAAATAATATGATACTTTTTTTAAAAATCATTAAAATGTTGAAATATGATAGGGGATAATATGTGGTTTAATATTTCGTCCTTGGCCAATTTTTAATCCAATATTCACCTTATAATTTAAACTATATGCAATTAATAATGAATTAGTTATTTTCATGTGAAAGGATAAAAATCATTACGAAGGGGTTAATAAAAACAATATGGTTTAAAATGATATATATATATATATATATATTATGATTATATTAGGTAAATATATTAAATATATTTAAATACATGTAATTTTTGAACCAATTATTGATGAATTTAAATTTATTACATTTTAATAATTTGAAAAATTACAACAATGCACATCCCTACTCTTATAAATAGACATATATTCTCTATTTTCATTACTAAAATTTGAGACATGTAACTCAATTAAACCCTTCCCAAATCCCTTCTCCACAAATATATCCATGATACAATTTTCATGGCCTTATCAAAAGAGTAACCCAAGGGTCCATAAGAACATATCTAATGGAAATCTACTAAAAAGTGGTAACCATATTTATAAACTCTTTGACATTTCTGTATTCTTATAAATACTCTAAATATATAGTTACCAAAATAAATTAATAAATACACTATCATCCAAATACGAAGATGTTATTATGATTATGGGAAAAAATCCATCTTTTTTCTATCCTATGGAATCTAAATAAATCGCCATTGTGTGTATATGGTTTACCATATCCCTATAGTGGTGTATTTTTGTCTTCATCACCATTTTAATTGTATATAAATAAGTGTTGAACTAATAAGTATATATGATATTAATGTAATATTTACAGTTTTTCAAATATAATATATCATTTTTCAAATTACTTTTATATTCGATGGAAAATGATAGCATCACTTTTCGTATGTGTGGACTACCACCTCAATGAAGCGATGTGATTCATTTTTAATTTCATATTTACTTGGGTGGTAATAATTATAAATTTAATGAATATATTTTATATATATGATATAATAATTATTTATTAAAATATATTTATTATTTAATTTTATTCCATTTGACCAATTGAAAATTGAGAACATTGTCTGTGCATACATACGACCTACCGTATTAATGATTGGTTAAATTAATTTTTATCTATACCTTTCATGGAAAACTCTCTATCTCTATATAATATATATATATATATTATTTATATTATGTTTAACATTATATATATGACGTGACAATAGAAAATTTAAAAGGACCGAAACTACAAAACCAATATTCTCATGAAAGAAAAGAAGTTTCAAACGACCTAATAGGGTCTATGTGATCACTAAGAAGGGAATGGGTGATTTAGTGATCTTTTAAAAATGTATTATTTACTATGAAACAAATTTCACCTCCTATTAATGACTTACATATTTTTTAAAACAAATAATAAAATCACATTCTACAGGATCATAAAATTTTAAGAAGTTTACAACATAGTAAGAGTAGGTAGTCCTTATAATTATTTGAAAATAATCAAATACCACACAATAAGTTAAAAAATATGCATTTTTATTATTAAAATTATCTAGGAATATCATCACACTTTCATTTCACTATTATCAAACTAGAGTGTGTGAGATTTATATATAGATAATATTAAACAAGGTTTTAATAACTTTTAAAAACTATCACCAAAAGGCTCATAATGTTTCCATTATATTGCTTGAACTTTCTTCACTTTTTCTATTACTGTGAAAAAATATTCTCACCTTAATTTCACAATTGCAGGTAAGAAAATTATTATTGAACTATAGTACATGACTTCCTCATATTCACTATTCATCTAATTTCTCCATTGAATTTTCCATCCGAAAACTTGTTCCATAATATTTATTAGAAATGATCATTAAAAAATATTACCCAAAATGTTTTTATTCAATGTTCACCCAAAAAGATCATCTAATTCCACAAGATAGAGAATATTTTCTAGTAAACCATTTTTAATCTATTTCCTTAGATTGAAACACTTATTATCAAAACCATATTGTTATTCATCTCTGTTAACTAAGGCATTCCTTGGATGGATGCTCTCTTCTTCAAATAATGGATTTTATAATTTTGTTTTATTTCCATATATAAAATATTTTCTACAACAATTTATCTTTTTCATGCATAAATAGTACACTCCATGGAAAAAGTAATTGAATACTATTTGAGATAGGAAAAATATTTATAATTTTGTGATATTTCTAATCTAATAATGTATTTTATTTCTCCCATCATGGATATATCAAAAAGATTCTTCATCTCCTTATCAATATTTTCCCAATTTTCATAATCATTCCTTGTGAATATGATTTCGTCAACCAAAAAATCACAATGATGGAAATTGATTGAATTTACTTTATTTATATATTAATATCTTCTCTTCATTTCTTAAAGTTTAATTTCATTATATAGATATCCAATTTAAAATTCCAATCTATTAGATCTTATAGAATCCCACAAAGAACCTTTTTTACTTTCATTCAAAACATTCAACTTTCCCACGATTTAATCCAATTTTCTAATATAAAATGTTATATCAAGATATCAATTATAAATTAATTGAATTAAATCCATTTTTAAATCTTTATAACACCATTATGAAGTAATATAAATTAAGATTTTGATTGTTTTTAATCTTTCCTCTAGCGAAAGGGTCATATGAAAATCAATGCCTTCAATTTGTGAGTGTCCTTTACAAACCACTAATTCTTTGTTTCTTATATTTTCATCATATAAAATGAAACAAAACACCAACATTGTACCAATTAGACATTTATTATTTGGTTTGGGTATGTTTTACCAAGTAGTTTTGTTTTCATTTCATTTTACTTTTCATTGATATAATCAATCTACGAATGCTTGAAATATTCATCAATATATTTTAGATAAACATATTAAAACAAGTATGTGAAAATTAATATGATGTTCTTCTAGTTTGAACATGTTTTTGTTTATCTTTATGGATATTATGGACTTTTACTCCTCAACCTATGATGAGAAAAATGTAATTGGTCTTCATAACTTGAGATATCTAGGTTAGAAACTTCATTATAAGAATCTTAAACATTGTTATTATTATAAATTACTTTTCAATATTTTCCAATTAAAACCACCAAATAATCACATTCTATATAATCTATAACTATTTGTAAAAATTTATTATATGATATTTCAAGAATATTCACATCTATTAAATCAGTAATCTTTACTATTTACTTATTAAAACATCTGTGTACTCTACCATTAAGAGTGTATCACAGAAATATTCCATCAACACCTCCACGATGAAATGTCCCAAAAATTTTACCATTAACTTTTATAATTCATGGTCTTCTGAAAACCCTTAGTTCTTACAAATATAAGGTTTCTTGAATATAAATATCTAAATTATTTATATCATAGTTAGGCATATAGAAGCACTGATTATGAACATAAAATACCACTCTGATAGCTTGCCTCAAAAAATATTTAGAATTATTTTGTATGATAAACATTGTTCATGACATATCCACCAAACATCCATTTATTCATTCAAGAGCATAATATTTTATAGTCTGTGTAATGACCATGACCCTAGTAGCCTAGAGTTGGTGCCTTACTTTGTTATATTGACCTAGATATAAGATTAAACTCCTAACTAATTAAATTTTTTAGTATTTTTTGGAAAAATATATTACATACATGATACCCATTTCATATTGAGAATAAAAAAATAAAAAATAAAACATAAAAAAAAATTAATATACCATATCCTTGAAAACTCATTCAATGATCTATTCTTCATAACTTGGGGAAAAAAGATAAGGGTGATCTCAAATGATCGGTTAGGGTAATGTAAAATGCAATATAATTTGAATAAATAATAATAATTATCATTTAAAGGTAAATAAATGATCTAAAATTCCATTAATAAAAAACTTGAGAATAATATTTCAAGAATAGAATAGAACAAATAATGTTATAAAATAATCACATGAGCTTGGAACAATACCATGTATTTTATAACTGATTGATTAATATCATGGAATTAAAATAATGATGGAATTTATAATTCTAGACTTTGAGACTATCAATATCTATCCATGAGAAAATTATTTTTAGGATCTATCCTCAAAAAATTTAATTATGTGTGTATAAAACTGCATGGTTTATCTAACTGATTCGTCTAATTAGACTACCAATGAATCGAGGGTATTGTATGAACCGTTCCCTAACATCATTCCTTCATGTAAAAATAAGTATTCAAAGATAAAATAGCCAATTTAATTCATGAAAAATGTAACTAATCATAAAATATTTATATTGAGTAAAATATACAAATATTATATTATTCCCAAGTAATTCCGATAACTTTCAAAGTAAACACCGTAGGTAAAAATGCAATACATTAGGGGAAATAATAAAATGTTTAAATTATATGTATTTATGGTAAATACATATGAATGAAGTTGAAATACAACATAATATAATAAAAACTCATTTCACACATTATCTTAACATGATATAATCAATGGAGAATAAGTTTAGCCCAATGATTGAAAATTGAGTTAAGAAATCCTTTACCACTTAGTAACTAGTAGAATAATATGACCCATAAAAGTGAGAATTATCAAATTAAATATTTAATACCATGATTATAATGATATTAATGATATTATGTATCAAATGGTGTTAAATATAAATCATTCCCATGATATAAGTGGCGAATAGGTCATGTATTTCACAAAAGTAAAACTGAGACCAGAAACCCTTACCTCGCGCTTCCATTTGGTGGTGATTACATTGAAATATAGTAAAATGGATAAAATAATGTTATTAATTTATTATAGAACTATATTAATATTTATAATAACTTATATGATCATTTTATAACATCTTAATACCCATTCATTAATAATATTTCATAATTTTTATTGTTTTTGGTGTGTTCGTTTCATGGTCTCATGTATGATTTATTTGTATATAATTAATGATTTTCTTATAAAATAAAAATAAAACTATATAATAGTAATGATATTTTGTTCATGAACTCCCAAAAGTTTAAATTTTCTCATTTATATTTTTTATTTCTAACATGATGATGATTCATTTGACAAAATGTTAATTATATAATTTTGGTTTATTTTTGCATTTTTCTAACCATCATAAACTTGTTTTGTTATATTTTAAATTGTGTCAATAAATTATTTCCAGAATATAAAATAAATAATAATTTACTTATTAAAAGTTTATTTAACCATAATAATTGTTTTATGATCATCTATGAAGGCGATAATGGAAAACAAACAAAATCATTATTCATAGAGGCAATTAATCGGTATAATTTAATTTTTAGTTTCATTTATTTGAATAAGATGATATAGTAAAAGGGATGGAAAAAATATATTTCATTATAAACAAAAATTAAAATTATTTACATGAATATGTATTTTTATATCCTTTATGGATGATGTGGTTGAAGAGAAATTAAAAGAAGAATTGAAATTAAGAGTTGGGATTTGAGAAAATTACCACCTGAATATCACCACCTAAAAAGACCCATTTAGGACCTTATATTATTAATTTTATTTATAACATAAGAAATTTGAATTTTGGATAGTTAGCGGTCTTGGTTTAGAATTATAATTTAGGATATTCAGGGATTTTGAGGAGAAATCGGGTGATAATGGGTGGGTTTACATGATTAAATACTAATTATTTTATATTCCAAGCCAACCACATTGATTTGGAATTCATTTAAAAGAATTTGGATTATGAATAATTTTAGGATTTCTGGTTATGGTAGATAAAAACTTAAAAAAATCATTTAATTTATTTATTATTTTGGTATTTTAAGCCTTTACAATTTTATCTTTATCCTCTTTCATTATTCTACCTATAATATGTAAAATATTTTTTTACCATTGTAAATTTCATATTCCTATAAACTAAAATGACCATAATAAATAATATGTACCTTATGATTCCAAATATTGAATAAATTTTAGAAAATTTAATTAACATATATAATTGGAAAAAATAGATATAAAATTAATCCCACAGACGCAACGGGAAAGATGGTTTTTAAAGTGAAAATGTTTAAATTTTTTAAATGTTTTCATATCTAAATTCAACATTAAAATAATTTAAATGACCAAAACAATAATAATAAGTATATAATTGAAAAATTTTGTCTTTAAAAACAATTTATAATATAGTTAAACCTTAAAAATTATTTATATGTAATGTTAGATTTCAATTAAAATTCAGTATGTTTCACTTTTCATCGAAAAATAAAACATTTGAGAAAAATACCAAACATTCAATCTAAGATAGTTTTGTTATTTATATTTTAAAAATTAATTTAATTATGAAAAAAATTATAAAATTGTAAATATTTCTTTTTTAAAATGGTTCAGCAATAAAAGGAGGCAATTTTTTTTAGATAAATGTATATTTTAAGCTTAAAATAGAATTTATTATTATACTAATACTAGATTTTTATTGGATGAATTTTTAAAAAAATTATTGAATATATATTATATAAATTTTATTAATACCTTTCCATAATAGTTTTTAAAGATAATTTATTAAGATAAAATTCTAATGTGGGTATACCTATAGTTTTTACTAAAAAAACATCATTTATGTTCAGAGGGTTTTTATTTTAATTTCAAATTAGTTGGTAACCAATGAATGAATTTTATTAAAATGTGTAAAATAGATTTTCATAGTTATTTAATCTCATTCATTTCCATAACTCCAAAATATATGTGATAATGTTCGTATTTAGATAATAGTATATCAAGGTTCATTTAAGCTTACTGCTGCGTGAAATATATTCTATTAAGGAGAATAAATTTGAAAATAAGAGACATACCATAACATTTTGGGGTGTTTCATTATCCCATCCTTCAATATGTTATGTCCTCTCAATTTTAAATTTCCCATTGAAAATAAATGGTCGATACTTGAAAATTCTTTTAGGAGAAACCCACATCATAAATATTGTTAGTAAAACATCCCCATAAAAGGTGGGAAAGGGAAATTGTGAACATCACAAAAACAATTGTTTACATATAGGATATCATTAGTTAAAAGTGAAAATATCGACATGGAAATGAAATTTAACTATATAGCTCTGATGTAGAGTGATTGAGAAAATGGTCATTAGAAATTTGACCGACAAAATACTATAAATATGGGATGGGTTAAAGGGCCATTGATTTATTAGTAAGAAAATTAAACTAATAATGTTTTTATTACAAAAAAAATCCTAGAATTGATAAATCAATTTACTTCCAAGTTTAATGACATATGTGAATATACTTACTTGAATTTTATGGATTCATCATTTAAATAATTTCCAGCACAAACTCATTATTTTATCAAAAATACATTTCATCCTTTATTCATAAAATAATATTATGTTTACCATAATCATATGTACTTCTCAAAATTGTGAGCATTTTATGAAATAAAATTATTCACATATCACAAAATTAATTTCATGTCCCTTGGTAATATATAATATATCTTTTAATTAAATAAAAACTATTTCATACTAACTAGGATATTACATAGGCCAATGGTAGGTGATGAACCCTTACACTATTCTATTGTGGTTTATAGTATCATGGAATTTCAAGATGTGACGAGTTATCATCTAACTTACATGTTTCTCCTTTTCTAAAACAATATCAATATAATCATTTCAATATTTCCAAATATAACATTAATATAATCAGTATTAAGGAAATGTTTTAACCTGAAAACTTATCTCATAAATCTCAATTTTCATTAGAAAAATATAATAACCCAAATTTACGATAAAATATATGATCATATAATCCCTTAAGGTTATACTTACCTTTTAAATTTTATTCCAGAAAAGTTAAATTCATTATTCCTAAAAACCTTTTTCTCATGTTAATCCTAAGGGTTACATATACCTAAAATATTTATTAGAACTCAATAGATGTCTCCCATAAATTATCACTATTACACTATACAACCTTTTAAAGGTATTGATTAAATATAACCTAGGTTTTCAAATTTTGGAAAAAAAATCTTCTGTAGAATACCCTTTAGGTGTTTAATGATTCTTACTGTATTATAGATGTATTAGAATATTAGGGATAAAAACATCCTTAACTCAACATAATACTTAATCCTTTAACTATTCATTGTTGTTTTATCCCCGTCTATATGTATATCGTTATGATTCATTTATATCAACCAAAATAAGATTCATACTTATAAGAAAATAATTCATAAATAAAGTTCAGACATCAATGCCTTCCTTTATGTTATTGATATCTTCTTTATCTTTGAGAATGAATTCCATATATCCCAAAATGAAATAATCTAGTCCTTAATGGTATTTACATTTTTTAATGTGATTTATAAATTTTGATTTTGAAATTAGAGAAATGATACTCCATGACATTTGGAAATTTTGGATAAATAAAAATGAATTGGATCGATCAAATTGTTTCTTTCCGGGATTTGGATATTAAAAAAAATTTAAATTCATTTGAATAATATTTTTATATGATAGTTATTACTAAATAATATTGAAGGGATATAAAGATCATGTGATATCCTTTCCCATTCATATTCATGAATGATAATTAATCCTTAGACACTTCATAATACTTTAACCTTCAAATCCTTGATGCCTAAATTGATTAACCTTCTAAATTCTATATCCAAAAAAATCATTAGTCATCTCAAAATACAACACCTAAACCCCAAAAGGGTGTTTAATAATTTAAAATTGTCATCAATATTAAACTCATAAAACCATAATGTATTCCAGAACTCTAATGTTAACAAACACAATTCTGTAGAGATTTTATGATTCTTCTAACCATAATACCATTAGTGAAAAACATCATAAACTCATTTTATATCACATTGAATTTTAAACTAGTTCATTATAGTTACCTATATTAACTAAAACCAAATTTCAATGTGAATAAATCAAACTAATATAATCATAGTGATCAATGAAATTATCATGAAATATTATTCAATGTATGTCTAATTCATGAAATCATTTTCTCAAACTGCGAGTCTATAGGATTAATAAAAGTTATCCATGATTATTATCAGAATTTATAGGAATTTATCTAGTACTTGGACTTATCATGAAAGTTATTCATATGGTATATTCCATAATATATGTTTTCCTAAATCTTGTTCCCCTATTTTCTACAAAAATTATTCTAATACCATCCATAACGAGCTGGACCCCAATAGCCTAAAGCTGGTTCCATACATTATTACATTATATTAGATACAAGATTTAAATACCAAAGGACCTAATAGTTTAACAAATTTTGAGAACTATATTACATACATGATACCCATTTTACATTGGGGAATAATATAAATCATCATATGTAAAAAAGTTAATAAACGATATCCTTGAAAACATATTCAAAGATATATTCTTTATAACCTAGAGAAAGGAAGCAAAAATGGGTTAGATCAAATACTTAGTAAGGGTAAAGTACAATAGAATATAACTTGAATCAATAGTAATAATCAACATGGAAAGGTAATTAAGTAATCACACATTCCTCTAAACAATAACTTGAGAAGAATATGAAATGAATAAAAGATGACCAAACAATACACAGTAAATAATAACATGAGATTAGATCCTGAATTCATATTTTCTGACTAATCGATTAATCACATGAAAAAATAATAATAATGGAATTAATAATGTTATAATCCAGAAAAATAAATAAATATCCTCAAGAAAATTTAAGTTTGTGTGTAGAAATCCATTTTATTTGGCTAATTGAAACATGTAATGAGACTGTCAAAGAATCACTGGGATTTCATTAACTGGTCTCCAACTCATTTATTTCATGTCCAAAGAATTAATTTTTATATTTAATAATATATTTAATTTACAAAAAAGTCACTTTATCATCAAAATATCCATATTGAGTCAGAGATTTATATTTAATATTACTCCCCCAGTTATGTTGATAAATTTCTTAGTAAACATTGCTTGTAAAAGTGGTATGTGGTAAGTGAAATAATTGATTGAATAAATTATATGAATCCAATATTAATCCATATAAAACCAGTGGAAGTAAAAAAGAGTATAAAAAAATGCATTTCACACATAATCTTAACATGAATTAATCAATAAAGTATATATTTAACCCAATAATTGGAAATTGAGTAATGAAATCCCTCACCACATTTTAGTGAATATAATCCTACACATGATAAAAGTAATAATTATAAAATGAACCATTTAAAACATAAATATAATTATATTCATGATATCACATATCATAGATTAGTATATACACACAACACACAAGAAATAAGTGGTTAATAAGGCATGTATATGATAAAAGTAAAAGTGAGATGAGAAACCCTTACCTAAAACTTCACATTAGTGGTGTGTATTTAACCTATATTATAATGGTTTAAATAATGTTATTAATATATTCATAAACTATACTCTTATTTAAAATACCTTATATGAATCTTTTATATATCTTACCACTTATTCATTAATAATATTTCATTATATTTATTGTTTGGGTGAGTGTAATTCATGGTTTCATGGTCATTTCATTTACATATAATTATAGATTTTATTGTAAGATGGAAGTAAAAATTCATAACTGAAATGAATTTTTTTTCATAATCTTTCAAAATTTATAATTTTCCAATTTATTGTTTTTATTTTTTACACAAGGATGATTTATTTGGTAAAATGTTAATGATACATGTTTTCATTAATTTGGTAGTTTTTTTAACCATAATGAACTAGTTTTTTTATTTAATATATATATATATTTATATAAAAGTTCTAGAACCTAAAATAACTGATAATATTACAATTAATATCTTACTTAATAATAATAATTTTTATATGACTAGCCATTAAAGTGGTAATATAATTCTAACAAAATCATTATTAATGGAGGCGATTAATCTATATGTTTTGAAAGCAATTTCATTTCTTCGAATATGAGTAGATTATAAAAGGTATGGATATAATATATAACATAATAAAAATAAATTTATAGTATATTAATTATTCGGTATTTATCATTCCTTTATGGATAACGGAGGTTAGGAAAAAGTAGAAGAAGAAAAGTAATTAAGAGAGGTGCTTTAGGGAAATTACCTCTTTCATATAACCTCCTTGAATGACTCCTCAAAGACCATAGATTTCTTATTTTGGTGATACAATATACAGTTGGATGTGGAAAGAGTGTGTAGGAGGGGTTTTTTAAGATGGTTTAGTTTCTTAATTAAATTTTCTGTGAAATGATTTTGTATTTATACATGAGTAGGGGTGGTATTATGTACTTAAATAATAATTATTTTGTATTTAAATATGACCACATTGAGGTGGAATTAACATCCATGAATTTATAAGATAATTAATGATCAAATTTACGGTTAGGTTTATAAAAAAATAAAACAAACATTTAATTCTATATTTTTAGGTATTTTATGCCTCTAACCTTTTAACATTAACCTGTTACTTTAATTTACTTATACTGTGGTAATTACCTTTTTCCATGATAACATTTGTATGCATAAAAATGAAAATGAACTTACTACCTATTTTAGAACATATAATTCCAAATATTAATTCCATTTTAGAAAACTAAATTCTTATAATTTTCAAAATTATATTTAAAATTAATCCTACAGACGCAATGGAAAAGCGAATTTTTAATCAGAAAATGTGAAAACATTTAAAATATTTTCATCTAAAAATTCTACATAAAAATTATTTGTATTCCCCAAATTATATTAATAGATTTATAATTGAAATAGTTTTACTTTATAACCAATTTATAATATAATTTTACCTTATAAATTATTTAGATGAAAAATCAAATTTCAATTAAAATTTAGTGTTTTACAGTATTCGTCAATAAATAAAACTTCACAGAAAAAAACCAAAATTTAATCATCATATATATTTGATATTATAATTTTAAAAAATGATTTTTATTTTGGAAATAAAATTTATAATACTGTAAATATTGATTTTTAATCTGGGTCTTTCATTAAAATGTCGCAAAAATTTTCATTTATGAAAATATAAATTTTATTCTTAAAATTGGATTTATTATTATCATAAGACTATAATATTAATTGGATGAATTTAAAAAAATTATATAATGTATTTAATATAAATTTAATTAATATCATTAACTAATAGTTAATAATTTAATTAGGATGAAATTATTTTGTGGCTATAGAAATATTTTTTATATCAAACACATCCTTTATAAACAGAGGTTTTTTATTTTCAATTCAAATTAATTGGTATCCATTGAATTCATTTTAAAAACATGTGTAAAAAAAAGTTTCAAAATTTAGTTATTTCCAATAATTTACTACATTCTAATAGACATGTGATAATGGTAGTGTCAAAAAAATAGTTTATCATGGTTCGTTTAAGCTTAGTGTTGTATGCAACATATTCAATCGAAGACATTAAATTAAAAAAATGACATAAAATAATATATTGGGTTGTTATAGTGTGTAGGGTGAACTAAAATCATGATGAATCTCATAATCTTCAAGTTGTTCATAAATTCTATTATTTGTTTCATTTTGGAAATATAATTAATAATTTATCTCCATTTAAGTTCGATGAGTTTCTTGAAACAAAAATTACTTCATATTTTATGGAATAAATAATTTTATTCGATAATTATTTGATAGAATGAACATTTTGAATCACCAACATGAAAAAATTTTCCCTTTTTATATTTTAATATTGTAACAACATTCACATATTCTATAATATTCTATAAAAAATATTTTCTAATTTTTTTCCTTCATCACAGAGTTATAAAAAACATAGAAAATTGTGTTTCATACCATCAATAAAAAATGATCATTAATATTTTAATTTTTATTCCCCAATAATAAGAGATCCAATTCCTTTGGTTCTAAGTGACTCATTATTTTCAAACCTCATGGTTTTTTATTTAGAATCAATAACATTATATAATAATAGTGATTGTCTATGCATATATAAGAATAACCACTATCCAAAATATAGATTATTTTTTCTCTTGTAAATTTGAGAGAAGTTTTAACAACTGAGGTTTTTTCATCACCATTTGATTTCATCTCATACAACTATAGATATATATTGTATAAATATTGTAGTGTTGGTCTCATAGTAAGACATCCTATTTGTTAAATTTATATGTTTATCACATCATTTAAAAATTATTTCTAAAGGATAGATTCTACTTTAATTATTGAGACTAACATTCTCAGGTTGTCTCTTTTGAGTGGGTTGAATCCCATTCAAACATTACCTCAAACTTCTTCTAAATTTCCTATTATTTTTATGGCCAAAATAACACATATAATTTGTTTTCCTAAATAAACCAAAACTTGAATAGTAATAATAAAAATCATATCTCCCACCATAACTTGAATACTATTCCCAATTGTGTTTATTTTTTTCACAAACTTTCTTACAATACATATAGATATTTCATTATAAATCATAATTTTAGTTACCTTGTAAAATTATATTCTTCCTCTTATATTTATTCTCAACCTTAATGGAATCTCCTATAGTATCAATTTTTGGTTCTGACTTTATAACCATATAAAATATTGAGTTTTAAATTATTCTCATTTTATCTATATACATAGTTTACTTAAATCCATTTTATTATGAGAATCTTCACACTTCCTATCAAACTCTAAGGATAACATTTCTTGATACATGTTATGTTTATTCTTTTCAAAAAAATCACCCACATTTGTAACTGTGTTTTTAAAAATTATAAATCTTTTTCACCTTTAAAAAGTTTTTATTTAAAAATTTATAACTCTTACACCTCCACCATAAAATTTTACTAAAGTTAAATATTATAGTTATTATTTTCATCGACTAAATTTTTCATATTATAAATCTATTTTAGCAACATGGATTTTTCTTCACATAAATAATCTTGGTCATTTTATAAATTATTTCCTTTTCAACTGTTTGATATCAATTTCATGTCATAAAATCATTATAAGAAAATATTTTAACTCTTTCATTACTATAAAATATATCCTAATATATTCTTCATCTGAGAAAATGTTTTCATCATAGGGTAATTCCCCATCATTCCATTTCACAAAAAGATTTTTTTCATTAGAAATATCACTAAAGTAATCGCCTTTTAATTAACTTCCATAATCATTATGAGAAAGAAAAATAGTTTATCCTTTTTTATTTAGAAAAAATCATATCCATTCCCATCGGATTCAAAATGGATTTGACTTTATTATTCATAAAATTTACTTCTTTAATTTCCTTTTTATTCAAGACTTTATTCTTCATTATTTTGATGTTAAAATTTCTAAAAAAGATCCTAATAGCTCTACAGCCAAATAATTTTAGCAGTAACATTCATTTTTAATTTCCACACACTCATTAAAATTTGTTTTAAAATAATGATATATATTTATCAAAATATGTACACACCTCATCTTTAGTTTAAAAGTAAATACCTTCTTCACATTTGATAATTTTATCAAATATCCCATTATTTGATGATTTGAAGGAAATTTCATTATCATTCATTTCTTTGTTCATCATGGCCTTTTCTCTTTTCAATTCATTTGTGGGAAGAGTTATATAATGATTATCCAGATATAGAGTTTGTGGATCTTTATCTTCCCATGATGAAACGTTTTAATAAAATTTAAAAGGAATAAATCATCAGATATTTTTAGCAATAGTTGAATATTCCAAATTCACACCATGATATCTTATGATTATTGAAACATCACACAACCATGTAAATAAGTCCTAAACAGATTTATAATTACCCATATTATAATCTCCACACTTCAACCTTTGGAATTATAACATTTCTTTTTTTTAATTTTGAATATATTTCACTTTTTTTTTCAAATTCTCAAAAGTTCATTTTATTATTCAAAATTCATTAACTCTTTGAAATACACTTTTATATTTTAAGGAATATTAGGCATTTCTGGATCACCCATTAAATTTTTTATTCTACTTGTTAGTAGCTGTAAGGGGAAGATTTTCAACCTAAGGAGGAAAACATATATAGAATTCTTGAGAACCTCAAAAGAAAGGGACATAAGATATAGATACATTACATACTTTTTAAATATGATATTTATTTTCTATGAAAACAAGAATCCCCAAAATGTACAAAAAAATTTGAACATCCAAAACAACTTCTATTTTCTTCAAAAATCATAAAAGAGATAATTAAGGAAACCTTCTCTTTGATACCACTTGAAAGGACCCAACAAAATCTTTTAGATCCATGAGAGGGAGAGGGGATGAATCAATGATCTATTAATTTTATAATTGCATTCTTATGAAATAACCTTCTCATCCTATTAAAAAGTTATCACTTTGCTGAATCCAAGGACAACAACACATTCAATGGAACATTATAAGCTTCAATACTCAGTAAGAGTAGATGGTCCTTTTCATGGCCTATAAATAATTTAATACAACATAATCCACAAGAAAAATATTTTTTATTTGGTTAAATTAGGGAGGGAATATCATTACTATTGAATTAAACTTCTACAAAAACAATATATCATGAACATTCCAAATAGATAATATATATAAAATATATAATTAAAACTCTTACAATCCTTCACCAATCGTCTCAGAATAGTATAACTATATTGAATGTAATTTCTTCACTTTTTCTCTTGTTGGAAAATATTATTCTTCACGATCTTTACTAGAAGTAAGGAAACATATTCTACTTCAAATTTAGTAGTAAACTTTAATTTTTTTATTTTTTATCCAATTTATCCATCCAATTTTTTCATCCAAAATATTCATATATAAATATTTTCCATGAAGTTCATTCAAAAAATTCATTTGGAGTATTCATATAAAAGGATCGTCTAAAAAGTTTATCCAAAAATATAATCTAATTCCACTTAATATAAAAGTTTTTTAGGTGAGTTTTGTTACTTTTTATTCTATTTAGAACACTTTTGATCAATATCAAATTCTACACATTCTTCTTCAGCCAAATTATTTCTTGGATAAATTTTTTCTTATTTAGGATCTAGATTTCAGAAATTTGATTTATTTCCCTATATGAATAAAATTTTATAAAACATCATCATTGTCACGACCCATCCTCAACGCCCATGTCGTGACTACCCCAAGCCCGCCTTCCCTAGGCCAGGGGATGGCGACTAGAACCAAAGGCGTAAATCCTGATAACTGGGAAGACATTGCCTTTATAAAAGTAAACAAAATACAACAGAGTACAAGCGGATGTAAAACACTAATTACAAAGAAAGTGCTAAAAAGTAAATGGGATAGAATAAAAACCCAACTGAAAGTACAGCTACAACTGAACGAAAGTACAACAGAAAAAGACAAACAGCTGGAAGAAAGGAAGAAGCTCCTGGGTAGTCCTCCTTGGATCCTACCTAAAGGGTAGGTACAGATAGCGCAGCTCCTGGATCGTCCACCACGGATCCTACCTAAAGGGTAGGTACAGATAGCACAGCTCCTGGATCGTCCACCACGGATCCTACCTGAAGGGTAGGTACAGATAGCCTCCACAACGATCTCGCCCGTAAACCTCCTCTGAGTTTCGTCTCACCGTGAAGTCCACCTCTGGATGCTGACTCGTCGTGTGGTCCACCTCCAGGTACCGTCCAGTCCTCGAATACTCGGCCTCTGTCAGCGCTGCCTGTCGTCTGCAACCAACACAACGAGGTGCGGGCATAGCCCGTGCAGGGTTGAGTATAATGATACTCAGTAGGGACCATGAGACCCTCAAGGTCTCACTAAAACCAACAAGGATAACCACAAAGAAGATCTCAACAGATAACCTCTACTTAGGTATATGCCCATACATATACCTAAGTTATCAAGTAAACCATCTCAATCATATGGAAACCCAAGATTATGAAATCATCAGATAACAACTACCCAGGTATATTCCCATACATATACCTAAGTTATCAAGTGACCCATATCAATAATGAGGTAAACACAAAGATCATAGACTCAGCTCAAACCAGGATTTTTATTATTGAAACCGTAACTGCTGAAGATCCCCATCTCTGGAGTGTACAATGGTCCTGTCATGACTCCTAGGTACTGCTCACTAACCTAAGACTACTGAGGTACTCCTCCTGTCGAGTACTGTGGGTCAGCCACCAAAACACAGTAGTGCTTCCCGCTGGGGTATGGCACCCAAACACAGTAGTGCACACCCCCTAATAGCCTATAGAGGTACTCTCCGGATGAGTACCGCAGGTCTTCACTATCACACAGTAGTGCTCCATCTGCCAGGGGTCTGCACCCAAACAAAGTAGTGCTCCGTCCACTGGGCTAGTCGACTCACTCCAAGTCGAGTCGGTCAAGCAGTCGTCAGGTCTCAACCGGCTACACGGTCTCTGTACTTTGTACGCTCGTGTCCGGGAGGGTCTGCTCCACGAGCTACAGGTCGATACTCCAAGTATTTAAAAGTCCCATGGAAAAGTATCTCAAAGGACCGCCTCATCATAGGGGTCTCAATGCAACAGACGACACGTCAATCAGACGCCTGGTCTGTGAGTTATTATACTTTTTGTCTCAGGGGCCCAATTGGTTTTGTGTGCAAACCAACCCGGCCATATCTCATATGTACCCCGAACTCTCTTAGGGTATACTCATATGGACCATTTCTCAACGTGATCACCAACTCCGTTGACGGTTCGTCAAACGGACGTCCAGTCTGAAAGTTATCAGCTTTTCCGTTCCAGGGGCCCGGTTGGATTTTGGGTACAATCTAACCCGGCCACTATCCAACTGCAACCAAAACTCAGTAAATGTATCCCAAAAGTTCCGTCTCATCAAGAGGAAACCAAAAAAGTCGATGGCACGTCAATCGGACGTCTGGAGCTCAAGATGTAAGTGTTTCCACTCCAAGGGCCCGGTTGGTTTCGTGTTCGAACCAAACCGGTTGTACCCAAAGTTCTCCGAAACCCTGAGTGTGATATACCGAAACGACCGCCTCGATCCAATAATCGCTACCCGACTGACGGTGCGTCGATCAGAAGTATGTGACCCATGATATGGGCGTTTGAACAGAAACTCCCCGAAAAAAATGGGGGGTCTGGGCCCGGTTCGACCCGGCTGGGAGTGGCCCGGCCCGGGCGGCGCGGCCTGGCCCGGTCGGGGTGGCCCGACCCGGTGCATCTGGTTCGGCCTGGGGCGGCCCGACGCTGGCCGAGCGGGGCGGCTCGGCGCTGGCCAAGCGGTCGCGCAAAAGGGGGGTGCCGCCCCCTTGATTGAAACCGCGACCCCCTCGTGTGGGGGCCGCCCCTTGCCAACGGACACGGTCGAGCGCCAAATCCCGCATCCCTCGGTCCCACGCGGTCGCGGGACTAGCGGCCCTTCCCGGCGGCACGCCGGGCGCCGCCGCCTCCGGCCGCCGGTGCCACCGCGCCGGCATGGCGCGCCAACAGGATTTTCCTGTGACCACCGGACGCGCTCCGTTGGCCCGTTTTTCTTATCGCCTTCGCCAACGGTCCTCCCGGGACCCGACCTTCACTGCGGAGGCATCAAATTGACATTGCGGCCCCATTTTTCATCACCCGTCAATCCGCACACAATGATCAACTAGTAGAGTCTTCGAATCGCCTCTGCAGCCCTGACTCCGGCTGCAACCAAAACTCAGGAAAAGTATGCCAAAAGTTCTGTATCATCAAGAGGAAACCAATATAGTCAACGGCACATCAATCGGATGTCCGGAGCTCAAGATATAAGTGTTTCCGCTCCGAGGGCCCGGTTGGTTTCGTGTTCGAACCAACCTGGCCGTACACAAAGTGCTCCGAAACCCTAAGTGTGATATTCTGAAACGTCCACCTCGATCCAATGATCTCTACCCAACTGACAGTGCGTCGATCAGAGGTCCGTGGCCCAAGATATGGGCGTTTGAACGGAAACTTCCCGAAAAAAATGGGGGGTCTGGGCCCGGTCCAACCCGACCCAACCCCCCTGTGTCGGCCCGAATCGGGTCGTCCCGACCCGAGTCCGGGTCCGACACGGCTGGGAGTGGCCCGACCTGGGGCGGCCCGACGTTGGTCGAGCGGGGCGGCTCGGCGCTGGCCGAGCGGTCGCGCAAAAGGGGGGTGCCACCCCCTTGAATGACCCCCCCCCCCCCCCCGTGTGTGGGCCGCCCCTTGCCAACAGATGCGGTCGAGCGCCGCGTCCCGCCTCCCTCGGTCCCGCGGAGTCGCGCGACTCGCGGCCTTTCCCACCGGCATGCCGGGCGCCACCGCCGCCTCCGGCCGCCGGTGCCACCGTGCCGGCAGGATTTTCCGCGGACCACCGGACGCGCTCCGTTGGTCCGTTTTGCTCGCTGCCTTCGCCAATGGTCCTCCTGGGACCCGAACATTACTGCAGAGGCATCAAATTGACATTGCGGCCCCATTTGTCATCGCCCGTCAATCTGTGCACAATTATCAACCAGTAGAGTCTTCGAATCGCCTCCGCGGCCCTGACTCCATCTGCAGTTTTGTTCGGCCTCAACGGCACGGCGCGACGGCGCCACGCTTCTTCGTCGTGTTCTTTCTTGTTTCCGCGCGGTGCTGTTGCACCGCGCTGACTTTGTTTGTGCTGCAACGAACAAAACAAAAAAGGAGGAGGAGAGTTGGCAGTGTTCGTGTGGTCCGACCTCCTCCCATTATGTTGATAACAAGCGGCCCAAAGACGAAGAACGACAAGAATTTTTCACGAACAAACGTAATCAAACCAAACAATTTTCCACGAAATCAAGAATTCCCAACACGCAAACATATTCTTTGTGGATCAACTTAATGTTTAGTTGATCCGCATTCTCGGATTTAGAAGGAAGTAAACAAGGGTTCACTAATAATCAAAAATAAATTCCCTACCTCGAGCGTAGTTGAACAAAGGCTCGTCGCAGAATTGCACGTCGCGGAAGAAGGCGTCGCGGAAGGGGGATCGTCGCGTCGCGGAGAAAAGATTTTTCAGCGTCGCATCGTCGATCTCCAAGGATCCGGCGTTCTTTTCGACCTTCGTCGGAGGTTGTCGTTCGTCGCGTTCTTCGAGTTCTTCACGTTCTTCGACGAATAACGAAGAACTTCGAGACTTTGAGTCGTTCTCTCCAAAATTTGCCCGCACAACCCTAGAAACAACAATAATAAAATAAGACACCTTCTTATTTTATTACTCTAGCCTTCAGTTTGAAATTCAAAATTGAATCAAACAATTAACTCAATTAATTTCAATGTTTTAAACCACCCAATTAATAGAGGCATTTAATATTTAATTAAACGTACGAGTTGAATTCGTTTAATAGGGGGTGCGGGTGCATTACATTAATCAAAAAGGGGTTGAGGAAGTTGAAAGGGTGGGGCTCGTGTGGGCCACACCCCACTAATATCCTACCTAGCGGATTAGTTATGATGTGGGTCCCACTCAACCACTTAGCTTAGGTTAACACTTCCTTGAATAAAAATAAAATTTGTTGTACAGTATTTTATTTTATTCTTTAGTTAACCCAATTAAGTAAAACTCCACCTGAGAAAATGAAACTCTGGAAAATGTGTTCTTAACCAATTACCGGCGCTGGGATTCCATCAGTGCCCTCAGATTTCAATTCCGAGCAACGGTTCAAAAGTTATAAAAACTCGCTCGTTCGTTCACTGAACGTACCCAAGATAAACTTCGAAAAATGATTCCCGGCACACCGGGCCTCGGAATCAGGTGCTGTCAGAAACTGCGTTCTTTTAAAATCCCAAAGAAAATTAAGAAAAAAATTCCCTTGAATTTTACGGGTATTTACAATCATTTTCACATATGAAGAATCATGTCAACCGTAATAGTAACTACATGAAATTTATTGATTTAGGAAAATAAGAAAATTAAATATTTCAATTTCCATTTCCCTCTCAATGAAAACATTTAATTCAAAACTCCCTGCGAAACTATTTTTTTAAAATATTCTCAAGTCATCTAGACTACTCCTTAAAATTATCAACAATTCAAATATCCACAACCTTTATCTAATTCCCTAAAAATATGATGAGAACCATATATTTTATTAACATGATATTTAGGATATTTAAATATTATATTTTCATTATCAATTTTAATATCATTATGAAAAAACATAATAATGGTACTTTTTAATGGGAAAGAAAATACCAATGAAATTTCATCTAATTACACTTTATTCATCTGATTCCCCTTTATATATTGGATTAAAAAAAATTTATTTGATTCCATTTTTTTCATACAATTCCACTTTTTTTCCTCAATACACTCTATTCATCTGATTACACATTTTTGTTCTCATTCCACATTTTTTTCTTATTCTAATTTTTCAATCGGATTACACTTTGTTCATCAAAATTCACAAATTTTGAAGACAAAATTCATGGTTCGGAATTTTTATATACAAAAAAGTATTCTTATAATTTTTATTTAATAAAATATCTCCTATATTAAGCATAATCTTGAAATATGATATGTTACAACACTCATGGTGATAGGTATATAAGAAAAATGAGGAATCACTATATTTCACTTTGACTAAAACATATTTTCTAATGATTTTGTAACAGAAATGATTTTTCTTAAACAATATTAACAATAAATTATATCTTCATCTAGAAAAGTTCATCTAATGGAATTTCACTGTATAGTTCATTCACTTTATCTTTCTCATCCTAGATCAACGTATCACTGAGAGGGGGAGGAGTGAATTAGTGGCATCTTTTTCATTTCAGTTTCCTTTATTTTAAAACAACCTTCTTGTCTTGTTAAGTAATTATATTTTTTTCAAAAATCAAAACAATAACTCATCCCTAAGAACATAATTTTTTACAAGGTTTACTACTCAACAATATTATCTGTATGATTTTGATGATTTAAAAATAATCCAATACAACAAAATATATTAAAAAGGATCATTTTGTGTGGATACCAAATTTTGGATATACCCTTACACTTATGTACCACTATGCTAAGTATAAAAATTCTTGTGATTCAATTATAATGAAATAATTTATTAAATGTTTTTGTAACTAGATGATAAAATTTCACCAATTACTTCAAACATGTCGTTGTGCCGTCTTGTCAATCTTCAC
Organism: Viscum album; assembly: GCA_963277665.1. NCBI lineage: Eukaryota > Viridiplantae > Streptophyta > Magnoliopsida > Santalales > Viscaceae > Viscum > Viscum album. The sequence goes on along the minus strand of OY728163.1, from coordinate 458,950,058 downwards.
AAATATATTCTTCAAAGAAAATATTCACTTTCTAAGCCAATAATAGGTAAGAACATCTACAAACATCGTAATGATACTCAGTCTAATAACCCAGTCTAATTTTTTAGTATAATTTATCTGTCAACAAATATAATTATACTATAATACAACTAAAACAATTCTAAATTGCTTCTATTTCATTCCAAAAATACCAGTCCAATTTCCTGGTCCGATTCAGAACAACTGAATACGATATTCCTCCTTTTTCTTTTGTATAGAAATCTTCCTCTAGAATGCTCAATCTAGGAACATGTTCTCTCTAAAACATTAGATATTCTCTCTCTTTCTATGTACATTAATTATGTTCAGATCTGTTGGAAGGTATAATGTATTTTCCTCCTTTTATAGGCGCACTAAAAATGGTTAAGGTGGGAATCTGAAAAGTTTTCCTGCTTAACCAAATTTCTTGAAACATCAATTTGTCATTTTATTTTGGCTGCATATTTTACTTATTCTGAGATTCTCAAATATTTTAATTTCTTCTTGAACCTACTAAAATAAACTCATGACTTCATCCGGATTAAAACATTCTAATTTTTTGTCAACCTGATTAAGAGTTTTAATTCTAATTTCTTCATTATGATGAATAAATATGTACACTTAGAGTTTTCTGACCTACTTGTTAATACATTATAACTAAAGAAATACCATTATTATGATCAACACCAATTTAATGAAAAAATCTTATTCTGATGCTCCTTACAAACTTTTCGATATAAAACATTGAAATAATTATACCATAAACATTGTTTCAACATTGTTAGACTTTAGTTTCCTTTATTTTTTCATAAATGTAGACACAACATCTAAATATTTCAGTACCCCTCAGCAGTACTATAGAACTGTCTGAAAACCCTCTAGAAAGAAACTTTTGTATAACTCCTTTTCTTATTTCATTCGAACTGATGATCATGTGTCTGGTGAAATTGTTGGTATCAACCCACATCTGATAGATTAGTCTCTTATTCTTGTATTGGTTTCACCTTCAGTCCAATGAGTAAGCACCATGATTTGGAAAATAATTAATACTTTTTTATTTTTCTCCTAAAACAATTGAAAAAAAAAATTATGAATTATTTTAATTTTAATACAAATAAAATCATATAATAATTATTTATTCATTCTAGACCTAAATTGAAAATAAATTCATCTTAATAAAAATGGTTAAATAAATTGTTGATTGGTCTCTGATACCATTTTGCATTAGTAAAAAAATTCAAATTTACCTTCAGTCTCAACTATTTCTACATAATGATTTCCTTGATAAAACCTATCTTCCTCCAATTTTCTATTTGAAACCATCATTGTGTATGATGATTGATGTCAAGATAACCTTATTAATCAATAGCACACCAGGTTCGATGTACCAGTGTCAAAATAAACTTATTTACTTTTATAATTATGGTAAATGAATACTTTTTTATCCAAATATTTTTATCATGTGGATTATTAGTCTCACTAAAAACCATCATCTTCATTTTCTCACATTTTGAAAAAAAACTTCATAACATCAAAAAAGTTTGTGTCTGGTGATCTCACACTACTGAACTGCGGCTAGAATATTTTGACTTCACAAAAACCCTTCTTCTATAAACTCTAACATGAAATCATGAATTTCATAAGAATTTTAGAATGTTTAGGATTGGCATAGAATCATTTAACTTACCACTAAAAGTCTTATAACTTTCTACTCCTCTAACATCTACTTTTCTTCCAACCAAAGTTCAATCTGATTGGAAACAATTTTTCTATACTTTCATTTACAGGGATTTTATCACATGTTTTCTGAGAAAAAATATGATTTATGAGATCTCAAAAATCAGAAAAGCATCTTCAGATTTTCATTGGATCCATCCAGACTTTAATAATTTTCCTCATTTTGATTCAACCTTTCATTGTAGACCTAAGGTGAGCCTGATGAAAATTTTCTTCCTAAAAACATATATACAAACTATCAATAATTATTATTAATTTTTTTTGATCAACATATTATGATTGTGAGTTAGATGACCAACTTTTAAAAACTGAGGTGAGTTTTTTTACGTTGTCAGCAAAAGACATTACTTGTAACACAAAATTCTTCCAGCCTCTAAGAGAAAATTCTTTTGAATTTGATCCCCAAAATCCCCCCTTTGGATTTTTCGTTCAACTATATTTCATCAATAACCGAAGAACATAATCTCAATAAATTTTACTCATATCAATAAATCTAAACAAACATGAGATAACTCATTGTAGTAAATAGAATCTTTGATAGAAAAACAACATTTTCCAAAAGTAGTGACTCGTGAAACATCTTTAAATTTTCATCACATATTTATTTATAGCTTCCACTTATCTATAAAAAAAGTATAAAAGTTTCCTATAACCACTCCAACAAACTATTATAATAGTTCATACACATACATGATATGTTCACAGCTTACCAACAACTCCCCCTATATAAATGATTCTTTTCAAGGATTACCAGACATAAAGAGATACATTTATGAAATAATTACCCCCTGAAAACCTTATCCAAATACTATATGAGATAGGGGATATCAAAAAATACGTTAATATTGATGATAAAGAGGTTGGACTCCCATGTTCATCCTTAGTTTGAGAAATGATTCCATCAGTAATAATTTGTTAAACATGTCTGAAACATGTTTCAATGTAAAAAAATATTCTAGATTCAATTCACTCCTATCCACATGATCTTGTATGAAATGATATTTGACATAAATATATCTTGAATGAGATCTACATAAGTTGGGAAACATCTTGAGTGGAATTAACTCAATCAACTTCACTCATGACAAGAGTTACAGAATTTTGTTTCTTAGTATGAAAACATACACAACATTTCCCGAAAATAAAACTCCACTAGATGTGGATATTCTGTCATCAAAATTTCCTACCCAACTAGAATTTGAATAACTAGAAAAGTCAATACTTTCTAAACATTCAAACATGAATCCAAATTTTTTGTCTCTTTTATATATATGATAATTCTTTTTCTAGTAAAAAGAATTGATTCTTTTGTATTACTCTAAAATATTTCATATAAGGTAAAAACACAAATAATGTCTGGTCTTGAGGGAGTAAAATTCTAAAAATATCTAATTATATTCTAAAAAAAATTAGAGTCAACTTAATTACCTTATCTATATTTGATCAACTTGGTTCCCACAGATATCGGTGTGGAAAAATATTTCAAAATTTTCATTCCAAACTTCTTAAGAAGATCCTTAGAATAATTTTATTGTGAATGAAATATAGGTTTCTTCTTTTGTGAGATTTTTAACCCAAGAAATTATTTCAATTCACCCAGCATGGAAATATCGACAAACCTTTTCATCTATTTAGTAATTCACTCACAAATTCTTTCATCCTTCCTAGATAATATAATTCCATCAACATAAATAATCATAATGAGGGAAAACTCCTGACATTCATTAATAAACATATTACAATAAACTATCCCTTTCTTAAAACTCCTCTTTCTTAGGAAGGTATATAATTTAAAATATCATTCCATCAAAGCATCTTTTAGACCATTCGGGGATTTCTTTCGCATCCACACACAACTTTAATCCTTCCTAACAATAAAACCAATTGGTTGTTTAGTATAAACTTCTTCACCCACCATTCAAAAAATATTACTTCACATCCATATGAAAAATTGTGTAACTTTATTGTGATGTAATTTCAAGAACATTTTCATTATTAATATCCTTGATGATGGACCAAAAGTATCATAAAAGTTCAATACCCTCAATATTTGAGTAACATTTATACAATAATCATACTTTGTTTCTTATCACTTCAATATACTCATTCATCTAGATTCAGAAAAACCACTTTGTACCAATAAATTTTTTATTATTTGATTTAGGTATGAGTTTCGATGTATAATTTTTCTAAATCTCATCCAACTCTTTATATATATCATGAACCCATTTTGGATGTTCAAGATATTCATTCAAATATTTCGGATCAATATTTGAATACAAAGAATTATATGTATTAACTTTTGATGTTGTTCTTATTTTAACCTTTTCATGTTGATCACCAATAAGGTTTTGAGCTTGCACTTAATTCCTCATCCTAAGATTATATATTAAAGATTATTTATCATCAATGTAAATATATGAGTCTGGTTCTTCTTCATGAGTAGTGTTGCCATTATTTTAGTCCTTATCAGAATTGTTAACAAAAATTATTTCATCATATTAACCTTCTTTATCAAAACATGTTTTTTGTATCTTCCTTATATTTTTTTTATAATATTACCATCAACAGATTTAACAAATCTTCATGTCTCTTTCTTGAGACATCTATATCATCTTCCTTTTAGAGCATATCCATGATAAAATCCATATTCTCTTATTTGATAAATCGTTCCAAAATTTCCACTTTTCTTCTATATAATTCGGAGACTACCAAAAACTATCATATTATAAAAACATGGACTTTCGTTATAAAACTTTTCATAAGGAGTCATATATGAACATGGAATAAAGAAACATTTGTTTTGAATATAAATAGAACTTCTCATGGAATTAATCCATAATTAATTAGGGATACCCTGTTAATGTGACATATTTCACCGCATTTCAACAAATATTTTATATTTCATTTCAGCAACATCGTTTGGATGATGAGTATATGGTGTATTAATCTCATGTTGAATTCTATGTTTCTTAAGATGACTTTAAAAATATTTATTTTTTATTCTTAACTATGGTCTATTCTCATCTTCTTCACTGGATGATTACATTCATTTTCATGTTTTCTCATGACACTGTTAATCATTTTTAGGGAATCTGACTTATGTTTCATATATATAACACAAGTAATAATAGTGAAGTTACCAATAGAAGTAATTAATTAATTATCTATATTATATTGTTTTTTATAATTGGTAGATAGATATATGAATGAATAAGTACTAGGGGTTATTTTAAACAAATTTCAACATTATTATGAATAAAGTTTTCAATCTTTCATTTTGGAAAAATTAGGAAACACAAATCAATTATTTTAAATATATTAGGAATTAGACAAATACTATCACTTTTTGAAAATAGTACCATGTTTCTATGAAACAAGTGTCCCAACTTTTTATGCTTAACTAACCCTCTTCTATCATTATTATGTTATAAGGGTTTTTGAACCCCCCCAGCATGGAAAAAGTTTTTTGTTTTTCATTTCCCTCTTATAACTATTTTTATATATTCTTCCATTTTATCAAAAAACACATCTTTTCTAAATATAAATATATTTAATTCATAAAAATGTTGTGGAAAACATAGAAAGACATGTTTTATCCCATAAAAAATAAATTATTCTTGGATTTATACTTTTTTTCCTCAATGACAGCTCGTCAAACACCATTGATTCTGAGAGATTCATCATTTCAAAATGTAATTGTTTCTTCATTGAAATCATTCTAAATACTAAAAAATTAATATTTATTATCATCTGAGAAGAACAACCACTATCCAGAATCTATGTTCCTCCTCCTTTTGTAACTTCAATAGTGGATTGAAAAACAAGTTCATTTTCTTTACCTTTATCATTATACACTCCCATATTCTGAAAATTTTTGTGTTGGTGACAAAATAAGAAATCCTTTTGCAAGATATCCAGGATTTTCACATATATCACAAATAGTTTCAAATGGTTGGTACCTATTTTCAATTTTTACACTAACCTTCTCTGGTTTCATCAGATCATCCTTCTCATAATTTTTCCTGTGAGAAGAATGACTCCCACTCAAACTTTTCCATCAATGTTTTTGGAATAGCAGTAATGATATTGATTAAACCAACAAATATTATTCTTATTTCCAAATCCACCATAATACTAGAAGTATCCATAGGAAGAATATTTCCTTTAATAACTTCCATAATGATCAGAGTTGTAAGAATATTTCTTAGTAACCCCCTGAACTGTCTTATAATAACTTTACTAACCACCAACCATTCTGTTATCAATTGGAATATTATTTTTATGCTGATATTTTATCATCAATATAGAAACCAAAAGTTGTAATATCCTTTTTAGATTAAAAATATGTATAATCTTTTAACTTATCTATTTTTTTGTTTTAGCCACATATATAAATTTCCTAGATTTATTCTTCTAAAAAATTCAACTTTCTTCTTAAACATTGAAGGAAACTTCTAATCCATTACAGGTTCACACATTCTAGAGCATTCACTAACACTAGATGTTGATTATGGTTATTTTCATTCTCCACGGATTTATTTAAATCATCAACGTATTCTAAAAAACTAACATTCTCCTTAGGAAATCTTTTATGATTATTTTTTGAGGAACTTTCATATATCAATTTCCTAATCTAATTATCTTATTTTCGAATTTTTCTAATACATTCATTCAATTAATATTTCAAATGAATGTACAATTGAGTTTCTTATTATTCATAACTACTACTTCCAATATTTTTATAGGAAACGTTCCAATAAAAGTGTTATCTCCAACATGATTATTATATTTTTCATATTAATATTCACTATCTTCATCATCATTAAATTTATAAAAAACTTCCCCTTTTATATTTTTAAAAATTTTTATCTATCCCTTTGGAATACGATTTATCGTTATCATCCATTTTCTTCCATGATCTTCTCTACCTTTTATCATCTTTATCACTATGATATAATTTCATTCATTGAGGAAAATTAGTTGTGAAGTTCCTAATGGGTCTATATTAAAAAAATCAGGTGATGTTTACCTTTATATTTACATATATATATATTCAATTTTTAAAAAAACAAGGTAAAAAATTCATCAAGATTTTTATATATATCATTTTCAAAATCATAATCTCTAACTTCTTCTTCTTTGAGAATATTCTTAGGCCTTTATTTTTTAGATGCCTTGAATGACATTTCAAGATAATTTTTTTTATTCCCATTATAAATTTCTCCCTTAACATTTCATAAGAAAGGAGAGTAAAATGAAAATAATCTATAAATACTGTTTCTGGATCTCTATCTTCAAATGAAGAAACATTGGAATCAAATATGTCATAAATACCTCTGAAAATAATTTTTATAGTAGTTTAATCTTACAACATTTCACCAAGACATATAATAGTGATATCAATGCAATTAACCATTGTTAAGAAGTCACCAATAGATTCATACATAGCAATTTTTATATCTCCATACTTCAGCCTCCAGATTTGTAACATTTCCTTCTTCACTTTTGAATTTCCTTTCTAAATGTTATTTATCTTATCCCAGATACCTTGGGTAAAGGCAGTACCCTTCACTCATGGAAATGAAGTTTTAGAAAGTGATGAGAGTAAAACATTCTTTTCTCTTTCATCATTCTCAAGGATCTTCTTATCAAAAAATGTAAAAAGAATTTTATTCATCAATAATAGGAAATATATCTATTTAATCTTTAATAACATCATACCCAATATACATATGATAAATCTTCATTATATCTTTCTAGGAATGATAATTCTCACTATCAAAGACAAAAATCCCATTATTGTTCATAGTATTCATATTTTTCATCACAAATTCTCTTCGAAAACCCAATCAAAGTGTAAACAAATGGAACAATCATTTTGATACCTATTGATATAACCTATCCGAGATCATTTTATCAATGATAGTAGGAGGGGTGAATCAGTGATATATTTTTTTAAATTTTCATTTCATTTGGAACAACCATCACCACATGTTAAATAATTATCAATTTATATAAAATGGAACATTCAAACATCCATAGATTCACATGTATTTACAAGGATCACTAATAAAAAATACTAGCTACATACTTGGTATGGTTGGGAAAAAAATCCAATAACACACAATATACTTGAAAAAACCCCCTTTCTGTGGATACAACAAGTAGGATATACACTTACAAATGTGTACCACTATATTCTATAGAGCAGTGCATATGATTCATGTATCTTGAAATGATATACTATATTTTTTTTGTAAAAGCTGAGAAAATTTTACTAATTGGTTCAAAACATTTTTCTATACTTCCTTTTCAACTTTCACCAATATAACATTCAAAACATCTCATCACTTTCCTACCCATCAGCAGGTAAGAACTTCACATGGATTCGTAATTATACTCATTCTGAGAATCCATTCTAATAATTTAGTGATATTTGTATGTCCAAAAATATAAGTCTTTCATAATACCAATGGAACAATTCTAAAATGTTTCAATGTTAGTCTAGAAATCCTAGTCCAATTTCTCAGTCCAATATAGAACAACTGAGTCTGATCTTCCTTACTTGTTCTTCTTCCATCTAGAAAACTTCCTCATTAATTCTTGATATAGAAACATGTTATCTATAAAAAATCATAGATTTTGTATCTTACTCTACAAGTGATCATTTTTCAGATCTATAAAAATGTAAAAAGTACTCTCTTTCAGTTATAGGACTTCTAAAAATGGTTTAGGTAAGAATTTGAAATGTTTTCATACATAAAGAAATCCCCAAAACATAAATTTATTATTTTATTCAGGATTCATAGTCGACTTATTCCATCCATACCAAATCTTATCGTTTCTTCCCAAACCTTCTTGAATCTTCTCATAACATTAACTGGATTCAAACATTATAAAAATTCTTCAGGATTATTTCTATTTTCATTTTTAATTCATCATTATGATGAAGTCATATGGACACTTTAAATTTCTTGACTAACATTATAATAAATAATAACTTAATATTTATCATTAATATAATCAATAACAATTAAAAGAAAACAATTCATTATTATTATTCTTTCCAACTATTTGATATAAAAAATTGAAACCATTATTCAATAAAAATTGATGCTCCTTCGTTAAAATTTAGTTGCCTTATTTTTTTCATTAAAATTATCATAACTTCTAAGGATGAAAATTCCCCTTGGAAATAATTCATCACCAGCTTCAAACCTTATTTACATGGTCTTTTAAAGATTTTATTTTCTTATTTTCTTTAGACAGATGATCCTATGTCTGATGAATTTATCGGTATCATCCTGCATTTGATAGATGAATCTCTACGTCACTCATATGGATCAATGTAACCTCTTGTCCAATGATTAGACAACACAATTTGAGAAAAACATTAATAATTTTATTATTTTTCTATTAATCCAATTGAAAGAAACCAATATCTGACTTATTTTCCTCATTAACCAAATGATAACATATTAGAGTTATTTTTTAGTTCTTGAACCAATTGAAAAACAATTAATCATGATGAAAATTGTTGAATACATTATTGATTGATCGTTGATCCCATTTTCTATGAGTCCCAACAACTTATAATTTCACATCGGTCTCAATAGTTTCTACCTTACGATCTCTATCAACAAACTTTTATTCCTAAAATTCCATTTTTGTAACCATCACTATGTTGGATGATCAGTTTCATGATAACTATGATGATCAGTGGAACGCCATGTCTAATGAACTATTATTTGTAAAAACTTATTTCCTTTTAATATTATAGTAAACTCAAACTTCTTTCTTCAAATATTTGTATCTTGTATCTTATTTGTCTGCTATAAAATCGTCATCTTTGTTTTATCTTATTCCAAACTAAACTTCATAGCCTTAAAACATTTTTCATCTAGTGATCTCACACTAATGAACTATGATAAGAATCGTTTGACTTAAAAACATTATTATTAAATATATTTTAACATATAAAAATGATCTCCTCATGCATTCAATAATTGTTAGGATCAACATATAATTTTCATACTTACAATAGAAAGTATTATGCCATTCTATTTTTCCAGTATCTTTTTTCCTTCCAATCAATCTTCTATCTGATTAGAAGCACTTTTTCTACACCTTTCTATTATAAGGATTTCATCACAAATTATACCATAAAGCTAATGATTTATTATAACTCCATGATTAGTGAAGCATCTTTATATTTTCATCATTTCAATTTAGACCCTCAACATTTTCCTCATTCTGATTCAACATTTCATTATGGACCCAAGGAGAGTACGATGAAAATTTTCATTCAGAAAAATTCATTAAAAAATGTAAAAATTTCTCAATAATTATGTTTCTGATCTTATGATTATTATTTTGACTCTAATAATAATCTTTTATAAACTGATATTATTTTCTTTTCTTTAACAACAAAAGACAATACTTTTATCACAAACTTCATCCAGCTTCTAAGAGCATCAACTTTCTAATCTGATCCCAACACCACTCACCAATTTTTGGAAATCACAAAAAAACATTAATTATTTATGTTATATAGAAAAATAAAAAACATTATTAACAGATTTTATACAGTCCTACAATATCTTCCAAAACACCTGAATACTTTATAGTTGAAAAACATTTAACACTTGAATCAATTATAGTAATAAAAAATTGTCAACAAATAGGTTATAAGATGTTGTAAATGGATCATATAGAATATTATATATAGGTTTATAGTTTTATTATTTAATTATAATAAATCTAAATTTACTATTCTGGGCATTAAAATAAATTACAAGGTAAACCAAAATTGAAATATGATATTTCGTCTGAATTTATACTCCATTGAGACAAATTTTGTATTTTGAACTTATTTAGTTTCTTGTGGTGTATATAATATCGATTTAATAAAATTAATATGAATATTTAATTATTCATGATTTTTATAGGTAAAATTTTAGTTTATTATTGTTAATGATATCAATTTAAATGTTTTCGAAGTTGTATGATTTTTTTTACATTATCGTTCTTTTGTGATTACTCTAATTTTCATTGAAGGAATCTCAAAAGAAAATGTATTCTATTTTCCTATAAATATTTATGTATATAAAAATTTTTCTTCAATATTTTATATTATATCATTTGAATCATGAAAAAAATATTTAAAATAAAATCTGATCCAATTTCGCTTTTTGTCCGGGAATATTTTTCTATAATGTACATATTTCTCAAAATTTAATTAGAAAAGTCCATCTACACAACTGAAATGATTTATTATGGAAATTATTTTTAATACTTAAATTTTTAATGGTTTAAAAGGAATATTTAATTTTTTTCCCCAAAAGTATCATTTTTTAATTTCTTTATAGAAAGTTAAAAGGAATGTTTAGTTTTAACATATAATACAATCTGAAAATTTTAATATATTATAACCATTTTAGGACATATATAATATTATAAAAGTTTTAATTGTATTTAAAAATTAAAAAAATTATGGATTTTATTTTTATGGTTTTCTTCTATTTACATTAAACCTATAATGGACATGATTATTTTAAAAAAATAACATTTTAGATGAATTGATAGATATATATTATCATTCATTAATTTTGTGCCCATTTCATTTTTCATAAAACATTAAATTTCTTTTTATCATTTTTCACATGACATTAAATTTCTCTTAAATATTCGTATTCCTTGTATCATTGATTTTATTATTTCCTAAAGTATAATACATTTTGGCATTGGTTGATTTTCTATGAATGTTATTTGATTGACTAGGTAATTATTAATGTTATATATTATTTTATAAATACCAAAAAAATTTAATAAGGCATATTTGTTATGAATTAAATTGATCATGAATAAATGAGTAATGAATTATATATTTTTTTATAGGTGGTGTCCAATTATAGATATCCACTTTTTGTATTGATATGTCACATGAGACAAACAAAGTGTCCAAACATATTAAATGGGTTTTTGGTATCTACCTACCAATATATTAAAATATCTTTTCAAAATGACATTACTATAAAGATATAATGATTTATAAGATCATGACATCCAATATTATGCATTCCATTCATTGAGAAATAAATTATTTTCTTCCATGGTATTATTGCAATTATATTATTGATGAATGCATTTCATGCTCTTATAATAAATTAGATTACATGTGTTTTCAATTACATACCTATCCAAATTGATTATTCCTTTATCACTCACAGTATATTCCATTATACATAAACCATTCTGATCATCTATGTTCACCTTTTATTTTTTTTATTTTCCCCAGGATGTGATGACATATATTATGATTTATATAAATATTTCAAAACAAAATCTATGTATTACATATTTATAATATAATATGGAAATCAAGTATATACCTAGTTCTTCAAGACTTCTAAATTGATTTATTTTACATGGTGAGATCCCTTGTATATTGATCAAATTTAATAAATAAGAAAATGAATATTGTTTACTAATATTTTGGTTTCTATAGTTGGTATCAGCCAAATTTTTGTAGGTACATTGGGAACTATATTTCAAAAAAACATAGCTAACTTTAAAATTATAATAATATTTAATATAAGTTGAATCCTTTTACCAGTATAGGAATTTTAATTCCAAGATTTAATATTAAAGATGATTATGATTTAACTAATTGTGTTCTACTATTTAGTTATTTCATCTAAATGAAGATAGGCCATCAACACGTGTAGTCCGTAGAGGTATTTACCTAATGAGAAATCCAATATTTTAGGTGTTGGACCTGGGAATATCATATACATATTACGGTATATGACTTAGGTTATAATGAAAAACATTGGCTATATATAGAAACACGATGTTCCATATTGTGATTTACCTTTTTCTAATTGCACAATGTGACTAAAGCATATATATTTTAATGGAACTAGTAATCCTTCGTTAGGTGAACAATGAATTGTGTCCCTAAAAATTAGATTCGTATCATTGGGATGTAGTGAAAGTGAAATGGTTAGTCAGGAAATGTATTATTTCAAATGATATATTGATTAATATTATTCATTGATAAAGAACACCAAAAATGATAAATAAATAGAAATCATAAAATTGATAAATCTTAAATATATAATTTTCAATAAGTACTTCCCTTGGGATCAATTACTAGAAATTGAGGGTAATTTGATTAATTTAAAAAAGAAGGAAGAAGAATTTGTTATAGAGTATGAGGATATTTTTAAAATATTATCTAGTAATACATCATACTAGATATTTACTTTGGAATTTAAGATTTCCCATATCATTTTTTGTCTTAAATTGAGTCTCAAAAGGGAACTAATTTCTAAAAAACATTCATCATATGATGATATTGAATCATGTTTCATTAAAAAAGAGCGAGAAAAATTTAGATCCTATATATTTAAGGGATATCAATAGAATAAGGTGTAACTTATGAACCATGAAATGGGGAATGAATAAAAGAAGAAGAAGTGAATGAATAAATTTCCATCATGTAAAATTATTGAAATAAATGTCTAGAAAATTATTGAAGGGATTGGGATTTTGTTATCAGTGTAAAGATAATTGTTATCTAGATACTGAATGTATGGAAAATAAGAAAACCATTGATAACCCATAATTAAACAATAAATATATGGGGAAAAATCAAACCACTTCCCTATGAATCAAGGATGGTTATATGAAATGAAGATAAGTGTAAAAACAAAAACATATGGAATTTATACAGTAGATGTGGAATTTATAAGTGATGTGTTTATAGGATCATAAATTGAGGGCATATTTCATTAATTTTCCATATACATTATTTTTTGGATGAAGATAATAATTCGTCATTATCTATTCATAACAAGAGTTTAAGTAATTATCGATATATGAAAGAGTATTAATGACATGACGACTTGAAAAAGGATGTTATAGAATATTTTTTTGATGCCTAGTGTGTTAAAAAGACAATTCTTAGTGATATATTTCTATAGGGTTGTTACAACCATTAACCATAATAGAATTGAAATATGGATACATTACCATGAATTTCATCATTATAATCCCCCAAACATCTAAAGGGATTAATTCTTTTTGTTATATTGTATATTTCATTACATGATAAATGCCTTTTTGAAATGAACCTGAACCTAGTATCCCATAGTTAATGGGTAAATTATTATATTATTAGTAGATATAGGGATTCATAGTCCATACTACTAAATAGTTTATTAGTCTCGTTAAACTAGATATATACTTGAATTTCACATTACAATTAAAAAAAAAAAATAAAATATATTAATTTCTTTGTGGAAAACATTATTCCCTTTATAATATCCCTATATATCAATCATAAATCACTTCCTAACATCCTAGGGAAAGGAAATAGAAGAATGGGGTGATATCAGATTCTTAGTAATGGCATGTGCACAATATAAGCTATCTAGAATAAAAAATGAATAATAAATAAATCAAGGAAAATATCTGAAAACACACACCATTTAATGAATAATTTAGTCATTATAAAAAATATGGAAGGAATAAATAATGATCAATTTAGTCCATATTAATAATCACATGAACTTGAAACATTTCCATAGATATTATGAATAACAAAATAATTACCTGTAAATCAATAACTAATCTCATAATTATGGAAATCTTAATAAAGGACATTATAAACTTACTATTGGGGCCTCATACCAAGACTTTTCATTTATCGGTAAGGCCTCATCAAAATACCCAAACTAGTTTTTTTCCTAAGAAATACCAATGAATTGAGAGGATACTGTGGGCCCCACCCATAACTAACTAATTCCAATTCATTAATCATATTAAATTGGTGAATCATATTAAATATAACTATTCATATTGAAACACCAACATAGTAAATGTTAATAATTCCCCAAAAAATAAACATAATCATAATCATTCTACATTAATATAATGAGTGGTATCAAAATAGTACATCACCATTCTAACTTATTAAAAATATTTTGAATAAATAATAAGGATGGTATCATTTATACATATACACAATAATGCTTCAGTAAAATATGTGTTTATTTGGCCGATGAATATAAATTCCATGAAAATGCAATGAAATTATTTCTTGGGGAAAATAACATTTACCTTTTGAAAATAACATTTTAAAAAATAAAATTTCTTGAATATTAGAAAAATATTTTCTTTAAAAGAATCATGGAAACAAGTAATGTCAAGGATAATATCAGTTAATTTTGAGTACATTAATTTTTTTTTAAAATTTTTGGTAAAAAGTGAAAAAGTACCACATTTGGAAAGTGGCAGGAATATTCCTTTAAACCCATTTTTAAAAAAAACATGATATAAAAGTATTTAATAATTCATTAGATAATAGTAAAAAAATTTACATATATTTTAATGATAATATGAATATTTAAAAAAATTCTAATGAAAAAGAGAAATAAATTTGGATTTTTATTAAAACATTTTCTCAATAATTTTATTTTCCAAATAGTGAAAACAAAAAATATTACATGAAAAATTTATTAATAACCATTATATAATATAATGATATGTTTTTATTATAAATTAATAAAATAAATTCTAACAATGGATATTTAAGTATAAACAACCTCGATTAAAGTATATTAAACCATAAACCCTTACCACTTTGTTCACTTTTTAATCATAAACCTCATAAAAAATAATTTCACCTGAAAACTAAAATCCAAGAATATAAACAGATTCGTGGTAAAAAATTTCTAAGCAGAAGTACATAAACCTCATAGAAAAGTAGTTTCATATTAAAAAATATTTCTCAATCAAGTGTAAATTAAGATAAAATATTTTATAATGATCATATTATTGATGTGAGAGTTAATGAATTATTAAATTATGTATATAAAAAATAGACATATATAAAACTAATATAAATAGAACATAAAATATTAAAAATTAATTACACTCACAATCTTAGAACAACAAATATAATGAAGAGTTAATCTATCCTAATAAAATGAAATTGAGTTATAAAACCCCTTTGAATTGGTAACTTTGGAATCAATTCCACTTCTAAGAAAGAAATTTAAATTAAATATAATATAATATGAAGTATGAATGATTCATTATATAAAATTTTAAGGGTCCACATGAACAATTTAAATAAATCGGTGCATAATATTAAAATATGCCTCAATGGAAGGAAATTGTAATGAAATCCACTACCTCAGGTCTTGAAAGTCATTTAAATTAATTAAATTATTTAATAATAAAACTATGTTTGTTTTTAAATTTTTTAAGACCTGTTTAGTTGTTTGTTATTAATTTTTATTATTTATTAAGATGTTATATCTATTTACTTAACCAATTAAATTCACATTAGACGTTTTGAGGATATTCAGTTCATGTAAAAAAGGAATTTGATAAATTTATTGAGGAAAAAGAGGTCATTGTTACATCATATATACAATAATATTCCTTAAATAGTTATTATTTTTATACATCAATTATAATTTTTAAACCAAACATTATGTATGCTTATTAATAATGGACAATGTAACAATCATGGAGACGGTATGTTGTGCATTCACATGAGTAACATTGCCATTTTTAAATAATCAAGATGGAAAGATAAAAATTATTATTTTACCTCTATATAATTTAAATTATAACATAAATATATTGTTATTTATTTAAATACACTTATATATAGAATTCATGTAATGTGGTTACAAAAAACTAAAAACATCACATCAAGGTGGAGGTAATCCACACATGCACATGAATGATGTTATTATTTTTAAATGAATGGAATGGTAAGGTATTATATGATATAATATGTTTATAAAATGATATATATTTAATGATTAATATATATATATATATATATTAAATTCATCATTTAAACCAGTCATGCGATGTTGTGATGGAAAATGATTTAGATTGGTTCACGAGGTGGTTGTTTGTCGTACACAAGAACGACAGTTTTCATTCCCATTTGATGGGAGGGGATATGGATATAGGCTATGAGATTATAATTAAACATATAATTATATGATATTATATTATTATATTATTTCATCATGGAGTAATATGATTTGAAAGAGGTGGGAGAAGAAATAAATAAAAAATGATCAGTAAAGAACGATAACTATTCTTTAGGCAAACTTTTTATTTTCACACCAAAATAATTTCTCGAAGAGTTTTATAATAATAAATGGAATCTAAGACAAGGTTTTGGATATATTTAAGGGATTTTAGTATGTATTTTTTGATATAAAATGCGTTTTAAGAGTGGATAGGAGAGGATAGGGGTTCTGTTTTATAACTAATAAAGAGTGGATTTTTTGAATACACAAAACTATTAAATAATGGGAATTCACTCTCAATACACGTGCCACAAAAATTGATAAATAATGGAATTTATGGACGATAATTTCAAAAAAAACTCCATAACTAAAAATAAACATGTTTAATGTAAGGGATAGGATCCACATGGATCGACCCTTTATGTGTTTCCAATGACTTAGAAACTTGGAGAAGGCTCGGAAGATTTATAGAAAGGTTTGGTTGTGAATTTCTGGAATGTTGAAGCATTAAAAACTTGTAATAATTTCACTTTTTTATAAGTCTTGTTCACAATGTATATGTATTTTGGGTTAAATAAATAAGAAGATGATACAGTTTTTGGCAGAACTGAACCCTGAGGATTAGATGATGCGAAAGGGGATCACACGTCATGTTAATCCATGATGGTGTAATTTTTAATTTTTTTTAACCACTCAGGTTTGTCAAATCCTATGGATTCAGTGCCTCTCTCTTTATTCTAGGTGACCTTATTACCCCAACTTTGAAGATTGGGGGATTACTTCATCAAGGATCGATCCATAGATTCCCTCCTTCGATCCTTCTTCTCCCAAAGGTATGTTCTACCTATGTTCTTTTGGTTTCATTGATATTTTTGTCTTTTTTCCTATGTTCTATGTGGTGGTTCTTGATATCCATGTTTTTAATGAGGGTTTTTTTGTTGTTTTTTGGTGCGGTTGTGACAAGGAGTCCTTAGGTGGATATAGTTCTTGTGAGGGAGGGCATCAGGATCCGCAACATTAGTTTATTCTCAAGAAAAGAAATTTGACACCCTTTTGTTGTCGGAGATTCATTTCGTCTCTATTTATTTACATGGATTCGTAGTGTTATCATGATTTATCCCCTTTTATTATAATGAAATTAACCTAAAAATTACTTGAACTTTATTAATGAATTGGTATTGATCGCATGTCGATGTGGTTGTTTTTACCATGATAATTGGTTGCCTTTTGATTTTCTAGATAATTTTATATATATGTTGAGATTTTTATGCCTATAGTAGCATGTACAATTGGTAATGAATAAAAATCCATATTTTATTTATAATTAATTATATAATATATTAAAGAGACATGATTAAAGAATCAAGTTATTGTTGTAATTTGATGATAATAAAATTGATTCAAGGACATATGTTTAACCAAAATGGTAAATGATCATGAAGAATGTTAATTATTTTTTATAAAATAATGAAATACATGTTAAAGGAATTTTTTAACTAATTTGTGTAAGATTGTGAAAATTTTCCATTTTTGTATATTGTAGTTAGAACGTATGAATAATGAACAGGAAATTTTAATATGGGATAAAAACTACTTTTGTGATAAAATATAATGCCTTTATAGGGATTGAGTTTCCCATTTTCTTGTAAATTACACGTGCCTTGTGCTTTAGAGCCATGATGTCTTATTATGTATAAAGGATGCATTCCTTATTTTAGATCCAATAGCTCGATTGCTTTGTTCGTTTCCTAATGCTTGTGATGTGATCCTAGGATGGATGATCCTAGAGGGTTGTTGTTTAATGTGGGTAAGGGAGGCCCAAATGTGATGTGAGCCTATGATGGCTGATCTTAGACGGTTTTTGTTGTATGAGGGGAGAAGAGGCTTGATTTTTGTGGTAATAATTGATGCTCGGAGTTGCAAGATACATAAATATATACATATGGGTTTCATAGAGAACACCAAAGATAATGGAACCAGTAAAATCTAGGATTACCCATTGATATGAAAGATAAATTCTGGTTTTAATCCATTATTTGGATGACCGCCAAGATGATTTTTATCTCTATTCATTTTCCCACTACTTTAGGTATATGGATGTGCTTGGTTGTTTACTTGTTTGGTATCTTAGGATGTTTTTCTAGAGAACCTTTTAATATGGAATGTGATTGTGTTAACAAATGAAGAAATTTTTAAACCATAGGGTTGGAGCATATTGGGCTGAAATGCTGAGGTTACAATTCTGGAAAGTTGTGGACTAGATTTGATTATGGATTGAGGGAACACAACATTTTTTAGTGTTAATGTAATACAATGTGGTAAATTTTAATGGTTAATTAATGGATAAATAATTAATAAATTTAAAGTGAATCTCTTGAAAAGAATAATGTAATTTATTTTTCTCTTTAAATGGTTATCTCCTTATAGAATATTTTGTATTAGTAGTGCTGGTCGAAAGTTCAAGAGAGGTTAGATGTAGTTGTGTCTAAGACTATCTATTACCATAGTATGGATGTGAGCTATAATATATCACGTACCTTTTGTGTTTTATATGCTAATCCACCCTACCAGTTAGGGAAATTGAAACCCCAATGATTCTGATCCCTAATGGGTGTTCTCCCTAACATCCCGATGAGAGGATGGATGGATTAATACCCCCTTTGGCCCTAATCTATTCCCATGGTAGTTACTTGTGTTTGTATGAATAGTGGTTAGTTTTTCCCATATATGTGTGTAGAGGGATGTAATGGATTTTGGTAATTTTTCACACATTTATTTTTGATATATTTTCCTAAGGACTACTATAGGTATAATGTGTATAGGTTGTGATGGGTTGAGTATCCATAATCGGTTTATAAGACATGATTGATTGATGTATAATAACAGATAAATCAAATATGTTACACAATATATGGTTCCTCCAGATAACTATTGGATTTCCTTTTGTTATGTACAAATGGTGGTCTGTTTCATGAGGTTCATGTTGTGGTGCTTTACCCAGCTGTATGTTGAATAACCTTTTTAGCTAGAGATGCTTAGGATATTCGATGTTGTGGTAGACCAGAAAACAAGTGGGGAAGCGGTAGAGGGGTAACCTTGAAATCCAATATTATATTATATAATCTTGTTTGTGATACTTTGTGATATTATCCATGGTGAGGCTGGCAACATAGTATTATTGTCTAGGAGATGAGTTAGTTTCACTTATTGTTCATTGTGCTTTAGCATGATTTCTTTACTATTTTAACAAGAGGGTTTAAGGACAATCCTATTGAGTATACTATTATAATCACCCTATGAATATATATACCTTTTTCATGTTAATTGGATAAGGTTGGATATTAGGATTTCTAATACTAGCTTGAGGTTTAATAGGAGCAATTTGGGCTTCGTGGTCACCACCATCCTTACATTTCTTTTGGTATTTTATTTTTTTCGTTGTATTAGTTCTTTCATGTCACTACACTTGTGAAATTGGGTTTTATATTATATTTTAGTCTAATAAGGGGTTGGTTGGTGTCTGTCTTATCTCTTTATTTTTCAAGTGTTCTCTAAGATGGTAATGTCTCCCATCTTTGAGTTTACTACACCATCGATGCTAGTCTCCATCCCGGGGCCTACTGGAGGTGGGTCTCGGGTGTCACTATCTCTCTTCTCCAATTTTTGTCCTAGGGGGGGAAGACTATGTGGGGAGGGGGTCATGAAAGAGTGGTATCAAAGGTCTGGTTATAGGATAGGATGGAGTTGGGAGTTAGTCACAAGTGAGGTTATGTGGGCTGGTAGGGTAATAGTATCTTCTATGTTTAGAAAGCATTGTAAAATCAAGATACCTACTTAGACCTGGATAATTGGGGACCCCTTTGTTATTATGCATTGACCATTATTCTTACAACAACAACTAAATTAGGTGATAATGGTTACAGGTTAGATACCTTGGAAATGATCTTGTATCATTATTCTATCTTCCTATGTTTGAAAGGGTAGACCTTGGGATTGGTTAACCTAATACAAATAAAAGAAAAAAAGTAATGTTAAGGTCTTCCATATTCCTAGTTGGGGACCTCTATCTGTTTTTTCTTTTGAATGCATGGATCTAGGTCGATGTCCTCATAAGGTTCATGAAAAATATGTTTAGAAAGTTGCACCAGCATATCATACTAGAGTAGAGGTTGAAGATGATGATTCTTGGAGGAGGACACTCCAAGAGTTTGATAACCATAGTTTAATGTAGTATGAGGTTCTTTTTGATACAGTCACAAAATACTGGTTGGAGGATATTTAGATAGACTTCATTTTGATCATTGTTTTGAAGGAGAAGAAGGTATCATTATCCTTGATGATGATGCATGGGGAAGTGGGGAAATGGCGTTTCTCTAACATCCGAGAGTATGATGAGTTATCAGTCTCATGGGAGGAGTTATGATACTAGTTCATATCTAAGATTCATTCTTCGACCAGGAAGGTGTCTAGTCTTTATGATATTCTTACAGTTTGGTTGGAGAGCTCTACTGTGTGTTAGTTCAGGGTCCATTTTTGGATACTTATACGATATGATTCAGACCTGTTGTTAGGTGATGAGGCTAGATTGAAGAATTTTGAGGAGGGGTTGTGTCCATATATCTAGTTCTAGGTCATCCCATTTATGATGAAGATGTATCCCAAGGTACGAGAGATATAAGAGGTCATCGAGAGAATGATATCCATACTAGGATCATCACAATAGGGGAGTCATCAGTATTCCTCAAATGCATAGTTGTGGTCCATGGTTCCCAGTTATCAAGGAATAAGAGCTTCTGATTAGACGAAAGTATGTCCCATAGCTCAATGTATCATATCTCTCGGGAAATAGACTCTATGTCCAATTCAAAGGGATCATATGCATTTTTTTTCTTGTGGAGGCTGAGGTCATTAGTAGTGAAAGTGCCCGACTTTTTCAAGAAATCAACGTGTAAAATTTGTTCCACTTTAGGTTTTCTTGTTGAGGTAGTTCCAGCTGAGGCAACCAAATTAGGTTTCTCTTGTTTGGGATCAGTAAAGAGCATATAGGGTAGTTATAGTACATCACCTAAACAATATATATCCTAATAGAGTAGAGTGTGTCCATGGAGGTGGTCATTATTAGGCTCAGAGAGTCCATGGAGTAGGTAATTTTCAGCTTCATGATTTAGTGTTTATTAACACCATAGAATTTTTTTCATGAACTTATCCACAAAATTAATGATATTATTTTCTCAAAGGAAACAAATTTCAATAATGAGAAAATTTGTTTCACCATGAAGGACCAAGATGCAGTATATATTTCTATCTTCCAAAATACTTCTCTAAAATTAGGGATAAGTAGAAAGATCCGCCCTGAAAAAGTTGGTTGTGGATTTCCAAGATCGATAATGAAAAGGTGTTGATTTTTTAAATTTCAATTTCCAAGTTAAATCCAAGAAGAAGTGGTATATTTACCATCTCAATTAGTATATATATCTTCAAGAGTATAGATTTTATTGGTTATAGAGCCCAAACAGACTTATGAATCAAAACTTATAGAACTCAGAAGATGGATAAATTTTATAATGGAATTTCCTTAACCTATACCGAGGACCTATGCGGATGAACATTGTGAAGGACATACATGGAAGAGCTATGCATATATGTATGATTTACACCACTACATAGAAGACCTACCCGAGGGAACTATGTGGAGGACCTGCGCGGACAACCTCCATTCGACCATCCCCCCTCTTTTCCTATACGTAGGACCCTTGGGATCCCCCTTTTAGGACCAAAAAGTTTGTAAGAACTCTCAAAGCTCGCATTGCATAGTTCCTTTTCCAATGTCCTCAAAAAAACATCATGTAATTCTACAAAACATGAGATAATAGTGAATTATAGGGGGTAAGTGGTTAAAAGTCCCATATAGGTATATAACACATGGAGATGTGCCAAGGACCTATGTTAAGGGCATACATGGATCACCTTTGTGGAGAACCTGTGTGTGGGGCTTTGGCGGAGCACCTGTGTGATGCACTATGGTAGAGCACCTATGCGGCCCAGCTGGGTGGCACACCTGCTTGACACCTCAGGTCCATACCATGGGGGTTGTGCCCACACACCCCCGCTCAGGTTCATTATCATCCCTCTGGGATAGTCCCTTTGCTTCCATCATTGAACCCCATGAAAAATGGAGAGTCGCACCATGATCTTATCAGGTCTATTCGATGACATTTTCCAATGTTCCCTTTATCTGGCCCAACTTATATCCTTGGAATTCCATGATTTGAGACACTCCATCACACTCAATTAAGTTTCTTGAGTCTACTTAATCGTCTTGGTTCATTTAACATGTTACCAGTTTGGACTTTTCTTATGGATTCCTCAAGTTCCTTGAGTCGATATAGTCTTTAAGAAACTCATCAAACCTCATCACCTGACTCATATTCCAGGTTAAATCTCAAATGGGCATCCTTCTTAGGAGTAATCCCCTGCCATTATCAAATGGGAATCTTTTTTATGAGTAAGTCCCAACCAATATAGGGAACTCCCATTGAGGTAACTTCCTAATCATCTACATTCTGGGCCACATGAACTCTAATGTCATCACACATTGAAATGTTCATTGATTTGTGCCCTCTTCCACCATCATCTCATCTTCATTCACCATAGGTCCTCCCTCTTCCATCATCGGAAGAGATAGAGTCTGTTTTGTTGAATATTTCACATACTCTTGTTTCTGACATTGATCATGTCTCATGTGGTATTAGATAACTATGATGATCACAACATCCACACGATGCACCTTGAATGAACTATGAGAATGCTGATTCCCATAAAAACTGAGATACATAGGAATCCTTCGTATGGCCTGAGCTCTATCTCATTTCATCCATAAAAGGCATCATTTTCAAGAAATAAGCCCATAATAATTTCTCTCAAAGGACTACACTCTCCTATGAGACTAATCGAACTATGTGGGATTTGATTACCATCCAAAGAGGATATGTAGGAAGCCTCTATGAGGTTCAAAACCAACAATTCAAATAAACCCCATTCTTCCTCAGCCATATTCCCAACATGGTCTATTCCAACTTGAAAACACTTATATTTTCCATGTTCCTTAGGCTGCTTAGGCATATGTCCCACACCAAGCATTGACTAAGAACCTTCTTCTTAGATTTCCTTACCACATTACATTAAACTGTATGGTTAGGTCCTTATCACATGACTTTATATTGTTTGATGTGTCCCATTAAGCATCACCGAACTATCTGTGTTCTGATTCATTTCACAAGGATGTGTAGGTAGCCCATTTATGGGTACGATCCCAACATAAAACCCAAATGTCATCTCTCTAGAATAAAATAAATTTTAGATCACCCCACTTATTTCCCTTAAACCTAGTATTATCATAACAATGGTTAAAGAAATATATAAAAAATATATTAGAGGATACCATTGATGGAAGACCTTAAGTACATATAGATATCTCCATTAAAGAGGAACCTTGAATACATACATATGATTATAAATTTCACACATTCTATTAATTGTTTGAAGATTTCAATATAAATCTATGTTATACTTGTTAAATTAATAAGGATTTACAAGAAATCTATTAAAACTATACGTGTTTCCGGGAGTAGGAAATAATTCCCCCAATAGGGTGTGATGAGTCTAAATTCCCATCCTCTCGACCAATGTATGTTATCATGTATCATAGGCCCTAACCTAACAAACATATTCCTCTATAAAGTATGTCCCTTTATATAAATAACCATTTTATGTTTTTTGTTTCACAAATTAATCCAATGGAAGACTCTTGTAATAGTGATTCTGAACCAGAACAAACGTTCAATGAGAGATGAAATAGTGTTTCAACACCATGTGATCTAGATGTTATTCGAGGAACCATTTTCCTTTTTTTTATATGTTTTCACATCTTGTTTCATACAAGAGTGTCAAAATCCTTTATATATCCTTTCCTAGTATATTCTTTGGGACTTGTGGTAGAGAGACTAACATTTCCCTTAGAGTTGACTATAAGAGTTGGAGGACGAGCTGACTTGTTTGATGTATGTAGAGACTGTAATCCAGTATTGGGGTAGCACTGCTCTTGGGAAGATTTCCTATGTTTACAGATACAGCCATATGAAATAATCCTCAAAATGGATTGTTTATATTCGGTGTAGGCTTCCATGGATTTCCTTAAGAGGAAGTTTGGTATATTCGATTCTGATAAAAGTCCATCAGTGTTTTTTGTTGATTGAGACCCTCAGATGGGTCAGAGGCGTGTTCCTTAATTTTCATCCATGATGGCTGGGATGATTCAGAGTTCATTGGAAGTTTAGTCATCATTTTTTCCTTGGTTCATAGAAGAGTACACTGATTTATTTCTAAATAAGGTTTTAGAATTACCCCCATGAAGAGATATTTATATTAGGATCCAACTACATCCAGGCATGTCACCTATATTGACGTCTCTATATAATATGGTTTCTTTTTTAGTTGTGATTATTTCATATACATATCGATGGTCTGCTATGGGGTTGTTTTTTCAGCAATGTTTGTCACTATGGGGTTCACTAGTTTTTTTCGTAAAGAAGGTTGATGTAAGTTTGTGGTTTTGTATCGATTATCATTGCATGAACCAAGTGATATTGAAGAACTTCTATCCTCTTCCTCAGATTGATGATTTATTTGATCAATTTAAGGGTGAAAGTTGATTCTCAAAGACCGGTTTTCAATAAGTATATCATTATATGCTTGTGAAGGATGAGGATATCATGAATATTGTTTTCGGTTGTATTCATGGGTACTATGAGTTTTTTGTGATTCCATTCAGTGTGATGAATTCTCTAGATGTGTTTTTTGGGCTAATGATAATTTTGTTACCTGATTTACTAGAAAATTTCATGATGTTTTTTATTGATGACATATTTGTGTATTCCATGCCCAAGGAGGACCATTCTGACAATCAATATGACGTTTTGGGAGTTCATCACCATGATAAGTTGTTTAGGAACTTGATAAAGTGTGAGTTTTTTGCTTGAGAAGTCTGTTTCATGGGACATGTTGAATCCAAGTAGGGAGTAGTTATGGATCCATGAATTATAGACTCAGTTGTCTCTTGGGAATCCCCTAAGAAAGTGGAAGAGTTGTGAAGTTTCATTGGTCTTGAAAGATATTACAAGAGATTCCTAGAAAATTTCTCTTAGATTGTTACACCTATGAAAGTGTTGACCATAAATGATTGCATGTTTATATGGAATTACTAGTGTAAGATGAATTTTGGGTATCTGAAGGGTATGTTGGTCAGTGCTCCAGTTCTTTGTCTACCAGCAAAAGGGGTTTATTTTGAATTTTTCTATGATGATTCACAACTTGGTTTGGGTTGTGTTCTAATATAGTAGATATTGGTCATTTCTTATAGTTCCCTGATGTTATGTCCCCATTAGTGTAACTATTCAACCCATGATATCTATTTGGATGTGGTGCTGTTATCATTGAATTTTTGGAGGCATTACCTCATCAATGGGAGTTTTGTGTTCTTCATCGATCATAAGATCCTAACATATGATTTCTAAAAATGTGACATGAACTTGTTCCAGTGTTTGTCGATGGAGTTATTATAGTATTACAACTATTATATTTGGTATACACCTTGAAAGAGGAATGTTGTAGCTGATGCACTAAATTTGTTGTCTCCTAGTGATACTGTGCATGAATCTGTCCATTCCTGGAGGGCGATGGAAGAACATTTGACACTACATATAGATATGGGAGAAATTGGGGGAAGATGTTTCATTTTTTTGATGACAGTGTAGTCATATCTAGATCAGCATGTAGAGGAACCCCAGTTGGGGTATCTTGAGTTGGATTTCTAGAGAGACTGAGTTGTTTATGGTGAGGCCCCGGATGGTTGGTGTGAGGATGAACAAAATCAATTATTGTTTCAGGGAAATATTTTTGTTCTTTTATAGATGTGTGAGATGGTTCTTGGCGTGGTCCATAGGTCTCCTTTTTCTGTACATCCTCACATGAAAAAGATTTACCATGAATTGAGGGTGTAGTTTTGGAAGCCTTGGTTGAAGCATGCAGTTTCTTGGTTTGTGTCTCGATGTTTGTTCATTGAGAGGTTAAAGGCCAAACACCATGTTCCCGATAGTATTCTCCATATGTTAGATGTTCCTAAATAGATGTTGGAGGTCATATTGATGGAATTTGTTACCATTTTACATTTATATTTGGGAGTCTATGATTATTTATGGGTGGTAGTGGAACATATGATGCAATCATTCCAATTTATAGAGATTAAGGAGTTGAGATCAGTAGTGGTTTTGTTGAACCAGTATTTGGAGGAGGTGGTAATACTCCAAAGGTTTCTGAGGATAATAATTTCTAATCAAGATCCTCATTCAACCTCTATGGGTTAGGGAGCTCTCCAATATGATTTTGGTTCTTAGCTTTGAATTTGAACTACTTTCATCCACTGATGTTTGATCAGACAGAGCAAACCATCCAAACATTGTAATATATGATTCACTCTTATGAATAGGATTTTGGGGATTCTTGGATATAGAACCTACCCTTGGTAGATTTATCTTACAACAATATTTTCACTCTGCCTTTGGTATGGTACCATATGAATCCTTGTATGGACAAACAAGTCATTTTCCATTAGGTTAGACATGGTTCATATAGTCATAAATTATCTTCCCTTAACTGGTATATAATACAATATAGATGTTTTAGGTGATTCAAAAGATGTTGAAAGAACCCCGTGATTGTTAGAATCCTATGTCGATCATAGGATAACACCTTTGGAGTTTGGAATTGTGGAGCCTGTGTTCTAAAAGGTGACACCCCACCATTGGAAGTTAGGTTTTGGTTATGGGAGTATGATTTATCGCTGATTTTTTGGGCATTTCGAGGTGTTATATCATGTTGGAGCTTTTTTGTATCAGACAATGCTCACCCCATAGATTATCCGAATATAATATCTTTTTCACTTTTCGTAGGATTGGGTTTGTCTTCATAAAGTCTCTAGCCTCATTTATAGAGGTGAGATCATTGTTGACGATGATGCAACCTTTTAAGAGTGGATTGTAGGGATCCAGGACCGAAAGGAGAAGGTGTTTTGAGGGTAAGAAATCCCCTTGGTTAATGTCTTATGTAGAAATAGTTGCAATGAGAAGAGTACATGGGAACACAAGTCACATATACATACTTAATATCCCCAAGATATTTTATGTTTAGATCTTGTCTTTTAATGTTGTTCATTTTGTGTTTTTAGACCTTTTCTGGTTGGTGATTTAGTTTTCACTTGTTTCTTATAGTGCCTTGATATTACTCTATCGGAGATGAAGATGTGTGGGTTATTCGATGTGATTTACGTGTTTATATTTATATGGATGGATGAGTCTACTCTCTTAATATAGTTTGAGAAGACTCAATGAGTTGTTCATCTACTCAACATGTTGAGATCCTTATGCTTGGGTTATGTGGTTGAGATATTATGGTGAAGAGAACCTTGAGATGTATCTCATGGGGTGGATTTTCAGATGACCCCTTTCCGTTTCGTCTCTGGTTTGGTTTTGGATTCTATAGGGAGAGAATTTTTTGAGATGTATCTAAAGTAATGGCTCCATTCCACATCAATCTACCCTCTATGAATTTCCAAATACTGAGGTTCTTAGAGGAGGCTAAGAGGAATTTCAGAGGTGATTGGTTGTGAATTTATGTAAGTAAGAATAATTACACATCATGAAAGAATTTCGTTTCATGTATGTCCAGTTCCAGATGTGTATGTTTTCTGTGTAAAATAAATAAAATGGTGACATGTTTATCAGTGGAAATAAACGATAAGGATTATATAATGTGATTTGGAATTACACATAATGTAAATCCCCAAATATAAAATTTTAAATGTTTTCAGCCACTCGGGTTCTTCAAACCCTAGGACTGTACTGCCTCTATCCCAATTACATAAAACCCAACGAACCCCTATTCAATTTTTTGGGGATTATTTTCTCAAGGATCGATCAGGAACTTTCCTCCATCGATCCAACTTCAATCCAAAGTTATTTTAAACCTCTGTTTCTACGGTTTATTTGATCAATTTTCTCTCATTCGACTTTTCCATGTGGTGTTTTTTGATCTACATGTTTTTAATGGAGTTTTATTATTTCTTTGGTGCGGTTGTGGCATGAAATCATCGGGTGGATGCAGTTCTTGTGGGAAAGGATATTGGGATCCACAGTGTTAGTCTATTCTTTGGTGAATATTAATGACACCCTTTTCATGGATGGGATTTAATTTTTCTCAATTTATTTATGTGCAATTGTAGAGCTAGCATGATTTATCCCCTTAGATCACAATGAAATTAACTAAAAAATTAATTGAAATAGATTAAAAATTGGTATCGATCACATGGAAATGTTTTTGTTTGTGTCATGAAAATGGGTTGACTCTTCATTTTCTAGATAGTGTGTTATCTATGTTGTGATTCTTATTTTGTGGTGAGCATGTGAAATTATTAAAAAATGTAAAGCTGTAATTAATTGATAATTAATTGGAAAAAATATTAAAGAGGAATGTTTAATTAATCTGGATGTTTTTTTTTCATTTGATAATAATAAAATTTATGAAAGAATGATTGTTTAATAGAATTGGTTAATGAATGAAAAGCATGATAATTGTTGTAAAAAAACTAATTAATGGAATGTTAAATTAATTGTTAAATTAATTTGAGACAACTTGTGATAGTTTTCTTCTTAGATGTCCCATATTTGGAACTTGTGAATAATGAATTATCCAATTAAATATAGAAATATAACGAGTTGTGTTATAAAAGATAATGCCTTTATTGTGCATGAGTTTCCTTTTTTCTTGTAAAGGCCTTGGGCCATGAGTTTTGGAGCCATGAGAGCTTGTTTTTTTGTAAATTTGAGATGCCTTGTTTTAGGACCTAGAGCCTAGTTGCTTTGTTTATTTCATACTGCTTGTGATGTAAGGCTGGGATGGCTAATACCAGAGGTATATTTTATTATTTGGTGTGGGGAGGCCTAGGAGTGATGTGATCCTAGCATGGTTAATCCTGGAGGACTGTTTTGGTATGAGGGGTGGGGTGGCTTGGTTGTTGTGGTAGTAGTTAACACTCAGAGGTGTGAGATGAAATGCTATTTAAATGTGGGTGTCGTGTAGAAAACTAGAGGTAATAGAATGGGTGAAAGATGGGATTATCCAATTATATGAAAGTAAAATTCTTGATTGAATATTTTGTTTGTATGACAAACAGGATGTTCATTTATATAATTTCTTTTCCACACTCCTTCAGGTAGATGAATGTGCTTGATTTTTTACATGTTTAGTAGCTTAGGATGATTGACTAAAGTACCTAGTAATATGTAATTCATAATTTTAATAAATGAATAAATGTTTAACCCATGGGTTAGAGCTTGTTGGGATGTAATTCTGAGGTTATAATTCTAAGAAGTTGTGGACTCAGTTTTATTATGCCTGGATGGCATGAAAGAATGTTGTAATGATTATGTAATATAATATTTAAAATTAAAATGGTTAATTACTTTTTAAATAATTAATTAATTTAAAGTGGATCATATGAAATGAATAAATTAATTTATTGTACATATTTAAATTGTTTTGTGCTTATAATATATCTGGTCTCAGTAGTGGCAGTCAGGAGTCTGAGAGACGTAAGATGTAGTTGAGTTTAAGACTATGTTATTCCAATAGTGTGGTTGTGATTTATATTGCATCATGTACTTTTTGACTTTTTATATGATTCACCACCTTGTTTATTATGTAAACTGACATGCTAAGGATTCTGAGACATGAGGGTGTTTTCCCCAACATCTCGGTGGGAGGATGGATAGAAGAATACCCCCTTTGGCCCCTCTCTTTTCTCTTAGTAGTTAATTTTTCAAGAATTAATGACGATTAGTTTTCTCTATATATATGTGTAGAGGGGTTTAATAAATTTCAGTTATTTCAAAAAGATGTATTCTAGATATAGTTTCTTAAAGACTATTATAGTTTTAGCGTTTATAGGTTGTGATGTCTTGAGGATCCTAACTCAGTGTATGGGTTGTGATAGATTGAGGTATAATAACTTACGTATGATTCACATTATAGAGGCTATGGTGGATCCTATAAACTACATGGTTACGTTTAGTTATGTGGATGTGGTGGTTTGTTGCACGAGGTTCACATTTTGGTGCTTCACCCAGGTGTCTGTGGGAAAGCCTTTTTAGAGAGAGATGCTTAGGACATGTGACATAGGGGAAGAGCGGAATACCAGTGGAGTAGTGGTAGTAGGGCACCCTATATATTCTATATTATATTATATACTCATGGCTATGATTCATGGTGACAGTATACATGGTGTTGATGGTAACTTAGTATACCTATTTAGATGATGAGTGAATTTCACTTGTTGTTCACTGTGCTATAGCATGCATTATTTACCTTTGGCCTGAGAGGCTACATGGTGAATCTGTATGAGTATGCGGTTATACTCACACTAAAAATATATAAACTATTTTTTAGGTTAGTTAGATCTAGTTTTAGATCAGGATAGTAACTACTAGATTGGGGTTTAATATGAGTTGTTTGGGCTTTGTGTTCACATTCCTCCTTACTATTCTTTTGATACTTACAGTTTCCCATTCAGTAGTATTAGAACTTGCATGTACTTTTATATTTCCACACTGGTTTTCATTTATATTATAGAATTAGTATTGCTTTGTTGGTGTCTATCTTATCTCTCTCTTTCACATGACTTATCCTAGAGGGTAATACCTCCAATCAGTGTGTTTATTATACCCATGGTGTTATTCACCAACCCAGGGCCTACTAGAGGCAGGACTCTAGTTTCACTATCTCTATTCTCCCATTTTGGGCCAATACTGGTTAAATTATTAGGGAGGGGTCATGAAATTTTAATCTTATTATTCCCTAAACCTCTAGGATTACTCACTTTTACAATATTAGTTTTCACCGTGGTAACTAGTTATTTTTACCTAGGTAATTTAAAATTTAAGATGAAAAAAATTAGACATATTTAATAGATTTTACTAAATGATTTTAAATATGAAATATAATTTATCAAATAAGAAACCTATGTGTGTAGAAAATCAATTTTAACGAATGAACATGTCAATCCAAGAACCTCTTTTTAACATTAACTATGATAATTAATGTTCTTACTATTTAAGGGCCAAGAAAGTGACTATAAAAGAAAAAAGCCCCAATAAATAGAATTAGGATTATGTTATCAATAATCAATCATTAAATTATCCAAATTTAATATTTTGTTCAATATTTAAAAAAAATTATATTACATTATATATCAGAAAGTATCATTAATGTCAATTTTTAAACTATTAATTTAATATGATTTTAAAAAAAATCAAGGAAAATATAGAATTCATATCTATACCTTTCACACTTCCATAAAACATAATTAATATATAACTTTTTAAAATCAATAACATAATAATATTATATTATTTTTAATATTTCTAATATCATTTAATTATTGTTCCTTTCAATTAAATAATCAATGTGTCGGTGTTGCCTATGAATCTAAGGTAATTATATGATTACTTGAAATTATAAATAATTTAAATATTAAAAAAGTATCTACCAATAATATTACTATTTTGAACTAAACATAGGTTATTTTATCCATTCTACAAAATGTTATAGTTATTAAAATCTAGGAAGTGACAATTTTGGTTTTCTTTACATAAAGTATTATAAAGGTCAGAATCATGTCCATATGGATCCAAAATCATAAATTTATATAAAAACATGAGATAAGATTGAAATATGGATATACAATAGATATTATACCATTTATAGTTCATTATTAACCTTATCAAATTAGTTTAACCCTCGGTAAACCTATTTTAACAATAATAGTGGTAACTGATTTTTAATGATTTTAATACTCATTATGAAAAAAATACCTTAACGTTATAACCAAATATATAAGTCGTCTATAAAAAATATGAAATCAATTTTAAAAAAATCAATTCAATGAAGTAGAGAAATTTTATTTTTAAATAAACCAATAAAAGTTTCAAAAATGGTTATTAAGGAAGGTATTTTTGAAGAATTAGATGATCTTACATTAACTACAAGACTATTTATCATAATGAAATGGATTTAAATTAATATAGTTATAAGTATAAAAAATAAAATAAATTTAAAATTTTCCTTATTAAAATATAAAATTATTTAAAATTTAAAGGAGTTATTCATTTAATAATAGTTTCCCAAAAAAGTAGTATTTTTCAATATTCATTGAAAAATTAATTATTTTAAAAAAACCCAAAAATTACCAGAAGATAAATTTCATATGATGAATTCTAAAATAATGTTCATTTTACCAATTAAATTTCTTATATGGGTCCAAAATAAATTATATTTTTTTTAAAAAAAGTTGTAAAAATCATTTTTGAAAATATGTATTTTAAGTGAATTAATCAACATTACTAATTAGTGAGTGATTATTTTCTAATAATTTATAAATACCTCTATATTGAGTAGGAATTTAAAATATATTTCATTAAATAGATAATATTCTTTATACAAACTAGTTTAACATATCGGTTATAATAGTCCTGATTAAATAAAATATTGCATGAGTTGTTTAAGCTCAGAATTACATGTTGTATATTTATATCAAACATAAGTTTATTCTTTAAAAATATTATTGTGTTATTTATCCCCCCCTTTAATAAATTTTACCCTTTCAATTTGAACTTTATCTTAAAAATCAAGGCATTTCCTTACAAAAATTCCTTTATTGGAATCCCACATCTTAAAAAGGGCGAATAAAAGTTACTCTTGATTAGATTGGAAGGGAATTGTGAGATTTATTTGAAATAAAACATAACTAGATTTCTAGGCAAGAAAAAAATATGAGGAAGTGAAAATAAGGATAGGGGAAAATATTAATGTACAAATAATTATGGGGAGTGATAGAGATAATTGATCATAGGAAAGGGAATGAAATGAAGAATATTAATGACCATAAAACCATAATATGATGAGGCATGAGAAGTAAAGTTGATTCATCATAAATAATCGTAAATGTATGAAGATTTTATATAAAGATACATTTCTTAATTTTGATGGATTAGTTTACTATCATGATAGGGAACACATAAAAAATTAATACTTGATATATTTTTATTTCAAAAGATCAATTTCAGCTATTGGTTGTGATTAGATCAATTTACACTTAATATTTTACTCTATCAAATTATTATCCAAGATGAATTTGATTTTCCATATGCACTAAAATCAACTTCTAAAATATCATGAATTGAAAAAAGAATAAAAATATATTTTTCATATAATTAGTAAAAAATTGTTATTAAAATGTATGATTTTACCCAAATGAATAAGACTTCACAAGAATACATTAATATACAAAAATTTAAATAGTAAAAGCAATGATATAACATAGATAATTCAATAAATAATTAATAATTTGTCCTAAAAACCCTTAATAACTTCAATATTAAATGTTTTTAACCTAAAATTATACCTCATACCATTCAACTGACATCTCCAAAAACATAACAACAGTCTTTCCAAATAACCTTTACATTAAACCTAAAGGTTATATATTCCTCAACCCAATGAAATTTCTCTTAGATTATCATTAATCACATAAAAAGTATTTTTTTAATAAAAACTGATTTTATAATATGATTCTAAAAGTGGACATAGTCATTATCTACATAATTATTTGTGTAAATACTTTTCACTAAGATGGACATCACATGGTTAGTGGAAGGTGCTGTACTATTTTCACCCTTTACTTTTGGGTTCAATCCCTATAGCCTCATCGAATGTGATGGGTTGACAACCATCATACGAGATTAAATTTTTGAAAAACCATATTTATATGATTTATATAATGTTCACAATAATATGAAGAACATATTGAAAAATAACGTTAATCATAAAATCACTTTTTAACCACTAATGTGTTCTATAACGATTATTGTTTCCCCAAAATATGATAATATTAATTGACTATTACTACCTTAACATCCATTCTCATATTAACAATAATTTTAATCAACAAAATTACACTTATGACCACAAAAGGTTATGAAATTATTCACCAAATAACATTTTCATCAAATCACATATTAATCTCAATGTCTATATTACCTTAAATGTATCAAAAAAATACTCATAATAATCTTGGACATCCATTACTTTAAATATCAAAAGTGGTATTTGTGGATTTAAACATATGAATAAATATAGACTTACAAACCCATGAGGGTACCTAAAATTGTAAACTAACTTGATATGGATCATAAACATTGTTTCATTATGGAATATCCTCAAATTATATCACAGGGTTATGTTTTGAAATTTATGTATTCCAAAATCTTTATCACAATGTTTCAAATAATATTTTTCTGATACCAAATTTAACGACCCCAACCTCAGTAGCCCATACTCGATGGTTGTATTATAATAATGGTACTAAATAAATGTGATCACATTGTAAATAACTGGATAGTATAGTAGTCTTTCTAAACTATATACATACTTGATTTTCTCATTTCATTTTAATAAATCAAATTCAACATTGAATTTCCATTACGAACACCATTATTCCCTTTAGAATATTCCATTATATTAATCTTAAAATAATTATTAGATTCTTATGGAAAATAAAAATAATAAAGCATTGATCTAAGATTCGTATTATGGGTATCTGTACAGTGTAATATATATTGAACATTTAGAGAATAATCAATATGTCAAGGTAAATATATGAAAAAATATTCCAGTTTATTATTAACTTGATCATGAAGAATAATATGGTAGGAATAAATGATGATAAAATAATACCATATAAATAATTAAATGAGATTAAAACATATCAGTGGATACCATAAAAAATCAAATAATCACATTTACATCAGTAAATAATCTCAAAATTATAGAATGCATAATTTATGGATAAAACAATAATTAAAAAGATATTGTAGCATAACCCTTTACCACTTTAGTGAACTCCAAATCATATCCCCATGAAATAAATAACATCACATGAAACATTAAATACCATGAATATAAATATATTATTGGTATTACAAATCATATAGGAAGCATATACACATCATAAAAACAAGTAGGTTTATATTTCCAAATATGTCCAAATAGAGTGTAAATTGAGGAAAAGTATCTTATAATGATCATAATGTTTATGTGATAATTATTAAATGAAATAATTATACATATAAAATGTAAAAACAAATAAAACAATAGGAAATAAAAAATAAAATAACCAAAAGTAATTACAAACAAAATTTTAGAATATAAATAACAATTATGAGGTAATATAACCCAATCAAATGAAATTTAGTTATGAAACCCCATACTAATTGGTAACTTTTGACTCAAATCCCCATCTATAAATAATTTTAATTATCACTAAAAATTACATAAAATATTAATGATTAATGATAAAATATGTAAAAGATAATTATATAAACCATATAATACAAACATAATCATAACATTAAAATATTCTATAACGAAATGAAATTGAGTCAGAATCCCTTACCTCAGGGTATACTCATCATATACAGTTAATAACATCTTTAATTATATAAATAAGTAAATTATATTCTTTTATAAAAAAAATTTATTATTCTATTTATTTTATTTATTACCATGCTTTATTTTTTTAATATATTCAACTAAGTTCACATAATGCGTTTTTTATGACAATCAATTAATGTATTAAGAAGAACTTTTGTAGCATGATTATGGAAAAAAGGTCATTCTGAAATCATCACCAGAATACTATTCATGAAATGATTACAATTAATATAAATAAATTATACTATTTAAACATAATTTGGATGATGTTTTTCAAAAATGAACTAGGTTACAATCATGAAGATAGTAATCTGTAAGTACGTG
Source organism: Viscum album (assembly GCA_963277665.1). Classification (NCBI taxonomy): domain Eukaryota; kingdom Viridiplantae; phylum Streptophyta; class Magnoliopsida; order Santalales; family Viscaceae; genus Viscum; species Viscum album. Next base: position 458,913,255 of record OY728163.1, on the reverse strand, counting down.
TGAGTAATATTTTCATATTTCAACAATAAGGATATACATAACATAAGAATTATTTTATATTTATAGAATTATAATTATAATATAATCATCATATTACTTATTTATATAAACTCATATATAGTATTAATGTGATGTGGTTACGATAAATGAATCACATTGTTTCATGGAGGTGGTAATCCACATGTACGCATGAAAACGTTATATTTTTTAAATGAATTGCAATGTAAAAAATTATATGATATATTATATTCCAGGAATTATAAATATTTTATAAATAATATATATATATATATAATCCATTATTAAAACCAGTCATTAGGGTTTGTGATGGAAAATGAATTATATTGGTTCATGATGTGGTAGTTCATCGTACACACGAATAATGGTTTTACATCATATTTATGGAAAAGGATATGGATAAAGGGTATGGGATTAACAGAAATCAATATCAAGAAATGGTATATACTGATGTTATTATATCATCATGGTTCGATTTTATTTGAATTATGTGGGAGAAGAAATAAATAAAAAACCTTTGATTAAGAATGAAACCTCTCCTTTGGAAAACCTCTTTAGGCTTACACCAAAATAATTTCCAATATGGTTTATAATAAAACCCATACATTTTGGACATGGGTAGGAATATAAGGAAAGAATTTTGATTTTTATTTTCTAAAACAAAATTCCTTTTTTTCTAGAGGATATGATATGTGTGCCCTTCTATAACCAGGGAGTGACATTTTTATAAATACTGAAAACTAGTCAATAATGGTAAGCCAATCTCAATCCATGTTTCGACAAGGATGATAAAAAATGGATTTTAGGTAATATAAGGTTGATAAAAACCTCCGTTAATAAAATAAAAAATTTACTAAACAAGTTATTCCCTTAACCTCTAAGGTTACTCACTTTTACAATTTTAGTTTTCACCACAATAACTAGTTATTCATACCGTGGTAAACTATCATATATGAATAAAAATATAATGGTATTCATTAGATAATTTAGACAAAATTATTATAAATATGACTTCTAATCTATCAAATAAGAAACCTTTTTTTATTGAAATTTAATATTAACACAAGATCAGGTGATGCAGAAAAAAAATTATAACCTTAACTGGAGTAATAATTTTTTTTTCTCATTAGTAGTCAATAAGGCCACTATAAGAAGAAAAAATTACCATAATGTTACTATGGATAAAATTATAAACGATTTAGAATTGAAATGGTAAAATATAATGTTTTTATAAATTTTAAATAATTAAATAAAACATTATTAATTTTAAAGTATCATTAATGTCAATATTGACACTGTTCCATTAATTTGAGAATAAAAATATCGAGACAAAGACAGAATTTTTAGATCATCCTTATAAAATTATATAACATGTCAGACATTTTTATAAATTTTTTTAACACAATATTTTATTCAAATTATATAATTTCTAATATTTTTAAATTTAGTAATTCCATTTTTCTTTTAAATAAATAATTTATAAATCGACATTTTTTAAGAATTTAAAGTAATTATTTCATTTCCAAAAATAAGAATAAAATTACCATGAAAATAAAAATTAACATTTAATATTACAACTTATAACAAAACATATATTATTTTTATCAATGTTACAAAATTTTATAGTCAATAAAAGATATAAAGTGACATTTTATGGATTTTATTTATATAGAGTATTATACATGCCTCTATCACAACCATTTGGCTCCTAAATTTGACATTTATAGAACTCATATGAGATTGGGTATTTTTATAAAATAGTAATTAGAGATGTTTTTAGGTTATCAAGAACCTTATCTCCTTAGTTTGACCCATGGTAAACATGTTTTTGTTGTAGCTGTAGTAATAATTTTTTTATAGTTTTTAATTTTCATTATAAAAAAATACTTAGATGTCATTAATAAATAATATTAATTATTTTGATTCCAAATATGTAATATATTTTATAAAATTAAAATCATGGATGTTCTAGAATTTTACATAAAAATAAACAAACAAAAGATATCAAAAAATTGTTTTTATGGAATTCATTTTTCAAGCATATAATGAATTTAAATTAAATACATGACTAGTAAAAATAATTATATAGATTAAATTCATATGGTCAAATATATAATCTATAAATTTTATCTAAATTATTATATGTTATGTATTTTATTAAATATATTAAATGAAAATATTTTATAAAATTTAAAAGTAATTATAAATAAAAATCTGTATTTTTCACTATTTATTGATAAATAAAACATTTCATAAAAATAATAAAAATTAACTTAATATTATTATTATATTTTGATTCAAAAATTATTTTCATTTTATCAAATACATTTTAAAAATGTGTCAAAAATTAATTATATTATTTTCTCACAAAATGCGGTAAAAATCATTTTCATAAAAATATTATGTTTAAAGAATAAATTTACTTTATTGAAAATTGAATAATAATTTACTATGAATTAATATATAATTCAATATTTTTTAAGAATTTAATATATTTTTAATAAATTATTTAATCATATTAATTCCTATAAATTTAGAAGGTAGGTCATAATAGTCATATTTAGAAAACATGCTTCATGAGTTTTTTATGCTTGAGGTTGTTTGTATTTTAAGATATATAATTGATTGTTCTTATTTTATAACCACAATGTGATAAAAGTTTACTTTTATTAGAAAATATTTATATTTTTTTGCTTAATCTGTTTTACATTATGGATGTTTTGAGATTTTATTGAGTACCATTACCAATCGTATCATATAAATATTTGAGGTTTACATTGATGTTATAGAGAATACTTCCGAAGGTAGAGGATTAATAATTATGTTTCAGTAAAATATACATTCATTACAAATATGGTTAATTATTTTGGACCATCCAAACTCTATAATACATACTAAGATCTTTATCTATATATTTCTAATTTCATTAGGATCAACACATTTCATTGGTAGAATTTTTATATTGAAATAGAATTCAGTTGAGAATTCATATGGATACCTATGAATCCCTTAATATAGTGAATTTATAAACACTGAAATTTTGGGATGAATTTTGTGAAAGAAATTTATTGGGACAAGATCAATATGAGGATATAACATAGAACATTAGATCCAACCAACAATACATAATGGATGTTCAAAGATAAAAAAACTTATACTAATCATTTTTAGTGATATCTATTGTTTGAATTTGGAGAAAAGGTATTTCCATGAATATATAATTGGATAAAGGTTATGATATTTTAAAATAATGGTAATTTAGTCCTGAGGTATATCAGTATCTTTGATATTCTTGGATGTATCGAGACTGTAGTTTATCAATTGGAGCTTCTATATAGTATCTTTAAAGTTCCAGATGTATTCCAATTACATTTCCTAATAAATTACATACATGATCCTTCACTTTTACTGAAATGAATTATCATACCTCTAGATCACGATATTTTATGTGAGGAACAATTTGTGGAGATTCTAGATCATAGAAATAATAAAATACGAAATAAGACCACTCTCATAGTCAACATTTTTTGGGGTAATCATAAAACAAAAAAATATATATGGTTACCTAAGGATGTCATTATATATATATATATATATATATATATCATAATTTTATTGTATTTTTATGAAAAATTTTTAAGGGAGAAATTTTTATATGGAAGGTAGAATGTAACACCCTGATATTTTATAATATATTCTACTTCAAATAAATCAATGTTCATTAATAACATTCTTTAACATCAACATCAAGTTTAAAAAAATGAAAACCTATTGAACTATTATTATGATAAAATTTAACAAATTTTTAATTCATTATTTTAATAAAATATCATGTTGAATGTTTTTGTGATTGTTTAAAAAGATTTATTTTTCACGTGAATAGTGAAAATAATAATTTTGAAATAAATGTGTTTTATTTAAATTAATAAATTAATATAAATGCCTCTTTATATTATTTATTTCATATAAAAGTGATATAATATCCATTTAATTTATAATAGGATACTAATTTTACATTATTTTGAGATAATTCGATTTTTATCCTAAAAAAACGCTTTTATCAAAAAAAGTTTTTTAACAAAGTATATGGTTTTATTATAAAATTAATTTTAAAAAAATATATGAATTTATTTTTACAATATTTATTTTATATTTGGAATAATTTGTTTCAAATTTGGTAAATATTTACCTTTATTTTATGCATTATGAATAACAACCCAGGTAAAATATATCAACTCAGTACTGGGTAAATCAAGTAATTAACGTTAAAAAAGGTGTTATGGCATAAAACTTATATCCAACACTTTCCAAAATTTTATTTTATCATATTAACTTGACCATAGTCATCAAGAAACTTATATAAATTATTTGGTTCCATTTTTCATTGATAATGTCATTTATATTATTTTATGTAGATAAAAAACAAAATGTTTCTTTCTTTCCTTTAAAATTATCTTATATGTTCAAATATGAATAAAAATATGTTCAGAATATATATTAATGGTAATTATGTCAATAATGAAATTATTTTTATGATTTATTTTTTTTATAAATGTTTGTGATTGTATAATTACATTAAATGCATCTACCATGCCGGTACAATACTTATGAAAGCAGTGGAAAAAATACATAAATGATAATAAATATATTGAATGTAATTTACTATAAATTGATTATTGAGTTAAAAATAGTTTTCGGATAAATATAATATATTTTTAATGATTTATTATTTAATAATAAATTTCCATATTAGTCTTTATATCATCAAAGTAAAATTAAATACATGGTTTTACAAAATAAATTAATGATATTTTATGAAAATAATATTTTATTAATTTTTTTATAAATAATAAAAATATTTAACTCAGGCATGTATGCTAATATAATGTCTATAAGTTAATCTATTTTCCATTTATTATCCCATTTTCACCATATATTTATAATTATAACCCTTTAATATTTAAAAGGTTTTACCGTGGTTAAGGATAAAAATTGCTAGCAAAGCGGTTAATCAAAGGTATTAAGTGTATAATGATATCTAGACCATTATAAATTTTATTGGGAAATTATATTAGAAAAATATCCAATTTATCTTTAATACCATTTAATTTTTTAACCACTAGGCTGTGAATGTGACTTTATTATATTATAATATTTTGAAAAAAAACAAGAGTGTCTCACCCCATACTTATAATAGGACACCCCATATCTTTTTTCTTTAAACCACATTGAGAAATATATATATTAAAAACCCAGAAAATTATAATTCTAAAATTTCCAATCCAATAATTAAAGATACTTTTCTTCTAAAAAGACTATTACAAGGGTCCTTAATAATGTATCTAATGGAAGTCTACTAAAAAAGGGGTAATCATCCATACCAACACTTTCAAATTTCATTCTTCTTCTACTTCAAAATAATATTTTTTACCATACTAAAATAGTAAATCCAAGATCCCAATCATACATATATGTTTTTATTTTTATGATAAAACCATTTTTCGCCTCTTTTATATCCTATGGAAATAAAAAACATATCTCGTGTGTATGTACGGTTTACCATCTCCATGTAGTGATGCAATTTTTTTTCACAACAATTTTACATGGATAGATATAAATATTGAACTAATGAGTACATAAAATATATGTGGAAAAAAATTTCCTTGAAATAGAATATACTATTTACATTATTACTATCTATTTTTTAAAAAATAATTTTACTTGTGCCTATTCATGGACTACCACTTCTACGAAGTGATATGATTCGTTATTTATTTCTACTTTAAATGGATGATAATAATTATAGATTTACATAATATAATTTATATATATGATAAAATAATGATTCATTTAATTTTAATTGTTATTTACCATTCTTTCATTCCAACCTCTAAAAAGTAAAAATAGAGTTCATGTATTCATATTGCCCGCCCTCTCCAAGAAAGGTGTGATTGATATTTATACCCATATATTTTATGCATTAATCAATATATGTATATATATTTAATGAATATTTAAGATATTTATTTCATGGATAACATTCTAAAGATGGTGGATTCATAATCATATTACAAGGGTGAAAACTGCCAAACTGAAATTCTCATGAAAACATTTTTGGTTAAAAACTAAAACAATGACTATAATAAATGAATATTAAAAAAGGGTGATAATATAACATAAATGATATATATTTTATTTTAATTATATGTTTATTTTTATTTTATTTTATTATAATGAATCCAAAACTATTATAAAAGAACTTAAAAAAACGTACAAGGCATGTCCACTATGTGGTTAGGGATTTCATCTCAATTTACACTCTATTGAGATATATTTGGTATTGAGAACCTATTTAAATTTAAATAGTGTATATAAAAAACCCTTTACTTATTTAATATGATTTTATTTTTATTAAATTACATAAAATTTCAATTCAAATTTAGTCTTTCAAGTTGTTACAATTTAAAAGTTACCGAAGAGGTAAGAATTTATTTTACAAACTCATTTTGGGGTAGTTCTTATCATTATTAAAGGAATATTTTAATATTTCACTATTATAAACTAGTTATTTAATTATTTTTAGTGTTTTCATCCAAAATTTACTCCCCTTTGAAATTTAATCATGTAAATAAATATTTAAAATAAAATATCATTTTATTTTATTTATTAGATATATTTTACTTTTATGACCATAGTTTTGAAAAAAATTAATAAAGTATTTTTTATTTACTCAAATGAAATATTAATAAAAATTAATGTTACCTTTTAATTTTTAAATTGTTTGAAATAAATATTTCTAAAGTTTTCTAAAAGGTTAATTTTATGATTTTTTTTATAAAAAGTCAAGTGGAATGTTTATTTTTAAAGTATACGATGTTAACAAAAATTCTTATTTCCATAACCCTTTTTGTATATTTATTTTCATCCAAAATATAAAATGGTTTTATAAATAAAACAATTTTTTGAACATTTATTTTAAGTATATTCATACATTTTCTTTATTTCTAAAAATTAAATGATTATATTATAAAACATATATTACTAATGAATTGATTATCATCATTTATATCGTTTTAATTTTGTGGTCATTAACTTTTTATTAAAAACTATACATTCTTCTAATAATTTTCCAAAAAAAAATCATTTCTATTATATATCCACATTAATAGTATCATGGAATTGATTATTGACTAATACTTATATCGTATCTACATGCTATTTTTTGCTGTGAATTTTTTTTGATTGAATAGAAAAATCATAATGTTATATATTCATTACTCAATAAATATATGTCGATTATGAATATTGTTTATGAAGAAAAATTCTCATTAAATATATGATGAATTCATTTTACGTGTAGTGGCTGGTGAGGAAAAATTATTGATATCTCACCAATACATCTACGGGTATCATATGAAAAATTTGTCCCAACTTATTAAATATGGTTTTAGTGTTTTACTACCAATAAATTATACTATCTTCGGATAAGGTCTTCATGGTAAAGTTATCGTGACGTATAAGATAATGAAATATGACATTAAATATTCCATTTATTGATAATTTAGATAGTATTATCCATGATATTACTACATTGATAGTATCATTCGATGAATTTTGTGTAATAATATTGATTAAATAAAATATATTTTTAGTTTTTTACCATTCAATATTTTTTATTCCGTATTTTATCATGATATCATCTATTTCATGCAACCCTTACCGAGTATATGTGCTGACAGTTAATTTTTTTCCTTTCTATAGGATATGAAGACGGATATTGTGGTTAACATAATGAATATAATATTTTTAATGTTATATATTTTACATTTCCAATGTAATAAGGAAATCATGTATATATTGGGTTCTGCAAGGACTCTAAACCAATTGATCATGTGTGGTGACACCCCTCAAATCTTGTTCCAACGTAATAAATAAAACAAAAGATCTAGGTTACTAGATTTGGATATTCTACATATTAAAATTTCAAATGATACTAAAAACAAATTATTTAAAGAAAATATTTAATAGAAATTTACAAAAAACATTTTTTTGAAAATAACACTATATACTTATAATGTTAATCATATGTTTTATATATTAAATATTTTATTTTTAAACAATATATTCTTACTTCATAAATATATCTTCGATCAATTCAAATGATTTATGAAGTTTAATAACTTCATTATAAAGTATTAAATGTTATTTTTTTGGTGAAAATTGTATTTTACTATTCCCTGAAAAATTAATTATTTCCAAAAAATCTCAAAAATTAAAATTAAGATAGTATTGGAATTCTGAATCTGAAAATAAATTTTTTTTTTCAAAAAAAAATATTCTAAATATTTATATTTTATGTTTAAAATGGGAATATAAAAATATAATGAAAATTGTTATCATAGAAATATATCTTTTTAAACATATTATCTATTCTTATTCCTAACTTCTATCAATTACTAATGAAATTTTTGTTTCTATATTTTTATATAAAAAATATATTTTATCCTTAAAATATTGATTTTCACAAAAATTCACATAGAAATTAAATTTTGATAAAGGATTAATTTTAAAGAATAAAAAATTCTTATTGTTTATCTAGATACACTAATTTATGTTATCAATTCCTTTGCATTGATAATGACCATTGTTTATTATTTCTAAATATTTATCAAAATTCAAGTAAATCTATTTATTTCTACCAATTATATTGATACATTTTAACAATTATAAATTATTACATGGTTGATTGTGGTTCAATGTTTCATGTATCACATGATATCAAACATATTAGGTCTTAAAGGAATATATAATTTAAAATATTATGGAATTACACTTGATATGAAAATACTTCAAGACACATATACTAAAATACGTGAGGAATTAGACATCATCCTTTTATATTAATAATGTGATGTTTGGTTGGTGGAACCACACCACTAGAGTCAGACAACATGGTACTCAGTTTGGGAACCAGTCCCCTAGGCTCTGTTTTGGTGATTTATGATAGGGGAGAGTGAAATTATTTGACTTAGATGAGGAGATTATTGGTAGGGTACACCATATCCCAAAGTGAATATTTCCTAATAGGATAATCCCAAGGGTTTCAGGATGCATTTTTCATAGAAGGTTATTCCCCTAGATTTAGGTGATTAATTCCAAATACCGAAATCCCATATGTTTTTAGAGGATGTTTTTTTAGATGGGGAGGGAACACCCTTATCTTATGGTGGTGTATTTATAATATGGTATTCAGTAGATACATTTTATGGAATTTTTGTAAATGAAGAGGCACAACACTGGCTCCATGAGTTGGATTATCAGAAGGGTAACTTCATGAGTTTTTTTACTAGGATTACATGATAGGGAATTACCTTCCTTTAGTTGATGGGTGGAATATTTGAATGATTTGGATTTACGTCGACAATATCCTAGGAATTATATAATGAGCATGACTTTAGAAGGAATAATTTTGTGATTTTCTGAAAGACACTTCACCTTTGGATGAAGCAGGTTTGGGTCAATCATGGGTTCAATAAAATAACCCAATAATTGAAAATCATTATTTATTTACACCTTCATCATTATTTATTTATTATATTATGTAACGAATATACACATACACTACATTTAATATATGCATAAGAGATTTCAATGGTGGTTCCAATTGAGTTTTACTCAATAACACCTCTATTGCCCATTTCTATTGGTTACCTGAGAAAACAACACTAATAATATGTTTAGGTTGACTGAGGGTCAACATAGCTTGAATGATCTAGATAACATGGATGAGAATACATATTTATATGAGTTGAGGAAACTAGATTCAATAGATAATATTGTTTATTTATTTTATTACAATATTGATTTATTATAAATTTCCTTCCTCGATGGAAGCTCATAATTCTTTATGAATGTATACTTACACAATCGTTTATTATTGATTTCGATGTTTAGTTATTCAGTGAAATATGATTTCTAATGGTGGAATATGTTTAATTGAATTTTCATGTTATTTTACACTTTGAAATGGGTTCTTATTTTCCCTACAATACTATCCTAGATCCTCGCTTCATGTTAGTAGCCTCTAGAATATGGAAAGGAAAACATGATGTTTTGTAGAGACGTAGTCTTGTTATCATTCAGATTAAAGAAGGTTTGGGATGTTATATAAGTCTCTCAGTTAAGTGGAAGTCAATTAAATTCACCAATCAATACATCAGCCTATTATCTTAGAGTGGTATTTTTATCATGGATGCCCCTATACTTTTTCTCGATTATTTCCACAAGATATTCTAGATCATAAAAAAATAATATCGATGATTGGAAATTATTTTCCCAAAGAGATTCATCACACTTTATATACTTTTTTATAATTAGTGGATGATTCAAAAAATGTAACGTGATTTTATTCTTCGATTAGTTGATGTTTTCTCTATATAGGGACTTGGAATACATTCCCATTACATAACATAATTCCAATTATGGGAGGGTGATAAGTATTCCCAATATAATCAACCGAAAATATTGAGTGTGGAGGAGTATTAATCATGAGATATAATAGTTACCTTTTATATTATTTTCACTCATATTAAACCTCTATATTTTGAGGTTTTTTATCAATAGTTTTAATATATTTATGTGATATAAAATAATGGGTAAAACAAAAAATCATATAGTGTGTTTTCTATATATAATGGAATGAAAAAAACTTATCCCCAAATAATTTTCATGATTCAACTTAACAATAGTGACATCATAAAGACATATTTTCTATATTTTCCATGTTTCTTGTTATAGTCACTTATCATTGAAAACCATTAGTATAGGGAATTTTATTCTAGGGATTCTATATTCCCTATACATGAAACATTGGGACCTTATATGTGTATTAATCACAACTTCTTTCATTAATTTTGTTGTGATGCATATTCAATATTAAATATATAGATGCCCCTAATTTCAATACTTGAATAATTTTATTATTAAATTGAGAAAAAATCAAGTATTCTACTTCTATAATGTTTGAAAATTGGTTAGTTTTATTTTCATCCCTATATGGGATTTACCTACTAATTCTCTTTAATAAAACTCCACTCTCATATCCATATCTATAGTCTCATGAGACCACTACGAATCACAAATATCAATCATGACATTGAAGAAATATCAAAAAATTTCCATATAGATATCTAAATATTGATTCAAAAATTCTTTTTGAAGTCTTGGATTTATACCACTGAAGAAGTGGTCAATTTTACATTCATTTTTAATGAAAAATAAATATTTTTACCATGTAAGACTTCTGAAATTTTCATCATAATACATGATATATTTTTCATTGTTATACTTGACAATAAAGAACTCCATCCTCCAAATCATTTTATTATTTTAATAAAATCCACATTTAGGGTAAAGTGTTAACCATAGAAGACCAATTACACATTACATAGTTGGACACACATCGAAATTCCAATTCAGGAATGAAATAAAAATTAAAAAACATAAGTAATTGTGATGAGAACCATCATGTCATAAACCAATCTCATAACTCTCACAAGCTACTCAGGAAAACCATCATCGATGAAGGCAGATCGAGACAATTGTATCATCTGCACTATTTCTAGTATCATCACAACATCATCATCATCATCACTCCACCGTTGTCCACACCAAACATCATCAAAAATGAATTACATATACATGAGTGGGAACATCTTCACTAGTGTTCATCGTCACCGCCAAAATAACCAAAACAAAACTACAGATGAAGAAGCTTCACAACATAAAAATGATCATCCCAACTAAACCCAAATATAGAGAAGAACCCACTATGAATGCCTCCAAGAATGTCATCGACCACTAGTACTCACATCCCAAAACATCATACAAACCACAAAATAGATCCTATTAGGAGAATAATTGTATAATCCTAGTTCAAGATAAGTCAATGGGTCAAACATGGGCCTTAGTAGAGATCTCTTCACCATAAACACCCAACACCGACTGTCACAACCACATCTAGAAACAAACATCACCAATACAAGAAACATATATAAACATTCATCAAAACAAGAGAAAGACAACTCTTTCCAGACTAGGATTCCTTCGACCACTGAACCACCTAAACCAAAACCTATATAAAAAATCATCTCTCAATCATACCTAGAGTGATGCAGAGGAATGAGGGGTTAGAGTAGTGGTTTGAGAAAACTAGGAATTCCAGGGAACACCCTTCGTCAAGATCACCCATATCTATCCAGAAGGATGTCATCATTGAAAGATGAAACAAAGTGTGCTGAGGGGAAATCATATAGATATAAAGGGTAAAGGAGGGATGGAGATGATAGGAAAATAAGGAGGTGGAGGGGGAGAGGGATTCACAAGATAATGAAATCCCCCCTCCCGAACATCAAAGAGGGAAACCCCAGGATAAGAGGGAGATAGGATAATTGCTGATAAGAGGTCAAGATGATTCCCTTTGTTCAGTAATGTTCCTTTAAGGAACTACCTCCCCATATTAAGATAGAGATTGTAGATAAAAATTTTATTCAAAAGTATATTCTAGAATTCATCCTACTCAGTCAACTCTATGTCTTCTTTTTGTTTTTTATTCTTGACCAGTGTTCACTAATGATCATTTTATTGCACTAGATGATAAAAAACAAATATTACTTTCTATTGAAAAAACATTTATAGAATAAAAATATCTTTTCCATGGATTAAATACATTATTTAATGACTATATTATCATAAGATTCACTAAATATGGGTGGCCTTCTTCACATAAATGGCTAAACAAAAACAATCATTCTCTTTTGAAAAGGGGGAGTTCCTCTTGATTAATTTAATTATTCATATCTTTAGTCTGTTGATAATGTAAATCCATGATTTTATTTACGTCTAGTTTTATCAAGTTAGGTATCTCATTCAAAAAAATTTCACATTGGTTATTGGAATAATTACTTTTATTTCTATTCATAAACTAACATAAAGGAAAAAATATGGATGTAAATACTCAAACTGATAATAATTAAATAGATAAAATATTAACATAGAAGGAATGAATCATAAATGACATGTATAACATTATATTATAATTTTTTATTTTCAATCAAGGTTATCAATGATAATTTTCAAAAAATGTTATGTTATAAAGATGGTTATATATTACATACCTTAAAAATATATCCAATCATTGGTAATAGGTTCTTAAGAGCATGTAAATTAACTAATTCATATACCCTAGGTGTGTCGACCTAGGTTTGGACATAAGATAACTTTTTTTTAATTTAGTAAATATCTAGTTAATACCCACCCATCATCTTTGAATATTTTTACACTAGGTGCCTTTGTGGTAATGCTTGAATCCACTAGTTTTTAACTACACCAGAATGTAATTTCTTTGAAACCACACATAATTTAATTGACCAACATTTTAGGTTTTTATCCATACACATATCCATAAGAATTTAATTTATTTCTTATTATCTTAATCATTAAAAATATCGAGACCTTGTTTTTATACAAACTATAGAAATATGAGTCTCTTATATAGAACATCTCATGATTATTGTTATATAATGTCATATAATACATAATAAAATATATAATCCTAGTTTCTTTTTGAAGTTAGATACATAAAATATAAACTAAGTCATAATCCAAATAAAATTATTTAATTATTCATAATTTTTTTAAATCATTATATTTTTATATTTCCATATAGGATACCCTTAGTAAATATGTAAAGGAGTTGTGTGACCTATAAATCAGAGTAAGTGAATATGTAGAGTAATTTATGAAGAAAATTAATGCATGGGATATTGGAAGTATCATGAAAACATAAAAGGTATATTTTATATATGATCACATGAAATCATGTCAAGTGGGATATTATACCATAGGATCAGGGAATCATTGGAATTTGGAAAAATCATAAAACATTACATAATAAGTATACATCAAGGTCCTCATCCAAGATAAGAAAATATAGTGTTCCATGATCACAACCCATTCTTCATTATTTGAATATCCAAAAATGAAAAAATTAAACAATTAAGTTGAGGGATATATAATTATGGTTCAACCCATCACATTTTTAACATGTACATGATTTTTGTGTTCCATCAAAAGAAATCATATATTGTGAATAAGCATGTTTAAAATCTATAAAAATAAAATGGGCTACATAATCATTTCATAAGTCATATAAAAATTGAATCACTTCAATAATCTTATTAAAGATGGGAATAAATATTTTTTTTCATAAACTAACAAATAATCATAGACCATGAAAATAAAATTTATGTCAATTGAAGACATAAAAATTGGGGGTGAGGTTTGTTTGGAAGTGAACCACATTATTAGGGTTTTAAGAAAAAGAACATTGTATAATTAAACAGGTAAATAGAATAATAGTTTCCTTAAAAAACATTAAAACCAAATGGGTTTTCATAAAAAAATTGTTTCTTTTCAAACTATAGAAGGGAAAAATATTTATATAGGGGAGTACATGAAAATTTACAAGAAGTAAAAAAGTTCCCTTTAAACAATTTTTTAAAAATGAAGGATTTGAGAAGGTTACTTTAAGAACACGTATTGTCCCTAATAAAAAAGGTAAACTAATATATTTTAATATTAAATTAAAATATAGAAAAATGTATAAGATGTAAATGAAATTTATATATAGGGTACATGTCAAAAATAATAATATTTCATAACTAAAAAATAATATGGGTGGTTAAAAGATCCCTTACATTGATTCATTGAATCATTTTGTGTCCTTATCTAACTTCCTGAATAATAAAATTAATTTTTTTAAATATTTTATTCATAATAATTTTCATTTATATATTTATTTTTATGGTTTATCTATTATTACATTTCATTCATTCATTGCGCGATTGTCTCTCTCAATAACCACTTGGGGTTGTTTAGTAAATTTCTTTGAAACTGTTTTTGGTATTTTAATTAGATTCATTAGTGTGGTAAAATTGTTCTATAATCTCAAAAATCATATATTTATTGATACCTTATTATTATAGTAATAAAAGAGTTTTACATGTAAATGGGATTAAATAATAATCGAACTAATAAAGGTATCTCGGTATGATTGTTTTGTGAGATTATAATTACTATGGATTTTATTGGATTTTATAATTAATATTATAAAAACATTTCACTCCCAAATGATAAAAAAAAATATTTTATTTAATTACAAAATAAAATTTTAAAAATAGGTCATTTATATGGTTATGGAATATTATACATGTCACCCATAGAGGTGGTGAACAAGCTATAATATGGGTGAAATCATATTTTTAGAATAATAGATCTGAGGAGGTTAAAAAATAGATAATGCGTAAATATAATAAAATTTTTGTATAGTAATAATACTATTTTAATTATATAATCATATATATAATATATTTTGATGTATAAAAATAAATTAATTTTAAAGAGTTGGATTAGGAACATCACTTCTTCCTTATATATTCTTCTAGAATACACCATAACGAACATAAAATTAGTCTTCACCTTAGAATCATTATTATTGGGAATGAGAAGTGGTTTGGGAAGAGATATATATATTTTTGTTGAGGTAAGGAATAGAAACCCTTTATAAATGTGGTTGTGATGGGTGGTACTTACAATAGGAGTGGAGTGTGTGTTAGAAGAAAACATCAAAATAAAATATAACATTTTCAAATAGTGGCTCATATTTTAACATAATAGTAATGAAATTATGATATTATAGTAAAGTAGGAATTAAAATATTCATCTAAATTCTTGAACCCCAACCAATTATTTTATATATACCATTACTAATTAATGAATCTGTACGATACTCACATGGTATACTAATATATTTCTATTTTTATATATATTCAAGAAATACATCCTTGTGAAATTACAATATGAAATTCCATAAGTTGAAACTATTTTAATTTTTGTTTAATTATGAATCTTTCAATTTTATAAATATAACTCATACTTATTGAAAATTACTAAACTTAATGACCAGACCAAATTTTTTACCCATATAAAAACTACTTTTGTTTGTATAAAATGATTTATCTTTAATATATAAAAAAATTATTTTTTTAAAAAATCATTATATTAAAATATTTTTTATTTAAATTTTTTATATTTATAATAAATATTTATTTTAATGACATGAACTAATATATGTCTTCATGTAAATAAGTCCAGGTTTTCTCTCTGATAAAAAATTATTTTTATCATATTGGTTATTTTTATTTCATAAATTCAGCGTATTTGTATTTCATTATTTTCACATAATTTATTTAACGATTTTACCTAAAAATAATATGTTTCATACATTGGTAATTTTAACCTCAATGTTCTATATATGAAATTAAATACAAATATAGGAAATGTAGTATTGAAATAAAGATCAATTACTTTTTAAAATAATTATACTTACATTAATACATATCCCCTAGATACATAACTCCATATCACACTAGTATAAGATCTAAGGGAATTATTTGGGATGATGTTGTTTTTTGAGGTTGTTCGACTAACATTGATCCAGTGGCGACTTCCCCTAAATTTCAATTATCCCATAAATGAATTCATTTGAGCATCGCTTAGTGAATTTAGTCTTGGGATTTGTAAAGGAAGAACTCAAATGATGATACTAATCTACTATATTTAGATACATAATCTTCAAAATAAAAGATTCTACTAGTTAATTGCCTTATTTTTCACATCTTTATGAATTCCCTTTCATTATTACCCTTATTATACAGTAAATCATACAGTCAATTTTACGTTTCAATATTACCAACTCTCGTAATAACAAATTTCCATATTATGGCCACATTTATTAAATTATTTTTCCAATAAAATATTTTTGATCATCTAGTATATGTTTTATATCAATTAATTTAAAACACACATTTTTTTAGTCATGAAATTGTTATTATAAACGTTTCTATTTTTATAGTTACCATCATCGCCACTCACAAATCATGGAATACCTATAAAAAAATCCATCAATGTTATATCCCACTTACACTTTGGATCCAAAATGGGTGGGGGAAAATCAATTTGGGATCTAGTACTATGTTGTCTTATACTGAAAAGTGAGGAATTATGAGATAATCACAAAAAAACACTAATTAATATCTTCCCACTAAAACTAACCCATCGGGTCTTGGTGTATGTCCTCCACCCCAGGATGTAACATTAAGAATAAATTATATAAACCCCTCATAACCTCATCATATTGAGAAATGAGAACCACCATCCATCCTATTAATAAGACAACATGCTTCCCACTATTATTATATCCCTCTGGTGTATCATCTGAGAAAATCTTGTCACATGAAACATTACATTCGATGTCTCCCACATGGGGCTCCTTCATGTGATATAGAAGTGAATGTTACACCACCACAAATAAAAGATAAACCACCTCTCCCACATCCCATAAGGATAAATGTAAATAAGGGAAATTGATCATAAACCTCTTTCAATAACAAATAATGTGATTTCCTATTATGGTAATTATCCACCACATTGGCCTTTCTTGAAGTATATATAATCTTGAATTCAAAGTCATATTAGAACATCAACTATTCTCTATTATTAAATTTAATATCTAAATTATAAATTATGTACATATGATACTTATGGTCCATGTTAATTATTAACCATTTGATCATAAGGTAGTGTCTCAATGTATTCATGGGGAGAAATACCACTATAATCTTCAAATCAAGGTTTGTAGAATTCTAATTCTGGAGTATCATCTTTTGGGACCCATAAATAACCATTTTATACCTCTATATCCATACCCAAACAAACACAGATCAAGAAACAATAGAATTATATGAAATTTAATCCTTCATATTGTAATATAAATACATGAGAACTCATTAAAAATTACTTGATCCCTTCAGAATCCCATTTACAATACACTATCTTAATGAAACTACTCTCCTTTATTGTAATGGAATTCATGTGGGATGTAATCCTTGAGAAATATTCCATGAGTCTATGATAATACTCCACCAAACCAAAGCAAATCCATAACTCAAACACAATTTTTGTTGTATCCAATGTTAGCATAGCCAAAATATTCACCAAGTCTATAGTTAATCCACTCTATAAGATAAAAATTCCTAAGAAGTGAACCAATGAAATCCAAAACTAACATTTCAATGTATTTCCATACAGCTAGTTCCCATGAATATTGTATAAAAACTCCTAATATGATCACAATATTTTCTAATAATATTGAATAGATTACTATTTAATCGATAAGTACATCCATGAAAAGGTCCAAGATGGTATGAATAGATTTCCACTAGGTTTTTCATCCCATTGAAGGGAAAAACCAAATAATCATGATATCTATTAGATCATCAAATTTAGTCACTGGGATATGATCCTTGTGAAAAGGAATCTACTGATAGATGGACCTATTTTCAATATTTGTGAACCTACCCACTCCCTTCATCTATTTGAAGAGGTCATAGATCCATTGAATAAGGTAATTGTTCTTATCTAACAGTTGATTCAGGTAATGCTAAAAAACACAAACCCCAAGCTACCATTTATCTTCATCGATAATGACACAAGAGCTACCTAGGGGGAAAAAGAGAATGATGAAATCCTTCGTTGGGTAATAATTCAATTATAATTTAAGATCTTAAAGATTATATAGGATCATTTGATAATCTGATAAATATAACATAATATTTTTAATTTACTAGTTGATGAAAAAGTAAATCTCTCCCTATGGGTATAATATGGGGCCATCTTATGAAAACATCACCATGAAATCATCCACCTTAGTATCATGTTATTCATATAAAATGTATGTTTTACCTAGAACCAAACTCAACAAATCTTTCATGATCCTCAATGTATTTATATGCAATGTCACTACATGTCTTGACTGGGGGTACCATTAAACCACAAAGAAGAATGAAAATATATTAGCATTAAATAACAATACACTCCAATAATATCAGTCTATATAGTCTTATACTAGAGATATAATTTCCAAATCTAGGATCATATTTTATGACTTCACCACATCCCAATAAATTCTAATGGAGTCCTATCTCTACTAAAAACACTCTCTCATTTTTTGATAATATGTGTGATCATGTGATCCCTTCCAATATGAGTCTCTAGGTGCGTGAGTTGGGCTAGGGTCTTCATACGAATCTATATTTATCAAACTATTTATATAAAAATAATGAAATTTATCATTCTAGTGTCTATGAGTTGTATTTTAGTGTAAAATAGATATAAATCATGCATAATATCATCTTTTCTGCTTTAATGAAAAATCCACCTCCAAAATTACTTTTTCCTCATCCCTAACTTCCATCCCTCTAAACCTATTGTGGAATTCTAAGTGGTGGAAGGGGTAGAAGAAAATAATAGTATTTTCCACCTAGATCTTCTCATTCTAGAGAAACCCCAACTCCTTTGACAAATATGAATCATTGGGTTCCAATATAAATTCTTCATGGATACCACTCATCACACAACAACATATATATTGGAGGTTATTAAAATGGATAACTTCCCTCTATTCAATGATGGGTTCTCTAGTCACACTCCATGTGACCTTTTCCCTCATAGGAAAAACTATAATTTTCAGAAGTTGAATGACTACTCTAGTGATTATTGATTTCATGATCCTTAAGTATAGGATAAAACATGTCATTGAAATCTATTGAATGACCTTAAATCAAGCCATTATCTGACCTAAATATAGAATATTCTTTTATATGACTGCCTCTAGAACTAGCTACATTCTTACTAAGATGTTCTTAATAACCAATGGTATCTTTTAAACACTTTTATATGTGGGGATTCATGGGGGAACAATTCCAACTCAGATGTCATTTAGTTTTCCTTACTCAAACTTCAATATTTGGAACAATTTATCATAGATGATGTTTATGGAATAACTATAAGATCCCATATTTTTAAGGTACTTTTCCTTCTATGTTTTTTTAGATTGATCCACTGTTTGGGAACATGGCCAAAAATTTGGGGATGGATGATATTTTTTAAATTAATTTATTCTAGATATAAATGGGTTAAGTTTTAAAAATTGTTTAATTATGAGTTGAGAGGATTTAAATTGAAAATGGGCTGAAAATTCAATTACAGAACATTTACTAGTCATGTAAAGGGATTACACACCAAATAATTATTCACGGGTTTAATAAAATAAATCTTATTTGATATATTTTTTTGGAGAAAACCCTTAAAAATTATAACACAATGTGTAACCTGATTACACATTGTCTAATCTCTTAACATGTAGTTTTAAAGTGGTTATGAGGCTTATTTGTTTTGGAGACCGCTTTATTTCATCACCCCCAAAACATAGGGAAGTCTCTATTAAATTTTGAAGTGCCAAAACACCTTCTAAACATCCCATTCATGAGATCAATCCTAGGAAGGACATATTGGTTGGATTTTTTCAATCTCTTCATTCTTGTCCAACCATTTGCAGTGAAATATCTTGTAAAATTACGTTGTAGGTTATTAACATGATAAATTTTGATCTAGGAACTTTTTTCTAATCATATTAACTTCTTCCACATGGGATTTGACATTTGAAAATATTGTTGGATCTTAAAATAAATGTAGGTGGACTATGATTCTAATCCTATAGTCATGAATATTCTTTTAAGTATATAGAATTTTAAATTTTCTAGGTTTTCTTAGTAATTAGAGTTCCTAAGTTCAATAAATTAATGTGATCAATTAAATAATTGGTAATTTTGGGGATTTTATTGAATAAAAAATTTTGGGATTTGGGGATAATCAATTGTGAAATTAATTTTGATATTTGAGGATATATAATTAAATAGTTATTTAGGTAATTAAATGTGTACCTTTAATTTCGTTAATTGAGATAATTAATTATTTATTTAATTACTATATATTGGTGTTTTTGAGTTGAGATAATTAATTATAGAATTAATTATGTGGTATTAAAATGGTTTCATTGAGATAATTAATTATATTATTAATTATGTTAGGTTGAAATGGTTTCCTCGAGATAATTAATTATAGTATTAATTATTTGATATTGAAATTTTTTCCTTGAGATAAGTAATTGATGAATGAATTCATGGATTATACATAATTAATTAGGGTATTAATTATGGTTATTTATGTGAAAATCAAATTTATTGAATTATAAATTAAATTGATGTGGAATTATTGATTGAGAAATTAATAATTTTTGAAATAATGTGAACATCTTCATTCAATTCATAAGTAAAAAACCAAAACATGGCCATTGTACTAAAGAGTAAAGGAATGGGAACATGGTCATTTAATTGAGAAGTATAAATGGTAACACAGTCATTATACATGTGAGTAATGTAATAGTAACATGGTCATTATATTGAGAAGTAAATATGGTAACATGGAAATACTACATATGAATTTAATATTGGTAATCTAAGAAATCATATATGTAATTAACTAATTGTTAAAAATAGTACTTTGATTTATAACCTCACTTAAGAATACTTCAGACTCTGGACTAAGGCGAAGAAGGTATTGAGAAATGATATCACATTCAAATACCTTGAAATCCTAAATGATCTAAATAAGGTTTTAGGATATGATAGTTCCAAAGAACACTTCAAGCTCTATGATCATCCAAAGCTGTTATTGAGCTACAGATATCCCTGAAAACAATAGAGTTATTTGGTTGAATACAGATTAATTGTACAATGTGATAATTGTTTAATTATGAATTGTAATTTATTTCATTATACAAATAAATTCACTATTATTGGATTGAATTTGGTTTAAACATCGTTTTTGGTTGAATATTGAGTTGTTATCACACCCTACTCGGGCTCTCGGATCATTACCTGAATGGACATTGTGTTTTGTACATATGTTAAGGTCAAAGGACCTACTCTATTTTTCTGATTGGGGATTGATGTTGGTTAAGGGAACTGGATGTTGTTCAGGGCCCATTAAGAAGTTTTTATTTATTTATTTGTAGTTTTATTTAGACACATGACACAGACTTTATCATGGGTTGTTTCTATTTCAATTCGATATGATATTTCTTACGTTGTTTGATTTCAGAAATTATTATTTTTTTTGATTTTATATTCTTCTGCTATTTTTAATTATTAACACTAGTGTATTATTATTATAAAAGAGGGTATAGTCAATCCATGATGGACTTACCAGACCCTCACTACTATTTAGTATCCTCTATCATATAGGGAGGCACACTTGAGGTCAAATATAGAACCAACTCAGGGAACTAGTGTGTGGAAATTGGTTCAGGATGTTAGAAAGTGGTATCAAGGCTCCAGTTTTATTTTCATCTACGGTTATCTTACTATTTGTGAAAGGTATAAAAGTGAATTGGAAGATTCAAGGATTGGGTATGATATTATGCATGGGAGTTGAAAACCCATGTATGAGGAAAAAACCAAGTACTCAGGGTGAGATTATTGTTATTATTTTTTGATGTTAAAGTTGAATATTTTTTAACCTTGGGTGACCCACCTGTTATGTGATGTGGAATATTTTTTGAGTTTTATTTTTCTCTCTGAGAATTCACTCGTGGCCTATAAGGGCATGATATTTGAGTCCTGATTCATAATTCTAGGCTCTTAGGTTTATTGTGACATGCATAATTTTAGGAACACATAGAAAAATGGGTTGTGGATAAGTTGTTGAGCTTGAACTATTTTCATTTCTTATAAAATTGAAATCAAAATGGTTCCTAACATGAAATTGAAAAAAAAATAAAATATGATACAAGATGATAATAAATGAATGTATATTATTTAAACATGAATAATGAGAATGAGAATACCCTTTGATAACCAATACCTATGTGTATATTGGTTAAATGTAGTGTTAGCGCCTTGGTTTTTACTGCATGGCAAGATTTGGGGTAAAATACTTGTTGTGACATGTTGTTCTTTTCTCTATTGTATATGCGATAATATGTGTTATGAATCCATGTTATAAGGTATATATTTGGAATTATAGAGAATATTCTTCTAGGTTGACATATGTAGGCAGAATTACTAGGGGTATGTCTAGGAATGATCCTCTAGTGGTGGAAACTGAGGCACCGATAGTACTGGGTGTAGAAGCAAGGGAGTAGTTTCTGAACAACTTTTCTCCCTTCAAGAAAATTATGGAAAGAGACCCACAAAAGGGTAATATGAGCATGTATTACCTGATGAGGGAGTTTCATTGGTAGCACCTTCAAAAATTTACTAGATATAGTGAAAAATAGGGATCTAGATTCATGGTTGAGTCCATCGAGATGATACTTGACCATATGGAGACTCATATCAAGAGGAGGGTCAATTTCATTTCTTAAAATCTATTAGTATTAGTACAACATTTTTGGGACATTCAGGAACAGACTAGACAGATGAGTAGTATGTTATGGAAGGAGATATTTGATATGTTCAGGTAACACTTCTTCCTAGAGACATTGAGGATGGAGAAAGAAGTGGAGTTCATGTAGTTAACTCAATGGTGTGTGTCTGTGATGGGATATGTTGGACATTTTACATACACACAACATTATTCTACAATGTTCTCTAAAGATCAGATAGATATGTAGATACACTTTTAGGATGTAATTAAGTTAGAAATTATGTTCTATGTTAACATATTTAGATTAAAGGGGGTTTCTGAGGTTTTGGATCTGGTTCTCATAGTTGAGGGGAACATAAATGAGGATTCAAATTCTGAACAACCAGTTTCTAATGGACAATCAAGAGGTACGACCTCCAAAAGCAGGATTCATTTTTATGAGAACTTTATCCAAGGATGTGGAAAATTTTTTTTAGGGGGAAAGTTCACCTGCAAAGAACCCTATTGAAGTGGTCTATCATCAATGTGGTAGGCTGAGAAACTATCATTGACACTATCCCTAACCACCATCAGAGTGACGATATAGCATCAATATGGGACTCCTATATATGTTCGGTAGGTGACAGTGATATAAAATTATTGAGGATTAAGCTAGTTAGAGTCATAGTGGGAGAAGGTGATCTTATACACCTTATCAAATTGGCAGGTGGATTTCTACTAGAAGAGGCAGTAGATGAAGAGGATGTACTACTTTAGGGAATGAGTGACCATATCATTAGAGTGATGTAGCTCAGGTAAGTCAGATAACATCACAATGGATAGGGTACTGACAATTTCATGCAATACAACCTACACATATGGATATTGAGGTTGAAACATTGATAGTGATAGGTAGATTCAACATTATCTAGTTCCTTATTTGATACCACTGCCTCACATTCCTTTATATCAGCAAAATTAGTTACTATATTTAGTCTGGGTGTGGAGTTTGTGAGTGGTGTAGTGACTATAGATACACAATTGGGACTATAGTCTATAGATATCTATTTTTAAAGGGGTGTTTTATAGAGAACTGAGAGTATAATTTTATATGGGATCTCTATATTTTTGATAAATCAGGTTTCAACCTAATTATAGGCATTGAATAGCTACTCGCATACCGAGACAACATTGACTATTACCATAGGTGAGTGACATTTACATATTCTAAGGGTGAAAACTATATTCACCATGGGGAGTTGGATATCAAAGATGTCCGAGTAGGGCCAATCACCCAGTAACTAGGAGAGATCACAACCTAGATTTCTAGTCTTTTTATGGTTGATGGTGTTGTGAAACCAGATATATTTTCACCAGTGGTGGAACAATTTCATCATGTTTTTCTTGAAGACTTATCAGAGCTTCTACCTAAGAAATATGTGGAATTCATCATTGAGATCATGTTGGGGGTGGATCTAGTATCTACTCCACCATATAAAATGGTACCGACAGAGCTTCAATATGTCAAGACTTTGTTGGAAGAATTGGAGGATAAAGGGTGTATCTGTTCGAGTACATCACATTGGGTGTATTGATTGCAAAGATGGTTTATGGGAGTTTACTCTCGTATATCTATTTTTGGATGTTGAACAAGATGACTATAAAGAACCACTACCCTATACCATGTATAGATGATATTTTAGTCAAATTTAGATGATCATGTGTGTTCTTGAAGGTTAACATGAGATAAAGGTATCATCAACGGAGACTTAGGACTTATAATAGCAAGGACTACTTTTAGAAGAAGGTGTGTCCTACATGAGTTTTTCATAATGTTTTTTGGGTTGATCTACACATCAAAAGTGTTTTCTCCTTGATGAACATAATCATTCATCCAAATATGGATCAGTTTGTGGAGGTGTTTTTTGATGACATCTTGGTGTACTTTAAGAATCGTGACGACCATTCCCTATATCTTGACACCATCTAGAGTACACTGAGTGATTATTAGATATACACTAATACATCTATGTTTCAGTTTTGGATTGATCAGATATACTTTGTGGGAGATATCAAATCGGAGGAATATGTGTCAGTTGTCCCAGATAAGGTTCAAGTAGTGGTTTCTGGGGAGCATCCCAAGAACTTGTTCGATATACTTAGATTTATGGGATTTTTTTGAAATTAAAGGAGGTATATCTAAGACTTTTCCCAATTTAAATCACTTCATTTAGTCTGGACAAAAATGGGATAATGTTTTAATGATTCAATGAATGTGATAATGATTTTAAGGTGTTGAAGAAGTGCTTGACATAGACACCAATATTAATCCTACCAAATACAGGTAAGGATTTTACAATGTATTTTTATTCTTCTAGGATTTGATTCAGAGTTTTGTTGATGTAAGAATATCATTTTGTGGTGTATGGGTGTCATCTTCTAAGTCCACATGAATGGAACAACAATATATATGACCTCGAATTGGTAGAAGTGGTTTATGATTTAAAGTGTTGGTGGCTTTATTTTTTGCGTGAGAAGTTTATGGTGCTTACCGATCACAAAAGTTTAAGGTATATATTTTACCAAAGATATTTGATTATCCGTGAGTGAAGATGGGTAGATTATATGTATTAATTCAATTTTGAGATAATATATATTCTTTAGAAGGGAAACAAAGTGGTTGACGATTTGAGTAGGAAGACTCAGACTCAGATGGTTGAATAGTCTAGTGTTGAGTAGATGATGATGATGATGCTGCTTGAGATGCATGTTTTGGTTTACGAAAGTTAGGATCAGATGATTTCCACATTAGTTCTATTAGAGTATACGATTTATAGCCAGATTATAGATAGGTATTACGAGGATCTAGAGTTTTTTAATTTGAGTTAAAGAATTGAAGGTGGGTATACAACTTTTGATTAGACCATAGATGATTTCGAGATAATCTACATTATAAATTAGGATTTTGTGCCAATGAGTATGTGAGAATTTCATGCCTCAAAGTGTGTGGTATATCTAGGGGTGACCAAAATGCACCATGACCTACAATGATACTTTTGGTGTCCATGAATGAAAAAAAGATGGCATGTTTCCTGACATGATGCTACACATATAGGTAGGTGGAGGAAGAGAATAAAAAATATGGTGGTTCAATGTAGCCAGTGACCATTTCTGAATGGAAGTGGGATGACATGACAATGGAATTTTTGGTATTTTTTTCATATTCTTATCAAGATTAGTGTTATCATGGTTATTATGGATATACTGATGAATGTAACATATTTCATACCTATATAAGAGACTTTCATAGTGGACCATTTTAGAGTTTTGCATGTATAGGAGATATTCAGGCTGCATGGAGTTCCATAGACTATAGTTTCAGACCACAACTTACATTTCACCTCACACTTATAGAAGTTCCAAAATAAAGAACTTGTTAAACAGGTCTTATTGAGTACAACATTTCACCAACAAAGAGATGGGTAGTCAGAGTGTGCTATACATGATCTTGGGGATATGTTACGAGAATGTGTGCTTGACATTATCAGGTCTTGGGAGATGCACTAGGATATAGTGGAGTTTCACTATAATAATATTTATCAAGAAAATATAGACATGGAACCATATGAGGATCTTTATGGTAGACCATGCAGACCACCTATATGCTGGATGGAGGCTGATGAGTTAGATTTGTTGGGTTTGAGTCTAATAGATGAGACATCAATTTAGGTGCAACTAATTCAAAAATGTATGGCTAAAACTCAATGTAGATATATGTCGTATGT
Source organism: Viscum album (assembly GCA_963277665.1). Lineage (NCBI taxonomy): Eukaryota > Viridiplantae > Streptophyta > Magnoliopsida > Santalales > Viscaceae > Viscum > Viscum album. The sequence continues at coordinate 458,886,088 of OY728163.1, read as the reverse complement.
TGAAAGGCATCAAATACCCCTAGAGTTTATAGAGGGTGATTGTGTATTCCTTTATGTATATCCTTGGTTGGGTCACCATAGGAGGCAAAGTTAAGGAAATTTGGTACCTAGGATTGTTGAACCATTTGAGAAAGTGGAGAGAATCAGGCCAATGGCATAGTGATTGCCTCTTCCACAGAAATATATTTCTATTCATGATGTTTTTGATGTATCACAACTTCTACAGTATCAGACTGACCCTTATCATGTGATCGAGGTAGAGGATGTTCATCTTGAAATAGATGCATCATTTGATGATCTTATGATGTGTGTGTTGGATCATAATGAAAATGTGTTTTAGGGGAAGGCCATGCCGATAGTTCATGTATTTTGGGATCATTGGAGTACACATGAGGATACATGGGAAGGTGAAGTAGATATATGGGTTCAGTGGCCCAATCATTTTTTAATCAGAATCTCAAATATGCTTGGAAGTGCATCTCATGAATGAGCTTTTATAAGTTGGGGAATTTGCAAGATATCATCTTTTTCAGGTACTATTCCTTCTATGTTATTTTTTCATTTTAACATTTTTGGTAAAAAATTACCTAAAGCTATAGGATAATTGATTTGCTTAAAATTAACAGACTCTGGGTATAAATGGATTATTTTATAAAAATGTTTTTGTGGTGAGTTAAGAGGATTTAAAGGGAATATGTGATGAAAACTCAACTATAGAACATTTACACACTTTGTAGAATGATTTTACATCGTGTAATTATTGATGGGTTTAAAAAAATAAATTCCTGGTGATGTATTTTTTGAAAAAACAACCTTTCAATATAATTTCACAACATTCAACCTGATTGCACAATATTTATTATCCAGACCTACATTTTTAATGTGGATGTGCGACTGATTTTTGTTGGAAAATAATTAATCTCATCTTCTCTTGAACTAGGGTTAATCTCTTGGTGATTTTGGAGTTCCAAAACCCCTTTTAGACATCTCATTTAGGTGATCAAGCCCTGGTAAGTCTTCTTGGTAGTATTTCTTCTTTCTCTCACTTCTTTTCCAAACCATTACAGTGAATTTCCATGGAAAATTACGTTTTTGGTTTTGATATTAATCAATCATGATCTAGGAACATCTTTTCAATCATCTTAAATTCTTCCTCATGGGTGAGGATCATTGGAAACATTTCTAGATATTTGGATAAAATTTTGTTTTCAATGATTCAAATAACATATTGGTGAATTATTTTTATGTGTAAGAAATTTGTAGATTTTCAAGGGTTTCAAAAAAATTTGTGTTCCAATGTTGAACTAATTAATGTGATCAATTAATTAATTTAGAATTTGGGGGATTTGATTGAATAATTAATTCTAGGATATGGAAATAACTAATTTTTAAATTAATTAGGAAATTTGGGGATATATGTTTAGATAAATAATTTTGGAATCAATTATGTTCCTTTTATGTTAGGAATTGAGATAATTAGTTGTAGAGTTAATTATGAGATATTGGGGATATTTATTTGAGATAATTAATTGTAAAATTAATTATGTTTTGTTGAAATGGTGTCCTTGACATAACTAATTGTACAATTAATTATGTGATATTGAAATAGTTTCCTTGAGATAGTTAATTATAGAATTAATTATGTGATATTAAAACTATTTCCTTGAGATAAGTAATTGATTAATTAATTAATTTCTTAGACATACATAATTAATTGGTAAATTAACTAAGGGTATTTATATTAAAAATATAACAATTTAATTAGTAATGAAATTGATGTTACATAATTAATTGAATAATAAATTATTTTGAATTATTAAGAACATAGTCATTCAATTGATAAGTACAAATGGTAACGTGGTCATTATAATTATGTGTAAATGAATGGGAACATGATCATTCCATTGAGATGTATAAATGGTAACATGATCATTATACCTATGAGTAAAGGAATGGTAACATAGTTACTCTATGGACAAGTAAGTATGGTTACATGGTCATATTACTTATGAATTTAGTCTTGGTAATATGGGAAATCATGTATGAAATTAAAGAATTGGTAACAAATTACTCTATGTAATGACCTCACTTGAGAAATCAATGGACTCCAACATGATCCAAAGTAGGTATTGAGATATGATATATCCAATGAATACATGTAAATCTATCATTATCCAAATATGGTATTATGATCTAATATTACCAGGGAACACTTCAGGCACCAGTATTAACCCTTGCCAGTATCAAGGCATGGGTATCCATCAAAATAATGGAGTTATGTGGTTAAATAAAAATTAATTGTATAATATAATAACTATTTAATTATAAATTTTAATTTATATATTTATAATTATTCATAAACTTTTATTTGAGTGGATTTATTTTAGACACCGTTGGTGGTGGCCTACTGAATTGTACTCACACGCTACTTGGGTTGCCTGATCCTTAAACAAATAAACTTTTTTTTGCCCAGGTAAAGGGAAAATGACCTGAGTTAGACTCTTGATTGGGGATGGATCTTGGATGAGGGAGAAATATGTGGTTTTAGTCCCACATGGGAGACGTTTGGGACTTTATTTTCAGTTTCATTTGGTCACTTGAAAGTTACATTAGTATGTAATGTTTCTGTTTCAATTGTATATGGAATTTTGTACTTTTTGACTTGGGATATTGTTATTTTTGTTTATTATATATTCATTATATATTTTTTATTATTTCCACTAGTGTATTACTCGGAAAATAGCGGTTATAGTCTCCTCATGATTGAATTACCATACCCTCGTTGCTAGTAGTCATCCTCTAGTGTATGGGGAGGCATTCTTGTGGTCACATAGTGAACCCACTCAGGGTACAGGTATGTGGAACCTGAGTTGGGATGTTATAATAACTAAAAATATCAATGACTATTTATATGTACTAAATCATATATATGTTTCTCTTTTATAACTAAAACAACTCCTATATGTGAACAAACCTCAACATTGATGAGTATTAGTCCTTAAGGAAAAGGCACTCAAAATCAGTCTAAGAAAGTATATCCTCATCATGGGTCTAGGTGATCAAGGCACACTAGTGACTAACAAAAAATGGAAATGAATGTATTAATGATATGTTATCAAATTGATAACCATTAATATATGGAAGAATACAAAGTCTACTATATCAAGAATTCCATGACCACTTTATAGTAAGACTCTCCAAAAAATATTAGTGTTATCTGTCATTTGAGTTCATACAAGTCACTAAGTGTACACACGTCTTCATCCATCCATATTTGAAAAATAGACTACAAAAAATTTGGAGGAATATATACCTACAGCATGGGAGGTGATTATCCTCACTGCATAATGGGTATAGGTATTTCTTACTGTATGCTTAATGGAATGAAATCATGTTCTAGTCCCCAGATGATGCCTCATCAGTCATCTTGTTTGTGATTACAATATCAAACAATAGAATGGGAACATCACACACCTATCATGGGATACAAGATAGTTGTCATGTTAAAGGCATGCTGTAATTTAATTAGATGGTCATGAATATGAAAAAATGTATAGGGACTTGATCCAAGGACATGATAATTAATGACACAATCTGATATGATGCATGTACGAGTTAATAATTCCACACAACTAATGTCTAGATATAACTACTGAATTATATTATTATTATATTCCTAGGAAATGATCATGTTATTCATTGCAAAACACAATTTTTAATCTCCACAATTCAAAATATTATAACATTTAATATTGTTTCCCTCTATTTACAAACCAATAATCACTAGATACAGAACCACATGAACATTATTTTAGATAAAACTCACATCAATACCACTATAACATATCTCAACCCACTAGGATACCTCACAGGAAGTGGTATGGTGAGTGTGGAACCCCAATCCAACAGTCAATATGTAAGAGTTTGGTGACTATAACCAAGTATGAATATAACACTGTTTCCGAAACTTTTGTCGGGGCACACGCATCTGTCACGTAGATGACGCGATGCTGTTACCCCGCATTCCTGCTTTCCAATGTCAAGTGGCATCCGCTCCTTATTCAAAGATGTCTACTCCTTTATTGAAACGGGGTGATGGGATGTCGGTTCTTCCTTCCATGGATTCCTCCTCGGAGCTCGTCACCTAGTTCGAGTCTCCCTCATAGATTTAAAATGTAGTTCGTGGAGCTCTTCCCGGTGCCATATCTTCATGGACACCAGTTAATTACGCTGCTTCTGTCAGGACCTTCCAAGGGGTCTGGTCAGGGCAGTAACCTTCAGTTAGGAGAGCAGTCATGTTGGGGAATCATTGGCATTTCTTAATGCCGGGGATTGGCATGTCTGTCTTCTGTCCCTTATTATTGCGCTTCTCAAGGGTGCGGAATCCCGAGGAATCCCACATCGAACACAGGTAATTGTATGCCATAGGCATGTATCTTAGGCTTTCATCAGATTCCCATGTTTAACATAGGGTATGCCGCAATTTTAACATCCAGCAGAGATAGATTAACTGATCGAAACACTAATAAGAGTGGATCAGATTGAATAATCCCATCGAGGGAACACCGATGTGGGGTCCATCACACAGGGAGCTTCTTGAATGCTATAAATGGGAATGAGGAGTGGCATGATCTCACCGGGATGTGGCAGCCTGAGTAAGAATGAGAATGAACGTGTGGATGGGACCTAGAAAAAGTTGAACCTCCGGGTTAAGGAAAGATCTTCCCGAGACACGTGGGCTCGAGGGAGAGATTAGGATGAGTGAAGGGCTTGAGCCTCATGGAGACCTCCTACATATTCCTATGGCAGGGAATTAAAGTATTCATAGTTCAGGTGGATGATACAGTTTAACATCATGCGAGACGGGAATGGGGCCTACACTCTGAGGCGGCCCATGGCGGTTGGACTTGAACCTCATAGAGTATTCCAACATACCATTCCTTATCACGGATCAAAGTCCCCATAGTTCTGGATAGATAGGGCTTACGCTATGATACGTCCTATGGTGGTGGGGCTTGAACCTCGTGGAGGCTTTCTACGTACCATCCCTTAGCACGGATCAAAGTCCTCGTAGTTCAGGATGGATGGCGATTACACACTGAGGCGGCCCATGGTGGTGGGGCTTGAACCTCATGGAAGCTTCCTACAAACCATGCCTTAGAACAGATCAAAGTCCCCGTATTTCGGGATGGATGGGGCTAACTCTCTGAAATGGCCCAAGGTGGTGGGGTTTGAACCTCGTGGAGGTTTCCTCCTTACCATGCCTTAGCATGGATCAAAGTCCTCATAGTTTGGGATGGATGGGGATTAAGCTCTGAGATTGTCCAAGGTGGTGGGGCTTGAACCTCATGGAGGTTTCCTACGTACCATGCCTTAGCATGGATCAAAGTCCCCATATTTTTGGATGGATGGGGCTTAAGCTCTGAGACGACAAAAGGTGGTCAGGCTTGAACCTCGTGGAGGCTTCCAACGTACCTTGCCTTAGAATGGATCAAAGTCTCCATAGTTCGAGAGTACATTTTAACGTCATGTGGGACAGTGGCATTTGGGTCTTATGCTCTGAGGCGGCCCATGGTGGTTGGGCCTGAACCTCGTGGAGGCTTACTATGTACTATGCCTAAGCACGGATAAAAGTCCCCATAGTTCGGGATGGATGGGGCTTATGCTCTGAGATGACCCAAGGTGGTGGGGATTGAACATCATGGAGGCTTCGTACGTACCATACCATAGCACGGATCAATGTCCCCGATGTTCAGGATGGATGGGGCTTACGCTGTGAGATGGCCCAAGGTGGTGGGGCATGAACCTCGTGGAGGCTTCCTACATACCATGCCTTAGTACGGATCATTGTCCCCGTAATTCAGGATGGATGGGGGTTACGCTCTGAGACAGCCCATGGTGGTGGGGCTTGAACCTCATGGAGGCTTCCTACGTACAATCCCTTAGCACAGATCAAAGTCCCTGATGTTCGGGATGGATGGGGCTTATGCTCTGAGACGACCCAAGGTGGTGGGGCTTGAACCTCGTGGAGGCTTCCTATGTACCATGTCATAGCATAGATCAAAGTCCCCGTAGTTTGAAATGGATAGGGCTTACGCTCTGAGATGGCCCAAGGTGGTGGGGCTTGAACCTCGTGGAGGCTTCCTACGTACCATGCCTTAGCACGGATCAAAGTCCCCGTAGTTCGGGTGTAAAGTTTAACATAATGTCGGATGGGTATGGGGATGACACTCTGAGGCAGCCCAAGGTGTGTCAGGGTCGGTTCTCTCTCTAAGCTCACGGGAGTCACACTCAGTGTGAGAAACAAGAGGTTGCAGGGACCTGATGATCACGTCGTGAAGGGTGCCTCCGTGGGAAGCGAAGAGGGGATTATGCATTGAGTGGCCCATGGTGTCGAGACTTACTCCTGGATGGAGGCCGGGATGACAAGGCACAGCGGGAGAGGGATTTGGCACCCAGGAAGAGAGAAGGGGGCCTATTCCCTATCACGCCCTCCGCTGGCCTTGACACCGAGGAAATGAGGATGAGCAGGGGTGTTGCCTCCTGGAAGGAAGGCTAGGGGCTTCCACCAAGGTGGATTCCCTTCCCCGTGGACAAACTCCACTACAATAAATCACCCCCCCTGAGGGATGATCCCATCCCCATGGAGACGAGTGGATGTGGGGAATATCCGTTGTGGGGGGGGGGCCTGTGTGCAAGGCATGGCACTAGGTTATAGTTTAACGTCATGTGTTGAGGATGAGGCACTTGGCAGTTTAACATCATGTAGCTCGGACGAGGTGGGTTGGCTCTGCACCCCTAGGACTTACAAAACCGGTTCCCTCTACCCCTAGTGGAAGGGAAGGCATTGGCAAGGCCGTATTGAGGGGGTGTCATGGAGTGAACCATAGAGGGGTCCATGTTAGCGTGGCTATGTGAAGAATCAATAGCCGTTAGTGTCCCTATGCGAAGAACCAAAAGGAGAAGCAACGCGATGGGAAGGATTGTCCGAGGGACTTTGAAGATCCTTCGTAAAATCCTAGAAGGTCGTACGGGAAAACCATGTATGATGCGGATGCCGAGGGTGCACCAGACTCCTGTGAATGTCACCCGAAAGAAGGGGATCAGGCACTCGAGCAATGGGGGAACTCGGGGAGCATGGAGGTGAAGGGCCCCAGAGAATTGTGCGCAAACTCTTGGGGTTTGCATGAAATAGAGGGGTCCAGCGCGAAAGAGCCCTGGTTTGGCATGAAATCAGTTTTGCATGCGCGAAATAGGGGGGGGGGCGCTGAAGGATTGCGTGAGACTCGAAGGGAATTGTGTGGAAGAGAAAGGATTGCACGCAAAGGAAGGGGTGGGCGTGCAATGGAAGGATTGCGCACGGCTTATCTGGATTGCGCACAAGGGGTCGACCTCAAAGGTTTTGGGGTTTAGTCTATTCCATGGGGATCTCACGCAAAGGCGGATCCCAGGGAGACGGGGCGTGAAAAAGAACCTTACCTGAAAGCCATATTACGCGCGCGCGAAATGCCGATTACGCGCACGAGAGGTAGTTCAAAATTTTCTGCCTTGAAAATCAAGGTGTCGCCTTCTATTTATAGGCAACCCGTGGCGTGAAATACAGGTTTGTGCGAAATAATTTCACAAAGGATACAGCGGCGTGAAATATCAACTGCGTGGACCGCGGGCGCAAAATTATTTTGCGTCGGCGTAGAGACTTTTTGCGAATCCTGGTACCTTCCGCACGGGACATATTTTTTCATGCACTTCCCCCTTCTTTTCGCGCAACACTTCCGGGCTCTCCGGACTGAGCCTCCGGGTCCGAATATGACTTCGCTTTTTTGTGCGGAACTTTCTCCGGCACTTAAGCACTTTTCAGCATCTACAAATTCCCACAATCGGAATGGGATCGGCGAGGGGTCACGGCGATCGGATTCTGAGGGAAACACCGGAATGCAGGGCTTCATGGGCCTCGTGTGCACTCAAATTTTAGAATGGCGCACAAAACCTAGCCACGTGCGGAAGCGGATTTTCGTGCAATGCGGAACCCTGGATTTTCCTATAAAAGCCGCCGTGGGTCCCAGACTCTGTACGGAATTTCTCGCATGATAGGCCTTGAGCTCTCGTGAGTGAAATTGCTTCTACTCTGACACAAAAACCTCTTCGGCCGCACATTATTCCACTGAGATTTAGAGGATTTTATGTGAAAATCCGTGATTTTTTGTGCAATAGCCTGTAATTTTTCACTAGCCGCTGATTTTACACGCCAGACTCATCGATTTCACACCAACCATCCAATTTTCACACCAAATTCTGAAACATCTGGAAGAAGATGGCTGCAAACCAGGTTGATGAGGGGAAGCTGCCGCTCGTAAGGCTGAAATGGCTGTGAACCCAGAATATCATGGCGCAAAGTGGGTTGTCTCTAAGAACCACACCCTCTTCAACATGCTAACTCCCGCACAGAAATAATATGTCGTGTCTGACATATCTGCCGCTATGGGACTTAGGTATTCTGGAAGAGGTTCCCCTACCGGGCTTCAAAGTGGATAATCTGTGGTCATGGGTGACCCGTGTAGATGACCTTCCTCGATAAATCATCACCAAAAATGGTCATCCTGCCAGAGAAACTAGGCATATGGACATCTATGTGCTAAACCCCATGATCAAGACCATTTCTGAGGGTGATCTGGTTGCGGAGAGCTCACCGGCCCTTTACGCAAGATCTTTCTATCAGAGAATCACTAACGAGACCAATGGTTGGCTGCAAGACTGGGATCTGCTGTCCGGAGGCAACTTTACCAGTGAGTGGGCCTGGGCGTACTGAGTTCGCCACACATAGGACCAATTCAGTGCTGAGCTGTGGCACATTGGCCTGTTCGAGGTGGGCTGGACATCGTAGTTCCACTTCTACCGGTAGGCTAAGCATGGGCCGGAGCTATTCACTCGGTGGTCCCCTGACAGCAACACATTACATATTCACCAAGGGGAAGTCGGCATCAATTTTTGGGACATCCACTACATCAGAGGCATACCTTTGGAGGGACATCGATACGATGAGTTCCTTCCACCGATGAATATCTGGGGTGACAGGTCTCGAGCCCCCATACTGATGTGGAACCTGCTAGAGTTATCCAAGGACAAGCTGAAGATTAAGGACTTCCTAAAGGACATTTCCTACAAGGACTGGTTTAGCCAGTTCCTAGAGAAGGATCCAGAGGTCAAGATGCCAGGGTGGGGAAAACGTTGTCCAACCCTTGTTCAGAGGAGCAAGAGCAGATCCTACTAGAGGATCCTGGAGGTGGGGTAATACGAATCATGGGGCTACAACATCAATGAAGCCCGAGACCCGAATGTACGGTATGCCAGATTCCTCGCCACATTCCTGAGGGGGTGGCTCTTGATAGTACGGGACACAAGGATGGGCGACCGTCCAGCAACTCTGGTGATGGCAGGCTTCATGGATTCCAATAAGAGGTTCAATCTGGGGGTCCCCGTGCTGGCTCAGTTGTACGCCATCCTAGGATGAATATCGAGAGGGGGATCTCCTAGGAGATTATTTGGCCCCTTCTAGATCTTCCATGGTTGGGTTGTGGCTCACTTTGGCAGCTACACCTTCCCAAATGCCATTCGCCCCCCAGGCAATGGCCTGCGACCCTCTCTACTGAATATTATCAGGGTCATGCCATTGATGCTCAATGAGGAGGGGTATGGATCAATATTGGAAACCACACCAACTTCACCTTCAGACCATTCCCCACCCCAACTGGTCATCTGGTAGATGACGTTCAATGCTCGCTGGATCAGAAGGAGTACTTCCAAAGCAACAGAGGTGGGGTGCTCGTGCCGCGGATTGATGGAAAGATTTTCTGCGAGCCTTATATGCCATCCCGGTTCGCTAGGAAGTTCATATGCCACCATCGAATGCTGAAGAGAGTATACACAGATGTCCTAGAGGAGTGGCATCCATGTGTTCTTCGTAAGCTGTGGATGATGTTTCCAACCTACGGCTCCGATGACATCATCAATTTTCCCCCCACCGGAGTCGACGCAGGCCTCTCAACTGAGAATGCTAAACATTGGACCATAGCATACCCTGAGGGTCTTCTACGGAATAGATTCTGACAGTTCAAGGTCATCAGTGCGGAACCACTGCGGCGAGAGAGCAGGCGAGGTGCCACTAGAGGAGGAGGACCAGCTGCGCCTCAAGAAACGGGGCCTACACAGGCCGGGACCTTAGTAGCGGGGGCGTCACATGGCGTGTCCGCACCCTCATTGCCTGGAGGAGGGTCCAAGGGTGTGGCCAGAGAACTTCTAGGGAATAAAATAAGATATTTTCTTCAACCTTCCCAGGATTTCATCTTCCCTGCGCTATGGTTGGCATGGATAACCCTGTGGTAGTCAATGAGTACCGAATCCCTCGGGCAGAAGATAGTACGAGACGACATCTAGCTGCCAGATGTCGGGCTTATCCGGGTCACCGATAGAGTATAATTCCACCAACAGCATGCATACCTGATGGCCATGGACACATACGCATGGCAACAGGGTTGGTGTGCGGGGACACCTCTCTTGGTGAAGGTGCTTCTTGGCCAGGAGCATGATCCAGAAAGGATGCCACCAGGGTAAGATGACAGTGACGTGGTGTCGGAGGGTGACAAAATAGGAGATTGGGTGGAAGGAGAAGGGGAAGGTGAAGGCGAAAGAGAAGGGGAGCCTGAAGGTGAAGGGTCTTAAGGGGCGTCCCACCAAGGGAGTCTCCTAGAGAGTGGAAAGATCGTCGGATCAAATATGGATGTGACCAAACTGCTCGAGGTATGCTTCAACCCTTATCATCTCATGTGCTCTCTTTCCTTTTCAATACCCTAATCAACTTTCTCTCTCTCTTCTAGGAGCATATCATTGTTGATCAAGCAGCTCCGGCCAAAGGAGGGGAGGAAGCGTCAATGGGGAAAGGCGGGGCATTGACGCTCGTTATTGAGATAACAAGTGCTGAGGGGTCCCCTACCAAGACAACTCCTGTAGCGGCCAAGGAACTAGAGGATGATGACATTGGTTCCTGTACGTTTCTTGCTTCGATACCGGTACTCACTGTCAGAGGACTCATCTAATCAGGGTTCTCCTTGTCTGTATAGTGATCATGGCGCTGGAGGCTTTCTGGTCCACTAAGCTCGGACCATCCGTTAGTGCGCCAATGTCAAACGTGCGGCCCCATATAGAACATGCCTCCAAAACTGAGTTGGCTGCGACTATTAATGAGTAGGGAGCAGCGAACATCGGTGGTGCTGCCATCAGGGCTGGGCCAGAAATCGACGCGGGCACCACCAGGATCGAGGGGAGAGAGGAAGGTCAACCATATGCTGAGGAGCCAATTTCCCTGGGAGGAATCTCTGAGGAAGACCCTCTTGCTACCCTGTTGTCTATCTTCCCTATCTATCAGCCCATTGATCCCATAGAAATTGATAATTCAAATTTAGAAGCGGACGAGGAGAGTCGGATGACGCGACACAAGGGATGGAAGTGCATCTGATGTTTTCTCAATCATCCCTAGGGGGATTTTCTGAAGTGGATGGGGTCCCTCCACACCTGGTTGTGCTTCTTGTGTGCTTTAGGGACGGACGATCAATGTATTCACCTGACAGTTCGTGACTACATGGCCAAGAATATGTGTGAGATCAGCTAGCTCGCCGACGTCATCCTATTCCTGGAGGAGTCAGGGAGTACCCAGACATTTTTGAGGGCGGATCAGGAGGACCGAAGCCTCGAGGAATAGGCGAAGGAGTAGGAGGTATTCATCGAAAAATGATCTGAGCTGATGGAGAAGTTGACGGACTAGCTGGCAGATGCCCAAGCACAACTCATAGAAGCGAGTCGTCAGATAACCGAGCTCCAAGCTGAACAGGCACAGGCACAGGCCAGAGTCAGCGAGCTATGCTCCATAAATACCGATTAAGAAAGAGTTATTAGGGGATGGGTGGTAGTCCTGGGTGCCACCAAAGAATAGGTGGCGGCATTGGAGATATCTTTCCATGAACCGACCCTTAGGGGCCTATTTTGGCCAAACCCATACACTTGTCCCGCTTTTACTGCTTCCTATTGTTTTGAACCGTATGTATGGACAAATTTATTTAACTGTCCCTTTTCTTAACATATTTTTCCCTTTGGCATAACATGATCAACCATAATCCCGAAATAAATAGCACTCCATCACTAAGCTCGTGTGGGCTGTGAGAAGCATAGGAGGCTCGTACTATAACTCCGTTAGTTCGTGGGAGCGTTAACCAAGATTCGGGTATTCGAAATTTGAACCCAGATTTCTAATGAGAAGAGGGAGGCCCATCCAAAGGAGGGGGAACTCAGACCAATCGATGTATCATCTTCTCAATGTGCTCTATCGCACGATCGGGGAAATCCTAGGGGCATTGGAACCAATCCGAACATAGGGAGATGAAAATGGTGAATGACTTTACCCAAATTCGGAACACTATGGGAGGGGCGTGACGATGGAGGATAGCCATTGACCATGGAGGAAACGTATAATCCATATCCCATTATCCTAAAATGGAGACAACAAATGAGGACCAACTACTGACCATGTTCGCAACACGGGGCCTAACTCAAATATAGTCGATCAGTCTTTCAAAACGTTGGCCCAGGTTAGTTGGAGGACCATAGATCGAGAATCCATACTATTAGGGGGTCCCTCCAAACGTGATCAGTCTTCTGGAACGTTGGCCAAGGACAGCATGCAGACCATAGGTCGAGCATCCTTACAGTTAGGGAGTCCCTTCAAACGTAAAAGAGGATTAGGATCCGAATAAAGGGGCACATGAAGTGTGAAAAGTGAAGTGGTGGTTTGTTTGCATGGAATATGAAACTCCCCTGATTACGCCACCATGTTAAAAGCACATTAGGCAGATGCATCAATTTGGTCATGGGTCATCCCTTCTTTTAGATAGGACCTCTCTGATGAGGGAACTGTCTCTTCTCAATGTCATTATGGGGAATCCAGAACATATTCGGGGCCAATGTTGTAGTTACACAACTACCCTAGAAGTCAGGACAAGGGTCCGACTATGAGGATGGATGGGGTTGGTAATCCCTAGGGCTAGACCCGAGATGAAATGTATGGGCGTTCCTACATATCCCATAAGGATGGGAATCATGTCGTACATAGTTCTGGATAGGATCTTAGTTTAAGTTCTTAGAACTCGGACGAAGGATTGGTAAGGGGAGAAGCAGACACATGGTAAAGTGGTTACAAAACCTGATGTAAATGAGGACAAAATCCCAACTTACCTTGTGTTCCTTGAGGAAGTGTTCCGGTCAAGGGACTGAACCCGAAAATTAGGTTGGGCCCGTGGAGAAGTGCCCGGGTGCTCATACATATCTCATGAGGATATGAATCAAGCCATAAATAGTTCATGGAGTTTGGAACGACACGGTAAGGTACCTGCGCAATGGATTAAAGGGGTGTGCGGGTCTAGCCCTCACACCAAAAGAAGCGTCATTTGATGTATCTTGTTTATCCATTATGGTGAATGGTTGTTCTTTTGTGGATCGACTTGCCTCGGGTAGAAGTTACTGGAATCTTCAAAATGATCAATCCATATACATGCATTGACAAATGGTATGGTAAATGAGTGATACACAACGTGGTTTCCTCTATGATGAGGTTGTCACAATGTAGTGCTGTTTTTCGTCATGCGGCCGGGACGATATCGTCACAGTTTATGGTCATGTGGTTGGACCAAACAGTATAGTTTAAAGATGTATGGCTTGGAAATATAAGAATATGAAGGATTTGATAAATCATACCCAGTTTTAATGTGGGTGAGGTTCGTGTCATCACCATGTGCGACACCGGGAGAGGAGCCTCGGGCCAGGAGGCCAATGAGGGTTAGAGGAAAAGGGGCAGGAGAGACTAGCTCCCCGCTGAGCTGGACCTAGAAGCACAATGTTTGGGTGATCCCACGTATCCCATGTGGATAAGGATCGAGCTGCACATAGTACTTAATGAATATCCCAACCTATAGTCTTAGCGCTCAGATTGTAAGAGCCTCGAGGGACACCGTATTGTAGGTTTCCCCCCCCCCCTGACGTGCGAAGGTGCACTGAGGGATAGTGCCAAGAGTGTCGATATTCCACCTGGATATGATGGGGTGGAACATAATGTGAATCATGCAACCCACATTCAAGGCCTAAAGGGGATGTCATGAATACAGAGGATTACTGCTGACCATGTTAGCAACACAGCATCCAGTTGCGTTATCTTGTAATGGGGACAAACAATTGAGCATCGACCACTGATCATGTTTGTAACGTGGGATTTGTATCAATTTGTTGTCTGAAACCTTGGGGTGTTGTCCCTTAATGGTATAAGAGCCGTTAGGCATGGTATCTAGGCTGTTTTTGGGGGTCCCTTTAGGTGTGAAAGATAACGGGGCCCAAATGAAGGGGAACATGAAGCTTGGAAAGTGGAAGAAACTTTCCTAAGCTAAATATGACACTCTAGGTCCTAGACCATAGTACTCTGAACACATTGGCGGACCACTGCAAAGGGTCAAGGGTCTCAATTTGAGAGCGGGAAAGAGATGGAGGATTCCCGGGAGAAGGTGGGCATGGCGCCAAAAACCACGTACCACACCTATATATCCCCCTCATGGAGAGGGACATGCCAAGGTACCTAGGTGACCAAGATATCGAGGAGATATCTTAAGAGATGGGGCTAGACCTAAAATCAAGACAAGTAATGAGGGCCTAATACTCTGCATTTTTGTTGGTTCAACCTTCCGATATCAAGAATGAGTAAGGCAGGATGACTTGCATCGGGGTGATAAAGACGATACCCAGGCCTACTCTATTGAGCCTAGGATCATTGATCCTTCTACCAGTGGGGCTCCGGGAGGTGACGTCAAAGTGCATCTGCCAACATGGGATGACATGTTCTATTGAGAGGATTGCCTCATTAGGAAAATCCAGTTCGAGGGACTGGTTCGCAGAGGATGGATGGGAATCTAGAATGTCTGCCAATGCCTGCTCCTTGATATCCTTCTAGGGCATGAACCTGATGTCGAAATTTTGGAGAATTACTGCCCACAGCGCTAAACGGCCAGTCAATATAGGGTGATTCAGAATGTACTTTAGCGGGTCTACTCAAGAGAGCCACTATACCTCATGGTGCTGCATGTAATGCTATAGTTTCGGCATAGAGAATATGAGCACAAGGAATCTTTTCTCGATGGCAGAGTATCTAGTTTCATTATCGAGGAGAATGCGGTTGAGGTAGTAGAGGTTTTTCTCCATCCCCTCATTGTTCTTCTGGGCGAGAAGGGCACCAAGGGATCGTTCCAGGGAGGTGACATAGAGAATCAGCGGCCTGCTGGAGATGGGTGGAATCAAGACTAAAGGATGGAACAAATATTTCTTCATTTCCTCAAAGGTGGACTGACACTCCTCCTTCCACTCATAAGTGGTTCCCTTCTTCATGAGCTGGGAAAAGGGCTTACACTTGCCAGCTAGATTCTCAATGAATTGGCATATGTAGGCTAAGTGGCCTTGGAGACCTCAAAGCTCCCGAATATTTCTTGGGGGAGGCATCTGGCTGATTGCCTCGATATTCTCTGGGATGATCTCGATGCCTTGGTACTGGACGAAAAATTCATTAATCTTCCCTAAAGTGACCCTGAAGGCACACTTCAACGGGTTCATCTTCAGGTGGCAAGATCGGAGGAAACTGAACACTTTCTCAAGGTCCTTGAGATGGTCCTAAAACTGGCGATATTTTACCACTAGAACATCCACATAGCATTCCACCAATGTGCATAGGATTGGCTTGAATATACGATGCATGGCCCGCTGATATGTGGAACCTACATTCTTCAGGTCGAAGGGAATACACTGGTAACAGAAAGTACCTTGGGGCACCTCGAAAGTAGTAAATTCCTCATCCTCAGGGGCCATCCGGTTCTGATTATATCTAGAGTAACCATCCATGAAGGATAGGGCTTGGTACCCCATCATAGCGTCGATCACCAATTATGTCACTAGAAGTGGAAAATCATCCATCAGACAGTGACGATTGAGATAGCGGAAGTCGATGCAGACTCTGATCTACCTGTTCTTATTTCTGACTTGCATGATGTTGGATAACCACTTGGGGTACTAAACCTCATTGACGAAGTTGGATGTGATGATCTTGTCAACTTCGGCCTCAACCATTGCTCCGTGAGATGGATGTATATTTTTGGGAGGGAACATGAACCTGCGATGGTCTTCCGGGAGACCAAGGCGGTGGATGGATACATGAGGATTTATTCCTGGCATCTCATCGTAACTCCAGGAAAATACATCACTATTGTGCATGAGGGAATCTGTGTACCACTGCCACTCCTCAGGGGACATAGCGGCGTTGATCAATGTGGGTATCGGATTGGCCTCGCTCATGAGGTTTACCTGTACCAATTCATCGACCGTGATAGAGAGGCGACCTTTAAAGGCGGTGGGAGCATCCTCCATATCTTCTTCTCCACTTATGGAGGGATCTTCCGTAGGGGAAGTTTCTTCTGAGTAACCGAACCCTGATGGGAGGCTTCTACCATCTTTTTCGGCCACGTTCATTACATCGAGGTACTCTAGCACCGCTGGGATCATGGCTTTGAAGGCTATTGACCCAATCCCATCTGGTCTTCGGCCCAAGAGGCCACTCTTGATAATATCAAAGCAGTAGTGACGCATCGGCCGTAGTCGACTTATTCCAGCCCAGTGAAAAAGACAACTATGACGTACTGCCATTTTTATGAGCCGGACGTCCCGATACCTGATGGGAGTAGGAGGCTTCAGGATCAATGGAGCCTAGGTCGTATAAGAATATGAAGTGATCTTCTGAAGCCTCTTGGATTTGGCAGTATGGTTCACTCTTGTCCCGGAAATGACAAAACAATGCCCCATATCGGGGGTTGTGGCCTCCAACCGATGGATCAGGAAGACATAGGTGTCATTCAGACCTGTCCAGGGGTCGGTCGTAGCAGCAATGGGCTCAACCACACTCACCAAGACTTGCTTATCATTGCTCTTGTAATAATCAGTGTGTATGTAGTGGGCTTCGCAAGAGTCGAAAGGAGATGAATCACCTTGGAGTACACCTACTCGACCATTAAGGGAGTACATGAGGCATTGGTGATATGAAAAGTGGACGAACGCGTCCAGGTGGAGCCATAGACTACCCATCAATGCATTGTTTGCGGTGTCTTGGAAGACAACCATGAACTCGGTGTTGGAAATCAGGCCACCGAACTAGGTCTTCACACGAATCATTCCAACCGGCTTCTACTCTGTCCTGTCATATCCTGGGATCCTTAAATCAGAGGGAGTCAGGTCATCCTCAGATAGCCCTAGCTTCCGTATTGCCCGTGTCGGGATAAGGTTGATCCCAAAGCCGGTGTCAACGAGACAGCAGAGAACCTCCATTCCATTGAATTGGCCAATGATGTAGAGCGGGCGGATGTTCCCCTGTAAGAGAGAGCCTTCATCCTCTCCAGAGAAAAATATGGCAACCTGGAATTTGGCATTATCAACTGATTCAGCATGGAAGGCCTCTACAGCTGCTATCTCTGTCTCAAATTGGAGGGGGCTTATTAAAGCCTTGGTGAGTGCTTCACACATATATGGCGACAGGCGAAGGGATTTAAGGATGGAGAGCCTTTTTGGGATTCTAGAGAGGTCCATCAGAACATCATACATCCACACCAGACATGAACTTCTTCTTTTAGGAGGCTGCTCTGCAATGGGAGGAATGGCAGACCCTACTGGCTGGACTGACGACAGAATGGTACTGGGGACATCTCACTGCTCACAAGTCAGAGCTCGGAGGGTAGCTACTGGATGAGGACTGGGCAATTGAGATCGACCTGTAATGGGGAGACGTGGGTAACGGTACAGCCGAAGTGGCTCTGCCTGATCTAGTAGCACAAACGGTGGAGGAGGCGGACCTGTCAATACCAGATGAAGAGGCTGCACGTTCTGAGTTCTGTGCTGGTCCTGCTATCTAGTCTCAGCGGCCTACATGGCCTGGCTGGAGGTACTAGCTGACACACCCCAGTGACCCATATAGTCACAGTTCCTCCGACGTTGACGTGATCTGGGAACATTGGGGAGGTTCATATGGCGCTCCCCCATGTCAGGAGTCATATAAGGATTTACCAACTCGACGGTGTTAACCGAAGTATACCCCTTCCTATCACATGAAGAATCATCCACCACTGGGTGGATTCTGGGAGGGATTCCCATCTCCAGGGTCATGATGTTTTTGAGAGTGCGGGACCACGACGGCCTTGGCGTGGTGCGTTGCTTCTTCTTGCGACGCTGATGCTTGCTCTTCTGGGAAGAGGTTGGATGAGATGATGATGCAAAAGTGGTGGCTGCAGCTTCTGAAGGCTCTAGCTAATTCAGACATTCAAGGATAATTCCATGACCATGGATGGCCATCCAACGAGCCATCCAGTCATTATACTTCTGGGACCATGGTCAAGAACCTGCTGCAACTCGTCTCCATCGTCGCTACTACTATCGGATCTCACAAAGACCCCAGCCACTTGCGTCGGGGCCGAGCCCAACCTGACTATGTTGTTGTTAATCTGGTCTAGTAGCTAGTCCTTATAGACACAGAATTTCTTGATGGTGTGACCCAGGATCCGGTGATAAGGGCAGTAGTTGGGTTGATCAGGGATATGCGCCTCTTTAGGCTTCCAGCACTCAGGCAGTCGTACGATTCTCTACTTTAAGGCGCTATGGAAGTAGTCGGTGACCTGAGCCTCATCGAACCAGTAGGTATGATTCCTTCTATCTAGAAAGGGGGATCTAAGAGACTAACCCTAATGGGGGCCGGAAAAGCCTACCAAGGGGGAAGAACATGATTATCTCGCCTAGGCGGCGGTGGTGCATTACGCGGAGGCACCTACCGATTCTGGGGTGGGCACTCGTGGGCTAGAGGAAACTGTACCCGCGGTGGAGGGCCTCTATGAGGATATAGATAAGGCTCCACTGCTAGCAATTCTAGATGTCTATGGGCCTCTATCTGATCCATGGTGGTGGGCTCGGCTCTGGCAGCTCTCCTCGCTGGAATTATAGGGGGGCAGCAGGTGTGCCTGGCTAGCCTGTTTCAGGGCTTATTTGAGGCGTTGGGCCTTATCTTAGATGTCTTGGAATCCTCCAGGGTAATTCTGAGTGATCAGGGAGGGAACCAGTTCCGTGCTAACATTCCCGATGCACATCATCATTAATTTCTCCTGAGTCAACGTCATGTCATGGGAGTATGTGAGCCCCTTCCACTGGACGAGAAATCCGCGACTTGCTCATAGGGCATTTTATTGCACCTGAAGAGGTCTGTGATGTTTGTTTTCTGGGCGGTAGAGCTGAACTAGTAAAGGAACACCCTGTGAAGGTCCTCCCAGCTCGTCATAGATCCAATGGGGAGCGGTTTTTACTAAGACAAAGTCGGCCCCTCCAGCGTCTGAACAAAGAAACAGAGCTTAGAAGCCTCCTGTGGCGCTGAGGTCCCTACCATACGCCCACACCTTGAGTTGAAGTGGGCTAGGTTCTGCGGCGGGTCCCCCGTCTCGTTAATGGGGGATAAAGTGGGATTTCCAAATCTCGGGGGTGCCGGCATGTCATCCACCCATGTCGAGTATGGTTTTCTATCAGGTGGGATGGCCACTTGTCACGTTTCTAAAGCCTTGAGGCGGGTAATGAGTGCGGCCATAGGATCGTCTGGACGTGGGTCCCAATCCTGATGGGGATCCCTAACCAAGAGTGCATTTTCGGGCTCCTCAACGTGGTAAAAAAACTCAATGGTTCATGGAGCAGCTCGGGGAGCGACCCTTGGAAGAATGCAGGCCAGATCCCTTGGGTTTTTGCGCCGCTCGGGAGGGTTTGGCGAGACATACCGCACCCTCTTGCCATGGCCCCTGGCTTCCACCCTTTCATTGAATACGGAATGATCAGGGTTGCCTGGGAGAATCTCGGCGAGGGTTAGTTGTTCCTGTCCCTACTGACTCGGCCTAGGATCACCGTAGTTGGGTCGCTGCACTAAAATGCATTCATCCAGAAGTTCATCGACCTTCTTCTTCTGCTCAGCAAGCTGCTGGAGAAGCGCGACCTTCTCAGGGTCCTCTTCCGTCTTCATTATAGAAACCGATAGGTCGGAGTGCTTGATAGCGCCAACATTCTCTTTTCCTTTACTGACATTTCAACTCAGTACCAATTCTTCGGTGGGTGGATGGATACCTATGAGGTTCCTCTGCTGGAGAGTAATCCTTCATGATGGGTCCAGTGGCAGCACGTCCTCAGGGGGGATGCCACCATCGAGAAGCCCCAGCTCCTTCGAATCTTCTTTTAGATCGGTCATGTTGACCACCACTATTCCTGGGGGTATTTCCTCACTACTACCAAGTGAGTCAGGCTTCCGGTGAATTGCACTGAAGAGGAGGGCGGCATAATTCCCCCATCCACGAACTTGCATGTGGGGGGTAACCTCCTCAATAACATTGCAGAGTACTTGGAAACTCTGAACACTTTGTCGTTCGAGGGCCCTGTGGTAGCCAGGTGACTCAGGGTTTTGGAGCGCAGGGAGTGTGGAAAGGTCAACCAGGAAGCATTGTTCGCCGATGTATTCGAGGTGCTCTGGGCTCCTGGGATACATCACCCATCGGTGGTGACGATAGAGGTGAGTCGCCCAGAGGGTCTGGCGGAAACATTCAAACTCCTCCGGGGTGAGCGATTCTGGCGTACCAAAATTCGATCTTGCGACCGGGAAAAAATTCTTAGGGTTGTGGCCTGCTGTGAGGATGGTCCAGAAGTTCCCCATCTCAGATCCATGGTCTAAACATTGACTGCCCGACTCGTCAACTGAGGGTGGCTGAGGAACTGGCAGCGGCGCTGAGGCGGGCCACTGGGATGGAAGACTGGTCGGTGGAGAATACGACGAGCGAGCTGATTGGCCACTGAATCTTCTGTTGTCCCCTAAAAATTGTAGTGACTTGGCTTCCATGTCACGATAAGATGTATCAGTGACCAAAGAATTTAACCCAGTAGTAGTGTCTGCCGGGGGTGGGTTACACCCTGTCTCTTCCGTCATTAACCCCCAAAATAGCTCTGAGGTAGAGGGAGCTTCTAGGGACGATGGTGGCGACTGCGTGGTTGACCCCTGGAGATATTCCAGGGTCTCATCTTCTTGGATATACCATTGGAGTGAAACAGGTATCCTGTGGATCTCGCATTCCGGGAGCACGAGGATGATGCGCCTCGTTTTTACCCCATCCCTTAACTCGGGGGGACTGAGGGGAGGGCTTCTGTGCTGAATCATACTCCGCCTATGAGTCAGAGAGGTGGACTAGCCTGATTCTTTCCCGTCCTTCCCCGGGATTCCTCTTGCAGTGGTATCGACCTTCTATCCTTCCTCTGGATGGTTCTTCAGGGAAAGGGTGATTTTCGACTTGGGGTCCTCCAGCTCCAATAGTGATAGGGTGGAGAAAGTTTCCACCCAAAGAAGCTGGGGTGCGGGTAGCACCATGAAAAATGTCGAAAGGGACATGGGGAGGACCTCTATTCTGGGTTTTGGTGAAGTGGGGTTGGATTCCACCTCTATGATTAAAGGGGTGAGGTGGACCTTCGTTGATTGGAACGAGGACTTGGGGATGACCTCCATGTTGCCGAGTGATCAGAAATGCAATGTCTCCATGCTCAAGGTCTGTAGAAGGGGGATTGACCTCGTACCCAGTGTAGTGAGTGTGGGGGGGACCCCCATATGGAGTGTTGCTGTCATGGGGAAGACCCTCGCCTGGGTTGAAGGTGGCACGGGGGAGACCTCCAAGCTGAGATTGGAAGCAGGGAGGGCACGCACCTTCCGTAGTGGTGGTGTGGAGTGAGCCTCCATGCTGGGTGGCACTACTACGGATTGGTCCGCGGCTGCCATCACCAATGACGGTGACTGGGAGAGTCGGCCAAACCTTCATGTGGGGTGGTTGGGGCCTCGATCCAGGTTGGGCATATAGCTTCCCTTGCTCAATGTATGCAGGTATTTGGGAATATGAACCAGCAGTGGCTTGGGCCACATTAGTCGCTGACACTGATGCCCCATAATGGGCATCTTCTTCTACTTGTGCCTGACGCTAGCACCGGGTCAGATGGGCTAGACCCGGTAGTGTAGCCGCGTGGCTTACCTACTCATCGGCTCGGGGAACTGGGCGGTGGCGCTGATGTGGCTTGCTGGGGGCCCTCACCGGGAGCCCTGGAAGAGGGACTCCAGTCGGGCCGGACCAGATACCTCCTAATTCGTCGGAGTATGGGAGGGAGCTGTCGAGGTGCTCCAGGGAAAAGCTACTGAAGCAATTGAATGTTTGGTTGGGGTGCAGCGGCTCCCTGTACGGCCCTCGGTGGCGGCGTGGATGGTGAGGAGCGGCTTGCACGAGGTCTAGGTGAGCCATATCCCTGGTGGGTATGACCCCCTCCTCCTCGTACATGCATACAAGGTCATTGATTACCCTTCGCTGGATGATATTTGATGGGGAGAGGGGGCATGGGTTCCCAACAGTTGTATCGGTCTAAGCCATCGTGGTAGAGGTAAAACTGCACGGGGTAGCCGGGTCGATATTCCCCATCCCTTATGCTGGTGGGCAGGTGAACGAGCTCAATATGAAACAACTTGATTCCTGAAGCAGGGAGATGAACTCATTAATACTACTAGGAAATGAAATCATCACCCCATGCCCCAGCGTTGTTCCGTCTTCCATTGTTGGGAAGAGGGATCCACACTGACAACGTCGCAGAATGGAATGCACAATGTCTTGATCATCCCAAATTCTGGCGAGCTTCAAGTCATGCCTGCTCGGTGGGACCTAGTACCGGATGACGATGTCAGATTACATCTTTATCCACTAATGTCCCAAACGCTACTATCCTCCAAACAGAGGAGAGGATATTCTCGTCGGGTTTACCTTTTTTGGTTTATGACGATTTTTTCGGGGCACGCGCATCCGTCATACAGAGTACGCGCTACAGTTACCCTGCATTCTTGCTTTCCAAAGGCAGGTGGCATCCGCTCCTTATTCAGGGACATCTTCTCTTTGATCAAAACGGGATAATGAGATGTTAGCTCTTCCTTCTGTGGATTCCTCCTCGGAGCTCATCACCTAGTCTCAGTCTCCCTCGTAGATTTAAAACGTAGATTGTGTAGGATCAAAATAACGATGTCGATGCTCAATATACAATAGGGGGTGAATTGTACACTTTAAAAATTTCTTTAAACAAGGAATGATATATTTTTAACAAAGTTAAACTGAGCAAATTCACCACACCTCTAATCACCAATTGAAATATTGGGACAAAGTATGAAGTTACAACCTTCTAGTTCTATACACCTACTTAAATCTGGGAAGTGATTCCGAAAAAATGGTTCCGGAAATATGGATCCAGAAAATGAAACGTAACCAAAGTTTACAATATGAGATTCTACCTTAAAGAATATAGAATCTAACTAAATCAGATTATACGAGTGTAAGGAAATATAAGAAGATTATACTTTCCTTACAATACAAAATGCATAAGAAAAACCTGTAACAAAAAAAAGTAACAAGATATAAATCTTTTAACCGAAAGATAAGGGTATCCTACAACCTTGGATAAAGGTCCCTTGATTTATACTTTCAATAACGTCTATCTTACCCACACCCGAGTAAACCCCCAATACGAAGATCAGAGTCTCTGTCTTGATATCCCTACAAGCCCTCAACATCATGGTAGTTGGAACTGTCATCTTGCTCAGCAAGGAAGCCCTCAACGTAAAGGTGTTGGGACCTCTGTCTTCCTATCCCCGGAAGCCCTCGATTGTAATCAACAACAATCAGAGTCGTACAAAGAAAGTTTGCACAAGGGAAAGTTTGAACAATCTATTCAAACATTCTGCATGAAGCATTGAGAGTTGATAAGAGCCTCTCTCTCTAGAAATCACTTCAACAACATGTAAGCACCAATGTCAAAGTTGTCTCTTATTTTCAAATGAGCTCTTATTTATAGGAGAACCTCCAACGGTCGACTCCCTCCTCAAACTGTCATATTTATACTTGAATTTTGGAGGGACCTATATACCTGTCACTTAACCAACGGTGAGTTAGAAAACAGAATGGATGACATCATTTTATAAAAAAACATGTGTAATTGAATGCACAACATCATTTTTTAATGAAACAAGTGTAATCATAATTAAAACTCAAGTTCAAAATGTAAGTAATTAATTAGGAGTCTAACCAAAATAAAATTAGGAGTCTATAATAAAGAGATATTCGGATTCTGTTTTATAGGAATTCGGAACCTGAATTCTGTAGAAATCCAGAGTCTTAATTTCTAAGGAAAATTCGAGTTTGGTTTCACCGTAATTCATAATCTGAACTTACAGAGTTCGGATTCGAACTTGTCAATGTTCGGAGTCGAACTAGTAAAAGTTCGGAGTCGAACTCATAAAAGTTTGGAGTTGAACTAGTAAATCTTCAGAGTCGAACTAGAAAAAGTTCGGAGTCAAACTCATAAAAGTTCAGAGTCGAACTAGTAAAAGTTCGGGGTCGAAATCATAGATGTTCGGAGTCGAACTCATAGAATTCCGGAGTCGAACTACTAAAAGTTCAGAGTCGAACTCATAAAAGGTCGGAGTTGAACTAGTAAATGTTCGGAGTCCAGAATCCAGAGTTGAAATTTATTAAAGTCTTTATTGAAAATTCGGAATGGAACTTTATTAGAGTTCGTATCCTAAATTCGGAGTGGAACTTTATTAGAGTTCATATCCAGAATTTGGAGTGGAACTTTAATAGAGTTTGTATCCAGAATATGGATCCTAAAACAGAATGCTTCATATCTAAGCATTATATGATTCCGAGGTTTTGGGTATGAATCCGATTTTTGTGATTAAGAAAAAAATATTAATATGTATAAGGAAATCTAGGTTAGGGTAAATTTATTTAAGGAAGGAAATTATCCTTAGAGAAGTAAAATATATATTTTCTTATGTATAAGGTGTTTGTGATTTTCAAAACAAGAAGAAATGGAAACGTCATAAGGAAAACCTTATTGTCTCAACAATATCTCCCTTTTTGGAAAGCCCAAACAACCTTATGAAAAAGAATATAAGGACTTTGAAAAATTTCATTTGACTTTGAAATTAAAACTTATCTCCCTTTGTACATGGATGATGATGAATACAACTCACTCCCCCTTAGGCTTTGGAACTCTAAGGATTTTATTCTGGATTTCTGTAATATAGTTTTCATTATCATGGTAATGAAAAACATAATAATGAGAAACTCCCCCATACTTTAATTATATCTTCACTTAGAAAATTTTCCTTCTCCCATTTTGAGTAGTTCTTTTTCATTCTCCCCATTGTGATTTTCAAAAAGAATTTAAGGGAATGGAAAAGAAATAATGTACCTGAAACATTAGTACCTAGTAACACAAGATAAAACCAACCAAAAATTTCATTAGAGTTGAAATTTTTTTTACAAGGAATGAAACTTACAACAAAAGATTAGATTGAGTCTATTTGTCTTCCTTTCCCTTCTGGATTAGCTTCTTCAAAAATGTTTTCAGCTTCTTCAAATATTTTTGATCCTCCTCAGCTTGCCTCTCCAAAGCTTTTATCATTTCATCTTGATCTTTCAAAACATCTGCATAAGCCTTCATGGCCTCTTCTTTCATCTTAAGTAACTCATCTTTCGTTACAAGATTTTCTTTGATCTCAATTCGGAGATCTCTATCCCTTTAAAAAAATTTGAGAAAGAGAGTTAAACATTTCATTCAAGTCCTTTACGTGTTCATTCCGAGAATTTTGCTCAAGGATTAGCTTCTCCTGAAGATTCTTAATCTTGGAGTCCTCGGTGTCAAAAGCATATTTAACATCATTCTGAAAACGATCAAACTCATCCTAGTCTTCATCGACTATCTTAGACAACAAAATCACCTTGCTGCATGATTTCATGTGAACATCATAATGGATAAAGAAATTTCTATGGTCGGCCTCAATCTTCACACACTTATCCATCAACATAAATAATGATTTTGACTTCTGATTCATGCTTTGTTGCAGCATTTGGAATCTGGAGTCTATAGTGGGAAAGATCAGAATGGTGTCCACCAACTTTGTCAAGGACTCAACAACAAAGTCCAGACCCAGTGCTGATGACTTTGAATCTGACACTTTTCTTGGGGATTGATCTTCTTAAATTTGCACCAACTTCCTTCTAGAATAACCACCAACATCTTACTTTCTTATAACATATTTTGTTGGAGTGTTTATAAGCACTTTCTTTCCCTTATCAGTTTTCGGAATAGGTTCCTCATTAGGAGATTCTTCCTCGGATTCAGATACTTGAACAATCTTGTCTTCATCTGGTTTCTCCTTCTCTATTCCTTCTTCAAGATAATTCTTCTCATTGCTTACTTCCTCATCAGATAATTCATTAATTTTCTCTTCTTCCTCAACTTCATCTATCTTACCATCTTTGTCATCTCCCTTTCCTGGAGTTACTGATTTTGAAGATTCAGCCTTTTCTTGATAATCTTCTACTTGTTTGATCAAGTCATCCAGATCATCACTTCATTATTCTACTAATTCTTCTTCTTCAACAACTTATTCTTGTACTTCTTCAGCATATATTTTCTCTACTTCTTCAACAACCCTTTTCCCTTGGATGCTTCTGAAGTGAAGAAATTTTTCCCAGGAGTCTCTGGTAATGGTTAGAAATCAAAAGTTTCTGGAATGGGAATCTTCTCAGAAGCTACTTCTCAATCTCTCAACAGAGATTGTATAAGCTCAGCTTCAGACATATTTTTCTTCATCTTCTTCTCTTTTTCTTACCTCTCTTACTCATTAGATGCTTTCTCTTTTAAGGCCTTAGCCTCAGCAGGGTCTAATCCGAACTTTAGATCCCCTTCAATACTTTTCACCTTATCTTCTCTCTATTTAGCAGCTACCTCGTCTGGATATGATTTCTATTATTTCGACTTCGGAGGTGTAGAATGGGTTTCCTTATCTTTGGGGGTTTTGTATTCAGCAACCACTTCATTCAATTTCATCTTCTTACCAACCTTATTCACCGGTTCAGACTTCTCCACATTTTCTATAATGATTTCAGCCTCTTCCTCTGGAAAATTATAAACCTCTCTAGTTTCCTTGGAAAAAACCATTTTCATTCTTTTCAGCATGTCATCACTGAAAAGAATAATCTTTCAATTCCGAACCATAGACTTACATGCAATTTTGAAAGAATCCAGACACCAAACTATCAGCATTGATAGTAATGTAGGGTACATGATGATTTGAGCTCTGAAATTTACTTCCTTGATGTTCTTGATCGTCACAAGAACATGCCTCATCAGATTTATTTTTCTTAGATTCACCAAGAAGTCTAAGAAATATATGTCACTTTTCTTCAGGGTATCTTTATCACCCTTTCTCAGAACAAAGAATCCTTGTACCCAAAGCTGAAGAATCTGATTATTAGGAGATAGGTGAGTAATCTTTAATATCATGACATCAGCAATTCCAAGAAATTGTAAGGCCTCAACCTTAACAAAACTATCTTGAGCATCTGAGTGTTTTCGTGAACAAAATTCTGCTTATCCTTCGTATGCTAGCCCTACCAAGCTTTCCTCCTTGGTGTAAGTAGTTTGTAAGTATTTCCATAAGACGTGAAAGAAAAATTTTCTCTTCCCTCTTCCTCATAAAATCTTCTTGATTCATAGAATTCTAAAAGTAACTCCGGATAGACAACATCTTGATCACTTGTCTTGGATACACATGCATCTTCCCAACCATTCAGCTTGATGTTCTTGGAGATGATAGAATCATACACATAAAAGTTTGGATGGACCAGTCTTTCTCTGTACACTTAACATTTTGAGATTGGATTCGAGGTAGACATATCTTGGTAAGTAGCTTCAACATACATTTGGAATGGAGGATCTCTGAATGATTCAGAACTACCTTTAACAACTGATACAGAGCTTCAAAACGTGAGAGCTTGAAATCGATGTGGGACAACCAATGGGGGTGACCTTTATATAGGCGATGGATGTGACCATTGAGCTTCCAAAAACCATCTAACGGTTGAAAAACTCTTTGATTTGATCTGACGGTTGAAAACATACCCGCAAGGAAATCTTGAATCCTATCTTTTGAGGTTTTAAGAAAAACAACCGGATTTAAGAAAACTAGAATCTGCGAAATTTTAAAACTCATAGTAAAATACCGGTAAGCAAAATATAACTACGGAAACATATGTAAGGAAATAATACCTTTCATATTATCCAGTAAGTTTATTCGTAATAGGTGATATTCTTCTTGAAGAAAAATTTGTGTACGAAAAACTAACTACGAAAAACTTAATGTTATAAAGTCTTTGAGTACCAAAACTCTAGTATGAAAAGTATGAGTACGAAAATGCTCGTAAAAAAAGTATGAGTATGAAAAATTTCAGTACGAAAAGTATGAGTACGAAAACTTTTAGTACGAAAGGTTCCAGTTTCAAAAAATTTCATTACAAAGATTTTTGTTCTAAAAACATCATTACGAAAATTTCCAGTTCGAAATTTTCATTACGAAAATTTTAATACAAAAATTTTGAAAAACTCATTACGAAAAATTTTAGTTACAAATGTTTGAAGAACTGACTACAAAAATTTGTATTACAAAAGAATGAAAAACTGACTACAAAAATTTTGATTACAAAAGCATGAAAAACTAACTACGAAAATTTTGTTTAAAAAAAACTGACTACGAAAATTTTTATTACAAAAGTTTGAAAAAATGACTACTAAAATTTTGATTACAAAAGCATGAAAAACTGACTATTAAAATTTTGATTACAATATCTTAAAAAACTGACTATGAAAATTTTGATTACAAAATCTTGAAAAACTGACTACGAAAATATTGTTTAAAAAAACCGACTACAAAAAATTTGATTATGATAACAAGAAAATGTACCCCCCCTATAATAACGAGTTTATTACTGTAAAGAGAATTGTTCAACAAGATGTTAATGAAGAAGGATTACCTCACAGTTATCATTCCTAACTTCAGTTTAATGTATTCAAATCTATCAGAGAGTAAAGATTTTGTGAAAATGTCAGCAAGTTGATCTTGCATTCTGATAAATTGAAGAATAATATCTCTTTTTAGTGTGTGATCCCTAAGAAATTGATGCCTAATATCTATGTGTTTTTCACGAGAGAGATGTTCATGATTTTTACTAAGGGAAATGGTATTTTTGTTATCACACAAAATTTGAGTCTTAGTAAAACTCAAGCCATAGTCTGTGAGTGTGTGTTGCATCCACAACACTTGAGCACAACAACTTCCAGCTGCTATATATTCAGCTTCATTAGTGGAGAGTGCTACTGAGTGTTGCTTCTTACAGGACCATGAAACCAATGAATCTCCAAAGAAATGAAAAGTTCCGGATGTACTTTTTCCATCCATTCTACATCCACCAAATTCAGTATCGGAAAAGCTTTTTAAGATAAAATCATTTCCAGAATTATAAAATAATCCTAGATCCAAGGTTCCCTTTAAGTAGAAAAAAATTACTTTCACTGCCTTTAAATGAGATTCCATAGGATTAGATTGATATATGGCACATAATCACACTGAAAACATTAAGTTTGGATGAATATTTGTCAAGTATAGTAGGCTTCCTATCATACCTCTAAAAGATATTTGATCTACTGGATTCCTACCATCATCAAGATCATGTGTGTTCGAGGTACCAATGGGAGTACTAATACTTTTAGTTTTTTCAAATCCATAATTTTTAATAAGACCTTTAATATACTTATGTTGATATATATAGGTTCCTTCTGGTTTTTGAGAAATTTGAAAATCAAGGAAAAATGTTAACTCACCCATCATACTTATTTCAAACTCAGATTTCATTAGATCCACAAAGGAATTAGTTAAAGATTGCTGAGTTAAACCAAATATAATGTAATAAACATAAATTTGAACAATAGAAACGTTTTTCTTATCCTTGTCTATAAAAAGAGTTGGATCTTCATTTCCCTTAACATAGTTATTTTGAAGCAATAATCCTGTAAGTCTATCATACCAAGATCGTGTGGCTTGTTTAAGGCCATACAAAGCTTTGGTAAGTCTAAAAACACGATCAAGATTATTGTGTCTTCAAATCCAGGATGTTGTTCAACAAAAATATCCTCTTGAACATAACCGTTAAAAAAAGAACATTTCACATCCATTTGAAAAAGTTTAAAATTAAAGAATGCTGCAAAGGTAAGTAAAATATGAATAGATTCAAGTCTAGCTTCTGGAGGATAGGTTTCTTCATAGTCTATTCCCTCTTGCTGATTATAGCCTTTAGAAACTAGTGTAGCTTTATTTCTAACAATGACTCCGTTTTCATCACACTTATTTCTGAAGACCCATTTTACTCCAATAACATATGTTTCCTTAGGTCTTTCAACCAAGGTCCATACATTATTCCTTTCAAATTCATTTAGTTCATATTTCATGGATTTTATCCAATAATCATCACCTAAAGCTTCATCGGTACTTTTTTGGTTCCAATTATTAACGTCATGCAAGATGTTCTACTTCATTTCTTAAGGAACTTCTAGTCCTTACAGGTTGATTGACATCACTAATGAAACTATCACTGGGATGATTCTTTAGAAACACATGTCTTGGGTTTTGTAAATCATGTTCATCAACATAGGGTAGAAAGTTTTCTGGGGTAAATGTCTAAGAAATATTTTCTTGAACATTTAATTTATCCAAAGGATATTTTAACAAAGGTTGATAATAGGTTTTTGAAAACACATCTAAGGATGTAGGTTAGGGTTTTTGAAAACAAGGGGATCAGTTTCATCAAAATTTACATGAAATGTTTCTTCAATAGTACAAGTGTTTTTGTTGAAAACTCTATAAGCCTTAGAAGTTGTGGAGTAGCCTAAGAAAATTCCATCATCAGATTTTGGTGCGAATTTTTGTAAATTCTATTTGGTGTTCATAATGAATACCTTGAAACCAAAAACCTTAAAGTAAGAAAGTCTAGGTTTTCTACCATTCCATAACTCATAAATAGTTTTATTAAGAAAATGTCTATTCAATACTTGATTTATAGTATAACAAGAAGTACTTACAGCTTCGGCCTAGAAATGTCTAGCTATAGAATATTCACTCAACATGGTTCTAGTTATCTCTTAAAGAATTATATTTCTTCTTTCAACTACACAATTTTTTGAGGAGTTATAGGTGCTAAAAAGTTGTGGGTAATACCTTTTCTACTACAAAAGGTTTCAAAATCAGAATTTTTAAATTCTCCTCCATGATCACTATGAATAGTTTTCAATGGAAGGTTTTTCTCATTTTTAACCTGTGCTCTAAAACTTTTGAAATTAGAAAAGGCTTCAGAATTCTTTGCTAGAAAATAGACCCATGTAAATCTAGTGTAATCATTAACTAAGACAAATACATAATACTTTCCCCCAATGCTTCCGATTTATGTTGGACCAAAAAGATCCATGTGCACCAACTGTAATGCATAAGTTGTTGAGAATTCACCAATTGATTTATTACTAGATTTATGTTGCTTTCCATATTGACAAGGATCGAAAACTTTAGAAGAATTAAATCTAAGCTCTGGTAGATCCTTAACTAGTTTCTTCTTAGAGAGTTTACATAAGCTTATAAGGTTACAGTGACCTAGTATTCTATTCCATAACCAAGAATTATCATCCATTGCAATAATACAAGGTATGTATTGGATCCTAAGGTCTTCTAAGTTTAGTTTGTAAACATTCTCTTGCCTATGGGCAGAGAGAATAAACTCTTCCTTGGAATTGTGTACTAAGAACTTATCATTCCTAAAATTCACAAGGTATCCTTCATCACATAATTGAATTATTCTAATGAGGTTGTGCTTAAGACCATTAACAAACAAAACATTTGAAATCAAAGATATACTAATAAGAACAATATTACCTATACCAACAATTTCTCCTTGAGCATTATCTACGAAAGTTACTTTTCCTCCTTTCGTCTTGATAATATTTTCGAAATAGTTTTTGTTACCAGTCATATACCGGGAACATTCACTATTTGTGTACCATTTAATTCTGTTGGTTATTCCTTTATCTTCCCGAAAATATGAAAAGAATTAGAGTTTCAGAATCCAAACTTTTTTGGATCTGAGATTTTCAGATAACAAAATTTTGGGCACCCACATCTTCTTAGAAAAATACTCCTTATGAAAACCTAATGGTTGGGTTTGGTTTAAAGAACAATTCTTTTCCCACTAACCACCACATTGACATTTGTTAAAAAATGGGGCACTTTGAGGAAAAAAATAATTGTTACTAATAGTTGGTTTTGCATGGGTATAACTAAATCCGGATTTTTTTCTTAAAGGTCGTATTTGTGAATACATCTTATCAAAATTTTCTTTACCTAAGGTATAGTTCGACAGACACTTCTTTAAGGAAAATATTTCAGACTTGAGTTTTATAACCAAGTTTTTATCATCAAGATCATTAGATTTGGAACTAGAGCTAGGCTCAAAAACACTTTACTTAGAAATTACTTTTTCTAGATCTTTAGAAAGTTTATTCTTCTCAGAATTTACTTCCTCATGATTTTTGAAATACTTATAAAATAATAATTTTTCTTATCAAGATATTTAGAAAGATGTGATATTTCCTTAGTAAGAATAGTATTCCTAGAGTTTTCCTTATCGTGTTTTTTATTGAGTTTTGAATTCTCAATATCAAGAAGTTTAGAAAACCTAGAAACTTATTCATAGGTAGGTTAAGTATTTTCTTCATCAGAAGAGGATTCTTCATCCGAAGAGTTATAATATTTACTATAATTAGAATTTAAAGAAACATTGGTCAATGATTCAGCATTGTGTACCTTAGCCATAAAGAAATGATTTTTAATAGGTAATCTGGCTATAAGACCAATATTCTTCTGTCGTGAGGATTCATAATCAGAAAATTCATCTAAAGAGTCACCACCACTGGCACTCCAAGTATCATTAGTTTTCAGAACATTCTTAGCTTTGGACTTGTAATACTTCTTTCCATTCCTTTAAGAATTACTCTCTTTTCTTTCTTTCTTCTTGAGCAAAGGAGAATCATGTCTTATGTGTCCAGCCCTCTTGAATTCATAGCATGTGACTTCTGAATCATTCTTATCTTTCCTTTCCTTCTTCTTATACATGGATTGGAAATTTCTTTGTCCGGCTATCTTGTTTATCCTTTGAGAAAGATTTTCTAACTCAATCTCTGAGACTTCACTCTCACTAGATTCATATTGGATAACAACTTTCTTAGATTTGGATCTAGTTACTATCGCAGGAGTCTTAGCTTTCATGTGATTTGATGTCGTAGTAAAACCAACAATACCATTTCCATTCTTCTATTTGATGTTGTCCGCATCTCTCTTCATCCTTGATTCAGGTTGGAGAAGAGTTCCAAACAGCTCATCTAAGGAAATTTGAGTAACCTTCCTGTTCTCATCAATAACTGTTCTCTTTGATTCCCACTCATTGGGCATAATATCAATGTTCTTGTCAACAAGAGCATCATCATCCAGACCTTTCTCTCCCATAGATCGTAAGCTATTCATGATAGTAATAAACCTTTGTTGCACCTTACAAATGGGTTCTCCATAAGGAAAGTTAAAACCATGATACTCAGCTCTAAGCATGGTTCTTCTAGTTTCAATCACTTTAGATATACCAAAATGAGTAACTTCAAGTTTCTTCCATATACAGTTAGCTGCTTCACAAGAAGAAATTTGGCTATATATGTTCCTATTCATTGAACATAGTAATGTATTACGTACCTTATAGTTGAGTTTATAATCATGCTTCTCTTGGTTTGTGAAAGCACTAACTTCTTTATCAAGAATTTGATAACCTCCAGTAATAATAACAAAATTTTATACTCTAGTATTGATAATGAAAGTCTTCATTCAATCTCTCCAATACTCATAATCATTACCATAAAAATTGGTGGTCATGTAGTATTTAGGTTGTTGATGGAACCAATATTTATCCCAACCATCTTAAAAATCTTTCTACACAAAAACTTGTTAATAAAAACAGTTCGGATTCAAGGAAGATATTCCTAAGAAAGGAAAAATATATAACAATGGAAAACTGAACAAGAAAAAACTATACGTGAATATAAGAATATTAGAAACATTATCTGATACCAATTGTAGGATCGAAATAACGATTTTTATGCTCAAATAAAAGAGGGGGGTGAATTATACACATTATAAATTTCCTTAAACAAGGAAAGATCTAAGTTTAACATAGTCAAACAAGGAAAATTCACAACACCTCTAACAACCAATTGAAATATTTGGACAAAGTATGAAGTTACAAACTTCTTGTTCAATACACTTGCTTAAATCTGAAAAGTGATTCCGAAAAACTAGTTCCGGAAATATGGATCCACAAAACGAAACTTAAACAATGGTTACAATATGAGATTCTACCTAAAAGCGTATAGAATCTAACTGAACCAGAGTAAACAAGTGTAATGAAATATAAGAAGATTATACATTCCTTACAATACAAAATGCAGCGGAAAAACTTTTAACAAAAACAAGTAACAAGATATAAATATTTTAACCCAAAGAAAATGGTATCTAACAACCTTGGATAAAGGTCCCTTGATTTAAACATTCATGAAATTCTGTCTTACCCACACCCGTGTAAGCCCTCGATACGAAGATCAGAGTCTTTGTCTGGATATCCCCTCAAGACCTCAACATCAAGGTAGTTGGAACCTCTGTCTTCCTCAGCAAGTAAGCCCTTAACTTCAAGGTTTTGGAACCTCTGTCTTCCTATCCCCGGAAGCCCTCGATTGTAATCAACAACAATCGGAGTCACACAAAGAAATTTTGTACAAGGAAAAGTTTGAACAAGCTGTTCAAACATTCTACACGGTGCTTTGAGAGTTGATAAGAGCCTCTCTTTCTCTAGAAATCACTTCAATAGCATGTAAGCACCTTTGTCAAAGGTGTCACTTCTCTTAAAATGAGCTCCTATTTAAAGGCGAAGCTCCAACGGTCAGATCCCTCCTCCAACAGTCATATTTCTCCTGGAATTTTGGTGGGACCTGTATACATGTCACCTAACCAATGGTTCGTTCGCAAACAGAATGGACGACATAGTTTTATAACAAAACATGTGTAACTGAATGAACAAAATCATTTTTTAATGAAACAAGTATAAGAATAAGTAAAACTGGAGTTTGGAATGAAAGCAATTAATTCAGAGTCTAACCAAAATGAAATTCGGAGTCTATAATAAAGAGATATTCGGATTTGGTGTTATAGGAATTCGGAACCTGAATTCTGTAGAAATACAGAGTACGAATTTCTAAGGAAATTCGGAGTCTGGATTCACCAGAATTCAGAATCTGAACTTACAAATTATGGAGTCGAACTTTTCTATGTTCAGAGTCGAACTAGTAAAATTTCGGATTCACACTCATAAAAGTTTGGAGTCGAAGTAGTAAAAGTTTGGAGTCAAACTAGTAAAATTTCGGAGTCGAACTCCTAAAAGCTCGAAGTCGAACTGGTAAATGTTCG
Source organism: Viscum album (assembly GCA_963277665.1). Taxonomy (NCBI): domain Eukaryota; kingdom Viridiplantae; phylum Streptophyta; class Magnoliopsida; order Santalales; family Viscaceae; genus Viscum; species Viscum album. Next base: position 458,850,444 of record OY728163.1, on the reverse strand, counting down.
GAGTTGAACTCATAGAAGTTCAGAGCCAAACTCATAGAATTTCTGAGTCGAACTAGTAAATGTTCGGAGTCAAACTCATAAAAGGTTGGAGTCGAACTAGTAAATGTTTGTAGTCCAGAATTCAGATTTGAACTTTGTTAGAGTACGTATCAAAAATTCAGAATGAAATTTTATTAGATTTCATATACTGAATTCGGAGTGGAACTTTATTAGAGATTGTATCTAGAATTCGGAGTGGAACTTTATTAGAGTTCGTATCCAAAATTCAGATCCTAAAATATAATGCTTAATATATAAGCATTATATGATTATGAGGTTTTGGGCATGAATCTGAATTTTATGATTAAGAAAAATATATTGATATGTATAAGGAAATATAGGTTAGGGTAAATTTATTTATGGAAGGAAATTTTACTTAGAGAAATAAAATATATATTTTATTAAGTATAAGGTGTTCGTGATTTTCAAAACAAGAAGAAAAGGAAAAGACATAAGGAAAACCTTATTAACTCAACAGTTCATGAAGATCTTCCTGGCACCATATCTTCATGGACACCAGTTAATTACGTCGCTTCTGTCAGGACCTTCTAAGGGGTCCGGTCAAGGCAGAAACCTTCGATTAGGAGAGCAGCTGTGTTGGGGCATCACTGGCGCGTCTTGACGCTGTGGATTGGCATTTATGTCTTCTGTCCCTTATTATAGGGATTCTCAAGGGTGCAAAATCCCAAGTAATCCCACATCGAACGCGGGGAATTGTATTTCATAGGAATGTATATGAGGTTTTCCTCAGCTTCCCATGTTTATGAAAGGGTATGCCGCATGTTTAACGTCCATCAAAAACAGATCGGACTCATCAGAACACTGATAAGAGTTGATCAGATTGATGAACCCCCTAGAGGGAACACCGATATTGGGGCCAACACATGGGCGACTTCCCGAATGCTGTGAAGGGGAATGAGAAGTGGCATGATCTCATGGGGAAGTGGTGGCTCAGGTAAGAATCAGGATGGATGATGGAATTGGGCTTGGGTCTCTAAGTGACTTCCTACGTATCCCTATGGAAGGGAATCAATGTTCGCATAGTTTGATGATATAGTGGGACACCTGAAGATGTGACCCGTTGGAATTAATGTGTGGATGGGACCCAATGGAAGTAGAACCTCCGAGTTAAGGCCTGAACATCCCAATACACATGGGATCAAGGGAGAGATCAGGATGATTGATGGGCTTGATCCTTGTGGAGTCCTCCTACGTATCCCTATGGCAGTGAATCAAAGTATTCGTAGTTCAGGTGGCTGATATAGTTTAATGTCACGCGGGACGAGAATGGGGCATACACTCTGAGGCGACCCATGGTGGTTGGGTTTGAACCTCGTGGAGGATTTCTACGTACCATGCCTTAGCATGGATCAAATTCCCCACAGTTCGGGATTGATGGGGCTTACGATCTCAGACGGCCCAAGGTGGTGGTGCTTGATCCTCATGGAGGCTCCCTACATACCATGCCTTAGCACGGATCAATGTTTGCGTAGTTCGGGATGGATGGAGCTTACACTCTGAGGTAGCCCATGGTGTTGAGGCTTGAACATCGGGGAGGCTTCCTACGTACCATGCCTTAGCATGGATCAATGTCCCTATAGTTCAGAATAGATGGGGCTTACACTCTGAGATGGCCCAAGGTAGTGGGGCTTAAACCTCGTGGAGGATTCCTACGTACCATGACTTAGCACGGATCAAATTCCTCATATTTCGGGATGGATGGGGCTAATTCTTGGAGATGGCCCATGGTGGTGGGGCTTGAACCTTGTGGAGGCTTCTTACGTACCATGCCTTATCATGGATCAATGCCCCCGTAGTTTGAGATGGATGGGGCTTAATCTCTGAGAGGGCCCAAGGTGGTGGGGCTTGAACCTCGTGAAGACTTCCTACGTACCATGCCTTAACATGGATCAAATTCCCCATAGTCCAGCAGTACAGTTTAACTTCATGTGGGACGGGGGCATTTGGGGCTTACGCTCTGAGGCGGCCCATGGTGGTTGGGCTTGAACCTCATGGAGGCTTCCTACGTACCATGCCATATCACAGATCAAAGTCTCCATAGTTCAGGAAGGATGGAGCTTACGCTCTGAGACGGCCTAAGGTGGTGGGGCTTGAACCTCGTTGAGGATTCCTACGTACCATGCCTTAGCACAGATCAAAGTCCTCATAGTTCGGGATGGATGGGGCGTATGCTCTGAGATGACCCAAGGTAGTGGGGCTTGAACCGTGTGGAGGCTTCCTACGTACCATGCCATATCACAGATCAACGTACTCGTAGTTCAGGATGGATGAGGCTTACTCTCTGATATGACCCATGGTGGTGGGTCTTGAACCTCATGGAGGCTTCCTACATACCATACCTTAGCATCGATCAAATTCTTCAAGTTCGGGATGGATGGGGCTTACACTCTGAGATCGCTCAAGGTGGTGGGGCTTGAACCACGTGGAGGCTTCCTATGTACCATGTATTAGTATGGATCAAAGTCCCGATAGTTCAGGATGGATGGAGCTTACGCTTGGAGACGACACAAGGTGGTGGAACTTGAACCTAGTGTAGGATTCCTACGTACCATGCCTTAACATGGATCAAAGTCCCCATTGTTTGGGTGTACAGTTTAACGACATGTGGGACGGGTATGGGGCTTACTCTCTATGGCGGCCCAAGGTGTGTCATGGTCAGTGATCACTCTAAACTCACGGGAGTCATGCTCAGTCTGAGAAACAAGAGGTTGTAGGGACCTAACGCTCATGTCATGAAGGGTGAATCTGTGGGAAGCGAAGAGGGGATTACGCGTTGAGCAGCCGATGGTGTCGGGACATATTCCATGATGGAGGCCTGGGTGCGACAAAGCATACCAGGAGAGGGATTTGGCACCCAGGAAGAGAGGAGGAGGGGGGGGCGTTTCATATCACTCCCTCCACTGGCCTTGGCACCGAGGAAATGAGGAGGGGCAGGGGTGCTGCCTCTTGGAAGGAAGGCTAGGGGATTATACCAAGGTTTCTACCCTTCACCTTGGAAAAACACCACTCCAATAAATCAACTCATGTGAGGGATGATACCATCCCCGTGGAGATGAGTGGACATGGATAATATCCAAGGCGGGGGGACCCTGCGTGCAAGGCATGGGGCCAGGTCACACTTTAACATCATGTGTTGAGGATGAGTTTCATAACAGCTTAACGTCCTACAGCTCGGATGAGGTGGGTTGAATCTGCACCACTGAGGCTTACATAATCAGTGCCCTCTGCCCCTTGTGGAAGGGAAGGCATCAGCAAGTCCGTACTAAGGGGGTGTCGCGGAGCGAACCATCGAGGGGTCCATGTTAGCATGGCTATGTGAAGAAGCAATCACTATTAGCGTGCCTATGCAAAGAAGCAAAAGGAGAAGAAACGCAATGTGGAGGATTGTCCAAGGGACTTTGAAGTTACTTCGTACAAGCCTAGAAGGTCATACAGGAAAACCATGTATGATGCGGATTCCCAGGGTGCACAAGACACCTGCGAATGGTACCCGGAAGAAGGGCATCGGGCGCTCGCGCAAGGGGGGGCGCTCGGGGAGCACGGAGGTGAAGGGCCAATGGAATTGCATGCAATCTCATGGGGTTTGCACGAAATAAAGGGGTCCGGCACAAAAAAGCCACGGGTTGGCACGAAATTAGTGTTGCATTCATGAAATAGGGAGGCACTGAAGGATTGCGTGAGACACGAAGGGAATTGCGTGCAAGAGAAAGGATTGCACGCAAAGGAAGGATTGCGTGTGGCTTATCCAGGTTTTGTGCCCAAAAGGGATTGTGCACAAGGGGACAAACCCAAAGGGTTTTGGGTTTAGTGTACTCCATGGGGATCTAGCATGAAGGTGGATCCTGGGGCGAATGGGCGCGAAAAAGAACCTTACCTGAAAGCCATATTGTGCACGCGTGGAATGCCGATTACGTGCACGAGAGGCGGTTAAAATTTTTCAGCCTTTAAAATAAAGGGGGTTTCCTTCTATTTATAGGAAAACCGGGGCGCGAAATATAGGGTTTCATGAAATAATTGTGCGACAGATGCGGCGGTGTAAAATATCAACCGCGCGGGCCGCGGGTGCGAAATTATTTCTCACCGGTGCCGAGACTTTTCGCGAATCCCAATACCTTCTGTGCAGGACATATTTTTTCGCACACATCCCCCTTTTTTTCATGCAACACTTCTAGGACCTCCGGACCAAGTCTCCGGGTCTGAATATGACTTCTCCTTTTCGGTGCGGAACGTTTCTGACTCTTAATCACTTTTTGGCATCTACAAACACATAACAGGAGGAAATTTCCTAAATAACCATTAAATAAATTCAAAACTCCTCATATGATATAATAAAAATGAATGATAAATAGATTGTGACTATAAGATATATATATAATTCATGAAATAAACTATAAGATTCATAAGGCATAACAAAATTATAATAAATTTAAATTATAATGATGCAATCCCAAAAAAATTATAAAATAAAATGATCCTATTAAACTATGGCGAAGAGGTCCTTGTAATAAAAAATTACTAGACTCGAACAATATATATATCTACATTTAAACAAAGCTCAACAAATACCATATCTCCCAAAGTCACTACTAAATATTCTATCATCACCATAAGACATGAAACACGGGGGAAAAGGCACTCATGTATGTGTGAGTACAAACCTACCTAGTAGGATAAATGAAAAGGAAAAAATGAATCATCATAAAACATTTCATCTCAAACTAAATGACATGAATTAAAGAGAAATCCATTATAAACATATCCCATATATTCATTAAGAGAAAAAAGATGAAAGAGGAGAGTCTTATTATATACAACAACCCAACTACTAGGGAACTCTCTTATAAAAAAAATATTTGAATCCCACAAACAAATTCAACCCATGTATCCCTCTGGGAACTACAGTGGAGTACTCATGCCTCATTGAATGATATATACTAGTGAATGGATTGTTGAACAAGGTGGAGGAACTATACCCCATACGAGCTCGTAGATGAGGGACTACAATATTTATTGATAGAGGAACAAATACCTAAGTGCGTGTTAGAGTAGATAACCCTATAATTGATGTGGGGGATTCACACCATAACAAAAACATGTCTCATTGGGAGTAACAACATTGATAATGATTTGATTTTTAAACTTTATCCTCTTTATCATCCCTACATGGATATGGAGACTAATATACTCATATAACCCAATCACTAATATCTTGTTTCATAAATAAGTTTGCCATGAATAATTTTATGAAAAAACACTTATGATCGAGTAATCATATACCAAAAATCATCTCTTCAGCAAAGACATGCAAAAATCTTCTATGACTAGGAAAGTAAATAGTATTTACATTAGGGATACATGGTTTTTAGTCCCTATTAAGAAGAATAAAAATTTATTTTCTCATAATTAGCCTGTAATTGTCTTCCAATAACATTTTTCTACAAGGTCATGTGGTGTATGTGACCAATAGGGAGGTCTTCATTTATAATTAGAGACAGTTGCATTATAATGTTGAAATTCATAGCATATATAAGAAGCTAAACAACATTTAAACCTAGATAGACCACTTGAAGTGTATTTATAACTATTTTGTGAGGTGTAAGGATAAAGGTTACATAGTGTACTATCACTACACTTATGGGGGTGTGGCTATAATACCACATGGGAATACACTCCTAGTATAATCTATGTTGGTCGACGATGGTTACATGTTGTGTCCCTTTAGACTACATAATGTGTGATACTTATCTATACATAAATACCTAGCTTCCAATTCCATGGAACTCTATGAAATGTTACATAAGAACACATTTCATGTTTTTATGTATTTGATCCTAGATCCAATAGAATTCCATAAAACAACACCTTTTTACCATTATCACTGTGATTTTTTCTAAAGAAAAAAAATTCCATGTCTATGGATGTTGGGTCTCAAAATGTCAGTTCAAGGCTATAATTTTCTATAAATAGGATTCCAGATGGCCTCTCATTTCATCTAAACAACCCTATTCTTGATTCCATTTTTGTAACAATGCCAAAACACCTCCAATGATCTATCATTACCTAATTTTCCCCTTGTATTCCTCAATCATCAGTGTTGATCCCAAATTAATCTATCACGGTCTCAAGTCTCAATTTTACATCAATCTCCAGCAATAATTAAAAAAAATAGTTAATGAAAATAGAAAGGATTAAAAAACATATAATAGTAAAGGTAAGACAAAGGGAAATGAACAATGAAAATTAAAATTTTTTGTTGTGAAATATGAACACAATTCATTGTGTTTCAAATTTAACGAAAAAAGGCGGGTAACACTGAATCATAATTTTCATGAAAATTAATAGAAAAATACAACATTTTACTACCATGATTTTATAAATCAATTCATTAACCATTTTATTGGATCAAATTAGAAATAATGTAGTAATATATAAATTACAATTCCTAAAATATTTTATTAAAAATTTCCACGGTATAATGTCAACTCATAATGGGATTTCTATTTAGTGGTTTTCAAATATCCAAAATCCCTTAATATTATATACAATATAGTAATAATTTATACTAAATATTAATTTGTGTCCATATGGTGTATAATCATATATTATTTTAGGTTTTTTAACAGTTAATCCATCAATTAATTAATGTTATGAAATATGATTTATTTTGTGTGTGTCATAAGTATTAATTTATAAAAATTCCTCAATTTTCCGAAAAGTAACTTAATATGTAAATACCTAAATATTTGCAAACATTTTAGAATAAAAAACATTGTATTAAATATGTGAGACAATGATTGATCTCAAAAATTAAACACAATCTCATGAACTCTATATATATGAAAATATTTTAATGAAATAGTATAAATTATTTCCTATACACTTTCTCATTGTCACTTGTTTATCATTTCAATGTTTAAAATTTTAATCTGACTTAAAATCATTTAAAATTATATTTCATCAGTGATATTCACTTCCAATGATCAATCATAGATTTTTTGTTTCAAAATTCCACAATTTTTCCATTAGATGTTAATATTTTTTCCAACATGTTATTAACACGATCACATTATTTTATTTATGAATCTTTAAAATGATACCTATATCATAATCAATGATCTGATATGATTCATTAATAAAAATGTATGTCTCATCTTTCTCCAGAAATAATCCTTTTGGAAATCTCCTTTTTCTATACCATCTGCACAAATTTTAATATATATATGACTTAATTTATATATTTTTTATTGTTATATTTACTACCTGCCTCTTGATAACATTGAAACAATATGAATTATTAATTTTTTATATTTTTTAAATGTAAAAACAATAACCTCTTAATGTACATTAAATATCCATGGCTATCACATTGCATACAATTCTTTAACTTGAATGTTATTTTTGTCAGTTAAATTGTATTAATGGTCTAAATTGTTAATGTTGAGAAAAATAGAATTCATTAAATGATAATATAAAATAATCACTTGGGAATTAATATAATTATAGACATAATTTACCATTCATATAAAAATATTTAATAAGATAATAATGTTATGAAACAAGATGGTTCCATGATAAAATTTTATCTCATATTTCTTTGTATGCAATAAAGATGTTGAGTTTGATTATGGTGTATAAGTTATCATGAAAGAGTTGAAAATTATAATGTATTTTTTAAAATATTTTTTTTGCTTTTACAGTTCCTTTTGTTTTATATCTTATATATAAAATATATGAAATAAAATAATCATTCATGAAGAACAAAAGAAATATATTTAATTAATTTGAATTCCTTGAATTGGATAGATATTTTGAATTGAATTTTTTATTAGCTTTAACATAATATAAAATCAAATCACATAATTTTAATATGTTCCCTAAAGTAAAAGAGGCCTATTATAACAAAATATAATTCACTACATTAAGTGAATGGAAATATTTCTGATTTCATTTTAAATAAACTTCTAGGTGAATATTATATTTTAAATATGATCATTGGACTGAATTTCTTTATATCAAATAACAATAATAAAACAACCAAATGTTTTGCTATGAAAATATGTATTTAATGAGAATTATAAATTTTATTGATTCTTCTAAAATATTTCATCCTTAAATGATGATATGAAAATAGTAAACTTTATAATAACATTTTATAATAATTTATATATATTAAATTATTCTAATGTAGAAGAGATATCAAGAGAATATATTTATTATCATGTGTTTACGAATTGGAAATATCATCTCATTTTATTCATTTGATGATATCCCTCTATGAGGACACAATTTCTCATATTATTCAATGAAAATATTAACAAATTACATATATTTCATAATACAATATTTTTTTTAAAATAGTTTTACCACATAATGTTGTTAAATAATAAACATTGTGGTATCTAAAATAATTATTTTTATAAAAATATTTTTATTATTAATAAATAGTTTATTATCATTTTTGAATCATGATATCCAATCAATGAATTATTTTATTATTGATAATATAAATTTAATTTTTTTAATTCATTGTTTTGAGGTAGTGATATTATTTATAAAAACATTGATATCATATATATTACCCATACGTTAATGTTTTTCTTGAATTTTTAAGAGTTAAAAATTTTAGATCAAATGATTTTTCATTTATTTTTTTAGGTCAATGTTATTATTAAAAATATTTTATAAATTATATGTTGTGATCATTAATAGGATTGTGTTGTGAATCGAAAATATTACTGTACTTTTATTCTTGCACCATATAAAACTAAATTAAAATACATGGGGGATAATTTCCCTTGTAGATATATTTTTAAAAAAATGACCAATAGTTCTAAAATATAATACATCTTTTAGGTCTTATTGATAACCTATTATGATTGTAGTTTGAATTCATAAACTAGTGATTGACTAATCGAATTTGAATTTATAATGAAAGATATAAACACAAATCTTAAAGAATATATATATGATTTCCTTTAAGAATAATTTTTGTAAATATTATTTTAATAATATGATTTAGAATTACTCATTTAAGATAATTATGAAAAATCTTTATGTGTTATCTTATGATCGTGTAAATTGATTCGTTGGTAGTGAAAAATAATCAATGGATCCATAAACGAGAATATATTCCTACTTAGTGGTACACCATTTAAAATAAAAAATTATTTGTTATTTGGGAATTCTCAAGGAAATATATTTTACCAAAATTATATTAATGAATATGTATATTATATCAAGACATTTGATGAGGGAGGTGTCAAATGAATCTTTGAATAATAAGAATTTATAATAGAATATAATTTATTCCAAATAATTTTCATTTGAATCAATTAATGTAAACCATAAGTTTACCAATAAAATTAAATTAAATTAATTACAAGATTATTATGTCATATCAGATAGATATTGATGAAATATACTTATACAAGTATATATGACCATATATTTATTGATAAAATGGTGGAAATCTATCAACAAGTGAATGTTGAATTGATTTAATAGGTATTTGTATAATAAATTATTCTTTATAAGAGAATTATTCATTATTATTATATTATTATGGATCCCCACTATATGAAGATTTACTATGAGTTTCATATTGTTATGGTAAATTAATTTTATCATCACCAACTATATTGAAAGTGAACTTCCTTTATTTATATTAATTAAAAATTATAAAAAATAAATATTGGGGAACACAACTACTATGTGAAACCAATTACAAATCATCTGAAATATGAAACTATTAAATGGAAACATGTATTTTAATTTTATGTGTATAAAAACCAAGGTTATTTACGTTTATTGGACAAAATATTGACAATCATATACTATTTATAAAATGTTTTTACATTACCAATTCAAAATTACTTACAAAAAAAGATTAAAAATTTAGTATTAATGTTTTGAAAATCAATTTTTAGATTATAAACAGCAAAAGTTTTCTTGAACTGAATATATAAAATCATTATTCACCATGAGTAGAAATAAATAAATATATTTTATTATGACGAGGAAAATGAATATATCAGAAAAAATATATCTTAAATGATATTTCATCTAAAGTGACATTATTAGAAAAAACAATTGAGATCATAATCATTGTAATTAATAAAATAATTTAATTTTTGAATCCTTTAAAGAATCATTGATTTCAATGGATTTTGTGATATGTTTAAATCAAAATAAATGATAATTTTTTTGAATAAATATATTATATTTTCATCTAATGAAAAATTGGATAATTTTTCAAATTTCATATGGCTATTGAATATATAGGATTATATTAAATGATATGTTCCCACATATATATTTTTATATTTATATATATTTGGATAATTTATAATTAAATTATTCTTTATTTACCAATATGGTCACATTTATTATAACATTGATAAATTATTAAAGAATTCAAAATTCTTAATTAATATTCAAAATTATGAGTGTTTCACTAATATGAAAAATTAATTTCTTTAGTGAACTAAATACGATATATTTTCTATATCTATCACATGAAAAATATAAATAATTTAAATTATAACATTTATGTATATAATCACATGGTTTTTATTCATCAATATTTTCCAATCAACCCACATGTTTCAGATATCTTCAAAACTCCCAATGACAATGAAAAAATAATGATACATTTGACTCTACATATACTAACCACACAGAATATAGAATACTAAATTCTAACATGACATTACATTTTCATGAAAATAACCCAAATAAACTATTAAATATATTCCTTACAATCATGGTATATTGTTTTTATTGAGGATATTATAAACTATTTTTTTCTAAAAGTATAAAATATAATTGAACATTATATCTTTTAAAGAATGATATATTTTTGAATATTCTTACATAAAATGAGAATAATATTATTTATTAATATATTTAACTTGATTCAAGGTGACATTATTTTACAAATCATTGACATTGATAGAGTATAAAGGATATCTTTTTTGAAATTTAGAATAAATATTGGTTTATTATTCCAATTCATTATATGTATCTATTTCATATAAATCCATATCTCAAAATATATTATTCCTAAAATATAGTGGAACTATGATTTCATGGTTATCTATAAAAAACAACATCTTTTACCTCCTCCAATCCTAAAATGTTGATCTTGATTCCTGAATAAAATCAAGAATCTTTTTATTTTAGATTGATCATTAATCATATCATAAATAATTATGGATTAGATAAAGATATTTCTTTTATATTATATGAAGATAGTACTTCTTTTATAGTGGTAGTGAAGGGTGGGTATATAAAAAGAGATATGGAAAAACATATCTCCCCAAAATTATTTTCCACACATAAAAATTAATGGAATAATGATATTAAAATCTCATAAATAATGCCTTGTAATAATCATTTAAATTTATTTACAAATGTTTTGGAAGATATTAATTTATGGAAATTTTTTTATAATACATGTATTCATAGACTAAAAAGTATAATATTATCTTATGATAATGTTTTTGGAACTCTTCACACTTTTTACCTTCATCATTTTCCTTTAAATGGGTTTTCAAGATAATGTTTTTAATGAAACAACATGACATAGAATTCAATTAATTTATCTTCACTTGTTTTTCACATAGGTTTTTCATGAATATTTTTAAAAATTCAATGTAATTTTTAAATTTAAGTAAGAGAGTAATATACATTTCATTTTTTATATTTATATCACAAGTATAACTTTATGATAACTCCATAATTCACTAAATATTACCCTAATGTGGACAACCATCCATATTACCTAAATTTTTTCAATTATAACTATCAGATTTGATATAGGATAATGATACTGATCTCAATCATGGAACATACTTTTATTTACTATATATATATATATATCGAAATATGTTAATGTAATGTTATAAATGTTTACCGATATACTTTTTTAACGTCTATCCTTTATTTTATACAAAATTTAATTTGTTATTATCTTTATGAACATTCAACTATATATTTAATCAATAATGACATCCACACAGGATCTAATAGATGTTTATCACTTCAAAATCCCTCATAGTTTCAATATAAATTCAATTATTTAAAAAAATTAATTTAATTATAGTTTCCTATTTAAATAATTAATTATAGATTATTAATTTAATAAATAAATTCCACAATGACGAAAGAAGCTTAGGGATACTTACGTGGATGAATCTTACACCTCTCTTGAGATATTAACCTCATTATAGAGTCATTATTTGGAGAGAAATCCACATTTGATGCTTGAATTGGAAGTAAAATAACTATTCCTTGGAATTCATGCTTACATAGTTCTTTTTATTATTTTCAATATTTTAATAATGTGGCTCTCCAACACCCAATACTCTATAGTGGCCTAACAGCCCATCCAAAAATCATTATTTTATATAATTTGATGGTTTAAAGAGAAAAATCAGTGTTACTAAATGGTATTATAATCTTTTATACATTTTAAATTAATTGGAATTTTATAAATGAATTGTGACTAATAAAATTTTTATCAACTAATGAAATAAGGAAACTCTTGTATTTACATTTAGTGATGATAATATTTTCTTTTCATGAAATAAACTTTATTTTCTCTTAGATTTTTGCACAAATAAATGCAAGGCAATAGAACCATTCCTTGGTTGATTCAGTACTTCATTAGGAAATGCAGGGGAATTACTACAGACAACACCAAGGTGGTTCAAATGTGGTGGGAGGGGGAAAAGTCATGGGTCAACTTGCCTCTATTAGTATTTCTGGGCCAAATCCCATCTTCTTAAACAATTTTTTCCACTTTAAACACATAGGGGGTTAACCTGGTGAATGGGGATTCCCTCGGCCTCCACTACTTTCAACCTCCATAGACCACATGTCTTTGTGGTTTGAATTGTTTCTTTTTTTCTCTCTTCCCTTAATAATCAATTTACACGTTATGATGATCAAGTACTTAGTAGGACAAAAAATTTATAATGAAAAGTATATATTTTTAATTTGAAAGAGAATTATGTATAATATCTCATGATAATGTTGGTAACATTTGATGTTAATATACTTTCTAAAAAATTACCAATGGTCACCATACTTTTAAATGATGAATTTAGAAATGATATTGATTTGTAATACATATGAATCCATATATAAATTTTACACTATTTTTATATTTTATATAATATTTTTCAATATTGTCAAATTTTGTTTAAGGTATAAATTGTTCATAAAGAATAAAAGTTCATATAGGTGAAAAACAAATTATGGTCTTTCAAAGGTACTAAAATATTTCAATATAAATATAATAGTAATTGAAAAATAGAATTTTTATGATGTATTTATGTTGAATTGTATATCAGTGTTTTTGATCAGATGTTTCCATTTAGTGGAGTACTATTATTGAGAGAGAGGTGTATTATATATGTAAAAAAAGAAAAAAAATACCATATGAAAATAGGAGGCATGACATATTTCAACAATATGATAAGAAACTCATTTTTAATTAATATATAAAAAACGTTAAAATATAAATATTTAATTATTATTTCTATTATTTCTATGCTTATAGTAATAATTCCATCAACATTTCACGAAATCCATTTCAACAATATTGATATAAGTACATTGATAAATACTACTAGTTTACCAAGTGGAATATGGACTAAGGATTCTTAAAAATGGATGGAATGAAAAAAAGTTGTGGTTTTTTTTACAAAAACCAACACTTAACGATGATTTTCATAAACTATGGTTGTTGATAACAGATCAACCTTGACATTATAATGTCTAAATTTTGTGGTTTCATGTACTATCTCACTTGTTCGTTAGATGTTTTCTTAATGGGGGATATAGATAGAATCAACATAAACAAGTGTCGTGAATGTGTGTGTGTTCATATCAAAATATGAAATTTTCATTTTTTGTCACGTGATATTTGAACTACCCTAACATGTTTTTTGATTTTATCTAAAAAAATTCATTTTTTAATAAAATAAAAATGAATATTTTGTAGAATATGAGATGTGTTTTTAAGGTATAATGGTTGAATGATGATTAATTATGATGTTTTTGAGTTATTAATATTTTATGGTTGTAAATAAATATAAAAGGAAATATTTATGTGTTTATAAAATGGTTTAAAATTGAGTACTACCAAAAACATGTTTTCCATAGAAAGGGGGAAATTGTATATTAGATGATAAAATAATGTGAGTATAATTTTTTAAATTTGTTTTTCCTTTTTTTTTATTTTTTTCAACAAATGAATAATATTTAAATGTTTATGGATAAAATTATTCCAAATTAATTAAAATTAATTTGTATGGTTGAAAGTGTTTAGAAGAGGTTAGGATCCAAAATATGGTTTTTAGAGCTATTTTAGAGAAGGAAAATTAAATTAAATTATGGTTCTTCTAAAACAACATTATTTTTTTCGTCCTAAATGAAAATTGGTTAGTCTTGATTGTAATGTTGGTGCTTTTTTTGTCATGGTTTTTGGAGTATGTTTGTAAAATTCTTGTTCACTATATGGATTTCTCTTTACATCATGGTTTAGTTTGTATAGTCACAATGTATAGAAGATGAATTGTAATACATAGAACATTAATCTTTGGTAATGTATATAAGTAAATGATATGAATTATGATGAATTCATGTATTGATCTATAGTGATGAAAAAAATGGGAATATTGAAATGTTTTTTAACTATAATGGAAAACAACTAAGTAAGTATGTTATAGATTCGATATCGAGGTTATGTATAGATGAAATTATGTTAATCTATCTTTAATCCATGAGATAATGGTCATCATCTTCCTATATGACCGATAAAAGGGGATGATTACACCATGATTAAGGTTAGTAAGTCATGGTTTTATAGTAGTTTCAAAATCATTCTGTTAAATTATATCATGGTCACACCTCACTACACCCTGGAATTTTAGAAATAATAATTTTTGTTGTAATAGGTTATATGACATTATGGATTGATTATGTGATACTCTAACTTAACAATTATGTCACTAAAAATATCATGGTTGAAAAAGAAAACTACATTGATCGAATCACTTAGAATTAAAAAAATTATATTGAAATTAAAAGTTGGTTATGTATTTTCAATCATAAGTTAAGAAACAGAGTAAATTAGAAGGAAATATATTATTTATAATTAATGACATAGATTCATGGCATAGATATGAGAGTGTGTGTGGAGATAGAATAATTATAGGCTCATAGAATAATCTTATACATTTATTTTCAAACTTTCTAGTAGAAATAAATATTGAAAATTAATGAGCGATGTATTCTATTGGATAACAGATGACAATATTTTCATAGTGAATTTTAATGTCTAATATTAATATTTTTTAAATAGAGATTAATATATAATTTGATATATATTATTAGAAAAATGAAATAATATATTGGGTGATATAGAGGAAGTGTCTGGTTGTTGTATTTTGGAGTTATATAAATCAATGTGAATTAAAATAGGTGATAGTAAGCTTATAGTGAATTTAGATATTATTGTTGATGATAAAAGATATTTTTTGTTGTTTTATTAGGGATGTAACATGTTTTTATATATTAGAGGATCATATGTTTTGAAAAAATATATATAGACACATGAGTTTCAAGGATAAACTATTCCCAGTATAATATATTTGGCCATTCAAGTGGATCATAGTAAAATGTATGACACTAATTCATATTAGGGTTATATCCATTTAGGTTGAATATTAATACTTTTACATCACTATATTCATTTCTATTTATATTCATATGAAAATTAAATCAATTCTAATAACTTAAAAAGAGTTTAGTGTTAAAAAATAAATTTGGTGTAAATTTTTTTATTTCATCTTAACTGGTGATGAATCATTATACATTCAATAATAATAAATGAAATACATTCACTTATTCAAACCACCTTGTTAAAACTCTTTATGAGACTCACTTATGTTTTATTTAGTTATTTCTAATATATCTGTTGATATCATCTATCTTACTTGTTTGATGAATGCGTGAAATGATCATCATTATAAAAAATTATATGATTTAAACTAGTTATATAAGTTTTTATTTATCACATGTAATCCAATCATTAATGAGAAAAAGTATGTTGTGTGTGTTGAATCATTTTTTTCAAACATTTCTATGAAAAAAGTTTTTAAAATTGTTAAATCTCATTGTATTTAATAAACTCTTATATAGGATTAACTTGTCTATTTAATTAGTGAAAAAACATATACAAATTGACCCTTATATTAGGAAAGGGTAACATGAGGTATTGGGGACTAAATTTACCATAAGGTTATACCTTAATTAATTAATTAATTAATTTTTTTATTGTAGAGGGTTGGATTTTAAAATCAAGGTGATGGTTTATCCTAACCATTAATATATATAATATTTTCATTCTCAAAATATCAATTTGGTTGTGATTTTTGATAATCATTGATAAGAAACCATAGTTTTCATTAAGTGATAAATTTTTTAAAATAATTTATAATTATTAATTATTTTAATATATGTTATTTCATTATTTTTTTAAATTATATATTTAGAAAATAAAATAGTGTTTCATACTAGGGTTTGGTGAAGTAGAGAATGTATAATTATATAAAATGAACAATATAGAGAGAATTGATTCTCTAAAGTATGATAATATACTCAGATCTCAAGTAACACATAAATGGTAATCTATTAAATTTTTAATTACTTATCTATAGCTTAATTTAGAAACATTTAGGGTCCTCCATTTTTACTAAGTAAATTTAAATTATATAGATGAATTACTTAAGGGTTATAGTGATCATGCCATTAATGGTTCAATAATTAAATTGAAAAATTATGTAATTAAAAATGACTAAACAAAAACGCTAATATTTTCCCACTATCCCTTTAAAACTTATCTGTAGCATTTTACTCCTAAAAAGATATTCTAATGTTTTTATACTCATTTCAGTTAGATATTATATAATACATTCCAAAAAACTCTATTTTCACATCTTGTTCAGATTATAAAATAGGATATAGTGATTTTGTGAAATGTTTCCCCTAACTAAATGATAGGGAAATCTAGGATTAATACGCTTTATCAAAAATATAAAACTAAATTGGTATTGTTATATGATGTAAAATATCAAACACATTTTGAATCATTATTAGGGATCATTTATTTTATTTTTTTAATTTTTTATTTTTTTTATTGGATAGAAATTCAATAAAACAATTGCATATATTATTTACAGGTACTCAAAAATATATTTTTTGAATCGGTATGTGTTAATTTATTATCAATTCATTTTATATGGATGTGTTCATAAAAATATAATCTATAACTAATTATCAAAAATTTGTACAAATGATTAATACTCCCACACCAAGAAGATTTCATGTCTAACCCCCACACCACCATTGCCTTCTATAGGAGGAATATCCCACATTCGGTAGATTCCATGAATAATCCCCACACCGTCCCTCATCAATGCTCCTTCGAAAAAATGATAATATTTACCGAAATACATTAAACAACATGGAATTGTCCGACCACATGACCTTAAACAACATCATCAATATCTATGGGTTTTGATCCATGTTTACTGACAAAGTACACAGGATGCCTCCATGAGGTTAAATACTAATAGAATCCAAGTTTGAAATATTCCCCCTTGGAAGACAAACTCCATAAAACCCAACTATGAAATATTCTCATGTGGAGGGAAACACTCATCGAAATAATAAGAGAAATCTTCCCCCAGGTGGGCAGATTCTGTCACACACAACTGTGAATTGTTCCCCCTTGGGGGACACACTCCACCAAATCCATGAATCAAATATTCACCCATGGGTTGGGTATCTTTCAAACCCATATGTGAAATATTTACCCAAGGGAGGACAAACTCCACCAAATAAAACTATTAAATGCTTCCCCTTGGGAGGCACAATCCATTAAAATCCATGAGTGAGACGTCCCCTCTTATGGGACACACTCTATCACATGTAAGTGTGAAATATTACCCTATGGGGGAAAATCCACTAAATCAAAGGGTGAAATATACCTCCCTAGGGGGAAACACTCCTTCGCATCCACATCTGAACTATCCACCCATAGGTTGGAACATTACACTAAATCCCATGTCTGAAATCTTCCCCCATGGGAAACATGTGGCCACCCAATCCTCTACAAAATATGTTAAACATTTGACCTGGTCCACAATCTATAAAAAATTTAATAATAAAATGATTCACAAGGTAAAACTCCCCAGATTATTTAATCCCCTCGCATCAACTACATTTTGACCAATATGATATTCCTTGGGTTCCACACCTAAAATGCCTCACACATGAGCTCCCCCCAAAATAAGAAGAATTTATATGTAATTATCCTATCCAATTTCTATTAATTCAAACCATTCATAATGTTAATACTTCCACTGATCAATGTTTATTCCCCTGTCGAGTCAAAAGTAGTGTAATTAACTTACGTCCACCTCAAATGGCACTCGAAACAAGTTTCACAAACATGACTAAAATATATGAGGGATAATCATATTATAGTGAGATCAATAAGGTGTAATATTAGGAATTAAAAAATTGAATCACATCATCACATTTCAGTTAATTATAATATGGAAACTATTATTGTGGAGGAATGTAACACCCCAATATTTTGTGAATTGTTTTCAGATTAATTTAATCTTTTCATATTATTCATTTCAGGAAACACTAAAAATAGATTTTCACTATTTCAAAAATTAGTTTCACATGAATCCTATATGGTGTATGTTACATGAAATCCCAATAGGGAATATGTTACACGGAATAATAATAATAACATACATTACACACAAGATTGACCTTCCTCGATGGCTTGCGTAACACGTAGGACCGAGTGTTACCAGACTCTAATATATTATTAAAAATATTGTTATAAGGAAATATACCCTAGATGTTAATTTTATAGATATGAAATATTGTTGACTTAATTTTGAAAATATGTGGTTTACACAAATATAATACAAATTTATAGGTTACCGATTAGTGAATATGAAAACTGATTGAATTTAAATGAAAATATTATTATAGTCACAAAGCAATTTTAACCTACTAAAATAAATTAATTACAATTGGTAAGTTATATGAATTTAATTAATATTTTATATAATCAGTCATATATATTTTATATTAATCCAATATATTCTATAAACATAAGATAAAAACCCCAATTTTATGCACAAAACCCCTTTTTTATAAAGGTAGTTTTACCACCTTCTAATGCAAAACCCATTTTAACTCAACTTTTTTTTAACTTTTATAGTTTTAATATGTCTAAATGAAAATTATATTTTTTTAAAAAACATAAAAATTAGGTTAGTATATTTTTTTTGTATTTTAAGAAAAGTTTTCATCTTTTAATGAATAGTTAAAAATATTGGATTTTATTTGAAAACTTCTTTTTCATCTAATTTATTTATTTGGTAAAATTATATTTTTAAATGATTAAACATCTTCATTAGATAATTGTTTTACAATTAGTCCAATTTAGGTAATTGGAACCAATTTCATATTGAAATTGGTTATAAAAAATAGTAAACTTTTGATCAGTTTTACATTAAAAACTCAAAGTGTCTCCCGACAGAAATATTAATTTTAAATTAATTTATACCACTAATATGATTAGAATTATAAAAAATGGATTCCATATTTATAATAATAATAATTTATAATATCTAATAAGGTTTAAAATATTTGACAAAAAATATTATTCAATTTAATTAAAATCAATTACATCAGTTAAGAGAGAATTAGGTTAATAATGTACTAATCCTTAAATTTAGGACCCAAAACAACCTTGAAACTTGTCCAAAACACATGGGATGAAAATATTTTGACCCTATAATCAATTTTATTTATTTATTTTTCATTATTTTATTCACATTAAACTTGAAATACATCGGTGTAATTCTCTCTTCAAATATTTACTATAGTGTCGCTCCTCCACCACTATAAAAGGCCACCACCTCTACCCATTCCTCACACATCTCGAACCATTTATGTTCAGAAAAAATATTCCCAAGTAGCCGCCCAAAAATTCTACTATCAAAATTGAATCCCCCATTTAGGAAGAAGGCCTCTAAAGTAATTCATCTGCCATAAACCAAAAGGAGTTACCCGATCATAAGGTAGCATCTTCTCTAAATCTCGTTTCATTTATTACCCTTCTTAACCCATCCACTCTCTTTATTCCATTATTGTGTGAAAAAATATACTACATATAATAGGAAGTTTCTATTCAGATATTTAGTCCTAAAATTACACAAACATCCATATAATGGGTAGCGAACATGTTGTTTCTGTGTACAGAGAACTATTGCCTCACAAAACGACGATTGTTCATTTTTAATTTACCACCTATCATAGGGGACATTTTTAGGGATAATAAATTTATATATATAATATAATATATTTATTAAGTATTTAAGATTATTTATTCCTTTTAAAAAACACATATATTTACTTTACAATTAGTTTTAATATGATAATCTTGTTTTAGGAAGTGTGGACTATCGCCCCCTCAAAGCGATGTGATTCGTTCACATACCACATATAATATATTAAGGATGGGTTTGTTGAACTTACGTGATATATATGATATACTAAATATAATGGAATGGTGATGTATAAATATTTATTAATACATATATATTTATATATATATCATTTACATACTTTCTTTCAATACGACAATAAAAAAATAGGAACAACATTCATACGTACTTACAACTTACCGTCCCCATGAACGGTGTATTCCATTTTGTACAACATTATGCAAGAAATTACTATAATATAATAATAATGTATATATATTATATTTATTTAATGATATGAATTATGGAATTAGGATATATGTTTATGGATCAATGATATAAGAAATTAAGAATAATGCGAAGAACAAAGTGAATATTACCCAAAGTGAAACTTTACTATAGGATCGTTAACAAGAGGGTAATATAATTTCATAAAAAATAATATATATTAATAGATATAATAATTTTATTCTTTAAAATATATTTAATACACTTATATTTATTATACAGGAATATTGTATGAATACAGAGAGAGTCAAGACACAAGGTAAGGGGATTTCATTTCACTTTTAATTTTTTTTGAGATACATGTTATATTCGCCACTATTTCTTTTTTTTTTTGTGGAGTATGCAGTTCCCACGATTTTGTTATATTTATATTATAAATAATATTATAGGCATTCACATTTCCAATTTATGATCCTTCATTCATGTTGTTTAAATTTTAAATGATACAAAATCAGTAAAATGTTTTGTTTGAATTTTTCTTCTTTGAGACTCATGTTTTGTTATGTACCTATTCTCATTTTTAAAGTTCATATATTTCCATATTTCATGAAATATAATTAATATCAATATTTTAGTTATATTTTATGTTTAATTTAATTTTCATTCCTTACATGTAGAGTATAAACCCAAGATACCATGTTATAAGAGTTTATTGAGACAATCTCATTGCTTTTCAAGATTGTTTATGTTTATGCTTACTTTGATGAAATATTATGATCTGTGTCTCAAGAATATTAATGAGTTTCATAATACTATATTTTTTAATGATATAATAAGGTATTGGTACCATATTATACTTTTTGGTACATAATATAGTTTAGAAATTGTTTTTAGGAAAGCCAGACTTTACCCTTTCTTTGGTCAAAAATCTATTTTTCCTAAAAAGGGTTTCAAAGAATATTATTTCATTATCCTGTAACCTTAAAAAAATTAAGATTTTTTATTTTAACATTATATTAAAGTTAATATTATTTTAACTTTATGAACAAATCATTTTTCTAACCTTTTTATTGTGAAAAAGGATTGTTCTTTTGACCTCGTATGACTTGTACGAATATACCCGCCATCATTTTTTCAAAGCTCCCCTTTCATTTATAAAATGTTAATCTTTAAGAAGATGTATTTGAAATAAATTTTCAAATAAAATGGTTTTAAAAAACTTTTCAATATTATTTTATATTTTTTCAATAAAAATTAATTTCCAAATGTTTTCAATCTTATTTTATAATTTTTCAAGTATAATGATTTTCAAAACGTTTTCAAGATCTTTTTAAAAAAATTAAAAGTGTTTAAAAGAAAAAAGTTTTTTAAAATATTTTGAATATTTTTTTATAAGTTTTCAAGGAATAAGGTTTTCAAAATTATTTCACTCCTTCATAATTTTTCAAGGTATTTTCTATGAAAAATATTTTTAACTGGATTTATGTATTAAAAACCCTTTTTCAAAAAAGAAAGGATATTTTCCTCAAGAAATGTTTTTTAAAAGATATTTAAAAAATATTTGAAATATAATATGAAATATATTGATGTTAAATATTCCAATATAAAGGTTCAATTCACATCCTGTAAAAAAATGGGTTATGATTAATGTCATGGTATTTTTGAAACCCATTTCTCTTTCATTGGTGATATTTATATGAATTCTGTTACTCTTTAACGGGTTATTCTTATTATGAAATGATTATAAAAGCTATATATTTCCATATTTTATGATGTTATTACATGTTTATGATACTAATTTCATTTAATGGGTTCTGATATGATTATTTATGATCTTGTGGCACATGTTTGTATGATTTAATTATGTGATATTTGGGACCTATATCTCCCTCCGTTGAATTTGGAAAAGTTTTATATCTCATGAGTGAAACTAAGATAGTCTTAGGAGTGGACATTTTCTACTATGATGGACAATGGATTGAACCATGGCTAGTAAAATCTTATGAGGAGTGGAATCATGCTACTATGATATCCATGAGAGTAAACCATGAAAACTAAGATTGTATGAGGAGTGAACTCAATCTACTATGATGATTTGAGGATTGAACCCATTATAATAATATGGAATTAGTAGTGATTCCTTGGATACTATGGAAATAATTATATTCTTATGTTTTTTCCAAATCACATGTCTTATTCCTATGTTATTCTTTCAAGCCTTATTCTATTTATTTCATTTGAATCATTTATTATGAACTGAAATTCCATATGCCATGATTTTGTTCATGATATTTGATATTTAGGGTATGATATTCTATTTTCCCAAACACATTCTCATACCCTTATAATCATGTTTATTCTTACATGTATTCCTTGTTTACGATTACTGAGCATTTGGGATCACCACTTTTATATTTCCTTTCCCCCACGTTATGATGATATGTACTATGTATGATATGTCTAATAAGCGTTCTCCTCATGAATAACATAGTGGGATATTATTTATGTCACATATATACTAGTTTTTATTTTTCCATGTTTCTAAATGTACTATTCCAATCACGGTCATTAGGAATATCTTTGTATAATGTTTATGTATTATGAAGATGTAATGTAATGAAAATTGTTGAAAAGCTAGGGTTTCTATTGTTGGTATTAGAGAACAGGTATAGGTAACCTTTGGAAACTAGGATGAGAAAAAACATATGAGATCCCTATGTATATTTATAAGTATATTTCTAGTTATGTCTGTATGGATAATCATATGATTGTGTTATTGTTTATAAAAATGTCCTAGAAGTTTGTGAAGTATAGAGTGAGTGGATTCGAATAAAAACATCCCTTTATAGCTATTACAAGTGGATGTGGATCTATAAAAGATGTACCTATGGGTAACAACTCTGACAAGATGTTTTGGGTGTGACTGAGGGTAATTTGGTACACGACAACGGGCCTTGCTGCACATTTGGTTTGACACTCCAGGGGGGATACATTTTGGGAATTCACAAACTCTTCACAAACCATCATGAAGGATTTAGATATGAATTAGCTATGAATATAAAAGGATAAAACCAAGTTGTCATTTATTATGGAAGGTATGATGATTTAGAAATACTATAAGTAATTATTTTCCTTGATATGTGGTTTTCTGGTATGATAAGTAATGCATAAATTATGATTCTGGTTTTAGTCAATGGAGTGAACTATAAGGAACTAGATTAATGTGGAATTTGATAGAATATTTTCTAATGAACAGTTAAGTTGGATGATCACTAGAGTGAAATATTTCATTATAATGCCTAATAAATTATTAGGGAACATGATGAATAATTTTTACCTTAACCAACTCTTAGACTCAACAAGGATGAGAAAGAAATACTTTACTAAGAGTTCTGGTAATGGACACCATGGAGGAAAGAATATTTTGTCTCTTTTTTGAAAATAATGTGGATAAAATAACCTATCTGAATGTCTTAGAGAAACAATAAGGTGTTTTGATTGTGCAAATAGACACAAATCTAGTGATTACAATGAAAAAAATGAAGAGTTTGGTCAATGAAATGGATGGTAAGTTTCACCTCCCTATGTCGGCATCAAAGGTTAAGTGTAGAGAAAATGGTCATTAGGAAACCCATTGTCCCAAGAAGAAAGTTATATACTAGAATCAACAAGTTGGTTCATGTAATGGTTACATTTTTGATGATGATGAGAATATGAATGAAATTTAAATGGAAATAGGTATTATTTTTTATGGATTAAGGAAGAGGAAATAAAATTATTTATGTATTTGGAGTCAAATGTAATAAATGGTGAAATATATAAGGATCATTCTACTTATATTTTTTATCAATATTTACAAGTTTATGTTGGACTAGTTTTGTGATTTAATAAAAAGATGATATTTTGACTAAGGGAAGGAAACACTTAATATGTTCTTTATGATAAGATAATCTTGTAAGGATAAAAATACGTGTGAATTTAATAAGTAAATTGGACTCTATTTATTTCCTTGGAAATATGTAAGGACTTGTTTATAGGTGGTCTATTCTAGGACATATTAATTTTCCAAAAATTTGGGATTTAAGGAGTAAATCCAATATACATTAGAACGAGGAAGAATGCATGTTTCAAAAATAATTTATTGTTATTCATCTTATAAATAAGTTTTAAGAGAATATATTATGTGGTAATTCATAGGTTTCGAATGTGAAAACCAAGAGATGATTTTTGATACATAGGGGAATCAATGTTAATCTTATTTTTAGAAACTCTTTCTAATGTTTTGGATTTTTCATCTTTGATAAGGGTTATAAGGTTAACAATTCAAGAAAATTTTATGTTAAACTTCGATGGAAGTATTTGTGCACTGAGTGTGTATTGGAAACCTTGGTTAAAATTATAATAAGTGTTTAAACATATTTCAAGGATGTAAATATTATATATTATATTAGTGTGGTTTTAAAAAGTACATCATTTATGTCAGGTTAAAACTAATAAAGTATGGCATGGTTGTGGGTCCTAAACTGATGACCAAAAGATGATAAGGGCTTCGCACCTACCACTATCCTAAGCTATGGCATAGTTAATGTATAATT
Organism: Viscum album; assembly: GCA_963277665.1. Taxonomy (NCBI): domain Eukaryota; kingdom Viridiplantae; phylum Streptophyta; class Magnoliopsida; order Santalales; family Viscaceae; genus Viscum; species Viscum album. The sequence continues at coordinate 458,824,973 of OY728163.1, read as the reverse complement.
ATTATTTTTTGAATAAATATTTATGACGAATCAATAATGTTACTTTTTATTTTTAAATATTAAGGCATTTTTATTTTTTTAAGATACAAATAGTTATACTTTTTATTCTTTTATGGGACTTATGATCCATTCAAATCATATTTTAGTGCTGTATTCATCATAGTAAATTTTTTGACATTCATTACAAGGGGTAATAGATGTATTATAAATTTTTCAAATCACAAGAAAGGAATAATTTTTTTATAGAAATTTATCAATAATTACTTAACATATTGAATGTGATCAACAAAATTTTATCCTGATACCTTAATTTTTTTTGAGCTGATGGCCTTTTAAATCATAAACAATTTATGATTTTTGGGGCCCTAAAATTTCTTTTTATCATTCAATTTTTTGTGATTGATGACCTCAATCACTCCCTAGAAATATTTATTCTTTTCTTCCATGTCCAATATTTCCTCCAAACCTATGTTCTCCTATGTGGAAACCCGGTTTTACGTTACATTGGGTAATCATTACAGTTCTAAATTTCCATTTTTTAAGGGAAGTTTTAGTATCCATTTGTATGATGTGGGATTATATAAATGAAACATTCATGTTTTAAAACATTGATAACTCTGATTAAGTTTGAGGGAGAAATTCATTTTAATGGGGGAAACACGTGATATCCCAATATTTTAGAAAATATTTTTTGAATTAATTTAATCTTTTGATATTATTCAGACCACACACCACTAAAAATATATTTTCACTAAGAGAAATATTCCATTAACACAGTTCCAATTTGGAATATGTTACATGAAATAACAACTTGGAATATGTTAAACGAAATAACAAGGATAACAAACATTACATAAAATATTTACCTTCCTCGATGACTTGTGTAAAATGAATGACCGAGTGTTACTAACAGTAACATATTATTAAAAATATTATTATAATGGAATATAACGTAGATTTTAATTTTTTAGATATGAAATAGTGTTAACTAAATTATGAAAATATGTAGTTTACAAAATTATTATTTCAATTCATAGGTAACAAATTAATGAATATGAAAACCAATTAAATATAAAGGAAAATATTACTATAGTCATAAAGCTATTTTAACATAGTAAATTAAATTAATTACAATTATTAAGTTATATTAATGTAATAAAAAATTTATATAATAAAGAAAATATTTTTTATATTAATCCAATAGATTCTATAGACATATGATAAGAACAACCCCAATTTTATGAATAAAAACCTATTTTTTATTAAGGTATTTTTACAACCTTTTAATGGAGAATCCATTTTAAATCCAATTTTTGGATCTTTTATAGATTTAATATTTCAAAATAAACTTTTTTATTTGGAATAGAAACATAAAAATTCATATTGGATAAAAATTTGGTATTTTTATGAGAGGTTGAATCTTTTAATGAATAGTTAACAACACTGTATTTTATTTCAAAACGGTTCTTCATCAAATTTATTTATAAGGATAAATTATTTTTTTAAAATTGTTTAATAGTTTAGATAGAAAATAATTTTACCCACTAATACAGTTTAGGTCATTTTATCCAATTTCAAATTGAAATTGGATATAAAAACATAGCAAACTTTTGATCAGTTTTACATTAAAACCTCGTGGTGTCGTCCTGACAGTGGGACTAATTTCAAATTAATTTATGCTGAGTCTATGATTACAATTTGAAAAAAAGGATTCCATATTTTTACAGTGCATTTTTTATAATGTATAAAAATGTAAAATTTATTTTTAAACAGAAATAGTAGTTAATGTAATTAAATTTATTTACATTAGTTAAGAGAAAAAATAGGTTAATAAAGTACTAATACTTAAATATAATCCCCCCAAACGACCTAGAAACTTGTCCAAATCCCATTGGATGAAAATATTTCGAAGATATAATAAATTTCCAAGAACATTTTATATAATTTTATCCACTTGATATGTGGAAAATATTAGTAGAATTCTCACTTCAAATATTTACAAGAGTTCCACTCCTCCACCACTTTAAAAGGCCACCACCCCTACCTTTTCCTTACACCTCTTAAGCCTTTTTAATTTCAGACAATATCTACCCAAGTAGCATCAAAAAAATACTCCCTTAAACATGTATACCTTCCCTTTGGGATGAAATTATCTCAAATAATCCTTTTGGTTTGAACTAATAGATGTTACCCAATAACGAGGTAACATCTTATCTCAAGCTCGTTTGCTTTATTTTCCTTCTTCACCCCCTCCACTCTATTTATTCAATTATTATGTGATAACACCAGTATACTAAATATACTATTATAATTTTATTAAAATATTTATACTTATATATTCACACACCTCTATCCAATGGATATTGAACATATTGTTTCTATGTATGGTGAACTACAACCTCACGAAATGATGATAGATCATTTTTCATTTACCACCTACTTGGGTGGCCATTGTGATGGAAATATATTTATATATGTCATATATTAATTTTATTATGTATTTAAGATTATTTTTTCATTTTACAATACACATCTTCTTATATTCCTTGTGGTGTTAATACGATAATCTTGTTTGATGATGTGTGGACTACCACCCCCTCAAAGCGATGTAATTCGTTCACACACAACATGAAATGTATTAAGGATGGATTTATTGAAATTATATGATATAAATTATTTAGTAATTCATATTTATTTATCATACATATATATTTCATTTACATTCTTTATTTCAATACGCCAACAAAAAAACGGAAACAACGTTCATGCGTATGTACAACATACCGTGTCCATGAACAGTGTATTCCATTTAGAAATTCATTATGAAATAGATTATTTTAATATAAACATAATATAAATATCTAATATTTATATCATTTTATACATTCTGGAATCATGATATATGTATAAGGATCAACGATATAACAAATTAACACACATGCGAAGAACAAAGCATATATTACCTGAATTGAAACATTAGCATAGGATCATTAAAAATCAGGTAATATAATGTCATAATAAAACCATATGTGGTAATATATATAAGATGATTATTCTTTAAAATATCAATAATAAACATTTATAATACCGGAAGCTTGTACGAGTACGTAGAGGGTCAACACACAAGGTAAGGGGATTTCACCTCTATTTTAATTTTTTTGAGATACATGTTATGATCACAACTCTTTCCTATTGCGTGGTGTATATAATGAACATGATTGTATTCTATTTATCATATTCCAAAATTTTTGGGTATTCACAAGTCCATTTTAATATCATTTTTCATTGTTTTATCTTTCAAAAGTCACTACATCATTAAAATGTTTTGTCTCAATTTTCCTTTATTGAGATTCATGTTTTGTTATGCACCTAAACTGTTTTTCAAGGTGCATATATTTCCATTTTTTTAGGAAATATCATGAATCTAAATATTTTCATGATATTATATGTTTCATGAAATTTACTTTACTTACATGAAGAATATGAACCCATGATACAAAGTTATAAGAGTTTATTTATAAAATCTCATTGCTTTTCGAGATTGATTATGTTTAGGATTCCATTGATGAAATAATATGATACATATCCAAAAAATATTAATTATTTTACTTAACCTATGTTATTTCTTGATATAATCATTTATTGGTACCATATTATACTCTTTGGTGCATAAGATAGTTAAGTGAGTGTTTTTAGGAAAGCCCGACATTACCCTTTCTTCGGTCGAAAATCGATGTTTTCTAAAAAGGGTTTCAAATAATATTACACTATTATCCTATATGCTTGAAAATAAATTTTTATAGTATTGTTCTTTTACCAATATATTCAAGGGACTATTCTTATCACTTTCCTCCAAGGAACGTTTTTATCCTTCTTACCATGAAAAAGGAATGTTCTTTTGTACTCATACGAATTGTACGGATTTACCCGATGTCATTTCATTGAAGCTCCCTTTTCATTTTTAAAAGGATAATATTTAAGAAAATTATTTTAAATGAGATTTTTATATAAAATATATTTCAATATTTCTTAAATATTCTTTTATATGTTTTCAGGAAAAAAAAATTCAAAATGTTTTCAAGATTCTTTGATAAGTTTTCAAGTACAATGTTTTTCAAAATATTTTCAATCTTTTTTTATGAATTTTCAAAGTGTTTTAGAAGAAAACCTTTTTATAATGTTTTTAATCATACATTATATGTTTTCATGGAAAACCTTTTTCAAAATGATTTGATGCCTTCTTCATATTTTTTGAAGGTATTTTCTATGAAAAATAATTTTAAATTGTTTTATGAATTCAAAAACGTTTCCCAAACAAGAAATGATATTTTTCTTAAGAAGGGTTTTTTATAAACAGTATATAAGAATTATTGTTCATTTAAAATGACATCTATTGATGTTACTCATTCCAATATAATGGTTTCATTCATATCCTTTCAAATAATGGTTTATTCTTAATGTCATGGTATTTATGAAACTCATTTCTCATTCATGGGTAATATGTATATGATATCCATTACTCTTTCATGGATTACGATTATGATTAACTGATTATGAAACCAACTTCTTTTCATATTTTATGATATATTTACATGTTTTTGAAATGCATTTCATTTCATGGGTTATGATATTATTATTAAAGATATTATGACACATGTATGTATAATTTCGTTATGTGATTGGTGGGACCTATATCTTCCTCCAATGCATTGGGTAAAGATTTATATCTCATGAGAAAAACTAATATGGTCTTATGAGTGATCCTTTACTAATATGATGGCTGTGATAGTGAACCATGAAAACTAAGATGGTGCGAGGAGTGAACTCATTCTACTATGGTGGCCATGGGAGTGAACCATGACAACAAATATAGTATGATAAGAGAAATCATGCTACTATGATGGTATGGGGAGTGAATCCATACTAATATGATGGTCTTGGTAGTGATTACTTGGATAATATGGAAATAATTAAATGATTATGTGTTTTCCACAATTCCATGTATTATTCCTATGTTGTGATTTCATGGATTATGCTCTTTATTTCATATGAATCATGTATTATGAACTGACAATCTTTATTCCATGATTCTTTTTATGATCATTGATATACATGTTATGATATTTTATTTTCAAGACCACATTCTCATACCCATATAATCATGTTTATTCTAATATGTCATCATTGTTTACCCCTTCTGAGAATTTGAGCATACCCCTATTATGATTCCTTTCCCATAGGTTATGATAATATGTACTATGTATGATATTTAAAAGAAGGGTATTATTGAAGAAGAATCTAGTGGGAGATGATGTTTATTTCATATTTAAGTGTGTTTAAGTTTCTATGTTTCCATAAGAACTATAACATTCAAAGTGTTTGGGCATCTATTTTTAGAATTACTAAGTATTCCGAAAATGTAATGTAATTCCAATGGTTGAAAAGTGAGGGTCTTTATATATAATCCAATTATATTTGTAATAGTTAGAATACTGGAAAAAAAATTAGTGTGATGAACTTTCCCCAGCGGAAAGCGTTGGAAATAAAAAATGGTAAATTTCAAATGAAGATCTTCCCCTTCATCTCTAGGGACTAGTAGTATTTGGGGAAGAAAAAAATATACATGAAAGAATATAAAGATATTTGTATCTATGTACCACTATGAAATCAGTTATCCCATCATGAAATTCATCTATTATTGGGGGAAGATAACATTAGGTATCACCAGTCGACGACCTCATCAGCATAGACCCCACCTTTGATTCCAAATGAATAGAGCACACTGGGGAATTGATTTTTTTTAATATTATTATTACTAAAATATGAATTCACATTCCTAACTTTACTCAGGTTATATGAAACTTATGACCTCACACCAATAGGTACAAGGTAAGGGTAAATGATGGGGAAAAAATCCCACACGACTTTACTTCAACCATGAGATCCACCACAGCATCAAATTCGGGCTACCTAGGTCCCATCTAAACATATGATCTCATTTAGATGAGGGTGATTGACACCATTGTTCACCAATATGATCTATGATGGTCCATTCCTACTCGGGACATGGTCTGGAAAGATCTTGAGACATAGAAAATTCACTAATGATGTTTCCCATGAGGGTATTGCCAGGGGAAACCACCACCCATTATAAAGGAGAATAACTTTGGGAGACTCTCCTAGATATTCTCGGACATGTCACTCCCCTTTGCCGAGGAGGTTGGGGGTGTGTGAGATGTGTCTGAAATGGACATAACGTGGGTGTTTCCTAGGAGGGATCCCACTATGTCACACTAGGGAATACATTGACTGATTTAACATGCCTATCTGGGGTTTGACATTGTCCCCTCTCTTCCAACCCCAATTCAGAACACTTGACCTTGAATCTAGGGGAAGACCTAAAAAATTTACCATCAAGTGGCATGTTTTGAAAATCTATTGGACCCTTCCACAACCGACACAGCCCACCAAATCCATGTAGTAGGTTAATTTGTATACATATTTATGTACCTTGGATCGAGAACCTAGTTGCATCATATGGTGGCTTGGTTGACTTTCTCATTCACTGGGGCCATTGGAATATGTTATGAGCCATATCTTGATGAGGAAAACTAAGGTGGTGGTCTTACATGCACTTCCAAGAACCATTTCCATGGTACTCCCCACACCCCCTCAACCAATGAGAAGGACCTACCCACAATTTTGTTGACCAATATGAAGGTCCTACCCACACCACCATCAACTAGTGTTTATGTCCTCCCCATGTCGAATATAAGAATTATCCAAAAGACCATCCTAGAGTTGGAGGGATAACACCCATCATGGGGGATGTGACTACAGTGAAGGTCACAACCCACATGGTGAATTCTTAAGAAACTATCAAAAATTAACACAGGGAGAAGTTATGAGCCATTATACCTAGGACCCTAGGAATTGTCATGTCATTATAAACCTCTTATAATCTGATAGGATGGATGAATCAATGATGAAACCTTAACCCCTGATTTCAGAGTCTAGGGGAGATGTCTATTGACTAAGGCTTATGATCTTAATGGAAAAAGTCTACAAGATCCCTAGATACCACTTTAGATACCTACAAATGGAGGACATTATGGCCTTTATCTAATGACTCATTATGAAACCATCTCCATCACTATTAGTTTCCCTCTTCTATACCTCTATTCAAGAAGTTGGAGAGGAGTAAAGGTCTAGGTTGAGACACTTAGATGATGGAGGTCACTACACTAAGCACTAAAGTGATGATTTTATTCCTTCACATAAATATGCTTTTAAAAAATACATCATATGTGGATATGATTTTGAAGCTAGATATACCTCAAAAATACACCCAAACATGTAGAAAATATTTGACCCATGCAGTTTCCCCTCATCCAATAGATCAAAAATAAAGTAGGTTTATTTTAGTGCCAACAACCTTATGTTGTCCCACACTTGATGGGGGCATGGGATGACTGGGTATAGGACTACCCCTGGTAGTGAACAAGAGGAATTGAAGGAGATTATGGGTGCCATCTATGTATCAATCATGTTTTTTTTACCCACAACTCCAGATTTATTCTTCTTAGAATCTCTTATTTAAGACTAAGATTTTTTCCCTCATTAATTTATTAGGACACACTTCACAACCTCAAGAACTATCATATGACTTACCTAGGAATCCACAGGCACCACGAAACCTTTCACCGGTATTTCAATAAGGTTGAGATGAAAAAACTTCCAATATTTTAGCATCTAGAGTCATATGGATATAGCCAAACTCTTTAGAAAAACTAAATTAAGATCCTTTCAGTTCTCTACTAGGTCATGGGGGAGTCATCTCCATAAGTAGAGATTAGAGTATGGGGAAGTATGACACCCGCCATTTCATCCCTATTATATAGTAGAAAATAGTGCTTCAATCTATTCCATATATTGACAATTAAGGTTCCCTTATGACTACCACCATAGGGAATGTGGTCACCACCGGCCACCAGAAGATCAAAGTAATAGGGATTTCGAAATATGGTATGATAGGGAACCCACACCTCAAGGGGTGGCATAGTCCCAAGAAGACACCTCATAAGGCATCCATACTCATTATTAGAGACATGGAATTAGCCTCATAATTACTCACTATGAGACATTACTTCCTGCTTATCAGAATGTTAACAAAGGAAAGGGGCATTCCATGCTTGCTGACCCATCCATAGATGCACCAAAAATTGATTCAGACTATAGGATATATATATTTCTCTAGGAGAATAATAAGAATAAAAGATTCACTGTTGAGATCATCACCAAAAAGTTTCGGGACCCAAATATTTTTTAAGGGACTTCATCACTTCTCCAGTATGCTACCTGGGCCTCCTTAGTTAGAGTCCCCAATTTGAACTTGGTGGCCCCGTTCACCTAGTCAAGGAAGAAGCTAGAGGATATATAAATGATGGAGATATGAGTCACCCATGTTTCATATGCATTTTGATTATCCACCTCGGGATCAAGACCATTATACTCCCTAATTCGATGATCAAATCAAAGCATTGGTGTCCACAAACCACCACTAAGATATTGTGACAAATACTCTCATTCCCCGTCTTGAGGATCTAGAAACTTTTCAAGTGTATGTTACACCTGATGGAAAGATATTCCTGATGTGGGGGAACCATGTCAAAGAAACCACAACATTTGGTAATTCAAACATCACCATGATTAATGGGATGGGTTAACCACTAAGAGATATCTCCCATTTCTACTCATAGTGCGGCCTAATGTTGGGGACTGTAGAATAGTAGGATGCTTCCAAGATCAAATTCATTGACCAAACATAAGAAGAGCCTACATTTTTCTTGTCATTTAAGCTTTCTACAGGGTCTGCTGCCGATTGGGGGGACCTATGTAGATAGTTCCACTACCATATGAGCTCCACCTTATGCAACATAAGAATCATTGAGCTATTAAAATGAAATTATAGTCTCGTTGATTGAGTCACTAAATTTTTCAGTCAATAGAATTGTGTCATGAATTCACTTTACATTCCATATTCCTAAGAACAACTACTCATAATTTATGAGTATAATGTCAAGGATTCATTTTTCAATACACTCATTTCAAAGAACTACTTGGTTGAGTATTTTCAGTTCTTTAAATATGATCATCATCTAGAAAAATATATATCGTGAAATAAATTATAGTCATTCGGATTACCCCTTCAATATCCCTTGAGATGGAATAAAAAATATGATAAAATCACCACTAAGTATGAAAATGACCCTAATCTAGTACACATAATATCCTCTTTATTAGATGAGAATCGCAGAGTATAACCCTATAAGCTGTAGCCTCACCCTGTACAACCCCTCCAGACACAATGTCAACATGTGAAACCACCTCATCATGAAAATGTTCCTCCAAACCCAATCATGTCTAGGACCCATAATTCCTTTACCAGAATGAAGAAAGAAGGTGTATTCCTTCATAGCTTTTTAGGTCCCATGATATTTTATCTACACCTTAGAGATGGGAATCCTAAAGTCTATAGAGTGAAAAATAACCCATGAGGCCTGGCTCACTGGCTACACCGATCACTACATGTATCACATGATCCATAGAAACACCATAATAGATTTATTAGAATAAAAATATGGGCTGCAGTAGAAAAAATATATTGGTTTAGTAATGTTTTATGGAATCCCAACATAGGTGTCACATGTCTTCACTGACCCCAATAGTGACAGTGGAGACACCAATGAGTGGAAACAAGTTCCCAACAATGGGACACATTTTTACATTGACTAGTTGGACCATAAGATAGTTTCTCGTGCTCATGGTATTGTCTATGTTTAGTTGAGTAGGCCAAAAACTTCTGTTTTTATCACACCTGCACTGACCATGGCCCCCACATTTACATTGGAACTTTCTATGTAATGGATGAAAGGACACCAATGGAAAAAGGGAAATCATATTACCCACTAGTTCTAAATCCATATCTCATGCATAAAAACTTATTCACTCGAAAAATAGGGGATGAGCTCAGGGTCTACCCAAACTAGGACTCTTCCATAGTTGATGTGAAGGAGTAAACCTCTGTGAAATTTATTAAACAATTGTACCTCCTCACATCACCCAATAATGAGGGATTCCATAGGGACTCCTCGACCGCCTCCCACCAACGCCATTAAAATAGAGGTAGATGGAGTACCAATAGATAGAAGGATCGCGTTGGAAGTTCAAAATAGAATGTTCATGCTATGTAGATATGATATATATCATTAAACATGGATTAGTAAGCACAAACATCATGGCCCACATTGCCAGCTATGCTTCCGCTACCAACTATATTATTGGATCATGCAACTCACCCATGACCACACCACGATTACCCACATTTATCCTGGGCCTAACCACATCCAACTAATACTGAGATTGTAGTTTTTTAGAGAAGGCTATCTTGATAGTTGAAGAATACCACCAATACTAGCTAGGCTCAAACAGTTCAGCCAACATCATCCTCTACACCCATACCTAGGAATGACCCTCCATAGGAAAAATTATTACACTAGAAAAAAGTATGATTTGATAAAGCATGTAACTAGAATACCAAGGATGATTTTGATCATAAAGGATCTATACATATCAATGAAAATGTGTGAGTTCCTTTATAAATACTTGAAAATACAACTTCATCTAATGGAAAATGTATCTTCAACTGAGGGCCACTATAAATAGAAGTTTGTGAAATTGGGGTGCCAATATAATATACCATTCCCTAGATAATATTATTATGTCACTCTTTAGGGAATCATATTCCCACTATATATCATTGTTTAGTTTAAGATAATGTTAATATGCTACTTCCTAGTGGGTCATAGAACTGAGATCAATAAAAATCTTGACACAAATGGTCCATAATCTAGGTTTTATAGAAGAATATATGTGTGCATATAAACTAAAAATTCAAGTAAATGATAAGAGAGGGTAGAAACCATGAACAAATATCTAGTTGAAGTATCAATTCATTGTCTTATTATAAAGAATTAAATTTAAGGTATTTTTATAGTATACTCCCTATAATATATTTTTGGGAAGGCCTTCGCTATATTTTCATGTAGCGTTCCACAATTCTTATCCCCCAATGTCTCAAATACATCCATGATGGTCGTGTAGGGGTACTCCAGGAAGATGAATCAACCTTTGACTCCTGTGAGTACCACTACCAAGATGATGGTTACTAAAAAGGGAGGTAAATTTGGTTCAAACAGATTTGGTTGATTGAATCAGTTCCCCTAATGATCTGGTTGTCACTATAGCCAATTTGTGGTTTGACTAGAAAGACAAAATTTTACTAAAAAATGATCAGTCAAAGCCCATGATGTAGACCTGGGGAGTAATTTCACTGTCTCCAAGAAAAAAGGAGTTATCACATATTACCTTCTGACCCTATAGTGTATAGGCCAAAATGATACACAAAGACTAAAATCAGATAAAGTACCACAATTTTTTACCCATGACCATCGATCCATGACATTCCCACATGTTCCAAAAAGAATATTTAACAAGAAAAGGATAAAATCATTTCAGTTTCTTTGACATCAATAGTGGACCCTATGGATTGAAATAGAATAGAATTGGCTCGACTTCTTATATTCCCATTTACTCCTAATAGAAGGAGCACCTTGGTTAGAATTATATATCCACCAAAGCTGACACTGGTGCTCTCCCTGGGAAAACATGCTTGTAAGATATGCCTAATTTTGATCCTACTATCTCAAATGATTAATATGATGTAGAATATTCCATTATTTCATTTGAAGAGGGTGTATGTACCACTATTGATGATCTAACCTAGGTAAACCTTGATAATGAGGAATATCTAAGTCTGGCAATGATTAGTTTATCCTTGTACCATGAGGATTAGAAGTAGTATGTTCATCCATTGTAAAAGATGCACTTGTATCATGATGATATGATCCAGGATGAAGTTTAGAAGATTGATAAGGCCCAATTTTTTAGGGAGGTCCAGTACCCATGGTAGCTATAAAACATTGTCCATATAAAAAAATGGGCGTTTCAGATTATTCAATGAATTATGGGACCTCATCCTCTATTGAATGAATGATTATTTTGTACTTATGTTAGAAGAGCTTTTTATTGATTCTATAGCTAGGTTAGAGGACCTCTCCATCATGGAATGATATTCCTTGTACATTCAGTTCTAGATGTCATCTGAGGATGAATATTCCACCATATTCAGTGTTCCAAAAGGAAACATTCTATATCCTACAATTCCATTTGGATTGGAGAATAGCTAATCCACTTACTAGTGGTCCATAAAACACATATTTAAGCCAACTCTGAGGATGATAGTGGAATGTTAGGTGGATGATATAGGGGTTAAATCCTACTAGAATCCAGACCATATCATGGAAATATAGAATATTTTTTGATTCCTCTACTCCAAAGACTTGGATAAGAACTCCATAAAGTGAAAATTTGTTGTTGCCTATAGATAATTTCACATAATTATTATAAGATACACAGACGTCAGTATTTTCCAAGATAAGTCCAAGTCTATCAATCAAATGCTTCCCCTGAGAAATCATCAGGAGTTTTAGGGAATCTAAAGAAACTTATCCTCTATATGCCAATTTAATGAAAATATCAATGGAAACTATAATCCCATATCAAGTATTATGAAATATTACTAGAGGGATGAGGTGTTTCAGACTTACTTTGATGATATTGGGCCAAATGTTTCATTTTTTTAATGATATGTTAATATGTGTTTGGTTATATGATGATGAGAAGTGGTTAATCTTGGATAATTGTAATACAATTAGTTGATGGAATTTGATGTCATGACTGATTAATTCTCCATGTTACTCTGATGATTGTTTCGATGTCAAATGTATAAGAACATGTTTTAATATGGACACATTATTTACAATAATGTTTTGAAGATTAAATAAGGAAATTAAATATAAATTTAATATTTAATGAATTAAGGAATATATTAAAAGGAGTCCATGAAAAATATACATACATTTTGTGTGAAGTTTCATGAATAATAAATTTGAGAACATAATAATAAATGAGTTTGTTGGGAATTTTGAGGTATATTTGTCTTGGAATTATAAGTTATAACGCTTCAAGATTCATTTATAATACATAACATTATTTTTCTGTATTCAAGGTGGCCTTAAATAAAAAACTGGTACAACACACTGGTCAGCCAAGCCCAAGGTGCAACTATAGTATCATGATGGACTTTTCTATACCATGCCTAGTGGGAGATATCCTAGTCTTGCCTATTGGTAGTGGAGGATGTATAGTTTCCAATAGGAGTGGGAAAGACCATTTATAAGGCCCGCATATCACATTTCCTATGGAATGTATTGTTGGTATAGTAGCCTGTCAGGCCAAATCCCATTTGTGGTGTGTGTAGTGGTATGTGGGTGTAGATCTCCCATGAAAAGATTGAGGTTGAAACGACATGCCTTGATTTATATAACTTATTGAACTGAACCACGTTTTTAAATGTGGAACAATAGAGATTCATTTACTATACCCATTTCATTAAAATGACAGATAAATTGTTGTCCACTCAATGTGGATGATTTGAGATATCAATTATCCACCATGTTATCATCATCATTCTCAACGCTCTTTGAAGATTTTTGGTATTCAAAAACTGAAGATAAATATCCTATGAATGGGAAACCCACCTTACTTCATGAGGGTTCTGATGAGATAATGTTTCTAAGATCGATCTGTCTCCATGAATACAATCTCGATCTTTTAATCATGTGGATAGGGAGAAGAGTGAGATTTATAAAAATGAAAAATAAGTTGCATTAAATGGTTCAAGAATCCTCCATTCAAGGATCTTAATATTAATTGAGGTAAAGGGAATACGATACTAATCACATGAACATTATGAATATTTATCATTGAGAAACATGATGGTGCCATGTTTCTTATAATATGTTTGAGTAACCACAAATGAATCAGGTGTTTTAATAAGAATGATGACTCAAAAATATTTTTGGAGATTTGAAGGATTCTTGGACACATCGTAAAAATTGGATCTAAGGTGGTGCAATCCAAGGGGATACTCACATATAAAAGGATAATTCAGCAACGAGGAGAGGATGATGATACATTAAGAGATATTTTTATTTAAACAAAGAGATCACAAGTGAACTCCTCTCATTCACAGAGGGAAAAGAGATCCACGAAGCATAAATAATGTATGAAGGAGGAAGCTTCATGCCTTAGAATAATGTTTAACACTCTTAAAGAATCTTCTCGAATAACTTGTCCCATGAAACATACTGAAGTGCATGATACTATCACCCATAAGCCTCATGATTTCATAAATTGTATTGAAACATCACAAATTAGTATATTCCTACACCGTATTCAGTGATGAATAAGACAGATCACCCAATGTTTTGTGCATAAATATGTTAATTGGATATACTTTCTTGATGAGACAATATGTTTGATGTTTCACTCACATGAATGTTTTTATTAATTAGACGGTGTTTTTTGTGTGGAGACTATGAGCGAAAATAATGGGATATTGCAGTGAAGAATTTATGTAGTTTCATGCATATAAGGATAATATATGTACGTGTATAATTAATCCTTTCATACATGAATTATTTTGATTTTAAAAAAAAAATATTTAATAAATAAAATAAAATAACAAGATCAGCATTAAATATATTTGCTTCATTTTATTACCCAAAATACTTGAAATAAGACGCTAGGATTCCATGAAATCCATGCTTGAAGTAATATTGAGTTTATATTTGTTCAATTGTGATATTGAATAAAATATTGAAGATTATTTTTGTACACATGTTACATAGATCATAGTTAGAATTGGAATTCTATTAGAATGAATAATCACCACCGAATATTATTTTTTCACTGAAGAAATTTATCATATCTAGGTTATCAATCTTATTTGAGAAAGACCAACATCACAGAAAAGATACTTGAATAGGTACATGGTAAAATCAGATTCAACGATATCATGGATGAATATTACAATATCATCTTATAGTGTATTAATTCATTAAGAAAGATTAAGTTTTTAGTTGGAGACAGAGTAGAAGAAGCCTCTTTGTTGGAGTTGGGAGGAGGAGATGGTTGGGGAGTATAATGCACCAATGTTGAAGAGTTGGATTATTGGGGGGGGTATAACCAGTTTCTTCATAAACAATTGAAATAACTAAAAAAATGTTATAGTGTAGAATCCATGTTGGGGGTCATAACCAACATATAAAAGAGTAGTAATTTCATCCAAACATTTAAATATTGGAAGAATATCTCTCTATTATTATTACTTCAAAGAATGTGATATTTAGAAATAACACAAAGTGGATTGAGAACCTTAACAAGTTTAGGAGGATGAATTCAAATTATGAAGAATTTTTTAAAATGAGTGTACCACTAATTCACCCTCCTATCATTCCCACATAATAGAGACCGGCAATCTATAAGTAGTATCAAAGGGTTATTCACATATAAAAATACAAGAGTGTATTTATAAAGTGAATATTTCAAGAAATGAGTGAGTAAAATTATATGAAGATTTCTTCAAATATTGAAAAGACCATGAAGAAAATATAAAAAAGTAATATGAATAATAATATCAATATAAATGAATAGACTCCTCAAATCAAAGGTAATATTAAAGATACATCAAGTAATAATTATTTCATTTATGATTCATATAATTTTTCCTAGTCAATTTTTGATGATGAAGAATCCCTCAATGATCTTAACATTAAATTCAAATAACATGTGTAGAATATTATCAATGATTTTTTGAATTGTAATGTTAGTGGTTTCAAGTCACTTAATAATTAAAATCTACACACAGAAGAAGAATTTGTTGCCATGGAAGACGAATTTATTAAAAAGACAGGAATATCCAACAATCTAACATAATATCTGAATGATAAGGATGAAATTATATATCTTTTAAATGAATGATAAGTGGAAGATTCTGAATAATTTAAAAGATGTTTTTATGAGAAATAATTTCATGGAATTCTATTTCTAGAATAATTCCATGCATTTTCAAAATTGAATAATGTTTATATGGTTTCCAAAATTTATCAAATTGAGTATAAATCTAATATGTTAAGGGATCATGAAATTTTTTTATAGAATCAATATGAATTTATAAGGACAAAATGGTGAGGATAAAGAAGAATTGGGAATACAAGATGAGATCAATTGATAATGATAATAAATCCTTAAACATGAAGTATTTAGAGAAGGAGGTTAGATTTAAAAATCTAGAACCCCAACAAGACAGAAATTACTAAATGGCTAGAAGAAAAGATCATACAACTTAAGATTTTATTAAGTATTTTGATTCTAAAAGGTGAAATATAACATCCTTCAATTTAATGGAATCATCCTTCAAGAACAATGTTTACCATTACTCAGAAACAATCCAATGTACTAATGTTTTTCATGTGTTGTTACATGTTATAAATAAAATAATGGGAAAGCATGGATGATAAAAAAATATGATAAATCCCATATATAATGGGAGGATGAGAAAATATGCAAGAAGTGATATTACCCAATAAGATTCAAAAATATTTGTGGTTCCACTCAAAAACAAGAATGGTTCAGAACCAATGAAACCTAGACATAATATACAAAAATAAATAGAATAATTATCATTGGAAATTTTAATCATTGTTATAAATTTGGGCATAAGGAATTGGAATAATGTAATAATATATCAATTGTTAATAATAATATAAGGCATTCATTTAGGGTGAGGAAATATGATTAAAAGATAATACATGCACCATAGAAAATAATTCAATAGAATATGAAACTCTCTACATAGAACAAATTTAATTGTTTTGAAGATTCCTATGAGTATTGAAATAGAAGAAGTCATTGTTACGATGAGTGAATGTATGTAAATACCAATCACAAATAATCGAATGAGTTGAATATAAGATCATTATAATTGGGAAGGCATGTAATTAGAGGGGGTGATAAGTAAGTCTTGAGATATGAACAAAAGAAGAAGACTGTAAAACCAACAATAAAAAAAAGTGCAATGAGAGATACTCTACTATATAAAAGGAAGAATGGAATGGGTAAATGAAATTACTACCCTTGGGTAAGATAAGGATTAATTTTTAAAATATAAAACAAAAATATTTATCTAAACGGAATACATAAGAAGGTGGAAGATCTAGGTTCATTGGGATTTTCTAGTACATTGAAATATATGGAGACATAGCATACTTTTTTCTTATATAACCATACAAAACTATGAAATAGGCATGAATCAAGGAGGAGTTATTATGAGTATATGAGATCAATATCATTAAGAAATATGGATTAAAAATATGATAAAAATAGTGAAAAGTCTTTTAGAGATTCATAAATTAAATAATTCCTATTTTTTTCAAACCATCTGAAATTGTATAAGATATTGGAGAAATATGAAAAAATATGTTGAAGATAAAAGAAAGAAAGTTATTATAAAACTACGGTGGTAAATTGTATTTCAACAAAATAATAAGTTCAAGGGAATATATACTATTATCAAATACATGATACTCATATAAAAAATAAGAGTCTAAATAAATCTTCTCATGCTAAGATTGGTATACAAAATGGACCAGATTGAGGGGAGGCACTCAATCTGAATTTTTTTATGAAATGAAGAGCTCCTACTTTATTAACAATAATATTTTATTTTTTAGGTTAAAATACAAAAAATTGGAGGATATGTTTGAAGATTAAACTACAGAAAAATATGAAGTGAAAATACTTTATAGAATATACTGACTTCCATGAAATTGAGGAAATGTGTGAATCCCTTAAGGGGGAGAAATCATGACAATGAATCTTATATACATTAAATAGATCAAAAACTAATGTTCAAGGTATTACAATTAAATTTTCATCCATTATTCTTCTTTTTTGATCTTATAAATTAAGGGGGGTGCATTTATAATGACAAAATTAGGCAAAGTGGGATCTATGTCTTAGAAACATGAAATTTCTGATGTATTTGTAGTTGTATATTTATGATTTATAATTTCATTGTAAATATGATTATTTACAACCCCTTGGATGGGAATTGAGACAATATAATCATGATTTCACATGCATGGCTTCTTATGGGGAATATTGAAAATATTGGTCATATCTATCTTATTCTATACACAAAGTTATCCCAAGTATAATTAGAGTCAGTTAACTAAAGGATCATTGTGATGAGGACAATATGATATAATCCCTCACTTATAGGAATTCAATAAATAATATTCATAGGGATGAGATCATGTTTTTGAGGAAATCCCAAAATGTTTTTGCATTTTATTGCTAATATGGGTGAGAAAATTTTAAGCACACATATTGACTTTTGAATATACGGTAAGGATATTGAAAACCAAATAAAAAGAGAAAATTTTTGGGTATATTGTTTCTTTTGTTTTCAATGACATGTAAGTATTTCTTTGGTGAGTTTATGATGAGAAATGATGAATCTTGTAGAATTTTAATGGACTCATTTGATGACATTGGATGCCATTATTGATCAAATATCCATGTTTCTTTGGTGACTGTTTGGGTAGATCATAAATTTCCAAGACATGTGTTAAGAGGGAAACATTTTTTTCCAAAATGCATGGGAAGATTAATGAAGGTGATAATATATTAAATTTTTATTGTATGAATTAAAGAAGATATTAAAAGGTGTCCATGAAAAATACAATTACATTTTTTAAAAAGTTTTATGAAGATGAGTTTTGATAAGAGAATAAGAAATTAGTTTGATGACATTTGTGAGGATTCCTTGGCTTGTAATTGTAATTGAGAAGGAATGGAATTTCATTTATAATACATTGATTATTTATAAGTATTCAAGGCGTCCTTACTTAAAAATAGGTCTAGCCAAAGGACAACCAAGGCCAAGGCACAACAATAGGATCTTGTTGGACTGTGGTCTACCATGCCAATTAAGAGAAAACCCGGTTAAGCCTATGGGTGGAAGATAAGGTATAATGCCCACCAGAAGTTGGTATGTCCATGGATAAGGTTCGTAGAGAACAGGTATAATGTTGTATATAGTTTAGAACCATATAATATTAAAATGAAGATTGTTTTATGATGTGTTTAGTGGTATGTGAGTGCTTATCCCCCATGACTAGATCAAGGTAGTAATGACATGCAATGATTTATATAGAAAACTAACGTGAACATGGGAGTTTTATGTGGAAAAACGGTGTTGTATTTACTATTTCCACATCACTAAGATTATGGATAAAATATTGACCGCTCGATGTGTCTAATTTAAGCTATTAATTCTCCACCTCATGATCATATTCTTCTATTACTCTCATTTAGGATTTCTAAAATTGCAGAACTCAGGCTAAAAATCCTATGAATTATAAATTGATCATTTTTTATGATGATACTAATGAGATGAAATATTTGAGATTTATTCGACTCCATGCATGAAATCTCTATCTTGCATGCACGTGGATAAAAAAAGATATTTAGTTTAATTCAAAAGAATTTTCATTTGGATGTTCGAGAATCATCCATTCAAGGAGATTGAGCTTATGTGAGGTGAGAGGAAGGAAATATTCTTCACATTCATATGAGGACATCATAGCATGGAGAAACATGATAGTGCCTTATTTTTTAGTGCACATTTGAGTAAACTATGAACCAATTAGGTGTTTAATGGAGAATATTGAAAAAAAATTATTTTTATATATATGAAAGATTCTTTGATGGGTCTTAAAAATTGTATCTAAGGTGGTGCGAGGAAAGAGGATACTTGAATATAAAATGATAATTCCTAGACCTTGATAGGTTTCAGATACTTTGAAAGATTTTTTAAAAGAAACAGAGCATAAAAAAATACCTCTAATACACGAAGGGTAGAGAGATATGAGAAGTATTAAGCTTAAATGTAGAAGGAGGAAATAAACATCCTACATGTTATTAAAACTCTCAAGGAATATTCATGAAGAAAATGTTCTTCAATTAATTCTCAGGTGTATGATACTCTCAAGCACAACCCTCATGTTTGTGTGAATAGAATTGAGAATTGAAAAGCTATTGTATAACTACATTGTATTCATCGGAAAATATGATCTATCACCCACTTGGAAGTGCATATAGCCTCTCATGGGTTATAATTGTGTGATGATATAGTACATTTAAAGAAGAAATGGTGAAGAATTGTTCAATAAGTGGACAGTGTGTGTAGATAGTGACCGCGTGAAGAATGGGTAAAGGTAGTGAAGAATGCATTCACTTGCATTCAATTAAGAATAAAACATGTATGTGATTAATTAAACCATTCATACATGAAATAATTTGAGATAATCCAAGACAATATTTAATAAATTACATTAAATATAATGAAAAACATTCAATGTAGGGATTTTGGACCTCCTTTAAGGCCTTCGGGCCACCTCAAGGCCTTCGGGCCACATGCAGTTACCTCAAACATACTATAAAAAAGGAGCAGTCCTAGAAGAGGATTTAGAGAAAGTGCACTCACCAGAGCATAGTCAAATGGATTTTTAAGAATGAGAGGGTATGGCTATGCCATCAGGACATGCTTGTGCTTTCACGGGAATCCTATCCAGACGACCATGCGAAGGTGGAGAGCTACTATCATGATGGAGATGGAAGGGAGGGGCAGTTCTTTGTAGATAGTCTAGTTGAATTCCTTAAGACCTTCAGTTCCTGTAATCTCCTAAGCCTATGGTCCATGTAATCTCTGATCCTATGGTACTTCAAAGGGTTCCCCCTCATCCCTTGAAAGGGGGGTTGTCAAAAATCAATAAAACTCAAGGCCTTCGGGACATTCGGGCAAGATGTTAAGTTACCCTGAAATCCACGCATGAAGTGGTATTGAGTAGAGATTTGTGAGAGTATTATCATACATAATATATTGAAGAATATATGTTTGAACATATTTAACACATCTTAGTGAAACTGAGACTTCATTCAGAAGTAGTAATTACAGCTATTGCATTTTATTTCACTAAAGAAACTAATCATATTCATTAGATAAGAATTATTTGAGAAATAACAGTATCATAGAAATGTTAATTTAAATGTACATGATAAATTTATATTCAACATTATCATGGAAAAATATCGTAATATCATCATATAGTGGATGTTTCCTTAAAGAATGGTGAAGTAATTGGTTGTAGGTGAAGCACTAGAAGCATCTCTGTGGGTGCAGTGAGTATGAGATGGTTGGGGGTATAACCTATTGAGATAGAGTAGTTGAATTTATAGGGGGCATAACCATAAGCAACTATGGGATTTATTAATTGTGGGTGTATGAAATTTCTTCCTAAACTATTATAATAACTAAAATTAGTTTTTAGAAGAGCATCTTTGTTTGGTGTATAACAAACATGACAAGGAGTAGACCTTTCAACAGAAACTTGTAAATACTGTGTGAAGTTATCTCTATTATTATGGATTCACATCATTTGAGATTGATATATATGAAAGAGTTTATCAAGAATGTTAAAAACATTAATAATATAAATTCAATGTAAGAATAATTTGTAAAAATGAGTGTACTGCTGATGTAACCCCTTCTCAGTGGAACCTAATATGGTCTGGGCTTACACAAATGACATTACGGAGTACATTCTATGGCCTTTGGTTCTGATACTTACCCATCTTATGAAATAATTTTCTATTTTATGTGAATGCTTTGAAATGGTCCCTCAGTACACTCCTAGATCATAAAAAAGAATGAGGTCAGGGAGAAAATATTATACTATCCCAGTCACATGCTCCTCAACCCAAAGACCATATACTCCACCATCATGAAGAGTTCCTTCACACTGGTTTTCATAGTCAAAGAGTTTCAACATTATCTACAAAAAAATAATATGTATCTTGTTTCTTGAATATAACTAGTAGATTACATCCTCAATCTCCATATACTGATGAAAAGACTGGAAAACTGGGTAGTAATCCTCCAGTGGTTCGACATCAGGTTTATCTTATAAAAGGATTTCATATTACTTGCACTATAAAATTTATTTCCACACATCCAACCACTGAATTACATACCTAGGATATCAATTTCTAGAATTAATCTATTCTCTAAATGGATCAGTAAATATTGTGTTGGAAGATTCACATTGATGGTTCCTCTTGGACCATGACCGATAGAAGGCTCAATGACCCGTAGCTTAATAGTGATGGTCTTGGAACTGTTTTCATGCCTTCAGAATAGGAAATATTTTGGAAATATTTCATATTTTATGATGGCCGCATAAACAATGAGGAGGATTATTGGGACCTTATTTCATGTATTGAGTTCCCATCGGCATTGAAGTCCCCTATTTACATATAAATGGAGACTCCAGGTTAGTATTCAAACAGATCATGGGTGACTATATTGTAAGAACAAAAAAGGTTATGCCCCTGCTAGAATATACCCAATATTTAATCATGTAGTTACCTACCTATCCAAATATGACTCACATTTCATAGTCTTTGAATGGTTGAGTGGATGCTTTGGAAATCCTGGCTACATCTTTTGTAGAACATGACTTCCATGATGTGGTCATTAATATGGAACACAGAAGGGTTATCCCCCTTGCCATCAAAGATGATGGAAACCAATAGGTAAATCGAATTTATATTGGTACCTATGTTATTGGATCTTCAATCCCCTATAAAAACCAAGATACACCAAACTATATGACTCCCTTTGTCGAGCATCTTTACTGTGGAAATCTCAAACTACATCGAGTTGAGCATGATCGAATCCATTAGCGTGCAATATAGTTTACACTCCAGAGTGGCTATAACATTTATAAATCTCTCTAAATGTGTGGGTTCAATGGAATTATCATATATTGAATCAAATTAGATGATATACCTTAGGTCATGCAAGAGGTACATATCAGATCTTGTGGAACCTATCAAGTGGTATTGAAGATATCCCATCATATTTGGTGGAAGGGGACATTTTCCCCCCATTGTTCATGAATTTGTAGAGTTTTTTAATAGGATTCATGCATTTTATATCAATATAAACTTTTTCGTAAACCATAAGAGGTTATACCCACTATCATGTAATCTTTTCCCTTCGATTAATATGGACTCAATGTTGTGTGGATACAAACTTCGGTGGAAACATGATAGTGTAATTTCATTTTCATCACAAAATAATTTTTTTCCATGTGGTAAGAAGTGGTTCCCTGAAGGAATTCAAATCACAGTCTATGATCGAGTTCATGAGAACCCATGTAATCCATCAATTTGGAGTACCTCATTCTAGTCTCATAATAAATTACCCCAACCTCAAGGTTTTTGTGTTGAAGAAAATGTACTCTGTGTCAAACATCCAACCCTACAGTATTTCTCACTACCAGGTGAAGAAAATTGATAGATTGAGGAATTAAACAAAAAATATCAAACATATTATAAAAAATAGTGGGAAATAATAAAAAGTGTTGTCCCTAAAATCTCCTTAAGGATTTTTTGGGTCCATCATATGAAAACTCAAAACTTCACCAAGGAGATGTCATACTCTCTACCGTATGAAACTAAGGTTTTCATACCAATTGTGGTTCAATTTTCATTACTCCTATTTAAAGATTACATCAAGAAGATGATAGATAGAATGGTATAAGTATTTCTAGCTGAGTTAAAATCCCTAAACGAAAATAAGATCCAGACCTTCAAAACTTAGAGAGGCACCAGAACAAGAGAGAAACATAATTCAGCAAGAAGTTTTTCCATCAATCCTTCCACTATGGTAACATGGTTGTGGCTCTTAGAACACTAATCATACATGAGAAAAATATTCTAAAGATGTAGCATGAATGGGAATGACCATAACATATCCATAAGGAAAATTTTAATTGAGAATATTATTTAATCACTATGGATAGAGAGTGCATCACTCCTCCCACCAACACAAATATTCTCAAGTAATACTTCATGTGGAACCCATGGTCTTCGAATTATGACCACAATATATTTTCAATTAATCCAATATATCTGACCTTAAACTGTGAGTCTTCATTAGAAATATTTGACCATAAAATTCAATAACTAGGTTCTAAAATTTCAGACCTTAAACCAACAATATCACATTGGTACAAGAATTATGACCTTACACTATTTACAGTCCCTACATTCAGAGCTACATGACCTTAAACTAGTATCAAACACAATTAGGGTTGGTATGACCATGACAGAGAACTTCCTGAATTCATGATGATATATTGTGGCCTGACCCCATGACATAAATGAGAAATAACCCATGGATGACAGGGGAAGCTGTAATTACCCCATTAGAGAGGACAACCCCCACTTCTGACATTAGTCTCCGATGATGCCATATTCTAGAATGGTATGTAGAATGATTCCCATTTCCATTGGATATATAGTGATTCCCAAACCTCCAATATTCTTTCCTAGAACCCAGTTCATTATAAACCCTTACCCAGGGTTGGGGGATGTGAATTATGTGCATAAACATTTTCCCTTTGCCCTTGGATACGTTCCAAGCATTTTTACATTAATATATGTAATGTTTTTTCTATGATATTTTTATGGAACATGGGATTTAATTAAACTCATTTATTGTGGGATTTTAACTCTTTTATTCCATGAATATATCCTTAAATGTTTTATATAGTCCAAAAAACATGAATTTAAGTTGTTTTCCAAATTCAAATTGGTCATAACCGTGTGACTTTAAGCTATGTAGTCTGCATCTTTCTCAAAACAAATAAAATAAAAAACTCATGGCCCATCCACATTAGAGATTATGGACCCACCTATTTTGGTCTTCGTCTTCTATCAAGCCACGGTCCAGAACTACATGTGGCACGATTCCTATTCCTATTGGATGCGTAGTGATATTTAAACCCCCCATCTTCTGGCCCAACTATGAACTCAACAAAAAACTTCTACTTAACTATGGAACTATAATTATTAAATTCCTTTGGGACACTTCTATAGTTTTCTTCCCAAATCATATTCCTTAACCCATTAGCAGGTAGATATTTCCTTATAACCTAACATAATAAATAATATTGAGAAGATAAATTTATAAGACCCAAACACAACATCATCATAACACGATGTTTAACTATAGACTTACCCCATATAAAACCATGATACCTTATTTGATAAATATTGGATGACCAAAAAAATCAACATACTCATCACACAACATTAAACTACATACATATCCAACATAAATTCATGATGCCTCAAATCAGAAATATGAGATGATTTAGTGTCCTCTTCAGAGAGGATACCACCCTTCTAGTGTCATTCATCTACCAAACAATTTTCTAGAACTAACTATTACTCGATTACCATTCCCATGGAATATATAATGAGTAATATACCTCATGTATTCATCCCACCCTTAACAGTAACTTATTTTTGGGTATTACCCTCATCTAAACCATACAACCTTAAACTATGTGAAACTAGTTTCTGGATCACTTTTCATGGTGTAGGGTCCCCTTGGATACTTCATGTCATGTTTTAACTCATACACAACACCTAATAATAGTAAAAGTACCTGTAACCCTCCAGGTATAAAAATTATGACTTTGAAATTTCTAAATCCAGCTTCATTGTCCCTAACTTATTATAGCTTTCTTCACCCCTAGTGTTTTAGTAGGCCAATTTCAACCTTTATTTCTCATTGATTCCCTCCCTCAGATGATATCCCCTTACAACATTGGTCTTTAACCATTCCATGTTCCAAAACCACATGAAACTATATTCTTATTCCCATGAGATACATAGTGATGCTTAGGTCTCACATGCTATGTCTAACCCTACCAACAACTAAATTTGGGGTCTTTCCCCTAGTGGGAAAATATTGAAGCTCTCCTACCAACATGGTCATCCAACATGTTTCAGAACAAGAAATAATATCTCATAGGAAACTCAACAATTCCTAAGGGACATTCCCACTTCCACTTTCATTCTTTATGATTTCTTTTATTTGGATAACCATCATCCTCTGGATCAGAATAGGATCCCTTATGAAAATGGTTTTTATCCATACCAGCTCAGCATCTATTTAATGGTCCATGTCCTACTGTTCCATTACATTGTAATTTCTTTGTGGT
Organism: Viscum album; assembly: GCA_963277665.1. Taxonomy (NCBI): domain Eukaryota; kingdom Viridiplantae; phylum Streptophyta; class Magnoliopsida; order Santalales; family Viscaceae; genus Viscum; species Viscum album. The sequence continues at coordinate 458,798,805 of OY728163.1, read as the reverse complement.
TGGAAGTGTTTGGAGGAGGCTCGAAAGATGTTTGGAGAGGTTGGGTTGCTAAGGGAAGGGAAAATAAGATTTCACATCATGTAACTATATTACACGATGTGAAACTTTTCATCATGGCATGGCTTGGATCTTGAGGGGTGTGTAATATTTTTGGGTTTAAAAATAAAATAAAATTGATAGGTGATTCATTTTTCAATGGAAACTAAAACCTAGGTATTATACGATGTGAAAGGGTATTACATGTCCTATAATACCCCAATCATGTGCAGTTTTAAAAATTATTTTCGGATGAAACATTATTCATTTGATCCTGGTTTTCTTTTCCTATAAATTTATATAACCCCTAGGCACTCTAAGTAGTCCTTCGATCCATACACCTCGCTCCTTGATATATCGATCCTGATGATTGTTCATTGGTGATTCATGATTGATCCATTGTTATTTTTCTCATATTTCTCATATGCTTCCTTAGGATCTTTTCCTAGAATTTTCTACCATGGTATGGGTTGGAATGAGTTGTTGTTTTTAGAAGAATTATTATAATATTCTGGTGCAAAATAGTTTGATCTAAATTTTTATTAGGGGGGTTATCTCTTGCGGGCATTCTTCATCTCCCTACAGTTTACAAACGAGTTGAAATGATTGTTCAAGGTAGGGTTTTCCTTCATTTATCTTTGATTGTGAATCATTTAGGAGAGATATACTTTTTTTCCAATGTATCAATGTTTTCCACACTAATCAAATATAATAACTAGGTAAATTAATTGAAAGGGGTAGAAAGATCTAAAGAACAAGTTTTTCTGGATTTGACTTTATTGAGATCTTGTGAACTATGGGATAAACACCCCACTAAAAATTGTGAAAATTGGTGGTCCTTATATGTAAACTAAACAAGTTTCATGCTGGATTATTCATTTTCAATACTTGTATATTGAAAATTTTAAATCACATACACTAGCCAATTAATGGATTACCTAGTATTACCCAATATCTATGAGAACCCTTACATTATATAAGGTATTATTTGTTTAAACTATAAATTTTTTATGCTTTGGTATGTGGGATGATGGGTTTTGTGGGATTGTTGTGGATGTGTTTGCAGGACCGATGGAATGTGAAGTGGCTATGTTGTGATATGTCGATATGTTATAGGTTATATTGTGGTGTGTTTGTCAATCACCTGTCTGTGTTGTGGGTTGGTTTTGGTAGTATGGTGGATAAAATTTTAGGGGATATGTAAACCATGACATGTAATGGAAACTCATGTTGATATATTGATTGATTGTATGATGGATGAGAAGTATTGCATAGAGGGTTGAGATCGGGCTATGTGGGGATGTGTTTCTATTTTTCTTATTGTGTGTTGTTATTAGTACTTGCCTAAATAGTAAGGGAATAAATGAATATATAATTAGTGGATAATTTTTGGAACTGGATTGGGTTTTTTTGGTTATCGAAATGAATAAAAAAGTACAGAATAAATAATTGTATTGTACTGTTTAATTTGGTTGGAGATTGAGTGAGGTTGTGGCTTGATGTGAGGTGTTCTGCATTTAGAAGTAGCAAATAAGTTAGTAGTATTCTTATCAGGTTGATTTTTTTAGAACACATAGGTTGGGATTGAGTTTTTTGTACCATATATGTATATATTTTTTGTTTACCTTATGATTTCTATTTTCACCCCACCCTAGTTTTACGCTGCATGCAGAACACCCCCATCGTCATAATGAAGGTTTCCTTTCTAAAAAGTCCCAGTGGGGGGATGGATGGATAGCCACCTGCTCATTGATGCTCCTATTCTATGTGGTGATAGCCCAAGATTATTTAGGTAGGTTGTGGTTTGTGAGGCCCAGGTGTGTGTGGGGGAGTTGTTCTTTCTCAGGTATCTTTGGGTATGAGAGGAGTTTTACTTTTTTGGTTGTCCTCAAGATGAGATGAGTTGTGATTTCCTAGGAATCATCGATATGTGATGTGATGTGGTATGTGGACCATGTGTCTGCGGGAGGGATGTGATGTGGTATGTGGGCCATGTGTTTATTGGCATGATGTGACGTGGTATGTGGCCCATGTGTATGCGGGTGGGATGTGATGTGGTATGTGTCCCAGGTGTCAGTGGGCGGGATGTGGTGTGGATCATGGCCCATGTGATAGGTTGAGGTGTGGTTGCGAGGCCTAGGTGTGTGCAGACATGATTCGACATTGTTCTTTTAAAAGAGGATGGTGTGAAAGGATGTTTCCCATTAGTCAAGAGTGCTTAAACCAGTGGTAAGTGGTGCAGAGTACCCAAATCATTGATGTGATTATAATAATACTTTACTTGAGTTTCATTACTAGGTGTGTGTGCCTTGGTTGGGAGGGGATGGCTAGCATATCTTGTTAGGTGCTATCTAGTTCTTCTATTTTCTCACAAGGGAATTACTATGTTCCCTTGCACATGTGCCTGAGATAATTTTCTATTCCTATTGATAATATATGTATAATCTCCCTACATATATAAAACTACATTCATGTTTCTAGGAGGACTTTTTAGACTACGGTGGACCTTACTAGCTTGGATCATTGACGTTTTTTTGTTACTTATTAGCTTTAAATTTGGTATTTACTTGGAAATTTTATTACACTTGTACCAGTTTTATTTTAAACAAGCATGTTGGATAAAATTTTGTTTTTCATATATATATATATATATATATATATATCTTAGAGTAGTATTGGGATGAACTATCCAATCTCTTAATCTTGTTTTCCTAAAAAGGTCAATGCCACCCATTTTGTGAGATTGTATACCCTTGGTGCTAGTCGCCACCTCGGGGCTTACAGGAGGTATGACTCAGGGTTATTATCTCCCTTTATTCATTACCATCCTAGGATGGGTATCTTTAGAGGAAGGGTGTCATGATAAAATGGTATAATAAATGACGTTTGATAGACAAGATGGAGTTTGGAGTTATGCCCAGTGAGGATTGCATGGGTTAGTAGGGAAACTAATTCAGAAGATCTTGGTGTGTGACAAATGCTATAGAATACCATCTATGAAAATGGATTTTAAGGCCCCCATGATCTGATGTAGGGACCCTAATCCTGGTGAATGACCATGTGAGGATACACCTATTATAGGGTAGAGACCCTAGTAAAGGTACATGCATTATAATGGCTTTTGTTCTTGTCTGAATTGGGTGTTTTGGTAAAGTGTGATTCAATAAAAAGAAATTATTTAAATGAGTTAAAATTAATTTAAAATAAAATTCATTACCATTTGATCATATTAATTCCTTGCTTACCATTCAACTATGGCTCACGATCCTGATCTATGTGTGGATCGTGTGGTTGAGGATCATTAGGCTGATCCGTCAGATCAGTGGAGGGTTGATCTAGTGGAGGAGGATGACCAGTGGAGAAAAACATTATGTGATTTATAGTGGTGGTATTTTTGAATGTATGAGGGAAGTGTTTCATATATGGAGATAAAGAGATGGATCGGGGAGCTTGATTCATTTTCATCCTGATCCAGGCCCCGACGAAGTACTAAATTCTTTTGGAGGTTAGTCAGATGCGATGAGCTACACGTCATATGTAGAAACTATAACTGGGGAAGAGGAAGGTGGTGGACATTCTATGGATCAATTTTGAGGAGTTCTGAGTATAATTCCATTCATTATACATGAAGTATGAGAAGATGTAGGATTTACTCTCCCTCCACCCAGAATGTATGTCAGTATGAGAGTTGGGAATCATGGTTAGGGATCTCGTTCATTTTTTCCAGATCTCTCTCCAAATGAGGAATCTCGTGTGAGACATTTAGATGAGGTTCTTCATCATTCAATGTAGTATGTTGTTACTCCCTTTATGTTTCCAACATATCTGGAGGACTAGAAAAGGAATTATGTGATTGAGAAGATGCACTCATGAGTAGGTTTTTCATGAGAGGGGATCCAGTAAGGTTCTTCAAGATGAAGGATTACCAATGGAAGATATTAGGTTTCATGGACATTGAGGTTTCGACTAGTAGGGAGTTCACCCTAGAAGCCTCCTTTTCTCTATGTGGTTCATATGATTTTTCTATAGACTTGGGATTGAGGGGTTTCTTATGTGGACTCCAAAAAAAATCTTCAGAACCTGTGTCTAACAATTGTTTGAGATTAGTATAGTGGAGGTGGTAGGTTCAACGCTATCCTTAGTAGAAGTTTCTAGTTAGTCCATTTCAGCAGCAGTGATAAGAGTATCATGTTCCTCTAAGAGGAGTTTGAGTTGGTAGAGGACAACACCACGATGTACCTTAGGGACATCAATAATGGAATAGTCATGGAGGCGGTCATCAGTAGAGGGGAAGAGGAGCTGGGCATGGTCAGTTACGCACAATAGAGGTATCATCTATGGTAGGACCATTGATCATTAGAGGTATGATCACTTTTTTTTAGTGACATTTCTTGTTATTTCTTTGATTTTTGAAATTCACACCCCATTGTCTCACCCACTCTAGACCCTGCAATAGGGCTAGAAAAATAGAGGCTTCTCATGCCCCTAGTGTTGAGTTCACCCTCCAGAGGCTAGTCCATATGTTTGATGTGTGATGGGGATATAGGCTCATGATGAGGCCACATCTGTCATATGGTAATCTTTTCATGCTATAGATGAATCCATACATTGTCATCGTCGACTATTTTAATTATTTTAATTCCATTCTAAACTTCTTTGAAAGGGAATTGTGTTTTTAGATTTGGATGGTCGGCATGTTGTTTTCATTTGTGATCAGAGATATCAGGTGGTTAGTCGGTTTACTTAATTTTTGGCTAAGCTATTAGTATAATCAGTAGAAATTATGATAGTGGAGGTTCCTAGAGTTATTGGGTAGTTCCAGGATGTTTTTCCCAAGGAGATTCTAATGCTAAACCCTCGATATGATGTTCAGTTCATGATATACATTAAGCCCAGTGATTATTAGATTTTTATGGATATTTATTCTATGGAACCTCATGAGTTGCATGAGTTAAGGATTCAAATATATTATATAATGATGAAGGGATGTATCCACTATAGTGTGTCAACGTGGGGTGCTCCCATGTTATTTGAAAATAAAGAAGATGGCGCTTTGAGGTCGTGAATAGACTACTGAAGGTTGAATTAGGCGACTCCCAGGAATTGTTACCCTATTCGAGGGATAGATGCTATTTTCGAGCATATGAGAGGGGCAAGTTGGTTTTCCAAGATCAATCTAAAGTCTGTATAAAATTAGTTGAGGGTGAAGGAGGGAGATATCCTGAAGGCTACTTTCAGGTGTAGGTATGGGGACATCGAGTTCGTATTCATGTTGTTCGATGTTATGAATTCATCATCCATGTTCATGGGGCTTATGAACTCCATTTTTTGAGGAGTTCCTAGACCAGTTCATCATCGTGTTCACATAGGACATCTTGATAAACCTGATGTTAGAGGAGGAACATGTCGAGCATCTCATAACTATACTGTAGGTTCATTGATGCTACCATCTCTATGGAATTTTATCCAAGTTTATGTTCTGGACACAGGAGGTGAATTTATTCAAGAATGTAGTGTCACCAAAGTGTGTGTAAGTGGACCTATCAAATGATATTGTAGTTGTTTTGTGATAGGTACCCAAGAACATGGAAGAGGTTCACATTGTTCTTGGTCTTATAGGATATTATCGGAGATTTTAGCCCAATTTTTCTCAAGTTGCATTACCATTGATAGATTTGATATAGAAAGACCAAGATTTTATGTGGAGTGACAAGTGATAGGTATATTTGGGCTATATGAAGGGGAAGTTGGTTAGTTCTTCAGTACTCTAATTTCCAGAGGAAGGGGTGATGTTTTAAGTGTTTTGTGATTCTTTCCATCTTGGATTAAGATGTGTCTTGATATAACATTGATTAGTATCATCTTTTGGGTATAGTATGTTATGTCCCCAAGAGTGTAACTATACCACCCATGATCTGGAGAAAGTATATGTCATGCTTATATTGATGTTGTGGCAGAATTACCTCACCCGGGAGAACATTGTGGTCTTTATAGATCACAAGATCTTGAGGTATATATTTTACCAGTGAGATCTAAACATGAGATTTCAAAGGTAGATGTAGTTTCTTTAGGACTTGGATTTTGAGACATTTACTCCTCCGGAAAGGCGAAGGTTATGGATGATACTTTGAGAAGAAAGTCACAAAAGGAGGTCTTTTGGGAATCTGTAGATGCTTGGAGAGCAATGGAGGAGTTGGAATCCTTGAACATAGATGAAAGAGTAGAAGGATGTTGAGGCTATTTATTTCAGATGATTATACAATCTTCTATGATGATGTTAGGTCCACAAGGCTGAGTACCCTGAGAGGGGGGGGTGAATCAGGGTATGACTCATTAAAATTAAAGCCCGTTCCGATCTTGTTGTGCTGTTAAGAAAAACACTCTTATCTCTCTTTCCCATTGCAAAATGTAATCAGAAAGTAAAGCATGAACATGACACAATAATTTTTACATGGTTCACCGCAAAGGGCTACGTCCAAGGAGCATACGCTGACAGGTTGTCAGTTGTACCAAATTACACTAAACTTCACTAGGTATGGATTACAAGGTTCGGGCACAGTCACTCTGTCCCAAGATCACTGCCTTTACAAGGTTTAGGGTCGGCTCACTGCTTTCCCAAGGGTCACTCCATGTTTCTCTCTCTCTGGCTCACTACCGGTGGAGAGGATCACCTTCTTCCTCTTCCTTTGCTCACTGCTCTAGAAAGGATCCACTTACAGTTTATAGACCATTGGGTCTCTTCATTTGCATGATGGAATTCATCTTCCTCTATATGTAGATGCTCTGTTGAAATCCATCATTCACCCATAGATTAATCTCACTATGCACCGAAGGTATCGGGCAATCTTTCAGCTTTCACGCAGACCGGAATAACCGTTGTGAATCAACCCTTACTTGGTGCGCATGTCAAACCCGACGCGCAAGTCTCGTCGTGCATGTTACAACTGCCACACAAGTCCACCTCCGACACTTGCGCGACACAAGCTTCTTTAACTCCCAACATGCACGGCGCACTTCCCTTTACCCCTAAACCAATATTGGCGCGCAACAAACAATAATCGCCCTTCTTCAAATCTGGCATGCAAGTCCCACTTGCGTGACACACCACCACTTGCGCGACCACCACACCTGCGCGATGGGAGCTCTGAATTTTCAAAGTGTTGAGCTCCGTTTATAAATGAGGAGGGGTGGTCCAGTATTTATAGGCATTTTGAACACCCTGCATGACGACACACAAGTCTCCCCTCGACGCGCAAGTCTCGTCGCGCAGGTCTCTTCCCCTGCAAGTCACTTGCACGAACCACTTCCAAACATGTGCGAACCTATTTACTTTTCCATATTTTGAAGTTCTGATCTTGAAAAACAACAGGCACGCAAGTTTCTAATCCTCCTAGGCACCGGCGCGCACGTCCTTTCTCACTGGCGCGCAAGTCACTTGTGCGACCAACACAATACTTGCGAGACCCTTATCACTTTTCCGAAATTTGATGATCTAATCCCTTATCACTTTTCCAAAATTTGATGATCTAATCTTGAAAGACATATGGCGCGGAAGTCCATTTTCAAAAAACCACTTTTCTTCATTTGTTGATTTTTAGGCACAAAAATTTGACAAACACAGGAAAACGGCGCCACCTTGTATCGGTTCTTTTTGTAACACCTTCAGATCATCCATTCCTTTGTCAACATTCTTGAATCAAACATGGATCATTGACCACATCTCTTGAACTCGACATTACATCATGAGAACCCCTTTTTCAACGAATTTGTATGTCATTATTTTGCTTTGTCAGCAATCACCACACTGATGTCCACTTTTTCAACAAACACAATCACCTCAAAAATGCTTCAATGATACCTTGAGGGATTTTTTCCCAACAATCTCCCCCTTTGGTTTTGTTGATAACTCTTCCATAAAAAGATACATAGTTGATTTTTCATCCACCATTCTCCCAAATGGGATTCTGATAGCGATCAAGGATTTACTCAACACATACTCTAATCCCACATGAGCAATGCTCGGCGTGAGAAACAAGAGTAAATGAAAATTTCATCAATGAATCACTTCATCTCTGACACCAAATATTGACAATAAACTGATACCAATTGTTACCAAACAGATACCAATTTTTGGAAATATTCTTACCACTCTCCAACACCACTCTTATGATTTTATCCCAATCCTTAGCTGTCATGATATCTTATTCTTTGAACGATCACTTCTAGCATCGTCAAATTGAAAACGCTCCCCCTTTCTGCTCACAGCTTTAACTCTTGTCAGCATCAAAACTCTTTTAGAATTATTGCCTGTGTTGTCCAAGCTAAGCTCTGGCTAAGCACGTTCAACTAGCTTCAAATCCCCCTATCCAGATGCTCCACCTATCAGCTTCTCCCCATATCATTCATGATTTATCAAATAGCCACACTGTCTCCCCCTTGAACAATCACTATTTTCTCCCCCATTTTGAACGAACCCAAAGGACACTCCTTTGCAGTCTGTCATAGAGTAGAGAACACATATCAGTACATTAGGGAAAACACATCATACGTCAGGGAGGGGGGGGGTCCATATCCACACTCTTTCAAGTGTGGGGAGTCGACTAAACTCCCATTGCCAGTCAAAGCCTCTCAAAAGCGTCCTTGGGTAAGGCCTTTGTCAGAATGTCTTCAACCTGTAGCTCTGTAGGCACATACTCCAACTTCACGATTCCCTTCTCAACCTTCTCCTTTATGAAATGATATTTGATCTCAGTGTGCTTTTTTCCTTGAGTGATGTATTGGATTTTTTCTATGATTTATGGCACTTGAGTTATCACATTGGATTCCGATCGGAGACTTTACTTTAACTCCCATATCTTCAAGATGTTGCTTCATCCACAATAACTGTGTGTATTCTTGAGTGGCCACAATATACTCAGCTTCTATGGTGCTCAATGAAATATAATCTTGCTTCTTGCATAGTGAAGAAATACACAATCCACCAAGATATAATTCATCTCCTGACGTTGATTTTCAATCATCTCCAGATCTGGCCCAATCTGCATCAGTATATCCCAATAACTCTATCTGATATTTGTCAGTATATGTCAAGCCGAAATCCACTGTGCCCTGTATATAATGAAGTATTATTTTTAGTGCGATCATGTTGCTTTATTTGGGATTAATATGATATCTCGCTTCTTGGCATGTGGCGAAAATAATATCTGGACTTGTCGCGGTCAAGTACAACAAACTTCCAATAATTTGCCTGTATTCTGTTATATTAATTGCCTTTCCATCCTCATATATTGATAATTTCATCTGGCTAGCAATCAGAGTCTTCATTTCCTTGGAATTCTCCTTTCCAAACCTTCTTAAAACCTCCTTGGAATATTTGGATTGAGATATGAATGTTCCATTCATCCCTTGTGTCACCTGTAGACCATGGAAAAACGTTAGCTCGCCAATCATTGACATCTCAAACTCATTTTTCTTGAATTCGGAAAATTGTCTACACTGAGCTTCATCTGATTCGCCAAATATTATGTCATCGACGTGAACCAACACCATCATTGCTTGATTACTACTGTTGATGAAATAGATATTGTAATCAACTCCCCCATGCTGGAAACCAAGCTTCTTCTCTCTTCGTGCTTGTTTCAGCCCGTACAACACCTTCTTCAGCCTGAAAACATTGTTCTCATCCTCATGAATTAGAAAACCATCTAGATTGTCAATATACACCTCCTCTTCTAGAACACCATTCAATAATGCGGATTTGAAATCCATCTGGAAAACATTGAACTTTCTTTGCACTGCTATGGCAAAAACTAGTCTGATTGTCTCTAGCCTTGCAACTGGTGCAAATGTATCATCAAAATCTATTCCCTATATCTTGGAGTATCCCTTGCACACTATTCATGCTTTGTTCTGAATCACTGTTCCATCTTCACTCATCTTTTTGTGATAGACCGATTTAGTTCAGATGACATTCTTGTTTGCTGTCCTCGAAACAATCTCCCATGTCTGGTTCTTCTCAATCTGATCATGCTCTTCTTTCATAGACTGAACCCAGTTTTCATCTTCAGCTGCATTGGAAAAACATTTCGGTTCCACCTGAGAAAAAAACAATGTTTTCTGTAATGATTTAATTATTCGAGTATGAACTGGAGCTACCTGATCACCAATGATATTCTTCCTATCAATTTCAGCTCAACTCATTGGCTTCCTTACAGACACAGACTTGACACTTTCTTGTTCATCATCAGTATCTTTTTCTAAGTCAGCCTCTACCACTTCTGCTCCACCTGTGTTGCTTACCTCATCATCAATTTCATCTAGAAATTGTTCACTGGGTCGTTGAGTATTCTGTTCTTTTCAACAATAGTGACATCATTGCTCTTAACAATTTTTCCTAGCCTTTTGTTGAAACATCTATATGCTTTGAATTTCCCTGAGTACCTGAGGAATATCCCCTCATCTCCTCATGACTCAAACATCCTGTGATTTTCTTTGTTGATAATGAAGTAATTACTCCCAAAGATTCGAAGGTACTTCAGCGTTGGCTTCTTTCCGTACCACATTTCATACAGAGTTTCCCCTTCCTTCAGACACAACAGAGACCTGTTCGAAATATAAACCGATGTCAAAAATGCTTCCTTCCAAAACTTCTCTGGTAGGTCCTTTTCAATAATCATTGTTCTGGACATGTTGTTGATGATCCAATTTATCCATTAAACAACTCCATTCGGTTGGGTAGTTCTCACTTATGATACTTGATGCCTTATTCCGTGTTTCTTGAGATAGTCTTCAACTTGACTATTGGTGAATTCTGTTCCATTATCAGTATGAAACTTCTGAATTTTTTGCCCAAGCATCTTTTCTGATTCCCTCCTATACTACTTCATGCAACTGAACACATCTGTCTTATGGGTAATGACAAATACCCAGGTCATTCTACTATAATCATCGATGAAAAGAACATAGTACCATTTCCCATTTATAGCTCGTGGTGAGATAGGTCCACATACATCCGCATGCACCAATTCGAGCACTCTAGTTGATTTCTGATCCTTCGGCCTGTACGTCTTTCTGATGATCGGCAAGCATCACACATATGAGTGTGATCATGTGATAGTTTGGGAAGGTCTCTAGCAGCATCACACTTTACCAGATCTTCCATGGATGGTTGGCATAGATGACCAAGTCACTTATGCCACAACTGGTTTTCTTCCTCTCTAGATAAAAGGCATGTATCCTCTTCCCTACCTACAAGGTAATGATTTCCCTTTGTCCTTTTTCCCTGCATAACAACTACTCCATATTTTCCTTTCACAACACACATCTTCTTGGTAAATCAGATAGAATGACCAGAGTCACATAGTTTACTGACACTGAGAAAGTTATGACTAAGACCCTCTACTACCAAGACATCATCACGTCTCATTTCTTTGCCCCCAAACAAAGATTTTCCCGAGCCTACAATCTTCAGACTTACATCGTTTCCAAATTTGACAACTCCTTTGTCATATTTTATTCCTGTAACAAGATCCTTGTTACCCGTCATATGAGATGTGCAACCACTATCAAGGATCGGCACACTAGATCGATCTGATTCTTTAAGGGCAATATCTTCCACCACGACCTTCTCATTTTTATTCTTCTTGGTTCATACTTTTTCTTTCACACTCAGCATGGATTGAGGCTTCTATTCTTTCTCAGATTATGATGGACCATATTCATCTTGTAAAGCCGCAAATCTATTCTGCATTTTAAATTCACTTGTCAGTTTATTGATCTACTGCTTGCGAATGTTTTGATTCTGCTTTGGAACATTTCTTTGAATGGTCGAAGTGCATTACCTAGCCATGTACCCAAATCCCCCACACCAAAATTAGTGTCCTTCGAAATATGTTATGGAAAACAGTTCTTTGTTTGGATGTCATCTCTGTTCTTGGTCCCTTTGGTATCTATTGGCTATGGAACGCACATACTATGAATGTCCCATATTTCCACAAAAATAACACCTGATATAAGGTGCATTCATTTGTGTTACTTTATAACTATGAGTTTCCCCTTGTGATCACTGAATATTCTGATTCTTCTTTGTGCACAAATCAACCTTCAATCTCAAGATGGGTGCTTGCAGTCTGACTTCAATTGCCACAGATTTTTGCTTCAAATCAAGCCCTAAATAAGCCTTAACGTTTGAGCTCAATTGCTGCTTCTTTCCTGCTGAACTACTAGGCTCCTCTTTCATCTTTTCTATCTTCGGAATGACCTTATTTCCCATGAATGTATTGGGAATCAATGGTTTTTCCTGGTCTTTATCATTCCTCCACAAACCGATAACTTCTTCTTCAAGCTCTTCGATACGCTTGATGTGATATTTCACTTTTATGTTCAATCCATCGATCTCCCTTTTCTTTTCTTCAATCTTGATCTTACACTCACTGAATGATTCTGAGTTCTCTGGTGTTGATGAATTGAGTTTTTCAATATCTTCCAACAACTCAGACTTCTCTTTTTCTGGCTGCTGCATATAGAGTTTGTCATCACGAACAACTTTATTGGATTGATTCGTTTTGGATCTCAAAACATCTATCTCCTCAAGAGCTGCTTCTAACTCAACTTCCATATCAACTCTTCCTTCAACTTCTTCTTCTTCTTCTCCGTCGGTTTCTTCCTTTTCCTGAGAACTACCGACGACCGCCACCATAACATTTTCTCTTCGATCTTTTCAGTTATCTAGTTCCTCAACCTCTTCAACCTCAGACTCGTATGAACTGTCTATTTCTTGTGAAATAAGATTCTTTTCTTGAAGAAATTTCTCTTGAACTGCTTCTTCCCTTTCACATAGGCAAAAGATTTCTTTTTGGGAATTTCAACATCATCTTCATCATTTTTTTCTTGAAACGTTTTGGGGCATATTGTTGTGAGATGTCCAACCATTCCACATCTAAATCTTGCAAGAGGTATTTTACCTTTGAACCTTTCTTTTCCTCTTTGAATATATGAGGAGAGGAATGAAATTACCTCATCTGTCTCTTCTTCTTCCCGAGAGTCTTCAATGGTGAGCTTTTCCAAGGCCTTAAATGCCACCACTTTTTTATTTCTGCTTTTCCATAGAATCATTATGATCATTTATCATTTCATATGCAACAAGAGTGTTGTGTAGGTTATCTAATGTAAGCTCTTTCGGATCTTTATCTTCTAGCACTGAAACTTTCAGATTGAACCGAGGTGGAAGTTTTCTCAGGATGCACTTCACAATTTTTATGTCTTCAATAACTTCTCCAAGACCTCACATGTCCTCTACTATAACATTTACCCTATCAAATAATGCATCAAAAGACTCATTCAGGTTCATTCTCAAATCTCCATACTTGTTCCACAACACTTGAAGATATGCCTCTCTGACCTTTGTATCCCCATCATATATATTCAATAACTTTTCCCACATGGCATGTGATGTTTTTCAAGACATCACCTTTGTATATATAGGATTGGATAGGGCTCCCCCTAAGGCATTGATTGCATTGGCATCAGCATCCAACTATTTATGCTCAGCTTCTGATAATGCACCACTATTAAGATCAGATGTTTTGCCATGCATTGCTGCTATGAAAACATCCATTCCCAAAGATCGGAAGTAGTGTTGCATCTGATTCTTCCATAGCTGAAAATGTTTTCCGTCGAATATCGGAATCCATTTATGATTAGTGACCTCCATTAAGAGAAGAAATACTGCCAACCTTTCCCTCTAATACCAATTGTTAGGTCCACAAGGCTGATTACCCTGAAAGGGGGGTGAATAAGGGTATGAATAATTAAAATTAAAGCCCATTCCGATCTTGTTTCGCTGTTAAGAAAAACACTATTCTCTCTCTTTCCCGTTGCACAATGTAATCAGAAAGTAAAGCATGCATAGGACACAACAATTTTTACTTAGTTCACCGCTAAGGGCTACGTCCAAGGAGAATATGCCGACAAGTTTTTGGTCGTACCAAATTCCACTAAACTTCACTAGAAGTGGATTACAAGGTTTGGGCACAGTCACTCTATCCCAGGCTCACTGCCTTTACAAGGTTTAGGGTCATCTCACTACTTTCCCAAGGGCCACTCCATTTTTCTCTCTCTTTTGCTCACTACTGGTGGAGAGAATCACCTTCTTCCTCTTCCTTCGCACACTGCTTTGGAAAGGATCCACTAACAGTTTATAAACCTATAGGTCTCTTCATATGCATGAAGGAATGCATCTTCCTCTATATATAGATGTTCTTTTGAAGTTCATCTTTCACCCGTAGATGAATCTCACTTTGCACTGAAGGTATCGGGCAATCTTCCAGCTTTCACGCAGCCCAGAATAACCGTCGTGAATCAACCCTTACTTGGCGCACAAGTGTAACTCAGCGCGCAAGTCTCGGTGCACAAGTCACAACTGGCACGCCAGTCCACCTCAGACACTTGCACGACACAAGCTTCATCAACTCCAAACTTGCACGATGCACTTCCCTTTACTCCCAAAACAATATTGGAGCGCAACAGTCAACAATCTCCCTTCTTCAAATCTAGCGCACAAGTCCCACTTGCGCGACACACCACTACTTGCGCGACCACCACACCTGCACGATGGGAGCTCTGAATTTTCAAAGTGTTGAAATCTGTTTATAAATGAGGAGGGGTGGTCCAGTATTTATAGGCATTTTGAATACCCTTTGCGATGGCGCGCAAGTCTCCCCTCGCCGCGCAAGTCTCAGTATACAGGTCTCTTCCCCTACAAGTCACTTCCATGAACCACATCCAAACTTGCACGAACCTCTTTCCTTTTCCATATTTTGATGATCTGTTCTAGAAAAAAAATAGGTGAGAAAGTTTCCAATCCTCCTAGGCACTGACGCTCAAGTCCTTTCTCTTTGGCGCGCAAGTCACCTGCATGACCAACTCAATACTTGTGTGACCCTTATCCCTTTGAAATATTTTGATGATCTAATCTTGAAAGAAATATGGCGCACAATTCCCATTTCCAAAAACCACATTTCTTCATTTGACAATTTTCAGTCACAAAAATTTGGCAAACACTGGAAAACGGAACCACCTTGTATATGTTCCTTTTGTACCGCCTCCAGATCATCCATTCCATTGTCAACATTCTTGAATCAAACATGGATCATTGACCACAGCTCTTGAACTCGATATTCCACCATGAGAACCCCTTTTTCAAAGAGTTAGTATGTCATTGTTTTTCTTTGTCAACAATAACCACACTAATGTCCACTTTGTCAACAAACACAATCACCTCAAAAATGCTTCAATGATACTTTGAGGGATTTTTTCCCAACAGATGCAGCTAGTGGAGGTGTCTCAATGTAGAGGCTTAGAGGTATAATTATTGTGTGATCATGTTGTCCATGTTGATACTTGTATGGATGGTCATGGGATGATCGGAAATGAATTTTGTTTCACAAAAAGTTGTTTTTCTGGTAGTAGTGCATGATGGGGTCCTTTCTGAGTTTTATATATCACCTTTAAAGGTACATCCATGAGTTTCTAACATGTACCCTGGATTGATAATGCATTTTTGGTGTCCTGTGATGATCGAGGTTATGGCGTAGTTTACAAAAAGGTGCTTTGTTTTTTGGCAGGTATAGGCTGAGAACTATTTTCCATGTGGTTTTTTGCATCCCCTAGATGTACCTGAGTGGAAGTAGGATGAAATATCAATGTATTTCGTCACAATGTTACCAAGAGCATAGGGAGGATATGATGCTATTTGGGTAGTGGTGGATCGGTTGGCAAAGTTGACCAACTTCTTGGGGATTAAGGAGTCATGCACTACATATGCTTTCTCAAAGTGGTGCATGGATGTGGTGGTGTAGTTACATGGAGTTATGAGGAACATTATCTTAGATCAGGATGTGTATTTTATATCATGAGTTTGGAGGGGATTTTAGCTTGTTTTTTGGCACCTAGTTATACCTTGAATATGCCTTACACCCTCTGAAAAATGGGATGATAGAACAGACTATCCAGATGCTGGATGATATGCTATGATCATGCATCTTCTACTTTAGTGGATCTCAAGTGTGTCACTTACCCTTGGTATATTTTTCTTACTATAATAGTTATCAATCTTCCATTGGAATGGATCTATTTAAATCATTGTAAGGAAGACCATTTTGTTCATCCTTTTGTTGGAAAGAGCTTTGGGAGACCATTGCTCATGGTCTTGAGGTAGTAAAGAGTATGAAATTGATGGTTCAGTTTGTTTGTGTGAGTATGGAAGCAGCACAATACGACAAAAATTCATACGCTAATCATAGAAATAGGCCCTTGGAGTTTGAGGTTGGGTACCACGTGTCATTGAATGTTTCCCATCAAAGTGGGCAGAAAAGGTTTGACAGAGGGAGTAAACTTTCTCCTAGGTTTTTTGGATGCTTAGTGGTGTTGGGATGAGTTGGTGAGGTGGCATACTAGTTGGGTTTTCCACCGTATATGGAGATTATCCATGACGTCTTCCAAATCTCTCAACTTCATCCGTATCTTCACGATGACTCCCATGTCATTGAATGTGGAGAGTTTGATATAAAGGATGGCATGATGTATGTGGAGGGGATGATAGAGATCTTCAATCATCAGGAGAAGGTGCTTCATGGATGGACTATTCCTTTGGTTTTCATGTTTTGGAGGCATGGTGGGATGAAAGAGAGTGCTAGGGAGTATGAAATGCGGATCTGCTCCCTATACACGGAGTTGTTTTGAGTTTTGGATTTTTTTGTTGTTTTTAAAGTTCATTTTGAAACTTTTTTATGAAATGAGTTTTTTTTTCTTGGGTTGAGATGTGTGGCATTCAATGTGTGATAAATTCCTAACATGTGAAATGGGGAAGACTATATTCCTAAACGAGATGCATTATCAGTGATGCAATTAAAATCATGAGGGGCGAGTTAGTGACACACAGAGTAAAATATCTTGACATGGTGGATGGAATTCAACTATTCAAATTTTCAGAAATCGTGGTTATTGTTCTTATGTGGTGTGCCTTGTTGTCTTTGGGTAGAAACTGTTGGAGGATTTGTTCTTGGATATGGGGGGGGGGGTTCTAATCATTCTTTCAAACAATATAGGGTAATTTATAATTGAACATTAATGTCACTAATTTTTAGTGGCAATTCAAGAACCAAAATATCCTTGATATGTATATCAGGGGGTGGTTGTTCAAACCCCAATTTCGTCTGGTCTTTTTTTCTAGTTCTTGAGGGAGCGAATCATTTGACAGTTATCTAATGTAATGCTATGTGTTCTCATAGATTGTTACTCTGTGAGTTTTGGTGTTTGGAAGTGTTTGGAGTAGGCTCAGAAGGAGTTTAGATAGGTTCTATTACTAAAGAATGAAAAGTGGGATTTCTAATAGTGGAGTTGTCTCTTTCAAGCATTCTACTTCACACTACGGTGCACATATGATTTGAAAATATTCTTCAAGGTAGGGTTTCCCTTCATTTCTCTTCAATTGTTCTTCATGTGGGAGGGGTCTACTTTTGTTTTCTTATAGATCATTGTTTTTCCACACTATCAAAGATAAGAAATGGGTAAATTAATTTAGGGGTTAGAGGGATCTGATGCACTTGTTTTTCTATATTTGATGTTATTGTAATGATGTGAAATATACAGACTAAACACCCTATAGAAAAATGTGGTCATTGGTTGTCCTTGGTTTCACAGTATATAAGTTTCATGTTAGTTGATTTATGTCGACCAATTGTGTAATGAAATTTGTAAATCCTGTACACTTGGATAACAAAATGATGCCCCAAGATTACCCAGTTTCTATGAAAACCCTAGAATTAACAGGTTGGATTAAATAAGTTATACATTGTGAAATCCATAAATGTGTTATTCATTGGTATGTGGGGTGATGTGTTGTGTGGGATATTTTTGGTTTTGTGTGTGGTACCGATGGAATGTGAAGTGGCTATGTTTTGATGTGTGGATACACTCCGGTTTGTGGTGTGGTGAATTATTGAATAATAGGTGTGTGATATGGGTTGGTTTGGGAGGTGTGGGGGATGAACCTGTATAAAATACCTCAACATGACCATGTAATGAAATATCAGGTTGAGAGATTGATTGATTCTATAATGGATGATAAGTTTTTCATAGTGGGGCTAAGATATGGCTGTGCGGTGATGTGTTGTTGTACTACTTGTTTTGTGCTATTCTTGGTAGTTTCTCGAATTATAGTGGAATAAATGAATAAATAATTGGTTAATATATTTTTTAATATTATAGGGTTGGTTTGGTTAAGGGAATTAATAAATGAGTTTCAATAAAGAATGGAAGTGTATTATTTATTTTGGTTGGAAATTGAAGGGAGGTTGTGGCTTGATGTGTGGTTTTGTGCATTTTGATGAAGTTGAAAAGTTGGAAATTTTGTGAGATGGTTGTTTATTTGAGAACCCATAGTTTGGTATTGAGATTTTGGTACTATATAGGCATATATTTTTATTTTCCCTTTTTATTTCTATTCGCAACCCACCCTAGTTCAGAACTACGTGTTGAACATCCCCATCATCACAGAAAATGGTGTATTTCCCAAACATCTCGATGGAATGATGGATGGATGGCCACCCACTCTTCATTTATCCCTCTTATATGTGGTGATAGCCTAAGATTCTTTTTGAAGGATATGTTTTGTGAGTCCAAGGTGTGTGTGGGTGAGTTGTGCTTTCCCATCTGAGTTTGGGATGCGATGAGTTGTTCTTTCCCATGTTTCTTTAGGATGTCATGAGTTGTTCTTTCCAGGGTTACTTCTAGATGAGATGTGATGTGTTATGTGGCCCAATTGTCTATGGGTGGGATGTGATGTGGTATGTGTCATAGGTGTCTATCGGGGTGATGTGATGTGGTATGTGGCCCAGGTGTTTGTGGGCGGGATGTGATTTGGTATGTGGCCTAGGTTTCTGCAGGTTGTATGTGATGTGGCTTGTGGCCCTTGTGATGGGATGAGTTGTGGTTGTGGGGCCTAAGTGTGTGTGTCTAGGTTTTAATGTGGTTCCTTTAAAAGAGGTGAGACTATGATGACATTTTCCATTAGTCCAGAGTTTCTAAACCAGTGGGAAGATGTGTGGGGTACCCAAGTCATCAATGTGCCTACTATCTTACATTAGTTTACTTGCCTTACAAGGTGAGCATACCTTGGTGGGGAACGTATGGATACCATACCTTTGAGGTGTTATTTGGTTCTTCTATTTTCTCATATGAGAATTATTATGTTCTATTCCACGTGTGTATGAGAGACTTTAGTTTTCTTACTGAGTATATCTATATACTCACACTATATATATAAAACTACTCTTAAGTTTCCTAGAGGACTTCAGAGACCATAATGTTCCTTACTAGCTCATATTTTTAAATTCTATATGTCGCTTATTAGCTTTAGTTCCGACATTTACTTGGAGTTTTCATTACTTTGGTAACAGTTTTACTTCAAACATGCATGCGGGATGGATTTGGGTTTTTTCTTATATATATATATATGGTATTTGTATTAGGATGAACCATATTATCTCCCAATATTTTTTTTCCTAAAATGGGGAATGCCTCCCATTTTGTGAGATTGTATACCCTTGGATCTAGTCACCACCCTGGGGCCTACTAGAGGCAGGACTCAGGGGTCAATATCTCCCTTTCTTCATTGTGAGCCTAATAGGGGTGGTCACATGGCATCATAGGCTCATTCCCAGAAGGATCCTTGGAAACAAATGGTGGATCCCATGTTTCAAACTTGTTCAATGATCAATCATTCATTCATTGGACCCAGACTATACCAACCCTAGTGTATAGAATGTGTTACCAACATGGTCTATACATGATCCCCATATTTCTGTCATTCAACTATTATTATATATGTATTTAATATCCTGATCTACCCTCATGGGATTTTGTTTTCTCTTGTGTTCTCATATACAAACAAAAGTAAATCCATAAAAATTATTTTTATGTGTATAAAACATTGATAAAAATGGATTGGGGGTTAGGAGGGAGTTTTCCTTAAGAAAGGATGATATGTACATGTAACATCTGGTCCCAACACTATAACCAAAAACTAGGATTCCATTTCCAAGCATGTTGACATTAAACAATGTGCACACCATCCTGGAAATGTGTAATGTGGTACGGAGACTCCTTAAAACTCAATTCACACCGATTCACCTCTGTTAAATTCCATGTACACTCCTTTGAGACACATTCCCTTATGGTCTAGTAATTAGAACAATAAATTATTTTCCATTGGTCCAAGCTCTACGACCTTAATCTGGGAACGTATATCTAATAATCACATCCTTAAATTGTGTACAAGATGTATCTATTATATTATGAGTACCATGGACTCCTCGGATACTCATTCTTGTCTGATTACCAATCCATTATGCCACACACACCCCCTTTGATACACACAACCCAGTGGTCCTAGAATAAAATACACAATCTATGTGTAACTCACCCCATATTATTTTTCATAGTGCAAGGCCTCCTAGGAACATCATTTCCATCAATTTTGAACTATATGACACCCTTATAACCATTCTGGTGGATCCAATTGGGATTAAGCATTAAGACCTAAAAATATTTTTAATACCATTTTCCATGATCAATGACCTTAAACTATGATTATTGGTCTGATCATTATGAACATAAACTATTCATGACCATGTAGTCTGCGAATTATGACACTAATCTATTTGTAACTTATTGGTCTCACTGGTATGACCTTAAAATCCCAATGGAAATAGGCATAAGCATCATTCAGGGTGAAAACTGTAAGGGAAACATAAGAAATATTAAGACTTCCCCATCAAGTAGCTTCCACAATATGGTAAAAAATAAGGAGCTAAAAAATAAATAGGTACCAAGATAGTAGGGAAGAAAGATGGGCCCCAAAAAACTTGTATTTTCCCACTAAACCCATCAATTTAGAAAAATGTTAAATCCAAATAATAAGCTCTATTTTCATTATGATCTTTTCGACAGGACACCTCGATTGTGCTGTCCTCTTACACATCATCACCGTGGCTTGGCGGGGGTTATTCCCATCGGATTACAAATCATGGTCAAATGTTGTTAAACTATTCAATGAACATCCTAATCACATGACATTAAACAAAATTTACATCATCCTCACCTTATATTTTTAACCTTCATGTTGAGCATCCTTATTTCATGTTGTAAAACAACAAATAATCTTTTTAACTCACTTGAGAAGTCTCTTCTTCCCCTTATTATTTTTCCCTTTCCACATTACTCATATTTCTTGAGCATCCCTCGATATCTAAGATGATTCCCCCATTGAAGATAAGGGCGACCATTGTTCAAACTGATACACCTAGAGTTTTCAGAGTCATAGTGGATTTATTCATTGAGTTTTGAACTCCATTAAAACATTCCATCAATTCATCTCCATGATTTTAGTGTCCCTTTCTTTGTATCTCCATCCTTATCCAACATATTAACAAGCCCCATAATATAAATGATGCTTAGACACTCTGGATCACTTACCATCCTTCGTACACTCTTTAAAATGATTCAATAGATTATTTAAGATAGGTACTTTCTTTAACATGGATATCAGTCAAACATTATTATTTTTAACCATCCTCAAAAAAAATTATAATAGATTTTGTGTTTCAAACATTATTAGTACTTGTCCTCCATCTTCATGCACCTCCCACCTTTGTGTCTCAAATCATGGGAATCTTGATTCATTCTCTTTATCGTTTCATTTTTCATGTATAACTAACTTCTCTAGAACTAACACATTAATGAGTTAGGAAATTATGAGAAAGTGTTCTAGACATGAATGCAGTCTCATGCTCCTACTAGAAAATTATTTGGTTAGGAAAATTTCCCAGTGATCAATAATTTAATCCAGATTCCAAGGGTTCAACCCTGACATGGTACTATCATATAAGTGTGAAATCATTTTTTCCCTTATTTTTCACACTGATTTTGAAACCCATTGTCTTAGTAATTAACTATTTCTTTCCCTGTTGACATAATCAATGATTCAGAAAAAAGGAAAAGAAGAAGTCATTTTCAAGAATGTAGTGAATTCAATAAAAAATATCCAAATTTTGGGAGGTTCATTCTCATTTTGGAGCCTATAATTTATTTTAGGATAAATAAAATTTTCATAGGGCTCAACCTCAATTAAAAAGTCCTCAATATCAGCCAACCACTATGGAGTATCCTCTAGAGTCCACTGGCGCTCTAACAGATCGACCACATCATCCTTAGTGACATCATGAACTTCTTTAACCTTGAATTTCATATAATCCCAATCATCATGGAACATAGTCACCATTGGATATTGATCCACATTATTTTCCTCATCCACCATAAAATATCCCGTAAATTATATATGACCTCTTATTGATTAGTGATAATGGACGTAGTCTCCTTCACCCAGCCTTCTAGACTAGGGTCCCCTCTTTATTCACCTAGATATCTTATGTTATAATATTCTTATTTTTGTGATTGGAGAAGTCCAAATCCTACCATTAAACATTGACCCAACTGATGAGGAAATCCCAAGCTAGTTCTAAAAGGCCAAAATAATCCACCCCACTTATTCCCAAGATGAATAACCAATGGTGGAGAGTCCGTAACTGGTTTGTAATGCCATCTATTAGAATGTGGGTGAGGAAATTCCACACACATCTCCACGCCTTGTGTCATATGAATTGGTTCTCCATTTAAATTTATGAGATGCAATACTTGATGTCATAAGGGAGCACAAGCTCTTCGGAATGGAATACTATAAATTTTTTAGTGTGTATGTCATATGTATGAAGGTAATTCAGTGGGATGACCCTTTAGTCTAGGGGAAACGTTTCCTCAACATACCCCTCACCTACATTTGGATCCCCTATTACCTCATATGGAACCTCCAAGAAGGCTCATCCACCACAAAATATGTAACGCCCCGACCCCAGCTACCCAGAGTCGGTGCATTACTTCGTCACATTGGCATGATCACAAAAGATCAAGTCTCGAAAGACCGATTAGTTTAGTAGCTTTGGAAACACTAGATACATTCATAAGTCTTACATTACATCATAAAGTGAAAAACTAATAACAAAGTATTCATAGTCCACACTCATATCCTCTTCTGACTATCCCTGCAGGTCATTCATAAAATACTTCTTCACATCCTGGAAAATATTAAAACATTGAAAGGGGTGAGCTCAGATGCTCAGTAAGGATAACAATATTGCGGAAGCTTTCATAAATAAACATAAACATTTAAGGCAATGTATAACTAGAACAAAAGCCTTTTAAAAATGAACATCAACATAATATGGCAAAAGTAAAATGAGATAATGCCATTTAATTCTTCACATGGATATTCTACTGGTCGAATAATCACATGCAATATCAATAACCACTTTCATAATGATGGAATGCATAATGCCAGACTATCATAACCACGTATTCATGGCCTCGTGCCAATACCACAAATAAGATTTTGTCAAGGCCTCGTGCCAAGACACTAGTTTATCTCATGAGACCCGCCGATGCATCGAGGAGCTATAGCGGGCTCCACCCGTCACTTATTAAGTCCAATGCATTCCTCATATGAATAGGTTTAAACATTTCATAAACCATAACATAATCGTATCACATAAAACAGGCATAAAGGAAACATAACATTTCCAAATTTCAATCACAAGATAACAATACAACACATTTATATAATAAAAACGCTTTCAAAACCATTTTCAATACCAAAATAAAAGAAAAGTAAAACATGGTATTTATTTTTCATTAAAAATGATGGCTTGTAGAGGAAGCCGAAACTCAAATAGTGGTCACGGCGGCGGAGAAGTCGTTGTCGCCGCATACGTACGACAAAAACATTCCCTTTTGTCGTTTAGTAAACTCTTCGTATAAAAAAGATTCCTTTTGAATAAACGTAAAAGTCAAAGGGGTTTATACCCCGTATAAAAGAAAGTTGTGTATAAAACCAAATATGCCTCAATGAGAGGGGATTGGGACGAAGTCCTTAAAAAGATAATTTTTAAATAAAATATATCTATTATGTGTATTCACTATATTTACACATAAAGAAAGTATAAATACAATATACGACATAATAATATCATGACATAATTTGAAAGTAGGAGATTAACCCAAAGAATAGAAATTGGGTTAAGAAGTTCCCTTACCTTGTGTCCGACTTGACTCAACCGTTCTTTAACCTCCTGAATAATAAAATAGAGTTAATATCTACCTTATTAAGAACCATTTTCAATTTCATTATCCTTTTTATATCACTTATTACAATGTTATGAATATTATGTAATTATTCAAGTTAATAACGATCGTTTTGTCGATCTTTGGTAACTTGAGTCAACAATAAACTTCTTATAATTACAAGTTGATCATGTGGTAGAATATCCATTATATCCAGAATTATATTCATGATTTAGATGTCATATATATCTTATATATCCAGTATATACATTCATTTATGATATTACGTAACATTTAGAGGTAAGAAATGAAATGCACCTTTCATGGAGACGGTAAGCCGTACGTACGCATGAACGCTAATTTCATTTAAATTTAATATTTAATGGAACTAAATCATAATGATATAAATGTATAATATAATTCCATTATAATATATTGTATAATACCATTTACTCCATCCTTTATACATCCCACATATGGCATTAACGATTCAAATCACTTTGAGGGGGCGGTAGTCCGCACTTCCTAAAATGAAATTATCGCGTTTTACCCATAATGGAAATCATAAAGTATTCCATAAATGAGAAATACAGAAGCATAAGTAAAACATAAACATATTATATATCATATATAAAAATAGTGACATCTTAATGGCCACCTTTGAAGGTGTTATATGAGTGTTGAACAATCATCGTTTCGTGAGGCAGAAATTCGCCATCCACAGAAACTGTATGTTCTTTAACCATTAGATGTAGTTGTGTGTAAGTGTAGCTAGAATACATCTTATAACAACATCCTAGTATATTGAGGATACTGGTTTTGTTACAAAAGAAATGAATAAAAAGAGTTTAGGGGGTTGGAGTAGAAAAATAAAACAAAACAACATTAGAGAACACATTACCTCAAAATCGGGTAACTCTTTTTGATTTGAGCCAAAGGCTTCCTTGGGAAGAGTTATGCCCAAATTAAGGCTTATATGAGTAATAGGGGGAAGTTGGGAGAGTATTTGGGCAGAGGTTGGCCGAGCCAAATGGCTTGAAAGTGTAAATGAGGTGGGATAGGTGGGGGCCTTTTATAATTGGAGAGGAGGGGTACTTTTGGAAAGATTGAAATGTTATATTATTTCACAATGCTTTTCGGATTCTAAAGGTCCCAAACTTATATAATTCGAGGCTAAGGTGATAAGGTTTCGAAATATCCTCATCCAATAGGCTTTGGACAAGTGTAAGCCTTGGATTTTGCATTATCTTCTCATTTTATTTAAATCGTTAAATAATGAGGTCATCGCCGCATCATAATGATGTCATAAATAATTTAATTTATTTAATGTCTAAAAATTATAAAAAAAAATACTATGATGTAGGAAATCTTTTTATATTTCTAATGAATATTTATAGTCAAAATTTGGACTTGTGTAACCCCACTTAAAAACTGTTTTAGTAAATTAACTCATGTTTGTGTCAATTTAATTTTAACATTAAATAAATATATATTAATGTCATTTTCCCACTAAAGTGTCTCCATGGGGTCCCCAAGTTGACCCATGGGTTGTCTTGGTCGGCCATGACTCATCCAATATGAGTAGGACAAGTGTCATGCTCATCTCATATTATTAAAACATTATTTGTACCTTAAACTACACTAATTACCTCTAATCGCGATTAAGAACTTAAAAGTTACTATTCACCAAAAAATTATTTTAATCTCATTGAACCACATTTTACTTCTTAATGAAAACCATGTATGTCGGATTTTTGAAAATCAAATCACAGAAGTGGTAATATTTCATTTAAACGAAAAATCAGTTATTTATCTACCACTTAGTGGTTTCACTATTCATCAAAAATTGAAGTTTTTCAGAACAAAGCCAAAATTTCACCCTAAGCTATAATTGATATTCCGAATTCAAAAATGATGTATATTTTACAAAATTCCAAACATATAAGTTGCATTAATTAATTTTATAATTAATTCCCGCTGTTACAAAAAATGGCGTGTTTCTAAGAAACAATTTATATCAAAAGATTGGCATTTGTTTATGTCCGATTTCAATGTTAAATTAATTCTAATGACCACCATTGGATAAAATGGTAAAAATATATTCTAATTATACTTTAAAACCACTAAATAGTATAATTTTTCACTATAAATTATTTTGATTAAAAAAAGTTGTTTTAAGTATTTTTCACTATTCATAAAAAAGTTGGAAGTTCTCAGAAAGTTACAAAAAATTCAACTTAGGATAATTTCGAAATTACAAATACAAAAATGAAGTCCATTTTGAAATATAAAATTTCTATAATTTTAAAAAGTGGTTATGGCTACTTTGATTAGTCGTAGTGTTTTAGAACTCGAAGTTGCGTACAATGCATGCTATTGCATTATTGAATGAGAAGCGTATCGTGGAAGCTCGGGGTGTTACAAAATACATGACCTCCTATGTTAGTGGAACAATCCTGACCACATTCATTAAGTTATCTTCTCTAGAAGACGCTACTAATTTCACTTCTAAGATAGGTTCATCCAACACATCGACCTTTATCATATTGGATTCTACCACAACTTTATACCACTCCATGGAGTATTAGGATTCAGAAGCCACCTCCAACGATGCTTCCATGTTACGATTATAAACCAAAACCAATTATACCACCTTTATTAAATGAATAGACTCATCCACAATTTCTTTTCAAGACTCATGCATTTCTAGAGGTGGCTGAGCTCAAAACAAAGATTGAACTTCCGATTGAAGTAAAGAGGTAGATAATCACGAATTATTAAAGGAAAATCGCAATGTAAAAGTTTAAAAGGGTAAATTTATCACAAGAATGATTTGGCCCAATGGGAATCTCAAACCGATCAATGGTCAATCTCATGGTAAATGGTTCCCCCAATTCACGTCTCCTAAGTTTCATGAGATACTTCATCCGATGTATGGATTCCAACATAAAAAACATTTGGGATAATTCCCAGGATTTTCGCTTCTAGGTTCATAGATCCATTTACTTTTTTTAGAGGATCATCAGAAACATTTCTTTCCTCAATACTCACATATTCCTATACATGTAACAAGGGAGTTAGACAATAATTCAAAATAATGGGTTTCATTTAGGGAATGCATGGTTAGAGGATGTACCTGATTGACAACAAGGATTCCATTCACAGGCGATTATTAATAGGAATATCTTCCCCAAGACTCATCCTAAAAACCCTCTTGTAGAGAAGAGAACACTCTATCTCACATACTGAGAGATCTAGAGAAGAGTGTATGTGCAGAAAAACCTTCACTCAACTGGTTAGGGGACACGTAGTTCCCAAAGAGGGGACCATGTCCTCTATATCTATTATATATTACCCTACCCTAGCTTAGGGGATGTGTAATCCTACCCTAGAATGACCCAATCCAGTGAGAAATATCCCATATGTTTTAAGGAACTATAACACCCCATGTAGAGTGGTGATTTTGCTATAGACCCCATCTTTATTATGTGTCAGTTTAAATATAATCACAATGATCATCCAGTCGGCATAGTCACTTCCCTGGACCTTGTATCATCACCCTTCAGACTTCCCCATTGGGTCAACATTCCTCTCAAAGATTCTTCCCCATGATTTTTACGAGTGTAGTCGTTTCCCTCTCTGTAGTCCCCACTAGATTTGGACGAATAATTTTTGGTTCTACAACCACTTCTCTACCCACTGGACAAAATATAAATCCAAGGAATTCCCTTCCACCACTCACTCTCAACCCTACAACCTTGGGACCCCTAATTCTTCATCAATATAAGTGGTCATCTGCTTTAGCATTTCCCCATGAAATACCCTCTCCCAACTATGTGCATAGTCATAGGTAATCCCGTAATAAGAAATGGGTAATAAAAACTCATTCCACCCCTTTACATCTTAATGAAAAATATGCTCCATATATTCCTGAGGACTGAGGGTTGATGTTCATTACATACATCCATGAACACCCTCAGGTTCAGCAACTGGAGTCACTTGAACAACCTCTTGAAGTGATGTGGGGTTTACAGGTCACATATATCCTTACAGTCCACCCTTAACACCAGTTACCCATCTTGAAAGTATTTAAGGTATGAATATTTTATGATGGTCCATGTTTAATCATTATTATCTGTTCTTATGAGAAGGATAATGTATGGAAGAAAAATATGGCTTCCAACTCAATACTTTCTATCACATTCATCAATCCCAAATCGAGAGGGAGACTCTAGACTACTTTAAGGATCAATGGCCAGAATTTTGTACTTGTAGGAGAGATAAGGTTAAAATACCTTCCTCCCCCCATATGTGTAGCTACATAACCATACAATAAGTATAAGGGAATGCACACATGGATATGATTCATCCCCTGGCTAATATAGTGATTCACATTCAATAGATTGTCCAACATTGGCCCTGCCAGGTTGATGCAGTAGCCCATTGCTAACATTGATGACATGATGAGGGTTCTCTTCCACATCCTTCTTGTGGGAATTATTCCCTTGGGTCATGCATCAAGAAATAAACTTAGTGATAAAACCTTTTATACTTACCATGAGAGGATGAGGCTTCCTGTTGTACCCCAGAACTGCCATTAACATCATTTTATGAACTTCGAGTGTGAGTTCAACATGCCTTACTGGAATACCTTAGTGAATTAGCGTGGACTCCCTGGTAGTCTATTCACTATTTCATTCAAAAAATACCCAAACCATATCATTAATGTTATGTCCTTCAACCCATTATTGTTCTCACTTTTCTCCATCACTATGTGTATTGAAACCATTTCTCAAGTTTGTAGCTACTCCTGGTGCTCCCAGATATTCTATGCGTTGAGGGATTCATCAAACATGGATACATGGATCATGATCCAATAATTATGGTAAATATACCATAATATAATGTTGACCTCTTAAATATGCAGATGAAATTTGTTGGTCTACGATTAAAACTTTCTCAATAGCTCTTTCATCATTTTCAAGTGATAGTAGATGTGGAACATTGAGGACCATGTTTCCTTTTATTGTCTGACCCACTTCAACTCTATCTAAAATTAAGGGAAGGACAAGAATATCAATATACCAAGATCAATTCATTTTTGATGTTTCCCCCTTATCTTTAGTCTCATTCATCATTCTATCCTTTGAGATGGTCCATCAGACCCACCATAAGAATATTTTCCCACTAAGGGGGAGACCTCTCCACCTATAATGCATACCCATTTATGTTTTTACATGGTTTTATAAGGTATTAATAATGTGATAATAATGGTCCTTATTGACGTGGAACCAATATCCCTAATCCATTTTTAATATTCAAGAGTTATTTAAAACCAGTAGGTGGGATCCTTCTGATTAGCACTCGTGATGAAAACATCATCCCTCATAGAAAAACTGTAAAATGGTAGTCTCTTTCTGGATGTGTATTCCCACTAAGACTCTATCAATTGTGAAGTGAGTGTGTCCTGGTCAACATGATTTTAAATCCCTCCTTGGTCATGAGGTTACTATCCATCTCCCTTCACCAGCTAGTGAACATTTCAATACCTCAATGGACACTGTTCAAGACATTAAATCTTTTTATAAACTGGTTTGAATATATTTTTTTCATAACAATTTAATCTTGAAGGTCATGTTCATTCAATTTATTTTCTATGGTTTGCTCACAAATGTCTATTCATGGAACTAATGTTATTGGAAAAGGTAATTTGTGATCTGTGAGCATAAAGATATCGAAATGATCATGATGTATTGAGTTTTTTAAAAGAGGGAAATGTCATATCTTTCAAAAAATACTCCTAGTCCACTGAGGAAACCCCAACACTATTTATAGGCATATCGTCAAACTGATTTTCATGAATAGGTCCTTATAATCACCAATTTTCAATTATTTCCACTAAAATTTATACACTTATCTCCCACATCAGATCCAATTATTAGGGTGGAATTTTTTGAAGGTTAAGTACCCATGTCATTGAAAAATGAGGAAGGAATAGATGGTTCAAAGAGAATTTAGGGTAAAAAGTACTAAAAATCTAGTTAAGGGACTAGATTCATGAAGGTATAAACATTCAAAAATAAAAATAGATCATAGAAGTCCATATACACATAGATCCTTGTTCTTATCCTCCATACTATGTATGTTTTCTGTGTGAAGATCCATTCATGAATGTCCCTGATTACATGGATTTGAGACGACAACCATCATTCAACAAAACTCCGGTTCGTAGACCCCACATAATTTGAAAAACATCATTATATTTTACAAAATCCTATAACTTTCATGAAACCAATTCCCTTTCATCCACTAGGCCTAAAAATCCCCCCACATATTTGAAATTTAAGGGGTTGTGACATTTCAACATCTAAGAAAAGACATGAATTCATGAAACTATGAAGTTTCATTTGAAAAACATGAGATGGACCTACAAAGGTATCCATTTGTTTGAGATCTCCACTAATGGGGTTTTGAAAAACTCCACCCATGGTAAATATGAATTTCATGAGGTACATTTTTTTTCATTGGAAGAAATCCATTTGTGGATCTTGGGGTTTTTCAAGATTATTATCCTTTATGATACCAACCCCATGGGAACCAAGGCTTTGGTCTAAGTCAGGGTGACCTTATTTCATGAAAATAATCTTTCAAAAAACTTTTAAATTCCATGAGACACTTGTCCTTCATGAATCCTCAAAAAAAATCATGAAGCTCCAATATTCCTAAAACCCATATTCCAAGCATTCTTATGGTTCCTCCTTTCTAAAAATACCATTTTCAAATGTTGAGATCCTCATTACCCATACCAATCCTAGATCATGTCAACCACTCCCTTAATCCCCATGTGACTATACCACCTAAACTTGTTTCCGTCCACTTTTATTCTTGTATAGAAATTGAATTTACCCTAGAGGTGCTCTAAAGAATAGGTACCCTAATACCATTTTCATTTTCACATAGGAACCCAGATGTTAGGCCTCGGGATTTCCACCCCTCCAAGGTAATGCTTATGCCATGCCCAACCCATCTGTACTTGATCAGTAGAAATGTAATCCCTAAGGTTGGAATCACCAAGGGAACAAAATTACTATTCTTGGTAGAGAGAACTTTTTACAGATCATCCTCTTGCATCGACACTTCCCCCATCATGGTGTAATCCCCATCCAGGTCTGAGCTTCATGACATAAAACATCCAAGATTAAAATTATTTACATATGAAATTAAACTATATAAAAACAACCTCATTTCATGATGTGTTCGTATAGTCGTACCCTGTGTAATGAGAAAAATATCCCCAATGTATGATCATCATGGGATGTTACCTCATCCTCTTCCATGGGATAAAACTCCCACACCAGTAAGTTTCCACATGTAATCCCCACACCATCCCCCACACCATGGGATGAAACACCAACACTAGGATGCTTCCATCTATAAGCTTCACAAATTCCATACCTTCCATGGGAAAAAACTACCACAATATGTAGTTCCCATGCATATTCCCAACTCCATACATCATCGTTGACCCTTACATGAAAAACTTATCCTAATCGAATGACATTAAAATGAATATAATAGTCCTATCAAATAAACCTAAACTCTGAAATCAAATTATGTGGGGTTTGATCCCTTTTTTACCAACAAGATACACAAGACAACTCCATGAGGTTAAATCCCAATGAATTCCATGTGTAAAATTCTCCACCATGGGGGGTTACACTCTCTCAAACCTAGGTGTGAAATTTGTCTCCTTGGGGACACACTCTATCAAACATATTTTTTAAATATTCCCCTTGGGGTGACACACTCCATAACACACAAGGGCGAAGTCTTCCCTATAGGGGGGACACAATCCACAAAATTCAAATCTGAAATCTTACCCTATAGGGGACACACTCAATCAAACCTAGGTGTACAATCCATTTCCATTTCTGTACATACTCCACCAAATACAAGTCTGAAATATTCAACATTAAGGTGACACACTCCATCACATTAAAGTGTGAAATATCCCCCTTGTGGGAAACACTGCACCAAATTCCATGTGTGAAGTCTTCGAATTGGGAAAAAACATGACCACTCAATCATCTCCACAAGTCATTAATCATGTTACCTAATCTAGAATAATGATTCCATATAGTAAAAATGGGATTCCAAAGGTAAAAATATTACAATATTTACAACCATGGCATCAATTACCTGAAGAACATCATATTGTGCCTTAGGATTCATGCCTAATATGCCTCACACATGAGATGACCCCCAAAATTAGAATACATTACAGAGGCCCAACCTACGTAAAATAAAGAAATTCTTAATGTGACCAATGTTAATACTTTATATGTTCAAATATCGCTTCCCAATAGGGATATAAGCTGTGTAATTAACCATAATATACATTTATATGGAATAGTGAATGAGTTTCATGATGTATTTAATTTATGAGGGAGACTCAAACTAGGTGACGATCTCTACAGGAGAATCCATGGGAGAGGTAAATAACATCCCATCATCCCATTTCAATCAAGGATCCAAAACCTCTTATTACAGTGATGGATGCCGCTCGCCTTTGGAAAGTTGGAATATAGTGAAATTAAAGGAATGTGATGGTACCAACCCTAGAAGAAAGCATATAAACCCTTGTAATAAATGTATTTATAAACTATTAGTTGATCCAGCCATTTATGGGACCTTAATATATATAAATATATATGAACCTAAGAATCCATCATTTAATACCTCAAATCAAATAAAAATAAAAAACCATCAACCAAATTTAAATATTCTAATGGTTAAGAATTTTCATTGATAAAATTCCCACTAAAAACATGATTTTCCTTTAAATTTATTCATTAATAATAGAATCCATTACATAAATAGAAAATATAGGCTAGATAGGGAGTAATATTTTAAATTAAGTGGATTCACACAAAACTATTTTCCAATAAGTTTAAATAATTAAATCAAGAGTATTTTATGACTTCATAAAAATTAACTGAAATGATCATATTGTAGGTTGAATGAAATCCAATGAAATCAATCAGGTTTTGATGAGAAAATATTAAAATTCTTTTAGACATCCCTACTAGAAATCTTGAATATTAATAATTTGATTGACAAATTTACTTAAATAACATAGGTAATTATCTAAAACTATAATGTAATATTTTTGTAATTGGGAATGATAAATAGTTGATGGGACAAATGTATCTTTTCAAGCATAACATAAATCAATCTCGGTGAAGGATTTATGTAAATTACTACTAAAGTGGTAATATATTGAAACTAAAGGATAAATTAATGTATTATAATTATTAAATTTAATTTAGAATGTCTTATTATGATCATATTAAAGATAGGAAAGAAAAAGAGAATGATGTTGGGAAAGACTTCCATTAACTTTGTTAAACTAAAATCTCAAAGATGTGAGAAATTTTTTAAAAGGGTGATGATATAGTTAACTTATATGTGAGTAAAAACATATAAACCACCTATAAAATTCTAAAATATGTATAATAAGTTTAAAAAATATAGAAAAAAATATTTTAAGATGATTACATAATTATTTCCAAACATCGGGATCAATATTTCAACTCTGATGCATTGGAAAATATGATATTATATACAATATGTTATTAAAATAAAATTAACGAAAAAGAGGTATTAATGGTTTTCCAATACTCCATTAATTTATGAATATAATGAAGTAATCCAAAGGATGAAAATATAAAATTTAAAAGATCAAGGGATCAAAAAAATTCCCTATGAATTTTAGGGAATGAATACCCTTATATGATTAATTGATTTAGCCTCTAGTATCAAACATACTATTTTAACACTTTTTATGGAACATAAAATTGGAGAACTAAATACATTAATTATTGATTAATGGCTTGAAGATAAATCTATAACATAAACCACACTAGTGATTATAAAATTAGTGAGAATTGGTAGGTGGATATTTCTTATAGTGTTTCTGGTTTTTAGTATAGAAACTAGAAATGGGTTCATTTCATTCAGGGACTCTAATTTTGAGTTTGGAGATTCTCACATTGATGATCCATGAGAAATTATGGAATTCCACTTGTTATATTACAATGATATTTGTAATTTATTTCCTCATTATCACACATCCTGAAAATTTCAGTGAATGTTTCCCAATTCAAATTTTTAATAAACATGTTAACAATGACATTTAAGATCCATTTTACATGGATCTATTAATGTGAGATAAAATAATTGAATAAATTGATTATTAATAATGTGATATTAGGAAGAATTATAAATATATTCAAATTACATACTAGAGGAGTACATATAGGAAACTAGTAAAATAATTTTGTTAAGGAAAGGGGTTATTGAAAAAAGTAATACAAGATACTCACACACATAAATTAATTAATTGAAAACATAAAATCATGTATGAATACAATATTAATGAAAATAATTTCCTATCATTATAATATTTATCCAAGATAAGTAAGTGTAACATATATTATGGGATGTTTTAAGGAAACACGGGATTGTCATTATATGTACACTCTAACATAAAGAAGATAATTACTTCCATATACATTAATAATATCTTCATGGGACATGAGATAAAAAAATGATAAAATTTCATATTAGTGAAAATAAAATATATGAATAATGTTTTCGAGGGTGTATGTTATTAAACATTTGGATGTTGTGGTTATATTACCATTCTCAGATAGTTCTTGGTTTAGTCATATTAATGTGTGGTTCGAAAAGTGGAGAATTAAAGTTATAAGGAGTTAAAATAACGAGATTAAAAAGAAATTATATTATTGAGGGAATATATTGATTATAATAAAATAAATAAAATAATATGAAAAAAACAATTTTCATTATCCCTTTATTGATTATATGATTTAAAGGAATATACATAATTCAATTTTATTTTTTGGAATTTTAGGATTCAATAAATTACTAATTGGTTGAGAATAACAAGAAGAGATAAAATTCAATTGTCAATAAGGAAAATTTAATTATTGGATAATTATGTTTTTATTATTTGGTTCACATAATATATTAAAAATGTGTGTGATTTCAACAATTTTATATTTTATAGAAAAGAGAATTGGAAAATTATTCTGTAATTTTACTATTTTTTACACTCATTTAATGAGTTTCTATAAAATATTTATATAGTTCATGAAATTATCAAAGGGAAACACATGCTGATAGACTGTGAAATTTTTCATTTCAATTTTAGATAAAGAATTATTTTATGGAAACAATTCTCCAAATATTGAACTATAGTGAAAAATTACAAAATAAAAGAGATATAAACAGTAAAAAATTTAAAATAATTAATGGAATTTATGATTTTCAATAGAAATGAATAATAATATATAAGGTTCATTAATGAAATCTACATAATAACTAAATACTTTAGTTACTTATTGTTTAAGGATATAATCATTACACTTGATAAATAATGTTTTAATGATTTCAAAATATTGGAAAATGTGTCAATCTCAACACCAATAATCACAGACCTATAATATGTGTTTTCTTTAAAAATATTGGCTCATTTTGATGAAATTTAGGAATGTTTCACAATTTTATAGAGAAAATATAAGTGGTATCTTTTTCTGTACTATTTTAGTTAGTTACCCAGTGGTCTCTACAGAATTATACAATTATCAATAAGTAAATGTATTTTTTTTACAAAAGACGTAATCATTAAAAATGATGATCCGTAGAAGTAAAATCACTTAACCATGAAGGAAAGTGGTCCAGCCAGAGCTGATCATTATCAGGAGGGCTAGAGGCCACCACCTTATGGGCGGCACAGTTACCTCCCCGTTTGATAAAGGAGAATGTGAAAATTCTGAAGGTCTGACGGAGGGAAATGATTTTCCTGATGAGTGAACCAAAAGGTTGAAAACCACCATCGTTGAGATTGATAGACTTGATAATGGTGAGACAATCCGATTCTAGGTGGATTTTTTCCCAGTCATGATCTTTAAAGAACAACATCCAGGAAAGGATGGTGGCGGCTTCAGCAACCACAGGTTCCCAAATAACGTTATGTGATTCAAGATTGGCTGTGATGGTCTGCCCAAGATGATCCCGGGCCAAAAGACCCAGACCAACAGGTCAATCCTTGGAAAGATATGAATCCACGTTAATCTTGAGAATCCCTTCCGGTGGAGGGAACCAAGGTGAAGAAGAGAATGGGGTCGCAAATAGTTTTTGTTGTCCAGTGTGATGCTGCCATCCCGCAATCCATGATACCACCCGGTCAATCCAGAAACTGGGGGGCTTGAAGATGTGGTTGAAAATGGAATTGTTGCAATGCACCCAGATGATCCGGGACCAAATGCAAAGTGAGCCCACTTTGGCTGGTGAAAGAAAGGATCACTATCACATCAGGAGAGAGGGGAGGTCTGGGACCACGTCCAGTGAGAGATTCGTACTGAATCCCCAAGTGTGCCAAACCTCCCTTTCCCTCGGGCATTGGGTTAAACCATGGAGGGGAGTTTCTGGGGTGTTCAAGAAAAGGGGGCACATCATGTTGCTGGAAATGTGATGGTGGACTAGAAAGTCCTTGGTCGGGAGGATGTCAGTGCACACCTACCACCAGAAGTGGCGGATTGTTTTAGGGACATTGATCTTCCACAGTAGATCCCAAGGCCTCCCATCACCTCTGTCTGTCTGAGTACAGAGGGCGAGCCGATAGCTGGACTTCACCGTATAGGATCCCAGGATGTCTTTAATCCTATAGAGATGGTCAGGGCCTACATTCGGAAAACATGGGGTACTCAGGATAAGTCTTTTGTCCCTTTCGTTGAACCACTAGTGAATTTTTTCCATGTTCCACCCATTCACATTATCAACAAAAAGGCAACTGACAGTTTCCCCTTCAAATCTGGGTTGTGCAGGAGATGAAGCCCACACGCCTTCCTTATCAATCATCCAGGGATCATTCCAAACCTTAACATTTGAGACATTCCCAATCCTCCAACCCAAATAATTATTTAGAAGACTACTGAAACCAAAAATACTTCTCCAGAGGAAGCTAGGATGAGGGCCCAGGGAGGAATCCAGGAAATCCTTGTGGGGAAAGTATTTATCTCAGAGTACCCGTGCACAGAGAGAGTATGGGCGAAGAATAAGGCACCATACTTGCTTAGCCATCAGTGCATAATTAAAGTTGGAGAGGTCCCAGAATCCCATACCTCCCTCTGATTTTGGTTGGCACAATTTATTCTAGCAGATCCAGTGGTTTTTTTTCCTTTCATTGTTCTTTCCCCACCAGAAATTTGCAGTGCATGAGTGGATTTGGTTAACAATAGTAGCATGAAGTTTGAATAGGGACATGAAGTAGATGAGGATAGACTGAAGAGTAGCTTTAATGAGGGTTTCCTTTCTGGCTTTGGAGATTCTATTTGGGTTCCAGCCCTGTATTTTTTTCTCGATCCTGTCCAACATAGATGCAAAGGTTTATTTTTTGGACTGGCCAATCACCGTGGGTAGCCCGAGGTAGTTGTGATGCTTCTCGACCCTATAAATACCTACAGTGACCTAGTGTTCTTCCCTTTTCAATGGTGGAACCCCAGAGCTAAAAGAGACTTCCGACTTCCCCTAGTTAATTGTTTACCCTGAAGCCCTCTCTTAATGGTGGATCGCAGGGCCTATATCAAGGCACACATTATGGGTGGGTCTGGAGAAATTAAGGAAATCATAGACGAAAAAGAGATGTGAAACTCGTGGGTTTACACGAAACACCTTTGCCCCATGAATTGTATGTGAGGACATTACCCTAGAAATAAGGTTAGAGAAAACATCAGCCACCAATATGAAAAGAAACGGGGAAATAGGGTCTCCCTGGAGAAGGCCTCGGGTAGGGGAGAAGCCTCGAGAAAGAACCCCATTGACATTAATATGAAAGGAGACCAAAAAGACACATTGTATGATCATATCTATCCATGTTGAGCAGAAGCCCATTTTCAGCATCACAAATCTGAGAAAATTCCATTCCACTTTGTTGTAGGCCTTGGTCAAATCTAGTTTCCACGCCATGGTTCCTCTTTTCATGGTGGAGCATGTTTTCATAGAGTGGAACACTTCATGGGCCACAATGGCATTATCAGTGATAAGTCTGATTTTCCGAGATGATTTTAGGTAACCATGTAGGTAGACGATTAATAAGAATCTTTGAGAAGATCTTGTAGGAGACATTGCAGAGGCAGATGGGTCTGAAGTTGGAGACTGCATGGGGCTTCTTGATCTTGGGGATGCGGATAAGGATAGTTTGGTTGATGATGGAAAGTTTTTTTCTCCCTACCCATAATTTCTTCTATCAGAATGCAAATGTCGGGACCAATAAAGTTCTAGTATTGTTTATAGAAGAGGGCGTGGAAGTCGTCCAGCCCAGGGTCCTTGGTGGGGTGAATGTGTTTCAGAGCCATAAGAATCTCGTCATCCGTAACATCTTTGGTAAGATGTCTGTTAATCTCCTCGGTGATCTTGGGTTTGATTTACTCCACCTCATCCAAGATATTAAGGATTCCTACAATAAATCGATTCTGGAAAAAAATGGAAATAACATTATGGATTTTGTCTATGTCATATACCTTGCTCCCATCCGGGTGCGAGATGCAAGAGATAAAATTTTTCCGCCGCCTTGCTAATGCTTCAGGATGAAAATATCGGGTGTTCGCATCCCCTTCTACAATGTGGATTCCATGCGCCCACAAAGCCAAGAAGCATTATATGATACGTAGCATGGAATCCAGGTCTCGTTGGCTGGCTCTGATGCTGGAAAGACTGCAATTGGATGAGGGTTGGTTGAGAAGGTTAATCAAATTTCTTTCAAGAGCTTCACAGTGCCTGTCGGGTTGACGGAATTTTTTATTGCTCCAAGACCTCAGATCGGATGACACCTATTGGAGGTTGGACCTAATGTCTGATTGGTGAAACATCCAACTTGACCGGATAACATCTTCACATTCATGGTCTTTTGCCTAGATGCTTTCAAATCTGAAAGGATTCATAACTTTAGTGATGCGGTCACCTTGGGTACACTCAATAAGAATCAGGCAGTGGTCCGAGCAATTGAGCGCTAGGTGTCTGATGTGAAACATTATGAAATAATTCATCCAATCTGATGAGCCTATAAGTATATCAAGGTGCTCAGCAATACGGGTTTCATCCCTATTACCGCGAAACCATGTGAATGTGTTACCCGCATAACCCAGATCGGCCAAATCCGCCCTAAAAATCACCTCCCTGAAGTCTGACATCGACTTTGCTGAATGAAGAGCCCCGCATATTTTTTCCTTCTGATACACGATCTCATTAAATTCCCCACCGAAGAAAATAGGGCTTGTCAGCTCGTGTCGTATATTGAAAAGAAGATCCCATGATTTCCACTTCTTATTATGGGACGAACAACTGTAAAAACCCACGAACGTCCATGACGGGGTTTGGGCCTCATGGATGGTCACAACCACATGGTGCGATGAGTAAGATAAGATCCTAACATCAACATAGTCCGTACAAAGGAGACATATCCTCCCTGAGTGGCCTTTTAAGAAAACTGGGAGGCAACCCTGGAAGCCCCATTTTTGTGCAAGAGTTGTAGTGTCCTTGTTTTCCAATATGGTTTCGGACAAGAAAACCAAATCAGTGCAACTTTGAGCGCAATGATGCTGGAACATGCGAACCGTTCTTGGGTTTCCAAGCCCACGACAGTTCCAACATAAGATAATCATTGCTCTAGGTGGGGCTGGGACATACCCACCTCCACCTTTGGGATCTCCGAGATCATTGTGTCACCCGCCGCTTTCCATTTTTTTTGGGATATTTCAGCTGAATTACTTCTTTCATTTCATCATTTATGTTCCCCAGGTTTTTGGTTAACTATTTTTCCATCTCTTCTTGCACAGTGCTCTTTTTCCATGTTATACGAGTAATTGGGCTTGATGGTGTTATTCTTGGCATCTCCGAGTCACCTTGTGGAAAGATGACTAATGTGGCCATATCTAGATCAGGGTAAGGATCAAAAGGCTCGATGACCAATTGTTTTGGCTTTGGAATTTGATGTGGTGGGTCTAAATCTTTTGGAAACAGATATGTTGATGGTATGATAGTGTCTTTTAGGAGGGTAATAGCTCTGTCTGAGTCAATTGGTATCTTCTTCATTCAGATCTCGTGTCTTTCCCCAGTAATGCTCGTGATGTTTATGTCTTGGGGGACCCTCCATCCACCCTCTGATCTATTGGTCTATCCTCAGGGAACTCTGGTGGTCCAAGCATAATGATATTTTCAAGTTCAAGTTACACCTATTTAGTGTGAGCCATCGTGAGATGGTCTCGATCCCTTTGTTTTTACGCCTCAGAGATAAATAAATATCATGACGTTTTGGCTCGAAGACAACGACCTTATTGCAGAATGATTTTGCCTGAATCATTATTTTTCTTTTCATTCCATGTTCTCTCCATATGGCTGATACGACCACAGAAGAAACAGAATATTGGGAGTTTCTCGAACTCAAATGAGATCCAGGTGTTAGAGTAATCGATTTTCAAGAACATTCCCCTCATCTGAGGCTCTACTACGTCAACCTCGTCTTTTATCCGCACCACAGGTCCCCATTGGTTCGGTCCGAGCAGTCCCACACAAGGAAATGGCCAATGCGATCTCCAATTTCTCTCTTAACCCATTCCGTTCTTCCATAAAAGGGGATTCAATTGATGCATATCCAGAAGGGGGAACAAGTAAGGATAACATGATGGATTTCATCCCCACCTTTGAAATCTTCCATGATGTGGAGATGATTTTCAAAGGACCATGGCCTACCTATGTGGATTTTATCACTATATATTTTATCGAAGAACTCAAAAACCAGCCGGTTATTCTCAACTTCCCGAATAGCCACTCCAACTTCCAGTTTCCATAGATTCTGGAGCATTGTTTTGAGGGTCCACTAATTGACTGGGGTTTTCTGCACAAATTTTCTGACAACCACCAGCGACATATGTTTTGAAAGAAGTGGATATTCATTCCTCTGTGTCTCAACCATCACTTTTTCTTTGTTTGTCAAAGACAATTTCTTCCATTGTCCATTAAGTTTGCTTCCATGATGAAGACCACTTTGTTTTGATTAATATTTTCTTTTAAATTTGGTTGAATTCCTCGCACCTTGTGTCTGTGGTCAGTTTTATTTTATTCACATATTTATTACTATCAAATACTTGGATTAATACCCATAGGACTTTCATGTAATTGAATGAATATGTTCGTGGATGATGTGGATTAAAATTTTTTGTTGTAAAATTTCTTATTTAATGCTTGGAGTTGAAATAATTATAAGAATAATTTTTACATAGGGTGAAGTCGTCATTATATTATACCATTGTCCCGAACTATCTTATGCTGTGAATTACGAGTGAAAGAAGATTACAACAATGATAACTTAATGTGGTTTCCACTATAAAACATTTTCGATGTATTATATATAGTATGATAAATATTATAACAAGATCTAAATGATGTAAATCAATGGAATAATATATAAATATATAAAAAATAGAATACATAGGTGGATGTTTTTATATGTGAGTCCTAGAAATCCTCTATCAATTTTTAATTTCACATAAAAATAAATATAAATTTCATTTTTTATTATGTATAAAATTGGGACATGGAAATTGGATTACCTAATAAGAAGGGGTCATTAGTTAATAATTTTTTAAAGAGTAATATCTTTTCCTGATATAGGGTTCCTTGATCCAACTTGAGTGGAATGAATGTGAATTTCCAAAATTGTAAATTTATATCATTAATGGAAACCTATGACTAAAAACATCAAAAGGAACAACATGTATCCTAAAATAAGTTCAAGTTTTCCAATAAATAATTGAAATTTATTGATTAGAAAATATATTAACATTCACGGAATGGATTTTCAATGAATCTTAATGATGAATTATAGGATTATAATATTGTCTATAAGACCCCAATAAATATGTATCTTCATATTTAATTGTATATATGAATGGATTTCCAAAAACATTTGAGAATTAAATTTATGTTTTTTTATGATGAAAGATAATGAACATGTATTAAAATATAGATAATTTAAAGATAATAATTTATTTGAATGAATTAGAGATAACCATAATGGATCGATATGAAAATAAATAGATCAACAAAGATAAGGCCAAGAATTTTCATGAATAAATTATTTAGAAAATAGAATTTCAAGAATGATATTTTGTTTTAACTCAAAGATTAAAATATTTCCAAATAATCATAATTCATGTTTCTTAGGACCTATCAATGGTTAATGGTTAAGTCCAAAGAAGCATCTGAAATATTTTGTGAATAATGGGGATCATTTTTAATGAATAAGTAGTTATTGGATCCTTATTTTTAAATATTAAAAGTGTTGTAACTAAAAACCATAATTAGAAAGAAGTATTGTTGAATATCATAAGTAGAAAGACTGTAAGAATTCATAATTTTGAGGAAATAAATTTTCAGTACTTTTAACCTCGTTGTTTAATTATTTTATTTAATATAAATGATTATTATTATCATATATTATATCACTTATAAGTTAATAAAATTTTTCTTAAAAAAATATGGATCTTTTAAAGAATACACACACACACTTCATGGAAGGGAAAAATAATAAGGTTATATTTTATCATCCCCTATATCTAAATTGTCTTTTTGTGTTAATTTATTGTTATATAAATCATTATTTCCCAATTTTTTATACATAATAACAATATAATAAATTGAATTTATGGGAAAATAAGCGTGTGTTATGTTTTTCGTGGTTTCATAAAAACACAAAGGAGGATATATTACATTAGTATCTCTGAGATAAAATTGGTTTGATGATATTGAGTCTCATGTTTGTAGTACTTGGGAACTAAAGATAATTGAATAAATATTAGGTGAATCAAATCTTGGTATTCATACATTGTATTAATGAAAATGGCTATATTACTTTTCTGATCAAGTGAAACACTTCAGTGCATTACCTTAAAAACATCTTGGGTAATTTCATCTTAATTAGATTAAATTTGTAAATTGGGAACCAAAATATAAATATATAATGAAATGATATCCCAATGTATGTATATGAGAATGAAAATAAATAAATAATGTACATTATATATATATATGAGATAAGTATCCAATTTTTTTTCACCATGACCTGGTTATTTGAAATAAAATTAATGGGTTTTTATATAGATTAGTTTTAGATTTTATATTGTTATAGATTGAATATTTATAATGAAAAAAATTACTTTAAATTTTTGTTTTAAAGGAGTTATCTATTATAAAAGGAATATAGAGAGTATTATGAATATTAAAGAAAATGAAAATTTTGAAATTGAATATATCATATCAGTTTCTTAGAGTTAAATCATACAATACTAAAAAATGTTGTAGATGTGGGATAGGAGGATAGCCACCTCCTTAGTTTGTCACCGGACTGCATTAATTATGATTTAATTTAAACATCACAATGATGAAATCACATAAAAACATAATCATTCCATAATTTTAGTCATCACCCCAAAGCCCTAGTTTTTTCTTGGACATCACTTCTCACCACTCAACATACACACAATCATCTCACTATCCACTAACACTCTCAATTTACTACTCACCTAAATC
Organism: Viscum album; assembly: GCA_963277665.1. NCBI lineage: Eukaryota > Viridiplantae > Streptophyta > Magnoliopsida > Santalales > Viscaceae > Viscum > Viscum album. Next base: position 458,754,867 of record OY728163.1, on the reverse strand, counting down.
CAACTCCCATACACTCCCATGGCTGCTTCCGTAACTTTAATTCCCCTATCACCAATGGACATGAACATAAAGACCTTAAATCCCCCCTTCCAAAACCCATAGAGTTCTATTTCTTTACTAGATTCCATCATTTATTTAATCAATAATATTTCATCGCCCTATCCCTGACCTCCAATGTTTTTTCCTCCCTAATGTTGTGTCAAAATCTCATCAATCCCTATCTACCAAACATATCATTTCCTACCGACCAAATATATAAATTTTTATTATTTGTTGATGGAAATATTTTTTGTTGAGGTTATTAATTTTTTGAATTAAAATTGTTCTGGATCTGATTTTTTCCATTAATGATTTAGTTTAATTCCTTCATTTTTTATTATAGGAATTTTTTAATATGTTATTGATATGATTGGTTTATGTTATTTATTTTAGGTATTTGGATGATAAAAATTTATACTTATTTATTAGGGTAATAAATTCAATTTTTTAATTAAATTGTTGTCATTATTGTAAATAATTATATGTTTTTTACTAGGTGTTGTTTATTTTTTCGATTACAAAATATAGAAATATAATAAAGTTAATTTTTGTATATATTACATTCTTTCACATCTGGGTAATTTGTGAAATATTATTCTTTTATAATCATAGTTTTAGATTCAAGGTAATAATTATATTTTCATTTTCTCTTTACTTGATATATCATATTATTTATGAACTTTATATGTTCAATTTTTAACATATTAAATGAATGATAATTGATTATCATTAATGAATATAGTTTCTATTAAGTTTATTATGTGTTTAAAATGTAATAAAATTTTAAAAATTTATTAAATAGAATTTCACATACATTTATTAAATGTTTCTTAATGTATATTTAATGTTTTTTTGTAAATGTGAAGTGATGAACAAAAATATATACTAAATGTTAGACGATATTAATTTTTCTATCATTGTATATTTTTTTCTCATCAACTGTTAATAATTATAATTATATTATTATTTGTTAATTAATTCTCTAAAATGTTTTTTAATGTTTCTCTAACATAAGAATTTAATTTTAAAAAGTTTAATATATATAAATAAACAATATTAATAGTATTATGGAAAATATTTTAATTAGTTAATATATGATTATTATGACAAACAAAACTATATTAAAATTTGTATAATGAGAAAATATCTCAATTTGACTTACCATGATTTTTGTTTAATTATTTTAATAAAACCTCGTAGATTGTATTTTGTCTGTTAATGGGATATTATTATATTTTTTATATAGTAAAAGTCATTTTAAACCCTATATAATGTGTTATTACTAGATAAATGTAGTTATTGATGATATTAGCTTCACCCCAAAATCATTAAATTGATTTAGATTTAAAAATGTGACTATATTTTATCAAATCATTATAAAAGTTTTATTTTTCTTTGAATATTTGATATGGTTATTCATTGTAATTTTTAAAATGTTTTTTATATATATTTAATTTTATAAAGATTCAATGTAATATGTGGTTAAACTTTGTATTGGTCTATAAAATATGTTTTCAAAGGATTATATCACGGTTGAAATCTAGTTCATTTACTTCATGAGATAGATTAAAAATACATTCATTATATTCCTTTATCGTAAATGTGACATTATTGAATAGTTCAAAAGAGATATCATGATAGATCATTTGATTATCTCTGGGTTTTTAATGAACTATATGCTATAGAATTCCTATAAATAATACAATAAATCATGTTTATAGGAATAATGTACTAATGTAGAATAATAAATTATATTCTATGATCCTGTAATTATAATATTAAATGACCATGGACATGAATTCACATCTGGAGGAATTAATGTGGAGACTGGTGAGCTATGTGGAAGAAAATCTCATTTCATTGTTATTAGTGAAATGATAAAATTATTTAAAATTATTAATGGTTCCCAATCTAGACTATTTATTGGTTGTAAAAATTTCAGAAACTAATAATTTATTGTCAATTTTTTCACTTGAAGTATTAAAATTAGTGAAAAAAACAAGTGTTTTTATATGTTACTTAAACTATTGGAAACAATCATTCATATTTGTATAAAAATCAAGAATCATACTACCTAGGGTATAAGTAAATTAAAAATCATGGATTTTTATATAATAAAATAGATTCATTCTCCAAAAAAATATAATATTTTTTACAAAGAAGCAAGTTCATATTGATTTGTTCACTATTTTAGAGACATCTATGGAGAAGGAGAAATTTATAAAACATAATTTTTGAAATTAGAAATGAATAGATAAAAATCAAGGGAAGATTATAATAATGAAACAATATCAGGAATTTCTTTTTAAATCCAAGGCTTGTGATATTTTTAAAGTCATATAAATTTTATAATGCAATTAGATTGCATAAACAGAAGAATAAGAACATTGGTGAAGTACCCCAAACTATATAATACTTTGTATAAAAGTTGTTTTTAATAGGAACACGAAAGTTTCCTAAGAAACTCATAATTGTTATCTTGGTTTATATGTTCGTAGATCTAACTTATTCATGACAATGGTTATGGAAACTCATTAAACATGGAAAATTGTACTGGTTCCACATAATTATCAACTAGTATTATTCACGAAATAAATATTTCTTATATTATCAACACTTATACTTAAACTAAGATACCATGGTGATATGATTGATTTATATACATGAAACCATAAATTGATATATTAAACTAATTATACACCAAATATCTAGTAACATTCCCTGATTATGTAAATATTTTAGGATAGAGTAGAAAGGTATAATTTATGATTCCTTAATACAGTATAACAATGTATTTGTCATGGATATAATATTAAAAAAAATGAAAAAATACAGGTGATTTATGTATTCTACCTCCTTAAAATATGTTTTTAGAAATTAATTTGTCAATTTATAGGGAAATATTATATGGTAAAACACTAACAATGTAGAGAATTTGTTAATTATTAGCATAAATCGCCAAGGAAAACATAATAAGAGTATGTTTAAGAAATTTCTATCCCCATTGAAGCCTCACATTCATATTAGGAGAAAACCATAATATTAATTTTAATAAGTAGAGTGTTTATTTTGAATTTTCACACTAGGATGATAAATTTGGAGGTGTAATCGTGATATATGGAATGTTGAAAATAATGAGTATTATAATGTTATGTGGACTATTTTTAATGATAAGATAAATAAACAAATTCTAGACATAATTTATAGGAAATGGTCATCATAAAATCAATATATTTATATGTGGTATGAAACAAAAAACTATATATTTTTTGTATATATTATATACTGATATATTATTAGAATATTACATTTCTTCATATTTTAAAATTGGACTATATTATTTAGTTAAACATTCTTAATATATCAATGTGAGTTAAGATGATTGTAAAAACACTGAATTTTTTTAAAAGAAACCAAATTCATATTATAATTTATAAATTTATGCCTATATCTTCTTATAATTTTTATCGCAGAAATTTTCATAAACAATTAATTTAACATATTATATTTATCTCACAAATTTGCTCTGAAATTTTAACACACGTTATTTTAAAAATATATAAAATAATGTAATGAAGAGACTTTTTCATCTTAAAAACTCCACCCACCATGTTTTTTAGATTTAACATCACACAAAATACTTAATTTATCTAATTAAATCATTATTGGTAGACCAATGCAATTAAGGTGGATATACCTGACAGTGAAGTACATTGATACATTGAAGAGTTTTGCACGTAATAAATCATGTCTAGAGTCATAAATTTAAATGGGATAATTGATAAGAAAATATATTGATTTTTGATATAAAATCATGATTATAATGATAAAAAAATGATGAATGAAATATTTTTCTTGATGACAGAATTGAAGAGGGAAAATTGTATGATATGGACTATGTTGAATGGATTAAAGTGCATCATTATATATTATTTTACACTCCACCAATTATTATATTAATCAAGTGTGTTAATTATTATTACCTCAATGATACTTTCTTATAAACCTATTAAATAATTTTATTAGGTGACTATATTTTTTTTAAATTTACAGATAGAATACGTTTAAATAATAAAGGGAAATTTCACGCGTTAATATTATTCTAATTAAACAACAACCTAATGAATTATTTCACAAGTGGTTCCTAAAATAGTTATTCACTTTTCTTATATAGGATACGTGCATAAGACCTCGACTCATGAATTCAATGATAGAATCACATTTTTAAATAATGGATTTGATACAAAGTTAGATAAACTAATATAAACATATGTATATTTTATATCATTTCTATTTGGTAAACGTTAGATTTCTCAAAAAAACACACAATACCATGAAAAAATGGTTTACATTATTTGAGGATCATCAAACTAAGAAACATACTTTAATATACAAGTTATCATTTCAAAATAATAGACCCCTTATAGACTTATCATAAGTTATACATGTCTTCATAACTTGGGGAATGGAAACATAAGTAAGGGTTAAGCTCAAAGGGCCAAAATGAAACACTTATAAACATTTCATCAAGCTTTATATCATAATAATATGAGAAAGAATTATAAGGGAAGAAATAACTTATTAAAATGAAATTGTAATATAAAAATGTGTCCATAAATAATGATAGAAGGTAATTTAATTTTAAAATAACAAACATATACCTTTTTAAAAGGATGTGATATATTAATCATAAGATGAGGGACATAGTCATTAGTGTATATAATTGTGTCATGTCATTAAAACAAATCATAATAATAAATTTCCTCAAAAAAATCCATATAAAAACATTATGAACGTCACTTCCTACATCAAATTCATGAAACAACTTAGGAACAATTCCACCCATATCACATTTACTCAATAAAAATGTGATCAAAGATACATGTATCATGTTCCCAAAAACCCTATAAAAAATATAGCCACATCGTGTTCATAAAAATATAATCTGAAAAAATCAACCCATATGAAATCCACTCAAAAAACTTATTAATAGAGTTACATGCATCACCGACATATTAAAACATTTGATATTTTTTCCCACATAATATTAACACAATAAAGATGTGAAACCATATACACACCTAAAATCCAAACAATATTTCATCATCTCATTTGACATGTAACCATATAAAATAAAAATGTGCTATATATATATATGTCTCTAATTTTTAACAATTTAAACATATGACGGTAACATGATATTAATAATTTATCATATCTTATGGAACCAATGGGAAAAATATTGGTTTTTAATATATAAAAATAGTAATTTAAAAAAGCATTATGAATTGGATCACTGGACACCAAAAGTTCAATCACATAAAAGAATTATTCCATATGAGTATTTTGAGGTTGATTCATGTAAATAACCTCGAAATAGAAAGATCATTTAGTGATAGAGATGATAATATAAGTGAACCCATCAAAAAAGATTTTTTAGAAAACCCTTATTATCATTATCATAAAGAGATGAAATTATGAATAATTTTAAAGGATCCATTTCAATATGGTACCATGAAAACTTTTTCAAAACACCACATTGAATGAAATCCAAATAATATGTCCTTAAAAATACATAATGGGTTTTCATGTGGAGTGGAAGATAAAAATATAAATATGAATGGAAAATTAATTTATTGAAACTAACAACATAATGTGGGGGAAAAGTATTTTATTTTAAAAAGGGAAAGATGAATATAAAAATTACATTAAAAAACATATTTTGATTTGAAAATAATAATGTAGAACCTTGGTGTTCCAATGGAACTTGAAGATGGAAGAGAAAGATATCATTTGGAGAGGAGTGGGAATTATTACTAACATTAATAACTTTTATGAATAAAGAGAACTATAAATATAATTACCTATAAAATAAAAAGAATGTAAATTATAATATCCATAGAGAACATTAGAAACCTATATTGTAAATCCATATTCAAAGAGGAATTTATATTGATCGAATAATATGTAGAGTCCAGAAACCCACCTTATGAATTACCAAACGCTTCAATAAAACCCCTTGAAAGAGATAGATTGAATGTAATCATAAAATAATATAAATAAATGATAATTCATGAAATTAAATATCTAATAATCAGTATACCCACAATTTAAATGTGATTATTTGCATAAACAAAACATGTTTCAATATAGGAAACTCAAAATAAACACCCTTATGTTATTGGAAATATTAGAATTAAAATATGATTAGAGGAATATGATGAATATAATATTAAAATATCATTAAATTCAATATATTTATCAACAGTTAATCCCACAGGTTATTGAATAATCTCTAAAAATATTTCTTGTAATATAAATCATATCTTCTAAATTCTAAAATTGCGGAAAATAATCCCTCACATCAACATAATATTTCAAATTAAAAACCTGTGAATAATATAACATGAGATGGATTTTTAAATCCCATTATTTTAATAAATAATTATTCTAAATGAAAAAAAGGACTATATTTACACCCTAAAATGTAAAAAATTGGTGAATACACTTCACTTTTCAATGAAAAAGAAAGGAGGTGAAAACCCCATTATCTTTATTACAGATTTCCATAATACCAATTTAACGATTGGTATAAAACAACAAATATATTAATATAATATTTAAATACCTCTATAACATTTTATAAAATTAACTAATAATAATATATTACAATTATAGTAATTAGTTGCATTTTATTTTCATCGCTCTATGTTATTAGCATTGATTGTTTGTTTTAGACTTGTTTTATAATGGTCATACTGATTATTATCTATTGATTCAAATTTAAAAAATTTGGGATAAATACTTGTACTATAATAAAAGTTTTATAATGATTTATAGTGTTCTAATTTCATTTTATAAGTAATTTATTTATAATTCATGATGAAAAAAAATTGTAATGAGATTATTTTGTTACATTAAAAGAACATGGGGTGGTATCTTAATAATGGGTTTTATATTACTATTAACATTATAAAATAAAATAATAATAATTTTTTTTATTTTTTATTTTCCATAATCTCTAGAATATTTTTTCCATAGTTACACGTGATATAAATTTATCACATTCTTCTTGTATGTGGTTAAATTGATACAAACAAGTACAAACCATAATATATGGGTGGGTATTGCAAGGAAAAAGATTCCATGAGAATAATATCATTGTTAATAATGTTTTATAATATAATATATATTTTTATGGGGTTTAATTTGGTTAAAATATAGTATTTTAAATAAGAAAATAGTTGTGTGAAAAGAAAAATATTTAACATTCATGGAATCGTCTGTCCACACATATGGACAGGAAACAATTTCATTTTTATTTTATCAAGAGGAAGATTAGTAATGATTATAAAATTGAAAAACATAATATTTTCAAAAATATCATCTTAATCCATTAAATATTCTTTTATAACCAACTATGTTTTGAAGTGATGAAAGACTATCCATTCCATTCATGGAATAGGTAGTCCGCATATCCACACGATGACCTCTTCATTATTCTAACGGTTATGGTGGAAGGTATAAAATATATATTAAATTAATATAATAACATTTAGTGATATGATATATACTAATTATTTCATACTTTCATTGATGTAATATGTTTGAGGGGGAATAAGAAGAAAATTACTAAGAGAGATAAATAGAGAATTACCACATCCATAGGATGTTCTCCATTTGGTAACATCATAAGGACCAATAACATGTTTTTTTAAATAAAAAGTATTATTAGTAATGGGTAGAGGGTTTTGTGGGACAATGGTGGGTTTTCTTATAATTTATTTCTTTATAATGACTATTGAAAAGGATTGGAAGTGAGATCCTTTTATAGGCAAGGTGAATGATTTTTTTATATAATATACATGAAAATTTGGTATTCATGTGTTTAAAGGATTTGATAATGGAAAATATTTGAGTGATGGATAAATAATGGTTTATAATACCTCAAAAATTAATATTTACACAATTCCAAACATATTTTTATATATGTTTCTCTTATAGGTTTCACTTTTACCATTCTTTATTTTTACTGTGCTAATAAATTTTTAACTAAGTAATTTATTTTTAATGATTAAAAAATAAAATTTGAATTATTAAACAAAATCCATGATTTTTCCAAATAGAAAAGTTATTTTATCAAAAAACTTATTTTTAAGAAATTTTAATTTTGATAATTGTTTATTTAATAAATATAAAAAAAATTTAGATAGCATTTATTTTTATGTCAAAAAAAACTAAGAAAAAATTAACATTATTGTTGATTCCCATGAAAATAATAAGATTATTATTAATTAAATAATATTTTTATAGAATAAAAACAAACCCAAAATATAATTCTATTTTTGTGTTATCATAATTAAAGAGAATTATGGGGGCTAATTTAGTTTAAAAGATTATATAACTTTCAAAATGACAAACAAGGTTTTTATAAATTAAAAATTTTATTTTAAAAATCATTATTTGACTACATAAATAAATTTTTTATCATAAATTTCATTTATGTTTTTAAGTTACACTTACTTTTTTATATACTCATAAATACTGCGACTTTACTAAAATCTTTATTTTTCACTATTAACCTAAATATAAATAATTTTAGTGAAATAATAAGAATTTATCTCTAGGTAATTTTTTGTAGGATGAATCCAAAAAATAAGTATGTTTCATCAAATTAAGAATCTATATAATTAAAATTTTTCTTTTAAATGTAAAAAACAAGATATAAATAAAGCATGTTTTTATGGAAGATAAATTTATAAATTTTAATTCTTCTTTATGTTATTTCATATCTATTTATAATAAAATGTTTATTATTATATTTGTTTTTAAATAATAAATATTTTCGTAATAAATTCACAAAATTGATATATTTAATTTTTTATTTACACTACATAACCCAAAAAAATTAATTCTAAGAAAAATATCTCATTATTATTTTTAATAGTTTTATTGATATACTATTACTAATGTATATTATAACCCATATATTTGATAATTAAATAAATAAATATTTAAAAATAATTACTATATGTAAGTTAGTCAAATATATGTTTTTATAATAATTAATGTTTTTATCTTTTTACTTAGTTGGCACTATATTTGTATTTTATCTTTTTATTTGATGATTCGCAACATATTTCATTATTTTATAAATGGGTACCATGATTTGTTTTAGTTTGGTTTTTTGTGTAAAAATATATTTAATATAGTTTTTAATTTAATTAAAATATATACTAAAATCTTATTTTTCTACATACCCTCACCATTAAAGAAAATGTGTCCAAGTAATTGTAAATATCAACTACCAAAGAAAATATCAAAGGGTATGAATATTTTTGAGATGGCTGATGAAATTTTTTTAGAGTTATGTCAAACTTACAAACAAAAGAATAAATATTTTTTTCTCAAAATCAGATTATAAATATTTTTTTAGATACTATTTTATTCATGACTCTATAGTTATTTTATTATCAAGACTCATATTATATTTTTTTTTTCTAAAGTGTGCTTGTAATCATTTTTTCAATTGCAAACTATAATAGGATCATATGAATTGTTATTTCCTCATTCCAAGTTTTTACACTAATATGAATAAACAAATCCATTTAAAAAACCACATCAAATTTATCTAAATAAAGCATAATTATATTATCATAAGGATTGTTCCCATAAAAATCATCTAGGGATACAATGAGACATGATTATTTATTTTATAATCAAATCACTAGGGAAGTGATTTAATTATATTAGAAAATAACATAGATAGTATATACAAGAATCCAATTACTTTTCATCAAATATAGGGTGGAGGGTAAGTGTTCTTTAATTATCTTTATCAACATTAATAGGTGTTATTGGATACTTTTTCCTTGGTTACTAGGGTTTAGGATGTTTTGGACACCTATAATACCAATTAGAACATTGATTGGGGAATCTATTTTTATAATTCTCTAACTTCTTGCATCAAAATCATAGATATGTGGATTTTTTAGTATTTGGGTAACTAATACATTGAATTTTATTAGTTGGAAACTTCATCTCCCTTTGACCGTCATGAGCTCGATGGCCAATCCTTCCACACTACAACTTTTTTTGGTCTTTTTATTCATTAACATTGGTGATTCTTACCATATTTTGACATAACGGAAATTGAATCACCTTCACTTCATAATTTTCATCACCTGAGTTCTTATGAAACTCCATCCATCACTTTTTGGGGATGTACACGAGCTTTCTATACTCATTATTTCAATCAAAACTCAATATTTTAGAGTGAGTAAAATCGGATTTTCATTACCACCATCTTCAATCCGATTTCTGTTCTCAATGTGAACATATACAAATTGTCCATCATATCCATTCTTAATAAGGTTTCTCCTTGATCTAGCTATTACATGAATAAATTAATATAATTATATAGATACATAGCTCTATTAACTTATAAAAAAGGAAAAAATTTCATTCAAAAGAAATTAATATAAATGAAATATATACCCAAAAATATATATTTTTAGTCTTGAATGTATTTTATTCATTTAATATATCCTTTAATGTTTTATAACCATAAAGTATAAATATTTACTCATATTATTCAAAATTATTCATACGGTGAATGTGATTAACAAAATCATATCCCTGGAGAGTGACTAGCTTGGTGTTCTGCCGGAGTCCCACTCATTGTGCATCGAGTGTAGATTAGGTAAATAGCCATTCACCCTTTATTTTCTGATTTCCACCAGGTTAATCTATGTCAAATACAAATCAACTTTCCGGTATCTAGATTGGGTTTAACATCATACGAATACCAAATAATCTATAAATTACAAAACAGTTAGGATGTAATCGTATACCAAGTAATATACTAAGGGTTATCACTAGTGTTTTCTAATCCTAATAAAAAAAATTAATCAAACCTTCATAAAATGTAACTAAAAATTCATTGACATATACTGATGTTATCAATACATACACTCTTGTATATGGTTCTTAGAAAAAATAGAATCTATATATGACTTCATAATAACTAAGAAACCCAATCTAAACATATAATTATTTTACATCATTTCCTTTTGATAGAAATTACATCGAACAAGTTAGAAAAAAACCCCAATATAATAATTTTTAATTAAATTGTAGATCAGTTCCATAAAAAAATTATTTTATGTTTCTTTTGAATGGTTTGATATATTTTAAAAACACTAGACTCAGTTCAGGATTTATTAAATGGTATACTCATCCTCATTACATGGGGAATGGAAGCATCAGAATTGGGTATGCTCAAATGATTCATATGAAAAAAAGTATCAAGATTTACTCAAGGATTTAATAATTAGTAAATAAGAAAACTATGTTATTGGTGATATATGTTATTAAAATGGACATGGAATAGTAATAGTTTTCCAGAAATCATGACTGAAGGAGTAGTAATATCAAATGATAAATATATTCTGTAATAAAAGAGTGTGAGACAATAAAAATTAGACAAGGGACACAATCATAAGAATATATAAATGTAGATAATTTTTGAAACATAACAAAATAAGTAATTATGGCACAAACATAAGCTTTAAAAATATTACAAAACATGAAACCTGCATCATATTCACATAAAAACCTGTGAAAAAATACCAACATCACATTCACACAAAAAACCTATGCAAAAATCCACATGCATCATGTTCACAAAAAACACAATTGAACAATGATACCCACACTGTGTTCACATAACATACTAATAAAAAACTTTACCCACGTCACACTCACACACAAAACATGTGAAAAAAGATACATGCATCATGGTCATACAAAAAATAATATGAAAAAAAGATACTCTAATAATATCCATGCAACCATATATAATTTCTAATGATATAAAATCATAAAAAATTCATTATAAGACTATATATGACACCCCCCATAATCCTTCCATACATATGTGTGCCACGTGAAATCAAGCATTCATCATATCATAAAAAATCCATGGGAATACATGGTTTTAGTTATATTTCCAAATGGATTCACAAAAAACCATAATATTTTAGTTGGCTGGTACAAAAAGTTGATTTACCAAAAATAATTAAATCTTAAAAAAATATTTATAGTGATTAATAAAACATAACTCTATATGAGTTCTATATTTAGTAGATAAAGACTAAAAGTTTCATGGATATAGGGAAGAAAGAGTATTTACAAAACATATCATACAATTTTCCAAAATAGAATATTTAATAAATAAATATCACCAATAATTTTGGGAAGGAAATAATAATAATTTTTTATAAACATACATTAAAATAAATTAAATTCTATGTTCCTTGAAAAATATATAATCGTTTTTCGTGTGGAGTAGAACATTAAAAAACAAAATTTAAAGGTAAATGATTTTTATTATTTTGAAAATAACTTTATTGAAACCAAAATCATGAAGAGCATGATAATCAATCATTAGAAAAGTGATAAGTGTAATTTTGTAAATAAAATGAAATAAAATAAATTTTTATTTCAAAATAATAAAACAAAACATTGGTGGGGAGAGTGAAGAAGGATACATAAGAGAAAGTTCTCATTTGGAGAACAAAAGAATTATTTATGACATTGTCATGTTTTATGATGAAAAAACACCATAAATGTAATTAAATATAAAATAATTAGAAAATGAATTATAATATAATCCTAGAACATATTAAAATAATACTTCAATTCCATATCCAAAGAGGAATATTTATGAAACATAAATAGATTTAGAGTCAAGATAAATCCCCTACAACTTTAGAAATATTTTAATAAAAACCCCTAAAAGAGATGGATTGAAATTAAAATTGAAAATCAATTCGAATAAGAGATAATTGGAGATATTTTATATCAAAAGGAGTTATTTAAACCATTTGAATTAATATAGTTCAAAAAAACATGTCTCAAGAAATTAAATTTAGATGAAACTCCCATTCCACATTAGTAACTAAAAAATCAAAAGAATATGAGATGAATATTTTTAAATAGATTTTATAAACTCACGCAATGGAATATATTTATCATTTATTAAAGAAATTATGAATTAGATACACTTTATAAATAAAAAAATGTTTTGTAATATTAATCATGTATCATGGACTTCAAAATTGAAACCATGAAACCCTCACATCCTTGTTATATTTAAAATTGAAATCCCCTGAATGATACAACATTAGTTAGATTTGTAAGTCCCATATATTCAATGAATAATTAAGATAAAATTAATATATTTCCAATATATACACTATAAAAATGAGAAATGTTTTGAATATACATTATATCTCAATGAAGAAAAACATTGATTCCAAAACCCTCATCCTAAATCCAGAATTCACTAAAAATTCATTAACCAATAATTTAAAATAAATAACTATGTTTCTCACATATTTTATAAATTTATTCTTAACTATAAAATTTTCTAATATTCATTTAGAATTATTAATTTACATTGTTATATTTTATTTTCATCAACAGATGTTAATAACTTAAATTATTTATTTAGTACTAGTTTTGTCATGGCATTGTCAATTACTATTTTTAGATTCAATTTTCATCATTATATGACAAATGTTGGTATAATAATATATTTTAAACAATAAATTATAATTTTATATTATCATTTTATATTTATCTTATTTTTTATTCAGGATAACAAAGTCGGTGACGAGCATGTTTTGGTAATTTTCACGAATGAGGGGTGGGATATTAATAATGGGATGGATATAGCCATAACCATTGTTGAAACAAAAAATCATTATTTAATTATTTTCCCCTATAAAATAGTTTTTTCCTTTTCATTTTTAATTAAGATAAAAAAGTATAGAATTTTTTATGTAGGTGGTTAAACTGATCCAAACAAGGACAATCAAAAATATATGGGTGAGTATGGTTTAGAATGTGATTCTATCATGAACCGGCCCAGGTTCCCTTGTAACCTGATAACTCAGCTAGCCCTGACATGGCTTGAAGTGTGTTCTTGATCCCCGTGAGTTAGAGACTAGCATGTGGAATCAAACAAAAAGCAATTAGGTATGAATTTTTGACAAAACACAATTGAAGACAAAGAAAAAAGACAGCATGAATATTAAAAGAAAAATCCACTGGAAGTAATTTACCAGAATAAAACAAGTCATAAAGAGGCCGAAGCACTACACAACAAGTAACGAAAAAAAAGAAAATAGTCCAAAAGCCCCTAAGGAAACAACTCACTGAGTCCCTATCCCAACTACTGGATCAATGTCCAAGAGATCGCTTCCCCTTGCTTGAACCTAAAAGAATAAATTCTACAAACACCTGAAGGAAAAATTATTATGTGAGCCTAAGCCCTATATAACACCACCAAATATTTCATAAAATCTTCAAAATATATATTATTCAAGTAAAATATTTCAATTTTTCAAATAAACAGGCTTGGAAATTCAAAAGCATATGTAAAAAAATGTTATACATTTTCAAAATGTTGGAAAATACTTTTATAGCATAGGATTTACTTTACAGGAGGTGAAATATTTCTAAAAAAATGGATTAAATAAAATAGTTAAATAAAAAAATATATGAAAATACAGAAATGGCAGGTAAATAAATTTTACAACATTGGGATACATTTATATCTCAAATGTAATTAAAAAAATCAAGCAACACTTTCAAATGAAAAAATGTATGACAGTATTAACCAACTATAGGGTTTTGTACTTTCTAAATGTTCTCAACAGAATGAGTATACTCATGTCTCCTTGACACTGGCCGGAGGTGACTCTCCCCCTCTCATTGGGGATGTGACCTGCCGCATGTATGTTTTAGAACATCTTAATAGCACAGAGTGTATCAAAATAACTCTCTAACTATCTAAGGGATTCTTGTTCTCTTACATGATGAGAATTTTTTTAAGACTTTTTAAAATACAATTAAACCCCATTATTCCATTTCCAAATGCCAATTTTTCCATTCATAACCAAAATGGGTTCTAAACAAAAACATTCCCTTTCCATGACATAAAACCGCTAATTTTCTATGAAATCATTTTCAATCCATTTTCATAAGTTTTAAATCCATTAAAAACCATTTACATATTTTATTTACAATTCTTTCCTATAAAATCTATAATTTAAATTAAATAATTTAAATTACCCAATCTCCATAAAACACACCCCAATTCAATGGAATTGAGGGGTTTTAAAAATTCCCATGCCAAAACTATTTCAAATCTCCCAATTCCCTAGAATTTGATTTTATCAAATTAGTTAAATGACTATTTTATCAATTTAGTTTAAATCAATAATGAAAATAAATTAATAAATTTAGGAATAATCAATTTGAAAATTTAGGACGAAATGACCTACCCATTTCCCAAAACATGAAACTCGTAATGGATCCTGTCAATGAGAATGATGGTTCATGAGATCTAGAAAATCAACCAAGAAGAAAGATCCAACCTCATGGGGGAATATATACATAAATTTTAGTATGATCCACTAAAATCACAAAAGATGGGATATATATATATATATATGATGAATGAATAATAACTCTTACCTAGATATCACCCACCAAAGAAATTAAAATCACATGCCAAAGGAATGGATATGGTAGAGTTGTAAGGGTCAATGAATTATTGGGGAAGGCCTTTGGATGATGTAAGAGGAATTGGAGAGGATTAAATGAAAAATAACCAAGTGTATAGCCTCCTTTTATAGGTTGATATCTAGGGATTAAACGATGTGTTATCCTATTATACACTGTGAAATATTTAATTTCCTTAATGGAGAATATACGTCAAATTCTTAACACCCCATCAATGTTGGGGTTTTACAAAACTTTTAACCCCTATTAACATTTTTAATGCCAATGATTTGTAGTCTGGGTAAACCCATTCATTATGAATTAAAAAACAAACTAAAAATACTACACTTCAAGTAAAGGGAATTCACAGTGTGTAACCATCACACTATGAACCAAATTTCACGGCTTTCACCTGATAGCAGTTACACGGTGTGTAACCATGTTACATGGCATGTAATATCCTATATGTTTAGAAAACCCCTATTTAAAGACGAAAAATACCACAAGTGTCTTAATTTACCATTATATATTTCCTTCTAATCCAAACACAACCCTTAATCATAAAAAAATGAAATGTGAACCCATGATAAGGTTAAAGTTGTAACTATCTGAATGGTAATGATATGTTACAACCTCCCCACCATATGAAAATTCTATCCCTAGAAATCCTATGAAGAAGATTCCATTCCAAATAGATGAGGCCACAACTCTATCATCAGTGCCTTATGTTACCGTGTCTCGTGACTATCTAACTAATGCTTCCATAAAACCTGAACCAAAGGTATCATCCTCCCATTAAGTACCTTGGTCTCAAAATAAACTATCCTGATTTTCCTCTAAATCAAAGATAAGTCAGGTTATATCTCTGGATCAATCCAGCAAAAAATGTGATATGGATCTAATATATACTTTCCCAACTACGATATATGGAACATGTTATGTATTGATATTAGTTGTGACGAGAGTGATTAATGATAAGAATCCATACTCACCTAATCAACAAAATTGAATGGTCCCAAAAAATGAGGAGCAATATTCCTTTTCCTACCATGATTTCAATGACCCAACTATGATGAATATTTCATGAACACTTGAACACAAACAAAAAAACTCAATGCTCTATGGCATTGATCAACATAAAAATTATATTTGCTAAGTGCTATCAAAATAATCTAATGAATTAACTAAATATTAATTGTCTTCTCCTGCACCACGCTTGGTCCAACCAAGGAACACTCAGAAAATTTTGATGAGTAGAATGGATATTTTCAAGGCCAAGAATACAAGGCCTCAAAATGAGTCATCCTAATCGCAGACTAGTAACTGTTGTTATAATAGAACTCAACTTGACCCAATTGATCATCCCAAGCCCCACTAAAGTCAAGAACAAGAGAACAAATCATATCATCATTAATCTATATAGGTCTCTATATCTGGCCAATCATCTTTGGATTGTAGGCCATACTCAAACGAAACTAATATCACAGTGCCTCTTGAAGGCTTCTCTAAAAGAGAGATGTAATCCAAGGAACCCTATGAGAGACTGTATCAGATGGAACTCTATGAAAAAGAACAATCACTTTCATATAGATATTTCCCAACTCCTAAAACATGGCTGTATAATGAATTGGTATAAAGTGAGATGACTTGGTAAGCCTATTGATCACAACCCATATAGAATTAATCTTTCTCTAGGTATGTGGAAATCCAACCACAAAATCCTTTGAGATTTCATCTCACTTCCTAGTAGGGATTGGAAGTGGATGAGTTAACCCCAATTGTTTTTGGTGCTCATCCTTAACCTACAAGCTCAAATATTAATGAAGGACAAACTCAGAAATGTCTCACCTCATCCATGGCCACTAGAACTACCGCCTCATATCACATAACATTTTTGTAGCTCTTGGGTTCACTTTCCACTGGGAATTATAAAAATCCCCCACCACAACCTTCCTTTCCTATAAAGGTGCAAATAAGTGATTCAGATAGAACATACCACATTCATTGGTGAATGACAACTAGGACACTATATCCCTACCATAAAGAGAGACTCTAATTCTACAGAATTAATCAGCAATATCCTGGTCTTGAAAAAGTTTTTCAAGAAGATATTATGTCAACTGAATGTTGGATAAAGAAATTCCATCCCCTTTCTCCTAAACTCCAATATGTAACTATAAAAAGAGAGCTATAAAATTCCACTCTTTTGAATATTTTTTCACTGTTCGGGTTGGAATTTTTCTACTTAACATGTATACAACAATATTCCATTCCCTCGGGGTATATGCGATGTCAATGTCGAATGACTATTGGTACTCCACCCAAAATTACTTTAAAAGGTTCAAATATCTTTGACAAAAGATATAACTCTGGATTTTGTGGTCAAAAAAATATTAAAACTTTCTCCATTGAGGTAATACCACAAAATCTTACGAGTGTGCATCATATCCACATGTTCAAGATCATGGCTGGGATATTGATTCTCGTTTGTCCTATGATGACGATATCCATAAGCAACTACATGGTCACCCTATATATGAAAACAACCCAAACATGAACCTGATGCATAACAAAAGACCACATAGCCCTATTATGACTCTAGAGGAGTCAACATCATTTCAGTAGTCAAAATACATTTCATATCAACAAAATAATTCTAACATTTATCAACCAAAGGAAACTTCACCCCCTTTAGAGTTAGAGTATTCATTAGAGATGCCAACATTATGAAGTTATTCATAAACCTACAGCAATATAATGTTAATACAAAGAATCTCATGATCCTGAATACATTCCATGGTCTCTCCCATGTCATAATATACTTCACTATCTTAAGATCAACTAATATACAATATTCATACACCACATTTCCTAATAATTTAACTTCCCAAATCCAAAAATCACACTCGGAAATCATGGCATAGAGTCGGTGACTTCTCATCAGACTTAAAACTATTCTCAGATAATGCACATGTTCCTAGCTGGAATTAGAGTAAATGAGTATGTAATCATAAATTAATACCAAAAAGGTGTCAAGAAAATCATGTAAGATCATTTTCATTAAATCCATGAAAACCATTGTAGAATTGTTTTGATCAATGGGCATAACAAGTTACTCATAATGGTTATACTTACTCCGAATGGTAGTTTTCTGATTTTCAGATTCCTTTATACTCAACTAATGGTAACCAAACTGAATATTGATCTTTGAAAATAACTTCAAACCCATCATTTGATCAAATAAATAATAAATATATGGCAATAAATACTTGTTGTTAATCATGACTTGATTTTTTTAATGATAATAAACACATAGGATGAGAGATCCATCATCCTTATTAGTGAAGAGAACTCGTGCTTCCTAAGGTGACACACTTGGGAATACAATTCCATTCTCAAGAATATTTTCAAAATGGGACTCATATATTTTACTTCAGCCGGTGTTATATGGTAGGAGGGAATTGAAACTAGTTGAGTATCAGGAATTAACTCAATGGGGAACTCAACTTCTCTTACCGATGGAAGACTAGATAAATCTGAAGGAAACAAGTCGGAAAACTAGATAATGACTGGAGGGAGATCACCACTCATTGAATCCTACTCCATATCAAAAGAAAAAACCGATATCACTTTCCCCAATTCTAGATAAGATGGTCCAACTCTACTCAACCATGGGTCCCAATCTCTTTTATAGGATTGAGTCACACCAGTGGGTGTTGTATGGTAGAACCATTGAAGATAAAAATAAATCTAGCTTTCTTTTCAATCATCCAATCCTTCCCAAATATGATGTCACCAAATTTCATGTCAAGAACTAGAAAACTCCAAGCATGATCAACATATAATAGAGATAAGACACAAGCAGTACTACATAAACCCTTATATCTATTAATACAAATGGGTGTAGTAATATCCATTGTATAAGATAATTTCATCAAGGGAAGATTGAGAAGATTAACAATATAGGTTGAAATAAACAAATGAGATGCACCAGTATCCAATAGAGTAGTCACTAATGGTGATGTTATAGTAATGGTTCCTTTCATGGTCACTGGACCAATGACTGCTTATCTAGAGACTCTTCCACTGCGTGAAGTTGCTTCGTTCTGAATTCATGTTCTTGGGACACTTCTATATGCGAATCTTCATATTTCCCTGTCGTTTTAGGAGGATCTAATGATCTAGTTCCATTACACATAATAGTGAAGTGATGGATAAATCTTTTTAAGTTCCTTAAAAATCCATATGAGCTATAGTTTTTGGGTGCCTTTGTGCAAACCCTC
The DNA here is from genome assembly GCA_963277665.1 of Viscum album. NCBI lineage: Eukaryota > Viridiplantae > Streptophyta > Magnoliopsida > Santalales > Viscaceae > Viscum > Viscum album. The sequence goes on along the minus strand of OY728163.1, from coordinate 458,734,972 downwards.
TTATAATGTCCTAGCTTTACAAACTAGTATAAAACCAATGAACTTCCTTCTAGAGCTATAGGTGGTCTAGAAAAACCCTATCATCAAGCAATACCATGAGGATCATCACACTATCAATTTCAATTGAAGGAACTCATGCTGCCACTGGGATAAAAAGGAACTCCTAATAACCATGACTGGCTAGCCAGGTCCATCTCATCCATCATCACCCTATCCAACACATCAACATATGTAACACCCCAAGCTTCCATGGTACACTTCTCTTTGAATAATATAGTAGTGTGTGTTGTACACAACTTCGAGTTATAACACACACAACAACCAATCAAACTAGCTGTTATGAATAGTAATACCCACTTTTGAAATTTTATAAATTTGATATTTCAAAACGGACTTTTTCTGGATTCAGAATATCGAAATTAGATTAGGGTGAATTATTGGTATTTTTCTAAAAACATTCAATTTTTGATTAATAGTGAAAAACACTGAGTTATTAGTTAAAACCGAATTTTTATTTAAATAATTATTTATTTTATTTAAATTTATTTTATGTAATAATACATACATAATACCTATATTAGTTCAATGTAATTCATTGGGGTAAATTTATAATAATTTTAGATATGTAAAAAGTTTATTGAACTTTTCTTTTACCCACCTCCTAGGAGAATCTGTAAATTTACATAAAACATAATTTTACCACTTCTGTGAGTGGAATTTCGAATATCCAAGAAACATGGTTAATATCAAGATGTAAAATGTGGTTCAATAAGATAAAAATAATTTTTGGTGAATATTAACATTTTACTTTTATTTACCACGGTTAAAAGTAAATAGTATAATTTAGGGTAAAAATGATATTATTATTACCCTAACACATGTCCTAATTCTATTGGAAAAGTGTATATCGACCAAAAACAACCTTAGGAATAAAATATTAACATTTAGGTCCATATGGATTAGATTAGGACATTTGTTATTATTTAATTTAAAGAAGAGTTAAAAGAGTTAAAATAAAGGTTTAACAACTAAAACATTTTTAATATAGGGTAATACATAAGATAAATTAGATTAAAAATATTAATTTGAAAGATAAAATTATTTCCTACATAATGATATTTTATTTATAATTTTTATACATTGAATAATTAAATTTAGTTATGACACAATAATGATGCAGTATTTTCCTTATTAATGAAAGAATCAAATTATTAATATATTATATGTTAAAATAAATATAATTTGGAAGTTTGGATGACATCAATGAATTTTATTGGTTAATAAGACATTTTAGTATTTCTTAAATGATTTTTTTTTGAATTAAAAAAGTTTTTAAGACTTTAACCAAAATCAATTATTGAATAGTTTCCAAATTGACATAAATGAGTTTTTAAAAAAAATATTATATTATTAATTGATATTATATTCCTAAAAATATAAGGTTCGGCAAAAGGAATTATATAATGATAATTGTATCATTCATGGACCACTTGGGGGTCTCTTGTAAGTATATAGTAAGTTTATTAACCATATAATATAAAAATACAAAGTGGCATGGTAAATGTCAAAATAATTAACTAAGAGTTAAAACTAAAAGATAAGGTTAATATAGTAACCCAAGCCTGTCTAAAACCTATTGGTTGAGTTTTTTTAGACCTATCCCCACCATATCCTTTAAATAATCCACTTTGGAGCCATTATAAACCGAATATGAATTTATTATAAAATATTATTTCTAACTTTTCCTAAGGTACCCCTCACCCCTAAAATAAAAGGACACTCTCCATTCTCTCAAATTAATAGCCTCAAAGCCTTTTTTTTCAGCCAAACCTTGCCCAAATATTCTCTCAACTTCCCTAACTTAAACCTAGATACATTATTTTGATCAAAAAGCCAACCAAAAATCCCTTTTGATCAAATCAAAAGGAAGAACCTCAAGAAGAGGTAATGTTTTCACCACCCTCTTTCAAGTTCCTTTCTTCTTTAACTTCTTCTTTCTTTGTTATTTCCATTCTAAGATAGTACCTTCAGTATCTTCTATATACTATGATGTTATTATAAATATGGTACAACCATATTCACTATTCTATCCATCCTTTGAATGACATGTCACCATTCGTGCGTACGTACGACTTACCGTCTCCACGTCGTGGTGTAATTGTTATTCAAAATATTATTATTTGGATAGGTATGATAATGATGTTTAACTCATGAAAATAAAAAATATAACATGATAATTATTATTTATATATGATATAACATTCAATTATATATTATTTTAATATCAAAATAATGATATTGTTGCTCATGCGTACGTACGGACTACCGTCTGCACGAACGCGATGAGATTCATTCCCCATTGTATCCATTCAAGAATAAATTTCATTTTATGGTTAAAAATAATTTATAGAGACTTGATATAATTCTTTATATTAATAATTTATGACCTATACATAAAAAACATGACTCATGTAACAAAACATATAAAATAAAACGAGTAAGTTAACACCCAAAACGACGATAATACTAAGATATTATTAACAAAGCAATGTTAAAAGATCATATATGATATCATATTAATGTATATGATTATTGTATGATTCAATAACAATTATTTCACCATTATAAAGGTGGTTAACCTACCCTCAACCAAGGAAAAGTACAAGTTAAGGGTTTATTTTACAATATCTTCATTTTCCGAGGTTTTTTTTACGTAATTATCTACTGGGACCTCTTTATCATCCACATCCATGTTTCTTAAAAATGTATTTCAAATCGTTATTACTATTTTATTGACTATGAGATAAAGTAATTTATACCCTTGTTGACTTCTTAAATTTTTTTATAAAGATATCTTTCTTTCGTTTTTAAAACAAGGTCATTTTTAACCTTTTCGATAGAATTAAGGTAAGAATTTCTTTGTTAACTTATACAGCGGGTGCGGCTATTTTACGCCATTATAAAATCATCGAAGCTTCCCTTACAAGCTAATAAGAATATTTTCAATGTAAATGTTTTAAATATGTGTCTTTTAAATAATTTCAAAAAAATGAGATATTTCTCTCAAATAGTTTTGATTTCATCTATGTCAACATCTTTTGATAGATTTTAAAATTATTTGAAGATGATTTATTATGATACAAATATTCCATGTTGTATTGAAGGTTTTGTGATATGTTTGACTGTGTATGTGTTATTTTTATACCATTCATGGTTTATGGAGAAAGTATTGACATTTCGTATGCTAGTTTTAATACAAATGTTAATGTTATGTTTAAACCTGTTCATGTGAGGATTGCATTGGACTTAATAAGTGATGGGTGAAGCCCGCTATAGCTCCTAGATGCATCGGTAGGTCTCATGAGACAAACTAGTGTCTTAGAACAAGTCGTCGACAAAATCTTATTTGTAGTCTTTTCACAAGGCCTTGAGTATGTGGTTATGATAGTCTCGCATTATGCGTTCCATCATTATGAAAGTGGTTATTGATATTGCATGTGATTATTCAACTAGTAGAATATCCATGTGAATAAGTAAATGGAATTATTTCATTTTATTTCTACCGCATTATGTTGAATTTCATGTTTAAAAGGCTTTTATTTTAGTTATACATTGCCTTAAATGTTTATGATTATTTATAATTGTTTCCGCTATATTGTTATCCTTACTGGGAATTGGAGCTCACCCCTTTCTATGTTTTATTTTTCATAGGATGTGAAAATGTATTTTATGATTGACCTATAGGGACAGTATAAGGGGATATGACTGTGGAGACAAGATGTTGTTGTAGTTTACACTTTATGAAGTAATGTAAGACTTATGAATATATCTAGTGATTCCAAGGCCACTAAACTAATCGGTATTTCTAGACATGATCTTGTGTGATCATGCCAATGTAATGTAATAATGCACCGCCTCTGGATAACTTGGGTCGGGGAATTACAGTTGGTATCAGAGGAATTTTAGTACAAACCTTGGAAGCTATATTTAGATAAAATCTGATTAGATCACACAGACCTAAGATGGACCTTGAGGATTAATAAAGAAGAACTTCCTAGAATCTTGGTATTGTAGAGATTTTGTGAGTTTTCCGAGCAATACATCCCTGTCTGGATATGAGCAGGTAGAGGCGGATCTGGCACAGACGTACCTAGGGGTAAAACCTAAAAACACCGCTTTGAGCTAGACTTGAACGGGAACTGGTGCATGAAAAATGGTCTTGCTGCACTCTTGGTTACGACACTCACGGGGGATATGATTAGGATAATTCTCATTTTCTTTACAAAACATTATGAAGGGTTTATGAGTATATAATTCTTCAAAGAAAACATTTTATTTATGATTATCGATTATATCCATAAATAGTTCAATTTATGTTAAGTGTTTTACAAGTTTGTAATTATTTAGTTTGATTCATAAACTGATCTATTTTGTGCCATTGTTTTGAAATGGCGCCTAGTGGATGGAATGAAAACCATATCAATGCATGCACTCCATGTAGGGATTTAATTCCTTATCAAGATAATTATAGTGGAGCTGGTAATGAAACTGGTGCTAATCAGCTAATAACCATACTGGGAAACTCACTCAAGTTATGAATAATAACCTTACCCGTATGGAGCACCCTGATCCACAATGTGCAGGATCAATGTTAGATCACTTCCCGAGGCAACAACCACCAACATTCAATGGGAGTAAAATCAATTGTTATCTGATCAATGGATAAGTTCTTTAGCGAAAATATTCCATGCCTTGGGGATTAGCGAAAGGGAAAAAGTTGTTATGGCAGTTTACCTCCTCACTGGAGATGCTGATCAATGGTGGTCATTGATTCAAAACACAAAGGAAGATGATGAAGTATCAAATATTAAATATAGGGAGTTCAATGATCTTTTCATAGAAAAATACTTTCCTCATCACCATCAAGCAGATATGGAAAGGCAATTTCTGAGTTTGAGGCAAAAGGATGATGAGAATGTTGCAAAGTATGAGGCTAACTTTACAAGGTTAGTGAGGTATACTGCATATTATATACGTAACCCAAGAATTAATATTGATCATTTATTTGATGGTTTAAAACCATTTCTCTGTTGATAATTATTCTCACAAACCTTCTCGTTGCACGAAGATATTGTCTCATGTGCTATCAACACAGAAAAATAATTCTCCAAGTCTAACAACATTATAGCAAAGAATGAGAAGAAGAGATCTTTTGATAACTCCGGAAATGGAAATAAGGGTAAGAAGGGAAAATTTTAATATCCATCCTGTAGTAAATGTGGGAAGAAACACCCTAGAACTTTCTTGAAAATAATGGGAGTCTGTTATAAGTGTGGTGAAAAGGCCAGCAAGCTCGTGATTGAAAATGGAAGAAAGAAGCTACCAATGTTCAATGCTATAACTGCAGGTAGATGGGACATTATGCAAATGATTTCCTAAGTTCCAGGGGAAATTACCTAATAAAAGGCCTAGGGATCAACGTCACTCTTATGCTATGACTAATCCTGAGGTAGAAGCTCTGAAAGACGTGGTGGCACGTAATTTAATGGTTTCCTCAATTTTAGCCAATGCATTATTTGATTCTGGATCATCGCATTGTTTCATATATTCCTAGTTTTCTAAGAAAATTATATATTTCCAATTTGATTTTACAATGGAGTTGTCAGTAAAAAATCCTATGGGAAGTATCATTGCTACAATGTTCTGTGAATCAGTTCCCATTAGAGCATATAAATGTTCTTTTTCTGCTGATATCATCATCATACCCATGATTGAGTTTGATATAATCCTCGGTATGGATTGGATTTCAGACCATGATGTGGAGATTTATTGTAACAAGAAGGAGGTTATGATTTTTGATGATGATGATAAAGAACAACTTATCTTTAGAGCAGAATCATCACCACCTAATTCTTATCTAGATCCACCCCCAGTAGCTTAACTAAATTCAATTATTGGGGTGGAACAGAATGAAATAACTGTGGGTGAGGAAATGAATGTTCAAATAGAGGATGTACCTATTGTGAAAGAATATGTTGATGTGTTTCCAAAAGATTTACCTGGATATCCTCCAGAATGAGAAATTGAGTTTTCCATTGATTTAATTCCTGGATCAATGCCCATATCGAAGACCCCTTATAGAATGGAAACTGTAGAATTAGTGGAAGAAAATAAACAACTAGAGGAATTGAGTAATAAGGGATTTATTCTCCCTAGTTTTTCTCCATGAGGAGCCCCTGTACTTTTGGTTAAGAATAAAGATGGATCTATGAGGTTATGTATCGACTATAAGAAAATTAACGCTAGAACAATAAAGAAAAAGTATCCCCTACCTCACATTGATGATTTATTTGACCAACTGCATGGAGCTCAATAATTTTCCAAGATTGAACTTCGATCTGAATACCATCAATTGTGTGTGAAGAAAGAAGACATTCCGAAGACAACATTTCGAACCAGGTACAGGCATTTCGAGTTTACAATAATGCCTTTTGGGATGACTAATGAACCCTCCGTTTTCATGGATATAATGAACAGAGTTTTCAAGGAATATCTCGATGATTTTGTAGTAGTATTTATTGATGATATCTTGTAATACTCCAAAATCTACGAAGATCATGAAAATCACTTGAGCATTATCATTAAGACTCTTAGAAGACATGAATTATAAGGGAAGTTTAGCAAGTTTGAATTCTGGCTTCAAGAGATTTCTTTTCATGGACGCATTATCTCCAAATATGGAATCTCTATTGATCCTTCTAAGACCAAGGCAATCCAAGAATGACTTGCAACGGTAAGTATAACTGAGTTACACAGTTTTATTGGTTTAGAAATTTATTATAGACATTTTGTATAGAATTTTGCTCGGTTGGCTAACCCACTAACGAAGCTCACATGTAAAGGGGTTAAATTTGTTTGGACAAAAGAGTGTGAAGAATGTTTTGAAGAACTAAAGAGAAGATTAGTCAATGCTTCTATATTGACTTTACCATCGGGGAATGATGGGTTAGTTATTTATAGTGATGAATCAATGAAAGGACTTAGTTGTGTCCTTATGCATAATGATAGAGTTATTTCCTATGCATCAAGACAGCTGAAAATTAATGAGAAAAGATATCCTACTCATGATCTTGAGTTAGCTGCTGTAATCTTTGATTTGAATATATGGAGACACTATATATATGGTTAAAAGTGTGAGATTTATACTGATAAAAAGAGTTTAAAGTATATTTCTTCTCATATAAATAACTCAACATGAGGCAAAAGAGATGGCTTGAACTAATCAAGGATTATGATTTCACATAACACTACCACCCGGGGAAGGAAAATAAGGTGGCAGATGCCTTGAGTAGAAATGATCATGGAGTTTTGAACAAGATGAGAGTTGAGAGGGATCCTATTTTCATGAATCTGGTAAAGATTGATATGGGAATCACCATGGAAGGTGAAACATCATTACATTTTCAAATGGATTCCAAACCATCTTTAATAGAATGGATAAAGAGTTCTCAGACCGATGATGAAGAGTTTCAAAAGAAGATTAAAGATGTGAATGACAGGAGATTGAGTGACTATGTGTATGAAGATGGAATTTTGAAATTAGGGAAGAGACTTTGTGTTCCCAATATACCTGATCTAAAAAGAGAATTGTTGGATGATTCTCATAGTTCCAATTTCTTTATACACCTTGGGAGAACCAAAATGTATAGAGATTTGAAGGATAATTTTTGTTGGGACAACATGAAGAGGGAGATTTCTGATTTTGTGGCAAGATGTATGGTTTGTCAACAAGTGAAAGCTGGAAGGCAACAACATGGAAGAGTCATGCACCCTCTTCCCATACCTGAGTGGAAATGGGATAATATCACGATGTACTTTGTTATGGGACTAAAAACGATTCCTAGAAAGAACGATGAAATATGGTTCATTGTTGATCTTCTTACCAAGTCAACACATTTTCTTGCTATAAGGTATGATTTAGAACTTGAACATCTAGCAAGGCTATATATTAATGAAGTTGAGAGACTTCATGGAGTACCCCTATCGATTGTTTCTAATCTTGATCCCCATTTTACATCAAGATTCTGGAAGAGTCTTCAGAAGTCCTTGGATACTGACCTTCGTTTGAGCATTGCCTACCACCCTCAAATAGATGGACAATCAGAACGGCCTATTCAAACCTTAGGAGACATGTTGAGATCTTTCTCACTTGACTTTCAGGGTACGTGGGATCAATATTTACCTTTGGTAGAATTTTCCTATAACAATAGCTTCCATTCAAGTATTCAGATGGCACCATATGAAGCGTTATATGGAAAGAGATGTCACACACCAACCTGTTTGGATGAAGTTGGTGAAAGAAAACTTGTAGGCCCAGAACTGGTGGAGGAAATGATGGAAAAGGTAAAGGTAATCCAAAACCACATCAAAGCAGATCAAAGTAGGCAGATGAGCTATGCTGATAACCGAAGGAAGGGTTTGGAATTTTAGGTAGGAGATTATGTTTTCTTGAAGGTATGTCCATGGAAGGGAGTTATACATTTCGGTAAGAAGGGAAACTTGAGTCCTAGGTACATCAGACCATTCAAAATTCTAGAACGAATTGGGGTTGTTGCTTACTATTTGGCAATGCCCGAAAGTCACTTTAAAGTTCACGATGTGTTCCACGTATCACTATTGATAAAATACATGCCTGACCCAATGCATGTACTCACCTATGAGGAATTAGAACTGGAACCCGATCAGTCTTATTGCGAAGAGCCCATAAAAATTCTTGATACAAGAGAACAAGTGCTGAGAAACCAGATGACTCGTCTGGTAAAAGTTCTATGAAGAAACCATAAAATGGAAGAGGCAATGTGGGAACCCGAAGAACTTATGATGAAGCATCACCTGAGTCTTTTCATGCGGTAGAATTATAGAAATATCGAGGATGAAATTATTTGAAAGAGGAGAAAATGTAACACTCCAACCTTCCACGGTACGCTTCTCTATGAATAATACAGTAGCGTGTGTTGTACGCAACTTCGAGTTCTAACACATACCACAACCAATAAAACTAACCGTTATGAATAGTAATAACCCCTTTTTAAAATTTTATAAATTTTATCTTTCAAAATGGACTTTATTTCTGGATTCGTAATAAAGAAATTAGCTTAGGGTGAATTTTTTGTATTTTTCTGAAAATTTTCAATTTTTGATGAATAGTGAAAACACTGAGTTATTAGTTAAAATATAATTTTTATTTAAAAAATTATTTATTTTATTTAAATTTATTTTAGGTAAAATTAGATACATAATACCTATATTAGTTCAACGTAATACATTGGAGTCAGTTTATAATAATTTTAGATATATAAAAATTTTATTGAACTTTTCTTTTACCCACCTACTAGGAGAATTTGTAAATTCACATAAAACATTATTTTACCACTTCTGTGAATGGAATCTTGAAAATCCGAGAGACATGGTTAATATCAAGGAGTAAAATGAGGTCCAATAAGTTAAAAATAATTTTTGGTGAATAGTAACTTCTTACTTTTATTTACCACTGTTAAAAGTAAATAGGGTAATTTAGGGTAAAAATAATGTTATTAATACCCTAACACATGCCCTAATTCTATTGGAAAAGTGTATCTCGACCAAAAACAACCTTAGGAATAAAATATTATCATTTAGGCCCACTTGGATTAGAATAGTACATTTAGTATTATTTAATTCAAAGAAGAGTTAAAAGAGTTAAAATCAATGTTTAATAACTGAAACATTTTTAATATAGGGTTATACATAAGATAAATTTGATTAAAAATATTCATTATAAAGATAAAAATGTTTCCTACATTATGGTATTTTATTTATAATTTTTAGACATTGAATAATTTAATTTATTTATGACACAATAATGATGAAGTATTTCCCTTATTAATGAAAGAATCAAATTATTATTATTATAAATGTTAAAATAATTATAATTTAGAAGTTTTGATGACATCCAAGAATTTAATTGGTTAATATGACATTTTAGGATTTCGTAAATGAATTTTTTTTAGAATTAATAATGTTTTTAAGACTTTAACAAAAATCAATTATTGAATAGTGCCCAAAATGACATAAATGAGTTTTTAAAACAAATATTATATTATTAATTGATATTCTATTCCAAAAAATCTATGGTTTGGAAAAAGGACTTATATAGTGATAATTTTATCATTAATGGACCACTTGGGGATATCTTGGAAGTATATAGTAATTTTATTAACCATATGATATAAAAATACAATGTGACACGGTAAATGTCAAACTAATTAACTAACCGTTAAAACTAAATGATAAGGTTAATAAAGTGACTCAAACCTTTCTAAAACCTATTGGTTGAGTTGTTTTCGACCTATACCCACCTTAAAATTTATATAATCTACTTTGGAGCCATTAGAAACCGAATATTAATTTATTATAAAATAATTTTCTAGCTTTTCCTAAGGTTCCCCTCACCCCTCTTATAAAAGGGAACTCTCCATTCTCTCAAATTCATACCCTAAAAGCCTTTTGGTTCAGACAAACTCTATCCAAATATTCTCTCAAATTCCCTCACTTCAACCCAGAGTCCATAGTTCGATCAGAAATCCATCCTATGAAGCCCTTTTGATCGAATCAAAAGGAAGAACCTGAATAAGAGGTAATGTTTTCACCACCCTCTTTGAAGTTCCTTTTTCTCCAACTTATTATTTCTTTGTTATTTCCATTATAAAATAATAACCCCAATATATTCTATATACATTGATGTTATAATAAATATGGTACAACCATATTCAGTATTCTATCCATCCTTTGAATGACATGTCACCATACGTGCGCACATATGGATTACTGTCTCCACGTCTGGTGTAATTGTTATTCAAAACATTATTATTTGGATGGGTATGATAATGATGTGTAATTCAAGTAAATAATAAATATAACATGATAAATATTCTGAATATATGATATACCATCCAATTATATATTATTTTAACATCAAAAAATGATATTGTCGCTCGTGCGTACGTACGGACTACCGTCTCCACGAACACGATGACATTCAATCCCCATCATATCCATTCAAGAATAATTTTCATTTCATGGTTAAAAATAATGCCTAAAAACTTGATATAATTCTTTATATGAATAATTTACAACCTATCGATAAAAAACATGACTCATTTAACAAAACATATAAAATAAAATGAGTAATTTAACACCCGAAACGACGATAATACTAAGATATTATTAACAAAGAAATGTTAAAAGATCATATATGATATCATATTAATGTATATGATTATTTTATAATTTAATAACAATTATTTCACCATTATACAGGAGTTTGACCAACCCTCAACCAAGGAAAAGTACAAGGTAAGGGTTTATTTAACAATCTCTTCCTTATCCGAGGTTGTTTATACGTAATTATCTACTGGGACCTCTTTATCATCCACATCCATGTTTCTTAAAAATGTATTTCAAATAATTCTTAATATTTTATAGACTATGGGTTAAATTCATTTATACCCTTTTTGACTTCTTATAAGATGTTTATAAAGGAATCTTTCTATCGTTATCCAAACAAGGTCCTTTTTAACCTTTTCGACAGAATTAAGGTAAGAATGTCTTTTTTAACTTATACGGTGGGTGCGGCTATTTTCCGCTGTTATAAAATCATTGAAGCATCCCTTACAAGATTATAAGAATATTTTCAAAGTAAATGTTTTAATTATGTTGATTTTAAATGATTTCAAAAAAATAGATATTTCTCTCAAATCGTTTTGATTTCATCTATGTCAACATCCTTTGATGGATTTTGTGCTTATTTGAAGTTGATTTATTATGATACAAAACTTCCATGTTGTATTGAAGGTTTTGTGATATGTTTGAATTTGGATGTGTAATTTTTATACCTGACTAAAAATTGCATTTTTATTTTATTATGGATCATACAGGAGACAAGACCCAACCCCAAATAGTTCAGGGAGGTCTAAAGTGATACAGACTGAGTGCATCTCCTTGCACAAAATTCTTACATACATGAGGTAGATATCCCAAATTCAAGAACACCTTTTGAGGCTCTTCTGGACCGTTCTCTCTAGAGAGGGCATCCACCGCAAAGTTATCTTCCCATGTAGTCTTGGCACAAGGCCTTGACTATGTTGTTATGATAGTCTGGTATTATGCATTCCATCATTATAAAAGTGGTTAGTGATATTGAATGTGATTATTAGACTAGTAGAAAATTCATGTGAATAAGTAAATGGAATTATTTCATTTTATTTTTTCCATATTATGCTTAATTTCATGTTTAAAAGGCTTTTGTTTTAGTTATACATTGCCTTAAATGTTTATGCTTATTTATGAAAGTTTCCACTATATTTTTATCCATACTGGGAATTTGAGCTCACCCCTTTCTATGTTTTATTTTTCCCATGATGTTAAGAAGTATTTTAGGATTGACCTGCAGGGATAGTATAAGGGGATATGAGTGTGGAGACAAGATGTGTTTGTAGTTTTCACATTATGATGTAATGTAAAACTTATGAATATATCTAGTGATTCCAAAGCTACTACACTAATCGGTCTTTCGAGACTTGATCTTTTGTGATCATGCCAATGTTATGTAATAATGCACCGACTCTGGGTAATTGGGGTCTGGGCATTACAACATAAGTGGATATATTCATCAAGAATACATGAGAATAGAAGTTCAAAAAAAATCCTAACATGAAGTATCGAGCATTCATCCTTTCATTAGACATAATGTCATGTGAAAACTGCACCAATTCATCAATGAAATTTTAATACCCTATAATGGTTCTTTCTATCTGATCAAGCTTGAAAAATTCAACAACCTTATCTAACTCCATTGACTCTAGATAAAACTGGTAAGTGAAAATAATCTTGAAGTCATTCCACTCCAACTAGATTTAGATCTATAATAGGATTTTCTTACTGAGGTTTAGCAGTAGCCTCTTCCTTTATCTGATCCACACTTATTCTTAGAGGCATGATTCTACACAACATCAGTAGATAAAATCATACATTATATTTAATACTCAGAGGTACAAAGGAAATTATTCCCAAAATATGGAACTACCATGATTTGGATTTCACACTATCCAAATCAAAATGGGGAAAATACTAGAACTAATTCACAAGGCGTCTTTACCTAACTACCCATGGAACCTTAAGGTTCATTGTGGTGAGATCTATATAGACACTCAATTAAAACTACCTGCTATGTCCAGCAAATATTTCAAAACTGCATATTGGCATCAAGAGAAAAGTTGAATAGCCTCTTCTCATACCACTTTGTCACGAACTAGCCTAAGTACCCTGGAAACCCAATAACCAAGTTGGCCCTAAAATGGCCCAAAGGGAATTCCTGATCCACAAATGTTAGTGACTAGCACCTGGAATCAAACAAAATGCAAGTGTAAATGATTTTTCTACAAAACATATTTGATGAAAAACAAACAAGATAGTATGCATATAAAAAGAAAACTCCATTGGGAGTGAAGTACTAGAATACAACAAGGAATAAAAAGCCCAAATCACAATAACCCAAGTACTGAAAACCAAGAAAATAAACCCCAAGGTCCCTAAGGACACAACTCACTAAGTCCCAAGCTCAAAAACTAGATCCACCTCCCAGAGATCCCATCCATTTTCTTGAACCTAGAATAAGAAAGTCTACAAACACTTGAATGAAAATGTAGCGAGTAAGGCTAATCCTAGTAGGATACCACAAGAGTTTCTATAAAAATTCCAAAAATATATTATACAAGTAAAATATTTCAATTTTTTAAAATAAACGGGGTTGGAAATTCAAAATAATATTTAAAAAAACATGATATAAATTTTTAAAATGATGTAAAATACTTTTAAAGCATGGGATTTACTTTAAAAGACATGTAATATTTATAAAATAATGTCTTAATTAAAACATTTAAATAAAATAGCTTATGTAAATCTAGTAAAGGAATGTAAAGTAGTTTTATAATATTGGAATACATTTATATCCGAAATATAAATAAACAAGAAAGCGACATAGTCATCTACCCAAAGATACAATATTATTAACCAGATATAGGATTCTACAATCTATAAGTGATCTCATCAAAATTATTATACTCACATCCCCCTGACACTAGCCGGAGGTGAATCATCACCCTCCCATCAGGGATGTGACCCATTGTAGGTATGTTTTAGAACATTGTACATAAAAATATTGTATCAAAATAACTCACCAGCTGCCTAAGGTATTTAGGTTATCTTACATGATGGGACATTAATTTTAAGACTCCTTAAAAATAAATTTAAATCCCAATTTTCAATTTCAAAATTCATTTTTTTGAATTTAAAACCGAAATGGGTTTTAATAACAAAACAAGCCCTTTCCCCAAGATAAAACCAATATGTCTCTATCAAAACATTTTTAATCCATTTTCACATGTTTTAAATCAATTGAAAACAAATTATATCCATTTAAAAATTCATTTAAAAAATAAAATTCAAAATTTTAATTTAAATCATTTTCTCAAATCTGTAAATAAAATTGACCAATTTCTATAAAACACGCCCCAATTCAACGGAATTGAGGGTTTTTAAAATTGTTATGCCAAAACCATTTCTAATATCCCAATTCACTGGAATTTGGTTTATCCAATCTATTTAAATAAATTTTAGGAGATTGAGTTTAAATTATCAATTTAAATAAATAATGATATTTAGTAATAATCAATTTAGAAATTTGGGATGGAACCACCTACCTCTTTTCCGAAACCCGACACTCGCAATGGGTCCCATCATTAAAAATGAAGGTCAATAGGATCTAGAAAATCAACCTAAAAGTGAGATAAAACATCATGGGATAATAGATACATCAATTTTAGGATGATATATTTAAATCCCAAAATAGGAGAAAGGGGGATAGACAAAGAACGATGGAGAACACTTAACTGGATAACATCCCCCAATGAAATGATGATTTAACACTTAAGGAATGGATCTAGTAGAGTTGGAAGGATCTATGAATTACTAGGGAAGGAATTGGGTCGAATGAAGAGGAATTGGAGTGGAGTGAATGAAAAATAGCCAAGCACACTGCTTCCTTTTATAGGCTGTTATCGAGGGATTTGATAGTGTGTAATATAGTTACCCACTGTGAAAGATTTAATTTTAGTAATGGAGAAAATGTGTCAAATTGGTAATTTCCATTTAAATTTTGGGTTTTGCGCAACATGTGACCCCTATTCACATTGTATAATTCCTAATACTTGTAACCAATGAAACCCCCATTGTTATACATTAATACTGACATGAAAATACTTCACATCATGTAAAAGGCATTCATGATTTTTACCTATCACACCGTGAACCACATTTCATTGCTTACACCTGGTAGCAATTACATGATGTGTAACCTTGTTACACGAAATATAATATCCTCAATGTTTACAAAAACCATTCTTAAGGATGAAAAATCAAACGATTTTAGGACTTTAACATTATATGAATCCCTCCAATCCAAACTCAACCCTTACCCAGACAATGAAACGGGAAACCACGACAATGTTAATGTTGTACCTATTAGAATGGAAACAAGATGTTACATATTCCAATAGAATAATTTCATTATTAATAAATAATAATAACATTATTTGTATTTTTAATTTAGAAAATCATGTTGAAATTGAATTATATAAATAAGAAAATACAAGACTAAAAATGAAAAATTCCGCTTTCATTGAGCCTATAGTATGCACATACACATGGATGAAACATTCATTTTTAAAAGATAGGGAGGAAGATATGTGATGTTTTATAATTTCAAAATTTTAATAATATTATCTATATAATATTAATACTTTAAATATTATTTTATAATTACCCTTATAAGGTTCTGATGAAAAATAATGCATGCGTCCATGGACGTAGTAGTCCACATGTACGCATGACGACATTTTAATTTTACAGATGTTTTTTGAGGAAGGTATAAAATTGATATTAATAATTTTTATAAAAAAATTATTCATAGAAATTATACATAAATTATTTTATGTTTTAGTATATAATATGTATGGTGGAAGAAGAAAAATAGACTTGAGATAGATCAATTGAGAACATTACATATCTTTTTGGTTGTTCTCTCTTAGTTAATATCTTAAACATCATTAGTATGATATTTTGGAAATAAAAAGTGTTATAAGATATTGGTAGATATTTTATGGTGACTAGGTAATATTTTTGGATGAGCTATGTCTTTAGTTTTAGTGGAGATATGTGGTGGTGGTGAGCTCCTTTTATAGGCGAGGTAAATGGAATTCTCGTACATAATATAAAGTAGAATTCAATATTCAATATTGAAATGATTCTATAATGGACACTAATTCACTATGGGATAAAGAAAAGTTGATAATCCCCTAATAATGTATTTTCACACATGTTTTAAACTTTTTATTAATTTTTTTTTATTTTTTATTAACTATTATTAGTTTTTACCATGGAACATAATTTTTACACAAGTAATTGACTTGTAATAATTAAGAATATAGTGGTCCTTATTACACAATAGGTTCTCAATAATGAAATACATTTTCCATAAAAAGTATTTGTATCAAAAATTAATTTTAATACTAGAAAATTTAATGTGTAATACTGTTTTTTTGAAAAATTAAATTTCTTAGTGTAAAAATAAGTTTTTTGATAAAATTAAAAATATTATTGATTTATATGAAATTAATAAGTTTATTATTGAAATATGAAGAGTTATATAGATTTTAAATAAATATAAAATAGAACTAAACATTGTGATATCAATATTTATAAAACATGAAAAAGTTTTTTGGTATAATATATGATTATTTATGTTTCAAAAGTTAAATACAAGTTTCGTAAATTCACCATAGTTTTTTTAAATGATTCATTTCACTAAATAAATAGTTTATTATCATAAGTAGTTGGAGTGGGAAACATGGATTTTTTAAAATGAAAAAATTATACAAATTTCTTACTCAATAAAAAAAGATAAAAAATGGCCCGCTTCTAAATCTTATATGAGACAGTCAATATATGTCCATATAATAGAATTTAAACATGTTTTTATGAAATTTAATCTCTTTTATATTTATTTTAATACTCAAAAAACTTGTTTTAACCATATCCATGATAAGTTTTTTTTTCTCTTCTTAGTATTCATTATGACCAAAAGTTTTGTCGAACTTATTACAGAATATTAATAATTTTGTTTCAAAATACAGGATCAATTTTATCAAATTCAATTTACATAATTGGAATAATTAAATTTCAAATTAAACCCACAAAATGACAAGAAAAAAGGGTTTTCAAAAGAAACCCCTTTTACGTATAAAATTTTTTTATTCCAAATTCATGTATAAGACATAAATAAAAGTTAGTCATTATGAACATATTAACTTAAGGGTTTATTTGAACATCAATAATGTGTTGTTAAGACTTAAAATTTCTAATGAATCACTATTTAGAGGTATCAATTCCATCCAACATATATTACCATATTTTGAATAATAATTACAAAAAAATAATCCTTAGGTGATTCATGATCCTTATAAATTTTATAATATGCTATAATATCATTGATTATATAACACTAAATCATAATTATGAAACCTCATTACATTAAAACATCTGTTATTCAACTTCTTTATTAATTATTTAACTATTAATTATCATTATATTCATTAATGATTACTTTTTACAATGTAAAATACAAATCAATTCCCTCAGGATTCTAAATAAAAAATTATAAAAAACTGTTAAATTAATTCTTACTTTGGAAATAGTGATAACCATTCACTCTAGCAACAATTTCAGATTCTAAGGTTCCATAATATTCTAGGTGGAATACCTATTTTATTATAATACCTTAGAACCTTTCCATGTTCCTATACTACATTTATCTATGCAGATTTGTTACATCTTAGTTGAGATAAATGTTTACACAGATAAACATTTATTAAATAGTCCTAGGTTTTGAACATAATGATTCCAAATATCTGCACTATCTATTTTTCTATAATACCTTATAATATGGATTTACATTAATGATTTAAATAATTTATAGTGCCTATTTTAATAAAAAAAATTGGTTAATAAAAGAAACATGTGAATTGATCGAAGATCACCCTATTTTGAAATTGAATAGTGGAATGACATCCATTTTTCAGGATCATCCACTGTAAAAACTCGATAAAGTCCTATATGTTTTTTAAAAAATGAGTATGATGTAAATTTTTTTTTCATAACATATTAAAATGTATCTCATGGTATATCAGGATATAAATTTACAAAAGTGGATTGGGATATATTAAAATGTGTTTATCTAGTATGTTGAATGTGAGAAAAAACCTCTGGGTGAAATAAGTTTGCTTTTTAATTATCATTATAAGTGAATCCTCATGTAGAGAATCAATTTTTCTATTTTACTTAAATGCTCTCATCTTATAGAATATATTTTACCTTAATTATATAAATGTATGAGTTAATATCCAATAATTTGACTATGGAAATTAGAGTGAATATCTATATCAATTTTAAATTTCATATTATATGACATCCATAATTTAAATATATAACACATTAGGCTATAACTAGGCTATCCATGGTAATAATTAAATTATATAACCTTTTTTAAAAATCATTCATAATATATCAAATAAAACATTTGAACTAACTTAAGGATATCCCTTAGAAGTGTCGTTCCATGCGTCCAGTCTTAAGGACACTCATTTACCAATGGTTGATGATTTATTTAATACTCGATCTTCCCCTTCTAGAGATATTACCCTTTAGTGAATATATTCCAATGCCACATCCACTTTCTAGCATCTATATAGGGATGCATTTTTTATAAAAAAACTACCCAATACATATTTGTACCAAACAATATTATATTATCAAATACATAGAATTATAAATCCATAATGGTACATAAAAATATTAAGCTATCCTCATTTGAATAATTCTAAAATATAATGTTTAAAAAGATTATAATTTGGTATCATCTATAATGAGTTATCCTTAAGCATTACAAGATAATGTTTCTATAGAATAAAATTCACTTTCTTATATTCCAAAATTTATTTTAGGCTCGTAATTTTAGATCATTTGGTAATTTGTTTTAAAACCATACATTAAAAAATGGACACTTCTACTTAATATCGATTTTTTACAGAATAGGTAAATTTAAAAATAATAATGTTTAATTCAAATAAAAAATTTTCATTACATTAAACATGACTTATCATTTTATCCTTACTCATCCATAAAACCTGTGCAAAAAAATTAAAATTTGTTGGATGAACACAAAAATATTAGTAAGGGGAATAAAAGTAAGAAATACATTAGTCCTATAAAAAACATTAAAACCCATAAATGATTGAATTTATTATAATATTCATTGATCATATAAAATTAATGTTTACTGAATTAAAAGAACACATATTTTTATCAATGAAAACCTTTAAAACCTATAACATGCAAATAGAAATGATTTTAAGAAACCTAGAGGATATTCATATTAGAGAATTATATTCATAACCTATGTTAAACTCATGTTAGAAATATTTGGATTCTGGTTAAATAAATATTTCAAACCTCCTTGGTCAACAACCTCTATTTTCAGTGGAATATATGGAACATTAACCAGTGCTATGAAGAGTTTTATCGTGCTCACATATCGTAAAAGATATATATAGCTCACCCATATTATAATTTATATCAGGATCACCAATAATATAATTTGTATTGGGATCAACCATTATCATCTATAATGGTCATGTACCATATAATGAACAAAACATTTTATTCTTTCACTTTTCATCAGAAAACTCCATTAAAAATTATCCAAATTCCATATGAAAAATATTATTTGATATCAAATTAAACATTACATTTAAAAATCCGTTTTCAAAAATAAAATTATCTAAAAAAAGGTAAGACTTTTTTTACGTTGATTTAAACATGAATTATTATAATGTATGAAAAAAATCAAAAAATTGTTGTGATGGAATGAAAATATGTGTAAGTTATATGAATTATAATAGAATATTCCTTTTTCAGTTTTGTAAAGAAATTAAAAACACACTACATAAAATATTTGAAAATATTCTTTTGGAAAACCATTGAAATAAAGTAAAAATAGACATAAAAGTTTATTTATAATTATTTAATATAATTATATGTACATACATAAAATAATTTTAATAATATGGACACGGAAGAATATGATATAAAAAATAAATCATTAAAACATTTTAAAACAAGTTTGTATATTATAATGTCCCATACCTCATGTCTAACTCATATCATACGGTATTTATAT
Source organism: Viscum album (assembly GCA_963277665.1). Taxonomy (NCBI): domain Eukaryota; kingdom Viridiplantae; phylum Streptophyta; class Magnoliopsida; order Santalales; family Viscaceae; genus Viscum; species Viscum album. The sequence continues at coordinate 458,714,583 of OY728163.1, read as the reverse complement.
TTTGAATTAAAAAAATATGTTATATATTTAATTTCATGAAAACCATTTATTGTTTTTATTCAATTTTTATATTCCCATGATATTTACAATTACATAATCATACAAGTCTTAGTTAATTGTTTTGATGATACTTAACTCATATGTCAAAAATGACTTCCATAAGTTTCTTATGGTCAAAGAGTTCATTATTACATAATCTCCATAAAAATAATAACATTATAATTATCATTTCTAGACATCACTTATACTTTTAAAAATAACCATGAATGATTTTTATGAAAATTAATTTATGTTACAATCATGGAAATGGTAGGCCATACATGTGCGTGATTAACAGTTTCATTTTCCACCAGTCATTATGGAGATATGTATTATATTATCCATATAAAAATATTATTATATATATAATATTATATTATATATTTAAATAAACTTATATATACCATCCATGTGACGTGGTGATGAAAAATAATCTCATTGCTTCATAGAGGTTGTAGCATACATGTACTCATGAAGGACGTTAACTGTTTTCAATGGATGAAATATTAAGAAAAAATGATATACTATATATATAATTTTAATAACCTAATAAATATCATATATATATATATATATTCCATCATTATATATAAATGTTAGAATTGGGGATGGAAAATGAACTACCACAATTTGTGAGGCGGTAGCCTTCCATCCACTTAAATGATGGTTGTGGTCCCCTTTGGATGTAATAAGAGATATATATAGGTTATACCATTAACATAACAAAATATAAGTATATGGAAGATATTTGTGTTATTATTTCAGTATATTTTAATAAGATATGGTTGATTTAGAACAATAAATAAAATGAGAAAGATTGGTTAAGGATTTTACCTCTTCTTCGGATAACCTCATAAGGATTATACCTAATGCCTTCCTATAATGGTTTATTGATCAAAAAAGGGAATATATTTTATGGATAGGGATGTTAGGAATGGTTTTTGGTTGGTCTTATCATAACCAAAATCAATATTATGTGTGGGTATAATAGGAGCGGGGGTACCTCTTTCAAGGTAAAGTAGAGTTAGTGGAACTGTGTGGTTTTGTAATAGTGGAGAATGGAAAATAATAGGATGTATGAACATTCATTTGGATAGATGTGGATTGATAAAAGACAATGAAATTTATTTAAATGATTTTTTATATAATATATTAAGTGTTAGTGAACTCTGTGACTCAAATTTAAGTGTTACATTTGGTAATAAGGACTACCAAATTAAAGGAAAATCTAGAAATTATTTGACTAATGGTTATAAAACAAAGGGAAATATATACATGGATGATAGTAAGGATAAAAACTATTTATTAATAGTGGAATAAGTGAATATATTTTGGAATTATATTTTATTATATATCGACTTGAAAGGTTTAAAAAAGATATCAATATTTATAGTAGTAGTGGATTTTCCAACATTGTTGAGAGATCAAGAAAGGATTTTTGAATCATGTTTATAAAGAAATAAAGTTCAAAATATATTACCTCTAAAGAATAATATAGAAATTTTTTTTTGATTCAATGTGATATGTTTAATCCAATTAGTCCGATAATAATATATTACGATAGTTAAATATCATTCTATTTATAGAATGTTATATTATGATAAGGTGAGCTACATTCACACATTTAAAAAATGAAGTGTTGTATTCCATAAAAAAATTTCGATGAGTAGAGGAAAAAAACTAAAAGAAAAACAAAATTATATGATCATAAAATGGAACTAAATAGACATATTATGACACTAAAAATAATCCATAAAAACATGGTATTAATATTAATGTTTCCTTAGTGAAACCCCTAAAAGAAATATGGTTTTCTAAAGAAGAGATCACATGTCAATAGTTTGGAAAATTATTGTTTGTAGAGAGTGGAATCTCAGATCACTATTAAAAAGAATTGTTTCAAGTGGTTGTTTATTCACATAATTGAGTATTACCCAGTCAGATGTTAGATGTGATTCCATACAAAATATGACCTGTATGGAAAACCTCCTTGAAGAATCTAAATATATTTGGAATAAAGTGTTCTCCTTGAAATATATATGGTAATAAATGAAATTATTATAACGTAGTGGATTATTGTGTTCCTAAGATACACAATGAGCACTAAGGCCATAATATTTTTGAAAAAGAGGATCTACAAAAAAAATATAGCAATGATGTAAAGGCTATTTAGAATGAAGACAAAGTCAATTATGGAAATTTTATTTTTGAAATTGAATTTAGATAAACCAATGAAAGAAATATCTATTTTTGTGAATCTCAAGAAGTTATAAAAATTAAATATTATGAGATTTATTCTATATAAAGGAATGGTTAAGTGATTAGTCAACCTATGATACTTATAATAAAGATAATGGCTTTTTTTATCCCATAAATATCATTTTAGATAGATCCTCTCAAACATAAACACGATGGATGAAAATATTATAGAATACTACTCCATTTTATGAGATTTAAGATACTAAATTTGAAGACGTATAAAAAGTGGGAATATGGATAAATTCTATGAATGAATAATTGGATTGAATTTATAAGAATTCAATATGGAATATTAAGAGTAGATATATTAATAATAATGTAATTAACACAAAGGGGTGTTTAAAAAAGATATATTAACATGGAAAAGTTTTTTAGATTAAAGAAATATTATTTTATAAGGGATATGCACAAGGGAGAGGAATTGATATTGAAGATATATTTCTAGTAGTGTCAAAGAGGGAGTCTATAAAACTCTTACTAGTAGTGGTTTTCAAAAGAATGTTCCATTTTTTTATATGGATGTGAAGACCAAATTTTTCAAAGGATTATTGGATGATGAGGTTTATATCTAATAAAAAGACGGTTTTGTTCTTAATAATGATGAATCAAAAGAATGAAAACTAAGAACATATATATATATATATGTGTGTGTTCTAATGAAGGAACCTCATTCTAATTTTTAAACTCTAAAAACTTTTATGAGGCATAAATAATTTAGTAATGGATGGATTAAACACAACTGTTTTATGAATATTTTCGTAGAGGAACCATTAATAATATTTGTGTATGTTAATTATATTATACTAGATGGAAAGATATAAAATTAAGTTGAATTTTTTATGAATTAATAATTTTAGAGTTTGAATTATCAATTACTGGAGGGATAACATATTTTCTGGGGATACATGTTGATTAAGTTGAATGAAAATGATCCATATCATAAAATATATGTCCAAAGAAAAACATGAATAAATTAAGAATGAATAAGTGCTAAACCATTTCAATGATGAGAGTATTTAGAATTAGACATAATAAGACTAAGGATTATGAAGATGTATTCTATACTCTATATAGAAAAATCATTCAATGTTTTCCCTATCTAATTTTTTAAAGACCATATATTTTATACATAATATGCTTGGTTAAATGATTTTAATGATTTCCTAAGAAGGAATATCTTAGGGTTGTGAGAAGAATAATGAGGCATGTAAAATGAACATTTTATTACGGTTCATTTTTCAAAACTATAAAGATAATAAATTTATTATCATGTTGATATATAAATTAGGATAATGTAATTTTCTATTGAAAATGTACAAGTGGTGGTGATTTATATAATAGAAATAATTTTATTGGTTAGAAAAGCATTAAATTGTATTTTTTTCATTAAGAACAATGGATTAAAAATATGTTGTGGTCACCAATGAATATACATTTCTTATCTGGATGAAGAAACAGTTAAAAGCAATTGGTGAAGTAGTTATGTGGCCAATGAAGATTCAATGTGACCACAAAAATTTCAATTAGGTTGTCCAAAAATATGTTTCAACACTCTTACAGAAAAGAAATTTAAATCTGTTACTATTTCAATAATAAGAAATTATTGAAAAACATACTGAATCTAAAAGTAAATTGAACTCAAGATCATGATGAAGATATCTTCAAAATTCCGTTGGGGGACTAACAATTTGAAATTTATTAGTTAAACATTGGCGCTAAACCAATTTATCCAAACTAAGAAGGTTCTATGTTACCATTTCTCTATTATAACCAATTCATTAACTAGTATATTTTTTTAATTAAAGGATTATGTGTTTTATTGGGTATCAATGATAGGGTATATACTCTCCAGGGGATATGAAAAGGGAAAGGCCTATCTGAAATATAATTAATCACATTGTATATCATGATTCTTTTTGTTTTTCTCCAACACGAAGATTCATTTATGGTATTATTGGGAAAATTATTAGATCATATTTGATTCCTTTTAGGAGTTGTAGATAGTTTAAAAACTATGAAAAGTTTTTTCAAAGGGAGAGTGAAATAAGGGGCCCAGTAAGATTTCACTTCCAAAAAAATTCCAAGGGGGATAATATTGAAAGTACATGTATATATTCCTTACATAAAATAAATTTTTATCAACATTTCAATGTTTTTAAGTCTACTAAATGTCTTTTGAGAACATAGAAATAAAGGATTGAATAATCTGAAATTTTGGAAAAGAACGGTATTTATGTAGTGAAAGAATATATGTCACAAACATAACTGAGGAGTATAATTTAGTTCAATCCTTGAAACCACCAGAGAGTTTCGACGAAAGTTTGAAAAATATTATGTCTTCTCATTGAAGGATGTACTTAATATTTGGTGTTGTCCATGAAAATTTTTATTGTGCTGGATATTTGGAAATGACCATTATGAATCCAATGATTATGTTATAGTATGAATCCTTGATGTTTCTTCACTTCACATAATTATACTATTGAATAGAGGGATTGAATTTAGAAAAACAAAGTAAATCCAATATATTTTTGGGTTTCAATTTATACAGGTGTCTATATTGTAGAATATATTTATATCATGAAGTTATACTAAGTCGATAATGTATTTCACCATCAAGGATGGTTATATACAAAAACACACAATGAAGATAAGAAAAATTTATGTAGAAACTACCTCTATATACATTAATGGGTATGATGTATAATAATTTTTAGTTTTTGGATAATTTGAATAGAATTTTTTACCAAGACATTTTATAAAGGTTTGGAAATTTCTAAAATATCAGAATCTTCAATATTTTAAATTTATGGAAGAATTATTATAGAAGATGATATATTGTCTTTGAATAAAGTAATATATTTTTTATGTTTTTTTTAATTTTAAATTGAAAATTAAAAATATTATGGATAAAAGGAATTTGTTTTCGATACAATGAATTATATAAAAAAGAATTTTCAGGCCAACATAAAGATTTGGAATTAGGATATTTTAGTCAAGATATAAGTTTATTAAAGTCATGGATATAAAGGAAAACCTATTTTTCTTGTCCTTAATGTCATAGAAGTAATAGATTGGAGAATCATTTAGAAATACCCTGTCTTACTGTTGTTTTTTATCTTATTGGAAATACTTGTAAGTTTGACCTAGTAATCAAAACTAGTTTTCCCCTCCTTAATATTAGTTTGTGTAATAGAGGAAGTGATCATTTTTCTTGGATGTGCAGTGAACCCCTTAGAATTTAATAAATGCACAATTATTTGTTAGTGGTAAATCAGCATATTAATAGATTATTAATATGTTATCTTTTGAGTATCCCTTTATAGGTGAACCATGTAAAATTATCATGTTCATGATCATTACATATCTTCAATTAATTATGACTAAAAATTACCAATATTATCTAAAATAAATAAATATGTTTTTCCACTCAAATTCACCCACACCCATTCCTATCTTAGGCTGTACAATTAGACTGATGGTAAAATATGAGGTTTAAAAAAAACTCAAATAAGGCCATTAATTTGATCTTTAAAATCAATATTATGAAAAATTCATAAATAAAATAATTACCCTTTTGAATTTTTTTATTATTTTTAAATTTATAATGCTTTTATAAATATCCATTATAATTTCCACATAGAAAAATTATTTCTTAATTAAAATGAATACCTTATAATTTGAAAATGGCATTTCAATATTCAAAATCAATGAAATGGGATATTTAATAATTGTTTTAAGAACATAAAAATACTAAATCATATATTTTTAATGATTAAATAATTTATAAATTCCATTATATATTAACAAATATCCCAAAATGTTGTTTTCTATGATTTATAACAGTTTTTGTCAACAATTTATTCAATTCATTATTAATTTTTTTAGAAAAACTAAAAATTTAATTTTCCTATTTTAAGATGGATTTAGAGACTTCTTGAAAAGTTTATATTTAAGTCTCACCAGATAATATAATTAACTATGAACCACATATATAAATAAAATCAACACATTGTATAAAAATAAAAAATGCAGAGAGAATCACATGACATTAATAGATCTTTCCAAAGTCTATGCAGGTTAATTGAGCAGCCACATATGATTAAACACAATTCCCATGAAGGATTAATTTACATGGAATTGTATTTTGTGATATTAAATATTCTCATTTTTAGGTTAATTATAAGGATTCGACCTTAAACAATACATATTCTAGTGACTTATGACTAGAATTCGCTTTATTTCTCCATATATCATTTAGGATTATAGATTTAGAAAATTAAGTAATAACTCATACAAAACAAAAACAATATATTACAATGTGGACAGTTTTGATCAATACCTATTTTCCAATAATTTTAAACATTAAAATAAGACATGATTTCTGATGACAAATCTTCATGAAATTTAACTTGACTTTATCCTATCCCTTACACATACTTATACCCAATGGAAAACATTTTAAAAACATGATATGAGAAAAAAAACCCTTATAAATTAGAATAACCATATGGATAACATCAAATATAATTATATGTAGAACTTAATATTTACCAAATTATTTGGAGTTCAAAAAGGGGGATCGCCCATCATATCATGAGATATAATGGGGTTTAAGCTATCATATATTTAACGATAATGGGGATCAACCCATCAATTCATGAGCTATAATGTGGATCAACCCATCATATAAGCTATATAGGGCTCCAATGTAATAAAAAATTTCCAATACCATATAATGAATTAAACATATTATTCTTGTATCTTTCATCATAAAACCCATGAAAAACTCTTTTATAAATGTATGAAAAACTCTATCAAATATAAAAATTGTATTTTATTTTAGAAACCCATTTTAATTCCAAAATACCTAGAAATTTTGTTATTCATTGGATAGAAAAGAAAATATTTTAAATTAATACGAACTTCAAATAATTTTTATCATGGATGGAAAATTCATTCACACCTTATAATTTAAAATATTACATTTTTTCCATTAGTAAAGAAATTAGAACATTTAGTAAAAAGGCACCATTTTCAAAAAAAATTAAAAATGTTAATGTGGACATAAATGTTTCTTTTAAATTTATTTATTTCCATAAAAATTTTCACATAATTTTATTTTAAAAACATGGAAACATAAGAAATGTTTTTAAATGAAATGATTAAAATAATGTTTTTAAAGGATTTATTTTACCTTGAGTCAGAATGGACATGTGTGTTATTTATATTCGAATATAATAAACATATGTTAACTATATCGATGATTAAGAAACTTTTTAGTTATTATTATTATAATTATTTCCTGTTTATTATCATTTTATTTTTAATTACTTAATCAGTTAGCTTCACATTTGGTGTATTGACTATATTCTTGTTATATATCCTAAATGACTTTGGTAGGATAACTGTAACAACTCATATTTTACTAGTTCTTTTTTTAGAATATTATTCGTAAAATTATGAGACTATGCACTAAGACAACACGCAATTCTCAGTCCCGAAGATCCCAGAAAAATCCATCAAAATCCATTATGATTTTAAATATTGTGTGTGATCAATTTTCATATAAAGGTAGAATAAATATTAAATGGATATCCGAATCAGAAATCTAAGGGAACCATTTCATTCAGGGTAGTGGTTTTACACTAGATGCGACATAAGTTTAGTTGGCACAGATATCCAATGAAAAAATCTGAAAATTGCATAACCGTAAATAAATTAATTAAATAAAATTATTTTATTTTTCAATTCCTTATAACTCATAAATTGTAACTTGGGTTGGAAATATGAGAGTATCGATGAACTTGTGAAGATTTTCTTTACTTAGGCGAAGCGTAACCTCGACCAACGCAGGTTGAGGGTAAAAGATATTTTTTGGACTTTTTAAAGGAGAATAATATAAACATAAATATGTTTTTTATTTATTTTTACTGTTTTGTAGTGTGGCAATGCAGTGATGCAAAGATGGAGCAACATGTTCTCCTTTCTTAAATAAAGCAGTGTGGGGATGTTGTTTCAATGAGAAATAGTAATGATGAAATGCATAAACATGTTAATGTGTTTCATCCATCATTCAGGGAAGGGGTCAAGTGTTATAATTAATAACTCTAGAAATTTATATAGAACCTTATAGTTTCCCTAATGCAAGGAGGAGGAGGCTATCTTTCCAAAGATAATGGATCAAAGAACAAAATTTGATCAAGCATTGATGAATCGATGAACGCTGGCAGAACAATGATGGACGTGGCGATGCAACTTCATTCTATGTATGCATGTGATCTAACTCGAGGTAGGAATTGTTATTTAAATTCTATCACATACCCATCTTTTAATTACTGTGAAAAAAAATTAATCGATCGAAAAATGGATCGATTCATATATCATGTGTATTATTGCAATATGGGTTTCACCATGTGGGGTTTATTGTGTTTTTGTTATAGTTTGATTTATTTCTATTTTTTCATCATTTTCTTGATGTTTATTATGTATTGGATCGAGGACCAAAGAAAAAAACAGTTGAGCTTCAATATTTTGGTTTCTTATTGTGCTTTTATCCCCCCACGTTCTTCATGGGTTGAGGAATGATCGATCATTGTGCATTTGTTTCTTGGCTCAATGTTTTGACATCTTGGAACTGGAATGGACACGACATGATGAAGGTGCAACGATGATGGTGACGAATGGATCGAGGGAGTGTGGGAGATATCATCACTTGAATGACATTCCACTAGGATGTATTTCAATGAGGATTCAAACCCCAAGAGATTAATAACACGGTACGAGAATCCTAGAACCTCTTTCTTATCAACGAACAGAACAATTGAACACATCCGGTGGTCCGTAGAAGATTCAGAAAGTACGCCGATGGTGACGACGACAACATTGGAGGAGCTGTAACTACATTTTGCGGTAAGAGATTCTGGACCCATAGCTCATGCCACGGGGCACATGCATAAATAGTGGCTGGTCGAGAAAGCCGTGTGACATGGATGGACATAGAGGGTTTCCTCATCCATGGAAGATAAACCATCCCGCTAAGAGTGGTCCGACCTGGTTCGGGATGGTCTGATCGGGGCGGACCAGACCTAGACCAAACCGGACTATTTTTACGAAAAGATCAATACTTTTAAAACCATAAGTATGCTTGATGAGACGTTTGCGGCATTAGGACCCTCACGATGAGGCAGTCCTTTTGAGATGGCTTGTAGGCTATTACTAAGGACCAGTATAGGTTCATATTCTCCCCTTTGTTCTTCCGTCGAGGGTTCGGTATGACAATGCACAGAAATACCCTTGAGAGACAATTCCCATATGGATTTTTAAATCGTCCTTGGGACTGGAGTGATACTCTATAAACCCTAATAGTGTTCGTTGGGTATTAATGTGACCTTCTAGCACCTAGGGTTAATCTTTTATCTAGTGGGACGTATCGTAGGGTATACAATATTCATTGGAATTACCGTTATTAAGAGCCACACCATAAGATTCTTGGTAGTCTCTTAGAATCGCCTACGGTGTGGGTTAATATAGATTGGGTTCGTTGTATTATTAGGATTCCCCTATATGTATATCATGACCGTTGACTAGCATTTCCTCTTAGGGTGGGACCCAGGTTAGCAGAGTTTTATGAATGGTGTTTAGTCATGTCTTACATTCTATTTCCTTGTGGACACAGTGTGACCAATATTTACAAAGGAACATATCCCCTATCTAGTATGATAGCTACAGTAAGGCCAGGATGTCCCCTAGTGAGATCTAGGTTTTGGACCCCCTATCTGTGTATCAAGAACATTCCTTCCATCATGACTTGACCTAATCTGTTAACATCAAGTAGTTCTCAGTTTTGCTTCTTTGGTTGGGGTGGAAATAAGTGGGACCTTGTTTTTAGGGTCTCAAATTACTTCATAGATCTAGGAGAATGCTTTCCCGGAACAAGCATGCCTTGAGCAGAATCTTGTGACCAAGGATTTGGCCTCGATATCGAGACTCTTTGTCTCAGTGAGACCATACATCTCAATGAATCTTTGTGATGTATCGAAAATAGATGTTCTCTCAGATAATTTTTGTACAATGTTTTTAACTGGTTAATATAAAATAGCTCATGGATTGAGATCTTCCGAAATCGATCATGCTATAGTGGAACTATATGGCAGGCTGTGGATGAGACGTTGCATCTTGGAAACATTTATGAGTATACCAGGATGTTATTGTTATACATATTTTTCATATATACCTGTGTTATGTTGACTGTAGATTTTGGTGGTGTATCCTTTGTGGTATTTTATTTTTTATTTAGGGTCCCCTACTAAGTATTGTTTTACTCACCCATACATGGGATTTGGCTGCATGTGTCATGTCTTGTGAGGTTTAACAAAGAATTGATGGAGTCCTAGGTGGAGAAGGACTAGGACCAGGACCAGATGGTGTATTATGAGATTATACAAGTTGAGGTGTTTCTTGCAGCTTCCTATAGCAGCTTCAATAACTGTGTTTATATGTCAGACTTTGGTGTTGTATTTCTTTTAGTGGGCGTGTTTTCTGGACTGATTGTACTTTACTTGTTCACTTTATTTTGTAATCTATTATTGGATTGTAGTGTATGCATGCATCGTTTTTACTTAGTGTTTCCTCTCTCCAGCCACTATGGCTCAGAGTTGGGTGTGTATATACAAGTTCATTTGAAAATGTCTCACATTTGTGGGATATGCCTACTAAGTGCTAGTTTCAAACCCATGGTGTATCAGAGGAAGGATTGGGATAATCATGACATGGTCCATGGGTGACAGGTCAAGGTAGAGTGGTATCAGAGTGGGTTTTGTTCCACATTAGGATTGTGAGTTTGTTATATTGGTTTGGGGAAATGGTGTTAAGTGTTTCGAGTTCATCTTTTAGACCAGGAACTACTATTAGTGTCATGGTCAACAGATCCATACACCAGGACTTTAGGCACCTTTTTTCCGACTCAGTACATGAAATCACTTGTTTCAGGGAAAATGGTACATACATCATATAGAAATGGTTTGTGTTTTTCATGTCCTTCTTGAGTCAACTCACTAGTTATACACTTTCAAATGTGGTACATCTTGTTCTCTTTAGGATGTGTTCACAATGCTAGCCAGAAATTCTTCTACAATAATATAGAGAGTTTGTCCTGATGCTCGAAGAGGCCTCCTTGATGGGAGATAGTCACAAATTTGTTTTTCTTTAGGATTTCAGCAGGTGGAAGTTTCTCTTAATGATTAGTTGGTAGACCAACCACTAGTGGTTTAGGTGGATGAATCTTGTTAGACTGAATCATGGATGGATCTTTTGGAACTAGATGTTTAATTGAAGGGTTAAACGTGTATCATAGGCTTATGAGGTAGTGATCACTTGGGAATATGGGTAAGTAGGACCTACTGATAGTAGGTGTGAAATATAGTCTGCCGGACCAGAGTTTTAATTAGAAGTTATAGGGGAATGCTAGTAACCTAAAGAAAATGATATTCTATGCTTGTCAAAAAGGGGGGCATCTCACAAGATATTTTCTCACTATTCATGCTCCAGACAGAGAGGCAGTTGATGAACCACCAAGGAAGAGGCAGCGGCAAGAGAAGGCATATCTATCTTGTGTTGGACGCGGTAGGGAGATGGAGAACATGAGAGGAAGAAATTTTTAGCTTTCGAGGTTGTGCCCCCAGGACTCCATGGACGATTCAAGGTATTATATGTGTCATTCTACTTTAGTTTCAGTATTGATATACACTTTTACTATTGATTTACTCTCCTAACAATTTTTGTGTTTGATACATAGAGGTTCTGGTTAAACTGTTGACTTGATCATGACCTTTACAGACTCTTAATAGAGGAGACCTAATGACCACACACTAGTGCTGAGAGTGTGACCTGACTCTTGGAGGTGAGTGTTTTGGTTGGGATCTCTTGGAAGTGGCATCGAGACCTTACGGTTTCATTCTCGGTATGGACTAAATCCTCAGTTCATACCCAGATTGATTGTTTTAGGAAACCAGATATGGTTTATCCGTGGTTATGGAACTAGATTTCTCCTTTGTCAGAAAAGGGGAAATCCCAGTAGCCCATGATGGACTCAAGAAGATGAGGGTTTAGAAAATTTAAATTTAGTTGGATAGTCTAACCCTCAGTGCAATGGATGTTATGAGTCCTTAGGTTTCTCAGTGGAAGGAGTGTATAAGTGCATCTTCCTTGAAAATGTTTTAGTTTTACCTCTTCGCTAAGAGTTATAATTCTACATTAATCTACACCCTGTGGTGGCTCGATATTTATACCAATTTTTCAGATTGCTCAAGAAGAGATGCATGAGATGGGGGTGCGGATGGGGGACATTCAAAGAAATTCCTTAATAAGACGTAGTGTTTCACCCTAAGTAGCCCCTGGTGATCTTCTTTGATGACATATTAGTGTTCTTGGAGTCTAAGGGGGAGAAAATGATACACTTGGGTATGGTCCTAGACCCCCTTTGAGAGCTCAATCTACACAGAAATATCTTCAACCATCTGTATTGGATTCAATAGGTAATCTATTTCTAGGACATGCCAGCTTAGTGGTTGGATTTGCAGTGAACCCAATGAGGATTGAGATGTAGTTTTACGGGTTGAACTACATGACTCATAATCATGAGTTAGAAGTTGTGGTATTTGCATTGAAGATGTGGCAATACTACTTGATGGGAGAGCGATACATCACCCACATCAACATCAATATTCTCAAGTATGTCTTCTCTTAGAAGGTTCAGGGTGGGAGATAGAGGATATTCCCAGAGTTCCTATAATACAATGACATGGAGTTTATCTATACTCATAGTGAGAGGAACATGGAAGTAGATGCTCTTAGTAGGAATCCAGTTAGCAGTTACTGAATGAGGAATTAGATAAGTTGGCCTCATCGCGGTTATCTTTCATTTTTAGAGGTGGAGCAGTTTATCTCCAGTTGTGGGCTATTACCCATTCACTCTTAAATGAGTCAGAGAGGAAAAAATGGTGATACTAACTACATGTTATTATGTTCCTAGTTTTCCACAAGGAATCCCCTTTATGGAAATTTGAAGGGATGGGAGCATGGCGTTCTTTTCAAGAGATGTGCGGTCATACCAGTATATTCCTAGGGTGGTGAGGTTCATGTGGGTGTCAAGGTGGACACAGGGAATGACAAAACTGGTTGAAGCTGGGATTAACCTTTGGGATGAAAGCTGAAATCTTGTTTGAATCATTTTCATGGTTTGTCCATTCTCTTTCATGAGGTACCAATAATGAATTGGGAAGGTTTATCGGAGGACATTTTGAGGGTCTTACAACATATTTCCTAGAGACACGATACAATTAGGGCGATTGTTGACCGACTCACTGAGTCATCCCACTTCCTAACTACACAAGAACAAAGTTTAGTAGAGGGCTTGGGATGCCTCCATGTTCAGGAGGTAATTTTACTCCATTGAGTTTCATCGATGATTTTTTCATATCATGACGCTCTCTTTACAACCCTGTTGTGTAAGGTATTATAGAAGGAATTTATAGAGGATGTGAAGGTAATCTAGGAAAGGATGATGTATGCATGATGCCATTTGATGTTTTGGGTTGTCTGACGGTGGAGACCTTTGGAGTTCCAGGAAGGAGACAATGTCTTCCTTTTGGTCTCACCTCGACAAGGGTTATAGTGATTTTTCCAGGGTTACAAGATATATCCAAGGCTATTAGTCCCTTTACCAGGTGCTTCCTAGAGTTAGTAAGGCAGTGTAATTATTGGATCTACCCTGTAGTGGTACCATGTACGCAGCATCTTCCACATGTCTGAACTAAGTAGATTCGTGTATAAACCCTTTGCACATCGTAATCTAGGTCGAGTTGGACATCGACATTGGAGTGCTTTGGGTTAAATTCCCAACGAATAAGGAGGATAATTTATGGATGATATTTTCCCATGTTCAATGTTTAGAGGTAGTACGAGGGTCTTAATAGGATCACATGGGTGTGGGAGGCTAAAATTCATGCTCGGTTCTCTTACATTTCATTTGTGTAAACCTTGTTTGGATTTTCAAGGATGTAAAGCCTTAATGTGGGGAGAATATAATGAATCGTATTTTCCCAGTTCATTTTATTGGGAAAATCATGGAAACATTATGAGGCTTGGCACTGATACATCATGTGATTCCAAGGCACGTAGTTCCCAAAGTGATCCATCAAAAGATGTTATGTTTTTAAATTGTGCATGGGAGAAGTTTTTCTGGAAAAAAAGTTGAATAAATCTTAAACAGGTTCTCAGATTAGAAGTATGGATGCATTGTTGCATTCAGAGTAGTGGGTTTAACCTAGGAGTGACTTGAGTTTAGTCAACGTGGGTCTCCAATAAGAATAACGAAAAATGGAATAACTGTAAAGAAATTAAATAATAATATTTTATTTTTCAAAACCATATAACTCGTAAATGATAACAAATATTGGAAGTAAGAGAGTGATATTGAGCTTGTGAGTATGTTCTTTCCTTAGGAGAATCCAATCCTCGACCAGTGTGGGTCATGGGAAAAAGATATTTTTTTGTACTCTTTAATGGAGAATAAAATAAACTTAATGAAGTTTATTTTATTTCCTTTTAACATTTTGTAGCATGGAGACGTTGTGATGCTATGAAAGAGAAACCTATTTTTCTTTCATAAATGAAGCAGTGTGATGACACTATTTCAAAGAGAAACAGTAACTCTAAAATGCGTAAACCCATTAAAATGTTTCTTCCATCATTCGGGGAATGGTTACATCATTAAAATTGATAATGCTGTAGATATCTCTAGAACCATGGAGTTTCCCTAAGGTAAGGAGGAGGATGCTCTCTCACTGGAAAAGACAGATAAGTGGTTGAGATTCGATCAAGATGTGATGAATCGATGAATTCCAGTGGAACAAGAATTGATGTGGAGACCCAACAACAATCTATGTCTGCAAGCGATCCAAATCGAGGTAGGTCTTGTTATTTAAATTCCATTATTTCCGAATATTCGAATTCCTATGAAGAACTTGAATCAATTGATGAACGGATCGATTCATAGATCATGTGTATTGTTGTGGGATGGGTTTCACCTTGCAGGGTTTATTGGGGATTTGTGATCATTTGACTTATTTATGGTCTGTTCATTGTTTTCTTGAACTGTATAATGAATCAGATTGAGGTCAGAATGAAAAAAGGGAAAATGTTCGATCCTCAAGTTTTTTATTATTCTTTTCTCCACCAAAATCCTGTTTTTATTGTAGTTTGATGAATGATCGACTGTTACAAAACTATTTTTTGGTGCAATGATCTGACATCATGGATCTGGAATGAACATTGAATGATGGAGGTGTGACGACGAAGGTGGGGAATGGATCAAGACGGTGTGGGAGATATCATCACTCGAACGACATTGCATCATGGTGGATCACAATGAGTATACAAACCCCAGGAGATGAACAACACTACCCAAGGATTCAGAAACATTTTCTGGATCAAATAATGCACCACTGAATCACATCTGGTGGCCCATGAAATGTCCCCTAGTGTGGTAGTGGCGGCATGCCGGTGTGGTAGAGGCGGTGTGTTGTGGTAGCGGTGGGAGAAGATAGACCCACAGATCAGGCTTTGAGGCGTGTGTATAAATAGTGGTCGGGAATTTTTACCACATGATATAGAGGGACGCCGCGGGTTGCCATTTTCAGGGTGGAAAATCAGCCTTCTAAGAGTGGGACGGGTTGGAGATGATAGGTCGGGCTCAGCCAGGGCGGGTTGAGCCCTGTAGACTGGACCCATACCCTACTAACCCCTTTTTACAAAAAAATAAGAATAACTTTCAAACTGTATGTCCAATTGATGAGTCATTTGTGATGTTGGGACACTCACAATGAGGTGGTCTATTTTATATGGCTTGTTGGACTGTTATTAAGGAAAATATAGGTTTAAATTATCCCCTTGGTTCTTTTATCAAGGGTTCAGTATGAAATTGCATGGAAATATACTAGAGAGAAGAGTCCCATATAGAGTTGTAAATCCTCCTTGTGACTAGAAAGATACTCTCTCACCCTGGATGGAGTTTTTTGGGTATTGAGGTGACCTCTGAGTTTAGGGTTGTAATCCTCCATCTAGTGGGTCGTATCATAGGGTTCATGGGATTCTTCAAAATTTCCCACATTATGAGCCACAACATAGGGTTCGTGGTATTATTTCAGAATCCCATATGGTATAGGGAAATCTAGATTGGGTTTGCAGTATTCTTTGGAATCCCATATCTGTATATCATGACCGTTGACCAACATTTCCTCTTTGGGTGGGGCTTAGGTTAGAGTAGTTTTATGATTGATGTTTTGTTTTGACTTAAATTCTCATTCATTGTGGATAAGGTGAGACCAATATTTAAATAGGAACCAATCCCCTATATAGGGTGATAATTCTAGTTGGGGCGGATGTCCCCCAGCGAGCCCTTAGTGTATGATCCCCTATCTGTGTATCAAGATATTTCCTTTATGGAATGACCAAATTAGTTTACTTTGGGTAGTTATTAGTGTGCCATATTTGGGTGAGGCCCAATGGAGAAAGACCTCTTGGCAAGGGTCTCTGATAAATTCATAGCTCAAGGAGCGAGTTCTCTCGAATTGATCATGCATTGAGCAGAATCTTGTGACCCAGGATTTGGCTGTGATATCGAGACTCCTTGTCTCAGTGAGACAATACATCTTCGGGAAACATTGTGAGGTATAGAGACCATATGTTCTCTCATATTCTTTTTTAGACTCTTTCTAAATGCTTATTATTAGAGAGTTCATGGAGTGCGATCTCTCATAATCATGTGTTCCATGGGTGGAACCATATGGTTGGAAGTGGATGAGACAGTGTGCCTTAGAATCCTTTTCCAGTATATTGGGATGTTCTCTTTGTGTGTGTTGTCGGAATATACCAATTTTGAGCTAACAATACCTTTTTGTGGAGTTTACATTATGTTATTTTACTTTTTATTTTGGGATCCCCTAAAAAGTATTGTTTTACTCACCCCTTCACGGGCTTTTCCGAAACATGTGGTGTCTTGTGTAGTTGACCAACACTTTAGTGGAGTCCTAGGAGGAAAATGACCAGGAATAGGACTAAAAAGTGCCTTGTGAGATAATAAAATCCAAGGTGGTTCTGAAATATTTCTATAGAAACTTTAGTACCCATATTTACAGGTCCGACTACTTGTCTTTCTTTTAGTTGGCTTGTATTCTGGACCGGTTGTTCTTTAATTCTTCACTTTCAATTGTACTATGTTGTTGGGATGTAGTGTATGCATGAATATTCATTACTTAGTGTTTTACCTCTCCCGTCAGTGTGTCTTGGAGTTGGGTGTGTGTGTATTGGTTCATAGGAAAATTCCTCAAATTTTTGTGATATGCCTACTCGGTACTAATCGTCAGCCCCAAGCCTATTGGTGGCGGGTTGGGGGTAGTCATGACACGGGCCCTGGGGGATGGGTCGTGACATTGACTATGGTTAAGGAGGTCATTATTATATTATATATATCATAATAATAATGATACAATAATCATTTTTAATGATAAAAAATAATTTTAAAACAAATTCCAAATTATATTAATGAAAAACAGACAACATTAGAATCATGGAGATGGAAGGTCATACGTACGCATGAGTAACACATTCATTTTTCAACGATGAATATGGAATGAAAGTAAGTATAATTGTATATTTCCAGAATTATAATTATATAAAAAATATCATGTTATTTATTTAAATATACTTTTATATGTCATCCATGTAATGTGGTGATGATGAAATAATCACATCACTTCGTGGAGACGGTAGACCAGACGTACACACGAATGACATTTTAAATTTCTACTGAGTTAAATGGTAAGAAATAAAACAATATATTATATTTTAATAATGATATATATGTCATGAATATCATTTTAAAAAAATTAATTCCACCATTATAACCATTCATGGGAGGCAATGATGAAAAATTAATTACATCATTTTACAAGGTGATAATCCGACGTACCCAAGAATAATGGTTTCATTTACATTTGATTGAAATTTATATGGATATAGGTTATTTAATTAAAAAATTGCATATAATTATATGATATATATTTATTTTATTATATCATCATGGTATAGGTTTATTTAAATTACCTGGAATAAGAATTAAAACCAAAACCCTTAGTTAAGAACAATACATATTCTTTAGACCACCTCACTAGGATTATACCTAAATCCTCTCTAGATTGGAATTATTATAAATTAAAGGTCTCTAGGAAATAAGGATAGAATTAACTAACAAATATATTTAGGTATTTTCTTAACCAAAAATCAATAATGGTCTATAGAGGAGAATAGAGAAGCATACCTTTTATAAGTGGGGTAGGGGACACCATTCAAATTTTGAAAACAAAACATTTTAACCATATTTTACACATGCCAAAGGGATCCCAAAAAAACCATTATTGATAAATAGAAGATATATGGTATAAATATGGCTATCCAATGGAATTTATACATGTTTTTAGGTTATAATAATCCTTATCATTTCATTTTACCCTCTTGGTAAACCCATTTGAACCTTAAACATAGAAAATGTTTTTTAATTTTTTAGACTATTAATTCTAATCGAAAATTAAGTGGACCTTATTATATATTATAAATTATGATGATTTAAAATATTTAATTCATTTTACCATATTAAATTCATTTAATTATTCTAATTTAATTTAAAATTAATCCCATAGACATGATGAAAAAGTGGATTTTAAATAAATGTACATTTCATTAATAAGATGATTTTATATTAACTATTTGACCTACGATAATCATTATAAGAATTTAAATTCATATTAATATGTATAAAATATATACATTTAATATGAATCATTTCTCTATAGAGGTTTTCTTAATTAATTAAAATGAGAATCATTATGCACATTAAAATGGTTTAAAAAAAATCTATTGCTGAACATTAAAATGCCTTATACTAAAATAATATTTATATATATATGATAAATATTTAATTGGATTAAATATAAGTAAATAATAATAATTTCACTCTGAATAAATTTCAAATATTAATGAAACTTTAAAATTTCTTTATTTTTTGAAAATAAATGATAGTTTCAAAAAATTGGTATTTTTTACTATTCATTGAGAAATCAGTATTTTCAAAAAAAACCTAAAATCTCACCCTAATATAGTTTTTATTTTATTATATCATAAATTAAGTTAATTGTTTCTTATTTAAGTTCTATAATTTATAATTTTACCTTCCAAATAAAAATATTATAAGAAAACAGGTAAATTAATACAATTTCCTTTTTGATTTTAAATAACTACATTATATTTTTATAATAAACATAAGATTTTAATTAAAAAATATTAATAATAATGAAAATTATTTATTATGATATCAACTAGGTGTTTAAATTAATTATCTATCAAAATTATTATTTAAGGATATTGTTATATGATATTTAAGTCAAATGATATTAATCCCACAGAGCAGGGGACTATATCAAGTGAGACTAACACAAATGTTAAAAAAATAGACCATTTTGGGGAATTAAGTCACACAGGGTTAACATCAGATGAAATAATATCCATGTAATATTAATTATTATCATCCTCACATATATTTTTTCGTTGGATTAATCATCATTTCGCATATCATATCCACAATCATGATCACATCACCTGAATTTCATAAATTATAATATACAATATTCTATAATGGTGTCATGGTTATCTATTCTCAAATATTTAAGAGAAATTATGTTTACACCATTTTTTTTATAATCCATAGATATATTACTTCTATGATACCACTGATAGTTTTCTTTTGTTCATCTGAAACACTTTACAAATATCATAGGCATTAAGAAAACATATGTACAGGAACAACTACGGTACAATAGAACCACATCCCTAGGTCCGGTGAAAGAAACATATAATTACATACTAGTTATGATACCACTTAAGGTGAACCAATATTTACATATATTTATTTTATATAATTTCCATAAGAAGAACATTAAATCTCACAAATAATTTCAATATTCCAAGAACTGGAAAAAAAAAATTAGCATTGAGGATTTTCTATATAATAAACTTTATTTATAGTTACTATCAGTAATTACCCATAATTAGTCTTTAATATACTATATTCTATACTATTCATAATTTATACTCATCTTAATAACACAAGGAATGGAAACATAAGAAAGGGGTGACCTTAAATACACTATAAGGGGAATTTTATCAATGAATCAGAAAGATTAGGTCTTAAACCTGAGAGAAAACATGGACGGGGGATAAATATATGATTAAAAGATCTTGGGATCCTAAATGAAATTCATAAAACTTGTTTTAGAATTAAATATTATGAAATAAGAACATAATACCACACAACCATCATCAGAGAATCATTAAAATTATTACATATCATAGATGTATATAAAAAATCATAATTTATGGGAGCAGAACATAAGAAAATAGAATATCACAGAAATGATGGAGAAAAACATGTATAATTAATAATGACATTATGAGAAAAAATTATCATCCACACAAATTATGTGGTGAACAAACCCATGATATGCACACATTAGGTTGTGAAACACCCTTGATGTCCACACATTATATATTTAAAAACATAATCATTCCCACAACTCAATATCTCATGAGACATAAATCATTAAAAAATTAATTAGATTGTGATAATAAACCCCATCCTTCATTATTAATAGATAATTATTCCACAATATATTATTCATTCATCATAACATAGTATCCAATTGAAATAAAATGGGATGCCTATGAATGTGAATTCAAAATAAGATCAATTGAAACCAAAAATTTAATAACCCAAAATCTTTTGTGAATAAATGTATTTTGAGGTTGATTCATAAAAAATTTATATAAGAGTTAGATCATCTTTTGTTAAATAGAAAAATTTAAGTGAAATGTAAATTAGTCTTCAAAAAACATTTATTATCTGTTTTTAAATAGAATAAGCCTTGAGTCGATTTTAAAAATATATTTTTTTTTGGAATTGAAATGAATAATATTTCAAAAATATTTTGGAAATAATTTATAATTAAGGTTCCCAAAATATTCATAAGTTTTACCTACAGGGAATATACAGTGGAAGATAGAACGTATGATTAGGAAAGAAATAAAATTTCTTCATTTTTAAGAAATATTTATTAAAACACAAATCATAAAAATGATTTTGTAAAACATAGTTTTTTTAAAAAAATTAAATACAAATATGAAGATAAAATGAAATAATAAATAATATGATTTCAAAATAACATATGAGAATTTTGGATAGAAGATAGAATATAGATATGGATGGAAAAATAATATTTGTGGTTGATAAGAATTATTTTTAACAGCTCAATCATTTAAAAGAGAATGAATAAAATAAATAAAAATAGAAGTTTAATTATAAAATGATATTCTAAAAAAATGTAAATATCATTTGGAATTGAGAAATTTTAGAATATGAAAAACATAATGGACCATAGGTCAGTAAGATAGATCAAGACTCCACAAAATGAAATTGAGTTGATGAAAAACCCTGGCCTTTTCTCTTACTTTCCATGAAGGATCTTTAACTTCTTGTATAATTAAGATAACCATATTTCTACCTTATTTTATAATATTATTCATATTAATTATCTGATATACTATTCAATTATATATATTTATTATGCATTTATGTTAGTAATTGTTAATTTTTATCAGGAAATGTTTATCATTTTGAATGTGTCATATGTGCTTTAAAATATCACTGTTGATCCTAATTATTTGATAAAAAGATCATCATTATTAAATTTTCAAAATTACTATAATAAATTATTAATAATTTTTTTTTAAATTTCTGATTTTATTCATTGAAATTTTTAATCATTATTAGTAAATAATAAATCATTGATGACCTTGTTTCAATAATTTTTTACAAACAAATGTTGGTATATTAATAATGATTTAAATTCTTATATTACCAATCTAGAATATTGATAATTTCAAAAAATTAATTTTATTTCACTAAATTTATTCATATAATAATCTAATTAGTGTTGTTATGAAAAATGTAATATGTATTTTCATTTAAGTGGTAATCTGCATATACACACAGATAACATTTTCATTTTATATAAAAAGAAAATAAGTAAGATACTAATTTGACTCTTAAAAATATTAATAAATTTATAAATATCAAATTTATCAATTAAATATAACTTATTAATTTTCCATATAATGTGGCGATGAAAAATAAAACAAGACATTTATGTATGTGGTAGTATTCTTGTAACACGAACAACATTTTTATTTTTCAATAGTGGGGGGAAACATAGATACTCATTATTTCATCAATATAACAACATTTAAGTATATTATTAATATGGAATTAAAATATTAAATTTGGGAAAATAAAATTATGAAAATATATAATAAGGATAAATTTGCGAATGGTTATATTCGAGAAAAAACATATATAGAAGAATTAGATAACATCTAGGAAAACATTTTGATTTAGATGTAACATGGGAAATCACTGGGATCTTATATCTAAAAAGTTCATAAGAGTATATTTTGGAATGAAATGGTAAAAAAAATATTGGATAATAATAATTTTTATTTAGATTTAAAGTGGGGGTGTTAGGATCTATATATAAGTGAAGGAAATGAAATTTTTGTATATATAATTTTCCGATATATAAAATAAATCATTTTAATAATTGATAATAGACACAAATTGGATAGTAATGGAGGTTTAGACAAAATAAGGTAGATAAAACCCTAAAATAATCAATTATTAAAATTATTTTAATGTTTTTTTAAAAAAATTACCCCATAGATTTATCCCCTTTACAATTATTACTTTTATTTTCTTTACTATTTTTACCAAATTAGTTTATCTGTATGCCCAAAAATCAAATAATTGATATTACATAAATTAGACCACCTCATACAAAATTTAGAATATATTTTTTAGGAAAAAATTATAAAAGTTTTCAATATTAATTCTAAAATCATAATTGTTTAAAAAATTAATAACACATTAAGATGAAATATAATAAAACATTTAAAATTTAAAATATTGGTTTGTAAAGTAAAATTCATACTTTTAAATCTATAATATTAAATATAAAATTAATCTTGGTTCAAGAAAGAATATTCATAAATTTTAGGTTATTCTCATATATAAATAACGTCAAAAAACTCATTGTATTGGTAAAACCGAAATTATGTACTGTTTAACTAAAAATATATCTTCTCATAAATATCCTAAAAGTTCATCCTATTATAATACCATTTCTCTATATCAATAAATGAAGTTCGTTTTAGAAAATTAAATTTCAAAAACTTAGTAATTTATCTTTTAATTTGTATGATAAAATATAATGAAAGTTATTCTGTTAGTGTCATAAATTATTTTAAATATTAACTATTTTTTATGATCAATTTTTAATGGAAGTATGAATAATTTTAATTTCTATCAAAAATATATTTTATTATATTTTTATCATAATATTATTACTTTCTTGAAAAATAATGTAGAGTGCATAATAATACAATTATAGAAAAAATATACTTTATGCATAAACAAATTGTAATATTTTTTATCTATATATATTTAATTTCATCATGGAATTAATATTATTAGTGGCCTTTATTTTCCATTCTATATATATTTCATATATATATATATATACCCTCCAAATCAATAGCTATATTATAGTGATTATATTTAACTTGGTAAAATGTATCATAGTTCATTTTGTTTGTGTGTTTCATGGGAAACAATATATTTTAAACAATAACAATTCCAAGGAGTAATATTCACTAAAATTAGGGTTAGTAACATTATCCCCACATAAAGAATTTTGTTCCTCAATGTTTCAGGATAAAGAATTTTTGATATGTTTGTCTCATTACATCATTTGGTTCCCACATGGATTCCTTCAAATTATTATTCCACAATATTAATTTAATACTATGGGTCATATTTTTTAAAATTGTCTTATCTTTTTTATCTAGGATCTCTACTAGTTATTCCTCATTGGATTGATCATGGTCATATTACATTACTTATTATTTTTTTTGAAAAGTGATACATGGAAGACACCATGTACTATAAATATTTCAAAAGGGGGTTCTATCCTGTCATCTAGATCCTTAGCACTATCAATGTAATGACCCGGATTTCCCCAGGCTAATACTTTGTGAAACTTTAGTGCGTGTGTTGTTCTTGTGGATTGTTGTGGTTTGTCTTGGGAGTTTTCGCAAAATCGAGTTTCACCAAAACATTGGCACCGTGACGGGGGTGCACCATGATAGTAACACTATAACGGTTGCACCGTAACGATGACACACTGAAAGGTGGCACCGAAACGGTGGTACCGTAATAGTGGAACCATAATGGTGGCACCAAAAATGTGGCACACTGAAATTGTGTAACCATAATGGTGGAACCATGATGGTGGAACACCAAAATGTGGCAGACGAAAAGGTGTCTCATCCTTTTCCAAATTCCTAGTTTCCTGAGTTTTCCATTTTCACCCCTCGTACGTTTTATTTGATGTAATCCATTTTTAAAGCCTTTTATGAGTTTTTTAAGGTAGTTTAAATGGATATGAAATATATATTTAATATCTTAAGGCTACGGGGACTTTGAGATTTTCCAACCGTGTGATATTGACCATGATCCCATATTAATGACTTTTGAAACCGTTATTTCTTTAATATAGGATATAACTCTTTAAAGATGGGATCTTCCCTTCCTAGTGTGTTTCCATTCCCTCTTGGTAATCCTAGAGCATTCCCTTCTCATGGAGTCGTGTGTTTTTCCATAACCATTGATTGAGATTTAATTAGAGATGTTTCATGGAGTTTTCCGGCTACACGCACAACCCTCTATTTTGGCCCAAAGTGGACTTTTGGTCAGCTATTGTTTCATGTATGATTCTTCTGCCTCTCATTATTTTTGTATCTTGTGGGGAGGGTGTAGTCATGTCTATTCGTGAATAATGGCTAAATATTTTTCCTTAATGTGTAATAAATGAGGGGAATGGGATATGATAATCAAAAGATGATAAGGGTCAATGAAATAACAACAGAGAAGTGATGATGTTGCGTCTGTTATTTTAATTATTATCTATGAACCTTATTTTGAATTTTAGTGGATGTAATTACATCTCAAAACAATGGACATTAGTGGTCATTACTTTCACATTATTGTTGTTCTGTATTTTGATGTGATGCTTTGATAAATGGTTGTAATATAAAATCTACATATTCACATACACTTGGTTAAATTAATGTATGGACTAGGATCAAACCTATTATGTGATCACCCTTAATATTTAAAGTTATGTTAAAGAACCTCTATTGGATAATTCTGAATATTCTCGTCTTGATGGTGTGGTTGTGTGTAGTGTTTAATTGGGTTCGAGCCTCGTCTTGGTTTTGTAGTGATATTATGGGAGGCACAATTATGGGTACTAGGGGTGGACATAGGGGTTGTCCCTATGATTGGGTAAGGGTATGTTTTTGTAGTGGGGATTATTTTTGGTGGTGATTTACTATAGGCTTTGTGTATTGGGTGGTACATGAGGTATGATGGAATCTCGGGTTGAGAGATTAATTTTTTGTAGAATAGATTGACATTTTTGTTTAGTGGGACTACTTCTGGTAAGTGTTTGGGTAGTAAGGATTCATGACTAGGTAGTTTCATGACTTTATTTTTATGGGTTTACTACGTGTGGTTTTGTTGTGCAGTGGATATTCTGGTTCTAGTTTCAAGAGGATGATTGAGCGAAATAATGTTGTAGAATGATAGTTGGCAGTGGTTGAACCGGTGTCTAGGAAAAAGGGGGTGTGCAGTGGGACTGAAGGTTTGTTGTTCTATATTGTTTTAAAGATTGGGTGTTAAAATTGGATTTCCATACCTTGGTCTGTACTTTATATTTTCCTTGGCTGTGTTTAGTGGCCTTTAGCCTTCTGAAAATGGATGTAGGTGTTGTGCTTGTTAGATGCTTTGGTAGTTCTAGAGTAAATTAAATTGAAACCCATGATTAAAAAATGGAAAGTGGTGAAATTAAAGGGGGTTAGGCTTGTGTTTTATTATGGATATTTGGGTGGTTTTCCATATAGGGGTTGTAGAAAATGTGGTTCTTTGTGAGCTTTTTGTTTGTTTGGAAGCACATTGATTGGGCTGTATGAACTCGAGATTTCGTATGAGGTATGAATTATTTTATTTTCTATTTAAGTACCATGTTATGGGTTTATGGGATTTCTTAACTTGATCACAGGTGTTTTGGAAGTGTTTGGGGCTTGTTCAGTGGCTAGAACAAGGTTTTGGGTAGGAAATGGCCTTATGCACGGTTTGCACGTGGTTAGGAAAAACCGTGCGAGGGGTTTGAAAATTTCAGGTTTTGCATAGAGAGGTTATGCACGGTTACTTCATGGTTAGTCAAAATGTGCAGGGTAACCATATGGGGTGTCCCTCTTCGGCAGAGAGATGTGCATAGTTTCTGTATAGTTTGGGAAACCATGTGGGAAAACCGTGTGACCCCTACTGTTTTTCTTTTAAAAAAATAAATTAAAATTATTTTTTTCTTTTTAAACCCCAACAGGTTTTTTTCTCCTCCACGCACAGAACCTCCTCTTGTAGCTCTCCCCCTTTGTCACCTAAGTTAGTCTTTGAGTCTGAATTTCTGTTCGACGACTGTTTGGATCACAGATCATCTCTACGGATCTGCATTGGTATGGCCTACATTCCTTTTTAGTCATTATTGATTCTTCGGAACAACAATTGCATGATTTGGATTAATTATCATATGCAGTGATATTCCATTCTTTGTCCTTTCTTTAGAATTCTTCCAAACCAGGACGAATCATGAAACAATAATGGACGATTTTTCTACTACCAGAGTGATGTAGGTTGTCTATATTTTTTTTTCATTTCTTGGTTCTTATCGAGTGTTCGAATGAAATTTCATTTGTCGTACATTATTGCGAGGTCACGTTTTTGAGTGAGTAGCATTTAGTAGCTGTATTTGGACCTAGTGAGGTTGAACATGGGTTCCGTTTAGGTTTTTTGGAACCTATTTGTCGTTTCGAAGTCCCACGATGGGTTTTCCTTAAGGGAGTAGCTTTTTAGGCCTATTTGAACCACCCAAGGGGTGTGTTTTTGTGATTTCTAAGAATGATTAATCCCTTAGATGGCCTGATATCTTGCGGGGATTGTTTGAGAGTGGTATTACCTCATTGAATGTCGATATATTATGATGCAATACCTATTTTGATAGCTTGGGTTGAATTTAATGTGTTTATATTGGTGGGAGTATCTATATGTAAATGACAACTGGCATGTTAAATGGTTTTTATAGGAGGGTAGGACCATAAAATTATTTTGATAAAAGATTTTCATGAGTAGGTATACCCATGCCTTGTGAAAGTTCATGTGAGTGGGTATACTCACATGGAATGAAGGTTTAATTGGTATGTTTGAATTCTTGATTGAATGGTTTGGTAGATTCCTTGGACTGCTCTCTGAGGATATGTAATGTTGTAGTGGACACCATGGGTTAACTCTACCCCATGGGTTTTGATTATATGGGATGCCTCGAGCGTCGCTACCCCATAGGATCTAGCTTGCTTGGGCTCACGTAGGACTTTTTATTGAGTTGCTCTAAGGACCCCAACCAGTGCCTAACCGCATTTCCACCAGGGATTCCCATGGGACATGATGGGATTCATTGTACATGATCCTTGGATCCGGCCCTCCATGGTCTAGATATATTTATTACATGGATGCCTTGGTCTACTGACACCTTTGATCCAACCCCTTGCGGTCTGCTACATTACTATACGGCATGGTCATGGGATACTTGATTGATTTATACAGCGTGGAAATGGGTTACATGATATAGATTGATGTATATCCTATATGTGACTTACCTTTTTATTGGTTATAGATTCCTTGTTAGAAGATGACTCTCTTTTATAGGTAGCCTTGAAGGTTGTCTATTTATTCTTTACAGTATACTTATAACATTAAAATATGCACTTACTCACCAGTTTTTTAAACATTCTAGAACTTTTAGAATTTCTATTAGAACTATAAAGACCCGGTTGGTTGCCTACTGGGATGTTTATCTCACACCCTATTTGGTCCTCCTTGGGGACCCAAATAGATTGTATGGTTGCATATGATGATAGGGGAAACCGCCCTTGTATAGGTTACTGATTGTAGGTTTGGAGTAGGGGAGCACATGACCAAGCTAAGTCTTGCGATGCTAGAATACCTTTTTGGCCTCTTATTCTTTTTGGATACTTGTATTATATTGTATTTCTATGTATTGTTATGGCTACTTTCAAGAAACATGTACCATCGACATCATTTTATATATAAGACACTTTTTTTAATGATATGTAGATATGTCTTGTATTTATTTTAGTTGTTTTCTATTTATTTCTCTTCCACTATTGTACATATTTGACTTACACTATTATACATTGATAATGAGGGAATAGTCTCCCCACTGACTCACCTAGGCCATCCCTTCTAGTCAGTAGCCTTTGGCATTTGGGGAGATGCACTTGAGGCCTTGTGACCAACCTAGATCGGAGCACCGTTTCAGGTGGTATTTGGGTCAAAGACATTACAAAGTGGAAACAGAGGGAATGTTTTTTTTTCTTTTCCAATTTGACTTACTATTGGAAAAATTATATAGGGATAGGAAGGAAAATGGAATTTTGTAATGAACTGTGCTCGGGAGTAGCTACCCCACGTACTGATAAAAGCCATCTTTCCTCGAATTGGGTTTTGGTTTTTTGGATTTTGACTATTGCAGTTGATTCGATATCACTTTTGGGGGATACACTTAATTTCTAAAAGTACGGTTGATTCAATTTTTGAATTCTATTTCAGTTTCAACCTGATGAGATGAGGGTGTGGCATCTCAAGCATCATATAAACAAGTTTTAGAATCCCAATCCATGGATCATGACATTCCATCTAGTTTGCGTTAGATATTGCATGATGTTGTGATAGTTGATGTGATAGATGTGCTTGATGTTGTGTTAGTTGGTGTTGTTGATAGAGGAGTGATTTCATATTGCAATACATAATGAGTATGGGACCTTATGAATTGGTAAATGACGCACCAGTGATATGTAAATGTTAAATGAACTTGATATGTATGTTTTGAGCGGAAGCCATGTTTTTGGTTCATGAGGTGCTATGGGTCCTCCTGGATTCAGAAATTGGTAAACCCTTAGTAAAATTTCATGGATAATTGAATGTGAAAAGGAAATAAAAACGTGACTAATCAAAATATAATTGACCTAGACCCGGATTTTGAGTGGTTGAGAGGCATAGTTTCTAGTGGTTAAATGGATGTTCTTTATATAGTCATGGATTTAAGAGTGGATTGGGGGTTTGAATTGTTTTCCAGGAGGGTTTTGACATGTCCTACTCTTTTGAGATTTGTGCCTTGATGTTGTTCTTTCATGAGGCGTGTGATTGGAATTGTAGTGGAATGCCACCATAATGATCTCTAGTGGTATGTCGCAATGGAAGAGATGATCATATTTTAGAGATAGTGGGACTTGATATACCACTTGATCCTGGTATAGTGCCAGCTATGACATTTGAGGCTGTTCCGGACATAGGTGCCGAGGAAAAGTTCTGCAAGGGTTTCTTCTGATATATGCATACCTTCCCGGGAGCATCGTAGCAAGACTTGACTATGGCTGAGTAGACACAGGTGTTCAAGTAGTAGTATACTCCTATGTTTTTAGGGGATGGTACACCAGAGGCTTCATAGCTATGTCTAGATACTTCATTAGTTATTTTCGAGCATCTAGTGACGCCTCTAGAGTAGAGGTTCATGATCGCGACTTACAGGCTACGTGGAACTGCAAAACGCTGGTGTGAAATTTTGAACCAGAATTATGGGTTGCATGAAGTGGGTTGGAATGAGTTCTAATCCCAATTCTATGACTACTTTTACCCCATGAAACTATAAGTAAATCGGGTGAGTGAGTTTATGTGTTTGGAGGAGATAGTGATGATGGTTTTGGAATACTCAACATGCATTATAGAGCTTCAACATTTTGTGATGATGTATCTTACTGATGAGTTTTTAAGGGAGAGATGGTTTGAGAAAGTTATCAAACATGATATCAGATCTTAGGTCAATGTGTTTAGTTTTCCTTCTATAAGTGAGATTATGAATCAGGTGCTGATTATATAGTAGAACTTGAGGTATGTTGGGGGTATAGAATATGGGACTACTATCTCTCACCCCATTGGATATACATATTCATTAAGGAAGTGCCATTTTGATGCTTCCCATTACATGAGTGATAGTCAGACGGTGGTTAAAGGTAGCTTGGTGTTTTTTCCTCAGTGTGGTAGGTGAGGCCACATGAAACATTTGTGTGACTATAACCTAGTCGAGTTCCGAGCTTGCGGCGGGATGGGGCACATGCTGCAGTTTTGTAGGACCTTCCCTGCAGATGATAGCGGTATGGGCTTAGCTCCGACATCGGGTTCAGGAGCAGGTTTTTCAGCTCTATTTCAGGCTGGGAGCTAGATTAGAGCAGGTCGGTCAGGCAAGGGTAGTTGTGGTCATGGCTGTAGTATCCACACACCGAGTTCTAAGAGGCAGCAGGGTGGATCTGCTCAAGGTATCTAGGTAGGGTCACAGGCCCACAGTACAGGACATACCTATGCAGTGCAAAAAACCCAACATCAGCAGGATCTGCGACTATCTACAGTGAGAGGTATTGTTTTAGTATATTTTACTATTGCATCTTCTCTTTTAGATATAGGTCCCTCTCACAACATAATCTCTTCATGAGTGGTAAAGAGCCTTGGGCATGTTGTTTTTCTTTTTGAGAGAATTTTGACACTAGAAAAACCCTTTGGGAGTTAGGAAGGGTGATGTGTTCCCGTGTATGGAGTTCCCCTTGAGGCTGGAGGGTGTCACTTCATCTAGGATCTTCATGTCCTTGAGATAACAGCATTAGGATTCATTCTCAGAATGGGATGGCTCATAGATTTTCGAGCATATGTACACTACTATCACATGAGGGTGACTTTTACATCACCTGAGGGTGTAGTGTTTATTCACAAGGGTGAATGATATGTACAGGAAAGTACAGCTATACCTGAGTATTGTGGGCTTGGTAGAATGACAGACCATATTTATAGGTTTTTTGGATGATCAGGGAATGATTCATGCAGACATTCCTCCAGTGGTAGAGCATTTTAGGGGCGTCTTTCCCAATGAAATTTCCTGTTTAACTCCTGAGATATAAGTAGAGTTTTCCATCAATTTGGAGCCAGGAGCTACATCAGTATCAATTCCTCCTTACAGGATGGTCTTGAAGAAGTTGTAGGAGCTCCAGAGGCAACTAGATGATTTGGAGGCAAAAGGGTTTATCAGACTTAGTACTTCTCTATAGGGTTCTCGGGGTTTTTTTTTCAAAAAAGGATGATGTAACTCTTAGTCTCTGTGTGGATTATCAAAAACTGAACCAGTTGATGGTTAAAAACTGATATCCCTTGCAAGGGATATGTAACACCCTGACCCCAGTTACCCAGAGTCGGTGCATTATTACATAACATTGGCATGATCACAAGAAAGATCAAATCTCGAAAGACTGATTGGTTTAGTAGCCTTGGAAACACTAGATATATTCATAAATTTTTACATTACATCATAAAGTGAAAAACTACTACAACAAAATATTGTCTCCATAATCCACACTATTATCCCCTCATAATATCCCTGAAGGTCATTCATAATTTACTTCCTCACTTCCTGGGAAAAATAAAACATAGAAAAGGGGTGAGCTCAAATGCCCAGTAAGGATAACAATATAGTGGAAACTTTCATAAATAAGAATAAACATTTTAGGCAATGTAAAACTAAAACAAAATCCTTTTAAACTTGATCTTCAACATAGTATGGAAAAAATAAAATGAAATAATGCCATTTACTTATTCACATGGATATTCTACTAATCGAATAATCCCATGCAATATCAATAACCACTTTCATAATGATGGAATGCATAATTCCAGACTATCATAACCACATAGCAAAGGCCTCGTGCCAAGACTAGAAATAAGATTTTGGCAAGGCCTTGTGCCAAGACACTAGTTTGTCTCATGAGACATACCAATGCATCGAGGAGCTATAGCGGGCTCCACCCATCACATATTAAGTCCAATGCATTCCCATATGAAAATGTTAAAACATAACATAAACATTCATATTAAAACTAGCATACGAAATGTCAATACTTTCACCATAAACTATGAACTATATGAAAATAGAACATCCACAGTCAAACATAACACAAAACCTTCAATACAATATAGAAGTTTTGTATCATAATAAATCAGCTTCAAATAAGCGTAAATTCCATCAAAGGATGTTGACATAATTGAAATCAAAACTCTTTTTAGAGAAATATCTCTTTCTATTTTTGAAATCATTTAAGATTCATATATTTATAAATAAAACATTTTCTTTAAAAATAATCTTATAAGCTTGTAAGGGAATCTTCGATGATTTTATAATGGCAGAAAATAACTGCACCCGCCGTATAAGTTAAAAAAACATTCTTACCTTAATTCTGTCGAAAAGGTTAAAAGACACATTATTTGGAAAACAACAGAAAGATTCCTTTATAATCCTCTTATAAAAAGTCAAACAAGGGTATAAATGACTTTAACCCATATTCTTTTAAATAGTAAAAATGTTTTGAAATACATTTTTAAGAAACATGGATGTGGATGATAAAGAGATCCCAGTAGATTATTACGTATAAACAACCTCAGATAATGAAGAGATTGCGAAATAAACCCTTACTAATTTGGTAACTTACGAAACATACAACCCATGAAAGAGGTATCATACAATGAATATGTAAATACACATAAATTAAAGTGTATTACACAAGGAATATAATTATGGGCAGTACATACACCACACAAAAGGTAATGGTGGCAATATGGCATGAATCTCACGGGAATAAGGAGTGAGATGAAAACCCCTTACCTTGTACTTTTCCTTGGTTGGGATAGGTTAACCTCTTGTATAATGGTGCAATAATTGTTATTAAATTATATAATAATCATATACATTAATATGATATCATATATGATCTTTTAACATTGATTTGTTAATAATATCTTAGTATTATCGTTGTTTTGGGTGTTAACTTACTCATTTTCTTTTATATGTTTTGTTACGTAAGCCATGTTTGTCATGGATAGGTTGTATATTATTCATATACAGAATTATATCAAGTCCTTAAACATTATTTTTAAATCATCAAATGACAATTATACTTGAATGAATACGATAGAGAATGAATCTCATCGCGTTCGTGGAGACGGTAGTCCTTACGTACGCACGAGCGACAATATCATTCTTTTGATATTAAAATAATATATAAATGGATTTTATATCATATATACAGAATCATTAACATGTTATATTTATTATTTACATGAGTTACACATCATTATTATACCCATCCAAATAATAATATATTGAATAACGATTACACCACAACGTGGAGACGGTAAGCCGTACGTACGCACGTATGGTGACATGTTATTCAAATGGTGGATAGAATACTGAATATGGTTGTACCATATTTATAATAACATCACAGTATATATATGATACTGGAGTGATTATTTTAGAATGGTAATAACAAAGGAAGAAGAAGTGGAAGAAGAAAGGAACTTGGAAAAGGGTGGTGAAATCATTACCTCTTTTTCGGGTACTTCCTATTGATTTGATCAAAAGGTCTCCATAGGATGGATTTCTTATCAAACTAAGGCCTCTAGGTTATATTGAGGGAGGTTTAGAGAGTATATAGTCATAGTTTGGCCAAACCAAAAGGCTTTGAAGGTGTGAAGAAATGAGAAGGAGGAGTGCCCTTTTATAAGAGGGGTGAGGGGCACCATTGGAAAAGCTAGAAATATTAATTTATAATAAATTCATATTTGGTTTATAATGGATCCAAAGTGGATTATTTAAATTTTAAGGTGGGTATGGGTCTAAAACCACTCAAAAAATAGAATTTAGACAGGTTTGAGTACTTATATTAACCTTATCTTTAATTATTAACTCTAAGTTAATTAGTTTCACTTTTACAATGTCTCTTTGTATTTTTATATTATATGGTTAATAAACATATTATATACATCCAAGCGACCCCCAAGTGGCCCATTAATGATACAAATATCATGATATAAGTCTCTTGGACGAACCTTAGATTTTCAGGAATTGAATATCAATT
Organism: Viscum album; assembly: GCA_963277665.1. NCBI lineage: Eukaryota > Viridiplantae > Streptophyta > Magnoliopsida > Santalales > Viscaceae > Viscum > Viscum album. The sequence goes on along the minus strand of OY728163.1, from coordinate 458,679,918 downwards.
AATAATATAATATTTGTTTTAAAAACTGTTTTATGTCAATTTTGACACTATTCAATAGTTGATTTTTTTGAAACTTATAACAGAGTTACTACTTATAAAAAAGTTAATTAAATCAATCCTAATATGTCATATTATCCTAGAAAAGTAGTTTAATTCATTAAAAGTCTCAAATTATATTAATTTGGGTATTTATAATATCAATTATTTTAATTTTTTACTATTATGGTAATTACTGCATCATCATTGTGTCATAAATAAATTAAATTATATAATGTATAAAAATTATAAATAAAATAGTATTATGTAGGAAATCGTTTTATCTTTCTAATGAATATTTATAGTCGAAATTCCATCATATATAACCCAATGTAAAAATTGTTTTTCTAAAACATATATGCTTGTGTCATTTTTGTATTCATTTTAACTTATTTAAAATAATGTTTCCCTATCACTTACAAGTGGCACCATGGGGTCCCAAAATCGACCCAAAGATTCCCATGGTCGAACGTGTATCAACCAATAAGGTTACGACACGTTTTAGGGTAATTTTGTATTATTATAATATTATTTGTTAACCCTAATTTACCGGATTTACCCTTAACCATGGTAAATAAAATATTTACCGCAGTAATTATTCAAAATGTCTATAAATAAAAGTTACCTATTTACACAATTTGAACATCCTGATTCCAAATATGGAATCCATTTTTCTAAATTCAAAACACATAAGTGCCAGAAATTAATTTAAAATTAATTCCCGCTGTCAAAACAAAAAGCGTGTTTTTAAGATATAATAACTATCAAAAGACTGATACTTGTTTATGTTCGGTTTAATTGTGAAATTATGTCCAATGACAAACATTGTATTAAATGATAAAAATATATTCTAAATATACTTCAAAACCACTCAAATTCATAATTTATCAATATAAATTATTTTGATTAAAAAAGTTGTTTTTAATTAAAATTTAGTAATTTTCACTATTCATCAAAATATTAAAGTTATCCGAAAAGTACCAAAATTTCACCTTAGGCTAAATTCGATATTCCGAATCCAAAAATGAAGTCCATTTTGAAATATAAAATATATATAATTTCAAAAAGTAGGTATTACTGTTCATAACGGCTAGTTTGATTGGTTATGGTGTGTTAGAACTCGGTGTTGCGTACAATACACGCTATCACATTATTTAAAGAGAAGCGTACCGTAGAAGCTTGGGGTGTTACATTATCCCCTACTTCAAATAATTTTGTCCTCGAAATTTCTAGAATATTATCGCATGAAAAGACTCGGGTGGTTCTTCATCATAAGTTCCTCGGGTTCCCACGTTGCCTCTTCCATCTTATGGTTTCTCCACAAAACTTTTAACAGACGTGTCGTCCGGTTTCTCAGTACTTGTTATCTTGTATCAAGAATCCTGATGGTCTCTTTGCAATAAGACAGATCGGGTTCCAGTTCTAACTCCTCATAGGTGAGTACATGCATTGGGTCAGGCATGTATTTTCTCAATAATGATACGTGGAACACATCGTGAACTTCGGAGAGACTTGACGGCATTTCCAATCGGTAAGCTACAGCCCCAATTCGTTCTAGAATTTCGAAAGGTCCGATGTACCTGGGACTCAATTTACCTTTCTTACCAAAACGTATGAGTCCCTTCCATGGAGATCCCTTCAGGAAAACACGATCACTGACTTGAAATTCCAAATCCTTCCTTCGATTATCGGCATTGCTCGTCTGCCTACTTTGAGCTGCTTTGATGTGATTTTGCATTAGCTTCACCATTTCCATCATTTCCTCCATCAGTTCTAGACCTACATGTTTTCTTTCACCAACTTCATCCCAACAGGTTGGTGTGCGACATCTCTTTATGTATAACACTTCATATGGTGCCATCTAAATACTTGAATAGAAGCTATTGTTATAGGAAAATTCTACCAGAGGTAAATACTGATCCCACATACCCTGAAAGTCAAGTGAGCGGGATCTCAACATGTCTTATAAGGTTTGAATAGTCTGTTCTGATTGTCCGTCTGTCTGAGGGTGGTAGGCAGTGCTCAAATGAAGTTCAGTATCCAGGGATTTTTGAAGACTTTTCTAGAATCTTGAAGTAAAACGGGGATCAAGATCAGAAACAATCGATAGGGGTACTCCATGAAGTCTCACAACTTCATTAATATATAGTCTTTCTAGACGTTCCAGGGGTAGATCTTCTCTTATAGCAAGAAAATGTGCTGACTTGGTAAGACGATCAACAATAACCCATATTGCATCGTTCCTTCTAGGAGTCTTTGGTATCCCCATGACAAAGTCCATCGTAATATTGTCCCATTTCCACTCCGGTATGGGAAGAGCTTGCATGACTCCTCTAGGCTATTCCCTTCTAGATTTTAGTTGTTGAAAAACCATACATCTTGACACAAATTTAGTAATATCCCTCTTTATGTTGTCCCACCAAAAATATTCTTTCAAATCTCTATACATTTTGGTGCTCCCATGGTGTATAGAGAAATTGCAACTATGAGCATCGTCCAACAATTCCCTTTTTATATCAGGTATATCGGGAACACAAAGTCTCTTCCCGAATTTCAAAATTCCATCTTCATACACAAAGTCTCTTAGTCTCCCATCATTCACAGCTTTAATCTTCTTTTGAAATTCTTCCTCATCGGTCTGAGAACTCTTAATCCTTTCTAGTAAAGATGGTTTGGAAACCATTTGAAAAAGAATGGATGTTTCTCCTTCCCTGGTTATTCCCATGTCCATCTTCACTAGATCCATGAAAATTGGTTCCCTTTCAATTCTCATTTTGTTCAAAACTCCATGATCTTTTCTGCTCAAAGCATCGGCCACCTTGTTTGCCTTCCCCGGGTGGTAGTGTATCGTACAATCATAATCTTTGAGCAATTCAAGCCATATCCTTTGCCTCATGTTGAGTTCTTTTTGTGAGAAAATATATTTCAAACTCCTGTGATCAGTATAAATCTCACATTTTTCACCATAGAGGTTGTGACTCCATATCTTCAAAGAAATGATCACAACTGCTAACTCAAGATCATGATTAGGATAGTTTTGTTCATGAATTTTCAACTGTCGTGATGCATAGGCAATAACTCTATCATTCTGCATAAGGACACAACCAAGTCCTTTCTTCGATGAATCACTATAAATAACGAACCCATCATTCCACGATGGTAGATTCAATATAGGAGCATTGACTAATCTTTTCTTCAGTTCTTCGAAACATTTTTCACACTCTTTTGTCCAAACAAATTTAACCCCTTTACGTGTGAGCTTCGTTAATGGGTTAGCCAATCGGGCAAAATTCTGGATGAAACGTCGATAATAACCTGCCAAACCAATAAAACTACGTACCTCGGTTATATTTGTAGGTGCTGGACATTCTTGGATTACCTTGGTCTTAGAAGGATCAACATAGATTCCATCTTTAGAGACAATATGGCCAAGAAAAGAAATCTTCTGATGCTAGAATTCACACTTTCTAAACTTCCCATATAATTCATGTCTTCTCAGATTCTTCAGGATAATGCGCAAGTGATTTTCATGATCTTCGTATCATTTTGAGTATACCAAGATATCATCAATAAATACCACCAAAAATTCATCAAGATACTCCTTGAAAACTCTATTCATCAGATCCATGAATACAGAGGGTGCATTTGTCAATCCAAAAGGCATTACAGTAAACTCGTAATGCCCGTACCTGGTTCGAAATGCTGTCTTCGGAATGTCTTCCTTCTTCACACACAACTGATGGTATCCAGATCGAAGGTCAATCTTTGAAAAGTATTGAGCTCCATGCAGTTGGTCAAATAAATCATCAATGCGAGGTAGGGGATACTTGTTCTTTATTGTTATGGCATTAATCTCCCTATAGTCGATATATAACCTCATAGATCCATCTTTCTTTTTAGCAAAAAGAACAGGGGCTCCCCATGGAGAAACACTAGGGTGGATAAATCCCTTATTACTCAATTCATCTAGTTGTTTCTTTAGTTCGACTAATTCTATAGTGTCCATTCTATAAGGGGTCTTCGATATAGGCCTTGATCGAGGAATTAAATCAATGGAAAACTCAACTTCTCGTTCTGGAGGATGTATAGGTAAATCATCCGGAAACACATCTACATATTCTTTAACAATGGGTACATCCTCTATTTGAACATTCCTTTCCTCACCCATAGTCATTTCATTCTCTTCCTCCCCAATAAATGAATTTAGTTGAGCTATTGGGGGAGGATCTAGATAAGAATTAGGTGGTGACGATTCTGCTCTAAAGATAAGGTGTTCCTTATTATCATCATCAAAAATCGTAACCTCTTTCTTCTTACAATAAATCTTTGCATCATAATCTTTAAGCCAGTCCATACCGAGGATTATATCAAACTCAATCATAGGTATGACAATGAGATCTGCAGATAAAGAACATTTATGTGCTCTAATGGGGACTGATTCACAAAACATTGTTGCAACGATACTTCCCTTAGGAGTTTTAACTGACAACTCCCTTGTTAAATCAAATTGGAAATATCTATTTTTTTAGCAAACTGGGAAGATATGAAACAATGCGATGATCCAGAATCAAATAATGCATTTTCTAAACTTGAGGAAACAATTAAATTACCTGCCACCACGTCTTTCGGAGCTTCTACCTCAGCAGTAGTGATAGCATAAGCTTGGCCTTGATCCCTTGGCCTTTTCTGAGGTAAGTTCTCCTGACGCTTAGGACATTCATTTTCATAATGCCCCATCTCCCTGCAATTGTAGCACTGAACATTGGTAGCTTCCTTCTTCCCTTTGCAATCACGATCTTGGTGGCCTTTTTCACCACACTTGTAACAGACTCTCATTCCTTTCAAGCAAGTACTAGGGTGTTTCATCCCACATTTCCCACAAGATGGATATTCAACCTTTACCTTCTTCCCCTTCTTTCCATTCCCAGATTGATCAGCAGGTCTCTTCTTCTCTTGCTTTTCATTAAAGTCATAAGACTTAGAGAATTCCTTTTCGGTCTTGATAGCGCACGAGACAATGTCTTCGTACGATGAAAAGGATTGTGAGACTAATGCTCGACGGAGAAATGGTTTTAACCCATCAAAGAAACGATCAATCTTACTTCTTGGGTTTCGTATATAATCTCCAGCATACCTTGCTAACCTTGTAAAGTTAGCCTCATACTTTGTGACATTCTCATCCTCCTTTTGTCTCAGACTCAGAAATTGCCTTTCTATATCTGCTCGATGGTCGCGAGGAAAGTATTTTTCTAAAAACAGATCTTTGAACTCCCTCCATTCCATATTTGATACTTCATCATCTTCCTTCATATTTTGAATCAATGACCACCATTGATCAGCATCTCCAGTTTGGCGGTAAACTGCCATGATAACTTTTTCCCTTTCACTACTCCCCAAAGCCTGAAATATTTTCTCTAGGGAAAATATCCATTGCTCAGCTACTAAGGTATTTGTACTCCCATTGAATGTTGGTGGTTGTTGCCTCATGAATTGATCTAACATTGATCCTCTACGCTGCGGATTAGGGTGCTCCATACGGGTAAGGTTATTATTCATAACCTGAGTGAGTTGTCCCAGAATGGTGATTAGCTGATCGGCACCAGTTTCATCACCAGCTCCAATATAATTATCTTGATTAGGAGGGAAATCCCTACATGGAGTGTGTGCATGGATATGGTTTCCATTTCTTCTACTAGGCACCATTTCTAAACAATGTTATAAACTAGATCTGTTTATGAATCAAAATACGTAATCTCATACTTATAAAACACTTAACATAAATTGAACTATATATGGATATAATCCATAATAATAAGAATGTTTTCTTTGAGGAAGTATATACTCATAAACCCTTCATAATTATTTGTAATGAAAATAAGAGTTATCCTAAGCATATCCCCCGGGAGTGTCGTAACCAAGAGTGCAGCAAGGCCCGTTGTCATGCAACAGTTCCCGTTCGAGTCTAGCTCAAAGAGGTGTTTTCGGGTTTTACCCCTAGGTACCTCTGTTCCAGAGCCTCCTCTACCTGCTCGTATCCAAACAGGGTTGTATTTCTCGGAAAACTCACAAAATATCTACAATACCAAAATTCTAGGAAGTTCTTCTATACTAATCCTCAAAGTCCATCTTAAATCTATGTGCTCTAATCAGAGTTTATCTAAATCTAGCTTCCAATGTTTGTACTAAACTTCCTCTGATACCAAATGTAGCACCCCGACCCCAGTTACCCAGAGTCGGTGCATTATTACATAACATTGGCATGATCACAAGAAAGATCAAATCTCGAAAGACCGATTGTTTTAGTAGCCATGGAAACACTAGATGTATTTATAAAGTTTTACATTACATCATGAAGTGAAAAACTACTACTACAAAATATTGTCTCCATAATCCACATGATTATCCCCTCATAATATCCCTGCAGGTCATTCATAATTTACTTCTTCACTTCCTAGGAAAAATAAAACATAGAAAAGGGGTGATCTCAAATTCCCAGTAAGGATAACAATATAGCGAAAAATTTCATAAATAAGAATAAACATTTTAGGCAATGTATAAATAAAAAACGCCTTTTAAAGTTTAACTTCAACATATTATGGAAAAAATAAAATGAAATAATGACATTTACTTATTCACATGGATATTCTACTAATCAAATAATCACATGCAATATCAATAACAACTTTCATAATGATGGAATGCATAATGCCAGACTATCATAACCACATAGCCAAGGCCTCGTGCCAAGACTACAAATAAGATTTTTCCAAGTACTTGTTCCAAGACACTAGTTTGTCTCATGAGACCTACCGATGCATCGAGGAGCTATAGCGGGCTCCACCCGTCACATATTAAGTCCAATGCATTCCCATATGAAAAGGTTTAAACATAACATAAACATTCATATTAAAACTAGCATAGGAAATGTCAATACTTTCACCATAAACTATGAATGGTATAAAAATAGCATATCCACAGTCAAACATATCACAAAACCTTCAATACAATATAGAAGTTTTGTATCATAATAAATCAACTTCAAATAATCGTAAATTCCATCAAAGGATGTTGACATAAATGAAATCAAAACTCTTTTTAGAGAAATATATCTTTCTATTTTTTAAATAATTTAAGAGTCATATGTTTATAAATAAAACATTTTATTTTAAAATAATCTTATAAGATTGTAAGGGAATCTTTGACGATTTTATAATGGCGGAAAATAACTGCACCCGCCGTATAAGTTAAAAAAACATTCTTACCTTAATTCTGTCAAAAAGGTTAAAAAGCACCTTGTTTGGAAAACGATGGAAAGATTCCTTTATAAACCTCTTATAAAAAGTCAAACAAGGGTATAAATGACTTTAACCCATATTCTTGTAAATAGTAAAAATGTTTTGAATTACATTTTTATGAAACATGGATGTGGATGATAAAGAGATCCTAGTAGATTATTACGTATAAACAACCTCGGATAATGAAGAGATTGAGAAATAAACCCTTACCAATTTGGTAACTTACGAAACATACAAACCATGAAAGAGGTATCATACAATGAATATGTAAATACACATAAAGTAATGTGTATTACACAAAGAATATAATTATGGGCAGTACATACACCACACAAAAGGTAATGGTGGAAATATGGCATGAATCTCACGAGAATAAGGAGTGAGATGAAAACCCATTACCTTGTACTTTTACTTGGTTGGGATAGTTTAACCTCCTTTATAATGATGAAATAATTGTTATTAAATTATACAATAATCATATACATTAATATGATATCATATACGATCTTTTATCATTGATTTGATAATAATATCTTAGTATTATCGTTGTTTTGGGTGTTAACTTACTCATTTTCTTTTATATGTTTTGTTACCTAAGCCATGTTTGTCATGGATAGGTTGTATATTATTCATATACATAATAATATCAAGTCCTTAAGCATTATTTTTAAATCATCAAATGATAATTATATTTGAATGGATACAATAGAGAATGAATCTCATCGCGTTCGTGGAGACGGTAGTCCATACGTACGCACGAGCGACAATATCATTCTTTTGATATTAAAATAATATATAAATGGATGGTATATCATATATACAGAATCATTAACATGTTAAATTTTTTATTTACATGAGTTACACATCATTATTATACCCATCCAAATAATAATATATTGAATAACAATTACACCACGACGTGGAGACGGTAAGTCGTACGCACGCACGTATGGTGACATGTTATTCAAAGGGTGGATAGAATAATGAATATGGTTCTACCATATTTATAATAACATCACAGTATATATATGATACTGGAGTTATTATTTTAGAATGGTAATAACAAAGGAAGAAGAAGTGGAAGAAGAAAGGAACTTGGAAAAGGGTGGTGAAATCATTACCTCTTCTTCAGGTTCTTCCTTTTGATTTGATCAAAAGGATTCCTTAGGTTGGATTTATGATCAAACTAAGGCCTCTAGGTTGTAGTGAGGGAAGTTGGGAGAGTATACGGGCAGAGTTTGGCTGAATCAAAATGCTTTTAAGGTGTGAAGAAATGAGAAGGAGGAGTGCCCTTTTATAAGAGGGGTGAGGGGCACCTTTGGAAAAGATATAAATATTAATTTATAATAAATTCATATTCGGTTTCTAATGGCTACAAAGTGGATTATTTAAATGTTAAGGTGGGGATGGGTCGAAAACCACTCAACCAATAGAATTTAGACTGGTTTGCGTACTTATATTAACCTTATCTTTAAGTATTAACTCTAAGTTAATTAGTTTCACTTTTACAATGTCTCTTTGTATTTTTATATTATATGGTTAATAAACATACTATATACATCCAATAGACCCCCAAGTGGCCCATTAATGATACACCTATCCTGATATAAGTCTCTTTTACGAACCTTAGATATTTAGTAATTTAATATCAATTAATAATATATTATTTGTTTTAAAAACACTTTTATGTCAATTTTGACACTATTCAATAGTTGATTTTTTTGAAACTTATAACAGCATGATTACTTCAAAAAAAGTTAATTAAATCAATACTAATATGTCATATTATCCAATAAAATTAGTTTAATTCATTAAAAGTCTCAAATTATATTAATTTAGGTATTTATAATATCAATTATTTTAATTTTTCACTATTATGGTAATTACTGCATCATCATTGTGTCATAAATAAATTACCTTATTTAAGGTCTAAAAATGATAAATAAAATATCATTATGTATTAAATACTTTTATTTTTCTAATGAATATTTATATTCTAAATTCCAACTTATATAACCCTATGTTAAAATTGTTTTTCTAAAAGATATATGCCTGTGTCATTTTTGTATTCATTTTAACTTAATTAAACTAAAGTGTCCATATCACTTACAAGTGGCACCATGGGGTCACAAAATCGACCCAAAGATTCCCATGGTCGAACATGTATCAACCAATAAGGTTAGGACACGTTTTAGGGTAATTTATTATTATTATAATATTATTTATTAACCCTTATTTAGCGGATTTACCCTTAACCCTGAAAATAAAATATTTACCGCAGTAATTATTCAAAATGTCTAAAAATAAAAGTTACCTATTTACAAAATTTGAACATCCTGATTCCAAATATGGAATCCATTTTTCTAAATTCAAAACACAAAAGTGGCAGAAATTAATTTAAAATTAATTCCCGTTGTCAAAACAAAAAGCGCGTTTTTAAGATATAATATCTATCAAAAGATTGATACTTGTTTATGTTCTGTTTTATTGTGAAATTATGTCCAATTAACAACATTGTATTAAATGGTAAAAATATATTCTAAATGTAGTTTAAAACCACTCAAATTCATAATTTATCAATATAAATTATTTCGATTAAAAAAGTTGTTTTCAATTAAAATTTAGTAATTTTCACTATTCATCAAAATATTAAAGTTATCCGAAAAGTACAAAAATTTCACCTTAGGCTAAATTCGATATTCCGAATCCAAAAATGAAGTCCAATTTGAAATATAAAATATATATTATTTCAAAAAGTAGGTATTACTGTTCATAACAACTAGTTTGATTGGTTATGGTGTGTTAGAACTCGGTGTGGCGTACAATACACGCTATCACGTTATTTAAAGAGAAGTGTACCATATAATCTTGGGGTGTTACAGGATAGATGACCTATTTGATTATCTTATAGGAGATCGAGTTTCTCAAATAACGACTTGAGGTCCGGATATCACCAGATGCGTCTTCGGCCTACTGACATATCTCTTACTGCCTTTTTTAGAAGTTATGGGAAATATGAGTATCTTTTTATGTTGTTCGGTCTCACAAATGTGCTACTGGTTTTCATGGATTTTATGGACTTAGTGTTCCGTCCTTACCTAGTGGTTTTTGTGGACAATATATTGGTGAATTATCTCAACCGACACGAACATGAAAACACTCTTGAGATAATTTTTAATACACTCAGAGAGAATCAATTATATGCTAAGATCACAAAGGCCACTATTGGATGGATCATATTCACTTCTTGGGTCACATCATCTGAGGGACAAGAGTGTCAGTGGACCCAGAGATGGTGAGAGTTGTAGATTCCTGAGAACAACCGAAGAATTTTTTTTCATTAAGGAGTTTCTTGGGGATAACTGGTTACTACATGCATTTTATATAGGAATTCTCATGCTTATCAGCACTGCTGATGGGCTTGAAAAAGAATGGGGTGACGTTTGTGTAGTCAGAATCTTGTTTGATAGCCTTTTCATAGCTGAAAGGGAGGCTAAGATCAGCACCAGTCCTGATTTGGCTAGATCAGGGATAGAGTTAGATAGTGTACTATGACACTTCAAGTATTAGGTTGTGGGTAGTGCTGATGTCGGGGGATCGATTTGTTGTTTATGGGTCTCGACAACTGAGGCCTCATGAGAAAAAGTGCCCTACATACGACCTCAAGTTAGCTGCATTTGTTCATGCATTATGCTTTTGGAGCCCCTATTTCTTGGGAGAGTGTTTTGTGGTGTTCACAAACCCAAAATATTTATGTATATCTTTATGAAACGTAATCTAAATTTAATGCAGTGAAGGTGGGTGGAGTACCTACAATATTTTGACCTCGAGCTTGCCTACACCCTTGGTATGGGCAATGAAATAGATGATGCACTAAGAATGACGACTCAGATTTAGTAATTTCAGTAGGCTAGTAGTGAGTGGTATCTTATCGAATTGTTCTCTGTGATGAATCTAGAGGTGCATGAAAGACTGGGGAAAACCTTTCTTTCATCCTTATCAGTTACCTCTACCCTATTGGATAGAGTAAGGATGAGGCATCTATCATAATCAGAAGGCCTAGTTCTATGGGAAGGTGTGCTAGGTGAGGACCCTCCTTCTGGTTAGATGATAGAAAATGATGAGATCCTACAGATCCATGGATGTGTCTGAGTTCCAGTGGATATATATGAGGATTTGATGCATGATTCTCGCGCATCAGCATGGGAAGTTCATCCCGGGGTTACCAAGATGTATCATGACATGAGACATCAGTACTGGTGGCCGGTAATGAAAAGAGAGGTGGTTGATTTTGTTACGAGTTGTTCCATCTGTCAGTAGGTAAAGGTGAAAATTCAATGACTAGTTGGGCTTTTATAGTAGTTACCTATCCCATAGTTGAAATGGGATGATGTCGAGATGGATTCTGTGATGGGTTTACTGAGGTTGCCTTGAGGCAACGACGTTGTTTGCGTTGTCGTTGAAAGGATTACGAAGGTGGCACACTTCTTTCCGATCATGGATACCTTCAGTGTTGATGATCTTGGAAAGTTGTACGTTCATTAGGTGGTATGACATCATGGAGTCCCAAACAATATCATTTCTAATAGGGACACCCATTTTATGTCTCGTTTCTAGTAGTGTTTTCAGAGGGAACTAGGTACACAGGTGCTTCTGAGCACAACATACCACAATCAGACTGACGACCAATAAATGCTTATGATACAGGTGCTAGAGGACATGAGGCGAGCATGAGCGATATATTTTGGGGGCACCTAGAAGAGAAAAATTCCCCTGATTGACTTTCCCAATAATAAAATTTATCAAGCGATGATATAGATGGAACCTTAAAATTCATTGTATGGTAGGTCATGTCGTTCTCCCCTATGTTGGTTAGAGGTAGGACATGCAGCTTTATGGGGAATGTATCTCATGTAGGATACTTCTGAGTAGGTCTAGTTGATTCAAAAGCTGATAGCTACTGCATAGTCTCTCTAGAAATCATACACCAATCGCCACAAACAACTTCTATAGTTCGAGGTTGGGGATCGAGTTTTCTTACATGTTTCGCCGAGGTTGGTACACCGGAAGATCAGGAGACAGAGTAAACATTCACAGAGATATGTCGATCCATTCGAGATTCTGGAGAGTGTCGGGTCCGTTGCCTATCAGTTGAAGTTACCTCAGAGGCACTGAGCCTTGGATGATGTCTTCCATGTATCTTAGCTGCGCAGGTATCAATCATACCCATCTCACATTTTTTCATCCCAAGGAGGTTGATCTTCAGTTTGATGCATCCTTTGAGGAGCATCTGATTCGTATTGTTGAAAGGAGCAGAAATGTTCTCCAAGGCCGGTCATTTCTCCTATTATGGGAGTTTCAGAAGTATGGTTATTTACTAGATGAGACTTGGGAGAGGTAGGCTGATGTACATGCTCAGTGGCCGGAGTTGTTCTTAGAAAAATCTTGACCACCCATTAGAAAGAAATTTGGGTATGAATTACTATAAGGGGGAAGACTTTAAGAACTCGGGTTTTCTTACAAGGTAAAAAAAAATCTTTTTAGTTTAAGTACATTTCATGGCTTTATAGAAACTCTTAACTTGATCACGGATGTTTGGGAAGTGTTTGGGGCTTGTTCAGAGGCATGGAGCAAGTTTTGGGTAGAAATGGACTTACACACGGTTTGCGTAAGGTCTACACATGGTTAGGACAAACCATGTGAGGGGTCTGAAATTTTCAGTTTTTAGATAGAGTTGTTCCACACGATTAGTCTAACCATACAGGGTAACAATGCAGAGAGGCCCTCTTTGGTAGAGAGGTGGACATGGTTTCCGCACTGTTTGGGAAACTGTTCCAGTAAACCGTGCGACCACTGTAGTGTTTTTTTTATAAATTATAAATTAAAATATTTTTTTCCTTTTTGAACCAAAATGTGATTCATTTCTCTTCCACACACAGAACCTCCTCTCAAAACTCTCCCTCATTGGTGCCTATGATAGGCTTTGAGCCTGAGCTTCCATACGACTTTTGTTTTAATCACCAATCATCTTTACGGATCCACATCGGTAAATAAAACATTCCTTTTTATTCATTCTTGAATCTAAAGAACAATAACTACACTATTTTAATTTAGGATCATATTCCCTAATATTCCTTTCTTTGTATGTTCTTCATAATTCTACCAAATCGGGATGAATCAGAACATGGTACTGGATGAGATGTCTACTATCGAGGCGGGGTTGGTGGTCTATGTAGTCTTTCGTATTTTCCTGGTGATTTTCGAGCGTTCAACCAAAATTACATTTTTGGAATTTCCAAAAAGTTTTATTTTTTGAGTTAGTAGCTTTTATTAGATTTATTTTTACCTAGTGAGGTTGACCATGGGTTTCATTTTGGTGTGTTGGCACTCGTTGCTCATTTTGAGGTCCCTCGAGGGGTGTGCCTTAAGGGAATAGCTAGTTATACCTATTTGAGCCAACCAAGGGGTGTGTTCTTGTGATTCCTAAGGTATAGGAAGCCCTTATATGAATTGATAGCTTGAGGAGATTCTTTAGGAGAGGTACTGCCTCCTTATATGTTGATATATTTCAACTCCATACCAATTTTGATAGCATGGATTGAATTAAATGTGTTTATATGTGTGGGTATACCTATAAGAAAATGACTAATGGAATGATAAATGGTTTTTATGGGAGGGTAGGCCCATATGCTTCTTTTTATAAATGTTTTGTGTGAGTGGATATACTCATGGATTGTGCATGTGGATGTGAGTGGGTATACTCACATGGAATGAATGCTTAATTGGAAATTTTTAATGTTTGATTGAATGTTATAATAGATGCCTTGGACTATTCTCCATGGATCAGGAATGTTGTAGTGTATTCCTTGGGTTGACTCTACCACATGGGTCTTGATTCCATGGGATACCTCAGGCCTCGCTACCCTATAGGATCCGGCTTGCTTGGGCTCACGTAAGACTTTCTATTGACTTTCTCCTAGGACCCCAACCAGTTCCTAACCGAGTTTCCACCAGGGATTCCCATGGGAATTTATGGGATGCCTTGGGCATTCTACTTAGATATATCCCTATGTGGTATTGAGATATTTATTACTTGGATTCCTTGGTATAATGACATCTTAGATCCGACCCCTTGCGGTGACTACTTCACTATACATCATGGTCATGGGATACTTGATGGATTTATACAGTGTGGTTGTGGGTTATGGGATATAGATTGATGTAAAATATGGATGTGACATAATTTTTTATTGGTTATAGCTACCTTGTTATGAGATGTTGCACTTTTTCAGGTATACTTGAGGGATGTTTGGTTTTTTGTTTACAGTATACTTATTCTGTGAGCGTATGCACTCACATACTAGTTGTTTACACTTACTAGCACTTTTAGAATTTCTGTCAGAACTGTGTAGATCTGAGTGGTTTCTTATTGGTATATTTATCTCACACCCTATTTGGGCCTCCTTGGGGACCCAAATAGATTATATAGTTGCAGGTTATGATAGGGTTAAGCGCCCTAGTATAGGTTGTTGATTGTGGCTTTGGAGTAGGGGAGTATAGGACCATGTCGAGGCTTGCGATGTTGGGATAACATTTTGGTCATTTGTTATTTTTGGAATACCTATATTGTTTTGTAATTCTATGTACTATTCTGGCTTCTTTCTAGACATTTATACCATTGGTATCATATTTTATATGAGACACTTTTGGTTATTGATGTGTATACATGTCTTGTCTTACTTTAAATTATTTACTATTTATTTCACTTCTTCTATTGTACATATTTGACTTCCACTATGATACTCTAGAAATGAGGGAATAGACTCCCCACTGGCTCACCTAGGACCTCACTTCTAGTTAGTAGCCTCTTTCATTTGGGGAGAGGCATTTGAGACCTTATGACTAACTGGGTTCGGAGCACCGTTTTGGGTGGCATCTGGGTTCCGGACATTACATGGTCTAATTGTTTGTTTAATTATATGTATAAACTTGTAGTTCCTTGTCATTTTCAATAGTCACCCACCCATGTTGACCACTACATGACGAACACACC
Source organism: Viscum album (assembly GCA_963277665.1). Classification (NCBI taxonomy): domain Eukaryota; kingdom Viridiplantae; phylum Streptophyta; class Magnoliopsida; order Santalales; family Viscaceae; genus Viscum; species Viscum album. Next base: position 458,664,534 of record OY728163.1, on the reverse strand, counting down.
CATTTCATAGGGGAGGGTTTCATTTCCAACATCCTTGTGGGAGGATGGATGGATGATTACCGACTTTCTTCATCGCACCATCTTCGAGGTTATTACAAATCAATCAAATCTGGGTAGGTTTTAATGGCTTGAGTTTTACCATAGTCCAATATCCTTCTGGTAGGTTTTGTTGTGGACAACGGGACCTAGTGTTTTTCGGCCATGACTGTTTTACTAAGATTCTTTGGGATGATTCCTAGTTGTCTTCTAGCAAGAGGTGTGGTTTTTGTGGCCCATGTGTCTATGGGAGGGATGTGTGGTGTGGTTGTGGACCAGGTGTATGTGGGTGAGATTTGTGTGTAATTTGAGGCCTAGGTGTGTGAGGGAAGGTTGTGGTAGTGGGACTACATTTTTTAAGAGTGCTTGATTCAAGACGTTAGCCATTTGGAATGAGAAGATAATCAGTTGGAAAGTGGTTTGGGGTACCCAAATCATCAATTTTCATATATTATTATCTTAATTGACTTAAATTATTTGGGGAGTGTGACTTGGTGAGGATGGTAAGGATATATTTCCTTGTTAAGTGCTACTGGTTTATACAGTTTTCATAGGGGAATTAGAAGTCTTCTCCCACTTGTGCATGGGTGGATTTAGTTTTCCTACTGGTTATACTTTTATAATCACCCTACATTTGTGGAACTGTTTTTAGGTTTCTAGGAGGACATTAAGGATGGTTATGGACTTTACATGCTAGGGTGTCAGGATAGTTGTTGTGGTGCTACTTAGTACCTTTATTTTGGTACTCTCTTTGGTGCTCTCGTTGTAATTTTGTCATAGTTTACATTTAAATCATATATGGGTTGGATTTTGGTTCCTTTATATAAATTATTGCTGTTGTTGGGTATTTTCTCTGTCATATATCTCGATCCTATTTTCATTAAAAAGGTAAGTTCCTTTCATTTTTTATGAGATTATATACCCTTGGTTCTAGTCACCCCTCTAGGGATTATTGAAGGTGGGACACTAGGGTCATTATCTCTCCTTCATCATGAAGAAGGAAGGGCATGGCACATTGTTGTCCCTTCCCTCCCATTGAAGAAAGAGGGTCATGAAAGAATGGTATCGGAGGTTATGGTTAAGAGGTAAGATGGAGTTTGGAGTTAGGCACTTTTAGGCTTGCATGGTATGATAGGGAAATAGTATTACACAATCTTGGTGTGTGAAATCGTCCAGAGAAGACCAGCTTGAATGTGGGATTTTAGGCCCCCTGTGATACGTTGAAAAGACTCTAGTCATGTCTATCTACCGAGTGAGGCTACGCTGATTGAAGGATAGAGACAATATAAATGGTATATTCATCATAATGACTTGGTTCTTTTGTGTATTCAGTGTTTTGAGAATTTAATGTAAATAAAGAGTTAAAATAAATAATAAAATAAAATTTTATACTTCCTGGGATTAATAATTCCTTCTTCACCTTTTCAGCTATAGCACACAGACATCTCCCAATTGTGGTAGGAGTATTTGAGGCCCAATATGCTATCATGGTTGGTCAGCGGAGGGTCGATCCAGTGGATAAAGATTACTTATGGAAAAAGGCCCTATGTTCTTTCTAGTGGTAGACCCTGGGGAAGTACATAGGTAGTGTTTCAGACGTAGATATGGAGGGATGTCTTGAGGAGCTGATAATCACCTTTACCTTCAACCATGCTCTGAGGGAGTATTGGATTCCTTTGGCAGTGATTCAGATGCGAGGAATGGCACGTTAGTGGTGGATTATTTACCTTGGGGAGATGAAGGAGACCGATGTCTCATGGGATGACATTGAGGAGTTTCAAGAAGATATTCTTTATTTGATGATGAAGGTTGAGAGGAGGTAAGAGATGCACTCCCTCCATTAGGGTAGTATGTTGGTGATGGAACATGGGATCAAGTTCAATGATCTCCTTGTATTTTCTCTAGATCTTTTCTCTGAAAGAGTAGTCATGGGTGAGATTCTTGGAGTAGGAACTCTCACATTCCTTTAATATTCCATCACTATGTTAACCCTATTCATATATGTAGTCATTCAGAAGAAGGTCGAAGTAGTGGAGTGGATGTACTCATAGGGAGGTGTACTATAAGAGGGGAGACAACTGAGTTCATTAAAGTGGAAGGAAGTCAACAGTAGGTCTCCATCATCCGGTCCTTCAAGGTTTTGGCTTGCAGGAGTATGGCTCAGTAGTTCCAGTTCTGATCTCTTATTCCTTTCCCTTTCCCCATGGTCATGAGACAGAGGAACTTCATCTATACAGGTCTTGGAAATCTTCACAGTGAGTTCTCAGTTTGAGCTTAGTATGGTGGGGTGGTAAGGTTTAGCGCCCACCTCAGTAGCAACAATTTCTGGTCAGACCTTTCCAACGGTAGGGGCAACACAATTCTGCATCAATGAGGGTAGATGGTGTTTTAGGAGGCTGACCTCAAGGTGCTCCTCAAAGACATCAACCAGTGTGTGTTTCGGGAGGCAGTTGACAATAAAGGGTTATACAAGTTGGATGTGGGCAGTTTCACACTATCGAGGCAGTAGTTCTTGTGGGGTCAGAGGTTTTTCAAGGTATGATCAGTTTATTTACTACTCCCACTATTGAAAAAATGAATTTTTACATCGGTTCTTTTGCAATGGGATCCCGTCATAAATAGTATTTTGTGATGGGGTCTAATCGTAAATTACCCGTCGCGGAAAATGGAAAAGAAAATATTATATTTTGTGATGGTCCATCTCAAAAATATATTATTTGTGATGGGTAGTAGAGTTGTCTCAAAATACATTGGATGGTTTTTTAAGAATATTTTTGTGACTGGCCAACCTCCCATCACAAATTTCTTCTCAAATTTTAATTTTCTATTGGGGTCCATTGCAACTAGTAATTTGTGATGGACCATCAGAATTACATCTCAAAAAATAAATAAAAATATCCCCTTTTCGACGGACTCTCGAAATAGTTAAAAAAATTATAAAATAAATTAAATGCTAAAATAATTATAAAAATAATGTACTATTAAAATAATATAATATTAATATAAAGAGAATAATAATATTAATATGAGTAGAATACAATTATTTATAAATAATAAATATAATATAATATAAATATAAATTAATTAATAACATTAATATTTGTAAAATAAAATTAACTATAAAATATTTAATTAATATAATAATATTACTATTAATATAAATGAAATAATAATTATAGTAATATAATAAAAACCTGAGTATTCACCAAAACATAAAAATATATTAGTAAATAAAATAATAAATGTAATAAAAAATTAAATTAATAATAAAAAAACTATAATTTTTGTGACAATATAAAACACACGCTATTTAAAACTTTAAATAGTTTTTATAAAAAAATGCATTGAAATCTTTCATCTTAAAATAAAGATACACAAATGATCAGGGGGGTCGTCTGGAGGAGCTGAATGAGATGGTGGAGGGATTCCCATCCATAAACTATGAGTCATACATCGCATGTACTTCATCTGCTCCTGCTCCTGCTCCTACATGTATCGACACATCTCATCCTGCATCTGCTATTATAGCTTTTGTCAGAGTAAATCTTCTTACTATTTCTACTGCCATGGATGCATCTCCTGCTGCTTCCTATGAATAGTCTCTAAAAATTCACTCTAAGATCACATATGCTCCAGATACTTTGCAAGAGATGACGATGACTCTCTGCGAGATCCTCTCAAGCTAGATGCCGACATCGCAGAGGTGCCAGAAAAACCTCCAGGGGTCACTCGAGAGCTAATACCAACAGCTTGGCCTTTCTTAATGCCATACTAGGTTACCCGCATCCATGAGGCCTCATAAAATCTGGGGGCAGTGGTCGGATCATCGGTCTCGGCCTGACTCTCAACATATGTCTGAGACGTCACCACCTCATATGACTTATTCAATTGCAATTTAAAATTAAAATAGTAAAAAATATTATTTATAGTTAAATTTAAAACTTAAAAAACATTTAATGAACACAATCTGACACTGTTGAGAACCTCTAATCTCCCCAGTGGCAGGATAACTGTACAACCTCTGACAAACATCGTGATACATAATATTGGTTTGTGTGACTGCCTATATGAGTATAAAATAAACTTTTTACATTTAAATTTGTGTAAAAAATTTATTAAAAATGTACTTACCATATGCTCTCTATGAGTACAAAATGTATGACTACTAGCTCGATGTGTCACCTCCTGTCTCCCCCAGTTTTGCTGACCTACTGATGATCTACTCTGAAACTGCCTACTCAACCAGTGTGTACATAATCATTTTTAAACATGAGATGAAATATAATCATGTCGGTGGATACGACATATCTCATAAAACTCAGGCACTACTGCTTTCTCCATTTCATTTCTTTTCAAATTGTTCAAAAACCGAGTGCAACACGTACACATAGATCCCTGACATGCCTTCCAAATAGCCTCATGCATGCTCTCCACAGTGGAATACCATAAACCCTACAAAAAATTTATTATATAAAGTTATTAATTAAAATAATTTCAAAATAAATATTATTTATTTATGTTCCAACAAATGGTCGAACATCCGCTGCTGAACATTGATGGGAATCTGATCTAATTTCACCCATGAATCTGAAAAATAATTGTGAGATCCCTTTTCCATACAGTACGAGAATGATTTTGGACTATATGTACTTCAGCTAGTTAAAATTCCATATGATGGGAAGTTTCTAATTTTTCACATCAATGCGGATTTCAGTAGGATTTTTTGTTTCATAGAAACCCCATATGTATTAACACCATTACTCCACAGTGAATTCAACTCATAAATCAATGGTTTCAAATAAACATAATTATTCTCTTTCAGATGACCTAGAAATAATAAGGTCAAAAAGATATATGGATCCTTTATCAACTTCCAAGGATGTAAATTATACAGAGTTATAAAGACAGGAAAACATGAATATTGTCTACCGTAACAACCAAATAGATAAAAAAACATTAGTATTAAGACCCAATAATATGTTTTGGGCTTCCAAAGAAAATTAAAGATGCACTTGTGAAAACATTTTCCCTGAATCACCATTGGAGGGATACTTTATGCTTTTACTGGTTCAATTGTTGTTTTTTCATCACATAAATGATGTTGTGTTTTGAGACATAAAAAACAATGAAATGTTAGTGTGAGCAAGAAATATCTCAATTGTTTTATTAGAACAAATCTAGACTTCCCCAGTTGATCTTCTTTATACCTTTATTTTCCACATGTAGGAAAACTATCCAAAAACCAATTTTCAACATAATATATGATTTAGTCATTTGAACATGCATGAATCTTCTCATAACCAAGTCCCAAATTATTAATCATCCACTTACTCCGATAAAAATTTTCATGTAACACATTTCCTTCAGGTAACAGTTTTTTTAAAGAATGGGGCTGAAGCCTCAATTTATTATTTAATGTGGAGACCTCATTAGTGTGGGTAGTGGGAGACCGATTACATATCTCGAAGGCCCAAAGCCAAGTGGCCTGAATACAAGGTTTGAAACCCATTTTTGGCCCAAAGGACACCTTGGTGAACAGTACTGCTATAGTACCCGTGCTGCTACAGTCCTTTCTATAGTGCCTCCTCTGCTGCAGTGCATCTGCTACTATAATTCCACTGCTTCTACATTCCATCTACAGTTCCCTACTTTAGTATTGCTACAGTACCAAAATTTGTTCCCTGCCAAGATGTCATCCTGCGTCATTTGGATGCCAAGCATGAGTCTATACCGCTTGGGTACAAGATCTTTGGCATTTCCTTCAGGTAGCAGTGTTTTTAAGAAAGAGAATATCTGATCGAAAGCACTATTTGGCATTCCATTATCAGAATTAATGGCAATAAATTTTTCTACTGCTTCAAACTTGATTATCATTCAACCAGGATATAAGGCACCCTTAGAAGAACTCAACAACTCATATAAATGAGGTGGTTCCAAATTAGGAGTTAAATCAACATTATCATGTGTTTAACTTTGTTTAACAGATAGACCCGCCACATTATGAACTAAAAATTAAAATTGTGCTGGATCACGAACCAAATTATTAATATATTCTTTAAAACAAATTTCACCATGTTGATACCAAAAAAAGAATATGATTGAAAACTAAAACGCAATGAATGAGCTCTAATGATGTCAAATGTTTCATACGTCCTCAGAGAACAATTTTTACTTGGACAGTTAATTTTCCCTTTTAAAAAACATTTTGGTTTCGATGATGCAAATGATATGAAATATTAAACACCCTCAACATATACAAGATTGAAACAAGAACTGTTTGGATTCCTGTGTTGAGTTTTCGACGCACGATCATCTAATAATGACTGTTTTCGATATACTCGTTCCATATTTTTCTAGAAAATATGAAATAATTGCATATTTTTATAATTAGATATAATCTAAACACTATCCAAAAAGGAGTAGACCATTAAATTCTATTTTCTAGAAATTTATAATATTTTCAATTATTGTATAGTTACTTATAATGTTTTTATGCTTTTATATTAATATACACTCATTTATAAAAATTTATGCCAGTTACCACTATATATTATTAATTTTAGGTATTTTGTACTGATTTTAATAATTATCGACGACCCAATTTCCAATGGATTAGCGACAGGTCTTTTTCCCAATGAATCATCCACTTTTAACATTCTCTGAATAAAAGTACTATGAATAGTCTACTTCCATGTGCGAATATCCATTTTCGTATGCACGAGAGCATGGAATAAAAGAACTATGTAAGTTCTCTACATGATCTCCTTCATATGAAAATGGGTATTTGTACGTCGGAGTAGACTATTTATAGTGATTTCAGTCACAGAAAGTTTGAAAGGGATGAGTAATAGGGAAAAAGAGCCTCCTTTGTCCAATGAATCACCTTCTTGAAACTTTATTCGACATATATCACTATGTAAGATCAGATCTGATGTATGTCCAAGCATATTTTACTTATTGATTTTAGTGGATAAAATTGCAAACAGATGAGACGTCGATCAAGCTGAATGTCGCCAATCCACTATAAATTGCACCATTTTATCAATGTACTAAAAATTATTATGATTTTTTATGATTTTTTATGATTTATTATTACTTATTAGAAAATATTATGACTTATTAGGATTTATTATTAATTATTAGGATTTATTAGTATTTATTAGGACTTATTACTTTTATTATGACTTATTACTATTTATCACAACTTATTACTATTTATTATGACTTATTACTATTTATTATGACTTATTACTATTTATAAATAATTACTACTAATTATTACTAATTATTATAAATTATTACTATTTATTATTATTTTTTTCTATTTATTAATATTTATTAATATTTATTAATATTTATTACTTTTTATTACTATTTATTAATATTTATCACTATCTATTACTATCTATTACAATCTATTAATATCCATCACTATCTATCACAATATATTACTATCAATTACTATCTACTACTATATATTACGATCCATTACTATCTATTACTAATTATTACTAATTATTACAAATAATTACTTAGTATTACTAATTATTACTAATTATTACTTATTATCACTGATTATTACTAATTATTACTAATTGTTACTAATTATTACTAATTATTACTAATTATTACAATACATTATAATTTATTGCACTTTATTACAATTTATTTCAATTTATGACAAATTATTATAATTTATATCAATTTCTTACAATTTATTCCAATTTATTACTAATTATTACTAATTATTACTATTTTATACTAGTGATAAAAATTTATTACTATTTAATAAAATTTATTCTAATTATTTAAAATTTATTACAATTTATTAAAATTTATTTCAATTTATTTCAATTTATTAATATTTATTATTATATAATTATAAATATAAAAATTTATTTGTAATTAATCCTTGTTATTACTAATTAATTTTATTTAATAATAATTAATCCCAATTATTATTGATTATTATTAATTATTATTAATTATTAATACTTATTTATAATTTTTAAAAATTATTCAAAATTATTACAAATTAATTATAATTATTAAAAATTATTTCTAATAATTAAAAATTATTTCTAATTATTACAAATTATTTCTAATTATTAAAATTTTTTCTAATTATAAAAAATTATTTCTAATTATTACAAATTATTTCTAATTATTTTAAATTATTTCAAATTATTTCAAATTATTACATATTATTTCTAATTAATTTTAATTATTTTAAACTATTTCTAATTATTACTAATTCATTTTAATTATTTCTAATTATTACTAATTATTACCAATTAATACAAATTATTACTAGTTATTGTTAATTAAATAGAATTATTACTTATTATTACAAATTATTTAAAACTATTACAATTTATTACTCTTTATTGCTAATTGACACCAAAAATTAAATATTCATCAAAATTAATACTACAAAAGAAAACATTGATTCTAATTTAATTAATTTACATATAATTAACACAAATTATAAATAATTAAATATAAAATAAATTAACTAAATAATAAAAAAGTAGATAAATACCATGAAACTGATGCTTCTGGAGTTTTAAAGTCACAGATAATAGCCTGATATAAAAGTTTAAACTATGAATAAAATTTGAAGAATATTTTTCAGTAGTGATAAAGCGAGAAGTTGAGTAAAGAGTGAAATGAGAAGAAAAACATATGGGAGTAAATATAGGTTAGATTAGTTGCGATGTAGGAATTTGTGATGGGCTACCCATCACAAATAGTGATATTTACAATGGGGCTCGCCGCAAATACCTCAGCCCGCATTAATTACAGTGGGTCGTTTGAAACTTATTTGTGACGAAGCCTGTCGTGAATAGTACATGTCGACAAATTTTTTGCGATGAGACAAGAATCCCATCACAAATTCTAAAAATGATGCTGGTTATTTCAATAGGGCCCATTGCAAATAGTACCTACTGAAAAAGAAAATGCGATGCGGCATCAATCACGTCGTAAATACTAAAAACCGCCTCTGGTTATTTGCTACAGAAATAGGAACTCATCACAAATAGCCTTACCCACTGCTCGTCATGTAGTTCTTGCCAATCCTTTTGCGACCGGTGGAAAGTGCCCATTGCAATTAATGGTTATTTTCAATGGGGTAATCTGCCCATCACAAATAACCCCTTTCAATGGGCTATTTGCGATGGGCCCTTGACCCGTCGCAAATAGCCAGTCACAAATATCCATTTTTCCTATTGTGTCTTAAGTGTGCTTTGTTTGATTCATGAGATTCACACTAATTTTTTTGCACCCAGTCAAGCATGTGCCTTGGGACTAGACATAGAGAGACTTTTCTTGCCCTTGGTTTTGAGCTTTCCATTTGATGGTCATATCAGTATGTTTGATGTTTTCTGGGGATGTAGACTGATGATGGGGCCACATCAATACATTGGGGATCTTCTACTTCTTCTTCTTTTATAGATGAATCCATACGATGTCATCCTTTCCATCAATTGTTTTTTCTCTATGCATGATGTTATCAACTGCATCCAGAGGAGAGTCATGTTTTCTAATATGGATAGCTATAGTGAAGCTTTTGATGGTGAGAATAGTCGTTATGATGGCATCCGACATGTAGAGACTCTTGTTTTTATACTAGCCAAGCTGTCGAAGGGGTTCATTGGTGATGAGAAGGTGTAAATTTTAGGTGTTTTTAGAGAGTTCTTGTATGGATTCCCCAAAAAGGTCGTGACTCTACTCCTCTATGTGATGTTGAGTTTGGAATATACTTGCTACCCAGTGCCTTTCTGATTTCTATGGATTCCTATCGCATGTCGCCTTCAGAGTTACGGTAGTTGTGGATTCAAGTTGATGGATTAATGAAAATGTATTTTATCCATCTGAGTGTATCACTATGGGATGCTCTAGTTTTGTTCGCAAAGAAGGAAGATGATTGCCTGAGTCTCTTCATAGACTACCGGAGACTGAATCAGGTAACGGTCAAATACTTTTACCCACTACCGAGAATAGAAAATATTTTTGACCAGTTAAGGGGAGTAGGTTTGTTCTTCAAGATTTATATGCGGTATGGATATCACTTATTGAGGGTTAAGGAGGGTGACATCCTGAAGACTGCTTTTATGTGTAGGTATGGGTATTTTGAGTTCATGGTCATGCCCTTCAGGGTTACGAATTCACCCATCATGTTAATGGGGTTTATGAACTCTACATTTTTCTTGTTCGTAGTCTGGTTCATCGGGTTCATCAATGATATTCTGATTTACTCAAATTCATAGGAGGAGCATGCTGAGTATCTCAGGACAGTCTTGGAGGTTCTTTAGAACCACCATCTCTTTGGGAATTTGTCCCAGTTCATGTTCTATATGCGAGAGGTCCACTTCCTCAGATATGTGGTGTCTCAGCAAGGAATATCAGTGGACCCAGAAAAGACCGAGGTGGTTGTTTCTTGGGTAGGACCCAAGAACGTGGAAGAGTTTTGTAGCTTCCTTAGTCTAGTGTGCTATTGTTGGAGGTTTGTACACAAAATCTCTCGAGTTTCGGCTTTGTTGATATCTTTCACCAGAATATACTAGGCATTCATGTTGAGTGAGCAGTGTCAAACAGCTTTCAACTACATGAAGGGGAATCTAATCAGTGCATCAATGCATATTTTTCCAGAGGAAGGGGCGACTTTTGTAGTGTTATGTGACTCTTCCAATCTAGTCTTGGGATATAATGACCCATACTTTACATACAATTTTAGTACCTCAAAATTGAAGTACACTTATTACAACATATAACAAAACCACTAAAGGACCGTATAGGTATAGTGTCTTTAGAAATTGGGAAACATAAACAACTGGTTCATAAAGCGTCTACACTGTTTCCCATTTATTTCATCATATCTATAGTCCCTTTTGGAATATCTTACTTAAAAACCTTCTTCCTGACCTGGGGAAAGAAAACATACAAAAGGGTGAGCTCAAATGCTCAGTAAGGGTAGACAAAATAAATATCAACCACATCATATTCATAAGAACATAACATTTTGGAAATCTTACCCTGCAAAAGAGATCATAATTTCATAACATGGGATAAATCATGGTAGTGAAATGTAATCACAATAATCATAACTTAAAAATGAAGCTTTGTGGCATACACACATAATCATAGAGAATTATTTCTTATTAGTCAAGACTCATTGTCAAGACTATCTTAGTGGACAAAGTCCATTTCTGAACCGAGTTCATTTCTTATTTTAGTCCTGTTTCACTGAACCAGTTTAACCTGCCGTTCCATCCATGTCTATCTCATGAGATATAAAATATTTTCCCAATTAATTGTAGGGAGATATAGGTCCCACCCATCTCATAATGATACCATTCTTATGTGTGCCACAAAATCATAAACCATACATCATAGCATAACCCATGTAATAAAAATGGGAATCTTAAACATCGTGACATCATAAAACAGTTCATATAAGATAAAGGAATTCATAAAAATAAATCCATCACAACATAATCAAATCAATTTAATAATATGGATAGAAATAGAACACTTTATTATATTAGTTGGAATATAATTTTGATAAAACACTTGAACTCCATTCTTGAGGAAAAAATTCATTGTACTTCAAAAACACTTTTCCTTTCTTAACATGTCATAAAAATCTAAACTAAAAGAAGTTGATTAAAAATAAACATGAAAACATGTAAAGAAAGCTTCTTGGAAATAATGTTTTAAAAATCCATTCATGCCGTATAACTTAAAAAAACACGCTTCTCATACTTTTGTCAGAAAAGTCAAAAAGTACCTTGTATGAAGAACGACAAAAGATTACTTTCATATCCTTTACTGAAAACTCACCAAAAGGTAAAATTGGATATAAACTGTTGTATAAGGATATAAAAATTACATATTGAGGAAACATGGATGTGGATGATAAAATACACCCTAGTAAATTCCAAAGTATAAACAATCTCATATAAAAATGAGATTGTGATATTTCCCTTACCTTAGGTCCGATTTTCTTTGTAAGTGTCCGAACCTCTTGTATAATGATTTAAATAATGTTATTGACTTCTTCCAGAATCATACTTATTTTTATGATATGATATATGGTCATATTCGTAGTCTATTATTAGTAATATTTCATTTCTACATGTTATTCGGGTGTTTATTACTTTTTGTTCTTATGCGTGTTTTGTCAAATAAATTCTTATTCGTCTTTTTAGGTTATAGATACCTAATTTACAGAATGGTATTAGTGTAATATATATCATATTCATTCATTCAATTCATTTATATAATCATTATGCAATGAAGATCATGTAGAACGAGTCGCATCACATCGTGGAGATGGTATTCCATACGTACGCACGAGCGATGATATCGTTCCCATGATCGTGGAATTGTATTAGATTGTATGTATAATATTTCAGAATCAATATCACTTTACAATAATTATATATAGTTATTATTTACACCAGTATACCCATACAAGTAAGGTGGTGGGGGGAAATAGATTACACCACGACGTGGAGACGGTATTCTGTACGAACGCACGCGCGGTGATTTCGTTTTACGTAGGATGGATAGATGGTGAAATAGGGTTGTTTCATACTTATAATAACCTATCAGCATATGATTGATACATATGTCATTACTTCATAATGAAACAACTAAATAAGAAGAAGTGGAAGAAGAAATAAAGTTGAAAGAATTGGTAACGGACATTACCTCTTCTTTGAATCACCTCTTTGAGTCCTCCCTTTATGGCACTAAAATTGGTCTTTGAAGAAGACCAGGACCTCTAGGATTTCTCTAGGGAAGTGGAGAGGAGAAATTGGTAGGGGTTGGTCGAGCTTGAAGGCTCAAATTGGTGTGAGGAAGAGAGGGAGGAGGTGACCTTTTATAAGGGAGGATAGGGGCACCTTTGGAATAACTAAAAATATTATTTTATTATAAAGTCAAATTCGGTTTTTAATAGCTCCAAATTGATATATTTCGAATCTGAGGTGGGGATGGGTTGAAATCCTCTCATCCAATATTAACCTTATCTTTTAGTTTTAACTCTTAGTTAATTAGATTGGCATTTACCATGTCACTTTGTATTTTATATTATATAGTTAATAAACTTACCATATACATCCATGCGACCCCCAAGTGGTCCATTAATGATACACCTATCATGATATAAGTATCTTGGCCGAGACATAGATTTTTAGGAATAAAATAACAATCAATAATATAATATTTGTTTTAAAAACAATTTTATGTCAATTTTGACACTATTTAGTAATTGATTTTTCGTGAAAATCATAACAGAATTATTAATTCAAAAAACGTTAATTAAATCAATACTAACATGTCATATTAACCTATAAAATTAATGTAATTCATAAAAAGTCTCAAATTACATTTATTTGGATATTTATTACATCAATTGTGTCAATATTTATTAATAATATAATTACTATATCATCATTGTGTCATAAATAAATTAAATTATTTAATGTATTAAAATTACAAATAAAATACCATTATGTAGGAATATTTTTAGCTTTCTAATGAATTAATAATAAATGTCCTAATCTACTCCAAGTGGGCCTAATTGGTCATATTTTATTTATAAGGTTGTATTTGGTCGAATTACACTTATTCAATAGAATTAAGACATGTGTTAGGGTATTAATAATATCATTTTCACCCTTAATTATCCTATTTACTTTAAGCTGTGGTAAAGAAAAGTAAAAAGTTACTAATCACCAAAAATTATTTTCATCTCATTAAACCACATATTACTTACTGACATCAACCGTGTCTCTCGGATATTTGAAATTCTACTCACAGAAGTGGTAAAATTAAGTTTTATGTAAATTTGCAAATTCTCCTAGGAGGTGGGTAAAAGACGGTGAAAAGTTCAATAAAATTTTTATATATCTAAAATTATTATAAAATTACTCCAATGAATTACATTGAACTTATATAGGTATTATGAATCAATTTTGACCTAAAATAAATTTAAATAAAATAAATAATTATTTAAATAAACATTTGGTTTTTAAATAGTAACCTAGTGTTTTCACTATTCATCAAAAATTGAAAGTTTCCAGAAAAATACAAAAATTTCACCCTAGGCTAATTTCGATAATCCGAATCCAAAAATGAAGTCCATTTTGAAAAATAAAATTTACAAAATTTCAAAAAGTGGTTTTTACTATTCATAACGGCTAGTTTTAATAATATTTTAATAGCATATCGTTGTTTAGTGGAACTCGGTATTGCGTACGACGCAAGCTTTTGAGGAAGGTCGCGGTTGCGTGTAAAGCAATCCAATTAGTGGTGCGTGTAGTGAAAGATTCCTTTGATGATTTATATAACATAAAAACAAAAAATTTCTCATAAAAGTCTCGAGTGTTACATTCTACCCCCCTTAAAATGAATTTCTCCCTTGAAATTCGTCACTTTGTAACAAAAAGATGAGGATACCTCTCCCTCATCATATCCTAAAGCTCCCATGTAGCTTCTTCTAATTGGTGGTTCCTCCATAAAACTTTCACCAATCGAGTGGTCTTGTTTCGTAGGACTTTTTCCCTACAATTCAGAATCTCTATCGGCTGTTCTTCATAAGAAAGATCTTGCTCCAGCGGTACAACTTCTGAGATGAGTACATGTGAAGGATCAGGTATGTACTTTCTCAGGAGAGACACATGGAACACATCGTGAAATTGAGAGAGATTCGGTGGAATCTCCATTCAGTATGATACCTTTCCAACACGATCCAGTATTTCGAAAGGACCGATATATCTAGGGCTCAACTTCCCCTTCTTTCCAAATCTCAGGACCCTCTTCTATGGAGATATTCGTAAGAACACATTATCACCCACTTCAAACTCTAGGTATTTTATTCGGTTGTCGGCATAACTTTTCTGTCGCCTCTGAACTGCACTTATGTGTTGTTGAATAGATCTGGCCTTTTCTGTCATTTCATTAACAAGATCAGGTCCTAATAGCTTTATTTCCCCAACTTTATCCCAGCAAGTTGGAGTCCTGCATTTTTTCCATAGAGAGATTCATAAGGAAACATATAAATACTGGAGTGAAAGCTATTATTATAAGAAAATTCCACCAAAGGTAGGTGTTGATCCCAACCACCATTGAAATCCATAGAGCAAGCTCTCAACATATCTTCTATAGTTTGAATTTTCCTCTCAAACTGACAGTCTGTCTGAGGATGATAAGAAGTGATAAAACTCAACTCTGTATCTAGAGTATGCTGAAGACTTTGCCAGAACTTTGAGGTAAACCTCAGATCCTGATCAGATATAATAGAAAGTGTCACTCCATACAATCTTACCACTTCCTTTACATATATCCTGGCAAGCTGATCTAGAGAGAAATCCTCTCTAATAGCAATGAAGTGGGCCGACTTTGTAAGACGATCAACTATGACCCAGATAGCATTATTGCCTTTAGATGTTTTAGGAAGTCTAGTGACAAAGTCCATAGTGATGTTTTCCCATTTCCATCTAGGTATGGGTAATGGTTGTAACTTCCCCTTAGACTTCTGTCTCTCAGCTTTAACTTTCTGACAAACCAAGCATCGAGAGACATATTCAACAACATCTCTTTTCATGCCATCCCACCAGGAGTACTCTTTCATGTCCCTATACATCTTTGTGCTTCCAAGATGAATAGATAATTAAGAACTATGAGCCTCATCTAGCAGCTCCTTCTTTAATTCGGGGATGGGAGGAACAGAAACCTGATTCCTAAACATTATTATCCCATCACAATCAAGGTTGAATTCAGGAACATTTATCACCTTATTTTGTAACTCTATATCTTCTTTCTTTTCCACTTTGATCTTCACATGTATAGATGGTTGAAAATTCATTTGAGAAAGATAATATTTTTCCCTTTCCATTATAATTCCAAGATACATCCTTTGTAAATCCATAAATATTGGATCTTTTGTGATCCTCATCATGGATAAATTGGCATGGTCTTGTCGAATTAATGCATCTGCCACCTTGTTTGCTTTCCCAGGGTGGTAATGAATTGAGAAGTCATAATCCTTAATCAGCTCCAACCATCATCTTTGGCGCATATTCAGCTCCTTTTTTGTGAAAATATACTTTAATCTTTTATGATCAGCATAAATATCACACCTTTCACCATAAAGGTAATGCCTCCAAATCTTTAATGCAAAGATTACCGCAGCTAACTCCTAATCATGAGTTGGGTAATTTTCCTCATGGATTTTCAACTGTCGTGAGTGTTAAGCTATCACCATATCATTTTGCATGATAACACACCCCATTCCCTTCTTGGATGCATCACTGTAGATCACGAACCTTTCTCCACTACAAGGTAGTGTGAGCACAGGTGCACTGGATAACCTTATTTTTAGATCTTTGAAATTTTCTTCACATTCCTTCGTCCAAACAAACTTAAATCCTTTTCGAGTCAACTTGGTGAGTGGGTTAGATAACATTGAAAATTCTTTCACAAAATGTCAATAATATCCATCCAAACCAAGAAAACTTTGGATCTCAGTTACTGTTGTTGTTCTTGACCATCTTTCGATAACCTCTGTTTTTTGTGGATCCATATATATCCCCTCTTTTGAGATTATGTGACCCAAAAATGCAACTTTTTGAAGCCAAAATTCACACATGGTAAATTTGGCATAAATTTTCTCCTTTCTCAGGGTCTTCAAAATAATTCTCAAGTGATCTTCATGTTCTTCCTTTATCTATGAATATACAAGAATATCATCTATAAAAACTACCACAAACTGATCAAGATAGTATCTAATGACTCTATTCATCAGATCCATGAAGATAGCAGGGGTATTAGTAAGACCAAATGGAATCACTATAAATTCAAAGTGTCCATACCTAGTACGGAAATCTGTCTTTGGTATATCCCCCCTTTTGACCCTTAATTGATGATACCCTGAATGATGATCAATCTTGGAAAATTATTGAGATCCACGTATTTGGTCAAATAGGTCATCAATGCACAGGAAAGGATATTTGTTCTTGATAGTGATCTTGTTAAGTTCTCGATAATAAATGTAGAGTCTCATTGATCCATCTTTCTTCTTAAAAAATAGAACAGGTGCTCCCCAAGGTGACACACTAGGGCGTATAAACCCCTTATTAAGATTCTCTTGGATTTTCTTCTTCAATTCCTGCAACTCAATTGGGGCCATTATATAAGGTGTCTTTGAAATAGGCAAAGCACCCGGTACGAGTTCTATTGAAAACTAAACTTCACAATTTGGTGGAAGACCTGTAAATTCCTCCGAAAAGACGTCATCAAATTTTCGTACAACGGGAATATTCTTACTCGTGAGTTTCTCTCCAACCATTTGAAATAAATAACCCTCATTTAGTGGAATCAAGACCCATAAGATGGAAGATATTTCCACCAGAAGGTTATGTTCATCCTTGCATCGATAAAAGATCATAGATTGATCAGGAATATGACATTTGACTTCCCTTGTTTGGAAATTGATATGAGCTCCATATAAAGAAAGCCAATCCATGCCAAGAATCACATCAAATTACACTATAGGGAGGATCACAAGATTTGCAGGAAGAACTTTCCCACAAACTTCAATCGGGGAAGAATTATAAACTTTGGATGTGACCGTTGTGCCATTAGGAGTTGTCACAGCTAACTCAACAACTAATTGTTGAGGTAATACGGTGATACCCTTAGAAAATTATTCAGAAATAAAAGATTGGGTGGATCCAGAATCAAATAAAACAATTTCTACTTTAGAGTGGATGGTAAGTGTACCTCTCACCACTTCGTTGTTGTACTCCACACCACTGGTAGTAATTGCATGTGACTTTCCTTTTTCTTTGGCCTTAAGAGTTTTTTGACGTCGATCATCATCAT
Organism: Viscum album; assembly: GCA_963277665.1. NCBI lineage: Eukaryota > Viridiplantae > Streptophyta > Magnoliopsida > Santalales > Viscaceae > Viscum > Viscum album. Next base: position 458,646,603 of record OY728163.1, on the reverse strand, counting down.
CAACCCTTGGATTTGGGCATTGATTGGAAAAATTCACCATCTCCTTGCACTTGTAACGTTGAAGTGTAGTAGGTTCATTATGTGTATCTCTTCCTTTGTTTGCATCATTAGACATCTTCTTCCCATAATTGCAGAATTCAAATGCCCGAGGACCTTCCTTTCCACATTTTAAACATTTACTTGTCCCTTTAGACAACTCCCTCTATGATTCATTCCACACATTGAGCATAAGGGAAAGCTCATCTTCTTTTCGGTGTACTCTTTTGATTTTCCTTTGAATTCCATTTTCCTCTTCTTATCAAACCCATGTGACTGATGGGTTACTCCAATCTCCATCTCATCTTTGAGAGCACATCGAACAATTTCCTCGTAGCTATTGAAGTCCATTATGGCTAAGGCCCTTCGAAGACTTGGTTTTAAGCCACTAAAGAATCGATCGATCTTACACTCAGGTTGGATAATAATCCCAGAAGTGTACCTTGCAAGTCTTGTAAAATTTGCTTCATAGGTACCAACAGATTCATCATCCTTTTTCATTAGCTCAAGAAAATCTTTTTCCATCTTTGTTCGGAGAATAAGAGGGAAGTACTTATTGAAAAATAAGTTCTTGAACTCGTCCCATTCCATGGACTCAATTTCATCTCTTGGCCTCGTATTCTTGATAAGATTCCACCATTGATCAGCATCACCTTCCAAACAATAAACTGCTAGGATGACTTTATCGTGTTCAGAACATTAAAGAACTGAAAATATATTTTCAGTAGTACTAATCCATTGTTCAGCAACTAATGGATCAGTAGAACCGCTGAATGAAGGTGGATGTTGCCTCATGAGGGATTAAAAAGAATATTGCTCCTTCCTTTGCTCGTTTGGAATTCCTACATGATTCATAGCTTGAGAAAGTTGTGTGAGCATGGCTACAAGATTTTGCATTCCAGCTCCCATAACGTTTGGTTGCTCAGGAGGACAATCATTTCATTTCCCGTCATATTCCGCATTAACACGATTCCTTCCGGTTCCAGCCATTGACTAAAACCAATAAGAATAGTGCGAGCAACACTAATTATAATATGAAAATAACATAATCATGAATAAAATTTCACACATAAGGTGTTTTCCTAGGTTATTCATGGCCATTTCTAAAACACTAAGATTGTGTTCTATTCTTAAACTAATCCTTAGGGTTCTTACTAAGGCTTTCACATCCTAGTTTCCAAAGGATGAATATACCTTTCCTCTGATACCAACTATAATGGTCCATACTTTACATACAATGTTAGTACTTCAAAATTTAAGTACACTTATTACAACATATAACAAAACCACGAAAGGACCGTATAGGTATAGTGTCTTTAGAAACTGGGAAACATAAACAACTGGTTCATAAAGCGTCTACACTGTCTCCCATTTATTTCATCATATCTATAGTAACTTTTGGCATATCATACTTAATAATCTTCTTCCTGACCTGGGGAAAGAAAACATACAAAACGGTGAGCTCAAATGCTCAGTAAGGGTAAACAAAAGAAATATCAATCACATCATATTCATAAGAACATAACATTTTGGAAATCTTACCCTGAAAAAGAGATCATAATTTCATAACATGGGATAAATCATGGTAGTGAAATGTAATCACAATAATGATAACATAAAACATGAAGCTTTTGGCATACACGCATAATCATAGAGAATCATTTCATATTAGTCAAGACTCATTGCCAAGACTATCTTAGTAGACAAAGTCCATTTCTGAACCGAGTTCATTTCTCATTTCAGTCCTTTTTCACTATACCAGTTTAACCAGCCGTTACAGCCATGTCTATCTCATGAGATATAAAATCTTTATCCAATGCATTGGAGGGAGATATAGTTCCCACCCATCTCATAATGATACCATTATTATGTGTGCCACAAAATCATAAACCATACATCATAGCATAATCCATGTAATAAAAATGGGAATCTTAAACATCGTGACATCATAAAACAATTCATATAAGATAAAGGAATTCATAAAAATAATTCCATCACAACATAATCAAATCAATGTAAAAATATATATAGAAATAGAACCCTTTATTATCGTAGATGGAAAATAATTTTGATAAAACACTTGAACTCAATTCTTGAGGAAAATATCCTTTCTAATTCAAAAACACTTTTCCTTTCTTAACATGTCATACAATTATAAACATAAAGAAGTTGATTAAAAATAAACGTGAAAACTTGTAAAGTAATATTCTTGGAAATAATGTTTTAAAAATCCATTCATGTCGTATAAGTTAAAAAAAACATTCTTCTCATACTTTTGTTGGAAAAGTCAAAAAGTACCTCGTATGATAAACGACAAAAGATTCCTTTCATATCCTTTACTAAAAACTCAACGAAGGGTAAAATTGGATATAAACTGTTGTATAAGGATGTAAAAATTACATATTTAGGAAACATGGATGCGGATGATAAAATATACCCCAGTAAATTCCAAATTATAAACAATCTCGGATAAAAATGAGATTGTGATATTTCCCTTACCTTAGGTCTGATTTGCTTCGTAAGTGTCTGAACCTCATGTATAATGATTTAAATAATGTTATTGACTTATTCTAGAATCATACTTATTTTTATGATATGATATATGGTCATATTCTTAGCTTATTATTAGTAATATTTCATTGCTACTTTTTATTCGGGTGTTTATTACTTTTTGTTCTTATGCGTGTTTTGTTGAATAAATTCTTATTATTATTTTTAGGTTATAAATACCTCATTTAAAGAATGGAATTAGTGTAATATATATCATATTAATTCATTAAATTCATTTATATAATCATTATGCAATGAACATCATGTAGAACGAGTCACATCACATCGTGGAGACGGTATTTCGTACGTACACACGAGCGATGATATCGTTCCCATGATCGTGGAATTGTATTGGAGTGTATGTATACTATTTCAGAATCAATATAACTATACAATAATCATATATAGTTATTATTTACACCATTATACCCATCCAAGTAAGGTGGTGGGGGAAAATAGGTTACACCACGACGTGGGGATGGTATTTCGTACGTACGCACGCGCGGTGATTTCGTTTTCCGTAGGATGGATAGATGGTGAAATAGGGTTTGTTAATACTTATAATAACATATAATTATATTAGTGATACTTATGTTATTACTTCATAATGAAACATCTAAAGAAGAAGAAGTGGAAGAAGAAATAAAGTTGAAAGAATTGGTAACGGACATTACCTCCTATTTGAAGCACCTCTTTGAGACCTCCTTTTAGGGCACTAAAATTGGTCTTTTAAGAAGACCAGGACCTCTAAGATGTCTCTAGGGAAGTGGGGAGGAGAAATTTGTTAGGGTTTGGCCGATCTTGAAGTCTCAAATTGGTGTGAGGAGGAGAGGGAGGAAGTGCCCTTTTATAAGGGAGGAGAGGAGCACCAATGGAATAAATAAAAATATTATTTTATTATAAAGTCAAATTCGGTTTTAATATCTCAAAATTGATATATTTAGATGCTAAGGTGGGGATGGGTCTAAATCCTCTCATACAATAGAATTTATACATGTTTAGGTCATTATATTAACCTTCTCTTTTAGTTTTAACTCTTAGTTAATTAGATTGACATTTACCATGTCACTTTGTAGTTTTATATTATATAGTTAATAAACTTACATTATACATCCAAGAGACCCCCAAGTGTTCCATTAATGATAAACCTATCATGATATAAGTATCTTGGCCGAATCGTAGATTTTTAGGAATAAAATAACAATCAATAATATAATATTTGTTTTAAAAACTATTTTATGTCAATTTTGACACTATTTAGTAATTGATTTTTGTAAAACCTATAACAGAGTTATTAATTCGAACAAAGTTAATTAAATCAATACTAACATGTCATATTAACCTATATAAATAATTTAATTCATAAAAAGTCTCAAATTACATTTATTTGCATATTTATAACATCAATTATGTCAATATTTCATTAATAAGATAATTACCCCATCATCTTTGTGTCATAAATAAATTAAATTATTTAATGTCTCAAAATTACAAATAAAATACCATTATTTATGAAATCTTTTTAGATTTCAAATTAATATTTATAGTCGAATTTATCATATGTATAACCCTATAATAACTATTATTTACTTATTAAACTTTGATTTTAACTATTTTAACCCTTCTTTAAATAAATTAATAATAAATGTCCTAATCTAATCCATATGGGCCTAAATGGTAATATTTTATTTATAAGGTTGTTTTTGGTCGAATTACACTTATCTAATAGAATTAGGACATGTGTTATGGTAATAATAATATCATTTTTACCTTTAACTACCCTATTTAATTTTAACCGTGGTAAATAAAAGTAAAAAGTTACTATTCACCAAAAAAATTCATCTCATTGAACCACATTTTACTTACTGACATCAACCATGTCTCTCAGGTTTTTTAAATTCCAATCACAGAAGCGGTAAAATTAAGTTTTATGTAAATTTGGAAATTCTCCTAGGAGGTGGGTAAAAGACGGTGAAAAGTTCCATAAAATTTTTATATATCTAAAATTATTATAAAATTAATCCAATGAATTACATTGAACCTATATAGGTATTATGTATCTATTTTGACCTAAAATAAATTGACATAAAATAAATAATTATTTAAATAAAAATTCGGTTTTTAAATAGTAACCCAGTGTTTTCACAATTAATCAAAAATTGAAAGTTTCAAGAAAAATACCAAAATTTCACCCTAGGCTAATTTCGATATTCCGAATCCAAAAATGAAGTCCATTTTGATAATTAAAATTTACAAATTTTCAAAAAGTGGTTATTACTATTCATAATGGCTGGTTTTGATAATATTTTAAAAGCATATCGTTGTTTAATGAAACTCGGTATTACGTATGACGCAAGCTATCGAGGAAGGCCGCGGTTGCGTGTAAAGCAAGCCAAGATAGTGTTCTGTGTAGTGAATGATTCCTTGGATGATTTATATAACATAAGAACAAAATATTTCTCATAAAATTCTCGAGTGTTACATGGGATGTGTAATTATGTAGTAGTGGGGAGTGAAATATTATGGGTCTAGGTAGTTACTTCCACATGAATGTAGTTATTCCACCCACGATCTATGGATTACATATGTCATATTCATCCTGAAGTTGTGGAAAAATTACCCCATCAGAGAGCGCTGTGTGGCCTTCACATATCACAAGATATTGAGATATGTGTTCTCCTAGTGAGACCTGATCTTGGGGTAGTGAAGGTGGGTGTAGTTTCACCAGGACTATGACTTAGAGATCTCTTATAAATCAGGAAATGAGAATGTGGTGGCTGATTCCTCAAAACATTAGTCACTTAAAGAGGTAGTTCGGGAATCCTCATATGCTTGTAAGGAAATTGGGGAGTTGGATGCTTGGTGTCTTGATACGAGAGTGGATGACAACAGAGGATATCTATTTCATTTGAAAGTGCAGTCTTCCATGGTGAGGAAGGTGGAGGAGTCTCAGTGGGGAGACTCAGAGACTGAGGTGATGCATAATCGCACTATCTAGGATGATGCTCTGGAGGGATGGTCAGAGGATAGTCTGAATAATAATTTGTTCCATGAGAAGTTTTTTGTCCTAGTTGAAATGCATGAGGGAGTTCTCTAAGAGTTATATTACTCACCCCTAGTGGTGCATCCAGTAGTTTATCAATTGTACCATGGATTGAGGGAATTGTTTTGGAGGCCTGGGGTGAGGTGGGAAGTGGCTGAGTTTGTGGCAAGGCTCCTAGTGTGTTAGTAGGTGAAGGCTAAGCTCTGTGTTATTGGAGTTCTATTGAAGCCCCTAGATCCCGAGTGGAAGTGGGATTAAAACTAAATGTATTTCATCCCATGATTACCCAGAAATCAGAGAAGATGTAATGTTATTTGGGTAGTAGTGGATTGGTTGATGAAATTGGTACACTTATTAGTGATCAAGGAGTCGATATCAGTGGATGCCTTATCACATAGGTATGTGGATGAGGTGGTGCGACTGCATGGAATTCCAAGATCCATTTTCTCATATTGGGATACAAATTTTACATCGTGAGCCTGGAGGGGATTACATCATGCCTTTTTCACTCAGTTATGACCCATCATTTCTTTTTACCCTTAGATGGATAGAAATATAGAGAGGACTATCCAGACATTGGAGGACATGTTACAGGCATGTTTTCTAGACTTTAGTGGTTCTTGGGTGCGACAATTTCCCTTGTTAGAGTTTTCTTACAATAATTTCTATCACTCTTCCTTTGGCATGTCTTCGTCCAAAGCTCTATATGGGAGTCCATTTCATTCACCGTTTTGCAAGACGGAAGTTGGGGAGGCATCTATCCTTGGTCCAAACTTGGTGTAGAGTAATACAGAGAAGGAGGAGCTTGTTTGTGAGAGGATGAAGGAAGTACATGACCATTATAATTCATATGTCGATCATAGGAGGAGGCCTTTAGAGATGAAGGTTGGGGATCGTGTATTCTTGAATGTTTCCCCTCAATGTGGGTAGTACAAGTTTAGTAGAGGTATCAATATTTCTCCCAGGTTCATTAGACCTTTCGAGTTGTAGGGATTAGTTAGCGAGGTGGCATATCATTTGTCATGTAAACCATGGTTAGAGGGGATCCATGAAGTCTTTCACGTCTCTCCACTATGTTGATATATGCACGATGTCTCTCACATCATTGACTGGGTAGAGGTGGATATCAAGGATAGTGTGACATTCATGGGGTGACCAGTAATAATCGAGGATTGTGAGGAGAAAGTGCTTCCTGGGTGGACTACTCCTTTGGTTTGTGTGTTATAGAGGCATGGTGGACTTGATGAGAGTACTTGAGAGCGAGAGGCACAAATGCGTGCCCACAACCCAAAGTTATTCTTAGGTTTCACTTTTTTTCGTTGTGCTTTGCTTATGATGTAATGTTTGACCTTGTTTGTTGTGAGATTATTTGTTTCCTCATTCTATGAATGTCTATGAAAAGTCATAAATGTAGGGAGGGGAGGACCAGATCACAAATCAAGAAGCACTAATGTGGACGTGATTAAACTTGTGTGGGCGATTCAGTGATGAACAAAGAGGATAATATATTGACATGGAGGAAGTATCTACCTAATCCATGTGTCTGAATAGTATGACCTTTGGTGATATTGGGTTCTTTGGGGTAGTAGTAGTCAATGACGTGTTCTTGGATGTCGAGGTTTTCTCTCCATTTTTTGAACAACATAGGGTGGTTTTCACATAGAGGTATTTTATGGGTTTATTTTTCGTACCCCTATTTTCTTGAGTTTGGTTTTAAATTCTCACGAATAATAATTATTTGAGAGGTATCTGATCTAATGACCTAGATTTTCCACAACCATTACATTGTGAAAATATACTTCTTGTGGTGTTCTTGGGGATCATAGTGGTTTGTTTCATGAGTTTTCCAAAAATCTAGTTTCATCAAATGGTATTACCAAAACTGTGGCACCATGATGGTGGAACACCAAAACGGTGGCACCATAATTATGGCACACTGAAACTGTGTCACAAAAAAATGATGACACCATAACAGTGCCACCAAAATGGTGTAATATCGAAATAGTTTCACTGTAATGGTGGAACCGAATAGTGGCATGCCAAAATGGTGGCACACCAAAATGATGGCAAATAGAAATGGTGGCACCGTAATGGTGGAACACTTATATGGTGGCACAACAAATGGTGTCTCATCCTTTTCCAAATTTATAGTATCGTGAATTTTTTCTCTTTGTCCCCTATTCCATTTTATTTGGAATAAACTGAGTTTAAATCATAATTTTGGTGTTTTTAGGGAGTTTCAATAGATATTAAGTATATCTTTAATATCCAAATGCATTAGAGAATTTGAGATATTCAAACCACATGATCATGACCATGATCCCACATTAATGACTTTTGAAACTGTTCGTCCTTTCATATATGATCTGGATCATCAAATCCATGATCGTACAATCCTAGTGTGTTTCTGTTCCCTTTTAGTGATCTTAGAGCCTTCCCTTCCCATGGAGTCACGTGTTGTTCCATAGACATCGATTGAGATTTCCTTAGAGATTTTCCTTGGAGTTTTCCTATTGCTTGTGTGACCCTCTATTTTGGTACAAGGATGATTTTTTGTCTCCAATTGTTTCATGTTTGGATTCTTCTTCCTCTATTTATTTATGTGTCATATGGGGTTGGTGTAGTAATGTTTGTTCATGAAGAATGTCTGAATATTTTTACTTAACAAGTAATAATTTAGGGGAAAAGGATATGATGATCTAATGATTACAGGGGTTAATAATATAATGATAGAGAAGTGGTGATGTTAGGTATTCTTTTTTAATTGTTATACATAAACCTTGTTTTGAATTGTATAGGTTGTAAGGGCTTATAAAAATCATGTCCATTGGTGGTCTTTGAGTGTGCAATAGTGGATTTATGTATCTTGTTTTGATGCTTTGATAAATGGCAGTAACATGAAATATTATTAATCACTGATACTTGGTTAAATAAATGGATTCCATAGGATCCAACCTATTCTATGATCACCCCTATTATTAAATGGGTAATTAAAGAACCCATGTTGGCTAAATCAGAATTTTCTCAGCTTGATGGTGTGGATGTGTGCTATGTTTTATTGGGTTCAGACCTCATGTGGCTTGGGTTGTTTTATTATGGGATGCATGATTGTGGGTACTAGAGGAGGATAGATCGGTTGGTCCAATGAATGGGGAAGGGTGTGTTTGTGTAGCGGGGATGATGTTTGGTGGTGCGTTGTTGTGGGATTTTTGTATGGTGTGGTATATAATTTATGATGGAATCATAGGTTGAGAGAGTGATTGATTGTGGAATGTGTGGACTTATTGTGCAGTGGGACTGCTTTTAGGCAGTGGTTGGGAAGCTGGGTTGTAGGACTGGGTTGTGTCTTGACTTCATGTTTATGGGTGTGCTGGGTGTGGTGTTGTTGGGCAGTGGGGCTTCCAGATCTATTTTTGAGAGGATGATTGACCAGGATAACTTAAAATAATGACTATTGGTAGTGGTTGAAACAATATCTAGAAAAAACGGGGCATGCAGTGGGGCTGAAGGTTGGTGGATATCTATTTTGTTTATGAATGGGTGTTAAAATAGATTTCCTTACCATGTTCCCTACTTCCTTGTTTTCCATGGTAGTGTTTAGGGGCCTTTAGCCTTCTGAAAAAGGTTGACGATGTAGTGCATGATATTTTCCGGGGGTAGTGTAGGAATAAATTAAATTGAACCCCGTAATTAACATATGGTAATTGGTTAAATGAAATGGGGTTAGGCATGTGTTTTATTGTGTCTATTTGTGTGATTGTGCATATTGGGGTTGCAAAAAATGTGGTTTTGTGTGGGATGGTTGTTTTTCTAGAAACCCATAGGTTGGGATGACTATTCATTTACCAACGTGTATAAAATTGTAGTTCCTTGTGATTTTCAATACCCACCCCTCCAAGTTGAGTACTACATTACAAACACATGAATTTCAGGGGGGGAGGTATCTTTCCTAACATCCTGGTGGGAGGATGGATGGCTAGTTACTGAATTTCTTCCTCACACCCACTTCCAGTTTCATACTGCTCGAGCATATCCAGACAGGCAGTAATGGATTGAGGTTTACCATAGCCCGAGATCCATCGGGCATGTTTTATTGTGGATGAGGGGGCCAAGTGTTTACCAGTTATAATTTTCTTCCCAAATGTCTTTAGGATGAGGCCTAGGTGTCTTCGGGCAAGAGGTTTGGTGGTTGTGGCCTTGGTGTTTTCGAGTAGTATGTGTGGTGTGGTTGTCAACCAAGTTTCTACGTGGGATATTTGTGTGTGGTTTGAGGCCCAGGTGTGTGTAGGCATGTTGTGGTAGTGGGATAGAATTTTGGAAGATCGATATCATCAAGATGTTAGCCATTAGGAATTAGCAGGTAACCAGTGGGAATGTGGTGTAGGTTACCCAAATCATCGATGCACATATATTATTATCATACTTGACTTTCATTATTTGGGGAGTGTGCCTTAGTGAGGCTAGGCTGGTTAGCTTTCCATGATAGGTTTTTTTGGATTCTGCTACTTTCATGGGGGCATTAGTATGCTTCTCCCACTTTTTCATGGGTGTATTTAGTTTTCCTACTGGGTATACTTGTATACACACCCTATATTTGTGGAACTATTTTCAGGTTTCGAGGAGGACTTTGAGGGTCGTGCATGACTTGACTAGCTTAGTCTTTAGGTAGTTGTTATGGTGATTATTATTCTATTTCTTTTGGTACATTCTTGGGTGCTCTGGTTGTAATGTTTTCACAGTTTATGTTTAAATAATTCATGGGTTTTATTGGGTTCCATTATATAAAATTTTGGTGTTTCATGGGATTTTTACTGTCTGCCAATATTTTTTTCATTAAAAAGGGCAATTCCTTCCATTTTGTTTGATATTTTATACCCTTGGTGATACTCTCCACTCTGATGCCTATTGAAGGTGGTAATTAGGGGTCATTATATCTCCTTCATCTTTAAAAAGTATGGTCGTGGTACTTTTCGGACCCTTTCCTAATCTTGAAGAAGGCTGGTCGTGATAATCAAGGATATGGAAGGGACTTATATACCTAGGGATCAACATCAGTGTCATCCTAAATATCATAACATGGTTCTATATAGATATCTTTAGGAATACCTAATCAAAAAACACCACACTATAAAATTCATTAATGATTATTTTCTTAAATATTCTGATAAAATTATACCACTTTAATATTTTGATGAATGGTCTAAATCCCCATAATTATTTATTATGCATGGTAAGGTAATACAAGATTCCTCTCAAAAACATCATCCTATCTTGTTGGTGTTCTACTAAAATTCCTAAAAGAGCCTACTATGGGGTCATCTAATTGATAAAATGAAAAAAAAATTATCTGAAGTCTGTCAAAGGATGGTGTTGATCCAAAAAAACCATGTGAATCCACTAAATATGATCATAGTATATACTTATGAGTTTAAAACTAAATTCAAACTAACCATCAGTCTGTGGGTGGTAAGAAGTGCTAAAGTTCAACTCTATCCCCATGTCTTACTAATTACTTATTTATAACAATGAGATAAACAACATATCCTGATTATATACAATATAGATATGTAATTCAGGATTCCATACTAATTACCTTATGTATATATTGGTGAGTTTTTGAATTGATAAATCATTTTAGGCACTTATAAAATACATTTACAATGCAAGGAGGTAGACTACATTCCAAATAGAATTATTTCCTTAAGATATCCTAGGGATTTCAATCAAAAAATCCATAGTAATGATATGTTAATTAGATACTAGTATGTGGAAACATTGAATCATCCCCTTAGTCTTATTTCATATATCCTTCACTTGATGGAATATAAATCATCAAGATACTATTTTTTTAATCTCCCCCTTCATGTTATCCTAGAGAATGTTTATCTTTTGATCTTTATAAATATTTATTGACCGTAAATAATTAGAGATGAATGCTCTATATGCATAATCCAGAAGAAAATTTTTAATGTTTTGTTTATATGGGACAATTAATTGGGTTTTAAATCTTCATCCTTAATCTTTAACAATGTTGAATTTGAAATTATTCCCCACCTTTTTAGTACCTCAATATCGTCTATCTAGGATTAATTAATCTTCATCTAGATGGAATGTTGGGAAATAATTTTGGAAAAAAGGAATTTCAAACTCTATATATGAATTTTAAACTAATCCTATGAAAATAAAATAGTACTTGTAAGACCCCAATATTTTATATGTATTTTCATTGAAATAAACTTGAAGTAGTTGACAACATTCATTACATGCAATCTATAGTCTAAATATTTTGTGGTATAGTGATCCTTTATAAACTACATATTTAATAGGAAGGTACGAATAATAATAACTTAATTATCAAAAATGTTTATAAATTTTTTAAATATTGAAAATTTATTGAAAATTTTATAATATGTAAGTATGAATTTTTTAGTAAAGTTATTTTATGCTTAAAAAATAGGTTAAATTCGAAAATAATTTTTATTTATTTTTGGAACATATATTTAAATTAGTTTTTACCATTTATAGAAATATATTTTTTAAATGAATATAATTGTTTATATATACATGTAAATATTATCTTAGAGTTAATTTTTAATATTTCTCTAAAATAATTTGTGTTTCCATGAATAGTAAAAATAACAATTTTTCTAAAACTCAAATATCTTTTTATAAAATCATGTAACATAAAAAAACCCGATTATTTTTGGAATATTTTAATAAAAAATAATTCTCCTTTATTTATAAAAATTCAAATTCATTACTTATGTGTCATCATTATACTTCATTTACGTGTACGTTCATTTCTTGGCTTCAAACACAGTCTTTTATAACCTGTTTTGAAAGATATATTGATTTTTTATCTTAATAAATTAAATTAATAACTATTTTTTAAAATTTTAATTTAATTCATAGAATATTTCATCAATCATATCTTTTAACATTAATTTTATTATTTTTACATATTAGTAATAGAAGTAATTCCAATTTTATAATAAAAATCCATTTATCTAGAAGTGGGTTTCATTGTGTTTTGTGCACTTATTTAAAATTAATTACTACCAAATATAGAAATATAAAATTTTAAATTTATTTTATATTTAAAATCATAATAATTAATATAAATTAATTGGTTCAAAATAAATTTTTATCATAACAAATAATAATTTTTTGTTACCACGATTATGGATAAAATCAGTCTATCAGGGTTTAAACTAATTAATATGAGTATTTATGAAACCTAAACAAATATAATTATTATATATTGATTATATTTCAATCATATCATATATTAACTTATATTTCATGTCCATTTGGATCCACTTTCACATGAAAGTGATCTTATATTATTGAAATATTTTAAAAAATTCTTTGTGAGTCCCTCCCCTAACTTACAGAAGGCCCACTCTTCTACTCCATTATTCAAAAAATATTATCATTACATATCATACAATACAGAAACAAAGTCATCCATATATTCCTTTTATTCATTATATACCTTCTGGTGTACACCTAATTCAAATCATTGAAGACATTGGTTGTAAGACAAATGTGGTCTCTCAAATATGAGGTATAAATTTTATCTAATCTCCTTCAATCATATTTATTATTCTAATATATTTAAACCATGTGTATCCCGATTAAAATGAATAATCATGTATCCTAAATATTCTTATATTTTATTTTTATCATATGATAACCATTTCCCTCCTCTTCACCATCAAATTGGATATGAAAGTATTTCTCATGCATATATGTGGATTGTTGCCTCCACGTAGCGATATGGTTCATTCTCTATCACCATCATTCATGGATGATTATTATGATAAGTTTAGTTTACACATATTTTATTTATGATATAATAATTATTACCATTTTTTAAATATTATTTTCCTTTCAATTTTTTCATCCATCAATAAGGGGAAATATCACTCATGTGTATGTACTGATTAAGATCTCCATGATGTGATGTAATTTAGCTTTCCTCACCAATTTATATGAATATTTAAAAATTTGTATCTATTTATTGATTATATAATTATTAAATGTTTTATATTATATATATCATTTAACCATTATTACATTAAACAACCATAACTACCAAAAGAAAACATACCTTATAAATGAAGTAGTGAATACATAAAATAAAAACATCTATAGATAATTGTAAAATAATTAGTGTTGAAATGTAACTAGTGGATCATATATGATATTATAAATATCAATAATATTCCATAATATAATTAAAATAGATATAAATTTGTTATAAAATAACATAGAGAATGTATGAATCAAGTAAGATATAATTTAAGGGTTATACATCTCAATTTTACTTTATTGAGACTTGTTTTATGTTATACACCTATTTGTGTTTATAAGGGTTATATACCAATCATTTGACATGTTAAATAATTATTAATTATAAATTAGTTATATTTAAATTTACAATTCAAATAAAATATCTAAGGGTATTTGATTAACATTTTAACAAAGTGTAAATGGTTTACCATGTAAAATTATATTCTTTGAGATATATATTATGTTATACACCTATCTTATTTTGTGAGGTGTAACTAAAACCCCATTTATGTATTGTTTAATGAATATACTTATGTTAATTTTATTTAATTTTTCAATTTATTGTATTCCACTCAAGGGAATTTGGACATAATAGTTACCAAATTCGTAAGGGTTAAATGTTTGAATCTCTCTTTTACCATGATTGCTTAGGCTTAAATTTATGATGATGATATTGTATGATTGATCCCAATTTTTGAAAATTTTCCTATGTTTATTTATTGAAATTAAATGTTTTAATTTTATTTTCTTATCTCTACATACTAAATAGACCAAAATAATGTTTTTAATGAAAGGAAACTATATATCTCTCTTTTGTAGAGAATATTTTTTGTCGCTATCCATATTTTATTTAAAATAATTTCAAGAATGATTTTACAATTCAATAATGTTTTCTAAAATTCTTTTTTATTGATGTTTTACCTTAAATAAAAACATCTAAAATTAATATTATTTCCATTTTCCAAATGATGAACATTTAATGTTTTATTGAAAATATTAAATGATTCTTTGTTTCAATATACGACACATGGAAAAAATTTCCATGAATCATGAATTATCATTATCATTATGAATAATTTTTTAGTTTCCATGGTTCTTTTTAATGGGAACTTTTTCCTTTATCTTTATAAATGTTAATGATTTTAAATATGTCAATTTGAAATAAAAATGGTGTTTTCCTCAACAAATGTTCCAGTATTATTTTAAATGTACTTTAATATATAACTATATGCATTGATATTTGTATAAATTACTAGGGATGTGATCCAATGTTACAATATATTATTTAGTTATATGGTTTATGATTCTGATGAAGACTTATTGAAGAAACCAATTTTCTACTCCATGGGTTAATATTTTATGTCATGATAAATTTTTTCATGGTATTGGGGAAGATATATGAATGGATTATGATTATTTAATAGGTGGGTCTGTTATGTCCTTTCAATGCATTGGGTAATAATTAATGTCTTATTAGCTCAAATGGTACATGTGATGTTATTAGATTATAAAAATTGGTTAAACAAGATGATATCCCAATCTCAAAAAAAGGTAGATGGGAGGTTATCATAATCTCAAAAGAGTGTACATGAGAGGTTATACCAAACGAAATCCAAGTACACAAGCTACTTGATTCCTTTATGATTCTTATATAATAAAATTCCACAATTTATTCTATTACTCCTTATTATGATCTATGGATTTTTGGGTATGAATTTCAAATGTTAACAACATTTTCTCAACCCATTATACTCATAGTTTTCTTATATTTTATAATTAATTGATATCTCCTATGTTTTGAATCACTAACAATTTTAGGTCTCCCTTTTTTATGTTTTTTCCAAATAAGTGAAGAATTTATTTAGTATAATTTTTTTATACTGTCAATAATAGTGAATAATTTATAGCTTTATGATGTATATCATTAATTTACTAGTTGTTTATGTATCTATGCTTCTAAATACTCAAATATATTATAGCTCTATGGTGTATATTACTATGAAATGTGTTGAATATTTATCTAAATTGATGTAATATTTATGTTTTTATTTTTTTTTCACAATTGTACATGTTTTTTTTTCAACTCTCGTCATGGATAAGGTATATGATATTTTCTGGTAAGCGTATTAACCTACTAATATTCCTTCCGAAGGTGTTAATGTATTCAACAGACATAGTCTATGATCTATTCCAACCAACACCTTTATTATTTTGTAACTCATTATTTTGGAATACATAATTTATTATTTGGTTTTCAATATAGATATCATAATTCCCATAATATAGATAATTCCTTTAAATAGTTAATTAATATATCACTGCTACTATTATTAAATCATGCATCGAGTAATTTCTCTCAAGAGTTTTCAATTTATGTGAGCTGAAAAAAATTACTTTATCATTCTGAATGAGTATATATCGTAATAAATTATTTTAATAATTACGTAATAATAAAAACTATTCCTCATAGTAGGGTAATATAAACCATTCTTTTATTTTAATGTTCATAAACATTCTTAACAATTTTCAATTCAATTGACATGAAGACAGTGTTTATGAAATCAATATATAACCGTAACAGGATATTTTTACATGTTTTAATAGATTGTTTGAAAACATTTGAGAATACTATAGGAATCACATAGGCTTCTTGAATGAAGTGGTGAGGCCACGTTTTTATGCACAAGGATATATGAAGCACCTTCCAACCAATGGATTCCCTAAAAAGATCCCCATGCAGAAGGATCCCACTAACTACGAGATGAAGGAACATTGTATAGCCAATCCTAATGGACAATGTCTATGTTTTCTACAATAGACCATGGGGTATCTTGTATTAGTAGTAAGCATCCATGGAGTCCCATGGAGTCCACCTGTTACTAGAGAGAGGATATTAGGTACTTTATGAATTTGGATTAGCTAATCAGAGACTAGATTTTATTATTGTCAAAATTATAGAATATTTCAAAATTCAAATTCAAATACTCACGATGGATTCCAAAAAATTAGTAAATATATTTTATATTATTAATAGAGACCTTCGTTGGCCTGGTTAATCTATAAAAAACACTTTCTCATCCAATTTACAATAGAAATGTGATGAAATTGTGTAATTTCTCTTAAACCATAAACTTTTTTAATAACCTTTATACCTCTAGAGTGTATTCCAATGTTGTGATATTTGTTAAGTCTCTTATTTAATTCTAATTACCTCATAATGTTTTTCATATTCTTTTTGTGAATTGGGACTGAGGTACAAAGCGATTGCTTCCTAGAAATCTCCAAAACTTCTTCTAGATTCTACAATTAGTGCTTAATACCATTAAAGTAAGGTACCATGTATTTTAAGTTGATTCCTTTAAAAACGAGAGTGACTAATATTTTTGATGTTTATAAATATATTCATTAAATATCTAGTTTTAATTGTTTTTATGGTTTCTTATTATAACTTAAAAATTATTGGATAATATTCCTATTTTAGATACCAATTATTCGAAGGGACTTATACAATAAATCCTTATGAGATTGAGGTGGTAGATATGGGTTATATTTTAGACATATTGTATGATTTCCTCACCAAATATCATGTCTCATTTACCTTCCAAAATATTAATTAATTATCAATTTGAATCATTAATTTTTTAATTTTTTAATTATTTTTCTCTTAATATTTTTTATATTCAAATCAGATAATCACTATAAATGACTTTTTTGTTCTATACATATCCTAATTTTATTTAATTTAGTTTTTATTATGTTTTAATGTATTTATTCATTTTTTATTTCATTATTCTTTTATAAATATGTTAATAAACATTTATTTTTTTTCCATTTAAAATTTTAATATAAAATCACCCCCACTCATTCAATTTTACCTATCCCTAACTACATTTGGTATCAATATGGTTTTTATTTTTAAATTACATTATCTACAAATTCATTCAATTTTTATTTTTTTCTCAAAATAACAAGCTGTTTTTTCACAAAAAAGATACCTTTTTATAATGTTTTATTTTTCAAACACTCAATGTGGTCCAGAAGTAGAATTATTAGTATATGATCCATTTTTATATTCTTGAAATTATTTTTACCGAAATAAAGACATGTAAAACTTTTGTCGGTCTATTGGATATCTCATATATCTTAATACTATAAATGTAAATACTCATATAACTGAAAAATAAGTTAAATGGACCCTTGATGATATTTATAATTTCTAATTAGATCGTATTGCTATAAATTACTTAAATTATGGTTTGGATCAAAATTAATTTATTCATATCATTATAAAAAAAAATTGAATATGTAATCTAGAAAACTTTAGAATAAACTCATGAAGTAACAAATAAAGCCAAGAATATTAAATTAGATATGTTTAAAAAATTATTTTAGAGTTTTTCTTTCATAATTTGGAATCAATCTTGAAACGTTTCTCAATTTAATAATATCTATAACCTGATAATATGACTTGGTGATTCAATTTATAAATAAAATTTAGTCAAGAAAATACTTTGTGTTTTACCGTAAAATTTGGAAGCAAAATTCCCTATGATCCAAGAAGCGAATGATTTATAAAACATCTCCATTGAAGTTCTACATGGTTCTCACATAAATTATTAAATTAGCCTATAAATAAATTTGGAAAAGGAAAAAATTGAGGTTAATTAAACCACAAAATTGTTTTCAAGGTATAAAATGACCACTCATTCGGTAGTAAATCCGATGTTTCCATCCTTACCAAGATGATGGGAAAGAAAATGAAAATGAAGAGATACACTAAAATCGTCAAAAATAAAAATCAGTATTTAAATTACACTTTATTGGGATGTAAAGAGTTTGTACACATCAAACTAGATTTACCCATAAATAAAGAAAATCCAAAGAGAAGAAACATGTTAATAATTAAAAAAGGTCTCAACTTTGAGCACTAAATAGGACTCCATTTAAACATAGTAATCAAGAGAAAAAAGTCCCAATAGTCTCATAAGACATGTTGAGGATGAAAGTTTATTTATTTATAAAATTTCCCACTATAATTATCAATCCTATCACTGCACTCCAATTTTATAATTAATTTTTCAAGAAATTCTGAATGTAAAAAATGACATTAAAAATGGGTTTTATGATATTCTATAAAAATTTAAATATCCTAAAATTAAACACAATATTTTTTGTATCTAAAAATTATCAACATTTAAAACTAAAGAGGATTTTCTTTACAAATTAATAGAACAATGAAATTTTGAAAAATTATAATTTTATAAGAAATATCATAAAACCTCTCCCCATCATTTCACCAAATGGAAAAAAATTTAAATAATATTTTTTACTCTAAATACTTTTAAAAATAAGTTTGGTTTTTTTAAAAGAATCATGTTTTACCAATAGTACTAAACTTGCTACATTTGAAAAGTAATTTTCTTAAAATATTTTTGTTAATTATTTAAAGAATCATAGTCTTCATGTTTTTGAATTATATAATCAAAATAAACAATATGTATATATATATATATATATCATTCCAACCTCTTATCATATTTTAAATGTAAAATAATGCTTTAAGAATAGTTTCTTCTAATACAATTATTCGCTAACTTATATAGACATATTAAATGGGTAAAACCCCTATTGTTATTGTTTAATTTTTATAACAATGTAAAAACCCAAAACGATTCATTGTATATGGATATTAGGTTCTTAGGGAATATTTGGGGGGATCATTTTTAATTCTATAGTCTTAAAAAAATTTATGGAGGACATGTGTACTTTGGGGGAAATTCGAAATATAAATTATCGGTATAGTTTCTCGAAATACACACTATTTAATGATGTTTTATTTGACAAAGAGTTGAAAATTAATTTACTAAGTATTATTCAAATAAATGAATGTGGTTTTTAAATTACTAATAAAAATCATTTATTAAAAATTTTAATTCAAAAATAAATATTTTACTTATTGGATATAATTGTTTTTTTAAAAATTATTATATATTTAACATATCTTTTTGGAAAAAATTTATGTGTTTAACTGAACATGGTAATGAATAATGATTTAAAATCAGTGCGTAGGAAATTCTAATATTAATTACATTTCAAGATGAAATTTGACAAACAATTATAATATTTACTATAATTACCTTTTAAATATAGAATTTTTGATGAACCGTTAAAAAAAATGAAAAGTCCTAAAAATATTAATTCTTATATAAAAATGTTGTTTACTCTTCTAAACCTCTATAACTACTCCACCTTGACCTTTTTGGATGAAATCAAGTTACTAGTATTTGAGGAAAAAATCAAACCATTGTAATTATTGATGACCATGCTAGATTTACATGGATTTTATTCTTAACTCGTAAGAATGAGTCATGTAATCAATTTATCAAAATTTCATGGTATTTTGAGACTGAAAAACGCTATAAAATCTTATCCATTAGAATTGAACATGGTGGATAATTTGATAATAAGTACTTTTATGAGTTTTGTGCTTATCATGTTTATCATAACTCCTTTTTCTCTACTGGAACACCTTATCTAAATGGGATGTCAAAACAAAAAATAGGATCCATCAAGAAATATGTAGGATGCTCTTAAATGATTTTTCCCATTCTCGTTTTTTTGGTCCAAGGCGATCAATACTGTCTGGTTTAACATTAATCATGTCCTCATAAGACATGTCTTAGGAAAAATCTTTATGATGATTATAAAGGAATGAAATCGAAATGTAGTATTATTAATTGTCTTATATAAAAAATTAATTATCCCTAACTAAATGTAATAATTTAGGAATGTATGAAACTAAATCCTATGATGTGGTATTTATTTTTTACGTGAACTCAACTAAAGACTTCCATTTCTTCAATAAGAGAACTGGGACACTATATGATTTTGTTCACATTAACCTGGATGAGAGTCTTCATAGATCACATAATTAAATTAATAATTATGTTGAATGACCTAGTTTGACCATTCATAAACTTTGATATTCAAATATAATTGACGATGCTCAAAAGTCCCTGATCCTCTCCTTTAACAAAGTATTAGATTAATTCCAATTACCATACTCACTATATTTCTATTATAGAATTACTATTAAGAATTTTTGATAGAACGTTGGTATTAAATAAGGTTATATATCATGCCTTATTATCTTATGTTACACCTCATTAAATTTAAGAATCTATTAATTTTGAGAATTATATAATTTTTATGCAAGATTAGTTAACCAATTCCAAAGAAACAACATATGGACTCTAATGGGTAGTCATGATAATTATCCTATCATTGGCACCAAGTGGGTTTCAAAAATGAACATGATTAATAAGGAGATTTTATCCATAATAAGGCTTGAATAGTTGAAAAATTATATGATGAAGAAGAATGTATTGATTATAGGAAAATTACTTCACCCATTTCATGACTAGAGTCTATAATATTCTTATTGTCATTCAACCCTCATTATAATTTCATACTTATTCATTTTAATTTTAATATAGCCTTACTAAATGTTTTTATTTCTGTAAATGATGTTATGGATCAACCACCCATTTATGAAAAACCTGAATTTCATAATTTTATTCTAAAGTTAACCAAAAATCATTAGGGTTAAAACCAACACCCTTAGTGTTAGTTTGATAGGTTCACTATATTTATTTTATCAAATGATTTTAGAATGAAAAAATATTATTCCACCATTTATTCCAATAAACATTCCTGTGATTTAGTAATCATTCAAATATATGTTGATGATGTCATTTTCATCAAAACTAATGGAACACATTGCAATTTCTTTTCTAAGTTAATGGAAAAAAAGTTTTTTAAATATGATTTATGGGATAAATTAAATTCTATCTTTCTTTTCAAATATTCAAAAAACCATATAGATCATTTTTAAACCAATGTAAATACACTAATGAAAATATAATGAATTTTTTCGTGGATCATTCTTTAGAAATTAGAACAGCCATGAGTACAATCTGTAAGATAACAATGGAATGATCCAGTCAGTTGGTCGATAATAAGATTTTATTAAAGAATGATTGGAAGTCTACAATATCTTACTAAAACCCATCTAGACATCATGTTTAGTATATGATTTTATAATAATTTTTAATCCAATCCAAATGAATCCAATTTGGAATGACCGATAATAATTTTACATTATTCAAAATAAAAAACCAAGGAATATATTATCATTAAAAAACCAATTTTTAACCTTTTTGTTTTTATAATTCCAGTTTAAAGGATTTCAAGTAGTTTGGAAATGTTTGGGTTGAACATTTACTCAACTAGGAAAATATATCTTATCATTGATTATTAAGAATAAAATTTATATCTATATTTCAACAAATGATGCCGAACACAAAGTCATTGTGGGTTCTTTCACCCAAGATATTTGGATAAAACATACTCTCTTAGACTATTGGATAACATGGTCTTCTGTTGTAATAAATTATGATTACACTAGTGTGATCAGTATCTCGGAAAATACTCACTTGGACTATGGGATACCATTTCTTATTAAATAACTTTCAAAAAGGTGATATAGTTCATAACTTTGTTTGAAAAAACCATTAATTTTATAATATCTTTGCTAAAACCTTTTATTTTCAGCAAATTGACTTTATCAAACCTATGTTTATTATAATTATATTGTAATATATATCTCTTAATCACGAAATGATTGGAAAATTTTCTATTTACTTTTTTTATTCAATTTGTTTTCCAAAATATATTACAAATTATAAAATTCATTTCAGAAAATTGATTATTTTTTGAAATTTCAAGTATGTACAATAAATTAGGAAAACATTTCTATTGTGATAAAGAATTAGATATGGTTCAAGAAAGGTTTACCCAAGGCATGTACCCAATAAGAGTTTGGTAGTATTTTATCCCTTTATCTATCATGGGAATGGTGAGTGGGCCTTTACTAAACATCGAGTTTGATCATCGCAGATAATTTTTTATTTAATAAAATATTTTTTATTCCTTTTCATTGAATAATTTTCCAAAATAATTTTCATTGAATTTTATTTTATTTATTTCAGTCTTGTTTTCTATATATGATCTATCTAAACTTTCATGATGCATTATTTGAGGGGTTTATAGTATTATTAATGCTGGAATCAATCCAAAATGTACTTTTTATTTTTCTAAATCATTTTAAAAATATTATTTACTTATTATTTTCAATAATTTTTTTTTTAAATTAGTTTTCAATTTAATAATTTATTTTTAATGTTTTTAGAAAAATTATGTTTTAATTATCTCAAACTATCATTAATGATGATGCATATGTTTTTTAAAATTTATATCATTATTCACTTGAAATATTTTTAACTCCTTTGTGATAATCATAATGCATGGTAAATTTTTATATTTTATAAATATGTTTTCACTCAATGGGGGATAAGAGACAAGTATTAAATTTTTCTTATGTTATTCTCTATTAAATGTTATGTTTGGAAAAGTGGGTAATTTTTCTTTATTTTTCAAAGGGGGAGAAAATATCAGTCTAATAGTAATTCTTTCTCTTTATCTAGTTAAATTATTGTTTAAATTTTATTGTTATAGATGTTTTATGTGATCATAAAAGGTGTTATTTTTATTGTTCTAAACATTATTTGATTTAAATTACCACGAACACTCTTAAAAGGTTTTTATTTAAGTGATTTGTAGATAGTGTTGATGATATCAGTATAGATTTATCAAAATATCTTTGAACATGTATTGAAAGATTTTTTGAAGCCTATGAAGAATTATATATGAACACTTCAGTTTTTTATAAGAAGTGTTGAAGCCACTTTTTGAATCACAAGGACAAATACATTATTGGTTGCTCAATGAAGTTCCACTAGACAACTGATGGAAAGACCATGATATAGTAGGATCCCACCAACTTCCAAGTGGAGGAGAATAAGATAGATGATACACAATGACAATTTTAATGTTTTCTAAAAGAGACTGCATGATATTCGGTTGTAGAAATAACCATCTATAGAGTTTTAGGGAGACCACCGACTACCCAATGGAAGATATTGGGTACCCGGTGGCAATGAGATAATAAATCTAATATTAACGTTAATTATCTAAAAACATCAATGAACATGGAATTATTCAAAAAGAAATATTCATAAAGGATTCCATGAAATTATTTAATGTATTATATCCTATAAATAGAGACCTTGGGTAGATATAATAATCTATAACAACTAAATTTCTCATCTAATATCTAACACAATAATAATCAAATTTCTCACTTTCACTAAAAATATCTCTCTTTCAATAATCATTTTTATTATGGAGTGTCTTACAAAATTATACAATTCATTCACTCTATTCTATTATTATCATTCTATCTTAGTGTTCATTTTATTCTTTTAAATAATTGAGACCCCACTATAAATCGATTACTTCTTATAAATATCATTATCTTCAAAATTCATCAACAATTGGATCATACTACCATTAATATATGGGATCATGAATTTCATCCCATTTCCTTAAAAATGGTTTAGGTCAATTCATCTTGATATTTATTGCATTTTATATTAATGATATGGTGTCTATTGTATTTATTTTTTCTTAATATAACCTAAAATATAATGTTATGATTTTTGTAACATCTCGACCCTCTTCATTGACTTCAGTTGTGGATGAATTGCTACTTGGATTTAGAGGATATCCCCAACATTACATAGTTTATAAATAAATTTAAAAGGATTCAATACAATTGGGTGATGAATGTCCCTTTGAAAATAAATCATCCATAACCAAATATACAATAAACAAAACCACTATATGATTCATGATAACAACGTAAGATAACTAAAAGTATAACAAATCATACCCACTATATCTATGTACCATTCAGAAAACAAGATCAACATTAACTACAACATGGATGAAAAAACCAACAAAGCTCATGGTTTCCAAAAACATAACTGCACAGCACCCACAAGCTCTACGCTCTAACACTACATCACAACCCATGATCATGAATCAATACAAAATAAATGTGAAACCTTCCCCTTACCGATGTCCAAATAAAAAATATCTTTAAAATCACAAAAGTGATAAGCATGGGTGGCTAATGAAACTTGGTATGTTTTTTCCGAATGACTTCCCTATTCACGACACTATGATATAAAATTTTATCACATTTATATAAAAAGTTTTATATAAAACAATTCATAATAATTTATATCAATTATATACTATTTCAATGTAAAAAAACTTTCATACAAAAAACTATTTTCTAATCCAAATCAATTTCAACAAAAAAGAATGAAACGATACATTAAAACCAATAAAAAATATCCATTTTTTCATAAACAATCCATTCCATATATCGATGCCTTTATCCTTTCATGAAACCATGGAACTCCCTATACTCATGAGTGGTGATTTTTTTCTTTCAATAAAATGTCACTTAGTAAACCATTTTGATTGGCGAATGTTCACACCCTTATCCATTCCGCTAATGATGTGGGGAACTTCATACCCTTATCTATACCGAATGCACAAGAACACACACTAACCATCACACTAAAAACCAATGGAAAACAACTATTTGATCCATTTTAAGAAAAACATTATTTTATTAAAATCCATTCTACCAAACCATTTCCATAAATCCAACCAAGCTACATTATAAATCATCATTTTAAAATCAAGAAAACAGAGCACATTGCACAAACAATTTAAAAAAAGATCAATAAAGGGGGTTTACAAGGATTTTTACATCAAATTCACTACCAATTTAATTAAATATTGAAAATTTGAAACCAATACATCATGTTAAAATAAAATAAGTTGATATTTTTTGCACCTATCATGTAAATTATGGAGAAAAAAAGAATGAAACTAATTCTTCAACAAAACTAGGTTGAATCTTAAAAAACCCATCTCAGATATAGTTCTCTAAAATCAATACAACCATATATTATCTTGATTGGAGTCAAATATAATAGATATAACTCAAATGGACTAAATCAATGAATCCAAGAGAGGGAAGATATGAAGATCTAAGGAAAACCACACTAAACCGAGACTTACCAAGGAATTAGGTCTTCATTACGCCATGGTTTTCAAATAGATCACTCCTAGGTCAAAGGGGAAAGTATCCAAATCCTTGGTGAGTAATAAAGACTGAGTTAGGGTATAAAGTAATAAAAAATGAGTGGATTTCGGGTAAAACCAAGTTAGATCAAATTTTTAGGATATAACTTTTAACCATACATGGTTGGGTCACACAGTTATGAAAACTGTGTGCCAACCGTGCACTAGTAACTTCTTCCCTAATACCCGTCACATAATTGGATTTCATAGTTAGAAAAATCATGTGGCAACCTGTTTTTACCTCTTTTAAATTTTGGGTAGTTACTCCAAGGTGGTCATATATTCTGGGAAAAATGTGTGCCTAATCGTGAGCCTACCCAGAGCCCACATTCTTCACTTACATGGTTTTCTGTAGGTGTTTCTGGGATTGTACTAACCAATAAAAAAATACTGATCCATTAAAGTACCAAAAACGTTCCAAAATCCTTCCAAACCATCCCAAATTTCACCCTATCACATTACATACTTAAAATAAATAAATTATTGGTTACATAATTGAAATTAGGGGTGATACATTCTCTACACCATTGGAATATCCATCCCCAGAATGTAGAAATCCATTATTTCATTGAAAGATTTTGGGCCATTTCTTGATGATTTACTTCTCTCCTTATGAGGTTTCCTCTTAAGTTTGACCATGATTCCGAAAAATTAGAACAAGAGTACTGCTTTTCCCATGAAATATTTTCTCTTTCCTATCTATAATCATTACTGGTATATGAACTAAGGAAGAATCTGACTACTTGTAAATGGGATTCCATAAAATCATATGGTAGTAATCTAGTTAATACTTATTCAACATAGATACATGAAACACATTATTCACTACATTGAACCATGGGGGAAAACACAATTGATATGCAACCTCACAAACCCATTCAAGTATCTAAAAATAGACATTATATCATGGATAAAACATTCCCTACATACCAAAATGATGATTCCAAATACTTTGAGAGATTCTTAAGACTACATAATCACTCACCTCAAATAAAAATGACCATCCATGATGATTCACATACAACTTATGATGAATTTGATCCATCTCTATCTATTTCCTGATCAACTAAATTTTCAATGATGTCTCTTGGACTATTCTCTACCCTACTAGTAAAGTCTCACATGTTTATACACATCAATCTGTAGAATGATAACGATATCCATACAATGATTCAAGAGTATCCATATGTATGAAGGTTAGTTAATTATTGTTTGAAGTCCACTAAAGGTATGTGCTTCTCCCACGATCTACCAAAATCCACTACACTATCCAACAACATTTTTTCCAATGGTTATATCATCCTTTCAGATTATCCAACCATCGGAGGATGAAACGCTATACACATAGTCAACTATGTCTTAAAGACTACCATTAAGGATTTATAGAAATGTGATATAAACCACAAATCTCTGTCTGATACTATCCAAACTTGTACACCACACATCCTCACCACATCTTAGATAAAGATTTTGGATAAATAATATACCATATGAGATTCACATATAGGATCGAAATGGGATTAATTTTTCAGAAAATGTCACTCATATAGAATCATGTTTCTGAATGATTATTGGGATACCTATCACAAAATACAAGGCTACATGGTCCCATTTCCAAACAATAATAAGTAAAGACTACGACATATTTTATTTTCACTAATGATCTACATTAACCAACTGAAAGGTTTAGAATCTTTAAATAAACATAGCCACCTTTCTTTTCATGATGGTTTAAAAAATCTGTTCTTTCAATACCTTTTACATGTTTTGTATTCTAGGATGAAAAACCCATCTCAAATGATTATATGAATGAAAAGTTTTTTCCTAAAAAGACATAGGTAAAAAAATTCAATCTCAGAATCCTAAAGCCAAATTACCATCCATCTTCCATCCCTCAATGGTCTCCCCACTATTAAGTTTCATCCTCATATCAAAACATTCTGAAGCATATCTCGGTGCCTCTTTAACAATCATCACCAATTAGAAAATAATATAAAATAGTAAGAAAAATAAAACACTACCCCATTCTTCACAATCAAGTTGTTTTTAATATATCATTAACATCAACTACCAATGGTATTAAGACTCTTTTTATAATTGATCATATGATTTTATGCTTAATAAATCTACCATAGAATTGACTTTATTCAGTTTGTACATCAATTAAAAGTCATAAAATTTGGGAAACTCCATCAAACTTCAATGTCTCAGATTAAAATAACTTTTGGTGAAAATTTGTTTCAAACTCTTATAATCTATAAACACCATAAATTTCTCACTGAAGAGGTAATGATTCCATGAATTCAATGCATAGACTACAACACCCAACTCCAAACCATGTGTTGGGTTTTTCTTATCATGAAACCATAATTTTCATGAGCCATAAGAAATAACATGATCTCTCTTCATGAAGAAACATCCTAGCCCATATCCCAAAGCATCACATACACCACGTAAACTTGTCCCGATTCCATCAATTTTATGATTGGTACTAATGTAAGGAAAGATATAATCTCTTGAAAATATTTATGACATTCCTCATTTCATTAGAATGGCACTCTGTACCTTTTAAAAGTTTTTATTAGTGAGAAAATTATTTGAAAATCATGAACAAAGCATCGATAATAACCAACTAGACCAAAAAAACTACATATCTTGAAGACATTATTTAATGGTTTCCAAGGGATAACAACCTTTATATTTTCTAGATCTAATAAAAACACCTCTTTCATATATTACATGGATAGGTATATATACCTCTTGTATCCAAAAAATCACATTTGGATAATTTGAAATAAAGATTAAGACACTAAAAAATTCCCAACAATGTTGCCAAATGTTTCTTTTGCTGACCCCTTGTCCTTGAATACAATAATATGTCATCCAGAAACACTACCAAAAAAATCCAGATATCTTTGAAATCTCCAATTCATCTATTACATAAATACTATTGGTTCATTTTTAATATTGAAAGGCAAAACCACATGCGCAAAATGGATATATCTACTCCTGAAAGCTATCTTTGGTATATCCTTCATCTGAATCCGAAATATGTAATATATTGATCATAGGTCAATCTTATAGAACCAATTAGACCCCCTCAATTTATTGAGAAAAATATATGTGTGTGGAAGTGGATACCGATTATATATTATAACTTCATGTTTATGATAATCCGTAGACCACATAAGAGTTCCATCATCATTTTTCACAAACAATACTAGTGTTTCCCATGGAGATATGCTCAACTATGTGAATAGTTTACTTTTCATCTCTTTTAACAGAATTTTAAATTATCTTAATTTTTTTAGGTTCCATCATATAGAGTAAAATGGAAATCACATCTGTACTTAAAATGAGATCAATCTTAAAATCCACTTTTCTTGTGGGTAAACATACTAATAATTTTTGGGTAAAAACATCTTGGATGTGATCAATCACTACTAGAAAATTGATATTCTCGGTCACTTCTGTTGATGCTAAATAAAACGATTCCAACTGGTTTGAGATTTTTCCATCTTCTAGTGCCAACAAGCCTGTTGCACTTGCCATTACATTATTTTATCCTTCAAATAGATAGTTGACACCATTATCAGTAATAAATTTATACATTCAGGTATACCAAATGATGTAATCCTTAAACATTTTCAACCATTACCTACCCATGATTATGTCATACACATCCATCTATAGCACATAGAAGCACCATATCAACTCAACTCCATCAACAGTTGTAAACCAAGCACTACGTATAAAGGCTCAACATTCTCTTTGAACAAGATGAGTTTGAAGTTAAAAAATATAGGGAATAATATTCATGGGAAAACCCAAAAAATCAATAGCCTAAGAAGAAATAAATTAAAGGTATGGACCCATATAAAAAAATCACAAATAAGGGTAGAATTAAAAAGAATCATACCTCTCATCATCAATAGACTAGATTGATCAACCAAAATCAATTTCTTGGCTCTATAGAACTTCTTAATCAGTGCACTATATTATTTATTAAATTGTTGTTATTTATTTTTTTGAGGGGTTAAGGTATTCCTAGAATAACCTTGTCTAGATTAATTATAATGATGAGAGGTATTATGCTTCCCTCATCCTGTCGAATCAAATGTTGTATGTGACACATTAGAAGTGTCCCGAGCACCCGACCATAGATCATGACGACAATAACACTGAAGATTACTATAACATCCAATCCCTCTTCATTGAATCGAGATGAAGTAGAATTTTTACTTGACCTTCAGCGACATCCCCAAGGTGCTGAAGGATGGAAATAAATTTCATGGGCTTCAAAACTATTATGGTATGATTTCACCTTTTAAAATAAAACAGCCACAACCAAGCAAACCATAAAGAATACAACTATGATTCATGATAAAAATTCAATAAAACATTAATGTATTGCAAATCATACTAACTATATCAAAGTACCAAGAATAATAAAAATCCATTATGAAATAAAAATAGGAAGACTAAGACGACAAAACTCAAAGAATCTAAAGACACCAACTATGAAACTCAAAACAACCTCCAAGATCCAACTCTGTCATCCATTAAAATGTATCATGATTCACCACAAAAGAAGTGTGAATCATTACCTTTTCCCATGACTCAATGAGCAATATCTTCCAAAGAACGAGAGTACCTAAGACATGGTGAGTAGTGAAATTTAGTAGGGTTTCCCTAAATGAAATCCCTACTCACGCCACTAGGATAGAACATGTTTGAAAATTTATATAAAATAATAAATATAAAACACTTTGACAAATTTTATCATATTTATCAAAATTTTAAATAATTTCCATACCAAAGCAATTTCCAAGGAAAGAAACCAATCAATTATTTAGAAGTTTTCACATTAATTTCTTTCATACCCAATCCATGATTCGCAAACACCCAGACATGCTTGCTTCAGTGATAGTTCCATAATCATGAGTGGCTTCTCATTTATCCACCAAGTCATCACAAAGTGACCAATATTCATCTGTCCCAATGACACATGCCCCTTATCCAGGTTCATGTCCCATTTTACCGAAATGGTACATGCCCCTCATTCATGGTCACATCCAAATCATGAAATCACACAAACCTATTTATGTGAAAATTATTCTATAAAACCATTTCAATCCATTTTTATTGAAAACCTATTCCCAAAACCATTTCCCAGGAATCAAACAAATCCACATTTTAAAATTCATAAACAAATAACTTCCATAGAAAAAAAATTTCACAAATGCACAGGCCTTTACTAAAGAGGGTTTCAACCCTGATTTTAACAAAAATTTCACAGTTAATTTAATGATATTCAATAAATTTGAAACTAACCCTTCATGTTCTAAGAAGTGGAGTCAAGAGTGAAGCCCCCTACCATGAAAAGTATGGCGAAAACAAATAATGATATTAATTTTTCAACAAAAATAGGTAGATTCTATGAAAACCTACCTTATATCTCTATCCATAACTTCTAAAATAGCCATATCTCATTATGATTGACTTCAAATATCATATATTTATCCCCAAAATACATGATCTATGATTTTTATAGATGGGAGGAATGTATATACGAGAATAAAATCCACTAATGAAGACTTACCAAGGGAATCAGGCATCAACACACTAATAATAGACTTGTTATTGTTTCTGGTTTGAAGGGGAGAGAATCTGGATCCAATGAGAGGAATAAAATATAAATAAGTTTAGAAATTAGTGACAAAAGAGGATTAGAGGTGAAAATGTATGAGATCCAGTTTTTAGGATCTCAGATTTAATCATGCATAATTATTTGCAAGATTAAGAAAACTATGTGTTTATTGGGTTACAACCTCTACTTCCAGGAGAACCTTGTACGGTTGGCCCACATGGTTAGACAAACTATGTGCTAACCGTATAAAATACCTCTCACTCCTTTTGAATGATTTCTCATGGGTGGTCGCATGATCTGGAGAAATAGTGACCATTATTGTGCACCAACTTAGATGAAACTATTTCACCTTTCATGGATTCATGTAGTAGTTTCACAGTTTCCACTAACCATGTGCAAACCATGAACCTTTATAAAATCCCCCAAAACATTCCAAAAGTCTTTCAAACCATCCAAATATTCACCAAAACACTTTATATACATTAAAATAATAAAGAAAGGGTTACTTAATAGAAACTGGCTCATATAAATTCTCCCAATCATTGTCCTTTATTACCTTGGAAAGTAGAAAACTAGAATTTTTCTCGAAGTGTTTAGGCCATTTCTTGACCATTTTATTCTCTCATTCCTTTGTCTATTCCTGAATCCGACCATGTTGCCAAAAATATCAATCTAGACCAATTCTCTTCCCATGAAATACTTTCTCTTACTTAATAAATTATTTATTAGAATATCAATCAATGAAGCATCTAGTTCCAGGTCAACGTGATCCCATTTAATCACTTGGTTAGGACCACAATGATACTTTTTTATGTGAGATATATGAAACACATTATGAATATCACTAAAAAGTGGGGGAAAATCCAACAAATATATAACCTCACAAACCCATTCAAGTATCACTAATGGGACAATGTATCGAAGAGATAACATTCCATTCATACCCAAATGATGATGTCCAAGCCTGAGGGAGATCCTCCACAACATATGATCACTCACCACAAATGACAATTAAAATAGAAGATGGTCTACATATCACTTCTGACAACACTAAGCCAACTCCTTTATTTTCATTATCAACTAAATATTATCCATTATATCTTGGTCATGGTTCGGCACAACCAGTAAAAAATCACCTATTTCAAGAAAAAAAATTGGATATGGACAAGGAATCCAATACATTACTTTAAAATGATCAATATATATCGAGTCTTGATAACTGTTGTTATACGAGAACTCCACTAAAAGACCATGCACCTCTCATGAGCCACCAAAGTTCATTACACATGAAAACAACATGTCTTGAAAAAAATTTATATTACTTTTAGAATTACCATTCATCTGAGGATGATATGCCGTACTCATAGTCAACTATGTCCCAAGGGTTTATTGTAAGGATATCTATAATGAGATGTAAACCATAAATCCAAGTTTTAAACTATCCAAAATGGTATACCATTTCACTTTAATAGTTCTTAGTTATATATTTTTTTCATATCCTCCACCATATGGGATTCATGAATTGTAATCAAATGGGATGAATTTGTGTGAAGATCCAAAATTACCCATATAGTATCATGTTCCTAAATTGTTCAAGGGAGACATATTACAGAATCCATGGATACCTCCTCACACTTCCATAAAAGAATAGTTAAAGACTAAAAAATTCTTGTTTGACATTAATAATCTGATGTATCCTATTGAAATGTTATGAATCATGATGAAAATACATCCACCTTCCTTTTCAGGCCGACCAACCAAAACTATGCATTTAATACATTATACATCTTATGTATTCTAGGATGAAAATCTCATCTTCAATGGTCGTAAACATGATGAAATTATTCTTAAAAGGACATAATTATGACCATATGATCATGAAACAACTAATCTAAACTCTAATCCATCCTCCATCCCTTATTGGCCTCCCCACCATTGATTTTTGACTTCACAACAACAAATTCTGAATCAGATGTTTGCGCCTCTTTAACTATCTCATCCAAATCCACAAGCAACAAAACTAGAATGAAAAATGATTCAATAACACTGTTTTTATAGTCAAAGTGTGTGTCACCTTTCACCGATAGTAGCTATAGTTTTTTTGAAGCCTCTTTTTCCATATGATTATGTGACTTTCTGGTTAATGCATATGCCACTGAATTTCCTTTAACTAGTGTATACATCAAGTCAATGTAAAAAAAAATTAGATACTCCATCCATATTATTTATTTTTATTTCAAATCATTTGGTGATAATATAGGATTCAATATTATATGATCTATAAACAATATATATTTCTCACCAAAGTGGTAATGAAACCAAGTCATCAAATCATAGACGAAAGAAACTATCTTCCAATCATTTTTTGGTAGTTCTTCTCATGAAATCATAAATGTCGTTATCCAGATGAAACCACATGATCTTACAGCATGACAACACATCCCAACCCAAGTTTTGAAGAATTAAATTACAAAACACACCCTTATACTGATTCCAATAATATCAAGATTGGTCTTGATGGGAGGATAACTTTAAGCTCTTGAATAGATTTCTAAAATTCCCTAATCCATTGGAATGAAACATTTTCCATTGTCAATACCATCATTGGTGAATATATTAATGGGTAATCATGCAAAAAAATTCATTACTAACCCTCTAATTCAAGGAAACTATTCCTATCAATGAAATTATTTGGAGGTAGCTAAGATAGAACAAATTTTGTCTTTTCTAGATCTATATAAACACTTATTTCAGAGATTACATGCCAATGGAAATGTACTTATTTTATCCTAAAATCACACTTTGATAGTTTTAAATACAGATGATGATCCTAAAATATTACCAACACTATCAAAATGTGGTTCTCATTTTTATCCCTTTTCCATTGAATATACCAATAGGTCATCCACAAACACCACCATAAAAAATCCATATACCTCAGAAATATCCAATTCATCTACAACAGAATGACTGATAGAGCATTCATAATACTAAAAGGCATTACTATATACTCATAATAGGATTCCCATCTATACATTAATTCATCACTAAGTGACCAATATTCTTCTTTCCAAATGAAACAATACCTTATCCGGGATCTCTTCCCTCTGTACCCAATGGTACATGCCCCTTATTTTGGGTAACGTCAAAAGAATGAACTCACACCAACCCATGTATGCCAAAACCAGGCCAAAAAACTATTTAAATTCATTTCAACAAACAGAAATTTTTATTAAAAACCATTAAACATAACATTTTCCATGAATATAATAAATCCACAATATAAAATCATCATTTTAAAAATCACAGTCAAAGAATTTTCACAATAACCAATTTCAAAAAAAATCAACTAACCATCACTAAAGAGGGTTTCTACCATGAATTTCATAGAAAATCACAATTAATTAGATAAAATTAAATAAATTGGAAAATAATCCTTTAATTTTTAAGAATTAGAGTCTAGGGTGAAACTAAATACCTTAGAAACTGTGGTCAAAATGAAGAATGACAAAAAATACTTTAACAAAACCGGGTTCAATGTCCAAATACATTCCATAGATATCTTTCCCTTACATCAAAACAACAATATATCATCATTATTGGAACAAAAAAACATAAATATGTCCATAACATGCTAGATAAAGGATTAAAATAGAGGGAAGGAAAGTATATCTATGAAAAACTATAAAAAATGTAGACCTTCTATGTGAATCAGGCTTCAACGCACCAAGAATTGCAATAATATTACTTCTGGTTTGAAAGGGTGAGATGCCAAAACCCTTGGGGGGATAAAATCCACTTAGGGTCGAAATCAGTGAAAATAAAGAGTCTTATAGTTGAAAATGAATGGTATCCACATTTTAGGATCTCAATTTTAAACCATGAAAATTTTGGAAAACCATTCACTGACCATGAGCCAGCCACTGCCTCAAGGATCACCTAGAATTGTTATCCCACTTGGTTAGAAAAAAATGAACCAACCATAGAGAATCCCTCTTACCCACTTGTCATAGTGTCTCCTGGGTGGCTATATGGTTTGTCCAAACTATGTTCCTACCAATAATCCCTTGTTAAACCTTTAATAGTTTTATGTAGGAGTTTCACGGTTTCCACTGACTATGAAAAAAATGTGTACCATTATAAAATTCCCCAAAAAATTCCAAATTTCTACCAAACCCTCAAAAAAATCACCCTAACACTTTAAATACATAAAATGTATAAATAAAGTTTTACATATATGAAACTGGAGGGAGAGATACAATTCCATATATGATTAAAATTATGTCATTCTTTAGTATGTTTTGTACACTCCCGCTTTATTTGATCAAAAAGTATTTATCGAAAACATATTATATTTCACTTAGGTTTTGGAGGAAGGTTTATCGAACCAGCTATGTGATTCTAATCCATGATTATAACGTGGAAATTGGTGTCTCTCTTCCTCTTATTCTCATCATTTAGTTGGCACCATTTTTTGTAGGTATCAACATGATCCCTCCACCTGTACCTCCTGATATGTCCCTTCCTACCACCATTTCTATATTAACCTTCTCTATATAATCATTTATCCAAAGTACATCAAACATTGAGTGAATCTACTACCTCAAACCCAATTCCAAAGTTTTACCTTTAAAGGAATCACTAGTAGAAACTTCAGGTGAAAATTATTCAAAATTACTAAATATATCCACATATTATGTAACTTAGAGGTTATACTAATAAAAAATGAAAAAGTATATCATTATATAAATCTTCAATATATGAGTATTTAATTTTTTTTCAACAATTCTTTAAAATACTTCCATTCAATTCCTTGGTCTAATTTAGCCTAAACTGTGAAATCCGAACACTGGAATTCAAGATCCTCTAGCATATATGTTGTAAAAATGAATTTTAACTCTGCTGATGTGCATAAAAATTTAATGATTCAATACATCCTATTCAGCCACATCTCTATGTTCTCTGGTTCCAAATCAGCCCAAATGATTGGTGGATTCCACTTTTGGAATTACACTGAATAATTTACATAAATTAGTTCATTCCACATGTTCCCTCCAATAACAACATGACATTATTATACTATAATATATACTAGTTTTTGGTCACCTTGGGATCATGTGAAACTACATTCTCAGTAGCTTCTTCTGGTTGGTTTCTACAATTACTATAGGGTTCCATTTTCAATAAAAGAAATACTATAAGTCTCACCCTCTTACAACGGATGGATTTTCAATTTCAAATTCTACCTCATCACACATATAACAACCAGGATTTCCAAAAATTCATCATTTTCCATGTTCAATAATTTATGAAAATTCAACCATGTTTTTTTAAATCCATTAATTTTCAAAATATGAAGAAAATTCACTTCAGAAAATATTACTTTTGAAAACCATTCAAGCACTTTTAAAAAATCAACATTTTTTCACAACATCATAAATCATTAATAAAAATGAAATATGAACTCCTAGTGGGAAGTCATTTCTACAATGCATGTCATTCTTTTCTCATTGTAAAACCCTAGATAATTAGATTACAATTCCTAAAAGTGTCTCTAAAACACGTATGTACCCAAATATGTGGTAACTTGATGTTCAACATAAAAATGTTTTATACATTTTTTAGGCTCTACATTTCATTTAACGACAATCCAACTCCTTTCTACCAAACCAATAGAAGAAATAAACGAAACTTTTTCAATTCCAATACCAAAAAATTGATATAAAAGAATTAAACAAATTGATTCAATTTGTATGTCATGGTCCAAATTGGATAATAAAACTTGTAACATCCCACCCATCCTCATTGTCTTGAGTCAAGGAAGAATTACTGCTTGGATATAGGGGAAATCACCAAGATTCCAAAGGATGGAAACAAATTCCATGGGATTCAATATAATAATGAGACAATCTGCCCTATGAAAATAAAACAGTCACAACTAAACATACCAGACCCAAAACCACTATATGATGCATGATAATAATGTAATAAAAATCAATGTATAACAAATCATACATAGTATATAAGAATAACAATTGGAAACAAAGACCAACATTAACTATGATGTGGAAGACAAAACCAATAAATCTCAAGGAATCCAAATATATAACTCCTTATCTACACACTAGATCCATGCTCAAACTCGAGATTATAGGCCAAGTATCATGAATCACCGCTAAATAAATATAATACATTCCCTTTAACTATATATGGATAAACAAATATCTACAAAATATCCAAAGTTACAAGTAGGGGTGGGTAATGAAACTCAACTGGTTTTCCATTAATAACTCTCCTATTAATTCCTCTAGGATAAAACAAGTTAGAAAATTTATATAAAATATTTTATTAAACAAATCATCATATTTTTTGTCAAATCCAACCCATTTCAAAGTAAAATGGTTTTCATAAAAAAATATCTTTCCAAAAAAATCTATTCCCATGAAAAGAAATCAAACAATACTTTTAAACCATTAAAAAACATAAATTCTGGCATTACCATTGAATTCTACATATCCACACCTCCATCGCTTCATCAGAGCATAGACCTACATATACGTTTTAGTGTTGATTTTTCCTTTCACTAAGTCATTACATAGAGAACCATTTTTATGTGGGAAATTTCGTACCCTTATCCATTCCACAAAGTATGGGGGAAACGTCATAACCTTATCCATCCTTAATACACGAAAATACACACTAATAATCATTCCAAAAACCAATGAAAAAAAAACATTTCAACCATGTAAATAAAATGGATCTTTTATTGAATACATTTTCTAACAATCCATTTACCTAAATCCAATGAAACCATATTTTAAAATCAAGGAAATAATGAACATTGTACAACCATGTTTTAAAAATCCATAAATCATCACTAAAGAGGGGTTTACTATGATTTACACATAAATGTAACAACAAATTAAATGAAATACAATAAATTTGAAACTAATATTCTTTGTTCTAATAAGAATATTTGGGATTAAAGCCACCTAACGTGGAAATTATGCTGAAAATGAAGAACAACACTGATTATTCAACCAAACTGGGTTGAATATACAAAAAGCCACCTTAGTTTTCATTCCCTAACATAAAAATATATATATATCAACATGATCAACATCAAATATCAATTATCTATCCCCAAAAGTCTTGATCTATGAATCTAATTGAGGGAACATATGTATATCAAACTAAATTCACCAAGAAAGGAGACTTACCAAGGATTTTAGCCTTCAATGCACCATGATTTGACAACAGATCACTCCCAGAACAAAGGGGAATGTCTCAATAGCCTTGGGGAGGAAGGAAAACTGACTTAGGGTTAAAAGAGTGAAAATGGTATTGAGGTTAATATCGGGATAGATCCACTTTTTTAGGATCTAACATTTGACTGTGCATGGTTAGGTTGAATAGTTAGAAAAACTATACACAAAACATGTTCTAAACACTACCTCCCCATCATCATTTTCCCAGTTTGATCGCATGGTTAGAAAAATATTTTTTCAACCAAGTGTTCCCTCTATTTCATTTTTCACATTTACTCAAAGGTGGTTGCACGGTTTGTGAAAATTCTGCACCTTTCTGTGGGCCCAACCAAAGCCCATTGTCATCCCATTAACAGTTTGAAATAGTTTTTTCATGGTTTTTAGTAACCAATAACAAACCATGCACCTCCAAAAAAGACCCAAAAAATTCCAAAATTCCTCTAAACCCTCCCAAACATCACTCAAACACATTACATACTTAAAATATCTAAATTAAGTGTTACTTACTTGAAAATAATGGTGTTAAATTCTCCTCACCGTTGGTCTTTACATGCAAGGAAAGTAAAACAACATTCATTTCCCTGGTAGTGTTTGGCTCATTGCTTGATCATTTCCTCCTCCCAATCCCATGTTTCTTCTTAAATCTGATCATGATTCCTATTAAATCTGACCATGTTTCCATAAAACCCACACTTGGCTGATGCTTTTCCCACACAAGACTTTATCATTCCTATCCACAATTAGTATTGTCAAATGAACCGATGAAGCATACATATTTAGTTCAACAAGATCTCATGAAATCACATGGTAAGGATCATGCTGATACTTTTTCAACAGATATATATGAAACAAATTATACACTACACTGAACTGTGGAGGAAAATCTAATTGATATTCCACCACACTGGCCCATTCAAAGTATCTCAAAAGGGCCTATGAGTCAAGGATATTACATTCCATGATTACCCAAACATAAATTTCCATGCCTTAGTGAGATTATTAAGAACACAATATCACTCATGTAAAATGAAAATAGTCATTTATAATGCTTCACATATGAATTTTGATAACTTTATGTTG
Organism: Viscum album; assembly: GCA_963277665.1. Lineage (NCBI taxonomy): Eukaryota > Viridiplantae > Streptophyta > Magnoliopsida > Santalales > Viscaceae > Viscum > Viscum album. The sequence continues at coordinate 458,606,777 of OY728163.1, read as the reverse complement.
TCTCTATCTATTTCCTGAATAAATAAATCATCCATGTTTTCTCTTGGAATAGACTCACTTCAACCAATGAGGTCTCACATATTTATTCCCAAACTATTGTATAATGACATGTACTCCCATACAATGCATCAAAATAATCCATACAAATTGAATCGAGATAAATGATGTTATATGAGACCTCTAAAAAACGTACAAGCTTCTATCATGATCCACCAAAATCCATTGCATAGTCTTATATCATTTCATCTAATGTTTGTATCACCCGTTTAGATTGTGAATCCATCTGAGGATGAAATGTCATACTTTTGCTCAACTGCATCCCAAGTGATTAATGTAAATGTAAACCTCATATATCTATTTGATACTGACAAAAAATCATCTTCCATGCCTCTTTAGCACTTCTTGGATATAGATTTTTTACAATTCAAATATTGCATGAGATTTATGAATAAAAGTGAACTTTATCTGACCTTTTGTGTCAATCCATTATCACTCATATGTCATCATATTTCAAAACTGTTAATGGAAGACTTGTGATAAAATGCAAGGCTATTTGATCCAATTTCCTAAGAGGAGAAGGTAATGACTGCAACATACCTGATGGTCATTGATTCTATTCTTCATCCAACTGACAAGTTATGTATTTCAAGAAAAACTCAACTCGTTTCCTTTTATGCTAACCCACCAAAACAATAATTTTAATTCCTTGTACATCTTATGTATTCATTGAGGAATAACCCATATCCAATGGTGATATGCATGAAGAATTTTTTCATTACAATCCATAGGTATGATCACCAATCTCAAAAATCAAACATTCAAATATACTCCAAACATCTTCTTTATCATAGATTCAAATCCATTTATGAGAAAATATGTTCCAATCTCTGATGATCTATAAGCATCATAAATTTATCACTAAAATGGTAATGGATCCATGTCATCAAAGGATGGACAACAACAACTAGCTCCAAATAATTTGTTGGGTATTTCTTATCACGAAACTATAATTTTCATGAGACATATACAATAATATAATCACCATGTATGAGAAAACATCCCAACACAGATCACAAAGCATCACAATACACCACCTACCCTTGTCCTGATTCAAAAAATATCAATAGTGGTGTTGATATTAGGTAAACAATAATCATTTGAAAAGATTTATGAAATTCCTATTTCCATTCAAATGGATAATTCTTCAATTTGAAATCATTCATTAGTGGGGACAGTGGATAGTTGTGGAAAATCATGAATAATGTGTTAGTAATAAAAAGCTAGTCCAATGAATCTGTATATCTAAAAGACATACTTTTGTAGTTTCTAGGAGATAAAATCCTCTATCTTATTTGGATCCATATAATCACTTCTTTTAAATATTACATGACCAAGGAAGCATACCTATAATATCCAAAAATCATAATTTGATAATCTTGCATACAGACGATGATCCCACAAAATTCCCAACAATGTCCCCATTTTTTCTCTTTCTCATACATTTTTCTTGAATGTAACAATATTTAATCCAAAAACACCACCAAAATAGAATATATAAATCTCTGAAATATATGATTCATCAATTACCTAAATTCTAATAGTGCATTTGTAAAACAGAAAGGCATAACCACATACTTGTAAGGGCTATATAAACTCTTGAATGTTGTATTTGGTATATCCTCCTTCCCAACCCACAATTGATGATATCTAGATCACAAGTCAATCTTAAATAATCATTGAGCTCCCCGAAATTGATTTGAAATATCATTTATGAATTTAATTGGATATCAATTATATATCGTAAATTTATGCTTACAATAATCCACACACAACTAAAGAGTTCTATACATATTTTTTCACAAACAACACTAGTGATGCCCATAGACACTAGCTCGACCAAATGTACCATTTACTTTACATATCTCCCAATAACACATTCAATTCCAATAATTTTTATAGTCCCATCCAATAATATGAAAGGGAAATAGGGATTTCCATAGAAGGATATTTTCAATTTTCTTATTGGTGGAAACCCTTCTAAATTTGTAGGAAAACATTCAATAAGTGATCAATCGCTACTAGAAAACATCTATTATTTGAATATTCCACCGATGGTAAATTTTATGATACCAAATAGTATGTGATCATTATAAATTATTGTTCCAACAATATTGTTTCAACTTCCATTACATTCCCTTCTCCTATTGATAGATGATCAATACAGTTATCAATGTTAAAAATTTTTAGTTTGGCCATAACAATTGATGTGATCCTTGAAATTGTCAACCAATCCTTACATAGGATTTTTTTGTATACATCCATCTCTATCATAGATAAATATCATATCAAATAAAATCCATAAACAGTTATAAAACATTCTATAGACATAAAGGCTTGACAGTTTCTTTGAATAAGAGGTGTTTGATGTTTTAAAATAGAGGGCATCATCTTAACTGGAAAACCTAGAAAATCAACAACAGGTGAAGAAATAAATGAATGGTATACAATTGTATCACATAATGCATTCATAAGAGTATAATTCAAAATAATCATACCTTTCACCATCAATGCTCTGGACAGATCATCCACCATAACTTTCTCATCCCCATATAACTACTTACTTGTTACACTCTTTTCTTTACTATCTGGTTGGGATTTCCATTATTTAGGAGTCATAGTATTCCTAGAGTAATCATTTTTGTCTTAATTCTAATGATTAGTGGTATTTTTATTCCCTCATCATATTGAATCATAGAAGGTTTTTGAAACATAGGAAGTCTATGGAACAAAAAACCTTGGGGCATTGTGATAATATAGTTGAAGATGCACCATTTTATTGTAATTGTTGAATGATTTAGGTGGTTCAGTACACACTTATTTCATATGATTTAAATATCAAGACTAGAAACATATTTGATTTCTCTTATATATTTGGGGAAGGTTCAATGACCAAACCATATGTTTCTGAGCCACTCTATTACCTTGGAAAAAGGTGTCCCTTAAAAACTATGTTGTAACGAAGAATGTCAATAAATTTTCGATGATATCGGGCTCAATTTCAAAAAACTCACCTTATATATCATCACCTAACAAAAAAATTCATATATCCTCATGATTGGCATCAATTATCACATATATATACCCAATTTACTAGATATATGAATCAAGGAGAAGGGAGAAAAGTATATCAAATGAAAAACACCAATAATAGAGACTTAACATGGAATCCAACCTTCAAAATGTAGATATTTTTCAACAGATCTCCTACAAATCAATGGGGAAAGAATCCATATCCTTTTGGAGGTAGGAAAAACGAGTTATGTTTGAAAATGGTGAAACATTAGAGGATTTTAGGGAAAACCCATTTCGATCACCTTTATTAGGATCTACCTTTTAACCATGTACAATTGGATCTCATGTTTAGGTGAACTGTGCACCAATTGTGCGCCATCCATTGCCTCCCCAACACTCTTCACACAGTTCACTTGCAAGGTTAGATAAATTATGCACCAGATATGGTTTTTCGTATATTCAACTTTGAATGGTCTATATTAGGATGGCATAAGGTTTGAGAAAACCTTGTGCCTAACCATGCACCTACCCAGATCCCACTGTCTTACCTTGCACATATTTCTATAGGAGTTTTACATTTTGTACTAACCATGTGCAAATTGTGGACCTCTATAAAAGCTATAAAAGCATTCAAAAATTCCTAAAAACCCTCAAAAACTTCACCCTAACACTTTACATAGTCAAAATAAATAAATTAATCATTACTTATTTGAAACTGAGGGCGCTACATTTTGTATCATAGAAACCAATAAGGCCAATTGACAAATACATTAAATCCTCAATATATTAATGTTATAGATAAAGGGGTTCTTTATAGTTATTACATAAATTAATTACTAAATATATTTTCCAATTTAAAATCCAAAATTTCAATTATTTATCTCTTTCAATGTTTCATTTATTAATTATATTATAATATTTCATTCAATCTTTTTTATATTTAAATCACTTATTAATTTTAAATAAAAAATTATTTTATTCTTCATCTTAAATTATTCAAATTATTTTTTGGCTTACATTAATTTTTTAATTTTTTAATTCCTTTATAATGAATTTATTAAACAACCATTATTTTTTCATTAACTTTTTAAAGGATAATCCACACTCCCACCACATTCCATTTACCCATCTCTACCAAACCAGGTGATCTGAACAACCACTACAATAATAAAATGAAAATTTCTTTACATTCCATTATCCAAAGGATTATTACTCACTTTCATGTTTAAAAGTTAGTTGATATGATATCTATGACAATTTTCTCAAGAAAATTAAATATTATCTTATTGAACTTGGAAAACTATGTATCATAATTATTTTTGTTAGTCTAAGACATTGTTTAATAACGTGTTTGATTGAAGGATTTATACATATTACCATGTTTGTTATTACATAATATTATAATGATAGTTTATGAAATAATAATTCATACTTGTTATATTTAGAAAATAATTTTCCTTTATCATGGTCATCAACACACTCCAAAAATGATCATCATATATTTAATTTCACTTGGAATAAATGAGAATATCATCTATGAAGACCACTATAAATTATTTAATATAGTATATAATGAATATATTCTTAAAATTCATGTATATGGTGGGAGAATCTGTATATATGAATGGAATCAGTATAAATTATTATTCTCTATACCATATATGAAATGATGTCTTGGAAATATCCTCACTTCTTAGCAGTAATTGATTATATATTGATCGATGGTCATTCAATGGGAAGTATTTATCTCTTCTTATTTATCAAACTATCCATAAATATGGGGTAAAGGATACTTGTTCTTGATCTTTATTTTATTATTCCAATTATAATAAATTTAATGAAACATTGATCATTTATTCTTTCCAAAAAATAGGACCATTCCACCATATAGTGGTGAACTAGGTTGCATAAAACCATTTTTTAGATTCTCTTATCACTAATAATATTTCTATTCTAATTCAATTTAATAAATTCTATATGGAATCGTGAAGATAGGAATGTATCCAAGTATGAGTTAAATTGAAATATCAACCACATGATCTAGGGGAAGAAAAGAAGTTGATCAAAAAATATATCTTCATTTTCCCAAATAATATAAATTTAATCAATGTTAACTTATTTCCAAATCATTTGAGATAGAAGTCCCTCATTATTGGGGTTTTTTATTCATATTATATAATTTTCTTTCAATAGTATACCATGATCATACATACAATGAAGTTTTACAATAGGATGATTCATGATATGGAATTAGATTTCTTTATCTAGAAAATTGTAAAGTGATCTATGAATTGGAATCCAATCCATACACAATACATTTTGAAATTCAAATAAGGAAATAATAACTAGATCCATAGTAAGTATTCTTGAACATGTTTTTATCAAAGAAGAGTTATGTATCTTAGAAATGATAATCATTACACTAGGTGTATTCATATATAGATCAATATCCAAATATTAAGGTAGTGAATAATTACACTAGGTGTATTGGTTCCTATTTTATTCAATAGATATAATGTTAGGAAATTAATTTTTATAATTTCCATATTCATTATATTTGAAGTGTTGAAGTTCTAGTAACACATTAGTTGGGTAACATTTCTCCTTAATTATGTTAACAATCCTAAAAACATTATAGTGGAATTTATGTTTCTGGTTTATTTATTTATCACTCACAAAAGACATCTATAATCCCTAGAATAAATTACTTATAACACACTGAGATATTGTGATTTTTTAAAATTAATTTAATATTTTTTATGTTTTTTTTTCACACAACACTTAATATAGCATGTTTTATATAGAAACACTAATTTTGTGTTGTGTTTTATGCCAAAATAATTTATTATTTCAGTGAATGAAAGGCTTATATTATTTTTTGACACATGAAACACGATTCTTGGCTTATGCTACACCAATATTGAGTTTTTCGATAACTTGCATTACACGCACGACCGAGTTTTTGGAAACTAAAATATACTACTAAAATTGTTATTAAAATATTAATATAGTTACCACCTAGCCATTGGAATTGATGTTATGAATACGATTAACTAAATTTTGAAAATATTATTTACACATATATTTAATATTAATATTTTTGTTATCAATTGGTTAAAAATGAATGTAAGAACTATGTGAAAAAAATTACTTTTCAAAGAAAACTATTCTTCTATGTATAAAAAAAAATTTATCTCAATAAATTAAACATACGTCTTTGGATGAATAATTTCCAAAAAAATTATATATTATATATTGAATCAATATTTTTAACACTCATCCAATATATTTGATAGTCATAAGATAAAAATTCACCATATTATTTAATGAAAAAGAGGTGTTTTTCTAAAAGGAAATTTTACCGCCTTTAAATAAAAACCTACATTAAATATAATTTTGAAACCTTTTTAATTTTTATTAGAATAAATAAAACTTATTTCTGATATTTTAATATAAAAACTTACTTTTTGTGATTTGTTTTTATTTTTATGAGTTGTTTCATTTTTTGATGAATATTGAAAAATAATGAATGTTAATTCAAAACTTTTTTTCATGTCATTTATTTAATAGTTAAATTATAATTTAATTTTTTTTAAATATAATTATATCAATTATTAAAAAATTAATCCAGTTTATGTGGTTGCAATAAATTCCACATTAAAATTGGACATAAAAACATTTCTATCTTTTGGTAACTTTCACTTAAAATCTTGTTGTTTCATCATATAAAAATGATTAATTTTAAATTAATTTCTTCCAGTTTTGTGATTTTAATTTGTTAAAATGGATTAAATATTAAGAATTGATAATAAATTTTAATTTATAATAAGGTAAACTTCTGTTTCTACTAAAAACATTATGAAAGTAATTAAAATTAATTAAAGCGATTAAGGTAAAAAGATGTTTTCTTAGTGGTTAAACCTAAATTTATGAGTCCAAATAGCCAAGAAACGCATACAAAATAGATTATATAGAAATATTTATATTAATTACCCTATTTTATCTAAAATGAAAAAATTATTGGATCCAAATGATGTAAGATACACTTCTTCATTTTTCTTCCCTTTTTATATTTACAAGAATGGAACCCCACCTCCACTATAAAAGGGAACTCAATGGCCTCACTTATTCACACCTCTATTTCCAATTTTTCATGGAAACCCCTTAAAAAAATATCATCTTAACTTCCTTACCTTCAACAAAGATGTATGATTTTGGAATGAAATGAAACCAAGGAAGCCCTTTATTGCAAATCCAAATGAGTTGCCCAAATAAGAGGTAACATCCTTCCGTAAGTTCTGTTGGTTTATTTTCATTATAAACCCACTAAATTATTTTTATTTAATGATTAAATAATAAAACAAGTGTCTTGAAAATAATAATATTTGTTATGTTAATGTTTCTACATACACTCACACTTAATTCCATCAAATATGATACACAGTCATCGTTGTTGTGTATGGGGGGAAAACCGCCTCACAAAAAAATGTCATTTGTTCATACATTTCTATAATTGAATGTTGGTAATGATATTTTTGATATTTATTATGTATTTATTCATTATTAACTCATATATAAATCATACCATCATTATTTCCATTTCTTGTAAATATAATAACTCCATTTGTGGATAACGATGTGATTTATTCACACGTTACATGGATGGTAATAAAGATGGGTTTAGTAAATTTATATGATATATAAGAAATAAAAATTACAATCTAATGGTAATATATATAGTTATGTATAATTTTCATTATTTCTTTCAATATGAAAAGAAAATAGAAACAACATTCATGCTTACGTATGACCTACCCTCTATGTAAATGGTGTATTCCATTTCATATTTGAATAATTTATAGATTATTATAAATATTTATTTAATATATATATATATATATGATATTTAAACCATGTTATAAATTTTTTATATATGTAAATCATTTTCTATGAAATAGTATCAATAATAAAAATTCATAACATATATGAAAAATAAAGAAAATATTTTCTGAAACATAACATTGACATAGAATTGTTTTTTAAACGAGAAATATAATGTCATAATAAAGTAATATATGGTAATATTTATAATAACTTGGTTCTTTGGTATATTTATAATAAACTCAAATTAAATATACATGATGTTTGAATGTGTACTAAGAAAGTCAAGACTAAAGGTAAGGGGTTTTGTCAAAAATTACTTTCCACTGAGACATATTTTTTAGTATTCAACTAATTAAATTTATATGGTGTATATACTTCGTGTAAAAAATACTATATCTTGAATTTAATTATTTTAAATATATTAAATGTTTCTATTTATATTATTCTTTCAGGGATCTCATTATTCAAATGTTACTCAAGTTGTAATGGTTTTCGCATCTCACTTCTATTTCTATTAAACTTATGCCTTATTCACGTCTCATTTATTTTGTGTGGTGTATATACTAAAAAATTATTTATTATATTAATATTATACAATAATTTATAGCTATTTTAATACCTACTTTAGGATCTCTATGTCATGGGGATTATTGTTCAAATGTTAACAAATTAGTAAATTAATTTTTCGTAAATTTTCTTTTATTGAGGAAAAAGCAATATTTTGCACATATATTATTCTTGTAACACCACGAGATTTTATGAAAAATATTCTTTTAATTTCATTTATGTCTTGTGTTGTATGCTACAACAAGATTTCCTTGCGCTATACGCAACACTGTATGAGCTTCTAGTATACACAACACTATTCTTGGATCATGTTACACACAATTTTGATAGTAGTTATTCAACGAAACGTTGAGTGTATATATATATATATTTAATGTATAAATGAAATATGGTTGGATTCTGTTATACAAAACAACGGAGAAGTCTTGCACAACACGCAACCCTGACTTGGCTTCCATTACACACAATCGCGACCTTCCTCGATAGCGTGTGTTGTTCGCAATACCAGGTTTCACTAAACAACGATATATTGTTATAATATTATTATGGACTAGCCGTTATGAATAGTATTAAATACATTTTAAATTTTATAACATTATTATTCATCTTACACATTTTCTATAATATGGTATGAGAATAAAATAAATATTTCGTGTAAAATATGTATTTTAAAAAAATTGCAGTTTTCCCACCTTTTGATAATGCACCCACCTTAAATCATGTTTTTGACATGTCTATAAGTTCAATATGACAAAATAAAATTCTTCTTTGGAATCAGGATATAAAAATTTACTTTGGATAAAATTTTCATATTATTCTGATAACTTTCATGAATAGTAAAAACACGATATATTTTAATTAAAAACAACTTTTTTCATCGCAATAATTTATATGGTTAGATTATCTTTTTAATTGGTTTAAAATTGTTATTAGAATATATTTTTACCATTTAATCCAATTTTGTTCTTTTGAATTAATTTCAATTTGAAATTGGATATAAACAAGTATCAATCTTTTGGTTGTTTTTGTTTCTTAAAAACACGCTATTTGTTTTGATAACGGGAATTAAAGTTAAAATTAATTAATGCCACTTATATTTTATTAATTTGGAAAAATAGACATCAATTTTGAATTCATAATATCAAATATTTCTTAGGCTGAATTTTTGTTATTTTTCTGAAAAACTTAAATTTTCGATAAATAGTGATACCACTTAGTGGTAGTTAAAAAACTAACTTTTTAATAATTTAAATTAAATTTTACCACTTCTATGAATTGAATTTTAAAAATCCTAGATACATGGTTAATATCAAGGACTAAAATGTGTTTCAATGAGATGAAAATAATTTTTGGTGAATAGTAACTTTTTACTTTTATTTACCGCGGTTAAAAGTAAATAGGATAATTAAGGGTGAAAATGATATTATTATTACCCTAACACATGTACTAATTCTATTTGATAATTGTAATTCGACCAAAAACAACCATAGGAATAAAATATGACCATTTAGGCCCAATTGGATTATATTAGGAAATTTAATATTAATTTATTTAAAGAAGGGTTAAAATAGTGAAAATCAAAGTTTAATAAGTAAATAAATTTTAATATATGGTTATAAATAAGATAAATTCGACTATAAATATTAATTAGAAAGCTAAAAAGATTTCCAACATAATGTTATTTTATTTATAAATTTTAGACATTAAATAATATAATTTATTTATGATACAAAGATGATGCAGTAATTATATTATTAATGAAATATTGACATAATTGATGTTATAAATACCCAAATAAATGTAATTTGAGACTTTTTATGAATTCCACTAATTTTATAGGTTAATATGACATGTTATTATTGATTTAAGTAACTTTTTTAGAAATAATCATGCTGTTATGATTTTAAAAAAAAAATCAAGTACCAAATAGTGTCAGAATTGACATAAAATAGTTTTTAAAACAAATTTTATATTATTAATTGTTATTTTTTTCCTAAAAATCTAAGGTTCTGCCAAATAACATAGATAAGGATATATATATTAATAATGAACCACTTGGGGTTCGTTTGGCTTGTTATATTATGTTTATTAACCTTATAGTGTAAGAAAACAAGAAGACACGGTAAAAGTAAAATTATTTAACTTAAGGTCAAATCTAAATGATAAGGTTAAAATAGAAACCTAAACTTGTCTAAATTCTTTTGGATGAGAGGATTTAGACCCATACCCACATTAGCTTCGAAATAAATCAATTTGGAGCTATTAAAAACAGAATATAAATTTATAATAAAATCAAAGTTTTAGTTTATCCTAAGGTGCCCCTCTCCTCCCTTATAAAAGGGCACCTCATCCCTCTCTTCCTCACACCACTTTGCCTTCAAGCTCGGCCAAACCCTACCAAATTCTCTTCTCCACTTCCATAGAAACATCTTAAAGGTTCTGTTCTTCTTCAAAGACCAATTTTAGTGCCCTAAGAGGTGGTCTCAAAGAGGCGCTTCAAATAAGAGGAGGTCCGGAAACGTACGAAACATATCGGACATAAGGTAAGGGATAATTTTGCAAATATAATTTTTTATCTGAGATTGGTTATACATAAGTATTTACTGGGGTTATTGTTATCATCCATTTCCATGTTTTCTAAAAGTTTCCTTATGTATGTTTAATGTCCTTTTTACCCATTTTTTACTTTTACTTAAAGGTTCGTAAGGAATATTTATTTTTTTGCCATACGAGGTGCTTTTTGACTTTTCCGAAAAAAGTATGAGTAGAATGTTTTTTTAACTTATACGGAATGAAAGTACTTTTACGATTTTATAAAGTTTTAATTTCATGAAGCTTACTCCAAAAGATTTCATGACTATCTTTAAAAAATCTCTTTTATTTTAAAATTTCATGGCATTTTGTGGAAATAAAATTATTTTGAAGAAGAAAGGATATTTTCCTCAAGAATTCATTTCAAGTGTTTTATAAAAACAATTTTCCATCTAAGATGACATTATTTCATATGTGTATGTTTCAAGTATAATGTCTCTATGATTTACATGGTTTCACTTTTCTTATAATGAAATATCCATTGCTTTTATATGGATTATGTGATGATTGGATGATGTTTGTGAACCCCATTTTATTCATTGGGGTATGATGAATGTTTTAAGTTTATTTTTGTTGGATCTGAATCTACGGATTACACACAAGAGGGGGGGTGAATTGTGTCTTTTCAAAATTATTACAATCTCTTTAATTTAGACAAATTCTGTCCACTATGCTTTAGCACGATTAAATATGCAGCGGAAAAAGTAAAAGCATGAACACACAGATGTATAGTGGTTCGGGGAACAGAAGGCCCCTAGTCCACTCCACCAATGCTCAAATCCACGAGCTTGGCAATTTTCACTATCTGGTCCTCATTTCCACAGACCTGTTCACAACTGAGTACAGGCAGTTGACACCTTTACAAGTTTCAGGCAAACACAGCCTTCCTGGTTCAAACACGAACCCACACAGCTTAGAACGAGAAGCTGATCACTCAAAAATAAAAAGGGTTTCGATAAAGAAAACACTTCTCCAGTTGTTCTTCACAATTGCAACAGAATGAAATTGACAGTAGATAGATCGTCGTCTTCAGAAAATAAAGATCTATAATCAAAATAGTTCTGAGTCGATCCAGTTGCAATAGATATTACAAGAAACTTCACAACTTCAGCAGCAGTAGATTCACAACAGATAGTCGATGTAGAACACGTGAATCTGCTATCAAAATCTTCCTTCGGTAATAAAGGTTTTACACTTCTTCTCGATCACCAGAAAAGAACGCATTCACACAGTCTCTGTTTTTTGCTCGTTAAAAGATCAATCTCTATATTTCATACACTTTCTTGTGTATAAATATATCCAAAGTTTCCAAGATAGAACATATATATTCAAATCTGAGAAAATCTTCCGCATAAATAGATCCATGAAAATATCCTTTAGATTCGCGATATTAAAAAAAAATGAAATAACAGAGCCGTTGTAACTCCCCTGAAGAATCGGCATAAAATGCTCCGTTTAAATCAATCATTAATCCGTTGAAAATCGTCTTTGATTCAGTCAAAGTCATACTTAAGAATCGGCTCGAAATCCGCTTAATAATCCTCCTGTTTGACCAATGCAAAAGGAAATATCATCTGTCAAAAATATCTCGATGCCAAACGTAGGGTTGATGATGTGGCTCCAAACGTAGGGTTCACAAACGTAAGGTTCACAAATGTAAGGTTCAGAACGTAAGGTTCAGAACGTAAGGTTGAACATACATACTTTCTCTTCAGCATTCAAACGTAGGGTTGATCATCCATACTTTGTCTTGCTTCAACTCTCCAAAGAACGTACGGTTGATTATAAAAGTAAGGTTGATGATCCATACTTTTGAGAAAAAAACTCAACGCTGAAAACTAACGTACGGTTTCTCTTCCATACTTGTCCAACAACAAAAACGTAAGGTTCCTTCCAAACGTAATGTTCTTCTTCCATACTTTTCAACAACGTAAGGTTCATTAACCATACGTTTCAAAATAACGTAAGGTTCCTTAACCATACGTTTCTTTTAACATAAAAAGTAAACTTTTCATCCATACGTTACGTTCATCAACGTAGGGTATGAACAGTGATTCCAGTACGCGCTAAAACTGATCTCGCGCTATAGTGATTCCAGAACGCGCTAAAATTGATCTCGCGCTACAGTGATTCCAGAACGTGCTAAAATTGATCTCGGAATAAATGAAGTATGAAATCTCGTTATATTAAATAAATAATTAAAATAAATTCCTGCAAAATACTCAACGAAATAATTAGTAAATAATTAAGGGTATTTGTGAGCATCAAAATCATCATAAAGAGACAGAGTATTATTTAAAATAATCTCCCCCTTTAAAAAACATTATTTTGAATTGTTTGAAAACAATACATTTCTCAACAATCTCCCCCTTTTTGATGATCACAAAACCCATAAAATAATAGAACTAATTTAATTGCAATATTTATTGAAAAATTAGTTTTATAAAATTTTAGAATTTTGAAAGGATTAAAACAATATTTAACTATAATAAAATTTCTCCCCTATAAAAATAAATTTTCAGCTAATAGATAAAAGATAAATGTCGTATATATCCAAATTCTCCCATATATCCAAATTTCTTCATAGGAAACAAATGAATTTAAATGTTGTGTTTATCCAAATTCTCCCATATATCCAAATTTCTTCATAGGAAACAAATGAATTTAAATGTTGTGTTTATCCAAATTCTCCCCCTTTTTGTGATATCAAAAAGAATGAAAAATTACGGATTTGAACACATTCAATATTGTACTGAACTATAAGTAAATGCTATAATTAACTGTGTATGAATAAGTGAATTTGTTATACTGGCTAACTCAATCATAAATCAATAAACAATAAAACAAAAAAGAAGTAAGAATAGAATTTTCATTCACAAGCTGTTATATATAAACGATTGTGATATACAGAGGAATCAAGGTTCATAGATAAGACAGGGAAAAAGGTGTCTATCTCCTTTGAATCGTGGTCTTTATCTCTGTAAACTGTTCTATGAGCCTCTTCATCATCCCATCTCCTAACTTGATGATAAGATCTCTATTCTCTTGAGTCATATGAATATCTTCAATCAAATTAACTCTGAAAAACTCATGCATTCTTTCTTCTTTTTCAACAAAAAGAGCCAGTTTTTCTGATAACTGATTCAAAAGAATCCTAATCGGTTGCTCTCCAGATGTCAACTGATCCACTAAAAATCTCTGATTATCTAGAAAAACTGACAAAGGGGCACTATTACACTGAAGATCATGTAATCTGTCACTCATATTGCTCATTGCTGCAGTAATTGCTTGAAATTTCCGAATCAAATCAGGTGAAGAGCCTGATCCACTCACAGCACTGTTTGCAACAGACTCAAATTTATTCTCCATGTAAATCTTCAACTCAGAAAAATCATCTTTCTTTACTATCTCTGATTTTAACTGATCAACAGCATGCAACATATCATTCTTAAACAAATCTACTTCCTGTCTTGAAACAGTACATTCTTTCAGCTTCTGAAACTTCAACTGCTCTAAGTTCAGAGAATTTCTGAGACTAACATTCTCAGATTCTAACTGAGAGATACGCTTGTACAACTCAACAACTTCTTCTTTTCTCGAATCAGGGGCACCCTGTGCTCGATTCTCATGTCCAGAATTAGGTTGATGAAGCAGGGCAAGTGGTAAGGAATCTGCATCTGACTGTTCTTTGTCCTTGTCCTGACAAGGTTGATCCACTGAACTATCTTTTGAAGCCTGAAACTCTTCCACTGAAAAATCTTCCTGAAGTACCTCTGTATTAGCTTCAGAAGTATGTTCATCATGAACAGTAGTCTCTCTGACTTCTACTGATTGGTCAAGAACAATATTTTCATGTAAATCTTGAGGTCGGGCCACTTCTTCACCAGGCACTGCCTCCATAAGTTGTTCTTGTTGAATTACTTTTTCAACAGCCACAGCAGCAGATTGAGGTTCTTTTTGAGTTTCTGTTTGAGCTGTTGGTTCCTCTATCGGTGCAGTCTGCTCCACAACAGCTTCTCTCACAAATGAATAAGAAAATAACGGTTCAGAGGATTTCAAGGCAGGAGAGATAATTTCTTCATCAATTGACCTCTTCCTTATAGATTGAAGTCCTTCTTGAATTCTCTCTTCCTCAACTTCCTCCATCTCAAAACGAATTCTCCTTGCCACTGTACTAACTCTTGATTCTGCTTGTCCCTCCTTGGACTTAGCCGGTTGAGCCTGAGCACTCTCCGAGTTTTCCTCAGCTCCAACAGGTAATAGTTTTCCTTTAATTGTGCTCTAGAAGTATCCTACTTTCCTCAAAGTTCCAGCATTAAAAACATTACTGTGGTGACATTTCACCCCAGCATCTACCAATCTGATCATTCCTCTTTTAAACAAAAACAATGAAATGAACCTTCCATAAGGGAAAAAGGTCATTCTTGCTTCACTCTGACAGCAGTAACTCAGATATCTTATCATAAACCGAGGAAAATTAAACTTAATATCACACATCAGAAGATACATTATGTACATGTCAGGGTATAGGATTTTCTCCATCTCAGCCATTCTTGGTGCTAAACCAGTCTGAACAAAGTTTACCAAAATTTTCTGATCGGGCTCCAAATCCTTAATAAACATCTTCTTTATCACTCTGGTTCCAAACAGAAAAGACATAATGTCTTCAGACTTATGTACAGAATTTCCAATATTCTGTAAATCGAAATGAAAAACTCCTTCATGAGGGCAGTTAAGAATTTGACTTATCTCTACAGATGATATTGAAAAGTCCTTATCCTCTATTTGAGCCAATAAACTATCCTCTGTATCTCCAAGGCTAAACTGAACAATTCTAAAGAAATGTCTCATTTCTGCCTCATATAGAAACTCATAATTTTCACTATTAAAAGCTTTCTCAAGGCTTTGAAACGACAACGCTTGCTTCAATAGTAAATTAGTTTCAAACAGCCACTCTAAATCTATGACTTTACCTTGCAGTATTTTCCGACTAACTACCTTAGGTTTCTCTGTAGCACTGATCTCGGCTTCATCTGGACGGTTAGTCTTTGCCATTCCAACAACGATTTCTGAAGGTTCGTAAGTTTAGGGTTTGAAGATTCAGAAAAGGGTTTTGGAGCAGATGTGCGGTTTTAGGTTTTCGAAAGGGTTTCCGAAAAAGGTGAAGCAGTTTAGAAGGTGAAACGGTTCTGACAGCCTTGATTCCCGTGTAATCACTAATCATTACTTTTATTTAAAACAAAATAAAATTACTTATAGCGGGAAACAGAAATTAAGCAGAATTCGAAAACAGAATAAGATTTAAAAAAAAACTATTTAAAATTAAATAAACCTAACTCCCCCTTAATAAATTCAAACCTTGCCGTGGGAAGTGGTTTAGTAAAAATATCTGCTAATTGATTTTCTGTATTTACAAATTCTAAAAATATATCCTTTTTAAACACATGATCTCTTAAAAAGTGATGTCTTATATCAATGTGCTTAGTTCTAGAATGACTAATAGGATTTTTTGAAATATTAATTGCACTAGTATTATGACATAAAATAGGTGTATTATTGAAATTTAATCCAAAGTCCATAAGAGTGTTTTTCATCCACAACACCTGTGCACAGCAACTACCTGCAGACACATATTCTGCCTCGGCTGTTAACAGGGCAACTGAGTGTTGTTTCTTACTAGACCATGATACTAAAGACTTCCCTAAAAAGTGACATGTTCCTGAAGTACTCTTCCTATCTAATCTACAGCTTCCAAATTCAGCATCTGAATATGAAATTAAATTAAAATCAGAGGTTTTTGGATAAAGCAGAGATTGATAAATAGTACCTTTTAAATATCTAAAAATTCTTTTAACAGCAGTTAAATGGGATTCTTTGGGATTTGATTGAAATCGAGCACAAAGACATACTGAATACATTATATCTGGTCTACTAGCAGTAAGATATAACAAACTACCAATCATACCTCTATATAACTTGTTGTCCACTGATTTTCCAGTTTCATCCAAATCAAGTTTTATATTAGTACACATAGGAGTTGTAAATGGCTTGCGGTTTTCAAGTCCAAATTTCTTAAGTAAATCAGTAATGTATTTGCATTGATTTAAAACATTTCCAAAATCTTTTTGAAATATTTGATGACCCAAAAAGAAATTTAATTCTCCCATCATACTCATTTCAAATTCTTTTTGCATTAATTCTGAAAATTCATGACAAAGAATTTTATTGGTTGATCCAAAAATTACAACATCAACATAAATTTGAACCAACAAAACATTATTTTTCACAGTTTTCTTAAAGAGTGTTGGATCTGCCAGTCCAACAGTAAAATCATTTTTCAAAAGAAAAGAACTTAGTCTTTCATACCAAGCTCTAGGTGCTTGTTTAAGGCCATAAAGAGCTTTAGTAAGTTTGAAAACAGAATCTGGTTTTTGAGAATTTTCAAAACCAGGAGGTTGCTCAACATAAACTTCCTCCATTAAATAACCATTTAAAAAGGCAGATTTAACATCCATCTAAAATAATTTAAAATTCATATAAGATGCATAGGCTAAAAGGATTCTAATGGCTTCTAACCTGGCTACAGGTGTAAAGGTCTCATCATAATCTATTCCTTCTTCTTGATTATATCCTTTAGCTACTAATCTTGCTTTATTTCTAGTTATTATCCCTTGATCATCCTGTTTATTCCTAAAGACCCATTTAGTTCCTATTACTGGATAATCATGTGGTCTTTCAACTAACTCCCAAACCTTATTTCTCTTGAACTGGTTCAATTCATCCTGCATTGCTATTACCCAGCTCTCATCATCTAAGGCTTCTTCTATGGTCTTAGGTTCTTGTTGGGATAGGAAAGCAGAGAATTCAACTATGTTTCCAAGGTTTCTTCTAGTTTGAATACCAGTCTCTAAGTCACCTATCACAGATTCTAAAGGGTGATTCTTTAAGGTTCTAGACTATCTAGGCATTACATTCAAAGGTTCTTCAGTGTCATGTTCTTCTGAACTGGACTGAATTTCTTTTATATCATTTTCAAAATCATTCTTTAAATACTCAAGTCTCATGTTTTCATTAGAATCAGGTTCATCTATTTGTTCTATCCTTTTCTCAAAAGGATCAGATTCATCAAATTTCACATGAACTGATTCTTCAACAATACTTGACTTTTTATTATAGACTCTATAAGCTTTGGAGGTTGCAGAATATCCTAAGAAAATACCTTTATCAGATTTTGGATCAAATTTACCAAGATTATCTTTGGTATTCAAGATGTAAACCTTGCATCCAAAAACTTTAAAGTAATTTACTTTAGGTTTTCTGTTATTCCATAGTTCATAGGGTCTCTTTTTCAAAATAGGTCTTATTAAAATTCTATTCATTATATAACAAGCTGTATTAACAGCTTCTGCCCAGAAACATATAGGTAGGCTATATTCATTTAACATAGTTCTAGCCATTTCTTGAATAGTTCTATTTCTTCTTTCTACAATCCCATTCTATTGAGGTGTTCTTGGAGCAGAGAAGGTGTGTTTAATACCCAAGTTTGAGCAAAAGGAATTAAATTCCTGGTACTCAAATTCTCTACCATGATCACTTCTCAATGAGATTATATTAAAACCTTTTTCATTTTGAATAGATTTACAAAAACCTTCAAATAAACTAAAAGCTTCACTTTTAAATTTCAAAAAGAAAATCCAAGTAAATCTAGAATAATCATCAACTAATACATAAACATATAATTTACCAGCTAAACTTGCTACTCTTGAAGGTCCAAACAAATCCATATGGATAAGTTCTAGAGGTTTAGTTGTAGCAACTTTATTAACAGATTTGAATGATGATTTGTGTTGCTTGCCAAGCTGACATGCATCACAGAATCTGTCATTTTCAAATTTGAGACTAGGCAAATCAGAAACTAGATGTTTCTTAGATAATTTATGTAAAGCATATATATTGCAATGACCAAGTCTTCTATGCCAGATCCAGGATTCACTTATATTATCAGTTAAGCAGTTTACTTGTTGTTTACACAAGGAATACAAATCCAAAGTATAAACATTATCAGTTCTGGGTGCTCTAAACTTAAACAGTTTATCTTTAGAAACAGTACAACTATTGTTAGTAAAATCAACAGTGTATCCATTATCACAGAGTTGAGAGATACTTATCAGATTGTGTTTTAACCCTTGTACATAAAGTACTTTGTTGATTGAGACTGTCTTTGGATATCCAACTGTTCCAATACCAATAATCTTTCCTTTGGCATTGTCACCAAAGGTGACAAGTCCTCCTTCCTTTCGAGTAAGAGAAGAGAAATTAGCTGAAGTTCCACTCATGTGTCTTGAGCAGCCACTGTCCATATACCATATTTCTTTCTTTCTTTGGTGACCTGCTACCTGCAAAGACATTCAAACAAATTGCTTTGGTACCCATATTTTGTTGGGTCCAGGAGTGTTAGCAAGCAGTGATCTGGGTATCCAGATTTGCTTTGTTTTCTTAAAATTGATTGAATCATATATATGATTGGAAATATAAGCTTTCTTAATTCCACATATTTGAGGTTGTCTTAGAAAACAGTTTTTAGCTATATGACCTTTTGTTCCACAGAAGTTACAAATAACCTGTTTAGTGCTAGGAACAAAATAATTTTTGTATAACTTCGGTTTTTCTCCTTTACTTCCAATTCCAAACCTTTCCTTTTTAATTACAGTTTTTCCAAGTATCTCATTTAAGGCGTTTTCTCCTTTTGTAAAAACTAATGCAGCCTTTTTATAAGATTCTACTTCATCCTGTAGAGTTTTTATTTTTGATTCAAAATTAATTTTATTTGAGTCATCAGAGTTGTATTTGTCAATTAATTCCTTATGTTGTTTTAGCAAAGTATTTCTCTCATCTGAAATAGCTTTATGCAAGTTCTTTATAGATTTATATTTTTTAAATAATGAATCATACCTTTCTTCAAGCATATTGCAGTAAGCTGCAAGTTTTTTATTTGAGAAGCTTGTTTCAGAGATTGATTCATTATTTGAGTCAGAGGAGTAGTATGAGTGTACCTCATCAGTTTCAGCCATGAAACACATATTTGCTTTTAAATTGGCTTCCTCCTTCTCTGAGCTTGATTCAGAAGAATTACTTGAGTCTTCAGAAACACTCCAAGTAACTTTCATAGCTTTCTTGTCTTTCTGCTCATAATCATCTATATTGAAGAATTTCTTCTTCTTTGCATCTTTCAATTTTGGGCAATCCGGTCTGATATGTTCCATCTTTTTGCATTCATAACATCTCACTTACTTGCTATCCTTCTTGAAGGATTTCTTGAAGTATTTCTTCTTTCTAAAGAACTTTCTGAATTTTCTGGCTAGCTGAGCCAGTTCTTCATCCGAATTTGAAGAATCAGAGCTTTCTGATTTAGCACTTAATTCTCTGTTCTTCATCTTTCTATCCTTTTGTTGAGAAGTCACTTTCAAAGCAGTATTTTCCCTTTTTATGTAGACTTTATGCTCATTTACCTCATCTTGCATTTCAGCTTCGTACATCATCAATGTACCAATCAGCTCTCTCATAGTTAGATCATTAACAGAAGTTGATTGTCTGATTGCTGCAGAGATTCCATTCCATCGAGTAGGAAGTAATCTCAGTACCTTTAACGCTTGATCAGCCTGCTTGATTGGTTCTCCTAGAGCTGTTATATTATTGAAAATTTCTGTCAATCTTCCATTCATCTGAGTGATGCTCTCTCCTTCAGTCATTCTGAAAGTATCGAATTTTAATTTAGCAGTTGCATATCTCATCTGTCTTACATTATCTGTTCCTTCATAAGCAACAGCTATTGTTTGCCACATTTCATATGCAGTCGGGCATTGAGATACTCTGTTAAATTCATCCAGTCCTAGACCACAGATGATTGCATTCATAGCTTTTGAATTCATGTCATACTCAGCCTCTGTAGTAGCACTCCATGTATCGGGATTTTCAGGAATTTCATAGGGAGTCAGAATCTTTGAATAGACTTTGTAACCAAGATTTTTCAGATAAATAATCATACGTGATTTCCAGCAGCCATAATTATCTCCATTAAAGTAAGGTGCTCTGACCATTGACATTCCCTCTCTCGTATCAGCCATGATACACTATGTATAATCTTTAAATACTTCTAGCTTGATAAGACTTTAAAAATAAGAAGCTCCTCCTATGATACCAATTGTTGGATCTGAATCTACGGATTACACACAAGAGGGGGGGGGGGGTGAATTGTGTCTTTTCAAAATTATTACAATCTCTTTAATTTAGACAAATTCTGTCCACTATGCTTTAGCACGTTTAAATATGCAGCGGAAAAAGTAAAAGCATGAACACACGGATGTATAGTGGTTCGGGGAACAGAAGGCCCCTAGTCCACTCCACCAACGCTCAAATCCACGAGCATTGGGATTTTCACTATCTGGTCCTCGTTTCCATAGACCTGTTCACAACTGAGTACAGGCAGTTGACACCTTTACAAGTTTCAGGCAAACACAGCCTTCCTGGTTCAAACACGAACCCACACAGCTTAGAACGAGAAGCTGATCACTCAAAAATAAAAAGGGTTTCGATAAAGAAAACACTTCTCCAGTTGTTCTTCACAATTGCAACAGAATGCAATTGACAGTAGATAGATCGTCGTATTCAGAAAATAATGATCTGTAATCAAAACAGTTCTAAGTCGATCCAGTTTCAATAGATATTACAAGAAACTTCACAACTTCAGCAGCAGTAGATTCACAACAGATAGTCGATGTAGAACACGTGAATCTGCTATCAAGATCTTCCTTCGGTAATAAAGGTTTTACACTTCTTCTCGATCACCAGAAAAGAACGCCTTCACACAGTCTCTGTTTTTTGCTCGTTAAAAGATCAATCTCTATATTTCATACACTTTATTGTGTATATATATATATCCGAAGTTTCCAAGATAGAACATATATATTCAAATCTGAGAAAATCTTCCGCATAAATAGATCCATGAAAATCTCCTTTAGATTCGCGATATTAAAAAAAATGAAATAACAGAGCCATTGTAACTCCCCTGAAGAATCGGCATAAAAATCTCCGTTTAAATCAATCATTAATCCGTTGAAAATTGTCTTTGATTCAGTCAAAGTCGTACTTAAGAATCGGCTCGAAATCCGCTTAATAATCCGCCTGTTTGACCAATGCAAAAGGAAATATCGTCTGTCAAAAATATCCCGATGCCAAACGTAGGGTTGATGACGTGGCTCCAAACGTAGGGTTCACAAACCTAAGGTTCACAAACGTAAGGTTCAGAACGTAAGGTTCAGAACGTAAGGTTGAACATACATACTTTCTCTTCAGCATTCAAACGTAGGGTTGATCATCCATACTTTGTCTTGCTTCAACTCTCCAAAGAACGTACAGTTGATTATAAAAGTAAGGTTGATGATCCATACTTTTGAGAAACAAACTCAACACTGAAAACTAACGTACGGTTTCTCTTCCATACTTGTCCAACAACAAAAACGTAAGGTTCCTTCCAAACGTAATGTTCTTCTTCCATACTTTTCAACAACGTAAGGTTCATTAACCATACGTTTCAAAATAACGTAAGGTTCCTTAACCATACGTTTCTTTTAACATAAAAAGTAAACTTTTGATCCATACGTTACGTTCATCAACGTAGGGTATGAACAGTGATTCCAGTATGCGCTAAAACTGATCTCGCGCTACAGTGATTCCAGAACGCGCTAAAATTGATCTCGCGCTACAGTGATTCCAGAACGCGCTAAAATTGATCTCGAAATAAATGAAGTATGAAATCTCGTTATATGAAATAAATAAATAAAATAAATTCCTCCAAAATACTCAACGAAATAATTAGTAAATAATTAAGGGTATTTGTGAGCATCAAAATCATCATAAAGAGATAGAGTATTATTTAAAATAATCTCCCCCTTTAAAAAACATTATTTTGAATTGTTTGAAAACAATACATTGCTCAACAATTTTGTGGCACAAGTAATAATGATTTCATTATGATATGGGTGGGATCTATATCTCCCTCCAATGCGTTGGGTAAAGATTTATATCTCATGAGATAAACATGGATGGAATTGTAAGTTAATCCGGTTCAGTGTTACAGGACTGGAACGAGGAGTGAACTCGATTCAGAAAGGGACTTTGTCCACTAAGATGGTCTTGGAAGCAATGCCTTGGATACTATGGAAATCATAACAAGTGATGAATGGTTTCCACAATTACATGTTTTATTCCACTGCTATTTTATCATGATTGATGTTCCTTTATGATATATGCCTTATGTACTTCCATAATTTATCTCTTTGCTCAAGATTTTGATGTTTAAATTTCATGTTCATGTTTTTGCTTCCAAATGTTTATGGATTGTTTTATGTTATCTATGTTTTCCCTTACTGAGAATTTGAGCTCACCCTTTTTATGTTTTATTTTCCCCAGGAAATAAATAAAGGCTTTAGGTAAGGAAACAAAAAGGGGAAGATCGCTATTGGAGTTGTTGAAGATTTTTCTATATGATTAGAAGTTTATATTCCTAGTTTCCAAAGACACTAAACTATTACGATCCTTGTGTGTCTTTTTTTGTTATGTATTAAGTATTCCTCAAAAGTAATGTAATGTCCATGTACGTCAAGATTTGGGTCTCTGCAGTTGGTATCAGAGGAAAGGTTTAGTCAACCTCTGGAAACTAGGATGCGAAAACTTTAGATAGATCCCTAGAGATATTTCTATGGTATGTCTAGGGATGTCCCTAAGGTTAAGTATAAGTATAGGTTATAGTCCTAGATTTGTGGTAACGATATTACATTAAACCTAAGATGTTAGATATTGAAGTTACTCCCCCTTTATTATGATTTTTCCCTCTCACACTATTCTTTTTGGGTTTTAGAAAATGGATGGAAACAAGATGATTCATGATAATGAAGGATATGATGGAAAATAGAATGATATTCTTCATGAGAAACCAAATGAAATTGGATTTGGAAGTCCAAACATCATTTTTATGCCGAATCAGAAATATCATAATATGATCAATAAACTAAAATTTGGTAAGTTTCCTGACTCGGCTAATAAGAGAAAGATGGATTTTCATGATGATCATAGAGGAAAGAAAGTTCAATTTCCCCTATGTAAATCGTGTGGGAAGAAGCATCAAGGAGAATGTTTCAAAGGAACTGGAAGATGCTTTGGGTGTGGAAAAGAAGGACACAAAGCCAGTAAGTTCAAAGGAAAAGGTTCAATTAACACCATGGTTAAGGATAATGGTATTTCTACGACATCAAAAATGGTTAAATGTTTTAAATGTGGAATGTACGGGCATTATGAAAACCAATGTCCTAAGGGAAAGTCTCATGAAGAGAATAAGTATGGTCGTATGGGTAGTATTTATATTGATGATGATGAAGAGACTACAAATGATATGTGAGATGAAAGAATTGTTGAATCTCAGTCAATGGTTTAAGAAGGTAGTGGAAAGATTACATTTTTATCAAGTGTAATGTTGTATAAGTAATCTCATGGTACTATGGAATAAAGTGACATCTAAGGATTGTTACATTGTTGTCTTTCCTTAAGTTTTGAAAGTGTATGATGAATGGTACCAGTAACCATGAAAATTTTTTCAGATATTTTTGGAATGTTGATGATATGCGCAAAATGAAGGGATAAGGAGAAAATTAAATGTTTGATAGTATTCATGATCTCATGACTTATATAATGAGAAGGTTATATCATGGTTTGAGTATATAGAATTTTTGAATTTTGGTATGTGGAAAGAGTTAACTTTTGACAGCATTCATTTTTTTCAATAAGGTTTAATGAGTATTAATTTTTCAAGAGAATACATGATTAAGGTATTAACATGATTGTAATGTCACCAACAAGATATATGGGGGATAAATGATGGTATTCACATGCTTGGTTGATGACATTTCAAGTAATCGTTTTCTTTATACTATGAGATTGGACCGAAGTATTTTAGAGAAGCCTAAATATTGGAATGGATTATGTTGGACATAAGTTAGTATTGTTTAAGGATAGAACTTTTTTCGATATTATTGATGGGATGTTATAGTAATGTAGTTTTTGAAAAAGGAAAACCTGCAGGACGGGCGACAACCCATCATGTCAGCCAAGGGTGTGGGAATCGAACCCACAACCAAAGTGCGTCTGAGCTTTATCGCCTACCACTGGCCTACAATAAGTCCCTGTTTAGTAGAAACTAGTTTTATTATATTAATCAGTATGATATATGAAGTATAAGTCCATTTTCGGAACCATATGTGATTAATCTCACTATATACGGACTTATGTATTTTTGAAAACTTTTATAACCTTTTGTTTTGAGACAGATGGAATGACCCATCATTCTATCAGATGATCTGCTAACACTTCACGAATGAAAAATTCAACTTCATTTAATTAAGAGATTAAGTGGAAATTGTCCAAAGAACGACCAATGGTGAGACTGTACCAAAATCAAAAAAGTATTTCTTCTAATTCCAATTTCATCAACTTTAGGGAAATGTTCTTGAAAACCAAAAATGTTGTACAAGTGCCCTTATATCCGATGAATCAGATGGTACCTTAGATCATCACAAATCTATGGATTTGTGATTGATGGATTTTTCATAGCCATGTTCTCTACCACTCTGCATCAGAACTTAATGGTTAGATTTTTCTTCCATATCCATATTTTCACCTATGTTCTCCTATATGGAATCCTGGTGATGAGTTACTTTGGGTAATCGTTACATTTCATACTTTAGTTTTTAAAATTAAGTTTTAGTATTCCTTTTTACGATGTGGGTTTCTATAAATAGTGAACGATTTATAACCCCGACGAATTTTGAGGGCGAAATTCATTTTAAGGGGGTAGAATGTAACACCCCAAGATTTTATGAAAAATATTTTTTTAATTTCATTGATTTCTTGTGTTGTACGCTACATAAAGATTGCATTGCGCTATACACAACACCGTATGAGCTTGCAGTATACACAACACTATTCTTGGATCATGTTTTACACAATTTTGATAGTAGTTATTCTACGAAACATTGATTGTATATATATATATATATATATTAAATGTATAAATGAAATATGGTGGGATTCTGTTATACGAAACAATGGATGAGTCTTTCACAACAAGCAACCCGGACTTGGCTTGCATTACACACAATCGTGACCTTCCTCGATAGCATGTGTTGTTCGCAATACCGGGTTTCACTAAACAACGATATATTTCTATAATATTATTATGAACTAGCCGTTATGAATAGTATTAACTACATTTTGAATTTTATAACATTATTATTCATCTTACACATTTTCTAGAATATGGTATGAGAACAAAGTAAATTTTTCGTGTAAAATATGTATTTTTTAAAAAATTGCAGTTTTCCCGCATTTTGATGATGCACCCACCTTAAATCTTGTTTTTGACATGTCTATAAGTTCAATATGACAAAATAAAATTCTTATTTGGAATCAGGATATAAAAATTTACTTTGGATAAATTTTTCATACTATTCGAATAACTTTCATGAATAGTAAAAACACGCTATATTTTAATTAAAAATAACTTTTTTCATTGCAATAATTTATATGGATAGATTATCTTTTTAATTGGTTTAAAAGTGTAATTAAAATATATTTTTACCATTTAATCCAATTTTATTCATTGGAATTATTTTCACTTTGAAATTGGATATAAACAAGTGTCAATCATTTGATTGTTTTTGTTTCTTAAAAACACGCTATTTATTTTGATAACGGGAATTAAAGTTAAAATTAATTAATGCCACATATATGTTATGAATTTGGAAAAATAGACATCAATTTTGAATTCAGAATATCAAATAATGCTTAGGCTGAATTTTTTTTATTATTCTGAAAAACTTCAATTTTCGGTGAATAGTGAAACCACTTAGTGGTAGTTAAAAACTGACTTTTTTTAATTTAAATTAAAATTTACCACTTCTGTGAATTGAATTTCAAAAATCCAAGAGACCTGGTTAATATCAAGGACTAAAATTTGGTTCAATGAGATGAAAATATTTTTTGGTGAATAGTAACTTTTTACTTTTATTTACCACGGCTAAAAGTAAATAGGATAATTAAGGGTAAAATGATATTATTATTACCCTAACACATGTCCTAATTCTATTGGATAAGTGTAATTAGACCTAAAACAACCTTAGGAATAAAATATGACCATTTAGGCCCACTTGGATTAGATTAGGACATTTAATATTAATTTATTTAAAGAAGGGTTAAAATAGTTAAAATAAAAGTTTAATAAGTAAATCATTTTTAATATAGGGTTATACATAAGATAAATTCGACTATAAATATTCATTAGAAATCTAAAAGGATTTTATACATAATTGTATTTTATTTATAATTTTTTGACATTAAATAATTTGATTTATTTATGACACAAAGATGATATAGTAATTATCTTATTAATGAAATATTGACATAATTAATGTTATAAATACACAAATAAATGTAATTTGATACTTTTTATTAATTTAACTAATTTTATAAGTTAATATGACATGTTATTATGGATTTAAGTAATGTTTTTTGAACTAATCATTCTATTATGATTTTCACAAAAATCAAGTACCAAATAGTGTCAAATTTGACACAAAATAGTTTTTAAAACAAATATTATATTATTAATTGTTATTTTTTTCCTAAAAATCTAAGGTTCAACCAAATCACTTAGATAAGTATATATATATTAAAAATTAACCACTTGGGATTAGTTTGTCTTGTTATATTATGTTTATTACCCTTATAGTCTAAGAAAACAAGAAGACATGGTAAAAGTAAAATTATTTAACTTAAGGTTAAATCTAAATGATAAGGTTAAAATAGAAACCAAAACATGCCTAAATTATATTGGATGTGCGGATTTCGACCCATACCCACATTAGATTTGAAATAAATCAATTCTAAACTATTAAAAACCGAATATGACTTTATAATAAAATAATATTTTTTGTTTTTCCAAAGGTGCCCCTCTCCTCCCTTATAAAAGGGAACCTCCTCCCTCTCTTCCTCACACCACATTGAGCCTTAAAGCTCAGCCAACCCCTGCCAAATTATCTTCTCAACATCCATAGAAACATACTAGAGGTTCTGGTATTATTCAAAGACCAATTTTAGTGCCCTAAGAGGAGGTCTCAAAGAGGCGCTTCAAAGAAGAGGAGGTCCGGAAACGTACGAAGCATATCGGACCTGAGGTAAGGTATAATTTATCAAATCTCATTTTTTATCCGAGATTTTTTATACATAAGTATTTAATGGGTTTATTGTTATCATCCATGTCCATGTTTTCTAAAATTGTCCTTATGTATGTTTAATGTCATTTTTACCCATTTTTTACTTTTACTACAAGGTTCGTAAGGAATTTTTTTTTTCCATACGAGGTACTTTTTGATGTTTCTGACAAAAGTACGAGGAGAATGTTTTTTTCTAACTTATACGGCATGAAAGTATTTTTATGGTTTTATAAAGCCTTATTTTCATGAATCTTTCTTCAAAATATTTCATGAATATTTTCAACAAAATCTATTATATTTTAAAATTTCAAGGCATTTTGTGAAAAGAAAATTATTTTGAAGAAGAAAGGATATTTTCCTCGAGAATTCATTTCAAGTTTTTTATAAAAACCATTGTCCATCTAAGATGACATTATTTCGTATGTGTATGTTTCATGTATAATGTATCTATGATTTAAATGGTTTCAATTTTCTTATAATAAAATATCCATTTGTTTTATTTGGATTATGTGATGATTGGATGATGTTTATGAAACCCATCTTATTCATTGGGTTATGATGAATTTTTTTATTTTATTTTGTGGAACAAGTAAGAATGATTTCATTATGAGATGGGTGGGACCTATATCTCCCTCTAATGCATTGGTTAAAGATTTATATCTCATGAGATAGACATGGCTGGAATGGTAAGTTAATCTGGTTTAGTGTTACATGACTGGAACGAGGAGTGAACTCGATTCCGAAAGGGACTTTGTCCACTAAGATGGTCTTGGCAGTAATTCCTTGGATACTATGGAAATCACAACAAGTGATGAATAGTTTCCACAATTTCATGTTTTATTCCCATTCTATTTTATCATTATTGATGCTCCTTTATGATATATGCCTTACGTACTTCCACGATTTATGTCTTTGCTCAAGATTTTAATGTTAAAATTTCATGTTCATGTTTTTTATTCCAAATGTTTATGGATTGTTTTATGTTATCTATGTTTTCCATTACTGAGAATTTTAGCTCACCATTTTTATGTTTTCATTTCCCCAGGAAATAAAGAAATGTTTTAGGTAAGAAAACAAAAAGGGGAAGATCGTTATGGGAGTTTTTGATGATTTTTCAATATGATTAGAAGTTTATATTCCAAGTTTCCAAAGACACTAAACTATTACGGTCCTTGTGTGTCTGTTTTTTTTATGTATTATGTATTCCGCAAAAATTATGTAATGTCCATGTACGTCAAGCTTTGGGTCTCTACAGTTGGTATCAGCGGAAAGGTTTAGTCAACCTTTGGAAACTAGGATGCGAAAACTTTAGTGAGATCCCTAGAGATATTTATATGGTATGTCTAGGGATGTCCCTAAGGATAAGTATAAGTATAGGTTATAGTCCTAGAATTATGGTAACGATATTAGATTAAACATACGATGTTTGATATTGAAGTTACTCCACCTTTATTATGATTTGTTCCTCTCACACTATTCTTTTTGGGTTTTAGAAAATGGCTGGAAACAAGATGATTCACGATAATGGAGGATATGATGGACAATGGAATGATATTCTTCATGAGAAACCAAATGAAGTGGGATTTGGAAGTCCAAACATCATTATTTTGTCGAATCATCTATCTCATAATATGATCAATAAAATCAAATTTGGTAAGTTTCCTGACTTGGCTAATAAGAGAAAGATGGAGTTTCATGATGATCATAGAGGAAAGAAAGTTCAATTTCCCATATGTAAATCATGTGGGAAGAGGCATCAAGGAGAATGCTTCAAAGGAACTGGAAGATTCTTTGGGTGTGGAAAAGAAGGACACAAAACCAGTAAGTGAAAAGGAAAAGGTTCAATTGACACCATGGATGAGGATAATGGTATTGCTACGACATCAACACTGGTTAAATGTTTTAAATGTAGAATGAATGGGAATTATGAAAACCAAGGCCCTAAGGGAAAGTCTCATGAAGAGAATCAGTATGGTCGTATGGGTAGTATTTATGTTGATAATGATAAAGAGACAACAAATGATATGTGAGATGAAAGAATTGTTGAAGCTTGGTCAATTGTTTAAGAAGGTACTGGAATGATTACATGTTTATCAAGTGTAATGTTGTATAAGTAATCTCATGATACTATGGAATAAAGAGGCATAAGGATTGTTACACTGTTGTTTTTTCCTTTAGTTTTGAAAGTGTATGATGAATGGTACCAGTAACCATGAAAGGTTATTTAAATATTTTTGGAAAGTAGATGATATGCTCATAATGAAGGGATAAAGAGAAAATTAAATGTTTGATAGTATTCATGAGCTCATGACTGATATAAAGATAAGGTTACATCATGCTTTGAGTATATAGAATTTTTGAATTTTGGTATGTGGAAAGAGTTAACTTTTGAAAGCATTCATTTTTTTTCACTAAGGATTAATGGGTATTCATTTTTCAAGAAAATACATGATTAAGGTATTCACATGATTGGAATGTGACCAAAAAGATAAATGGGGGATAAATGATGGTATTCACATGCTTGGTTGATGAAATTTCAAGTAATCGATTTATTTATATTATGAGCTTGGACCGAAGTATTTTAGATAAGCCTAAAGATTGGAATGGATTATGTTGGACATAAGTTAGTATTGTTTAAGGATAGAACTTTTTTTGATATTATTGATGGGATTTTATAGTAATTAAGTTTTTGAAAAAGAAAAACCTGCAGGATGGGAAACGACCCATCGTGTCGGACAAGGCTTTGGGAATTGAACCCACAACCGAAGTGCGACTGGCCTTTATCGCCTACCACTGGCCTACAGGAAGTCCTTGTTTAGTAGAAACTAGTTTTATTATGTTAAGCAGTATGATATATGAATTATAAGTCCATTTTAGGAACCATATATGATTAATCTCACTATAGATGGACTTATGTATTTTTTATAACTTGCATAACCTTTTATTTGAGATAGATGGAATGACCCATCATTCTATCACATGATCTACTAACACTTCACGAATGACAAATTCAACTTCATTTCTTTAAGAGATGAAGTGGAAATTGTCCAAAGAACGACCGACGGTGAGCCTGTACCAAAATCACGAAAGTATTTCTTCTTATTCCAATTTCATCAACTTTAGGGAAATGATCTTGAAAACCAAAAATGTTCTCCTAGTGCCCTTATATCCAATGAATCAGATGGTACCTTAGATCATCACAAATCTATGGCTTTGTGATTGATGGATTTTTCATATCCATGTTCTCTACCACTCTCCATCAGATCATAATGGTTAAAATTTTCTTTCATATCCATATTTTCACCTATATTCTTTTATATGGAAACCCAGTGATGAGTTACTTTGGGTAATCGTTACATTTCATTCATTAGTTTTTAAAATTATTTTTTAGTATTCCTTTTTACGATGTGGGTTTCTATAATTAGTAAACGATTTATAACCCCGGCGAATTTTGAGGGAAAAATTCATTTTAAGGGCAGTAGAATGAAATACACTGAGAATTTATGAAAAATATTCTTTTAATTTCATTTATGTCTTGTGTTCTAAGCTACAACAAAATAGACTTGCGCTATACGCAACACCGTATGAGCTTGCAGTATACACAATACTATTCTTGGATCCTGTTACACACAATTTTGATAGTAGTTATTCTACAAAACATTAAGTGTATATATATATATATTCAATGTATAAATGAAATATGGTTGGATTCTGTTATACGAAGCAACGGAGGAGTCTTGTACAACACGCAACCCTGACTTGGATTGCATTACACACAATCGCGACCTTCCTCGATAGCGTGTGTTGTTCGCAATACCAGGTTTCACTAAACAATGATATATTGTAATGATATTATTATGGAATAGATGTTATGAATATTATTAACTACATTTTGAATTTTATAACATTATTATTCATCTTACACATTTTATAGAATATGGTATGAGAACAAAATAAATTTTTCCTGTAAAATATGTATTTTTAAAAAATTACAGTTTTCCCGCATTTTGATGACGCACCCACCTTAAATCTTATTTTGAAATTTCTATAAGTTAAATATGACAAAATAAAATTATTATTTGGAATCAGGATATAAAAATTTACTTTGGATAAAATTTTCATATTATTCTGATAACTTTCATGAATTGTAAAAACACGCTATATTTTAAGTAAAAACAACTTTTTTCATCGCAATAATTTATATCATTAGATTATCTTTTTAATTAGTTTAAAAGTGTAATTAGAATATATTTTTACCATTTAATCCAATTTTGTTCATTGGAATTAATTTCACTTTGAGATTGGATTTAAACAAGTATTAATCTTTTGATTGTTTTTGTTTCTTAAAAACACGCTATTTGTTTTGATAACGGGAATTAAAGTTAAAATTAATTAATGCCACTTATATGTTATGAATATTAAAAAATATACATCAATTTTGAATTCGGAATATCAAATAATTCATAGGCCAAATTTTTGGTATTTTTCTGAAAAACTTCAATTTTCGATGAATAATGAAAGCACTTAGTGGTAGTTAAAATACTGATTTTTTTTAATTTAAATTATATTTTACCACTTCTGTGAATTGAATTTCAAAAATCCAAGAGACACAGTTAATATCAAGGACTAAAATGTGGTTCAATGAGATGAAAATAATTTTTGGTGAATAGTAACTTTTTACTTTTATTTACCATGGTTAAAAGTAAATAGGATAATTAAGGGTAAAAATGATATTATTATTACCCTAACACATGTCCTAATTCTATTGGATAAATGTAATTCGACCAAAAACAACCTTATGAATAAAATATGACTGTTTAGGCACACTTGGATTAGATTAGGACATTTAATATTAATTTATTTAAAGAAGGGTTAAAATAGTTAAAATCAATGTTTAATAAGTAAATAATTTTTAATATAGGGTTATACATAAGATAAATTTGACTATAAATATTCATTAGAAAGCTAAAAAGATTTCCTACATAATGGTATTTTATTTATAATTTTTAGAAATTAAATAATTTAATTTATTTATGACACAAAGATGATGTAGTAATTATCTTATTAATGAAATATTGACATAATTTATGTTATATATACCCAAATAAATGTAATTTGAGCCTTTTTATGAATTACACTCATTTTATAGGTTAATATGACATGTTATTATTGATTTAAGTAACTTTGTTCGAACTAATCATGATGTTATGATTTTCACAAAAATCAAGTACCAAATAGTTTCAATGTTGACATAAAATAGTTTTTAAAACAAATAATATATTATTAATTGTTATTTTTTTCATAAAAATCTAAAGTTCAGCCAAATCACATATATAAGGATATAAATATTAATAATAATCCACTTGAGGTTCTTTTGTCTTGTTATAGTAAGTTTATTAACCTTATAGTGTAAGAAAACAAGAAGACATGTTAAAAGTAAAATTATTTAACTTAAGGTTAAATCTAAATGATATTGTTAAAATAGAAACCTAAACCTGTCTAAATTATATTGGATGAGAGGATTTAGACCCATCCCTACATTAGATTCGAAATAAATCACTTCGGAGCTATTAAAAACCGAATATGACTTTATAATAAAATTATATTTTTAGTTTTTCCAAACGTGCCCCTCTCCTCCCTTATAAATGGGCACCTCCTCCCTCTCTTCCTCACACCACTTTGAGCCTTCAAGCTCGGCCAACCCCTACCAAATTCTCTTATCCACTTCCATAGAAAAATCCTAGAGGTTCTGGTAATTTTTAAAGACCAATTTTAGTGCCCTAAGAGGAGGTCTCAAAGAGGCGCTTCAAAGAAGAGGAGGTCCGGAAACGTACAAAGCATATCAGACCTAAGGTGATGGATAATTTTGAAAATCTCATTGTTTTTATCTGAGATTGCTCATAGGTAAGTATTTACTGGGGTTATTGTTATCATCCATGTCCATGTTTTCGAAAAGGTTCCTTATGTATTTTTAATGTCCTTTTTACCCATTTTTTACTTTTACTACAAGGTTTGTAAGGAATCTTTATTTTTTTCCATACGAGGTACTTTTTGACTTTTCTGACAAAATTATGAGAATGTTTTTTTATCTTATATGGAATGAAAGTATTTTTATGGTTTTATAAATCCTTATTTTCATGAATCTTCCTCCAAAAGATTTCATAACTATCTTCAACAAAATCTCTTTTACATTAAAATTTCATGGCATTTTGTGAAAATAAAATTATTTTGAAGAAGAAAGGATGTTTTCCTCAAGAATTCGTTGCAAGTGTTTTATCAAAACCATTTTCCATCTAAGATGACATTATTTCATATGTTTATGTTTCAAGTATAATGTCTCTATGATTTACATGGTTTCACTTTTCTTATAATGAAATATCCATTTGTTTTATATGGATTATGTTATGATTGGATGATGTTTATGAAACCCATTTTATTCATTGGGTTATGATGTATGTTTTATGTTTATTTTTTGGCACAAGTAAAAATGATTTCATTATGATATGGGTGGGACCTATATCTCCTTCAAATTCACTGGGTAATGATTTATATCTCATGTGATAGACATGGATGGATGGGTAAGTTAATCTGGTTCAGTGTTAAAGGACTGGAACAAGGAGTGAACTCGATTCAGAAAGGGACTTTGTCCACAAAGATGGTCTTGGCATCAATGCCTTGGATACTATGGAAATAATAACAAGTGATGAATGGTTTCCACAATTAAATGTTTTATTCCCATGTTATTTTATCATGATTGATGTTCCTTTATGATATATTCCTTACGTACTTCCACGATTTATGTCTTTGCTCAAGATTTTGATGTTTAAATTTCATGTTCAAGTTTTTTCTTCCAAATTTTTATGGATTGTTTTATGTTATCTATGTTTTCCCTTACTAAGAATTTGAGCTCACCCTTTTTATGTTTTATTTTCCCCAGGAAATAAAGAAAGGTGTTAGGTAAGGAAACAAAAAGGGGAAGATCATTATGGGAGTTGTTGAAGATTTTTCAATATGATTAGAAGTTTATATTCCGAGTTTCCAAAGACACTAAACTATTACGGTCCTTATGTGTCTGTTTTTTTTATGTATTAAGTATTCCTCAAAATTAATGTAATGTCCATGTACGTCAAGATTTGGGTCTCTACACTTCTACGAGGTGTATATACTACCATTTGACATATTATATCACAAATATAATTCTATTCATGAAATTTTATCATTGATGTAATTTTATTCTCTCATGGGTATTATGATTCAAATTTCTAAAGTGGTAACAAATTATTGCTACAATCTCATCGTTTATTAAGACTGTTTACAATTATACATGTATTGATGAAATATTAAGATCCAAATCTCATGAAATATCTTTAATTTTATTACACTATGTTAATTCATGATATCTTCATGTATATTTACCATTTTCCCACCCTTTTTTACTTAATATTATTAAGAAGGTGTTTTTAAAAAATCTTAATTTATTTCTCTATCAGTAGTAAATTTATTTTCTCCCAAAACCATGTTTTCAAAAAATGTTTTCAAATTTTTTTTGTTATGATATTTAAAATAAAATTTTACCTATATTTTATATTTAATAAAAATTGGTTTTAAAAGTAATTTTCTTGTTTTTTCTGATAAAGTCACTTCTATAAACATTTTATGGTTCCAAAGGGTTGTTTGAAAAGTATATATTGACAAAATATCATGACAATAATTTATTTGAAGCATATTTTTATGGTTTAAAAGGTAATTTTAAAATATTTTATTTTCTAAATATCCTTGAAAGTTTTTGTTTCAATTTTTTTTTCAAAAAAATAATTTAAAAAAAATGGTTAAAAAGTGTTTTAAATGATTTTAAATGCTTCCTTTATAAGCTTTCTAGGCTATTTTAAACGAAAAATTTGTTCAAATATGGTTTATGTTAAATAAATTATTAAATTATTTTAAAAGTTTCCTTTATAATTTTTCAAATATTTTTCAATGAAATGATTTTCCAAATGTTTTCAAGATTCCTTCATAATTTTTCAGAGCTATTTTCAAAGAAATGGGTTTCAAAATGTTTTTAAGATTCATTTATATGTGTTGAAATCTATTTTTATTGAAGATGGTTTTTAGAATTATTTATTTTTTAAAAATATTTTTTGAAAGTGGAATTGATATTTTTATAAAGAAATGTTTTAAATGAAATTTCGAATTTTTATTTATAATAAAATAATTTTTTGAAATGTTTATATAAAATAGATTTCTAAATAAAGGATTCTTACCTTATGATATATTCCAAGTTATCTTTCCAATTCCTTATCCATATAATATTAAATCAATTTATATAGTTTAAGATTTATTTGGTATATGATTTAATAAAAATATTCATATTCTTTCTTGAATGGTTTATTTTTTTGGCATGATATTCCAGAGACCGATTTCTCTTTCACGTGATATACCATGCTAAATGCTTATAAAAATCTCTTACCATTACAAGTTATTCTAGAATAAAATGATTACAAAACCTATATATTTTTCATAGGTTAGGATATGATGAAATTTTTATAATGACCATTTCATTTAATGTTTTATGATATAATGTTTATTAAACCTATCTCTTTTTATGGGTCATGATATGAAGAAATTTTTATTATCATGTGCAATATGTATGTAACATTTCATTATGTGATGGGTGATACCTATATATCCCTACAATACATTGGGAACAGATTTATATATCATGAGATAATGATGTGAAATAAGTTGACGATATTGATCCACTATAGGAAGAAGGGGAACCCGATCCACAATAGGAAGAAGGGGAAACCTACTCCACTATGGGAAAAAGGGGAAACCCAATCCCTTATTAGGAAAGGATTTTTAAATGGTATGGTGGTGTGTCCTACCCATTAGGTTTAGTCCTCGTGAATTTCCCTAATATGTTTTTGGCAATGACCATTGACTTATACTGAAAGATATTACAAGTTTATGTGTCCACCAAAATTCCATGTCTTATTCTTATGTTATGATATCATTGTATATGATCTTAATTTCCTTATGATTCATGATTTATGAAATTTTAATCTTTATTCCATGATTAATGTTCATTTTCTTTGATATATAGGGTATTATTTTCCAGTGTGGGGTTCATGTTATCGTACCCTTATGATTATGTTTTAATTATGTATCTCTTTTATTTACCCTACATAAGAATCTGAGCTCGAACTTTCTTAAGTTTCATTTCACCAAGTTATGAGGAAATGATTTAAGTATAAATACTAATGGGGTAGTTATTTCTGTGAAATATTTATGGTATTACAACAATTTAGTTTATTTTTTCCCATGTTTCAAAACACATTAAACTATTAAGGTCCTTGGAAATGTATTTTCATAATGTGTTGAATATTAATAGGAAATGATATAATATACATG
Source organism: Viscum album (assembly GCA_963277665.1). Taxonomy (NCBI): domain Eukaryota; kingdom Viridiplantae; phylum Streptophyta; class Magnoliopsida; order Santalales; family Viscaceae; genus Viscum; species Viscum album. The sequence continues at coordinate 458,568,930 of OY728163.1, read as the reverse complement.
TATGTTAAGACTAGGTTGTTATAGTTAGTTTCAATGAAAAGTTTTATTTAACCTTAAGAAATCAGGATGATGAAACAATAGTGCGATCCCTAGGGTTATTTTTAAGAATTTGTCTATGGATGTATCTAAGGGTAAGTCTAACGATGAGATAAACAATAAAAAAGTGTCCTGGAATTTTGGTTAAGGATAGAGTTAGTGGTTTCCTAAAAATACATCCATGTATAGATTCTACAAGTGTATGTGGATCTATCATATATTTATATAGGTGTAACAACCACAAAAACACTATATTAATCTAGACTCGATCAAGAACTAGTTAAGAACGATGGGTGTTACTGCACACCTAGTTAGAAACTCTTAGGGATATGCTTTATGAATTCAAAAAAACATTATGAACCATCACTACAAATTTATATAAACTATGAATGTGAATAACATAATAAAAAACTACGGTGTAATATATTAAATAAGGTGTCATAATTTTGATATATTATAAGTGATTTTTATGATTATGTGGTTTTCCTCTATAATACGTTCTTCTCACACTATGGATTATTTTTTTTTCAATAGAGGGAACCGAAGAGAAATGGGTTAACAATGCATCTGAAGGAAAACTTAGCGACCATGAGTAAAGAAATTGGATAATGACTAGGAAGAAAGATATTTCAATTATGCTGAATCAGCTATCATGATATATTATTAACTACGAGATCATTAGTGATAATATGAGAACATTAAATAAGATGAAGATGGACTTTTATAAATATTCAATTGGTAGGGAACACATATAAAACAAGATTCAACTTCATACATGTCATGCAGAAGGGAAGAAGAAAATTTAGGAATACCTCAAATAGAGAGAAAATGATTTCTATATGGGAAACAATGTCATAGAGTGATGAATTGTAAAGTAAATTAATTTCCTATATATGAAGAACATGGGGAATACCCATGTCAATGCCCTGAACTAAGAATTTACTTCTATACAAAGTAAGTACACATTAAATACCAATCATTTTAGAGGAAGGATTTAAGTGTTTATGTATTTAGATTCATGAATTATGAATTGTGAAATATATATGGATAGTCTAGTTTATGACTTTACTAAGGATCTAAAAGAATATATTGAATGGTTTTGATGGTATTGAAATGTGATTTACAGGTAAGGTGATATTTTGAATAAATATAGATAACCAATAATATATTACTAAAATGGAGAAAATGATATTTGGATAATGATACGTTGGATATGAATATGTAAATTGGATGATACTGATCACCTCATAACTGATAAAGGAATTTTTGAAAAAGTAGTTTGTGCTATCATGGATGGAGTTAAAATTATTTTCTTATTTAAGGAATATATTCAAAACACTTTGGTATAAGGAAACAAACATTTTTTAAAAAAGGATTTATTTTTATCTCCATGTTTTAACAAAATAAATGATAATTGTTTCACATGTTTAGTATGTGACAAAAAGAGATAATTTTTGATATACATAGGATTAATGTATTGTTTTTTTGAGAGATTTTGTAACCTTATTACTTATGTTTTCAAATTTAATCTTTTTGGAGATATATAAAGTTCACCCTTTGTGGAAGGGTTTAAGATAAACTTTAGATGAGGTTTTAGTGATTCAATTATTATCTCTCCATATGTGGATTTAAGCATATTGGATTACTCTTTCTAACCTTTTGGTTATAATTATAACAAAAGATATATGGAATGAATTCTCATTATACCTCATGATTTGTCAGTACTTCAATAATGATAAATACACCTTCATTTATTAGAGTAATGGATAAACTGGAAGATGATCCAAGCCCAAAAGGGTAAGGATGTCTTAAAATCTTATAAGAATATCTCTTTATGAAAATTATTCAACATTAGGAAAAGGGTCTTCAAATAAAATATTATCATATTACTATTACTTTTATAATATAAATGACATATTTCATGCTTCTTTAGTTTATGGTTTTGTGATTGTTAATTTATCTGTATCACCCACTTTCACGTGATTAGGGATATTTATCAGTCTCTATGATTATTTACTATTTTAATAAATTCCCATGTTTTCAAAAGCCACATGTGTTCTCCAATGTGGAAACCGAGTTATTTGTGAATTTTCATAATTGTTATATTTCCAGAATTCCTTTTTAAAATAATTTTTAGTATTTTTTTTACAATATGGGTTTCCATGAAAGGGACTTTAAAGTATTAGACCATTGATAACCCATATGAATTACTTGGTAGAATTTAATTTTAAAGGGAGTATAATGTAACACCAGGTTATTTTATGAAAAAAATAGAATTAATTTAATCTTTTTGAGGTTTTTCATTTTAGAAAAAACTAAATATAACATGTGTTATATGAAAGTAGTAGGTTTGGTATGTTTTTCATGCAACACCATGGTATGATTTCACCACACGCAAAAATTAGATTAGCTTGTGGGGTATGAAACACTATGTTTGGATTTATATACACACAATGCCGATTTTCTTTAATAACTTGCATTACACGCGCAATACAAAGTTTTAGAAAACTAAAATATACTATTAATATTATTTTTAAAATATTATTATAGTTTCCACAAAGACATTGGAATGGAATTTATGAATAATATTTAATAAATTGTGAAAATATGATTTAAATATGTATATAAAATGAATCCTTTGGTTATCAATTAGTTAGAAATGAATATAAGAACTATTTGAAAATAAGTAAATTACTCTCCAAGGAAAACTATTTTTCTAAATACAAACAAAATTTTATCTCAATAAATTAAACAAAACAATTTTGATGAATGTTTTTAATAAATATTTTATATAATATATTAAATAGATATATTAAATACTCATCCAGTATATTTTATTGGCATAATATATGAATAAATCTAATCATATGAATAAAATGAGGAATTTTTCAAAAAGGTAATTTTACCGCATTTTAATAGAGAAATTGATTTAAATATAATTTTGGACACTTTTATAATTATTTATTATAAAAAACAAAAATTATTTTTTAAATAAATATATCAAAATTTACATTTGGTGAATTTTTTTTATTTTTTAAAATTTTAATCTCTTAACAAAAATTGAAAAATACCGAATTTGAATTTATAAGTACTTTTTATCTTATTTATTTATATAGTTAAACTATATTTTAATTTTGTTTAAAAAATAATTATATCAATTACAAATAATTTAATCAAATTTAGTTCATTATATCAAATTTCACATAGAAATTGTATATAAAACATTTCAATCTTTTGGACTTTTTCACAATAAAAAATCAATGCCTTATCCCATATGGGAGATTAATTTTTAAATAATTTTTACCACTTTAGTGATTAAAATTTTGAAAAAAATATTCCATATTTTAAATCCAAATAATATATATTTTATAATCACTTAAATATTATTTTTGAAAATGGTATTTGAATGTTATTAAAATTAATCACAACGATTTATGTTAAAACAAGATTACTGAGTGGTTAAACATTAATTTATGGAGCCCAATTACATTAAAACGTATCCAAAATAACTTTTATGGAAATATTTAGACCATTTTCTCTATTTTATCAAAAATGGATAATTATATGAGGTATAAGATATAAGGGATACCTCTTAAAAATGTTTCCCTTTTTATATTTACAATAATTACATTCCTCCTCCACTATAAAATGGCACTCACCCCCTCAATTATTCACACCACTCAATCTATTTGGATCTCAAAATCACTACCAAAATATCCTCCCATATTGACTACCTCCATAATAGAGGTCTAACATTTGGAATAAATCCAATCAGGGAATCCCTTTTGTGCAAACAAAAAATAGTTACCCAAAGAATGTGAAACATCCTTCCACAAGCTCTTTTTTATCATTTTCAATATACATCCCATAAATTATTGTTATTCCAATATTATATAATATAATAAGTATCCTATATATTTTTAAATTTTTTTATGTCAATGGTTTGAGTAATACTCATAAAAACTTCCATCAAATGGGAGACACAGTCATTATTTCCTTGTTTGACAAACTACCACCTCATGAACAAATATTATTTGTTCTTAAATTTACACCATTAAAGATTTGGAATAATTATTTAAATTCTATTTTTATATGAAATATTTGATATTTACTATATATTTATTCTTATTGAATTATTATACAACGCATTCTGACATTACTTCAATTTTTTTTTAAAAAATGAGCACTTCGTTTGTGGACGCGTGGACTACGACCTCTTCAATGTTATGTGATTCATTCTAAATTTACATAGAATGAATTAAGAATGGTTTTAGTAAAAATATATGATATATGTAAAATAAAAATTCTTTTTTAATTATAATATATATGTATCAATTTCATTATTTATTACAATATGTTAAGAAAATGAAAACAACGTTCATGTGTACATACGACCTACCGTCTCTTTGAAAAGTGTATTCCATTTCATATCTATATATTTTATATATTATTATAAATTTTTCTATAATTAATATATATAATATTTAAATCATGTTTTACTATTTTTAAATAATAAAATAATGATCTATATAATATGATCATGAATAATATGTAAAAACATATAGGAAAATTAAAGTTCATATTATGAAACGTGACATTAACCTTGAATTATTTATAAATGGGTAATATAAAGTCATAATAAAATCATATATGGTATTATAAATAATAATATGGTTCTTTGGTAACATTATAATAAATTAAAACTAACCATATAGGAATTTTTAGTATCTATGAAGAAATTCAAGACTTAAGGTAAGGGGTTTTGTCTCAAATTACTTTTATTTGAGACTTATTTGTTAGTATGCACCTAATTAATTTTATATGGTGTATATAATGACTTATTAAATTTTATATAATGAATTTAATTGTTTTAATGATATTAAATGATTCAATTTGGTTTAGTCTTTCATGTATCTCATGATTTAAAAGTTACTCAAGTTGTAAGGATTTTTTTATCTCACTTCTATTTCTGTGAGACTTATTCCTTATTCACCACCCATTCCCATTGTGAGGTGTATATACATACCATGAATTTATTATATGATTATTATAAATAAATATACAGATATTTTTATAACCATTTTATGATCACTATTTTATAGGGTGGTATGGTTCAAATGTTACCAAATCGGTAATGTAATTATGTCTCAATTTTCCTTCTCCCAGACACATGTCATGTTATGCACCTATATTGTTCTATGAGGTGTATATACTTCCATTTGAAATGTTAAATCATGAATATAATTCTTTTAATTATATTTTATGTTTCATGAAATGTTTTTATATCATGGGAATTATGATTCAAAGTTACCAAAATGGTAACAGTTTATTGATATAATCTCATAATTTATCAAGATTGGGTATGCTTATGCTTAATTTGATAACATTTTAAGATCCATGTATCAAGAAATGTCCTGAACTTTGTTCCCCTTGGGTAATTAATTATATATTTATTTATAGGTACTATTTTTCCTCACTTTTTTACTTAATATGATTAAGAATGTTTTTAAGAAAATACTTATTTATTTCTCTTTCCAGCCAGAAATATATTTTTCCCCAAAACCATATTTTTTAAAAAAAAATTAAACAAAATTTACTATGATTTTAAGACATTTCGACCCATGATTTAACTTTTTAATAAAAATGTATTTATAAGGAATCTTATTTACATTTTCATATCAATTCGGTTATCTATGATTTTTATAATGCAAAATTAATGTTAAACATGATTGCATTCACCTGCCGTCATGATCTTCATTTCCATGAATCCTATTTTTTTGTTTTATAATTTTATTTTAAAAGAAATTTTTTTCCCTAATTTATTATATTTTATATATTTTAAACTGGTTTTCAAATAAAAACTATTTAAAAAATTTTATGTTTAAAAAGTGGTTTAAATGATTTTTAAAGCTTCATTTTATAGATTTTCAATGTTATTTAAAAGAATAATGGTTTTCAAAAATGTTTTATATTAAATATGTTTATAAATGATCTTAAAAACTTCCTTTATATGATTTTAGATTCATTTTCAAATAAAATGTGTTGATAATATTTTCAATATTCCATTATATGTTTTTGAAGTTATTTTCAAAGAAAAGGTTTTCATAATATTTGGAAGCTTACATTAATATTTTTCAAAGATATTTTCAATGAGAAATGTTATCCAAATGATTTATGTTCTAAAAATATTTTTTCAAAGTGGAATATATATTTTATTCATGAAATTATTTAAATGAAAATTAAAATATTTCTTTATAAGACATGGATTTTTTAAAATGTTTTACGAAAAATATTTTCAAAGAATGTATATTTATATTATGAAATTTTCAAAGTGATATTTGAAAATCATTATATATATAAGATGGAATCAATTAATATAGTTTAAGATATATTCGGTACATTATTAAATAATACCATTCATATTATTTTTTAATGGTTTATTTTTTAATGGGATGATGTTTATGACTCATGTTTCTCTTCAAAGGTGTATTCCATGATAAATTCTTATGAAACTCACTTCATTACATGGGTTATTATAGGATAAAATGATTCTGAAACCAATCTTTTTCCATAGATTATGATATTCTGAAATGTTTATCATTACCATTTCATTTCATGGATTATGATATGAATTATATGAAACCTATCTCTTTTTATGAGTTATGATATGCTGAATGTTTTATTTTTTCATGGACATGAATGTAAGATTTTATTATATGATGGGTGTGACCTATATCTACCTACAATTAATTGGGAAAATATTTATATCTCCGGAGATAATGATGGAAAACAATTCGAAATTCATGGTATATTGTGAGAAGAAGGGTAATCTTGATCAACTTTGGGAAGAGAAGGAAAGTCAATACCTTATAAGAAAATAACTATGAATAGGTATTGTGGCATGTCAAACCCAGTATGTGTAGGCCCCATGAAGTTCCCTAATATGTTTTTGGTAATAAGAATTGACTTCTAGGTAATTATATAATATGTTTAAACATATTCCATCATTAGATTCATTATTCCTATGTTATAATTTAATGTCCTATGCTCTGGATCCCCTTATGATCCATATCTTACCAAATAAAAATCATCAATCATTTATTCATGTTTGCCTTATTTTCCATAAAGTAGATGATTTTATAATTTTATTCTCATGTTCTCATACCCTTATTCATATATTAGGATTACATGTCTTGTTTATTTACCCTTAATTAGCATACGATATCACCATTCCATATGTTTTTTCTTCCAAGTTATGAAGAAAGGTTTTATGTATAAGTAATAAGGGAAAAGATATTTGTGGGAAACATTTAATATCTTTCACCATGTTAGAATATTGTGTTAGACTTTGTTGGTCGGACTGGACACTCAAGAGGGGGTGAATTGAGTTCCAATTAAAATTTCTGTTAAAATATTGTCTAGTTATTAAAATAAGTTAAACTGTAGTGAATTTATACAGATTTTAAATGTTCACTTAGCTTATCAAAGATTGATTAGGTCTCAGTTAATTTAATCAGAAGATCAAAATATCTTTTGAAGCTAACCTATTGATTTACAATAAGTGTAAACACTTGATAATTTAACTATCAAAGTAGCTTCGAAATAGTTTTGTATTTTAAAGTAATAGCAGCGGGATAAATAAGATATATTTAGTATACTTTAAACATAAATAAAATATGCACTGCAGATATAACAAGAGGTTCAGTCTCAAGCCGAGACTTAGTCCTCTTAAATATATATAAATTTGATCCACACCCTGGATCGGGGTTAACAACAGTTTTACAAAACTGTCCAGGCCACGCAGGGACCTCTGCCACTGTTCTTCGTGGGAGGCAAAACAAAGACCAGGTCACACAAGGACCTCTTCCACAGTTGACGTGGGTAAACAGAAGTAAAGATAATTTGAGTGGGGATTTTGATATCCTCCAGTTCAATGTAGGAGACAGTGTGTGTAAATATATACAGATTACACCACACTGCTCGAAAGTTAATAAATAAATCACGTAGAGAAGATAGATGAGAGTTTAGAAATCTCTAGTGATTATCGATGTAGCTCTGGACTCATTGGATTCAGAAAGAATTCTTCTGAGTCATTCTCTGGTTTTTCTGTTGAAAAACAGAGTGTCGTAGTTCAACTTGTCTTCTTCAGGAGTGAGAAAGATCTTGTGATTCTCCGTGTGTTCTTCAGCAGTATTGGATTGAACTCAATTGAGTTCTTTTAAGTTCTTTCAATCTCCTTCTTTTTCAGGATTGTTCTTCTTGTTCAGAACAGTGCACTCGGATGTACGTATGTTCTTCATGTTGTTGCTTGTTGCTTATTGCTTGTTCCTTCTTACTTCTTGTACATGTACTGCATCTCTGTCTTTCTTATATTCCACAAGTTCTGGTAGTAGGAATTATTCCCTTTTCATAGGTATGAGATATGGTTTCCTGACATGCCAACAACTATCATTAAATAACATTAATTGCATTAAAAACAACAAATATGACCGTTAGCATTATTTAAATCATATTGAAAAAAAACTTAAGAAATGGTGTCACATTGATTATGGAAACAGTTTCTTCTTCACGGTATGTGGTTCACTGTATGAGCTTCACGGTGTCTGGTCATGGTGTCTGGTTCACTGTGAGTCCTTCATGGTGTCTGGTCATGGTGTCTGGTTCACGGTGAGTCCTTCACGGTGTCTGGTCACGGTGTCTGGTCACGGTGTCTGGTTTACGGTGAGTCCTTCACGGTGTCTGGTCACAGTGTCTGGTTCCCGGTGAGTCCTTCACGGTGTCTGGTCATGGTGTCTGGTTCACGGTGTCTGGGTCATAGTGTCTGGTTCACGATGTTTGGTTCACGGTGTCTGGGTCACGGTGTCTGGTACACAGTGTCTAGGTCATGGTGAGTCCTTCACGGTGTGTCCTTCACGGTGTGTCCATACTTAGACAAATATCTGTATTTGGACTAAGACAGTGATATGCAGAATATGGATTAAGGTTAATCATTAGAGAGTAAGAGAATGTGAGTCATAAATATAAAGGTGTGATAATATATGTGAGAATTGTGATCATGCATAAGACTTGTAATTAATAAAGAGAGTAATTAACATCCATAAGCATTGTTATTATAAAAACATGATGTGTATCTATTATTGAGATTGAAGAGAATTAGCAAGATGTGCAATGAAGATCGGTATTAATTAACAGTAAAGAGATTTGTGATCATTATAACATGATTAACACATGAGGAGTCCAACAATCTCCCCCTTTTTGATGATCAAAAATCATATATAGGCAGAATATAAATGACATACAAAATTAAAGTAACTAGCATAGAAAAAACATTATAGAACTGATACTTGTAGTTTTTCTCCCCCATTTATACTATTATAGAACTGACACTTGTTGTTTTTCTCCCCATTTTGGGATTATCAAAAAGTAGAGGTAATGAAATGAAACATTGAATTTGGAATTAAACAAAGGGTTTAGAAGAAATTAAAACATGAAACAACAAAATACATCCCATAAAAAAATTCCTTGAATTCTTCAGGGATTCATCTTGTCTTTGCCTTTATCAGCAGCAGGAGCTGGTGCTGAAGTAGAAGAAGGCATAGATGTGGTAGACAACGAGGGTAAGGGTAGACCTTCAAAAATAAATGGATCCAAAGTAGGAGTAGTAGAAGATCGAGGCTGTGGTTGGTCAAGAATTATTGGCCAAATCTGAGAAAGAGCTTGACTAACTATCATGGCAGTTGAGGCTAAGGCAGGTAGTCCAGGTCTAAGGGGTGCAGCAGTTGAAGCAACTATAGCAGTACTCTGCACATGAAGATACGGCTTCAAAAGATTGATGAAATCAGTAATGATGTCACCACCATACTGCATAGCCTTTTCAAAATCATCCTTATTCTCCAAAAATTTGTCCAACAATCTAGTGAATTATGAAAGTTTCTAAACATGAGCATTAAAATATTGAGTCACTGAAGGGATTTTCAAAATTTCCACAAGATATCTAAAGTGATCTGTCATATCACTTTTAGAGAAAATCCGGGAAAGATACAAATCTATTTTCTTGGAGATCTCCAGTTGAGCATCATTGGCTATCTTAGAATGAATCCTAACAAAGTCCAATGCTCTATCACTGTTCTTAATCACTTCTGACAATGAAGATAGATCCAATCCACTGAAGGCATTCTGAAATTCTTCCTTTATTATGGATCTCAGCATAGAATCATCCAAAGAAGGTGTAGAGGTCTGTCCAGAAACAGGTGAAGCCTTGACAATATCGATTAGAACTTTGAGCTGTTTCAGAACTTTTTGCAGACATCCAGTGTATTCATCTGTAAGCTTATTCAGATTTTCCACAAGCTCTCTCATGCATTCCAGCATCTTGGTGTGCCTTTTTCCAATATTTTAATAAAAAGATAGTAGGTATGTATTAAATTGAGACACAATCTCCCTAGCAAGGATGGAATCAGAAGACTCAGGAGAAATAACAATAGGTGCAGGGGCAGAAACAGGAGCAGGCTCTGATCTCAAAGAAAACTCATTCTGCATACATGCTACCATACTTTTCAGATTTGCAACATCAGCACTCAGCAACTTATTTGTTGGAACCATGGTCTTCTATTCATGATTTGGAGTGTGGTTTTTGTTTTTTGTCAATAATCAATGGAAGTTCGGATCATGTATCATCAAAGAGATCATACCGTTCAAGCAGACAACAGTATTGAAGGTGGCACTGTTTCCCAGTGTTTGCCAAATTTTTGGGGAACAAAATCTGAAAGTTGCTGAGCATCGTGAAAAGTGTATTTCCATGAAGATATTAATTAAATATGTAAAAGGCATGAATTTCGCGAAGAGAGGATGCATGGTTTGGAAATCACGAATACCAGAAGAATGGAGGCGGTGAGTCTTCACGATTACGTCAAAGCTTCGTGAACGGCAGAGTTGAAGCGCATCGCGGTGGTGAAGGGGTTTGCGAGGGATCTTCACGGAGAAGGCGCGAAGGAATGATGACGGTGATACTACGCGATTACGACGAGCTCCACGAACGGAAAATTGCCATTGTGCTTCGCGATTTTGAGAGATTTTCAGCGGGAACATCGCAGCTTCGCGATTTGAGCTGACGGGGCGCTGACTTCGTGCGGAAAGTTCGAGGGTCAGTGGAATCGCCTATAAATTGAGGTCGAACCCCTCAAGATAAGTAGAGAGAACTTTAGAGAAAATCCTTTGATCTCGGTTCGCAAAGGTCACTCACGAAGGCAGTGTGCTTCGCGATATAGGTGCTTCGCGGCGGCTATTCTAGCACCACGAAAGTTGTGCGCCCCGCATTGGCTTAGTGAGCTTCGCGAAGAGGCAGGAGCTCCACGATAGCCAAGCTTTTCGAAGGCTGGAGCATTGCGAGAGTGCTTCGCGATTGAGCTTCGCGAAAAGGCAGGGACTCCGCGAAGGCTTGTTTGAGCTTTGCAAAATCGGGAGCCTTGCGAAGTAGGGTACTTTTTGAAGGCATTTTCCAAAGGTTGTTTGCCCAGTGGACAAGGGAAAAGGGGGTATTCATCAGTGGATGGAATTTGGACTTTAACAGAGCATTAACTCAAGACTCTGATGCAAGTAAAGTCTCATGCCGAACAGGAGACAAAGACCTTCATGTTTATCTATTGAAGAGACCTTCATGTCTATAAACTGAGTGTGACTTCACCAACGGCAGTGATCCAGGGGGAGTCAACGGGTGTGACCTGAGGGAATCAGTGAGCTATCCTTGAACCTTTGTAAAGGAAATGATCCTGGGACAGAGTGACTATGCCCGAACCTCTATAATCCACAGCTAGTGAAGATTAGTGGAATTTGGTATGACCGGCAACTTGTCGGCATATGTTCCTTGGACGTAGCCCTTAGTGGTGAACCAAGTAAAAAGTGTTGTGTCCTCTCTGTGAATGTGAATGTATGATTTCTAATCATAATCATCATACAGCTTCAACATGTTCCTACCAACGTGGGAACAAGATCCACCATAATAAAAGAAAAAGTTGTCACCCTGATTCACCCCTCCCCTCTCAGGGTGTCCTGGGGTCCTTCATTATTCTCTACTCTGACTTCATGAATTTCTCAGATCATCCTTGGTTAAATATGAAAGATAATATTTTCCAAGAGAATTGATGCATCTTCTTGACTTAATTGAGTCACTGGGCGAGGTTGAGTGGAGACAATTTTATCAACTCTAGCTAAAAAAGTCTCTCCAAAAACTTTCAGATCATCTTTGGTCACAAAGGATTGATGCTCATGTAAGGATGCAGGTAAAGGTAAAGGTTCAGATTCTGGTTGAGGTTCAGAGTCATCTTTAGACTCAGATTCTGATTCTGATTGAGGTTGGGGCTCTGGTTCTGGTTCTGGTTCTGAATAAGCTAAGGACTTTATTTGAAACAGAGAAGAAAGATCCATTCCAGTTGCAGTTACTTGCTGTGACTCAATCGCATTATAAAATCTTGGGAACTCATGCCGAGAGTGCATAGAAAAAGTGATAGAAGGTTGAGAAGCATCAGCAGATCCAGCTTCCACAATATCAAGATTTTGAAGTTCCTCCCCCTCAACTTGTGCTTCCCTTCCAAATTCTTGAGGTTCAGGAACATGGACAAGTTCCATAGGATCATCCCTAATCTCTTCAGAAAACTCTTTCCTTGCCAGCTGAAAGGCAATTTCTATTATTTTTTCAGCAGATTGAATAATCTTTGGAACCGATTGTTCCACTAGATAAGCTTCCAGACTTGCTTCTTTCTCAACAGAAGGAGTCTCTTCAACAAGATCTACCTCTAAGGTTGCTTGCTGTTCTGAAATAGGAAAAACCAATTTTCTTGCAGAATTGGGAAGATCTTCTTCCTCATGAAGAACAAATGAAGGATCCTTTGTCCTTTTTTTCAACAAAAACTTCCTCTCCTTGAGGTATTTCAGCAGGGATAACAGTAGGGACAACAGCAGGGACAACAACCCTTTCCTCTTCAACCGGAACTATTTCCATTGGAGGTATTAAATGATCTTCTCTAGGTGGTACTTCAGATGTTACTTCTTGTTGTTATTATTCTTCTGAATACTCAGCCACTTCATCTGGTTCCAAACCATGATCAGCTAGGTTCTTAGGCCTTCTTGGATAGTCAACAGGATTAAACTTTTTATACAGTTGATCATTATCCTCAACCCATTTCTTCTTCCATGGATTCCAGCTTATCTTCATCCTTCTGATGATAGGCATGGATAGGCAGAAATCAAGGTCCTCTAACTTTTCTTCATTCGGTCCAACCATCCATTTTGCAACTAACATAGCTGAAATCATCCTTGAGTAAAATAGGGAGGTGGATTTGGAAGTTAATTTGATCAGCTCACAGTTATGGTTGATAACATACTTACACAGATTGTTCTTATGGCCATTCTTCAATAGGTGAATCAGGAACACATCCTGATACTTCATCATAGAAAAATCCCCTTTTCTTGGACTGACCAAATTTTGAACAAACTTGAACAGAAGTTCTCTCTCCCCATCTAGTTCAGCAGCTATGGTCCTTCTCTTGGTGCCATTTCCAGTAAGACTTTCCAAGGCAGTCTCTAGGTCAAAGATTTCGGTTGTTGGAGGAGAGTCTCTCTGGTAATCTTCACAAATTCCTTCATGTGGAATTCTTAGGCATGCAGCCCACAGCCTTGAAGAGAAAGAGCACTTCTAACCATCAATCCAGCTAGTCACCATAAAGCTTTCTCCAAACTCAAAAGAAAACTTCACATACTGATAGAATTTAGATACAAGCCTTGGGTAAATCGGTCTATTCTATCCAGTGAACTATTCAAGCCAGCCTTGTTCTCTTAAAACTTTCAAAACTAAAGATCTGCTAGACAGCATCCATTCAGGGGAAACCTCTTTTTCAGGTACAACTTTACGGCTTACAAGGTTCGGATTTAGAGGCCCTTTGGGAGCTATCCTTGGTATCCTCTTTTGTTTCTTAGAGCGGCACTTCTCAGAAGAGGGTGAGGATGGACGCTTCATCCTTGGAATTCACTAAAGGTTTGGGTGAGAGGGAAGAGAAGGTTTAGGAGAGAGTTTGGGTAAGGAATTGAATGAAACCCTTATGTTTTATCATTTGGGAATGTCAAATGTTATAAAAACAAAAACGCGGGAAATAAAATAGCAGTGAAATAAAAATTACCGTGATACGGGTTAAAATAAAAATAAACATAATTCTCACGATGAGACCGTGAGTAGGCATTATAGTGAGACAGAAAACTAGTCATCACAGTGAGACAGTTTGTAGTCATCACGGTGAGACAGTGAGCATTTTATATTGCCATGGTGAGATAGTGAGTTGTCAGACCGTGAGCATAAAACAGTAACTCAGAAACAGAAATATATTCATTTATGATTAATCATACCAAGATCATGTTTGATGTAGTCTAATCTTTCATAATTTAATGGTTTAGTGAATATATCAGCAAGTTTATATTCAGTACCAATGAATTCCAAAGTGATATCACCTTTTTGATAATGATCCCTCAAAAAGTGATTTCTTACATCAATATGTGTTTTCCTAGAATGAGAAACATGATTCTTAGAAATATTAATAGCACTTGTGTTGTCACAATTTATTGAGACATGTCTGAATTGATATCCATAGTCTAGTAATGTGTGTTTAATCCAAAAAATTTGTGCACAACAACTTCCATCAGCTATGTATTCAGCTTCTGCAGTTGATAATGCAACGGAATTTTGTTTCTTACTACACCATGATACTAGTGACTTGCCTAAAAGGTGACATGTTCCATAGGTTCTTTTTCTATCTAGCTTACATCCAGAAAAGTCAGCATCAGAATAACTAACTAATTCAAATGATTGTCCTATGGGATAGAACAGTCCTAAATTAGGATTATGCTTGAGGTATTTGAAATTTCTCTTTACATCATTTAAATGTGACTCTTTAAGATTTGCTTGAAAACGAGCACACATACACACACTAAACATAATATCAGGATGACTAGCAGTCAGGTAGAGTAGCCTTCCAATAATTCCTCTATAAGTGGTTTGATCAACAGATTTTCCATTTTCATCAAGATCCATCTTATAGGTGGTACTCATGGGAGTGTCACTAATTTTTGTGGTCTCCAATCCAAAACGTTTTAAAAGATCTCTAGTATATTTACTTTGAGATAAAATAATTCCATCATCATTTTGAAATATTTGAAAACCAAGAAAGAATTTAAGTTCACCCATTAAAATCAATTCAAATTCATTTTGAATCATTTTACAAAAATCAGTACATAATGTAGTTTTTGAAGATCCAAAAATAATATCATCTACAGAAATTTGTACAACTAAAACATCTTTAGAAATTCATTTTATAAACAGAGTAGAATCATCTATTCCTTTTGTAAAACCTTTAGAAATTAGAAAAGTACTTAATCTATCATACCAAGCTCTTGGAGAATGCTTTAAACCATATAAAGCTTTTGATAGTTTGAAAATATGATTTGGAAAATGAGGGTTTGAAAATCCATGTGGTTGTTCAACAAAAACATCCCCAACAATATTTCCATTTAAGAATGCACTCTTGACATCCATTTGATATAGTTTGAAATTTAGATGTGCAGCATAAGAAAGTAAAATCCTAATAGCTTCTAATCTGGCTACTGGAGAAAAAGTCTCCTCATAGTCAATTCCTTCTTCTTGACTATAGCCTTGTGCAACTATTCTAGATTTATTTCTAACTATGTTTCCGGATTCATCTACTTTATTTCTAAATACCCATTTTGTGCATATTGTGAAAGTGTCCTTATGTCTTTCAACAATATTCCAAACTTTATTTCATTCAAACTTATTGAGTTCTTCTTGCATAAAAATTACCCAAAATTCATCATTAATAGCATCACCAATGTTTTTAGGTTCAAGCTGTGACAAGAAGACTTGTTGTTCAACCTGATTTCTAAGAGAAGCTCTAGTCTATTTCCCTCTATCAAGATTTCCTACAACAGCATCTAAAGGATGATTCTTTAGAATACTAGTTGATCTAGTAATGGTAGGACTAGAAACTTCAGGTTCACCAATAGGTTGGGAATCAAAAGAAGCAGGTTCTAGAAAATTTCCAGAACTAGTTGTCTTTATAGCAGGTTCATTTGATTTGTCATTAAGGTCTAGAATAGATAAATCTTTTCAAGATTTTCAAGAGAGGTTTTAGTCTCATGTGGATCAGTTTCATAAAACATGATGTGAATAGATTCTTCCACACACTTGGTTCTTTTTTTGAAAACTCTATAGGCTTTACTAGATATAGAGTAACCTAGGAAAATTCCTTCATCACTCTTGGATGCAAACTTGTCAAGATTATCTTTGATATTAAGAATAAAGACTTTGCAGCCAAAGACTCTGAAGTAGTTAACCTTAGGTTTCCTATGGTTCCACAACTCATAAGGGGTCCTCTTAAGAACAGGTCTGATAAAGACTCTATTGATAATATAACAAGCTATATTTACAGCATCAGCCCAAAAATAAATAGGCAGGTCATATTAATTAAGCATGGTTCTGGAAATTTCTTGTAGGGTTCTATTCCTCCGTTCTAATACACCATTTTGCTGAGGTGTCCTAGGGGCAGAAAAGTTATGACTGTAGTCATTGTGTGAGCAATAGGATTCAAATTCATGATTCTCAAACTCACAGACATGATCACTTCTTAGAGTTTTAATCTTAAGTCCACTAAGGTTCTCTACAGATTTGGAGTATTTAGAAAAGTAAGAACAAGCTTCACTTTTGTGAGCTAAGAAGTTTACCCAAGTATATCTAGAAAAGTCATCTACTAATATATAGACATAGTGCTTCCCATTTAATCTAGAAACTCTAGATGGTCCAAACAAATGCATGTGAACCAACTCGAGAGGTTGAGAAGTTGAAACTTCTTTCTTTGGTTTGAAAGAGATTTTGTGTTGCTTTTCCTTTTGACAGGGATGACAAACTTTGTCATTTGGAAACTCAAGTTTGGGTAGGTCTCTCACTAAGTTCTTCCTAGTACGTTTTCTAAGTGAGTGTATATTGCAGTGCCCTAATATTCTGTGCCCAAGCCAAGACTCCTTATGAAAAGAATTTAAACAAGTACTATTTTGCATGGATAAATAATTTAAATCAACACCATAAACATTTTCATTTTGCAGGGCAGAAAATACTAAAGCATTTTTAGAATTAAAAACGTTGCAAGAATCATTTTCAAATTTAACATTAAAACCATCATCACATAACTGAGAAATTATTAACAGATTATATTTAAGTCCGTCAATGAATAAAATGTTTGAAATTAATACTGAGTCAGTGTTACCAATCTGGCCTAAGCCGATGATTTTAACTTTAGAATTATCACCAAAGGTGACAAAGCCTCCATCAATTCTGTCTAAGATTTAAAATCACGAGAATCCTCCTGACATATGTCTGGAAAATTCACTATCCAAGTACCAAGTCTTCCTACAGGAGCTCATTAAGCAGGTTTCCTATAAAACAGATTTAGATAGGAAATGATTTTGGTACCCAGATCTTCTTGGGTCCAGACAGGTTAGCAATCAAAGATTTCGGTACCCAAAATTGTCTTATGGGTATCATAAAATTTGTAGAATCAACAGATTTTGAAAGATAAACCTTATTAGATCTGTAACTATGAATAAAACTAGTTGAAGCATATAAATGTCCATAACTAGAACTAGTAGTATTCTGTCTAGATTTAGGAATAAATCTATTCTTAGTAAACTATCTCTGTCTAGGTTTGTAGCCTATTCCAGTCGTGTATTTTGGTGCAACTTGCTTCCCTAGAATTTGAGTTAGTGTATCCGTTCCATTTGTGAATTTCTCTAAATCCTTTCTGAGTTTCTCATTATAATTTTTCAGTTCGGTGTTCTCCTTTAACAGTTGATCATTTTTCTCTTTTTCAATAGTAAGTTTTTTTAAAAGTAGTAGTGAGAGCATGTTGTTTCTTTAATGATTTGTATTTATCCTTAAGTTCATTGCATGTCTCTTCCAGTATATTACAATATTAAAACAATTCCTCACTAGTCATGTTTTCAGAATTAGAATCAGTTTCTTCACTGTCCTTAGAATGATAAGAATTTAAAGCAAGAGTGTCTCAGATTACCTCAGATGTGTTTGTCATAAAACACATGTTTGACTTATTTCTGGTTTCAGTCTAAGAAGCTTCAGATTCAATACAGCTATCCTTAGAAGCACTCCAAGTATCCTTCATAGCCTTTTTGTACTTACTGTCCTTGTAATCATATTTCTTCTTGAATTTGAGCTTTTGGAAGTCTACTTTAATATGTAATTTTCTTTTGCACTCATAACAGACAACTTCATCACTTTTATTTGGATTTTTCCAATCCTTCTTCCAATGTCCCATATTGTAATAATTTCCTTTGTAATTTGATTTTATGAAAAATTTATTCTTCCTATAAAATTTCTTAAACCTTCTGGATATCTAAGCCATTTCAGCATCACTATTTGAGTCTGAATTTTCACTGGTTGAACTGGTAGTAAGTAGTTGAGCTTTATCTTTGTCCTTGCTCTTTGAAGCAGTAGTCTTGAAAGCTACTGATTTTCTCTTAGGTTCATCATCTTACTCTTTATTTACCTTGAGTTCTTCATCATACATCATAAGCTTACCAATGAGTTCTTTGATAGGTAGAGCAACAATGTCACATGACTCTCTGATTGAAACAGATGTGCCTCTCCATCGGTCTGGTAAACATCTCAGAATCCTCATAATTTTTTCCTTTGCTGGAACAACCTTTCCAAGTGAATTCATTGTATTGACTATCTCATTAAACCTGAGATAAATATTAGAAATGGGTTCATCTGTTTTCATTTTAAAATTATAATATTCAATAGTATAAGTATTTAATCTCATTTCTTTAACATTGGTTGTTCCTTCATGAGAAACACCCAAAGAATCCCAAATTTTAAAAGAAGTTTTACAAGAAGAAGTTCTGTTAAACTATTCATCTCTTAAAGCCCAGTACAGGGCATTCATGGCTTTACAATTATTATTGTAAGCAGTATTTGTAGGTTCATCCAAGGTGGATCTAGCAGTAGTGGGAAGTTTATATTCTGATTCTATGGCAGTCCAAATATCAAAACCTATTCTTTGTAAATGAATTTTCATTTTAATTTTCCACTAAGCATAGTTTGTACCATTGAAGAAAGGTGGCCTGTTAGTAGCAGCACCCTCTAGTATATTATCCCTAACTAGATTTTAGAAATATAATTAAAGAGATAAAAATTTATAACTAACAGAAATTTAAGATATTTAAAGATGCAACTAAAATCACAGTTGAAAAACAGAGTATTTCAAAAAACATTGAACAAAAACTAATCCTCTGATACCAAATGTTGGTCGGAGTGGACACTCAAGAGGGGGGTGAATTGAGTTCCAATTAAAATTTCTGTTAAAATATTGTCTAGTTAAAATCCCCCGATTTATAAAATAAGTTAAATTTTAGTGAATTTATACAGATTATAAATGTTCACTTAGATTCTCAATGATTGATTAGGTCTTATTTAATTTAATCACAAGATCAAACTAACTTTTGAAGATAACCTATTTATTTACAATAAGTGTAAACACTTTCTAATTTAAGTATCAAAGTATCTTCGAAATAGTTTTGTATTTTAAAGTAATACCAGCGGAATAAATAAGATATATGTAGTATACTTTAAACTTAAATAAAAAATACAAAACAGATATAACAAGAGGTTCAGTCTCAAGCTAAGACATAGTCCTCTTAAATATATATAAATTTGATCCACACCCAAGATCGGGCTTGAAAACAGTTTTACAAAACTGTCCAGACTACGCAGGGACCTCTACCACTGTTCTTCATGGGAGACAAAACAAATACCAGGTCACACAATGACCTCTTCCACAGTTGACGTCGGTAAATAGAAGTAAAGAGAATTTGAGTGAGGATTTTGATATCCTCCAGTTCCGTGTAGGAGACAGTGTGTGTAAATATATACAGAGTACACCACACTTCTCGAAAGTTAATAAATAAATCACGTAGAGAAGATAGATGAGAGTTTAGAAATCTATAGTGATTATCGATGTAGCTCTGGACTCGTTGGATTCAGTAGGAATGATTCTGAGTCCTTCTTTGGTTTTTCTGTTGAAAAACAGAGTGTCGTAGTTCAGCTTGTCTTTTTCAAAAGTGAGAAAGATCTCTTGATTCATCGTGTGTTCTTCAACAGTATTGTATTTCACTCAAGAGAATTCTTTTAAGGTCTTGCAATCTCATTCTTGTTCAGGATTGTTCTTCTTGATCAGCACAGTGCACTCGGATGTACGTATGTTCTTCGTGTTGTTTCTTGTTTCTTATTGCTTGTTCCTTCTTAATTCTTGTATGTGTACTGAATCTTAGTATTTCTTATATTCCACGAGTTCTGGTAGTAAGAATGATTCCCTTTTAAAAGGTACGAGATACGATTTCTTGACATTCCCACAACTATCATTAAATCACATTAATTGCATTAAAAACAACAAATATGACCATTAGCATTATTTAAATAATAATGTAAAATACATAAGAAAAGTTGTCATAGTGATTATGGAAACAGTGTCTTCTTCGCGGTATGTGGTTCACGGTATGAGCTTCATGGTTTGAGCTTCACGGTTTCTAGTCACGGTGTCCGGTTCACAGTGAGTCCTTCACTGTGTCTGGTCACGGTGTCTGGTTCACTGTGAGTCCTTCACTGTGTCTGGTCACGGTGTCTGGTTCACGGTGAGTCCTTCACGATGTCTGGCCACGGTGTTTGGTTCACGGTGAGTCCTTCACGGTGTCTGGTCAATGTGTCTGGTTCACGGTGTCTAGGTCACGGTGTCTGGTTCACGGTGTCTGGTTCACGGTGTCTGGGTCACGGTGTCTGGTTCACGGTGTCTGGGTCACGGTGAGTCCTTCACGGTGTGTCCTTCACGGTGTGTCCATACTTAGAAAAATATCTGTATTTGGACTAAGACAGTGATATGAAGAATATGGATTAAGGTTAATCATTAGAGAGTAAGAGAATGTGAATCATAAATATAAAAGTGTGATAATATATGTGAGAATTGTGATCATGCGTAAGACTTGTAATTAATAAAGAGAGTAATTAACATCCATAAGATTTGTTATTATAAAAACATGATGTGTAGCTATTATTGAGATTGAAGAGCATTAGAAAGAGGTGTAATGAAGATCAAGATTAATTAACAGTAAAGAGATTTTTGATCATTAAAACATGATTAACACATGACCAGTCCAATAGACTTTTCTAAAGACACTAAACTATTAATATCCTCAGACAATCATTTTTTTTAATGTGATTAAAATTCATATAAAATGATGTAATTTCAATACATGTTAAGTTTGGCTTGTTATATTAACTAGGTTCTTCATCGCATATGATTGATATGTTTGATGATGGAATTTATTTCAAGAAAGTGACTTGTCATCATAGTTTCTATAATACATTACATTCCTTTTTCACTTTCTAGAATAATAATATTACCATGTTTTTATCTACTAATTTTGTGCAGACTGAATTTTTTGACATACCTTCATATATCTCTTATGGATTGTTTCATTCAAATAAATTTTTATAAGACACTAATGAAATAATCAATTTTACACTCACGGTATGAGATAAAAACAAAGGCATTTATTATGATCCTAATGACAGTTTATTCATATGTATTAATAGATTCATCCTTCTTTTATCAACTACATGAATACAATATACAACTTTTTTTAATGAGTTTGATGAAAATAATCAGTGAGGAATAGATTATTGAACTCCACCGATTATTTAGAGTATAATTCCTCATTTTATATTATATTATTAATGAGTTTCCCCTACTATTTAGCATCTCATTCTAAATGAATAAAAAACACAGAAAACCTTTTCATATTTAGAGAACTCAGGAAAGTAAAATATATTTTCCATCGCATTGATCTATTTCTTGGAAATAAGTTGATTGGAATATCTACTAGTGGAGGATGGATGTTGTCACAAAAAAGACTGAATATCATTTTTGTCATAACTTAGTGTGTTTTAGAGCTCAACAAAGTATACATTATTATTCAAATCTTGTGAAAGTTGTAGGATCATTTCTATAAGCACATAAATGAACTAAAAAGAGGGGAACACATTCAAAATTATTAGAAAACTTGGAAACTAGATTTTGAAAATGTAGATTATGAAATAATGATCTAAGGTATTATTTTAGTATAAATATACTATAATAACCTGGTATTTTGGTAAAGAACATATTAAGTGGATATTTCTTTCAAATAAATCCATTTAATGATACAAATAGGTAGAGGTGGCTCTGGCATAGATGTGCCAATGATTGAAAGCTCCAACAAGTTGTTTCAGGCTTGACCTGGGCTATCCTAGTATACGAAAACAGTCCTTGCTTCACTCTTGGTATTGAAAATACCCGGGGATATGCTAAGTATAATTAACCTTTTCTTTACAAGTCATTATGAAGGATATAAATGTAAATTTTTCCCCAAAGAAACCATTTTTTGTGGTTATGTGATTAGCCATGTGTGGTATCTCAATTTATACTAACTATTTTGTTAATATAAGATTATACATTATGATTCATACCCTAATATAGTGCATGTCATAATTTAGAAATGGATCATAGTGGAAGGAATGTAAACCGCACAAACTTGTGTGTCCCCTATAGGTATTTGCCTCTGATAAAAGTTGATGATGTTTGATCTAGTGTTGTCAATATTATTGAGAAACTTGTAACAATACTAGGACAACTTAATCAGGTTTTTTATACTAACCTTACCCGTATGGAGAATCTAGATCCAACATGTGGAGGAGATATTCTGGATCACTTTATGCGACAATATCCTCCATCATTCAATGTGAATACAAAACCATTCGTAGTAGAGTAGTGGATAAGTTCCCTAGAGAAGATATTTCTCGCTTTGGGTTATAATGAAAGAGATAAGGTTGTCATGGATGTTTTCCATTTATCTAGATATGTGGATTAGTGGTGGTCATTAATCCTAAACAAAAAGGATGAGGAAGAGATAGAAGAGATTTATTGGAGGGACTTTATGGAAATATTCTTATTGAAGTACTTTCCTCGTGAATAGTAAGCAGATATAGAAAGACAGTTTATGAATTTGAAGAAAAAGGAAGATTACAATGTTGAAATTTATAAAGCTAACTACACAAGGTTGTCAAGGAATATTGAAAACTGCATACGAAATCAAAGGAGCATGATTTATCAATTCTTTAATGGCTTAATTCCATTCTTCCGGTGGGCACTGGTCTCCCAAATTTCTTCATCATATGAGAATATAGTTTCATGTTCCATCATGATAGAAAATGAATTCTCTATGTCCTATAACTTTAAGGGAAAGAAAGAGAAGAAGAGGTATGATGAAAACTATGGGAAAGAAAATAAGGAAATAGGGAATAAGGGGATATATAAATTTCCACACATTGATAAATGTGGAACGAAACAATCTTGTGTGTTCTTAAAGTGAAAAGTATTATGCTAAAAATGTGGATAGAAAGGACATCTTTCTATTGATTTCAAGGATAAGAAAGAATCTATTAATGATCATTTCAAAAAATTTCGGGATTTGGGGAAATATGGTTATGATTTTCTAAAGCGTCAAGGAAACATGAAACAGAAAAGGCCAAGTGAGGAAGGCCAAAATTATGAAATCACAACTGCAGAGTTTGAAGTTCCAAATGATGTGGTAGTAGGTAATTTAATCATTTACCCAAAATTATCCAATACATTATTTGATATTGGATCATCATATTCTTCCATATCATCCTAGTTTTCCCAGAAAAATATTTATTTCCATTTTGACTTATTAAGGGAGTTGTCGTCAAAACATCTAAGTGAAGTATCATTACAAAAATGTTTTGTGAATCACTTACCATTTTGGCATATAAACGTTCTGTAACTTCTAATCTTATTCTCATACGCATTATTGAATTTTATGTAATCCCTGGTATGGATCTTATTTTAGGTCATGATGGGAAAATTTATTGTAGAAGACTTAGGTTACAATATTTAATGATGATAAGTAATTTCTTATCATTAGAGAAAAAACATAACCATTTGGTTATCATCTAGATCCACCCCCAGCAGCTCTACAAAACTCAATTATTGAGGAGGAAGGGAGTGAAATAACTGTGGGTGAAGAAATAATTGTACAAATAGAGGATGTACCTATTGATCAAGAATATGTTGATGTGTTTTCGGAGGATTTACTTGGATATCCTCTAGAATGGGAAATTGAGATTTCAATTGACTTAATTCCTGGTTCAAGTCTCATATCAAAGACCCGTTATAGAATGGCCACTGTGTTGTTAGTGCAACTAATGAAACAACTAGAGGAATTGAGTGATAAAGAATTTTTTGGCACTAGAATTTATCCATGGGGATCCTTGTTTTTTCGTTAAGAAGAAAGATGGGTCTGTGAGGTTGTGCATTGACTACAGGGTGATCAATGCTATAAAATTAAAAAACAAGTATCCCCAACCTCGAATTGATAATTCAATTGATCAACTTCATAGAGCCCAATATTTGTCTCGAATATTGATCTTTGATATGGATATCATCAGTTTCTTGTGAGGAAGGTAGACATTCTAAAAAACATTTCAAACTAGGTACACGCATTAGGTGTTTAGAGTAATTCCTTTTGGACTAACTAATGAACCATATATTTTCATGGATCTAATGTATATAGTTTTCAAGGAGTATCTTGATGAATTTGTGGGGATTTTTATTGATTATATCCCGTATACTCTAAAATCTACTAAGATCATGAAAATCACCTCCACACAATTATGAAGATTATGAGAAGAAATAAATTATATGGGATGTTTAGAAAGTGTGATTTTTCACTCCAATCCGTTTCCTTTTTGGGCCACATTATCTCAAAAGAGGGAATATCTATATATCCTGCAAAGACAAAGGCTATGCAAGAATGACCTACTACAAAAAACATAACTGATGTGTGTTGTTTTACTAGTTTATCATGTTATTATTGGCGTTTCATTCATAAATTTTCCAGTTTAACTAACCCAATGACCAAGCTTACAAGAAAAGGTGTTATGATTGTATGGTCAAAGGAATGTGAAGAATGTTTTAATTAATTAAAGAGAAGACCAGTGAATGCCCCAATTTTGACTCTACCTTTAGGGTTTGATAGATTTGTGATCTTTAATGATACATCAAAGAAAGGACTTGGATGTGTCCTTATGTAGATTGATAGAGTGATTCCCTATGCATCTAGGAAGCTAAAAATTCATTAATGAAACTATCCAGTTCATGATATTGAGTTAGCAGCGATAATCTTTGTTGTGATGATTTGGAGACATTACCTCTATAGAAAAAAATGTGAGATATATACAGATCATAAGAGTTTGAAACATATCATATAATAGAACGAAATCCACATGAGACAAAGGAGATGGATTGAGCTACTCTGTAACACCCCAAGCTTCCACTGTACGTTTCCCTTTGAATAGTGAAATAGTTTGCATTTTACGCAACTTCAAGATTCTAACACACCGCGACCAATCAAAATAGCTGTTATAAATAGTAATACCCACTTTTTGAAATTTTAAAAAATTTAGTTTTCAAAATGGACTTCATTTTTGAGTTCATAATATCAAAAATAGCTTAGCATCAATTTTTTGTATTTTTCTGAAAACATTCAATTTTTGATTAATAGTGAAAGACACTGCGT
This sequence comes from Viscum album, assembly GCA_963277665.1. Classification (NCBI taxonomy): domain Eukaryota; kingdom Viridiplantae; phylum Streptophyta; class Magnoliopsida; order Santalales; family Viscaceae; genus Viscum; species Viscum album. The sequence goes on along the minus strand of OY728163.1, from coordinate 458,543,139 downwards.
TATTGGTTAAAACTGAGTTTTTATTTAAATAATTATTTATTTTATTTAAATTTATTTTAGGTAAAAAAAGATACATAATATGTATATAAGTTCAATGTAATTCGTTGGAGTCATTTTTTAATAAGTTTAGATATATAAAAAATTTATTGAACTTTTTACCATCTTTTACCTACCATATAGGAGCATTTTTAAATTTTTATAAAACATAATTTTACCACTTCTATTAGTTGAATTTCAAAAATCCGAGACACATAGTTAATATTTGTATGTAAAATGTTGTTCAATAAGATGAAAATAATTTTTGGTGAATAGTAACTTTTGACTTAAATTTACCACTGTTAAAAGTAAACATTTTAATTAATGGTAAAAATGATATCCTAATTACCCTAACACATGTCCTAATTCTATTGGATAAGTATAATTAGACCAAAAACAACCTTATGAATAAAATATTATCCTCTTTGGTCCACTTGGATTAGATTAGGACATTTATTATTATTTTTTTTAAAGAAGAGTTAAAAGAGTTAAATTCAATGTTAGATAACTAAACCATTTCTAATATTGGGTTACACACAATATAAATTCAACTATAAATATTAATTAGAAATATGAAAATATTTCCTACATAATGGTATTTTGTTTATAATTTTTAGACATTAAATAATTTAATTTATTTATGACACAATGGTGATACAATAATTACCGTATTAACGAAATATTAAAATAATTGATATTATAAATATCCAAATAAATGTAAATTGAGAATTCTGATGAATTACACAAATTTTATATGTTAATATGACATGTTATTATTAGATAAATATATTTTATTCTAAGTGATAAAGTTGTTATGGCTCCCAAAAAAATCAAATCCTAAATAGTGTCAAATTTGAAATAATTGAGTTTCTAAAACAAATACTATATTATTAATTGATGTAAGATTCCAAAAAATCTAAGGATTGGGTAAAGGACTTTTATAAGGTTATATACATTAATAATGAACCATATGGGGTACTATTGGCTTATTTTAGTATGTTTATTAACCATATAATATAAAAATACAAAGAGACATGGTAAATGTCAAATTATTTAACTTAGAGTTAAATCTAAAATATAATGTTAATATGATGGAATAAACCTTCCTAAAACCTATTGGTTGAGAGGTTTTTACCCATACCCACCTTATCCTATAAATAATTCATTTTTTATCCATTAGAAACCGAAAATTATTTTATTATAAAATAATATTTCAAGCTTTTCTTAAAGTGACCCTCGCCTCTCTTTTAAAAGGACACTTCCCCTTATCTTAATTTCACACCTCCAAATCCTTTTGGCTCAGCCAAACCCTGCCCAAATAACCTCTCAGCTATCCTCCCTTCAACCCAGTGGCCTTAATTTTATCATAAATCTGTCTTAAGGATCCATTTTGATCAATTCAAAAGAAAGAACACGAAGAAGAGGTAAATATTTCATCACCTCTTTCAAGTTATTTTCTTCTTACACTTCCTATTTATTTGTTGTTTCCATTGTAAAATAATAACTCTAGTATCTTCTATATACTATGATGTTATTAAAATGGTATAAACATATTCATTATTCTATCCATCATATGAATTACAAAGTCACCATACATGCGTATGTACGGTTTTCCGTCTCCACTTCGTGGTGTAGTTTGTTATTCAAACACTTCATCATTTCGATGGGTATAATAATTAGTATAACTGATGTAAATAATAAATATAACATGTTAATTATTCATTATATATGATATAACATCCATTTACATACTATTTTACCATCAATATAATGATATGGTCACTCGTGCGTACGTACGGATTACCCTCTCCATGAAAGCGATGAGATTCATTCTCCATCGTAATCATTCAAGAATAATTTTCATTTTATGATTAAAAATAATTCCTAAGAACTTAATATAATTATGTATATGAATAAAATACATTATATCCATAACAAACATGTCTTACATATCTGAGCATATAAATGAAAACGGATCAGTTAACACCCGAAACGATGATACTACTAAAATATTATTAACAATGCAATATTAGAGGATCATATATGATATCATATTTATGTATATAGTTCTTGTATAATTTAATATAATGTTTTAACTATTATACATGAGGTTAACTTAACCTCAACCAAGTAAAATTACATGTTATGGTTAATTCCACAATCATCTTATTATCTGAGGTTGTTTTTACGTAAGTATCTATTGGGACCTCTTTTTCATCCACATCTGTGTTTTCTTAAAAATGAATTTCAAAATAAATTTAATATTTACTAGAAAATGGGTTAAACTCATTTATATCCCTATTTTACCTTATATGTTTTTAAAGGAATCTTTCTGTCGTTTTTCAAACATGGTACTTTATGACCTTTTTGACAAAATTAAAGTAAGAATGTTTTTTCTAACTTATATAGTGAGTGCGGATATTTTTTGCCATTATAACATCGTTGAAGCTTCCCTTACATGCTTATAATAATATTTTCAAAATAAATGTTTTATTTTATAATTATATTATTTTTAAACTATTTGAAAATAGAAAGAGATATTTCCCTAAAAAAAAGTGTTGATTCCATCAATGTCAAGATTCTTTAGATGGATTTTAAGCTTGTATGAAGTTGATTTATTATGATACAAATATTCCATATTGTATTGAAGGTTTTGAGATATTTTTGACTTTGGATATGTTATTCTTATACCATTCATTTTTTATGGATAAAGTATTGACATTCTGTATGCTAGTTTTAATATGGATGTTTATGCTATGTTTAAACATTTTCATATGAGGATTGCATTGACATAGAAAGTGATGGGTGGAGACCGCTATAGCTTCTCGATGCATCGGTAGGTCTCGTGAGACAAACTAGTGTCTTGGATAAAGGCCTTGAAAAAATCTTATTTTTAGTCTTGGAAAAAGGCCTTGACTATGCGGTTATGAAGTCTAGCATTATGAATTCCATCATTATGAAAGTGGCTATTGATATTGCATGTAATTTTTCGACTAGTTGAATATCAATGTGAATAAGTAAAAGGAATTATAGAATTTCATCTTTTCTATATTATGATGAAGTTTATGTTTTAAAGGATTTTTTTTAGTCTAATACATTACATGTCACGGCCTGTCCCCTGGGGCCCATGCCTTGACTACCCCAAGCCCACATTCCATAAGATAGGGGCTAGAGACTAGTACCAAAGGCGTATTCCCTAAAGATGGGAAGGCATTGCCTTTATAACCTATAAACACATGAAACCAAGGACACAAAAATATATGAACTCAAGTAATTAGAATAGTAAACATAGTGAGTACAGTAAGAAAAAGGGTCCAAAATACAAGCCCAACTGGAATTTATAAGAAAATAAAGGTACAAGTAAACTGGAATAGCTCCTATGATCATCCACCAAGGATCCTACCTAAAGGGTAGGTACAGATCTCAAACGGTCATATCTGCGGTACGCCTCATCTAAGATCCACCTCCGAGCTACCTCTACTCCTGGTACTCTCATCCTAAGTCAACATTGTCCATCATCTACGCCAAACACAATGAGGCACGGGAAATATCCCGTGCAGGGGTGAGTATAACGATACTCAGTAGGGACCCCGAGACCCTCAAGGTCTCATGAAATCCACAAAGGATAACCCACAAAGCATGAAAACAACTAACAACCCTACTTTGGTATATTCCCATACATATACCTAAGTAATCAAGTAAACCCATCCCAATTATGAGGAAACACAAGGCCCAACTCATTACCCCAAAGATCAATTGTTCCAGAAAGAATGTAATACCACGAAGGTATGTACCACATAGGTACAGACTCAGCTCACACCAGGTATATCTTTGGCATAATAGTAGATATGATTAGATGTAACTACTGTACCAACTTACTCTGCTAAGATACAGACCCATGAAGGATCCTAAATCATCATTAGACCCAAAAATGATTGTAATACATCATCAGAACCACACAGGATCCTAGGACATCATCGGTAAGTCGTCATACCAACATAAGATCCTAGTACATCGTCGGTACATCGTCAGACACACATAGGATCCTAGTAAATCTCTAGTACGTTGTCAAACCTGTAACAACCCGAAATTTTGAATAAATCTTATTTCTTAATTTTATGTGTTATTTTATTTCGTTTTTTATACTCAAAAAAAAAATGTTTCATTTGATATCATGAGTATAATTAAAATGAGATTGTTGGGTTTTGACTATTATATGTCCATTGGTCAATATGACCGTTGGAAACTAAACGTTTTGATTTTTGTCTCTAAATACAAGTAATATTGGTTAATTATTATAGAAAGAAGATTTGATGGCCTCACCCAGTAGTCTTGGACCGATCGAAGCCCATCTAACAGAACTTGGGAAGGAGGTAGCACCACTGGGATTTTCTCTAGACAAAACCCAAGCCGAACATCATCGTGTGAAGCTAGAATGGAATCGCCTTTGCAAGAAGTTCAAACTGATAGAAATTACTACTCGTGCGATGTTAGCCGAGCCTCCCTCAAATTCTCTCACCTTAGCACACCTTACACTTAGGTCCTATGCTGGTGTGATAAGGGGCTATGTAAGGACACTGTAACTGCCTTGTGTAATCCTTTGTTTTAAATAAAAATTGGGATTTCTTCTTATGTTGAAGTTTATGAATTTTCAGATGACCGGATAAATATAGTATGCATATTTTTGATGAATTTTAGAAAAATGATATTTTAAAAATGTTTATGTAAACCTTAAATAATTAAAAATGTGTAATGATATTCAAAAAATGGTCTTCTACAATTATGCTCAGTACGAAATTTAGAGTCTAATAAGATCAAAGTAATTTTTGATGAATAGTAAATTATGAATAGTGATTTTATGATTAGGATTAGTAATGTGTCCAAATGGATTAGTAATCTCACTTAAATAAAGTATTAATATAATCTAGGCACCTTGGTTATGTAATGTGATTCAATAAAATGGTTAAATAATGATTTCATAAATTATTATTCAAGTATTAGTTTTTTCAAGTGAATAGTGTTTTTTAATTAAAAATTAAATTAAAAATATTTAAAAATTATTTTTATAAAATGGATTTCATTTTTGAACTCAGAGCACCGATATTATGTTATGGTAATTTTTGGGGTTTTTTTCTGAAAAAAGTGAATTTTCAGTGAATAGTGTATTTATTTAAAAAAATAAATTAAAAGTATTTAGAAAATTATCTTTATAAAATGAAGTTAATTTTTGAAATCAGAGCATTGATATTTGGTTAAGGTGAAATTTTGGGATTATTCTGAGAAAGTTGAATTTTCGACAAATAGTGAAAATACAGTTTTTAAGTTACGGGTGTTTAATGACATCATTAAATGATGTATTAAGTATGTAATCAATATGGTCGACTTATGAATAGTAATATAAGGTATGAGGGGTCCCAAGTGGAAGATACCATGGGAAAATACCATGGGAAAGCCCATGGTTTTTTCAAAACCACTAATAAGGTGTCCCTTGGCCATTAATGCCTTGTCCCCTCACTTTCCCTATAAATACCAAGCCATCATCTCATCCATTTGACTCCCCACTCTCCCCCAACGAAGTTCTGGTCTCATTACCTCCCAACGAGTCCTCCCAAGGTGCCCCCAAGCACTCAAGGTCCCAACCTTTGAGTTTTAAGAGTTACGTTTTAAGGTAAGGGATCTGATCTCTCTCTTTCTTTTCAAGAAATATCTTTTATGTAATTTCTTTTATGCTCCATGTTATTATGTTAAAGGGTGTTCTTTTATACTCCTCTTACGTACCTTTTCATGTTCACATAATGAGAGATCCCCTCTTACTCTCATTATTTCGTTTTATGACGTTTTAAGTGGCGCCGTTAGGCTGCCGAAAGTTTTGTAACGGATTCTTTCTCCCTTATCATTTTTCAAGATCTATTTTCATGTAAAGTATTTCAAGTTTCTTTTTATTATGTTGGGTTATGATCTCTAAATTTATCATACTGATCTTTTATGATCATATGATAAGAGAACCCATTTTATCTCTTCAATTCAGTATTTTGAAGTTTTAAGTGGCGCCGTTAGGCTGCCGAATTTTTAAGTGGTTCTTCACCCTTCTCGTTTTGATGTTCTACTTTCATGTCAATTCTTTCAAGTTCCTTTTTTTTATGTCGGGGTATGATCTCTATATCTATCATACTGATATTTTATGATCATATGATGAGAGACAACATTTTATCTCTTCAATTCAGTATTTTGAAGTTTAAGTGGCGTCGTTAGGCTGCTGAATTTTTAAGTGGTCCTTGCACCATTCTCCTTTTTCAATGTTCTAATTCCATGTGAAGTCTTACAAGTTACTTTTTATTATGTTGGGGTATGATCTCTAAATCTATCATACTAATATTTTATTATAATATGATGAGAGACCCTATTTTATCTCATCAATTCATTTTTTTTGATGTTTAAGTGGCGCTGTTAGGCTGCCGAATTTCTAAGGGGTTCTTTCACCCTTCTCATTTTCAAGATCTACTTTCATGTCAAGTCTCTCAAGTTCATTTTTATTATTTTGGGGTATGATATCTATATCTATCATACTGATCATTTATGTTCATATTATGAGAGACCCCATTTGATCTCGTCAATCCATTTTTTGGATGTTTTAAGTGACGTCGTTAGGCTGCCGAATTCTCATAAGAGAAATCTTATTTTTGTCATCATTTCAAGTTCTTCGTTTCATATGGTATATCATTCAAATTTCATTACCATGTTCTTAAATACTATATATTCTATTCCCCTACTATTTTATTTATCATTTTTGAGTGGGTGACCCATGTCCCCTCTCTTTTCAATGTTTTCTAAAACCATATATCGTAGACGTTATGCTGCATAGTTTTCGTCTCAAAATGCCTCCCTCATTATCTCAAAATTATTTCATGTTATTAAGTGAATACTCAAAGCTCTTATTTATACAGGGGTATTCACATATATATCAAAATGTTCTATTTTAAAATTTGGTATTTACATACATGAAACCAGCTTTTCCTTTTCCGTGGGTTTGAAGTGACATAAAGATCACGTCTTTAAAAGCAGTTTTTAAAACGTTATGATTATGAAATGAAACCCATTTCTTTTATGCTATATGGGTTGTTTATGAAATGATTGATGATGATATATGTGTCTTACAGGATAATAAATACATGTCAAGGGTGCTCCCAGATAGCTCTCCAATGCATTGGGAAAAGACTTAATCTCTAGAGATGACTTTTTTGACTGATACTTTGGTGAATAACCGTGGTAATTTTTAATGACACCTTGGGGATGGACCTTGGTGAAACGAAATGATTGTCAATATTAAATGTTGCAGCCACATCTTCATTTTATAAAAAATGTTATATTTATTATGATATGCCTCATGATTTCTTTCTCATGCCTTAATGTTCTTTTCATGACCTTATTGAAGTATCTCAAGTTCACATGTAAAATGTTTCTCTTGTTTCCCTTACTGGGCCTTCTGCTCACCTTCTCTTTTGATGTATGTCCCCAGGTTATGAGATGCAGTAATGAACCTAGGATGAACATGAGGAGAATCCTTTCATGTGTTTAAGAAGAATCTTTTATGTTTTCATGTTTAATGTTTCTGGTTTCCAAGACACTAAACCTTAAAGATCCTCGGTTTTATAAAATGTAATGAAAGTTTATGTGATAAAAAGGCGGGATGCTATAGTTGGTATCAAAGGATGGTTTAGTTATTTGTGGAAATTAGGATATGAAAACTCTAGGAAGAACCCTATAGAAAGGTTTAAAGATCGGAAATCTTCCTGGTCTTTTGGTGAGTATTGAGTAAGGGGTTGCCAAGAAAATACATACATGTATGGATACGAGCAGGTAGAGGTGGCTCTGGAACAGATGTACAAAGGGGTAAAACTAGAAAACTCCGCTTTGAGCTAGACTCGAACAGGAACTGGTACACGACAATGGGCCTTGCTGCACTCTTGGTTATGACACTCCTGGGGGATATGCGTTGATAAATTCATAAGCTTAGTATGAACCATTGTTAAAGGAACAATGATAAAATAAAATAAAGATTCACATAAGAATATATGATCATGGATAACCTATATGGGAACCTATGGGATCACAAGTTAGGGTATACTTTTCTTATACAAGTTATCCTTATATTATTTTTGTTCCTTTTCATGATTATTGGCTAAGTACTTAAGCCCCTAATTATGCTTTCTCTTCTTAGTTAATGGTGGGAAATGGAAGAACATGTCCCAACAACCAATGTGATAGGAAATGCGACGATTGTCGTATTAATATGACAGGGATGATTAGAGGATTAAAATATGATTATTATTTTGGAAGACGTTCACTATTTTGGGGACCCTATATGATCGAGGTAAATAGATTACTACGGTATTTTCATTGAGGAGTAAGGTTGACTTATATTTTGGAGAATCGATGAATTTAAGGTGGACTTATAGTAATTTAGGTTACTTATGGGAATGATTAACCTATCTTGGGTAAAATATGTTTAGGTTAGATACTTTTGTTATAAGATGTTAGGAGTGGTTGATGTTGTTTGGAGATGAACAATGAAGTTTATTTTGGAAGACTATGTTATCAAATCCTTCTTGTATTTGGGTTTCAATCTTAGTTTGGTTTATTTTGAGGAATTTTAAGGACCGTTATTTATGGAATGGACAATGATGAACTTTGGGTAGTACCATGGAACTTTGAATATTTAAAAGTAGTTTTCATTCCTATGGGATTATTTCTTTTTGAAGAGTTGTTTTACCTTACCGTTTCTGTTTTTTGGGATAATTTTTAAAGATATAAGAAATATATAGTTAATCTTTGGTGGATTTTGTGATTATGTTGAAGATGATTCTTGTGTTTTGATGAGACCAAGTAATTTTGAATGCTCACCGTTTGGAGAAAAGATTAGTTTTGGGTAGAAACATATTAAAGGATGAAACTCAACATGAAGGTAGGTATATTTTCTTATGTTTTTGTTCTATGTAGTAAATGAATTCCTTAAAATTATGAAAAGGAACGTAAAACAAAAACGCTGTTGGTTTACGTTTCCTACTAGGTAATCAAAGACCGTCTACACACATCATAAGTTTGGGATTTTCTTATGGCTAACTTTCTCCTAATCATGTTTTCTATCACTCTCCCCTAGAACTTGAACCTTTGTTTTTTTCTTCCATATCCATGTTTTCCTCCATGGAATCCTAGTATGGGTTAACTCAGGTGACCTTTGTACTTCCCTTTCTTTCTTTTAAAGTAATAGTTTTTCTGACTCCTTTTCTGATGTGAGACTTTAAGTGAAATTTCAAAACCCAATTTTAAAAATTGCGAGGATGCAATTTCTTAAGGGGGGAAGATTGTAACAACCCGAAATTTTGAATAAATCTTGTTTCCTAATTTTATGTGTTATTTTATTTTGTTTTTTATACTCAACAAAAATGTTTCATTTGATATCGTGAGTATAATTAAAATGAGACCGTTTGGTTTTGACTATTATATGACCATTGGTCAATATGACCGTTGGAAACTAAACATTTTAATTTTTGTCTCCAAATACAAGTAATATTGGTTAATTATTATAGAAAGAAGATTCGATGGCCTCACCCAGTAGTCTTGGACCGATCGAAGCCCTTCTAAAAGAACTTGGGAAGGAGGTAGCACCACTGGGCTTTGCTCTGGACCAAACCCAAGCTGAACTTCATCGTGTGAAGCTAGAATGGAATCGCCTTTCCAAGAAGTTCAAACTGATAGAAATTACTACTCGTGCGTTGTTAGCCGAGCCTCCCTCAGATTCTCTCACCTTAGCAAACCTTACACTTAGGTCATATGCTGGTGTGATAAGGGGCTATGTAAGGAGACCGCAACTGCCTTGTGTAATCTTTTTTTTTTAAATAAAAATTGGTATTTCTTCTTATGTTGAAGTTTATGAATTTTTAAATGACCAGATAAATATAGTATGCTTATTTTTGATGAAGTTTAGAAAAAGGATATTTTAAAAATGTTTATGTAAACCTTAAATAATTAAAAATGTGTAATGATATTCAAAAAATGGTCTTCTACAATTATGCTGAGTATGAAATTTAGAGTCTAATAAGATCAACATAATTTTTGATGAATAGTAAATTATGAATAGTGATTTTATGATTAGGATTAGTAATGTGTCCAATTGGATTAGTAATCTCACTTAAAAAAAGTATTAATATAATCTAGGCACCTTGATTAAGTAATGTGATTCAATAAAATGGTTAAATAACGATTTCATAAATTATTATTCAAGTATTAGTTTTTTCAAGTGAATAGTGTTTTTTAATTAAAAATTAAATTAAAAATATTTAAAAAATTATTTTTATAAAATGGATTTCATTTTTGAACTCATAGCACCGATATTATGTTATGGTAATTTTTGGGGGTTTTTTCTGAAAAAAATGAATTTTCGGTGAATTGTGTATTTATTTAAAAAATTAAATTAAAAATATTTAACAAATTATTTTTATAAAATGGAGTTCAATTTTGAAATCAGAGCATTGATATTTGGTTAAGGTGAAATTTTGGGATTATTCTGAGAAAGTTGAATTTTCAATGAATAGTGAAAATACAGTTTTTAAGTTACGGGTGTTTAATGACATCATTAAATGATGTATTAATTATGTAATCAATATGGTCGACTTATGAATAGTAATATAATGTATTAGGTGTCCCAAGTGTCCAATACCATGGGCAAATACCATGGTAAATCCCATGTTTTTTCCAAAACCACTAATGAGGTGTCCCTTGGCCATTAATGCCTTGTCCCCTCACTTTCCCTATAAATACCAAGCCATCCCCTCATCCATTCGACTCCCCACTCTCCCCCAACGAAGTTATGGTCTCATTACCTCCCAAGAGGTCCTCCCAAGGTTCCCCCAAGCCCTCAAGGTCCCAACCATTGTGTTTTAAGAGTTACGTTTTAAGGTAAGGGATCTGATCTCTCTCTTTCTTTTCAAGAAATCTCTTTTATGTAATTTCTTTTATGATCCATGTTCTTATGTTAAAGTGTGTTCTTTTATACTCATCTTACTTCCCTTTTCATGTTCTCATAATGAGGGATCCCTTCTTACTATCATTATTTCGTTTTATGATGTTTTAAGTGGCGCCGTTAGGCTGCTGAAATTTTTGTAACGGTTTCTTTCTCCCTTCTCATTTTTCAAGATCTATTTTCATGTAAAGTATTTCATGTTCCTTTCTATTATGTTTGGGTATGATCTCTAAATTTATCATACTGATCTTTTATTATCATATGATTAGAGAACCCATTTTATCTCTTCAATTCAGTATTTTGAAGTTTTAAGTGGCGCCGTTAGGCTGCCGAATTTTTAAGTGGTTCTTCACCCTTCTCGTTTTGAAGTTCTACTTTCATGTCAATTCTTTCAAGTTACTTTTTCTTATGTTGGGGTATTATATCTATATCTATCATACTGATATTTTATGATCATATTATTAGAGACCCAATTTTATCTCTTCAATTCAGTATTTTGAATTTTAAGTGGCGTCGTTAGGCTGCTGAATTTTTAAGTGGTCCTTGAACCTTTCTCCTTTTCAAAGTTCTAATTCCATGTCATGTCTTGCAAGTTACTTTTTATTATGTTTGGTTATGATCTATAAATATATCATACTGATATTTTATAATCATATTATGAGAGACCCTATTTGATCTCATCAATTCATTTTTGTTGATGTTTAAGTGGCGCTGTTAGGCTGCTGAATTTCTAAGGGGTTCTTTCACCCTTCTCATTTTCAAGATCTACTTTCATGTCAAGTCTCTCAAGTTCATTTTTATTATTTTGGGGTATGATATCTATATCTATAATACTGATAATTTATGATCATATTATGAGAGACCCCATTTGATCTCGTCAATCCATTTTTTGGAAGTTTTAAATGACACTGTTAGGCTGCCGAATTCTCATAAGAGAAATCTTATTTTTGTCTTCCTTTCAAGTTCTTCGTTTCATATAGTATATCATTCAAATTTCATTACCATGTTCTTAAATACTATATATTCTGTTCCCCTACTGTTTTATGTATCATTTTTTAGTGGGTGACCCATGTCCCCTCTCTTTTCAATGTTTTCTAAAACCATGTATCGTAGACGTTATGTTGCATAGTTTTCGTCTCAAAATGCCTCCCTCTTTATCTCAAAATTATTTTATGTTACTAAGTGAATACTCAAAGCTCTTATTTCTATAGGGGTATTCACATATATATCAAAATTTTATATTTTAAATTTTGGGATTTACATACATGAAACCCACTTTCCCTTTTCTGTGGGTTTAAAGTGACATGAAGATCATGTATTTAAAGTAGTTTTTAAAACGTTATGATTATGAAATGAAACCCATTTCTTTTATGCTATATGGGTTGTTTATGAAATGATTGATGATGATATATGTGGCTCATATGATAATAAAGACATGTCAAGGGTGCGCCCAGATAGCGCTCCAATGCATTGGGTAAAGACTTAATCTCTAGAGATGATTTTTTAGACTGATACCTTGGTGAATAACCTTGGTAATTTTTAATGACACCTTGGGGATGGACCTTGGTGAAACGAAATGATTGTCAATACTAAAGGTTGCAGACACATCTTCATGTTATGAAAAATGTTATTTTTATTATGATATGCCTCATGATTTCTTTCTCATGCCTTAATGTTCTTTTCATGACCTTATTGAAGTATCTCAAGTTCACATGTAAAATGTTTCTCTTGTTTCCCTTACTTGTCCTTCTGCTCACCCTTTCTTTTGATGTATGTCCCCAGGTTATGAGATCCAGTAATGAACCTAGGATGAACATGAGGAGAATCCTTTCAAGTGTTTAAGAATAATCTTTTATGTTTTCATGTTTAAAGTTTCTGGTTTCCAAGACACTAAACCTTAAAGATCCTCGGTTTTGTAAAATGTAATGAAAGTTTATGTGATAAAAAGGTGGGATGCTATAGTTGGTATCAAAGGATGGTTTAGTTATTTGTGGAAATTAGGATATGAAAACTCTAGGAAGAACCCTATAGACAAGTTTAAAGATAGGAAATCTTCCTGGTCTTTTGGTGAGTATTGAGTAAGGGGTTGCCAAGAAAATACATCCCTGTCTGGATACGAGCAGGTAGAGGTGGCTCTGGCACAGATGTACATAGGGGTAAAACCCGAAAACTCCGTTTTGAGCTAGACTCTAATAGGAACTGGTACACGACAACGGGTCTTGCTGCACTCTTGGTTATGACACTCCCGGGGGATATGCTTTGATAAATTCATAAGCTTAGTATGAACCATTGTTAAAGGAACAATGATAAAATAAAATAAAGATTCACATAAGAATATATGATCATTGATAACCTAGATGGGAACCTAGGGGATCACAAGTTAGGGTATACTTTTCTTCTACAAGTTATCCTTATATGATTTTAGTTCCTTTTCATGATTATTGGCTAAGTACTTAAGCCCCTAATTATGCTTTCTCTTCTTAGTTAATGGTGGGAAATGGAAGAACATGTCCCAACAACCAATGTGATAGGAAATGCGAGGATTGTCGTATTAATATAACAGGGATGATTAGGGGATTAAAATATGATTATTATATTGGAATACGTTCACTATTTTGGGGACCCTATATAATCGAGGTAAATAGATTACTACGGTATTTTCATTGAGGAGTAAGGTTGAGTTATATTTTGAAGAATCGATGAATTTAAGGTGGACTTATAGTAATTTAGGTTAATTATGGGAATGATTAACCTATCTTGGGTAAAATATGTTTAGGTTAGATACTTTTGTTATAAGATGTTAGGAGTGGTTGATGTTGTTTGGAGATGAACAATGAAGTTTATTTTGGAAGACTATGTTATCAAATCCTTCTTGTATTTGGGTTTCAATCTTATTTTGGTTTATTTTGAGGAATTTTAAGGACCGCTATTTATGGAATCGACTATGATGAACTTTGGGTAGTACCATGGAACTTTGAATATTTAAAAGTAGTTTCCATTCCTATGGGATTATTTCTTTTTGAAGAGTTGTTTTACCTTACCCTTTCTGTTTTTGGGATAATTTTTAAAGATATAAGAAATATATAGTTAATCTTTTGTGGATTTTGTGATTCTCTAGAAGATGATTCTTGTGTTTTGATGAAACCAAGTAATTTTGAATGCTCATCGTTTGGAGAAAAGATTATTTTTGGGTAGAAACATATTAAAGGATGAAACTCAATATGAAGGTAGGTATATTTTCTTATGTTTTTGTTCTATGTAGTAAATGAATTCCTTAAAATTATGAAAAGGAACGTAAAACAAAAATGTTATTGGTTTACGTTTCCTACTAGGTAATCAAAGACCGTTTACACACATCATAAGTTTGGGATTTTCTTATGGTTATCTTTCTCCTAATCATGTTTTCTATCACTCTCCCCCAGAACTTGAACCTTTGTTTTTTTCTTCGATATCCATGTTTTCCTCCATGGAATCCTAGTATGGGTTAACTCGGGTGACCTTTGTACTTCCCTTTCTTTCTTTTAAAGTAATAGTTTTTCTGACTCCTTTTCTGATGTGAGACTTTAAGTGAAATTTCAAAACCCAATTTTAAAAATTGTGAGGATGCAATTTCTTAATGGGGGAAGATTGTAACAACCAGAAATTTTTAATAAATCTTGTTTCCTAATTTTATGTGTTATTTTATTTTGTTTTTTATACTCAACAAAAATGTTTCATTTGATATCATGAGTATAATTAAAATGAGACCGTTTGGTTTTGACTATTATATGACCATTGGTCAATATGACCGTTGGAAACTAAATATTTTAATTTTTGTCTCTAAATACAAGTAATATTGGTTAATTATTATAGAAAGAAGATTGGATGGCCTCACCCAGTAGTCTTGGACCGATCGAAGCCCATCTAAAAGAACTTGGGATGGAGGTAGCACCACTGGGCTTTGCTTTAGACCAAACCCAAGCCGAACTTCATCGTGTGAAGCTAGAATGGAATCGCCTTTGCAAGAAGTTCAAACTGATAGAAATTACTACTCATGTGTTGTTAGCCGAGCCTCCCTCAGATTCTCTCACATTAGCACACATTACACTTAGGTCATATGTTGGTGTGATAAGGGGCTATGTAAGGAGACCGTAACTGCCTTGTGTAATCCTATTTTTAAATAAAAATTGAGATTTCTTCTTATGTTGAAGTTTATGAATTTTTAAATGATCGGATAAATATAGTGTGCTTATTTTTGATGAATTTTAGAAAAATGATATTTTAAAAATGTTTATGTAAACCTTAAATAATTAAAAATGTGTAATGATATTCAAAAAATGGTCTTCTACAATTATGCTCAGTACGAAATTTAGAGTCTAATAAGATCAACGTAATTTTTGATGAATAGTAAATTATGAATAGTGATTTTATGATTAGGATTAGTAATGTGTCCAAATGGATTAGTAATCTCACTTAAAGAAAGTATTAATATAATCTAGGCACCTTGATTAAGTAATGTGATTCAATAAAATGGTTAAATAACGATTTCATAAATTATTATTCAAGTATTAGTTTTTTCGAGTGAATAGTGTTTTTTAATTAAAAATTAAATTAAAAATATTTAAAAAATTATTTTTATAAAATGGATTTCATTTTTGAACTCAGAGCACCGATATTATGTTATGGTAATTTTTGGGGTTTTTTCTGAAAAAAAATGAATTTTCGGTGAATTGTGTATTTATTTTAAAAAATAAATTAAAAATATTTAGAAAATTATTTTTATAAAATGGAGTTCATTTTTGAAATCAGAGCATTGATATATGGTTAAGGTGAAATTTTGGGATTATTCTGAGAAAGTTGAATTTTCAATGAATAGTGAAAATACAGTTTTTAAGTTACGGGTGTTTAATGACATCATTAAATGATGTATTAAGTATTTAATCAATATGGTGGACTTATGAATAGTAATATAATGTATTAGGTGTCCCAAGTGGCCAATACCATGGGAAAATACCATGGGAAAGCCCATGGTTTTTCCAAAACCACTAATGAGGTGTCCCTTGGCCATTAATGCTTTGTCCCCTCACTTTCCCTATAAATACCAAGCCATCCCCTCATCGATTCGACTCCCCACTCTCCCCCAACGAAGTTCGGGTCTCATTACCTCCCAAGGAGTCCTCCCAAAGTTCCCCCAAGCCCTAAAGGTCCCAACCATTTTGTTTTAAGAGTTACGTTTTAAGGTAAGGGATCTGATCTCTCTCTTTCTTTTCAAGAAATCTCTTTTATGTAATTTCTTTTATGATCCATGTTCTTATGTTAAAGGGTGTTATTTTATACTCCTCTTACTTCACTTTTCATGTTCTCATAATTAGAGATCCCCTCTTACTCTCATTATTTCGTTTTATGATGTTTTAAGTGGCGCCGTTAGGCTGCTGAAATTTTTGTAACAGATTCTTTCTCCCTTCTCATTTTTCAAGATCTATTTTCATGTAAAGTATTTCAAGTTCCTTTCTATTATGTTGGGGTATGATCTCTAAATTTATCATACTGATATTTTATTATCATATGATTAGAGAACCCATTTGATCTCTTCAATTCAGTATTTTGAAGTTTTAAGTGGCGTCGTTAGGCTGCCGAATTTTTAAGTGGTTCTTCACCCTTCTCGTTTTGAAGTTCTACTTTCATGTCAATTCTTTCAAGTTCCTTTTTTTATGTTGGGGTATGATCTCTATATCTATCATACTGATATTTTATGATCATATTATGAGAGACCCCATTTTATCTCTTCAATTCAGTATTTTGAAGTTTAAGTGGCGTCGTTAGGCTGCTGAATTTTAAGTGGTCCTTGCACCTTTCTCCTTTTCAAAGTTCTAATTCCATGTCAAGTCATGAAAGTTCCTTTTTATTATGTTTGGGTATGATCTCTAAATATATCATACTGATCTTTTATGATCATATTATGAGAGACCCTATTTGATCTCATCAATTCATTTTTGTTGAAGTTTAAGTGGCGCCGTTAGGCTGCTGAATTTCTAAGGGGTTCATTCACCTTTCTCATTTTCAAGATCTACTTTCATGTCAAGTCTCTCAAGTTCATTTTTATTATTTTGTGGTATGATATCTATATCTATAATACTGATCATTTATGTTCATATTATGAGAGACCCCATTTGATCTATTCAATCCATTTTTTGGAAGTTTTAAGTGACGCTGTTAGGCTGCCGAATTCTCATAAGAGAAATCTTATTTTTGTCTTCCTTTCAAGTTCTTCGTTTCATATGGTATATCATTAAAATTTCATTACCATGTTCTTAAATACTATATATTCTGTTCCCCTACTGTTTTATGTATCATTTTTTAGTGGGTGACCCATGTCCCCTCTCTTTTCAATGTTTTCTAAAACCATGTATCGTAGACGTTATGTTGCATAGTTTTCGTCTCAAAATGCCTCCCTCTTTATCTCAAAATTATTTTATGTTACTAAGTGAATACTCAAAGCTCTTATTTCTATAGGGGTATTCACATATATATCAAAATTTTCTATTTTAAATTTTGGGATTTACATACATGAAACCCGCTTTCCCTTTTCCGTGGGTTTAAAGTGGCATGAAGATCATGTATTTAAAGTAGTTTTTAAAACGTTGTGATTATGAAATGAAACTCATTTCTTTTATGCTATATGGGTTGTTTATGAAATGATTTATGATGATATATGTGGCTCACATGATAATAAAGACATGTCAAGGGTTCGCCCAGATAGCGCTCCAATGCATTGGGTAAAGACTTAATCTCTAGAGATGACTTTTTAGACTGATACCTTGGTGAATAACCTTGGTAATTTTTAATGACCCTTGGGGATGGACCTTGGTGAAACGAAATGATTGTCAATATTAAATGTTGCAGCCACATCTTCAAGTTATGAAAAATGTTATTTTTATTATGATATGCCTCATGATTTCTTTCTCATGCCTTAATGTTCTTTTCATGACCTTATTGAAGTATCTCAAGTTCACATGTAAAATGATTCTCTTGTTTCCCTTACTGGGCCTTCTGCTCACCCTTTCTTTTGATGTATGTACCCAGGTTATGAGATGCAGTAATGAACCTAGGATGAACATGAGGAGAATCCTTTCAAGTTTTTAAGAAGAATATTTTATGTTTTCATGTTTAAATTTTCTGGTTTCCAAGACACTAACCCTTAAAGATCCTCGGTTTTGTAAAATGTAATGAAGGTTTATGTGATAAAAAGGTGAGATGCTATAAAACCCACATAGGATCCTAGTACATCTCCCATATATCGTCAAACCCACACAAGATCCTAGTACATGTCCAGTATGTTTTCATACCCACACAAGATCCTAGTAGATATCCAGTACGTCATCAGACCCACATAGGATCCTACTACATCTCTAGTATGTTGTCATACCCACACGATCTTAGTACATATCCAGTACATTGTCAGACCCACACAGAATCCTAGTACATCTCCAGTAAGTCATTAGACCCACACAGGATCCTAGTACATATCTAGTATGTCTTCAGACCCACACAAGACCCTAGTACATCTCCAGTACGCTGTCAGACCCACACAGGATCCTAGTACATCTCTAGAGCCAGCTACAGGGTTCACGCACTAAGCTCACTTGTCTCCGGGAGGGTCTTCCCCTTAAGAAATTGGTTGATACTCCAACTTCCCCGATTTACAATGAAGAAGTATCTCAATGGTCCACCATGTCATAGGTGTCTTAATGCAATAGATGTTGAATCAAACGGAGGCCCGGTCTGTGAGTTATTAGCATTTCCACTCAAAGGGCCCAGTTGGTTGTGGGTTTCAATCCATCCCAGGTATAATCCAACTTTATCCAAATCACTATTGGGGTGTACCATTGGGAATTCTCACTCCAAGTTTTATGGCATCATAGACAGTTAGTCAAACGGACGCCCGGTGCCAAAATTATGGCCAAAAGAGTGTATGGGTCGAAAGTGGGCAGGGTCCCGCCTGACCCGGTTGGACCAACCCGACCCGACCCGACCTATTTCGAACAGGTTCGGGTCTCCCAGGCCTAAAATGCTGGGTCCGACCTGGCCCATGCAGGGTGGTCCAGCCCGTTGGGCGGCCAGGCCTAGGCTAAGGCCCGAGGGGCGGCGGGGCAGCCACGGAGGTCGCGGGGGGTGAATGGCCGCTGAGGCTGCTGGGGCTGCAGAGCGACGGAGGCCGCAGGGGCCACGGAGGCCTCGAGGCAGCGTGTAGGTCGCGGTCTTGTGGGGTGTCTGGGGGCGGCGGGGCGACCATAGTACGGCAGTCCGCCGTGGCTGTTTGGATGGCCAACCATCTTCTCCGCACGACATGGTCACGTGTCGCGCCTTCACCGGCGACCCATTCGGCCACCCGCTCTTCATTCATCGTCATAGCACAATGTCGCCTTCTTCCATCACGAAGAACACACCATTCCTGAAGAATGACAGTGAGTTTGGGCCATGCTTTTTTGGCCCGTACCCTCCACGTTAGAGAGGTAACAAGAAGCTCTAGGGGGTGATTCAATGTGAGGGGAGAAATTAACATTGATCAACATAAAACACACCCCTACCTCGTCTATTTTTTGACGTCGATGAGGAGGGAAGGATGGTCGTCGATCGAAAACACCCCATGTTGGAGTATGTACCAAGGAACAAGTCGAAGATGTTGGAGAATTTTGACGTTATTCATTAGAGAATAATTCTTTGTTGGAGAAGAAGAATTCTTCCAAGGTTCTCCTCTTCCAATCCTTTCTCCCAATTCGACCCCAAAAATAAAAGTAGACAGTATGTTGTGTTTCATCAATTTAATTGTTGGCACAAAATTAAATTCACGTCATTAATTATAATGTTTTTGGCACCATTAATGTGGGGGTATACCAAAGGATATATCCCATTAAAGGGGATTTCAAGAGTTATCTCCATATTAAAGCAGAAGTTTAGGGGGTTCGGGTGGTCCCCACCCTTAAATACAAATTGGGAGGTTTTGGGCTCGGTGGTCCCCACTTCCATAACCCATGTTGAGGGGTTTCAAGAATAAAAATAAAATGCTAAAATAATGTTATTTTTATTTCCCACGAAAACTGAAAAACTAACTTTTACCCTCGACCTACTATGGTTGAGATGAAGGTCTCCTTAAGAGAATATCAGTGCTCTGAGTACAACAGAGCCCTCAAGTATCAATTCTGAGAACCGGTTCAAAAGTTTGAAAAGCTCCCTCATATATTTACTGAACGTACCCAAAAAAATGTTCAGAAATTCATTTCGGGCACACAGGGCCTTAGAACCACGCATCGTCTATTTTCATGGACTTGTAAAATTCCCATATATTTAAAAAACATTACATTGAAAATCTGGGTCTTTACATTATCCCCACCTCAGGGGTTTTCTTCCTCGTAAGCCATAACTCAAACTAAGTGAACAATTGGGGGTACTGAGCATGCATCTGAGCCTCCCGCTCCCATGTACTCTTCTGGAGGTTCCTGTGCTGCTATAGAATGCGCACCGGAGGTATCAGCCACCCATGAAGGACCCGCACGTATTGATCCTCAATCTCCACTGGATCCTCTATAAACATCACCCCATCATCGTTATCCATATCTCCATGGTCGATGATGTGAGAAGGGTCGTGCACGTATCTCCTCGGCTGGGATACGTGGAAGACGTCGTGAACTTGGTGCAACTGAGGGGGAAGTGCTTGGAAGTAAGCCACCTCTCCAACTCTCCTGAGGACCTAGAAGGTTCCAAAGAACCTCATAGATTACTTTTCACCTCGACCAAATCTCCACAAACCTTGTCGAGGTGAGACCCATAGAAAGACGTGGTCACCATCCTCGAACTCTAGAGGTCTCCATCTCCCATCGACAAAAGACTTATGCATGCACTATACAGTCTTCATCTGCTCCTGAATGATATATACCTTCTCCATGGTGGCCCATACCATCTCTGGTCCCACGAGTGCTAGCTCCTCTGGGTCTGTCCAGCACAAAGGTGATCTTCAAGGTCGCCCATAAAATGCCTCAAAATGTGTCATCCCAATGGTGGAGTGATAGCTGTTATTGTATGCAAACTACACCGAAGGCAAGTGATCCTCCCAGTTGTAACTGAAGGTGAGGACACAAGCATGTAGCATGTCCTCGAGAGTCTGAATGGTCCCCTTAGTCGAACTATCCGTCTGAGGATGGAATGAAGTTCTTAAATGAAGTTGCGTTCTGAAAGCCTCCTACAACCCATTCCATGGTTATGAATTAAAATGTGTATCATGGTCGGAGACAATCGTCTAGGGTACTCCATGTAGCCATACAATATCCTGCACATAGAGGCATCCCATGATCTCCACCGAACCCTGCTCTCTAATCAGTAAAAAGTGGGCAGACTTGGTGAGTCAGTCGACGATCACCCAAATAGAATCATGACCTATAGATGTACATTGAAGTCGTCACACGAAGTCCATAGATATCGCATCCCACAACCACTATAGGACCTCTAAAGGTTGAACCAAGCCTACGGGTACCTGATGCTTTGCCTTCACTTTTTAACAAGTGAGGCACCGAGAGACAAAATCTTCTATAACTTTCTTCATTTCTGGCCACCAGTTCTATTGTCAGAGGTCCTGGTACATCTTCTCCACTCCTAGATTTACCACTAGATGGGATGTTTGGAACTCCCCCAACACTTCCTCTCGAAGAGAAACTAGTACCATGGTACGTCCTCTAAAGAGGATGACATGCTCACCACCTTTATAAAATCTACTAGGTGCCTGTCCTGTGGATATAGGAGTACGTCGTGTCTCGCAGTCAGTGTCTCCATGATGCACCTCCTTGACTCACTGTAGATGTGGGAGAGTGACTGTAAGAGACTGAAGAAAATTTGCTCCATCCCAATCCACAAAAGATATCTGCAAAGCGGCCAGCTGCTCTGTCGCCTCACCTAGTAGTTGTATACCAGGCCTCCTGCTGAGTGCATCTGCTACAATGTTCCCCTACCCAGTAGTATATATACTATCACAAATTCATAGTCCTAGAGGAACTCAAGAAAACATCGTTGTCTCAGGTTCAGGTCCTTTTGAGAGGTGAAATACCTGAGACTCTTCTGATCTGAGTGGACGGTAAAATGCTCGCCCATCAAGTAATGTCACCACATCTTCAAGGAGAATACCACTACTACTAACTCTAGTTGATGGGTACCATAGTTCTGCTCATGTTGTCTTAGCTGTCGAGAACTATATGCGATCATTGCTCACTCCTGCATTAAGACACATCTGAGCATGGTCCCTGATGCATCATAGTAGACTATGTACCCTACTCCCTCCTGTAGAAGCCTCATGATAGTTGCACTAGTCAGCCTCTGCCTCAGCTCCTGAAAACTCTGATGGAATCTCTTTGACCAAATAAAGGGTTGCCCCTTCTTCATCAATGCTGATAGTACTCCTGCATCTCTGGAGAGATCTGTCAAAAGTCTCTGGTAGTATCCATCCAAACTCAGGAAACTTCATACCTCAGTCACACTCCTGTGTGGCTCCCAAGAAAGTACCGCCTCAATATTCGCTGGATCCACTTCAACTCCAGCCTCTAATATGACATATCATAGAATGTGAACCTCTTATATCCAGAACTAGTACTTTGAGAGTTTACCATAGAGCTAGTGCTCTCGGAGTGTGTCTAGTACTACCTACAAATGATAGGCATGATCCTCCTCAGTAGTCGACTATATCAGTATGTCTTCGATGAAAACTACTACAAAGCGATCAAGGTATGGCTGGAAGATCCTATTCTTGAGTGCCATGAACACTGCTAGAGCGTTGGTTACACCGAATGGAATTACCAAGAACTCGTAGTGGTCGTACCGATATCTGAAATCCATCTTCTGCACATCCTCGTCTCGTACTCTGAGCTGTTGATAGCCTGATCTGAGGTCTATCTTCGAGAACCACCATGCTCCCTCTAGCTGATCAAAGAGGTCTTCAATCATCGGAAGAGGGTACTTGTTCTTCATGGTCACCAGGTTCAGGCACCAATAGTTGACACAAAGTCTCAAGCTCCCATCTGCCATCATGGTGAACAAAATCAGGGATGCCCAAGGAGAAACACTCGACAGAATGAACCCTTTCCCCTGTAAGTCCTCCAGTTGTACTGGCAGCTCACGAAGCTCCGTAGGAGCCATCCGATATGCTGGTGTAGATATCGATGCCATCTCGGGGTACAATTCAATGTCAAATTTTACCTATCTATGAGGAGGTAGACCCGAAACATCATCAGGGAAGACATATGTGTACTATTCCACAACTACAGGATAACTTTCACTCTCCTCATCAACCAATCTGAAGGTATGGCTATCCAACTTATATGAAATCGACTGCACTCTCGTCCGGGTAAGTCCATTCTGTGCTGCAAAGGCTCCCTTCTTGCTATTGAAGGTTAACCTGGTCTAATCCATGTGTACACAGTGAAATTTGTGTCTAATACTTTCTATCTGAGCGTGGAATGTAGATAACTAGTCCATAATCAAGATGACGGTGTAAGGCCTTGGCGTCGCTACTAGGAGATCTCAGCTTAAGCTCTTGCCTCCTAGAGTAATCTCACACTACTGACACCAATATGTAATTGTCAAATCTACTCCCATAGGAGTCTATAGCTGTAAGGATCGAGGTGACAGCTCCATTAGAATCTGTGAGATCCGATAAAGGGTAGTGGAAATAAAAGAATGACTGGCACCTGTTTCTATAAGTATTGCAGCTATGGTGGAGTAGACACAGATCGTACCGCATATCATCTCTAGAGCACCATGGTCGTAGGCATCAGTTTCCTGGAGCTGAGCTCGCCCTTATCCTCCTACTCCCTATGGTTGAGGTGGACCACATAGTGGTGGTGGCGGGAACATCATGAATTGTCGCCCCCCGCCAGCTGCACGGCCAGCGCCTCTGCCACATCCGCCTGATCCCTATGGACCTCCTCAGTCGAATCTCTATCTCTACCTAGGAAGTCCTTCGGTCGTCTTCTGATCATCCGTATGGTGGATCAGACAGTCTCAAGCCATGTGACCCTTCCCGCATCATGAAAACATTTCCCACTCCTCACATGACTGGATCTATCTCGGGTTCCCTACACAACCGAACAAGAATCATGCAGTCGTCCACCTGTAGGTATGGTCCTCTTGGACCTCTGCGACATCTGTCTGCTGCCAGCTGCGGAAGACTCTTCTACATGACGTCTGGTGGTGGGTCTCGCTATTGGTGACTACT
The DNA here is from genome assembly GCA_963277665.1 of Viscum album. NCBI lineage: Eukaryota > Viridiplantae > Streptophyta > Magnoliopsida > Santalales > Viscaceae > Viscum > Viscum album. The sequence continues at coordinate 458,518,849 of OY728163.1, read as the reverse complement.
CTACAAAGAAACTATCCACTAAGAGGGCTCGCTCTAACACCCCCTCCAGCGTCGGGATTCTAAGAGAAATCATCGAAGCCCTAACCTCCCCCATGAGTCCCTGCTCAATGTTTTGGGCCCTAAATAATGGGTCCAGAACCATATCAGTGAAGCTGCATGAGAGGTCTGTGAACCTCACTGAGTACTGCACCACAGTCATACTGCCCTACTGTAGATGAAGAATCTCTTGTATACGCACTACGTGAAGAGTCGCTGGAACAAACTATGCCCGAAATAGGCTCTCGACGTCTGCCCCGAGAAGCATCGCCTTGTCGTGAACCTAGAGCATCAAACTCCACCGTCTGTCTATTTCTGACTTTAGAAAACTGGCGACAAGGATCACCATGATATCAGCTAGTGTCCCTACCAGTTTCAAGACTCTCACTATGGCCTCTAGCCAATCCTTAGCCACCTGTGGTTCCATCTCTCCCTTGCACCTGGGTGTCCTATGGTGCTGGAACTCGTGCAATGCGCTCAAGTGGCGTGCACCGTCTCCGTATGGGGCTGGTGGCATCGGTGGACCAATGGGTAATGGTATCACTTGTGCCTCCACTGGTGCCTCTACTAGAAGAGGGCCTTGCACTGATGCCTTGTTTCTCGGTGGGCTATCAGTGGTTACTACTCTCGGAACCCTAGCTAGAAGTCTACGTGGATGCATCCTGAAAAGAAACAGGTGCACCATAGTCAAAAATTTATACCTTATGAGTAGACTCAAAGAGATAAAAAAAGTAAACTATTGGAAACACAGATGTAATCATTGCTTTCAAGAACTATGTCAGAAATTGGTAGTCAGGGTCCGGGTGTATGGATACATCAGCCGCCGCAGCAACACTGGATTCCCTAAACTGATAACCACACTCACTACAATTAACACTGTTGTCATTAAAAAAGATCAAAGTCCAATGTTCTACAGTAGAACCGACCCCTCTAATACCGATTTTTCATGACCCGTCCCCTGGGGCTTGTTCCGTGAGTACCCCAAGATCGCAGTCCATAGGCTAGGAGCTGGTGACTAGAACCGAAGGCGTATTCCCTAAAGATGGGAAGGCATTGCCTTTATAACCTGTAAACACACCCAACCAAGCACACAACAAGATATGAACTTAAGTAAACTGAATAGTATACAGAGTAATTATAGTAAGAAAAAGGAGCCAGAATACAATCACAACTGGAAAGTACAAGAAACTGAATGTACAACTAAACTGGAACAAATCCTGTGATCACCCGCCAAGGATCCTAACTGAAGGGTAGGTACAGCTCTTGAACGGTCTTATCTGCAGTACGCCTCGTATAAGTTCCACCTCCGAGCAACCTCTAATCCGGGCACTCTCATCCTTAGTCGGTGTTGTCCTTCGTCTACATCATACACAGTGAGGTGAAGTCAATATCCCATGCATGGGTGAGTATAATGATACTCAATTGGGACCCCGAGACCCTCAATGTCTCACAAAATCCACAAAGGATAAACCACAAAGCCTGAAAACAACTGACAACCCTACTCAGGTATATGCCCATATATATACCTAAGTTATCAAGTAAATCCATCTCAAATATGAGGAAAAACAAGGCCCAAATCATTAGCCTAAATCTCAACTATTCTAGAAAGGAAGGAATACCACGAAGTTTAGTACCACACAAGTACAGACTCATCTCACACCAGGTATATCTTAGGCACACTTGTATAGATGATTAGATGTAACTACTGAATCATCTTAATCTGTTAAGAGGTAGACCCATGAAGGATCCTAAATCATCATTAGACTAAAAAAGGATCGTAGTACATCATCAGACCCACACAGGATCCTAGTACATCGTTAGTATGTTGTCAGACCCACACAAGATCCTAGTACATCTCCCGTACTTTGTCAGACCCACACAGGATCCTAGTACATCTCCAGTATGTCGTTATACCCTTACTACATCCTAATACATCTCCAATAGGTCGTCAGACGTACATAGGATCCAAGTACATCTTCAGTACGTCATCAGACCCACACTAGATCCTAGTACATCTCTAGTACGTCGCCAGACCCACACAGGATCCTAGAACATGTCTAGTACGTTGTCAAACCGATACAGGATCCTAGTACATCTCCATTACCTCTTCAGACCCACATAGGATCCTAGTACATCTTTAGTACGTCGTCAGACCCATGCATGATCCTAGTACATCTCCATAGCTAGCTACAGGGTTCCCGCACTAAGATCTCTTGTCATCAGGAGGGTCCTCTCCTCAAGCCACTAGTCGATACACTAACTTCAATGAAGTCCAAAAAAGAATTATCTCAAAGGTCTACAAACATCATAGGGGTCTTAACGCAAAACATGGTGCGTCAAATGAACATCCGGTCTATGAGTTATTAGCATTTTAGCTCTGAGGCCCTGGTTGAATTTAGGTTTCGATCGAACCCGTACATACTCCAACTTTATCCAATTCTCCAATGGGTTTTACCAAAGGGACCGTCTCTCTCCAAGGTTTTTGACACTGTAGACGGTTCGTCAAATGGACGCCCAGTTCCAAAGTTATGGCCAAAAGAGCGTATTGGTCAAAACTAGTCCGGGTCTGGTCTGACACGGTCAGACCAACCCGACCTGACCAAGCCTTGGTCGAACTGGTTCTAGTCACCCCTGCCCGACTTGCTGGGTCCATCCCTACCCGTTGGGTGGCCTAGCCCATGCTGGGTGGTCCGGCCCGCTGGGCGGCCTGGCTGGGGCAGCGGCCCGTGGGGTGGCGAGGTGGCCAGAGGGGGTGCGGTGCCGTAGAGCCTACGGGGCGGCGGAGGCCGCTTGGGCCACGGAACGGTGGAGGCCACATGGGCTATGGGTGGCGTGGGGCTGCAGACCATGGGGTTCGCGGATCGGCGGAGGCCGCGGGAGGCGCGAGGCCACAAAGGCCACCGAGGCCACGGAGTGGTGGACACCATGGGGGTCGTTGAGTTCGCGGGGCTACGCAAGGTGGTATGGAGGCCGCTGTCCGGTGGGGTGGTCATGGGGTAGCAGGGCGGCCGTGGTACGAGGGTCCGTCGCTGCTGGCCGGATGGCCAGCCGTCCTCTCTGTGCGGTGCAGATGAGTGATGCGCCTTCCCTGGCGGTCGGTTCATCTGGCCAATCTTCATTCATCGTCATGGTAGAAAGATGCCTTCATCCATTGTGAATAACACACCATTCATGAAGAACATTGTAGGGGGAATTCCATGTTTGGCTCGCACCCTCCACGTTAGAGCAGTAGCAAGCAGCTCAAGGGGGATGAATCAATGTGAGGGGAAAAATTAACATTGATAAACCTGAAACACACCCCTACCTCATTTGTTTGTAGAAGTCAGTGAGGATGGAAGGATGGTCATCGATTGAAAACATTCCCCATTGGAGGATGTCTCAAAGAAGACGTTAAAGATATTGGAGAACATCGGTGTTCTTCGTTGGATAAGCATTATTTGTTCGAGAAGAATAATTCCTCCAAGTTTCTCCTCTTATAATCCATTCTCCCAATTTCAACCCAAAAAAGAAAAGTATCCAATATGTTGTGTTTCGTCAATTTAATTGATGGCCCAAAATTAATTTGACGCCATTAATTACGATGTGGTTGGGACCATTAAAGTTGGAGGATACCCAAGGTTATCTCCCATTAAAGGGGATTTCAAGAGTTATATCCATATTAAGGAAGATGTTTAGGGGTTCAGGTGGTCCCCACCCATAAAATCGAATTGGGAGGTTTTGGGCTCGGTGATCCCCACCACTATAACCCATGTTGAGTTGATTCAAGAATAAAAATAAAATGTTAAAATAATTCTATTTTTATTTTCCCACGAAATATAAAAAACTAACTTTCACCCACAACCTACTACGGTCATGGTGAAGGTATCCTTAGGTGAATACCGACATTACGAGTTCCACAGTGCCCTCATGTTTTAATTCCAAGCACCAATTCAAAAGTTTGAAAAGCTTGCTCGTACGTTTACTGAACGTACCCGAAAAACAAGTTCAGAAATTCATTCTGGGCACACCGGGCCTCAGAATCACGCGCCGTCAATTTTCGCGAACTCGTAAAATTCCCATATATTTTAAAAAAATTACATGTAAATTCCGGTTCTTTACATCACCTTAAATTTTTATGCTTATTTATGAATGTTTCAGCTATATTGTTATCCGTACTGAGCATCTGAGCTCACCCCTTTCTATGTTTTTTTTCCAATGATGTGATGAATTATTTTATGGTTGTACTATAGGGATAGGATAAGGATATAAGTTTATTCAAAAGGGGACAAAGTGTTGTTGATGTTTGACTTTAATGATGTAATGTAAAACATATAAATGTATCTAGTACTTCCAAGGCTACTAAATAGATCGGCCTTTCGGGACATGATTCCTTGTATCATGCAAATGTTATTTAGTAATGCACCGACTCTGTGTAGCTGTGGTCAGGGAGTTATAGTTGGTATTAGAGGAAGTTTTGTACAAACCGTGGAAACTAGATTTAGAAAATCTCTGATTAGAGAACACTACCCTAAGATAGACTTTGAGGATTAGTATAGAAGAAATTCCTAAAATTTGGGTACTGTATGGATTTTGTGAGTTTTCCAAGCAATATATCCTTGTCTGGATACAAGCAGGTATAGGTGGATCTGGAACAGATGTACCTAGGGGTAAAACCCGAAAACACCGCTTTGAACTGTACTCGAATGGGAACTAGTGCATGACCACGGGCCTTGTTGCACTCTTGGTTACGACACTCTTGGGGGATATATTTTGGATAATTCTCATTTTATTTAAAAACTATTATGAAGGGTTTATGAGTATAAACCTCCTCAATGAAAATATTTTTTTTGATTATGGATAATATCCATAAACTGTGCAATTTATGTTATGTTTTTTACATGTTCAGAATTATATATTGTTATTCATAAACTAATCTATTGTAAGCCATTTTTTAGAAATGGCACCTAGTGGAAATAATGGAAACTGTATCAACGCACGTAATCTGTTTAGGCATTTCCCTCCTACTCAAGATAATTATAGTAGAGCTAGGGATGCAACTGGTGAAGATCATATTATCACCATACTGGGACAACTCTCTCAGGTTATGAATAATAACCTTACTCATATGGAGCACTCTGATCCCCAACGCAGAGGATCAATGTTAGACCGCTTCACGAGGAAACAACCACCAACATTCAATGGGATTACAACTCCATTAGTATCTTATCAATGGATAAGTTCCTTAGAGAAAATATTTCATGCTTTGGGGAGTAGCGAAAGGGAAAAAGTTTTCATGGTAGCTTATCACCTCATGGGAGATGCAGATCAATGATGGTCATTGATTCAAAACACAGTGGAAGATGGAGTATAAAACATGTAATGGAGGGAGTTCAAAGATATTTTCGTAGAAAAATAATTTCCTTGTGACCATCAAGCAAATATGTAAAGACAATTTCCTAGTCTGATGTGAAATGGGGATGATAATGTCGCAATGTATAAGGCTAACTTTACATGGTTAGGAAGGCATGCTGCTGATTATTTAAATAACCCAAGGAGTAAGACTGGTCGATTGTTTGATGGTTTAAAACCATTTTTCCAGTGAGCATTAGTCTAAAAATCCTTCTTATCATACGAAGATATTTCATCATGAGAAATCAACAAATAAAAATATTTCTCAAAGCCTTATGACTTTATAGAAAAGTAGGATAAGAAGACATCTTATAATCACTCTGGAAATGGATATGTGGGGAAGAAGGGAAGAGTTGAATATGCATCCTACAATAAATGTGGGATGAAACACCCTGGTACTTGCCTAAAGAAAATGGGAGTCTATTACAAGTGTGGTGAAAAAGGACACCAAGATCGTGATTACAAGGGAAATAAAGGGGATGTCAATGTTGAATTCTACAATTGTAGAGAAAAGGGGAATTATGAAAATGAATTTCCAAATCTCCAAGGGAAATTACCTCAAAAAATTCAAAGGGAAAAATTCCAAGCTTATGCGATCACTACTGCTGAGGTTGAAGCTCTAAAAGATGTGGTGGCAGGTTATTTAATGGTTTCCTCAAGTTTAGCCAATTCATTATTTGATTCTGGATCATCGCATTGCTTCATATCTTCCTACTTTTCTATGAAAATTATATATTTCCAATTTGATTTTATAATGGATTTGTCAATCAAAACTCTTAATGGAAGTATCATTGCAATAATGTCTTGTGAATCAGTTCCCACAAGGGCAAATAAATATTCTTTATTTTCTGATCAAAACATCATACCCATGATTGAATTCTATATAATCCTTAGTATGGATTGCCTTTTGACTATGAAGATAAAATATTTTGTAAGAAGAATGAGGTTAAAATTCTCGATGATAATAAGGAGTACCTTATCTTAAGAGTAGAAACGTCACCATATGATTCTTATCTAGATCTACCCCATAAGCTCTACTAAATTCAATTATTGGGGAGGATAAGAATGAGATAATTTTGGTGGAGGAAAAGATTGTTTGAATAGAGGACATACGTATTGTGAAAGAATATGTTGATGTGTTGTTTCCGACGCTTTCGCCGGGGCGCGCGCGCATCCGTCCGCGGAGGAGGGGGACGCGCGGCTTTGTTGCCCCGCATTCCCGCTTTCCAAAGGCAGGCGGCATTCGCTCCTTATTCAGGGACGTCTGCTCCTTGATCGAAACGGGATGATGGGATGTCGGTTCTTCCTCCTGTGGATTCCTCCTCAGAACTCTTCACCTAGTCCGGGTCTCCCTTATAGATTTAATACGTAGTTCGTGAAACTCTTCCCAGTGCCATGTTTCCATGGACGCCGGTTAATTACGCTGCTTCTGTCGGGACATTCCAAAGGGTCCAGTCAGGGCAGCAACCTTCGGTCAGGGGAGTAATCACGTTTGAGGCATCAGTAGCGTGTCTGGATGCTGGGGTACCTGGCATGTCTGTCTGTTGTCCTTGATCACAAGGCTTCTCGAGGGCGTGGAAACCCGAGGCATCCCACATCGAGCGCAGGGGGTTACATGTCATAGACACGTACCTGAGGTTTTCCTCAGCTTCCCGTGTTCAACACAGGGTATGTTTGCAAGATTAACGTCTAGCAAAGACGGTTACGCCAAAGGCGTTCCATCCGAGGTTTTCCTCAGGCATCTCATGTTTACCACGAGGTAGGTCGCGAGTTTAACGTCTCGCGGAGACGGTTGAGAATGGAATGGGACCATCGCAGGGGTGGTGACGACGAAGTTGGGCTTGAGCCTTGAAGGGGCTTCCTACGTATCCCCGTGGCAGGGAATCAAAGTCCGCGTAGTTCGGGATGGTGCCGGTAAACTGACGTGATGGTGGACCTTGGTCCGATGGGCATCGTCAGCGTACCTACATGAGGATGGACCTTGGTCCGGTGGGAGTCGGGCTTGAACCTCTGGGAGGATTTCTACGTACCATGCCTTGACATGGATCAAAGTCCTCGTAGTTCAAATGATACAGTTTAGCGTCATGCGGGACGGTAATGAACCCTGACGTGAATAAACGACGGGTGGTGGGTGTCGGTGAGCCGACGTAAGTGAGGGACCTTGATCCACTATTGGTGGGCTTGAACCTCATAGAGGCTTCCTACGTACCATGCCTTAACATGGATCAAAGACCACGTAGTTCAGGTGGTGGGTCGCAATGGCTTACCACTGGACCGGGGTGCAGTTTAACGTCGTGCTGGACGGGGGTGAAACCCGACATGAAAGACGGGTGGGCTTGAACCTCGTAGAGGCTTCCTACGTACCATGCCTTGACATGGATCAAAGACCTCGTAGTTCAGATGAAAGTAGACCTTGGTCCACTGATGGTGGGCTTGAACCTCATGGAGGCTTCCTACGTACCATGCCTTGACATGGATCAAAGACCTCGTAGTTCAGATGAAAGTAGACCTTGGTCCACTGATGGTGGGCTTGAACCTCATGGAGGCTTCCTACGTACCATGCCTTGACATGGATCAAAGACCTCGTAGTTCAAATGGGTTTCGCCGGTGAACCGACGTGAAAGCAGACCTTGGTCCACTACTGGTGGGCTTGAACCTCGTGGAGGCTTCCTACGTACCATGCCTTGACATGGATCAAAGACCTCGTAGTTCAGGTGGGTCACAACGGCTTACCGCTGGACCGGGGTGCAGTTTAACGTCGTGCTGGACGGGGGTGAAACCCGACGTGAAAGACGGGTGGGCTTGAACCTCGTAGAGGCTTCCTACGTACCATGCCTTGACATGGATCAAAGACCTCGTAGTTCAGATGGGGAGTAGACCGTGGTCCACTGATGGTGGGCTTGAACCTCGTGGAGGCTTCCTACGTACCATGCCTGGACATGGATCAAGGACCTCGTAGTTCAGGTGAAAGTAGACCTTGGTCCACTGATGGTGGGCTTGAACCTCATGGAGGCTTCCTACGTACCATGCCTTGACATGGATCAAAGACCTCGTAGTTCAAATGGGAGTAGACCTTGGTCCACTGATGGTGGGCTTGAACCTCATAAAGGCGTCCTACGTACCATGCCTTGACATGGATCAAAGACCTCGTAGTTCAAATGGGTTTCGCCGGTGAACCGACGTGAAAGCAGACCTTGGTCCACTACTGGTGGGCTTGAACCTCATGGAGGCTTCCTACGTACCATGCCTTGACATGGATCAAAGACCTCGTAGTTCAAATGGGTTTCGCCGGTGAACCGACGTGAAAGCAGACCTTGGTCCACTACTGGTGGGCTTGAACCTCGTGGAGGCTTCCTACGTACCATGCCTTGACATGGATCAAAGACCTCGTAGTTCAGGTGGGTCACAACGGCTTACCGCTGGACCGGGGTGCAGTTTAACGTCGTGCTGGACGGGGGTGAAACCCGACGTGAAAGACGGGTGGGCTTGAACCTCGTAGAGGCTTCCTACGTACCATGCCTTGACAAGGATCAAAGACCTCGTAGATCAGATGGGGAGTAGACCTTGGTCCACTGATGGTGGGCTTGAACCTCATGGAGGCTTCCTACGTACCATGCCTGGACATGGATCAAAGACCTCGTAGTTCAGGTGAAATTAGACCTTGGTCCACTGATGGTGGGCTTGAACCTCATGGAGGCTTCCTACGTACCATGCCTTGACATGGATCAAAGACCTCGTAGTTCAAATGGGAGTAGACCTTGGTCCACTGATGGTGGGCTTGAACCTCATAAAGGCGTCCTACGTACCATGCCTTGACATGGATCAAAGACCTCGTAGTTCAAATGGGTTTCGCCGGTGAACCGACGTGAAAGCAGACCTTGGTCCACTACTGGTGGGCTTGAACCTCATGGAGGCTTCCTACGTACCATGCCTTGACATGGATCAAAGACCTCGTAGTTCAAAGGGAGTCGCAACGGCTTACCGCTGGACCGGGGTGCAGTTTGACGTCGTGCTGGACGGGGGTGAAACCCGACGTGAAAGACGGGTGGGCTTGAACCTCGTAGAGGATTCCTACGTACCATGCCTTGACATGGATCAAAGACCTCGTAGTTCAAATGGGTTTGTCAGGGTCGGTGCTCACTCTAAGCCCACGTGAGTCATGCTCGGTGTGAGAAACAAGAGGTTGCAAGGACCTGACGATCACGTCGCGAAGGGTGCGTCCGTGAGAAGCGAAGAGGGGCTTATGCGTTGGGCGGCCCATGGTGTTGGGACTTACTCCAGGATGGAGGCCCAGAACGGCTTACCGCTAAATTGGGTCACAACGGCTTACCGCTGGATTGGGTCACAACGGCTTACCGCTGGATGAGGATGTCAACGGCTTACCGCTGAATGGGGTCACAACGGCTTACCGCTGGATTGGGTCACAACGGCTTACCGTTGGATTGGGTCACAACGGCTTACCGCTAGATGGGGATGTCAACGGCTTACCGCTGCATAGGATCACAACGGCTTACCGCTGGATGGGGATGTCAACGGCTTACCGCTGCATAGGATCGCAACGGCTTACCGCTGGATGGGGATGTCAACGGCTTACCGCTGCATAGGATCACAACGGCTTACCGCTGGATGGGGATGTCAACGGCTTACCGCTGCATAGGATCACAACGGCTTACCGCTGGATGGGGATGTCAACGGCTTACCGCTGCATAGGATCACAACGGCTTACCGCTGGATGGGGATGTCAACGGCTTACCGCTGTATAGGATCACAACGGCTTACCGCTGGATGGGGATGTCAACGGCTTACCGCTGCATAGGATCACAACGGCTTACCGCTGCATAGGATCACAACGGCTTACCGCTGGATGGGGATGTCAACGGCTTACCGCTGCATAGGATCACAACGGCTTACCGCTGGATGGGGATGTCAACGGCTTACCGCTGCGTAGGATCACAACGGCTTACCGCTGGATGGGGATGTCAACGGATTACCGCTGCCTAGGATCACAACGGCTTACCGCTGGATGGGGGTCGCAACAGTGGATGGGGCTTACGCGAGGAAGCTGCCCGGGTGCCACTAAGGAGCGACACTGGTGAATGGGGCTTACGCAAGAAGCTGCCCGGGTGCCACTAAGGAGTGGCACTGGTGAATGGGGCTTACGCAAGAAGCTGCCCGGGTGCCACTAAGGAGTGGCACTGGTGAATGGGGCTTATGCAAGAAGCTGCCCGGGTGCCACTAAGGAGTGGCAATGGTGAATGGGGCTTACGCTAGGAAGCTGCCCGAGTGCCGCTATGGAGCGGCAATGGTGAATGGGGCTTATGCTAGGAAGCTGCCCGTGTGCCGCTAGGGAGTAGCACTGGTGAATGGGGCTTACGCTAGGAAGCTGCCCGGGTGCCACTAAGGAGTGGCAATGGTGAATGGGGCTTACGCTAGGAAGCTGCCCGAGTGCCGCTGAGGAGCAGCACTGGTGAATGGGGCTTACGCTAGGAAGCTGCCCGGGTGCCACTAAGGAGTGGCACTGGTGAATGGGGCTTACGCTAGGAAGCTGCCCGGGTGCCACTAAGGAGTGGCAATGGTGAATGGGGCTTACGCTAGGAAGCTGCCCGGGTGCCACTAAGGAGTGGCACTGGTGAATGGGGCTTACGCTAGGAAGCTGCCCGGGTGCCGCTAAGGAGCGGCAATGGTGAATGGGGCTTACGCTAGGAAGCTGCCCGGGTGCCACTAAGGAGTGGCAATGGTGAATGGGGCTTACGCTAGGAAGCTGCCCGAGTGCCGCTGAGGAGCAGCACTGGTGAATGGGGCTTACGCTAGGAAGCTGCCCGGGTGCCACTAAGGAGTGGCACTGGTGAATGGGGCTTACGCTAGGAAGCTGCCCGGGTGCCGCTATGGAGCGACACCGGTGAATGGGGCTTACGCTAGGAAGCTGCCCGGGTGCCACTAAGGAGCGGCACCGGTGAGTGGGGCTTACGCTAGGAAGCTGCCCGGGTGCCACTAAGGAGTGGCAATGGTGAATGGGGCTTACGCTAGGAAGCTGCCCGAGTGCCGCTGAGGAGCAGCACTGGTGAATGGGGCTTACGCTAGGAAGCTGCCCGGGTGCCACTAAGGAGTGGCACTGGTGAATGGGGCTTACGCTAGGAAGCTGCCCGGGTGCCGCTATGGAGCGACACTGGTGAATGGGGCTTACGCTAGGAAGCTGCCCGGGTGCCACTAAGGAGCGGCACCGGTGAGTGGGGCTTACGCTAGGAAGCCGCCCGTAATGTCTTCCTCATGTCTGGTCATGAGGGCATCCCAACTCACTGGTGGGTTGAGGTATGTGCCTATGCGCAAGTGCACAAGCGGGATAACGCCAAGGGCGTTGGAATCAGCCCAAACAAAGGGACAAGAAAAGTGTGAATCACATGCCCAATATTCAGAACGTCGTGAGATTGGCGTGGTGATGGAGGATTACTGCTGACCATATTCGCAATGCAGCATCCATATCACGTTAGCCAGAAAGGAGGACAACAAATGAGGGTCGACCGTTGACCATGTTCGAAACACGGGACCATGTCACAAGTGTTGTCGATCGATCCTTCGGGACGTTGGCCCAGGACAGCAGGCAGACCATAGGTCGAGCATCCATACTGTTAGGGGGTCCCTCCAGACGTGATCAGTCTTCCGGGGCATTGGCCCAGGACAGCAGGTGGACCATAGGTCGAGCATCCATACTGTTAGGGGGTCCCTCCAGACGTGATCAGTCTTCCGGGGCATTGGCCCAGGACAGCAGGCGGACCATAGGTCGAGCATCCATACTGGTAGGGGGTCCCTCCAGACTTGGAAGTGAATGACGATCCAAATGAAGGACACGCAAAGCGTGAGGTGGAGTGATGGAATGTTTGAATGGATTCCAACGCTCTTGATGTTACGCCACTGTGATCAGGGCGTTAGGCATCTTATGCTTGGCGCACAAGGCATCTCTCGTTTAATGGAAGAGGCATCCTATGTTTGGAACATAATGATTACTACAGTTTAGAGTCATGTAGGTAGGACTATTGGCATCTCATGCTAGGAGCATGAGGCATCTCTCGCTTGGAGAAAGAGGCATCCTATTATTTGTTAGATAGGGAGAATACTACAGTTTAGAGTCATGTAGGTAGGACTATTGGAATCTCATGCTAGGAGAATGAGGCATCTCTCGTTAGAAGCGAGAGGCATCCTATCATTTGTTAGATAGGGAGTACTACAGTTTATAGTCATGTAGATGGGACTATTGGAGGCTCATGCTTGGAGCATGAGGCATCTCTCGTATAGGGCGAGAGGCATCCTATCGTTTGTTAGATAGGGAGTACTACAGTTTATAGTCTTGTAGATAGGACTATTAGGCAGAAGGTGCCTAGAAATGGTTGGTGTTGGGACTTACGCAAAGGGCGGCCCTTTCTGGTTCAACCTGGCATAGGAGCCAAGTGATCGGGTTTGGAGGAGTTGCCTGAGGGATGGTTCGACTCGAGGTACTCGGGGAATTGATGATGAGAATCTCGACTCACGACATGGAAGGAAACCAAGAGGTTATGTCAACTCGAGGTGTTTCATGGTTTGTGGAGGAGTATCTCAAATCATGGTATTCCATAGGTGGAAGGTGGGAGCGCATAAGGGCGCAATGGAAAATCCCGGCATCCCGGCCCGAGAAGTTCGCGGTGCGACTCTCCATTTTTCATGGGGGCCTGTGACGGTAGCGAAGGGACCGGCCCGGAGGGCCGGGACCGCAGCCCAGCAGTGGCCCCAAGCGGGGGTGCGGGGGCGCAGCCCCCGCGGTATGGACCGGTGGGCGCGAAGGTAGGATCCTCGCGAAGGATGGGTCTTCACGAAGTAGCTTCGCGAAGTATGGCCTCGCGGAGCAATGGTCTCTCGCGGAGCAAAGGGGTCTCGCGGAGCTTGGTCTCGCGGAGCTGCATCGCGGAGCTTGGTCTCGCGGAGCAGCATCGCGGAGCAAGGGCTCGCGGAGCAAAGGGCTCTCGCGGAGCTTGGTCTCGCGGAGCAGCATCGCGGAGCATAGGCTCGCGAAGCATGGACTCCTGGAGTCTCGGCTCGCGGAGCAGCAACGCGAAGGAAGCTGCTCGCGGAGCATGGCCTCGCGGAGCCGCAATGCGGAGCTCCGCTCGGCCGCCCAAGGAGCGAAGTGGCCGTGGCCGTCCTCGGCCATCCTGAGAAGGGGGGTGAGCTGGGTATTTATAGGCAAGGGGCGCCGCGATGCAGAACTTCCGCGCCGCCTCAGGAGCTTCGCGGCGCGCTCGCGAACGTCAAATGCGTTCGCGGAGCATCACCGCCTCTGGAGCTTCGCGGCGGCTCGCGAACGTCAAATGCGTTCGCGGAGCATCACCGCCTCTGGAGCTTCGCGAGGCCGCGATGGTCGGGGCGCTTCGCGGCGGGGCTTCGCGGGACCGCGCTGCACGGGTGCTTCGCATCGGTGCTTCGCATTAGTGCTTCGCGAGGGGTCTTCGCGGATGGGCTTCGCGAACCAGATTTCCAGCCCAACTTCAAACGTCCATAACTCCTAATCCGTAACTCCGTTTGGGCCCTACGACCTACCAAATCGAATCTTGCGAAATGGAATACAATCTTGGATCATGTATGGAAGCATTTGGAAAATTTTGGGGACGCGTTTTTCGGGGTCTACAAAATCCACCCCTAAGAACGGGGTCCCACGAGGACGAGAAGGGCGAGGCGGACCGCGTTCTGAGGAAACGACTGAGGAAAACGCGTGCATTGGGGTCCATTGTACCTCAATCGCATTGAGGATAAAATCAACTAAATCTCTAAGCCTGTGTGAGCTATGCTCTGTGCAGGAAACAAGAGATAATGGGAGCTCCTATACGAGAGTGTAAAACGACGGAAGGTGCGGGGGGATCGACATGGGACGTCAATCACCATTTGGGGGAATCCTAAAAGAGAGAGGGGTCATGGCTGGAGAGTATGTCTCTCTGAACAGCCGACTTTCTTTTCCCACCCTGCTCTGGTGCACGAGCGGGGTAACACCAGGGGCGTTAGAATCAATCCAAACAGAGGGAAGTGGGAGGTGTGAATCACAATACCCAAAATCCGGAACACTATGGAGGCGGCGTGACAATAGAGGACAACAGTTAGCCGTGGCGGTGAAACGGTATCCTTATTGCGTTAGCCTGAAATGGGGACAACAAATGAGCATCGACCGCTGACCATATTCGCAACGCGGGATTTTATCAATTTGTTGTCGATCAATCTTTTGGGACGTTGGCCCAGGACAGTTGGCGGACCATAGGTCAGACATCCATACTGTTAGGGGGTCCTTTCAGACATGACCCGTCTTCCGGAACGTTGGCCCAGGACGGTAGGTGAGCCGATGCGGCATGAGACCAGGCCGTTAGGGGGTTCCTTCGGACATGAAAGAGGACGAGGGTCCGAATAAGGGGCACGCAAAGCGTGGAACATGGAGTGATGGTCTGTCCGAACAGAATTCATCACTTAGGTAGTTACACAACCGTGGTGGGAGTACGCCAGATGGGCGCATCGGCCTGATCACGGATCATTCTTTCTTCCAGACAGGGCCTCTGGCGAGGGGGCCTGTCGCTTCCCAATGGGATCTTGGGGCATCCTGAACTTGTTCAGGGTAAAATTGTAGCTACATAGTTCTCCCCGAGGGGTCAGGCCAGAGGGCTGGAAATGAAGAGGAATAGGATTTTGTGATTCCTGGGGCTGAACCCTAGGCGAAATGCCTGGGCGTCTCTACGTATCCCACGTGATGATGGGAATCAAGCCGCATGTAGTTCTGGAAGCGCAGTTTAACGTCGTACTGGACGAGGAGCGGCCTAACCGTGTTGGTACACATCCGGCCAAAACTACTAAGCCCACGTGAGTCGTGCTCGGTGTGGGAAACAAGTAGTAGTGGTGGGAATTTCCCGACGCAGAGAGGGGCAGGTTGGGGCAAATGGATGCTCGGTGACTACCGGCCCAATGACACTAACACGATCATTCAGCGCATCTAGATGCGCGAAGAGAAAGAGCCGAGTATGGTGGAGTTCCACTTGAACATGAGGGAGTGGAAATGTGTGAATCATGACGCTCGAGATTTGGATCATGATGGTGACGGCGTGGCGATGGAGGACTACTGCTGACCATATTCGCAACACAGCATCCTATCGCGTTAGCCTGAAATGGGGACAAACAAATGAGGGTCGACCGTTGACCATGTTCGAAACACGGGACCGTGTCACAAATGTTGTCGAACATCCGCAGGGACGTTGGCCCAAAACGATTGTAGGGCCCTTAGGTCCAGCATTCATGGAGAGCCCTTAAGCTTAGTATCCACGTCGTCCGAGGGTCCTTTTGGATGTGGAAGAGGATGAGGATCCAAATAGTGAGCTCACGAAGCTTGGTCATGGGATGAGGGGAATGTCCCTGTGAAAATCCCGTGCTTCGGGCTTTTTGTCAAAACACATCTGAATACGTCAACGAAACGTATTAGAGAGAGGGAGCAGATTCCTTTCCCTTGGGGAAATATTAGTTTATGGTCATAGAATTCGGACCATGGATTGGAAAAGGGGATCAGGGGACGCATGACATCACAACCTGACGTGAATGAGCTCGAGTCGAGGGACCGAACACCAGGGTTAGGCTGGACCTGCGGGGAAGTACCCGGGCGCTCCTACGTATCTCATAAGGATGAGAATCAAGCCATACGTAGTTCTGGAAGGTGGCAGGGTAAGGTACCAGTGCCAGGGGAAAGGGGAAGTGCGGACGTGGCCCTTGCACTAAAAGAAGCGGAATTTGATGTATCTTGTTTGTTCTTTGAGGTGAATGGTTTTTTTTTTGTGAAGCGACAGGCCTAGGACTGTAGGTCGTGATGTCGCCACAAGAATCAAGCCGTGATGGGCGTTGACAAAAGGCATGGCATGTGGCCAGTACCCAACGTGATGTCCTCTACAGCGAGGTCACCACAATGCGGTGCCGTTTTTCGTCGTGCGGCCAGGACGATAATGTCACAGTTTAGGGTCGTATGATAGGACCAAGCATGCATTTTATCGTCATGCAGCGTAGACGTAGCAGAGACGATGATAGGCGGGAAATGTGCGCGGTGTTATAAAACACAATTGACGGAGACATGATCCCACATCAGATTGTACGCCATCCGGAGGTAAAACAGGGAGAGAGACGGGCTTCCTGAATGGGTTGTACCCGGAGACAGGGCGTCTGGGCGGTCCTACGTGTCCCATGAGGATGGGAATTTGAACGTAGTCCCGAATGGGTCTTAGTTTATGGTCTTAGAGCTCGGACCATGGGAGTCCCAAAGGGCGCCAGATTGCAGATTTGTCCCCCCAACATGCAAAGGCGCACTGAGGGATAGCGCCAAAAGTGTCGAGATTCCACCTGAACATGATGGGGTGGAAAATGATGTGAATCATGCAACCAACATTCAAGGACTGAGGGGGTTGGCGTGACGACAGAGGATTACTGCTGACCATGTTCGCAACACAGCATCCTGTCGCATTAGCCTGAAATGAGGACTAACAAAACGGGCATCGACCGCTGACCATATTCGCAACGCGGGATTTTATCGATTTGTTGTCCGAAACCCTGGAGGGCGTTGGCCCGTATCGGTAGGAGAGCCCTTGGGCATTGTATCCAGGCCATTCTTGGGGGTCCCTCCGGGTGTGAAAGATGATGGAAGTCTGAATAGAGGGGAACACGAAGCTTGACAAGTGGAAGGAACTTGACCAAGTTGAATCTGACACTCTTGGTCCTAGACCAGAGTACTCTCAACACATGGGTGAACCACTACAGGGAGCCAAGGGACTCAACCGTGAGGGTGATCGAGAGATGGCAGATTCCCAGGGGAAGGGGGAGCATGATGCCCACAACCTTGTATCATACCTACGCACCCCCCCCCCCCCCGCTGGAGAGGGATGGACCAAGTGGTCTAGGTGACCGGGAAATCAGGAGATCTCCCCGAGGTGGGGCTGGACCCGAATCTTAGACATTCAGGTGGTCCTACGTATCCCATTATGACGGGAATCAAGCCACACGTAGTTCTGAAAGGGTGCCTTTTAATGTCATGCAGGACAGGGGATAGGAGGACTGAACCTCAGAATGGGGGCGTGCGTGGTGCAGTTGTTGCGTACCCGACATGAATGAGGACGTAGTCCTACACTGCGCCACGCAGTCCTGTGATCAGGGTCCTGAAGGCAGGATTAGAGGGGTAAATTTGCTGAACTCAAGCTGGGTTCGGAGACAAGGGGTCTTGAACGTAGTTCCAGATGAGGGTCTTAGTTTATGGTCTTAGAGCTCGGACCGTGGGTGGTGACAACTCCCGAGCATGCACGGAGGTCAACCCAATCCCTAAGCCCACGTGAGATAAACTCGGTGTGGGAAACAAGGGGGGATCCTCATCGCAATACTTGGGGCATCCATTAAAGGGGAGTCAGCAGAGAGTCCCGAAGGACACCTTTGATATAGCTTGTTCCTCAAACGCGCAGACGTGCACGGGGGAAAAGTACCAAGAGTCCCGAAATTCTACTTGGACACGATGAAGTGATGAAGGGTGTGAATTGTGTACCCGGCATTTGGGCTTAATGGGTTGGCGTGACGACAGAGGAAAACTGTTATCCATGAAGGAAACACAGCGTCTGTATCGCGTTAGCCTGAGGTGGGAGCAACAAACGAGCATCGACCGCTGACCATATTCGCAACGTGGGATTTTATCGATTTGTCGTCCGAAACCCTGGGGGGCGTTGGCCCGTATCGGTAGGAGAGCCCTTGGGCTTTGTATCCAGGCCGTTCTTGGGAGTCCCTCCGGGTGTGAAAGACGGTGAAAGCCCTGATGCGGGGATACGCAAAGCCTGGAAAGCGGGTGCGGACGTGTCCGAGTAAAGCTTGGCATTCCAGGTAATGAACCAGAGTACTCTTAAGCACATTGGAGAACCGCCGAAAAAAGAGGGATCGACGAAACAAATCAGCAGGGGGTGGGAGCATGGCGTGGTCATCACGAGATCGTCGTGAATGAGGACATAATTCCACACCGCACCATATGACCCCCTCATGGAGGAAGGATAGGCCAGGGGGCCAAGATGGGATGAGGATTCCCGAGGAATGGGGCTGGACCCGGATCTTGGACATCCAGGTGGTCCTACGTATCCCATCAGGATGGGAATCAAGCCATATGTAGTTCTTGCAATGCAGTTTAACGTCATGCGGGACTTAGGTGGGGAGTAATATACTCCTAAGCAAGGTGTATAGTATGGCGAAAAACTGACGTGAATAAGGACGTAGTCCTACACCATACCGTACAATCCTATAAGATAGGTCCTGGGCCGCGGCCTAGAAAGGCCGAGGGGCCTGACCGGTTTGTAGTTTAACGTCTTACATGAGGACGGGGGGCCAGGGGCCCAAGGAGGCCAAGGGGCCTGAGGCAGAGCCTCGTAAGGGGAGTTGTACGGCATGGTACATGATCCCGACGTGAATGAGGACGTAGTCCCACACCACACCGTACACTCCAGGTGAGAAATAGGGGAGAAGGCCCAGGGGGCCCAAGATCAGGCATCAGTTAGGAAGGCCTGACTGGTTTGTAGTTTAACGTCTTACATGAGGACGGGGGGCCAGGGGCCCAAGGAGGCCAAGGGGCCTGAGGCCGGGCCTCGTAAGGGGAGTTGTACGGCATGGTACATGATCCCGACGTGAATGAGGACGTAGTCCCACACCACACCGTACGCTCCGGGTGAGGAATCATGGGTTGTGGTCCCGATCACTAGCACCACCTGGGGGAAGTTTATCACCTCAGGATGGGGAAGAATGAATCACTGTTGACCATATTCGAAACACAGCGTTCCTATGGTGACCCGCATGGGGGAAACAAATGAGGGTCGACCGCTGACCAAATTCGCAACGCGGGACTTGTTTCAATTTGTTGCTTGAGAAACCCTCAGGGGCGTTGGCCCGTATCGGTAGGAGATCCCTTGGGCATTGTATCCAGGCCGTTCTTGGGGCCCCCTCCGGGTGTGAATCCATCAACGAAAGGGGCAAACACCTCCAGGGGGGAATGTGCAGCCGGGTCGAGGCTTGCTCGACGTGGGTCGGGGCAAAAATGTGCACCCTGCCGTGTCTTAACCCGAGGGGAAGATTTCGGCTTTTGGGCTGGGCCAACAGACGAAATGTCTGGGCGTTCCTACGTATCTCATAAGGATGAGAATCAAGCCATACGTAGTTCTTGAAGGCCATGAAGTTTAGCGTCATGCGGTAAGGACGTGGGAGGGTAGAAGAACGGAGCGGGCGCATGGTGCGACCTTTACAATCTTTGCGTGAGTGGGGTTGCATGAGCGGGGCCAAGAAGGCCGACGCCCTGCTACACAAAGATCCTCCAAGGAGACCATTCCCAGGGGGAATAGTGGAAGAGAGAAGCTTGGGGCTGGGCTCAAGACGAGGCGTCCGAGCGTTCCTACGTATCCCATGAAGATGGGAATCAAGCCGTACGTAGTTCTTAACATGCAGTTTAACGTCATGCGGGACGAGGGGAATCTTGTTCGGGGATGTGTGCGGCATGGTACATGATCCCAACGTGAGAACGTAGTCCTACACTGTACCGTACAATCCCGTAAGAGGGTAAGTCAGAGAGAAACGAGGGGGGCCTGGGGCCAGACCTCGGTGGAGACGGGGCCAGGGGCCCAAAGAGGCCGAGGGGCCTGAGGCTGAGCCTCGGTCAGGAAGAACTGACTGACTTGCAGTTTAACGTCTTGCAGTGAGGACGGAGATACAGTTTAAGGTCATGCGGGACCAAGTCGCAGTTTAGGGTCGTGCAGGACCAATGCAGTTTAATGTCATGCAGGACCCTATCGCAGTTTAGGGTCATGCAGGACCAATGCAGTTTAATGTCATGCAGGACCCTCTCGCAGTTTAGGGTCATGCAGGACCAATGCAGTTTAATGTCATGCAGGACCCTCTCGCAGTTTAGGGTCATGCAGGACCAATGCAGTTTAATGTCATGCAGGACCCTCTCGCAGTTTAGGGTCATGCAGGACCCTCTCGCAGTTTAGGGTCATGCAGGACCAGTTTTGCCCTAGGCGAAGTATCGCTTGAGGAATCTGGCATTGGTGGGAGGGGTTACACGCTCTCCATCTGTGGTCACCAAGGAGTAAGCTCCATTGGGGTAAACCTTATGGATGATATAAGGCCCTTCCCATTTGGGTTCTAACTTGGGCGGTTTCCTTCCGGGAATCATTGGCGCTCGCAGGGCCAGTACCAGGTCACCCTGTAGAAAGGAGCGGAGACGATCCTTCTTGTCAAAAGCTCTTGCCATCTTGTCCTGATGCCTTTCCAGATTGTGCAGGGCACGAAGCCAGTTCTCGTCCAGTGCCTCTAACTCAGCTAGACGGATCTCGGCTACCTCATCTGATGTCTGGTGATCATAAACTGCAGTGCGTAGCGACGGCAGCTGGATCTCAATGGGTAGGACGGCCTCAGCTCCATACACCAGGGAATATGGGGTCACCTGGGTAGAGTTGCGAGTCGTCGTCCGGTAAGCCCAGAGGGCGTTGGGGAGTTTATCCGGCCAACTCTTCTTGTTCTGACCAACCATCTTCTGCAGAATGTTAGAGAGGGTCTTGTTGAACGCCTCGATCTGTCCATTTGCCTGTGCGTGGTAGCGGGAGGTATGGTTTGACCGGATGTCGTACTTAGCGTACAATTTCTTCAATTCAGCTGCTCGGAAGTTGGTGCCGTTGTCAGTGAGGACGGCGTGAGGGACCCCAAACCGGTGGATGATGTTGGAGCTCACAAAGTCGACGACGGAACGGGCCTTGACCTCTTTGAGCGGAACTGCTTCTGCCCACTTGGAGAAGAAGTCTGTAGCAGTCAGGATGAACCTACACTGGCGGGCTGTTGCCGGCGGGTACGGTCCCACTACATCGAGTCCCCATACCGCAAATGGCCAAGAGTACTTGGTGGGGTGGAGGGGTTCTGGCGGCCGATGCAAGAAGTTGGCGTGCACTTGGCACGCGTGGCATCTCTTGGCGTATCCAATACAATCGTGGATCATGGAGGGCCAGAAGTACCCTAGCCTCCGGATTTGATGGGACAGCTTCGGCCCAGCTTGATGGGCGCCACAGGAACCGGCGTGAACCTCTTGCATAACTTGAGGTATCTCTACTCCTTGGATGCAACGGAGGAGGACACCATCAAAACTCCGTTTATAGAGGGTCTGCTCAAGACTGGGGCCACTCTGGAGGGTAAATTGAAGCGCGCGGCGTCGAATTCGCTCGCGCTCGGCCCGGTTGTCCGGGAGCTGACCATTTTGGAGATACTCGACAAAAGGTGCTCTCCAATCGGGGGTCGTTTCAACCACTGCGTCTGACGAACCCGGGACTCCCGATACGGAGGGTCCGGCGGTGAGATGACTTACCCGCAGGCCATCACGGTCCTCTTGGGTGACGGGAGCAATGACTCTACGGTGGGCCACGTGTATGACCAAATCATCCTGCTCGGGTTCTGCGAGCGATGCGGCTAAGCCAGCTAGGGCGTCCGCTTGGCCATTCTGCGACCGCGGGACATGGGTAACCTCTGGCCGAGAAGAGAACTGGGCCATTAGGAGGAGGGTGTACTCCAGCAACGGTGCAAGCTCTGGCTTCCTGACGACGTAGTCTCCATTAACCTGTTTGATTACCAGCTCAGAATCTCCCTTCACATGTAGATGGGGTACATGGATCTCGAGGGCCAACTCGAGGCCGGTGATGAGAGCTTGGTACTCTGCCTCGTTGTTCGTACAACCTTCTGACAGCAGGAAGGAGTACGGCAGGACGGCTTGCGTCGGGGTAATGAAAACAATACCCAGACCCACTCTGTTGAGCTTGGGGTCGTTGAGCCTTCTACCAGTGGGGCTCCGGGAGGCGCCGTCGAAATGCATTTGCCAACACGGGACAGCATGATCGACCGAGAGGATCGTCTCATCGGGAAAATCCAGGTCCAGGGATTGATCCGCGGAGGTTGGATGGGCAGCTAAAAAGTCTGCCAATGCCTGTCCCTTAATGGCCTTCTGAGACACAAACCTGATGTCAAACTGCTGGAGAATCACCGCCCACCGTGCTAGTCGGCCAGTCAGCATGGGGCGGTTCAGGATGTACTTCAGCGGATCCACCCGAGAGATCAATTGCACCTCGTGGTGTTGCAGGTAGTGTCGCAACTTCTGCACGGCGAAGACGAGCGCAAGGCAGCTCTTTTCGATAAGGGAATATCTGACCTCCGTATCGAGAAGCATGCGACTGAGATAGTAGAGACTGTTCTCAGTGCCCTCGTTATTCTTCTGGGCGAGCAGTGCGCCGAGGGATCTCTCCAGGGCGGTTACGTAAAGAACCAGCGGCTTTCTAGAGACGGGTGCCATCAAGACCGGAGGTTGGAGCAGATACTGCTTGATTTCCTCGAAAGCGATCCGACACTCCTCATCCCATTCGTAGGCAGCGCCTTTCTTCATGAGCAGAGAAAAGGGCTTACACTTGCCGGCCAGGTTCGCAATGAATCGGCGTATATAGGCTAAGTGGCCTTGCAAGCCTCGAAGCTCCCGAATGTTGCTCGGGGGAGGCATTTGGATGATGGCCTTGATCTTCTCCGGGTCGATCTCGATACCTCGGTATCTGACAACAAAGCCCAGAAACTTCCCGGAGGTGACCCCGAAGGCACACTTCAGTGGGTTCATCTTCAGGTGACGGGAACGGAGGAAACCGAACACTTTCTCAAGGTCTTTGAGATGGTCCTGGCGCTGATATGATTTGACTACAAGGTCATCCACGTAGCATTCCACCAATGTCCCGAGGATCGGTTTGAATATGCGATGCATAGCCCTCTGATAAATGGCACCTGCATTTTTCAAACCGAATGGCATTACCCGGTAGCAAAAGGTACCCTGGGGAGCCCTGAAGGCAGTGGACTCCTCATCCTCGGGGGCCATCCGGATTTGGTTATACCCGGAATACCCATCCATGAAGGAGAGGGCTTGGAATCCGGCCGTGGCGTCAATCAACAGCTCTGTCACCGGGAGTGGGAAGTCATCCTTCGGGCAGTGGCGATTGAGATCGCGGAAGTCGATGCAGACTCTAATCTGCCCGTTCTTCTTCCTGACTGGCACAATGTTGGCGAGCCATTTGGGGTACTGGACCTCTTTGACGAAGTTGGCCTTGATTAGCTTATCAACTTCGGCCTCAACCATAGCGCCATGGGAAGGGTGCATTTTCCTGGGCGGCTGCTTAAACCCACGATGTTTTACCGGGAGGCCCAGGCGGTGGACAGCCACTTGGGGATCCAGCCCTGGCATCTCATCGTAACTCCAGGAAAACACATCGCGGTGCTGTTTGAGGAAGTCTACATACTGCTGCTGCTCCTCGAGGGACATGGCCGCACTGATTAATGTGGGTCTTGGATCTGCCTCGCTACCAAGGTTCACCTGTACCAGCTCATCGACCGTGGTAGAGACGCCTTCTTCAAAGGCTGGGGGAGCATCCTCCAAGTCTTCCTCCCCAGCTGTGGGGGGATTTCCCGTGACGGAAGGTACTTCCGGGCTCTCAAGACCCGAGGGGCAGCTGGTGCCGGCTTGGGCAGCAGCGGTCATCACATCAGGAGACTCACTCGTCGTGGAGACCATAGCAATGAATGCATTTGACCCTATCCCATCCGGCCTTCGGCCTAAGGGGCCACGCTTGACGATATCAAAGCAGTGGTGACGTGTCGGCCAGAGTCGGTTGATTCCATCCCGGCGAAATAGACGCGTATGGCGCACCGCCGTTGTCATGAGCCTGACATCCCGGTACCGTACAGGGGTAGGAGATTCCGGGATGACCCGAGCCTGGTTGTTGTAGGAGTACGAGGTGATTTTCCGCCGTCGCTTGGATGCGGGAACATGCCTTCCTTGCGTACCCGAAACAACGAATCATTGTCCCATGTCGGGGGGTCGTGGCCTCCAACCGGTGGATCGGGAGGATGTAGGCGTCGTCCATGCTTGCCCAGGGATCACTTGTGATCGGGGCGGGCTCATCCTCGCTGACCAGGATCTGCTTGTCCATACTTTTGTAATAACCTGCATCCAGATAGCGGGCCTCACAAGAAGCGAAAGGGGACGCGCCTCCTTGGAGCACGCCTACTCGACCGTTGAGTGAGTATTTAAGGCACTGATGATACGACGAGGGAACCGCTGCATGCAGATGGAGCCATGGCCTGCCCATCAATGCGTTGTAGGCGGTGTCCTGAGAAACAACCATGAATTCGGTGCTGGCAATTAAGCCACCGAACTGGGTCTTCAGACGGATCTTGCCGACCGGGGTTTGCTCTGTCCTGTCGTACCCCTGAATCCTGAGGTCAGAGGGAGTCAAATCACCTTCGGACAAACCCAGCTTTCGCAGCGTCCGGGTCGGAATTAGATTGATTCCAGAACCCGTGTCAACGAGGCAGCGACGGACTTCCACACCGTTAAAGTGGCCAGTGATATACAGTGGGCGAATGTGCCCCTGTATAGGAGGGTCTTCATCTTCACCAGAGAACGAGATAACCGCCTGACATTCGGCGTTTTCAATCGTCTCGGTATGGAAGGCCTCCGCGGCTGCCACTTCCGTCTCGAACTGGAGGGGGCTCCTTAGGGCCTCGGCAAGTGCCTCGCGCATCTCGGACGACAAGCGCAGGGCCTCAAGGATGGAAAGCCTCGCCGGAATGCCGGCTAAGTGCTTTAGGACATCATACTTGCGTGCCAAACGCGAACCTCTGCTTACAGGGGGTTTTTCGGCATTTGGAGGCATAGCGGGTCCTGCTGGTTGAACTGGCGGTCGGCTAGCACTGGGTACATCCTGCTGCCTGCTAGTAGAAGCATGGGGAGTAGTCGCCGGGCTAAGGTCGAACAATGGGGGCTGGCCCATCGCCGGGCGAGACTGGCTGTGATACGAACGAGGCGGCTCTCCCTGATCCAGCAACACGAACGGCGGTGGAGGTAGAGCCACGGGCGCTGGATGGGTCTGCGCGTGCTGAGATCTGCGCTGAGCCTGCTGCCTGGTCTCGGTAGCGTGCACGGCTTGGTCACAAATGCCTGCTGACGTACCTCGGTGACCGGCGCGATTGCGATTCCGCTGACGTTGACGTCGGCTGGAAACATTGGGGCGGTCTGCCTGGGGTTCCCCTTCGTCGGGGGTCATATAGGGCTTTACCAGCTCCACGGTGTTAACCGAAGCGTACCCTTGACTGTCACTCGAAGAGTCATCCACCGCTGGGCGGATTCTGGGGGGAATGCCCATTTCAGGAGGCATAAAGTCGCCGAGAGTGCGGGATGACGACGGCACTGGCGGTGCACGCTGCTTCTTCTTGCGTCGCCGCTGCTTGCCTTTTTGGGCAGAGGTCGACTGTGAAGACGATGCTGAGGCGCCAACTACTTCTTCTGAAGGTTCCGACTGCTTCAGGCGTGCCCGGATGATACCCTGGGCACGGACGACAGTTTTTCGAGCCATCCAGTTGCCGTATTTCTGGGACCCGCGGCTAGGGACCTGCTGCCACTCACCCTCGCTGTCACTGCCGATTTCCGATCCCGCGAAGATGCCTGCCACCTGCGCTGGCGCTGTGCCCAACTTGACTATGTTGTTGTTGACCTGGTCCTGAAGCCAGTCTTTAAACACATAGCATCGCTTGATGGTGTGCCCCAGGATCCGATGATAAGGGCAGTAGTTGGGGTGATCAGTGAGATGCGCCTCTGCCGGCCTCCTGCACTCAGGCAGACGCACGATCCCTTGCTCTAGAGCACTTCGGAAGTAACCAGGGACCTGATTTTCGTTAAACGAATAGGTATGGTACTTTCTTTCCGGATAAGGGGCCCTGGGGGCCTGATCCTGTCGAGGGGCCGGAGGGGCCTGCCGAGGGGGCGGCGCCTGGTTGTCTCGCCTTGGTGGCGGTGGCGCGTTCCGCGGGGGAACCTGTCGGTTCTGAGGCGGTCGCTGCTGGGCAGGAGCCTGTGCTTGAGGTGGAGGACCTCTGCGGGGTTGCGGGGGTGGTACCGCCGGTAGCAATTCCAGCTGCCTCGGGGCTTCTATTTGAGCCATTGCGGCGGGTTCAGCCCTGGCGGCCCTCCTGGCTGGGATCATAGGGGGCAGCAAACGTGCCTGACTAGCCTGTTGCAGGGCCTCCTCGAGGCGCTGGGCCTTATCCGAGAAATCTCTGAACCCCCCAAGGTAGTTCTGGGTAATCAAGGAGGGTACCAGCTCTGTCTTTACGTTCCCCACACACATCGTCAGTAATTGCTCCTGAGTCAGTGGCATATCGAGAGAATACGTAAGTCCTTTCCACCGGGCGATGAAGTCTGCAACCCGCTCATCAGGCCTCTGTTTGCACTTAAAGAGGTCCGCGATGCTGGTCTTCCGCGTGGTGGAGCTGAACTGGTACAAGAACTGCCGGCGAAGATCTTCCCAACCGGTCACTGATCCGATGGGGAGCTGGCTGTACCAGACGAATGCCGGACCTTCCAACGTCTGTACAAAACATCGGAGCGTAGCGGCTTCTTGCTGAGCCGGGGTCCCCAGCATGGGGCCACACCTGGAAGAGAAATGAGCCAAGTGCTGGGGTGGGTCCCATGTCCCGTTAAAAGGCGAGAAAGTGGGGTTCCCAAAACCCGGAGGCGCGGGCATATCATCCACCCACGCGGGATAAGGCTTGCCATCGGGTGGGACCGCCACCTGCCGTGTCTCCAACGCCTCGAGGCGGGCTGTGAGTGCCGCAATAAGGTCCTCCGGGTGGGGGTCTCTGTCTTGATGGGGGTCCCTAACCACAAGCGCATTGCCAGGTTCTTCAACATGGTAGACGGCTTCTGCTGCTCGCGGGTTGACTGGTGGGACGACCTGTTGGGCGACCGGGGGAACCCGGGTTGGGTTCTTCAGATTGCCCCGTCGCTCAGGGGGGTTTGGCGAGACGTATCGCGCCCTCTTGCCGTACGTTCCGGCTTCCGCCCTGTCCGTGGCAGTAGCATGATCAGGGTTGCCCGGAGGCATCTCACCGGGGGGAAATTGTTCCTGCCCCTGCTGTCCCGGCCTGGGATTACCGTAGTCGGGTCGTCGCTCTGCGGCGCGTTCAGCCAAGAGTTCGTCGACCAGCCTCTTCTGCTCAGCAAGCTGCTGGCGCAACGTGGCCTTCTCAGGGTCTTCGTCCGTTTTCTGCACGGAGGCGGATGGATCGGAGTGCCTGACTATCCCGACATGCTCCTTACCCTTGCCAGTGCTTCGACCGAGTGCCAGTGACTCGGTGGGTACGGGGAGGCCTAGCAGGTTCCTTTGCTGATGGGTGACTCTCCCTGATGGGTCGAGCAGTGGCGGTACGCCTTCGGATGGTAAGTCCCCATCAAGGAACTCAAGCTCATCTTCCTTATCCACAATGTCGGCCATGTGGACTGTGACCCCTCTTGATGGCATATCCTCAATGTCGCATAGCGAATCGGGCTGTCGTCGGATAGGGTCAAAGAGGAGAGCGGCATAGCGTCCCCAACCACGGACTTGCACATGGGGGGTGGCTTCCCTGACGATCTTGCGGAGTGCCTTGAAACTCTGGACGCATTTTTGTTGGAGGGAACTCTGGTGATCGGGCGACTTGGGGTGCTGGGCCACAAGGAGCACCGCTGCATCAATCAGGCGGCACTGTTTTCCAATCTCCTCGAAGTGCTCCCGACTCCTGGGGTACACTACCCGTTCCCAACGGAGGCGGAAGTGTGTCGCCCACAGGGTCCGACAGAAGCATCCCACTTCTTCAGGGGTAAGCGACTCGGGTACGCGGAAATTCAACGCTGCCGTGGGCCAGAACTTCTCTGGGAAATAGTCCGCTGCAAGAATACTCCAGAAGCTCCTGGGTTCATCCTCGGAGTTCGGCCCTACATTTCCACACTCATCAACCGGGGTGGCTGAGGGACCGGTAGCGGCACCGAGGCAGACCTCTGGGATAGCAAACTCGGCGGTGGAGAATACGGCAAGCGAGCAGACTGGCCACCGTACTCTGGGCCTTCCTCTGAAGAGCAAGGTGACCTGACCACGATGTCACGATAGGACGGGCTAATAGCCGCTACTTCGGGTACGGGAATCGCCGTTACCGGTGTCCGGTCATGTCGTGGCTCTACCACCGTTGACCCCCAAAACAGCTCCTCGGGATCCCGGGTAGAGGAAGAGGGCGCTTCGGGCGACGGTGGCGGTGACTGCGCGGTCGAAACCTGCGGAACTCCCAGGATTTCTTCTTCCTGGATGTACCTGCGGAGAGAGAGGGGAATCCGGTGGACCTCAAATTCGGGGAGAACGAGGCTGACGCGTCTGGTTCCTGCCCCAGTCCTTGATACGGAGGAGCTGGGAGAAGGTTCCATCGCTGAATCGCATTCCGCTTCCGAATCGGAGAAGCGGGCAGGTTTGATCCCCACCTGGGCCTTCCCAGGATTCTTCTTGTGGCGGCGACGACCCGCTCCTCTGCCCCTGGGTGGCTCTTCGGGACAGGGTTGACCCCTATCAGGCAGCCCTGGGGCGGCGCTAGCGCCGTGGCGAAGAGGGCCCCCACTTGAGACAGCCGAGGTGCGAGGGGCACCAGGGCAAATATCAAAGGGTACATGGGGAGGACCTCCATGAACAGTACCCACGTGGGCGGGGCCTCTGTTGGAACCGGCAGGAGCATGGGGAAGGCCTCCACGGTCGATGCGAGTGGAGCGAAGCTGACCTTCACTCCTCGAATTGCTGGGGCGAGGAGGACCTTCGTCAGTCGCAGAGAGGACGTAGGGGGGTCCCCCACGTCGAAGGACCGGATGGACGGTGCCTTCAGACGGATGGGCTTCATACCCTGTACAGCGGGCGCGGGAAGTATTTCCGCGCTGAGCATCACTGCCCCGGGGCAGGTCTTCCTGCAGGATGGGGGCAGCACGAGGCATGCCTCCACGACGAACCGCGGAGCGGGGAAGGCCCACGCTCTGTGGAGTAGTGGTACGGGGAGGACCTCCGTACGGGGTGGCATCACCGCGGGTTAGCTCGCGACGATCATCACTGTGGCCTGCAACCCGGAGCGTCAACCCGGCCTGCCCATGGGGCGGCTGGGGTCTCAATCTTGGTTGAGCGAAGGGGTGCTCCTGCTCAATGTAGGCGGGGGCTTCATAATGTACGTCGGCGGTAGCTCGGGCCACCATAGCTGTCGATGTGGACACGGCTAGGCGAGCGTCCTCAGCCCGGGCCCGGCGCTGACGTCGGGTCAGGCGGGCCGGTGCAGGTGGTGCAGGGACATAGTCTGCCTGTTCTTCCTGCGGGGCCGGACAGCGGCGCTGACGTGTCCGGACGGGAGCTCTCGCCTGGGGGCCCTGGGTCGGGGCCCTGAGCGGGCTGAGCCGGACAACACCTGCCTCTTCAGCGTAAGGCGAAGAGTCGTCAAGGCGTTCCGGGGATAGGCTCCCAAAGCGATTGAATGTCTGGGTGGGGAGCGGAGGCTCCCTGCGCGGCCTGTTGGGGCGGCGTTGACGGCGGGGCCCGGAAGCCTCCAGGTCCAAACGGGCCATATCCCTGGTCGGGATGACCCCTTGTTCCTCATACCTGCGAACGAGGCTGTTGATCACCCTTCGTTGGATGACCTCTGATGGGGAAAGGGGACGTGGACGTCCCGCATCCCGTGAGGTGGCAGCCGTCGTGGCGGTAGCGGCGCCATGTGGAGTGGCCGTAGTGGTGTTGCCCCTGCCCCTGCGCGGGCGAGGAGCGGATGGTGACCGCATCTCTGCAATAGCAACCTGATTCCTGACAAACGAAGGGATCAACTCATCAGTACTGAGAGGAAAAGGATTGACAGCCAGTGCCCCAGCATTCTTCCATCCCCATGTCTGTGAGAAGGATCCACGCCAACATGCTGCAGAGCGGAGCGCCCCACGTTCTACTACCCCGACTTCCTGTGAGTTCCACGACAGGCCCGCCATTTGCTTGGCGGGACCAGGCACCGGATACCTGGATCCGGTGACACGTCAATCTACTGGTGTCTCGAACGCTACTAATCTCCATGCTGAGGAGAAGAGATTCACGTCGGGTTCACCATTTCTGTTTCCGACGCTTTCGCCGGGGCGCGCGCGCATCCGTCCGCGGAGGAGGGGGACGCGCGGCTTTGTTGCCCCGCATTCCCGCTTTCCAAAGGCGGGCGGCATTCGCTCCTTATTCAGGGACGTCTGCTCCTTGATCGAAACGGGATGATGGGATGTCGGTTCTTCCTCCTGTGGATTCCTCCTCAGAACTCTTCACCTAGTCCGGGTCTCCCTTATAGATTTAATACGTAGTTCGTGAAACTCTTCCCAGTTCCATGTTTCCATGGACGCCGGTTAATTACGCTGCTTCTGTCGGGACATTCCAAAGGGTCCAGTCAGGGCAGCAACCTTCGGTCAGGGGAGTAATCACGTTTGAGGCATCAGTAGCGTGTCTGGATGCTGGGGTACCTGGCATGTCTGTCTGTTGTCCTTGATCACAAGGCTTCTCGAGGGCGTGGAAACCCGAGGCATCCCACATCGAGCGCGGGGGGTTACATGTCATAGACACGTACCTGAGGTTTTCCTCAGCTTCCCGTGTTCAACACAGGGTATGTTTTCAAGATTAACGTCTAGCAAAGACGGTTACGCCAAAGGCATTCCATCCGAGGTTTTCCTCAGGCATCTCATGTTTACCACGAGGTAGGTCGCGAGTTTAACGTCTCGCGGAGACGGTTGAGAATGGAATGGGACCATCGCAGGGGTGGTGACGACGAAGTTGGGCTTGAGCCTTGAAGGGGCTTCCTACGTATCCCCGTGGCAGGGAATCAAAGTCCGCGTAGTTCGGGATGGTGCCGGTAAACTGACGTGATGGTGGACCTTGGTCCGATGGGCATCGTCAGCGTACCTACATGAGGATGGACCTTGGTCCGGTGGGAGTCGGGCTTGAACCTCTGGGAGGATTTCTACGTACCATGCCTTGACATGGATCAAAGTCCTCGTAGTTCAAATGATACAGTTTAGCGTCATGCGGGACGGTAATGAACCCTGACGTGAATAAACGACGGGTGGTGGGTGTCGGTGAGCCGACGTAAGTGAGGGACCTTGATCCACTATTGGTGGGCTTGAACCTCATAGAGGCTTCCTACGTACCATGCCTTAACATGGATCAAAGACCACATAGTTCAGGTGGTGGGTCGCAATGGCTTACCACTGGACCGGGGTGCAGTTTAACGTCGTGCTGGACGGGGGTGAAACCCGACATGAAAGACGGGTGGGCTTGAACCTCGTAGAGGCTTCCTACGTACCATGCCTTGACATGGATCAAAGACCTCGTAGTTCAGATGAAAGTAGACCTTGGTCCACTGATGGTGGGCTTGAACCTCATGGAGGCTTCCTACGTACCATGCCTTGACATGGATCAAAGACCTCGTAGTTCAGATGAAAGTAGACCTTGGTCCACTGATGGTGGGCTTGAACCTCATGGAGGCTTCCTACGTACCATGCCTTGACATGGATCAAAGACCTCGTAGTTCAAATGGGTTTCGCCGGTGAACCGACGTGAAAGCAGACCTTGGTCCACTACTGGTGGGCTTGAACCTCGTGGAGGCTTCCTACGTACCATGCCTTGACATGGATCAAAGACCTCGTAGTTCAGGTGGGTCACAACGGCTTACCGCTGGACCGGGGTGCAGTTTAACGTCGTGCTGGACGGGGGTGAAACCCGACGTGAAAGACGGGTGGGCTTGAACCTCGTAGAGGCTTCCTACGTACCATGCCTTGACATGGATCAAAGACCTCGTAGTTCAGATGGGGAGTAGACCTTGGTCCACTGATGGTGGGCTTGAACCTCGTGGAGGCTTCCTACGTACCATGCCTGGACATGGATCAAAGACCTCGTAGTTCAGGTGAAAGTAGACCTTGGTCCACTGATGGTGGGCTTGAACCTCATGAAGGCTTCCTACGTACCATGCCTTGACATGGATCAAAGACCTCGTAGTTCAAATGGGAGTAGACCTTGGTCCACTGATGGTGGGCTTGAACCTCATAAAGGCGTCCTACGTACCATGCCTTGACATGGATCAAAGACCTCGTAGTTCAAATGGGTTTCGCCGGTGAACCGACGTGAAAGCAGACCTTGGTCCACTACTGGTGGGCTTGAACCTCATGGAGGCTTCCTACGTACCATGCCTTGACATGGATCAAAGACCTCGTAGTTCAAATGGGTTTCGCCGGTGAACCGACGTGAAAGCAGACCTTGGTCCACTACTGGTGGGCTTGAACCTCATGGAGGCTTCCTACGTACCATGCCTTGACATGGATCAAAGACCTCGTAGTTCAGGTGGGTCACAACGGCTTACCGCTGGACCGGGGTGCAGTTTAACGTCGTGCTGGACGGGGGTGAAACCCGACGTGAAAGACGGGTGGGCTTGAACCTCGTAGAGGCTTCCTACGTACCATGCCTTGACATGGATCAAAGACCTCGTAGTTCAGATGGGGAGTAGACCTTGGTCCACTGATGGTGGGCTTGAACCTCGTGGAGGCTTCCTACGTACCATGCCTGGACATGGATCAAAGACCTCGTAGTTCAGGTGAAAGTAGACCTTGGTCCACTGATGGTGGGCTTGAACCTCATGGAGGCTTCCTACGTACCATGCCTTGACATGGATCAAAGACCTCGTAGTTCAAATGGGAGTAGACCTTGGTCCACTGATGGTGGGCTTGAACCTCATAAAGGCGTCCTACGTACCATGCCTTGACATGGATCAAAGACCTCGTAGTTCAAATGGGTTTCGCCGGTGAACCGACGTGAAAGCAGACCTTGGTCCACTACTGGTGGGCTTGAACCTCATGGAGGCTTCCTACGTACCATGCCTTGACATGGATCAAAGACCTCGTAGTTCAAAGGGAGTCGCAACGGCTTACCGCTGGACCGGGGTGCAGTTTAACGTCGTGCTGGACGGGGGTGAAACCCGACGTGAAAGACGGGTGGGCTTGAACCTCGTAGAGGCTTCCTACGTACCATGCCTTGACATGGATCAAAGACCTCGTAGTTCAAATGGGTTTGTCAGGGTCGGTGCTCACTCTAAGCCCACGTGAGTCATGCTCGGTGTGAGAAACAAGAGGTTGCAAGGACCTGACGATCACGTCGCGAAGGGTGCGTCCGTGAGAAGCGAAGAGGGGCTTATGCGTTGGGCGGCCCATGGTGTTGGGACTTACTCCAGGATGGAGGCCCAGAACGGCTTACCGCTAAATTGGGTCACAACGGCTTACCGCTGGATTGGGTCACAACGGCTTACCGCTGGATGAGGATGTCAACGGCTTACCGCTGAATGGGGTCACAACGGCTTACCGCTGGATTGGGTCACAACGGCTTACCGTTGGATTGGGTCACAACGGCTTACCGCTAGATGGGGATGTCAACGGCTTACCGCTGCATAGGATCACAACGGCTTACCGCTGGATGGGGATGTCAACGGCTTACCGCTGCATAGGATCGCAATGGCTTACCGCTGGATGGGGATGTCAACGGCTTACCGCTGCATAGGATCACAACGGCTTACCGCTGGATGGGGATGTCAACGGCTTACCGCTGCATAGGATCACAACGGCTTACCGCTGGATGGGGATGTCAACGGCTTACCGCTGCATAGGATCACAACGGCTTACCGCTGGATGGGGATGTCAACGGCTTACCGCTGCATAGGATCACAACGGCTTACCGCTGGATGGGGATGTCAACGGCTTACCGCTGCATAGGATCACAACGGCTTACCGCTGCATAGGATCACAACGGCTTACCGCTGGATGGGGATGTCAACGGCTTACCGCTGCATAGGATCACAACGGCTTACCGCTGGATGGGGATGTCAACGGCTTACCGCTGCGTAGGATCACAACGGCTTACCGCTGGATGGGGATGTCAACGGCTTACCGCTGCATAGGATCACAACGGCTTACCGCTGGATGGGGGTCGCAACAGTGGATGGGGCTTACACGAGGAAGCTGTCCGGGTGCCACTAAGGAGCGACACTGGTGAATGGGGCTTACGCAAGAAGCTGCCCGGGTGCCACTAAGGAGTGGCACTGGTGAATGGGGCTTACGCAAGAAGCTGCCCGGGTGCCACTAAGGAGTGGCACTGGTGAATGGGGCTTATGCAAGAAGCTGCCCGGGTGCCACTAAGGAGTGGCAATGGTGAATGGGGCTTACGCTAGGAAGCTGCCCGAGTGCCGCTATGGAGCGGCAATGGTGAATGGGGCTTATGCTAGGAAGCTGCCCGTGTGCCGCTAGGGAGTAGCACTGGTGAATGGGGCTTACGCTAGGAAGCTGCCCGGGTGCCACTAAGGAGTGGCAATGGTGAATGGGGCTTACGCTAGGAAGTTGCCCGAGTGCCGCTGAGGAGCAGCACTGGTGAATGGGGCTTACGCTAGGAAGCTGCCCGGGTGCCACTAAGGAGTGGCACTGGTGAATGGGGCTTACGCTAGGAAGCTGCCCGGGTGCCACTAAGGAGTGGCAATGGTGAATGGGGCTTACGCTAGGAAGCTGCCCGGGTGCCACTAAGGAGGGGCACTGGTGAATGGGGCTTACGCTAGGAAGCTGCCCGGGTGCCACTAAGGAGCGGCAATGGTGAATGGGGCTTACGCTAGGAAGCTGCCCGGGTGCCACTAAGGAGTGGCAATGGTGAATGGGGCTTACGCTAGGAAGCTGCCCGAGTGCCGCTGAGGAGCAGCACTGGTGAATGGGGCTTACGCTAGGAAGCTGCCCGGGTGCCACTAAGGAGTAGCACTGGTGAATGGGGCTTACGCTAGGAAGCTGCCCGGGTGCCGCTATGGAGCGACACTGGTGAATGGGGCTTACGCTAGGAAGCTGCCCGGGTGCCACTAAGGAGCGGCACCGGTGAGTGGGGCTTACGCTAGGAAGCTGCCCGGGTGCCACTAAGGAGTGGCAATGGTGAATGGGGCTTACGCTAGGAAGCTGCCCGAGTGCCGCTGAGGAGCAGCATTGGTGAATGGGGCTTACGCTAGGAAGCTGCCCGGGTGCCACTAAGGAGTGGCACTGGTGAATGGGGCTTACGCTAGGAAGCTGCCCGGGTGCCGCTATGGAGCGACACTGGTGAATGGGGCTTACGCTAGGAAGCTTCCCGGGTGCCACTAAGGAGCGGCACCGGTGAGTGGGGCTTACGCTAGGAAGCCGCCCGTAATGTCTTCCTCATGTCTGGTCATGAGGGCATCCCAACTCACTGGTGGGTTGAGGTATGTGCCTATGCGCAAGTGCACAAGCGGGATAACG
This sequence comes from Viscum album, assembly GCA_963277665.1. Classification (NCBI taxonomy): domain Eukaryota; kingdom Viridiplantae; phylum Streptophyta; class Magnoliopsida; order Santalales; family Viscaceae; genus Viscum; species Viscum album. Next base: position 458,483,178 of record OY728163.1, on the reverse strand, counting down.
CCAAGGGCGTTGGAATCAGCCCAAACAAAGGGACAAGAAAAGTGTGAATCACATGCCCAATATTCAGAACGTCGTGAGATTGGCGTGGTGATGGAGGATTACTGCTGACCATATTCGCAATGCAGCATCCATATCACGTTAGCCAGAAAGGAGGACAACAAATGAGGGTCGACCGTTGACCATGTTCGAAACACGGGACCATGTCACAAGTGTTGTCGATCGATCCTTCGGGACGTTGGCCCAGGACAGCAGGCGGACCATAGGTCGAGCATCCATACTGTTAGGGGGTCCCTCCAGACGTGATCAGTCTTCCGGGGCATTGGCCCAGGACAGCAGGCGGACCATAGGTCGAGCATCCATACTGTTAGGGGGTCCCTCCAGACGTGATCAGTCTTCCGGGGCATTGGCCCAGGACAGCAGGCGGACCATAGGTCGAGCATCCATACTGTTAGGGGGTCCCTCCAGACTTGGAAGTGAATGACGATCCAAATGAAGGACACGCAAAGCGTGAGGTGGAGTGATGGAATGTTTGAATGGATTCCAACGCTCTTGATGTTACGCCACTGTGATCAGGGCGTTAGGCATCTTATGCTTGGCGCACAAGGCATCTCTCGTTTAATGGAAGAGGCATCCTATGTTTGGAACATAATGATTACTACAGTTTAGAGTCATGTAGGTAGGACTATTGGCATCTCATGCTAGGAGCATGAGGCATCTCTCGCTTGGAGAAAGAGGCATCCTATTATTTGTTAGATAGGGAGAATACTACAGTTTAGAGTCATGTAGGTAGGACTATTGGAATCTCATGCTAGGAGAATGAGGCATCTCTCGTTAGAAGCGAGAGGCATCCTATCATTTGTTAGATAGGGAGTACTACAGTTTATAGTCATGTAGATGGGACTATTGGAGGCTCATGCTTGGAGCATGAGGCATCTCTTGTATAGGGCGAGAGGCATCCTATCGTTTGTTAGATAGGGAGTACTACAGTTTATAGTCTTGTAGATAGGACTATTAGGCAGAAGGTGCCTAGAAATGGTTGGTGTTGGGACTTACGCAAAGGGCGGCCCTTTCTGGTTCAACCTGGCATAGGAGCCAAGTGATCGGGTTTGGAGGAGTTGCCTGAGGGATGGTTCGACTCGAGGTACTCGGGGAATTGATGATGAGAATCTCGACTCACGACATGGAAGGAAACCAAGAGGTTATGTCAACTCGAGGTGTTTCATGGTTTGTGGAGGAGTATCTCAAATCATGGTATTCCATAGGTGGAAGGTGGGAGCGCATAAGGGCGCAATGGAAAATCCCGGCATCCCGGCCCGAGAAGTTCGCGGTGCGACTCTCCATTTTTCATGGGGGCCTGTGACGGTAGCGAAGGGACCGGCCCGGAGGGCCGGGACCGCAGCCCAGCAGTGGCCCCAAGCGGGGGTGCGGGGGCGCAGCCCCCGCGGTATGGACCGGTGGGCGCGAAGGTAGGATCCTCGCGAAGGATGGGTCTTCACGAAGTAGCTTCGCGAAGTATGGCCTCGCGGAGCAATGGTCTCTCGCGGAGCAAAGGGGTCTCGCGGAGCTTGGTCTCGCGGAGCTGCATCGCGGAGCTTGGTCTCGCGGAGCAGCATCGCGGAGCAAGGGCTCGCGGAGCAAAGGGCTCTCGCGGAGCTTGGTCTCGCGGAGCAGCATCGCGGAGCATAGGCTCGCGAAGCATGGACTCCTGGAGTCTCGGCTCGCGGAGCAGCAACGCGAAGGAAGCTGCTCGCGGAGCATGGCCTCGCGGAGCCGCAATGCGGAGCTCCGCTCGGCCGCCCAAGGAGCGAAGTGGCCGTGGCCGTCCTCGGCCATCCTGAGAAGGGGGGTGAGCTGGGTATTTATAGGCAAGGGGCGCCGCGATGCAGAACTTCCGCGCCGCCTCAGGAGCTTCGCGGCGCGCTCGCGAACGTCAAATGCGTTCGCGGAGCATCACCGCCTCTGGAGCTTCGCGGCGGCTCGCGAACGTCAAATGCGTTCGCGGAGCATCACCGCCTCTGGAGCTTCGCGAGGCCGCGATGGTCGGGGCGCTTCGCGGCGGGGCTTCGCGGGACCGCGCTGCACGGGTGCTTCGCATCGGTGCTTCGCATTAGTGCTTCGCGAGGGGTCTTCGCGGATGGGCTTCGCGAACCAGATTTCCAGCCCAACTTCAAACGTCCATAACTCCTAATCCGTAACTCCGTTTGGGCCCTACGACCTACCAAATCGAAGCTTGCGAAATGGACTACAATCTTGGATCATGTATGGAAGCATTTGGAAAATTTTGGGGACGCGTTTTTCGGGGTCTACAAAAGCCACCCCTAAGAACGGGGTCCCACGAGGACGAGAAATTGGTTTCTCTACAAATGAAAAATGGAAGGCAACAACCTAGAGGATTAATGAAACCTATTCCCATACCTAAGTCAAATTGGGATAATATTACGATGGACATTGACATGGGGCTACCAAAGACTCCTAGAAGGAATGATGCAATATGGGTCATTGTTGATCATCTAAACAAGTCAGCACATTTTCTTGCTATAAGAGAAGATTTACCACTTGAACGTCTGGAAAGACTATATATTATGGAAGTTGTAAGACTCCATGGTGTACCCCTATCGATTGTTTCTGATCGTGATCCTCATTTTACATCAAGATTCTGCAAAAGTCTTCAGAAGGCCCTAGATACTGAACTTTATTTGAGCACTTCCTACCACCCTCGAACTGATGGACAATCAGAACGAACTATTCAAACCTTAGAAAATATGTTGAGATCTTGCTCACTTGACTTTGAAGGTATGTGGGATCAATATTTATCTCTGGTGGAATTTTCCTATAACAATATCTTCTATTCGAGTATTCAGATGGAACCATATGAACTATTATATGGAAAGAGATGTCTCACATCAACTTGTTGGGATGATGTTGGTGAAAGAGAACTCGTAGGCCCAGAACATGTTGAGGAAACGATGGAAAAGGGGAAGGTTATCCAAACCCACATCAAAGAAGCTCAATGTAGGAAAAAGAGCTATGCCAATAACTAAAGGTAGGATTTTCAATTTCCGGTAGGAGATCGTGTTTTCATGAAGGTATCACCATGGAAGGGTGTTATACGTTTCAGTAAGAAGGGTAAATTGTGTCCCAAGTACATCATTCCTTTCAAAATTATATAACGAATTGGACTTGGAGCTTATCATTTGGAAATGCCTCAAAGTCTCTCCAAAGTTCATGATGTGTTCCACATATAATTGTTGAGAAAATACATACTAGACCCAATTCATGTACTCATGTATGAGGAAAATTGATCTGGGATCCAATCTATCTTATTGTGAAGAGCCAGTAAAAATTCTTGATATAAGAGAACAAGTGCTGAGAAACCGGATGACTCAACTGGTAAAAGTTATAGGGTGAAACCATAATATGGAAGAGGCAACGTGGGAACTAGAGGAACTTATGATGAAGAACCACCCAAACATTTTATGTTGTAGTATTATTGAAATTTTGAAGACGAAATTATTTGAAGGAGTGGAGAATGTAACACCCCAATCATTCATAGTACATTTCCCTTTGAATAATGCAATAGCTTTCATTGTATGCAACTTCGTGATTCTAACACACCACGACCAATCAAACTAGCCTGTATGAATAGTAATACCCACATTTTTAAATTTTATAAATTTTGTTTTTCAAAATGGAATTCATTTTTGAATTCGGAATATCGAAATTAGTTTAGTGTGAATTTTTGGTATTTTTCTGAAAACTTTATATTTTTGATGAATAGCGAAAAACACTACATTATTGGCTAAAACAAACATTTTATTTAAATAATTATTTCTTTTATTTAAATTTTTTTATGTCAAAATAGATATATAATACCTATATAAGTTCAATTTAATTCATTGGAGTCATTTTATAATATGTTTATATATATATAAAATTTATTGAACTCTTTACCGTCTTTTACCCACCGTTTAGAAGCATTTGCAAATTTGCATAAAACATAATTTTACTACTTTTGTGAGTTGAATTTCAAAAATACAAGAAACAAAGTAAACATTAGTAAGTAAAATTTGTTTCAATAAGATGAAAATAATTTTTGATGAATAGTAACTTTTGACTTTTATTTACCACGGTTAAAGGTAAATATGGTAATTAGGGGTAAAAATGATATCATAATTACCCTAACACATGTGATAATTCTATTGGATAAGTATAATTAGACCAAAAACAAAATTAGGAATAAAATATGATCCTTTTTGGTCCATGTGGTTTAGATTAAGACATTTATTATTATTTTATTTAAAGAAGAGTTAAGAGAGTTTAATTGAAAGTTTAATAACCAGCCCATTTTTAATATAGAGTTAAACACAATATAAATTCAAATATAAATATTCATTATAAATCTAAAAATATTTCCTAAATAATGGTATTTAATTTATAATTTTTAGATATTAAATAATTTTATTTATTTATGACACAATGATGATACAGTAATTACCTTCTTAATGAAATATTAAAATAATTGATATTATAAATTTCAAAATAAATGTAAATTGAGACTTATAATGAATTAAAATAATTTTATAGGTTAATATGACATGTTAGTATGGGTTAAATAAATTTTATTTGAAGTGATACAATTTTTATGGCTTTCAAAAAAATCAAATACTAAATAGTGTCAAAATTTGCATAATTGGGTTTTTTAAACAAATACTATATTATTAATTGATATAATATTCTTAAAAATCTATGGTATGGCCAAAGAACATATATAAGGTTATATATATTAATAATGAACCACATGGGGTTCTCTTGGCTTGTTATATTATGTTTATTAACCATATAATATAAAACTATAAAGAGACATGGTAAATGTCAGACTATTTAACTAAGAGTTAAATATAAAGGATGTGGTTAATATGATGACCTCAACCTGTCGAAAACCTATTGGTTGATAGTTTTTAGACCCATACCCACCATAGAATCAAAATAATTCATTTTTGTTGAATTAGAACCGAAACTTATTTTACTAAAAATTAATATTTCAAGATTTTCGTGAAGTGACCCTCAACACTCTTATAAAAGGCCACTTCACATTCTCTTAATTTCACACCTCCAAAGCCTTTTTTATTAGCCAAACCCTGCACAGATATCCTCTAATCTATCCTCCCTTAAACCTACAGGCCCTACATTTATCTGAAAGCCAACCTACAGAGCCCTTTTGATCAAATCAAAAGGGAGAACCCGTAGAAGGGGAAAATATTTCATCACCTCTTTCAAGTTCATTTCTTCTTCCACTTCTTCTATCTTTGTTGTTTCCATTCTTAAATGAAACTCCATTATATTCTATATACAATGATGATATTAAAATGGTATAACCATATTCATTATTCTATCCATTATATGAATGAAAAACCCACAATACGTGCGTACGTACGGATTACCGTCTTCACGACGTGGTGTAGTTTCTTATTCAAACATTTATTTATTTGGATGGGTATAATAATGGGTATAAATCATGTAAATAATAAATAAAACGTGTTAATGATTTTGTATATATGATATACCATCCAATTGCATACGATTTCAACATCAATATAATGATATTTTCACTCCTACATACATACAGATTAACGTCTCCACGAACACGATGAGATTCAATCCCCATCGCAATCATTCAAGAATAATTCTAATTTTATGATTAAAAATAATTTCTAAGAGAATTATATCATTCTAGATATGAATAAAATACGTCCTTTCTATAAGAAACATGACTTACGTAACCGTGAATATAAAGGAAAATGGATCAGTTAACACCATAAGAGATTATACTACTAAAATATTATCAAAAAAGAAATAATATATGATCATATATAAAGTCATATTTATGTATATAGTTCTTGTATAATTTATTAGCAATGATTTAACTATTATATAGGAGGTTAACCTACTCTCAACCAAGGAAAAGTACAGGGTACAGTTTAATTTCATAATATCTTTATTATATGAGGTTGTTTTTATGTAAGTATCTACTGGGACCTCTATATCATCCACATCCATGTTTTCTTAAAAATGTATTTCAAATAATTTTTCTATTTAATGGAAAATGGTTTATAGTCATTTATACACTTTTTTTGACCTTATGTGTTTTGGAAGGAATCTTTCCGTCATTTTCCAAACAAGGTACTTTATGACCTTTCCGACAAAATTATTGTAAGAATGTTTTTTTAACATATACGGAGAGTTTGTATATTTTCTACCATTATAACATCTTTGAAGATTACCTTACAAGATTATAAGAATATTTTCAAAATAAATGTTTTCTTTTATACTTATATTACCTTTAAATGATTTCAAAATTGAAAGAGATATTTCTCTAAAAAAGTTTTGATTTCATATATGTCAACATCATTTTGATTGATGTTAAGCTAGTGTGAGGTTGATTTATTATGATACAAATTTTCCATATTCTATTGAAGGTATTGAGATATGTTTGATTGTGGTTATGTTATTCTTAGACCATTCATGGTTTATGGATAATGTATTGACATTTCGTATGAAAGTTTTAATAAGAATTCTTATGTTATGTTTAAACCTTTTCATATCAGGAATGAATTGGACTTAGTAAGTGACGGTTGGAGCCCGCTATAGCTCAGTGAAGCATCAGTAGGTCTCATGAGAAAAACTAGGGTCTTGGCACAAAGACTTGACAAAATATTATTTCTATTCTTGGAACAAGGCTTTGAATATGTGGTTATGAAGTCTGGAATTATGCATTCCATCATTATGAAAGTGGATATTGATATTACATGTTATTGTTTTACTAGAAGAATATTAATGTGAATAATTAAATGGAATTATTTGATTTTTTCTTTTCTATATTATACTAAAATTTATTTTTAAAAGTCTTTTTTTAGTCTAATACATTGACTTAAATGTTTATGCATATTTATGAAATTTTCCACTATATTGTTATCCTTAATTAACATCTGAGCTCACCCCTTTCTATATTTTATTTTTTCCAGGATATGAAGATGTATTTTATGGTTGACCTACTCAGATAGTATAATGATATAAGTGTGTTAAAGGGGTATTTTTTATGTTTCTATTTCATAATGTAAGTTAAAACTTATGAATGTATCTAGTACTTACAAGGCTACTAAAATGATATATATTTCGGGACATGATTCCTTGTATCATGACAATATTATGTAATAATGCACCAAATCTGGGTAACTAGGGTCAGGGAATTACATACTCAAAGATTTTTATTGCACAATACACTACCACCTAGGGAAGGAAAATATGTTGGAAGACTGTTTGAGTAGAAAGGACCACAAAATTCTGAAAAAGAAGAGAGTTGAAATGGACCCATTGATCAAGGATCTAGTAAATATGGATATCATAATTATCAAGGAAGGTAAAACAACACTAATTTATCAAATGGTTTCCAAACCTCATTTAATAGAAAGGATAAAAAGTTATCAGGCTGATGATGAGGTGTTTCAAAAGAAAATTAATGCTGCAAATGATGGGAAGTTGATTGACTTTGTATATGAAGATGGAATTTAGAAATTAAGAGAGGATTAATGTTCCCTCTTTTCCTCAGATTAATAGGGAAATATTGGATGATTCTCATAGCTCTAATATATTTGCACACACTGGTATAACAAATATGTATAGAGATATAAAGGAACATTTTTTGTGTGAAAACATGAAGAGGGATATTGTTGATTAGGTGGAAAGATGTTTAGCGTGTCAACAAGGGAAGGATGGAAGACATTGTACATTAGGAGTCATGAAACCCATTCATATTCCTATGTGGAAATGGGATTATATTATAATGGACTATGTCATAAGACTACCAAATACTCCACGAAATAATGATGCGACATGGGTCATTTTGACCTTCTAAAAAAATATGCACATTTTCTTTCAATAATAGAAGATTTACCACTTGAACGTTTAGTAAGAATATATATTAATGAACCTATAAGACTTCATCATGTACCTTTACAAATTTTTTCTGATCATGATCCCCATTTTACATCACAATTCTATAAAATTCTTCATGAGGCCTTAGATACTGATCTTATTTTGAGCACCGCCTACCACTCACAAACTGATGGACAATCAGAATGGACTGTTCAAACATTGGAAGACATTTTTAGGTCTTGTTAACATGACTTTCCAGGTATGTGGTATTATTATTTACCTCTCATAGAATTTCCTATAATAAAAGATTACATTTATGTATTCATATGGCATCATATGAAGTGTTATATGGAAAGATATGTCATACACCAACTTGATGGGATGGTGTTGGGGAGAGAAAGCTCGAAGTACCAAAACTTGTTAAGGAAACATCAAAAAAGGTGAATATTATCCAATCCCATATCAAAACTGCTCAATGTTGGAAAAAGATCTAGGCCAATAATCGAAGAAAGGTTTTGGAATTTCAAGAATGAGATCATGTTTTCTAAAAGGCATCTTCATGGAAGGGTATTATATGATATAGTAAGAAGGGAAAATCAAGCCCCTGGTACATCGGATCTTTTGAAATTCTATATAGAATTGGAGTTGTAGAATACTGTTTGGTAAATCTACCAAGTCTCTCCAAAGTTCACAATGTGTTCCACATGTCAATGTTAAAAAAATAAATGTTGGAACCAACACATGTACTCACATATGAATAAATAGAATATGAGCTCGATCTATCTTATTGTGAAGAGCCTATCAAGATTCTTGATACTAGAGAACAAGTATTGAGAAATCGAACAACTCATCTGGTAATGGTTCTTTGAAGGAACCATAAAATAAGGGAGCTACCATGGGAGCTTGAGGAGCTTATGTTGAATATATACACGAATCTTTTTAGGTAACATTTTGTGAATTCTGAGGAGAAACGTTTTTCAAGGAGGGGACAATTTAACACCAAAAGGTTTTGAAAATAAATTCATTTTTATAATCTATCCATTAAACGCAACTTTTATAAGGCCCCGACCTTAAACCATACATAATATTGAATTAAATGAATAATTCACATTGAGGATCTTTTCAGGTTTAGAGTTTTAGAGAATTAGAACATAACTATTACATCTCAAAAGATTACAAAGTAGACACTTCTACTATGTTTCCATAGAATAAAAAAACTCTTAAAAAGAAACATGTCTAGTTCCATGTTTTATATAGCATGACATTCCCTTGATCCCATCCTTGACCCTATTCCACATTAAGTCCTGTGAAAAACATTTCAAAAAAAATTGGGGGGAGCATAAAAAGCTCAGTAAGGGACACACAAGGAATGAAAATAGTTAGTTTGTCAAAACAACAAGTAAACTATGTATACTTTATCAAAGTAATACTTTTCACCTTTATAAAGTAGTAAAAACTCTTCACTAAAATAAAAGATCATTAATTACCCTTTTGTAACAAAAAGATTACCATAAAACCCATATAAAGATCACATAACATATAAAGGTAACTTGGGACATAAACATACTTAAGTGGAATAACCGTACAGTCGACTTCCACACACATCACTTAATGGAATAGCCATACGGCCAACTTCCATACATACTTATTGGAATAGCCATATGACCGACTTCCATACCCAATGCATTGGAGGTTATAACGTGACCACCCATCCTGGTATTCACAGAACCACCCGTCATATGGTTTATCACATAACCACCCGTCAAATGTCCAGGTACCAATATAAAATCATAAAACATAAAACCAATATAAAGGAATGACAACATTTCCACATTTTAATCACAATATATAATTTAAATATATTGACATAGTAGAATCCTTTATCAAAACCATTTTCAATACAAAAATACATAAAAGAGTATATGGTATTTATTTTATTATAAAAACATTACGGCTTGTTGAGGAACCAAAAGACCAAATAATACTCGCGGCGGCGGAAAAGGTCGTTGTCACCGCGTACATTAAAAAAACATTCTTTTTGTCATTTAGTAAAACGCTTCGTAGAAAAAGATTCCTTTTGTATAAAAGTAAAATTCAAAGGGGTTTATACACCGTATAAAAGAAAGTTTTGTATAAAATGAAATATGCCTCAATGAAATGAGATTGAGACGAAGTCCCTTACCTCGGGTCCGACTTGACTCGATCGTTCTTTAACGTCCTGAATAACAAACTTGAGTTAATTTCTATTTTCTTAAGAACCTCTATCAAGTTAATTATTCCTTTTATGTCACTTATTTCCATGTTATAAACATTATGTAACCATTTAAGTTAATAATGTTTGTTTTTTCGATATTTGGTTCTTAAGTTGAAAGTGGACTTCTTACAATTACATGTTGTTCGTGTGGTCAAAGGTTCATTATATCCAGAATGAAATTCCTGATTTGGATATCATATATATCATATATATCCAGCATATAAATGTATTTATAATATTACATAATCATTTAGAGGTAAGAAATGAAATGCACCGTTCATGGAGACGGTAAGCCGTACGTACGCATGAACGCTACTTTCATTTCTTTGTCATATTAATGGAATTAAAACTAAATGAGAGGTATGTATATTTTAATTCCAGAATTATATTCATCATTTAGATGTATCATTCATCATATATATCGATTATATACATGTACTTATAATAGTACATTACATTTGGGGATAAGAAATGAAATGCACCGTTCATGGAGACGGTAAGCCGTACGTACGCATGAACGCTACTTTCATTTCTATCTCATATTTTAATGGAAAGAAATAATAATGATATATAGGTATATTATAATTCCAGTATAACATGATATATAATAACTTTAAATCCATCCTTTATACGTCCCACACATGGCATTAACGAATCAAATCACTTTGAGGGGGCGGTAGTCCGCACTTCCTTAAAGAAGATATCGCGTTTACCCATAATGGAAACCATAAAGGTATGCCCAAAATTAAAAATTCATAAGCTTAAGGAAAACATAATCATATTATATATCATATATAAATATAGTGTCATCTTAATGGCCACCTTTGAAGGTGTAAAAAGAATGCTGAACAATCATCGTTTTGGGAGGCAGAAATTCGCCATCCACGGAAATAGTATGTTCTTTAACCATTAGATGTTGGTGTGTGTAAGTGTAGCTCTAATAATTCTTATATAAAAATCCTAGTATATTGAGGATACTTTAGTTTTTACAAAAGAAAAGAATAAAAAGAGTTTAGGGGGTTGGAGAAGCAAAATAAAACAAAAGGACTCAAAAGAAGACATTACATTAAAATCGGGTAACTCCCTTTGGTTTGAGCTCAAAGGCTTACTTGGGAATACTTCTGCCCAATGTGAGGCTTCAAGGAGTAATATAGGGAAGTGGAGAGACAAAATGGGCATAGGGTGACCGAGCCAAAGGCTTTGGGAGTGTGGGTAAGGTGGTAGAGGTGGGGGCCTTTTATAAGAGGAGAGGAGGGGAACTCTTGTAAAGTTACAGAATGTTACTTTATTTTCAAATAAGTTTCGAATTTTAAAGGTCCCAAATTAATGTATTTATAGTATAAGGTGATGAGGGTTCGAAATCCACTCATCCAATAGGTTTTGGACATGTTTAGGTCTTAGATTTTACATTATCTTTCCATTTTATTTAAATCGTTAAATAATGAGGTCATCGCTACATCATCATGATGTCATATACAATTTAATTTATTTAATGTCTAAAAATTTTAAAACAATTACTATGATGTAGGAAATATTGTTATATTTCCAATGACTATTTATAGTCAAAATTATGACTTGTATAACCCCATGTAAAAATTGTTTTAGTAAAACATTTCATGTTTGTGTCATTTTTTTACTTTAACATTAAATAAAAGGTATTTATGTCATTTTACAACCAAAGTGGCTCCATGGGGTCCCCAAGTTGACCCATGGATTTTCTGGGTCGTCCATGACACTTCCAATAAGGGTAGGACATGTTTCAAGTTCATTTCATATTATTAAAACATTATTTTTACCTTAAATTACACTAATTACCTCTAATCGCGATTAAGAACTTAAAAGTTGCTATTCACCAAAAAATTATTTTAATCTCATTGAACCACATTTTACTCCTTAATGACAACCATGTATGTCGTATTTTTGAAATTAAAAACACAGAGGTGGTAAAATTTTATTTAAATGAAAAATCAGTTTTTTAAGTACCACTTAGTGGTTTCACTATTCATCAAAAATTGATGTTTTCCAGAAAAATACCAAAACTTTACCCTAAGATATATTTGATATTCAGAATTCAAAAATGAAGTCTGTTTTACAAAATTCAAAACATATAAGTCACATTAATTAATTTAATAATTAATTCCCGCAGTAATGATAAATAGCGTGTTTTTATGAAATAATAAGTATCAAAAGATTGACACTAGTTTAAGTCTGATTTCAAAGTGAAATTAATTCCGACGACCACTATTGGATTAAATGGTAAAAATATATTATAATTGAACATAAAAACAAATTCAAAATATTATCTAATCATCTTAATAAATTATATTAAAAAGAGGTTTTGAATTAAAATACAACATTTTACACTATTCATTAAAAAAATGAACTTTATCAGAAAAATACCAAAAATTTACACAAAGTAAATTTTGATGTCCCAATTATAAAAAAGAGTTATATTTGGTCCAATAGAATTTATAAGAGTGATCAAAACTATATTTAATGACGGTTCTCCATCAAAAGGCGATAAGTGAACCTTTAGTGAAAATTAGGGTATAAATGCCTAAAATTGAATTCTTTCCATATTTTAAGCCTTTATCTTTTATTGGATAAATGTAAAAACATTTAAAAAACATATATAATCATATTTTAGTTATTTATATCCATTCCCTCCAATACAATGGCTACATGTTAACTACCATTTAAAATAATATTATTATATTACTAGTGTGTAACGTAAGTTTTCAAAGGAACTCATCGTTGCGTATCGGGTACTCTATCGAACATAGCAACCCCTTTAAAGTAAAATTAACATTTAATTCATAAATATTAATAAATACGAAAATGATTTATTCATTATTTACCTGGGATGTTACAACGTTTCCTCTACTAAGTTTTGAATTTCAAAAAAAAACAGTCATCTAGAGTTGTGATTAGTATGTCATTTCGAGTCTGATAGAACAAACATGATTTTTTTATGAATTGTAACATACCATTATAAATAGTAATATGAATCGTAATATAACCCTTATGAATATTAAATAATTATATTATTTTATTTTATTATGGTAATAAGATAATGACATCTTAATTAATTTTTCAATATGATATAAAACTAATTATACCTTTAAAATTTTAATTTTTTGATTTCAATATGATTTTATTTAAAAAATTATTTAATAATATTTAGAAAATTATTTTTGAAAAATGGAGTTCATTTTTGAATTCTACGTGTAGAAAAATTGTAGGGGTGAATTTTTTGGATTTTTCGGAATTTTTGAATTTTTTATGAATAGTGAAATACGATTAAATGCTGTATTTTCAAATTATCATTTAAATACACTATAACATTATAAGTGATGTAAGGCCACTTGGTTCGAACTCATATGAAATTATTAATATTAGGGGACCCCTGAAACAACATTATTGGTTTTCCAGATTGAAATAATTAAATAATGAATAAAATATTTAAAATTTTCCCCTCTCCTCCAATATAACCCCCCCCCCCCCGCACACCTACTTATCCTCACTCCTATAACCTTGAAGATCCTAACTAATCTTCCAAATCACACTTACCTAGTCACTCCCCTATTTGAATAAGATTATGTTATTACTAAAAGACCAAAAACCATTCCCTTAAAGAGGTTCTCAAGGAGGTTATTTCCAGAGGTAAAACACCCCTCTTTTTGATTTGGTTTCATTTCAATTTATCTTGTTTTGTTATCCTCTCCTGACCTCCTTTATCCATATGACCATGATAACTCCAATATAAACTATATACTATAATTAAATCATGTTAATCAAATAACCATCATCAGTATTCTTAATCCCTCCCATTTATTTTTATAAACGAAATCAACGTCCATGAGGTTCCAATTTATAACCTTCATGGACGATGAAGTTTTGTTCTTCAATTTACCCTTAATTAATGTTCAGGAAACCATTTTTACGGTTTCAAAAGACTATAATATATGTATTATAACCTAATTAATAATCAGAAACCATTATATGTACATATTATTAATTTAGATCACAAAACTAGTTTATAATAATTCAAATACCGCCTAACAATCGAAGTGGTTATCATCTAATGATTCATCGTAATTCCTTGTAAAAAATGATATAAATGACCATTAACAATTTTGTAAGTTCATAAATAATATTTAATTTAAATTAATGAGATTTACAACCAATATAAATGAACTCCGTTACTTAAAAACAAGAGAATCGATTATGAGAATCAAGAAAACGAACAATCTGGAAAGACATAATTTGGTATTACAACTTATCAATAAGGAAATAAATGAACTAAAAAGAATTATGATAAACCAAATAAATATTGAATAGGTTAGTAATTAATTTATTAATGAGTATAATTTCATATTCTATGACATTAATTTCAAGAGGAGAACACATTCATAATTAAGGTAAGGGTTTTAAACCCGAACATTCATTTTCATTCAGGTTACTTTCATTGTCTAGTTAACTCAATGAAATTATTATGTTTTGTAATGTACATGTCATAAATTCTTTCTGAGTATTATATATATGTACAAAAACCATAATCCTTCCATATTTTGTGGTTAGTTACACGTTTTAATGGAAACTTCCAAAACTATTTCCAAAATACAAGCTCGATTCAAGGAAATTTCTCAAATTCTTACCTATTTAATAGGGAACTCTGTAACATGTTTTTTAGAAATAATTACCTTTATAAAATCACACATTTTTTATCAAAATACTATCCTAATTAATTTATAGTTTCATAAAAATAATCTTCATAAAGAACTCTTTTTTTAAAACAAAAGAGCATTTGTCTCAAGAATTGCTTAATGATTTTATAAGAGTATTTTTGTCTAATTCAACACTCCTATAGATTGTTATGTATTATTGGGTTTAATAATTTATGATGTCATATAAAATATTTTATTTAATGTTCTATGACAATTTTTATTACGAATGATCTATCCTAAAACCATTCACCATATTACTTGGAAAGGTTAGAGTTTTATTTTTAATGATTATGGAATGTTAGTTACATTTCATATAATAGTTTCAATATGAATGTATATGTTTTTTTATGTTTATACCCTCTCATACGAGGAATTAATTAGAAAAATCATGTAACATGTGGTGCTAGATATAGCCCCGTAATGAATCATTAGGTCTCATGAGACAAATTGGCGTGGAATTGGCTGAGGCCTTTCCCAATGTGATATATGGTTTTGGCCGAGGCCTTAATAATTTTTGATGACTTGGAAAAATCCTTGAAAAAATGCTTCAGAATGTCTAGAATATGCACTTACATCATTATGAAGCTATTAATTTAAAGTTTATGTGGATATTTGACTAGTAGAATACCAATGATTATGTTTTATTATGGAATTATGTACTCATCTCATTTTCATGCCACAATGTGTTCATGTTTATTATTTGTGAAGGAATGTGTTTTAAATTATTCACCATTTCTAATGATTATGTTTATGTTATATTACTCTTCATTTATTACTCGTACTGAGTGTTTGAACTCACCACTTTTCTTATGATTCATTTCCCCAGGATATGAAGAAGTTATTTATGACTGACTTGCAGGAATAATCTTAGAGTCTTGGATGTTTCTAATTGAATAAATTAGTGTTGTATTTACCTTCATGATGTAATGTTAATATTATAAAGGTATATTGTTTTCAAACACAAATAAACTTCTTGGTACATCGAGATACATATTCCGTGTTTATATTCCAATTTATTAAAATAAGGCACCGACTCTGGAAAACTGGGGCCGGGTCCTAACAATATTTGATACCCGCTAAGGTGAACCAAGATATTCATATTTTTATTTTACATAATTTCAATAAGTTGAACATTAAATCTCATAAATAATATCAAAATATCATGTGATTATAGTTTACCATATTTTTGGATCAACAACCCAAGTCACTTATTTAATAACCTTTATAATCATTTCTCAGTAACATAACCACACCCTACCCCCTTATGGATTAATCCAAAGTTATACTCATCTTCATAACCTATGAAATTTAAAGACAATAAAAGGGGAGTTGAAATTATCTATAAGGGAAAATCTATCAATAAATCATAATGGACAGTTCATAAACTATATATAAATTTTGGATAGGGGAGAAATATCTTGTTAAAACTTCCTAACATAATAATTGAAAATTTAACAACATTTTAGAAAAAAGGATCATGATATATTAACATAAGAAAATTGAAATATCATAAAGGATGTATGATAAATATAACATGTATTTGAATAATATATCAATAATATTGAATCATTGGAGAATAACAAAATAAAATAAAATATTATAGACATATATAACAACTACATTCATAGGGAATCATAACCTCATGATATGATGAAATAATTTACCTAAATAAAGTTGTTATGAAACCCATGATGTCTATGAACAAGGTTGTGAAAAAGCCCATGTTTTTTGTGAATTATATATGAGAAATTAATCATTCACACACAAAGATATCTCTCTATATATTAATAATAAACTAATATATTTTAATGTGTTATAAAAGACATCTAATAAAAAATTAAAAAATATGCATTACATAAGATATCAATCATTAAGTATACTTTGATAACCCATGGAAATAAAATAGGTTTCATATCATTTCCAAATGGTATTGAATAATGTGATATAAAATTTAGATCAATTGATACCAAATATTTAATATCCCTAAATTAGTATTTCATAATGGAATTTGAAGGATGAATCATCGAACATAACTCTATATAATTCATCAATTCTAAATTTATAGAGGAAAATATAAGTGAAATGTAAATGTGCCTCTATAAATTATTTAATCATTATTATCATTATTAAAAGGCATTATGGGTTATTTTTTAAATTATAATATTTTAGGGATTATAATGAAGAAACATTCAAATATGTTTTAGAAATAATTTTCAATCTGGGATCCTTGAAATGTCATGAACTTTATACAGATTAAATGTAGAGTGTAATTTAAATTGTACGATCTGGAGGGAAAAAATCATTTCATTATTATAAAAATACAATTACTGACAACCACATAATTAATTTGATAATAAGTCATCATATTAAAAGTGTTAAATCAAATTATGATGATTTTAGGAAATAATTCATGTTTAGATATCTAAAACAAGAAAGTAAAAAATTGACAGGAAGTGTGAATATTGAAATGTAAGAAAAAGAGAATATTTGGGATGGATATGAATTGTTTTAAAAAATGTAATATATTAAAGCAAGATAAAATCCATTAAAAGAATAAAACATTAAGGTAAAAAATTATATTACCTACATATAATATTAAATCTAATTTTTAATAGAAAAATGGAAAAATAGTATGAACCAAAAGTATCATAATTGATAAAGATTGTTCAAGAATAAATAAAAGGAAATTAAGTTCATGAAAAACCCCAACGTTCATAATTTCACAAAAAATTTTTTATTTAACTTCATATATAATAAAAATAAGTTTGTTAATGAATTATTTCATAAAATTATTCATATCCATTTCCCAATATACACTTCAATTATATTCATTTATTATATATATATATATATATTTGTTACCTTTTTTATTTTCAACAATAGATGTTTGAGATTTAGTTTTTTCACACTTATTTAAAAATGATGTAGTCGATCACCATTATGTGATTCCAATTTAATAATTAATATATTATACATGTTACAATAATAAATTATTTATAATAATTTATAATGGTTTAGTTTAGTCACTGTTTTTGAAAATGGAATCTATGAAGAGCGTGCTTTAGTGATTTTTTTCTAACAAATGTCGGTATATTAATAATGATTTAAATATTAATATAAAATTGTCCGAATAGTAATCATATCATAAATACAATTTTAATTAATTGAATAAATTCTTATAATCATACATTTTGGGTGGTTATGAAAAATAAAAATCATCTTTCCATGATGTGGGTAGTCCACACCAACACATGAACAACATTTTCATTTTGGATGGAATTTATTAAAGGTAGAAATCAATCTATCCTTTAAAAATCATTAAAATTCTATAAGTATAATATTTTTTCCTTAGATAACAATTTTTACCCCACCATGTAATTTGTTGATGAAAATAGAAGTCGATCATGTGGTGGTAATTCTCACATAAAGTGAATGGTGTTTTAATTTTTCAATATAATGGGTAAAGATTTATATTTTTATGCCATAAATATTGGAAAATTTTAGGGAATGAATATTAGTATTTTAATTTCATTAAAATGGATAAAAATACTTATGAATAGGTATGCGAATAATAAATGAAATAATAATTATAGAGGAAAAAATACATCTACAAAAGTATTTGATTTCTCTATGGGAACCTTCTTGATTTAGATGGGATTTAAAAAATATATCGAGACCATAGGATCAAGTACTCATGAGAGGATATTTTAGAATGAAATGGGGTTCGGTATATATGATAACTCGATTTTTTATATTTTTAGGTATATTGGTATACTTCTTTCATAAGCATTGGAAATGAAATTTTTTTAAATAAAATTTTAAAAATAAAAAATAAATCATTTTAGACATTGAGAGCGAATCCAGTGTGAGAAATAATGGGTGGTAGGAAAATTTAATTTCAAAAACCCTATATTAAACTTATTAAGTGGCATTAATTTATGGTTTTAGCTGGATTTTAACCCTTAAAATTTCCCCTTTATATTTTTACTTTTATAATTTTAAATAATTTTTACCTAGATAATTTATTTTTATGATGAATAATAAAATAAAACTTATTAAAATATTTTGAAAATATTATTTTCAAAACAAAATAAATTTTATTAGATACAATTTTTGAAACTGGTAAAAATTATTTATTATATAATAAATTTATAGCCCATTAGAAAACATTTTATAAAATATAAAACTTATGCTTCAAAATACCAGATTAATGTTTTTAAATTAATCCTAATACATTTTAAAGTTTATGTTTACATATATAATACATATATTCTCAGGAAAAGGTTTAATTAATGTTTATGTTATGCTTATAATCTAATTTTGTCTTCCATTTCATAGTACTTGAAAAATTTTATTTTTATAATTCACCTAAAAATTAACATCTTCAGAAGAATCCCTAATATTTATTCTAAGATAATATTGTTTCAATGAATCCATAAAAAAGAAAATTTACTTTAAATTAAATTTTAAAATTTTTGTATATCAGTTTTAAAAGGAAACCTGAAATATATTGAAAAGTTTTTTTATATGGATATGGATCTTATTAATTATTAACTATTATTATCATAATTTCACATTAACTTATAATTAAATAAAAATTAATAAATTATTAATAAAAAATTATTTTTAATTATAATATTCCTATAATAAAAATAATTTCTTGAAATAAAAATGCATAGAACATAATTTTTTTTATTAAATACCCATTTTTAAGAATAAAATGATCTTATTAGTTGTTTATCTATAAAAATTGAATTTAATCAGTGAAATAGTATTAAATATTACCATTATTATTATCTAAAAATGGTTTATAATGTGCCTACTCCTATATATACCCACTATTTCAATAGACACATTTCCATAGTTATATTAGTCTTAATAAAATGTGTCGTAATTAATTTGGTTTTGGTGTAGTGTTTAAAAAAAGATATTAACATAATTATTATTGAAAGGATGTGTATTAAATAAAATAATATGTAATTAAAAAACCCATGTGATATTATAAAACGACATATACTATAAAAATAAAGAAACTTTTTTTTGTTCCTACCTTTCACCATTGTGTAACTGCTTTATCATCATATATCAGGTTTGATGAAGGCCATAATGGGAAGCCCAAAATGTCCTTCCTCAATGTTGTATCCATGGGTTGAACTCAATATCTCAAATATCATGTATGGATATCATAAACCCCATATTTAATAGTATCTCATAATGGAAAAGGTTTGAAAGAAAAGATCTTGGATAATAGTGATATGACCATTGATTTTACTAATTCACATAGTCTCGATATTATTATAGATTCTTTCATATATTCCGCATAGATGTTCACAATGCCACAAACCATCATTAGATGAGATGACATGCCACTCAATATATATTATGATAAGGCCTCAATAGTGACTCCCTTTACACCATAGGATGTTGACTGGTGGCGAGGGTCTAAAGTGATATAATAGAGAGATTACACCCTCAATGTAGAGACCAATTATGGTTTAAATAAACCAAACACATAAAGATAAATAATTTTTAATACATAAAAAATTAAAACAAATCATTCTATAATAAATTTAATTTATCATACATAATATGAATTGAAAATAAAATAAACAATGACCCTACTTAAATCCTTGAGCCGACCACATACCCAGCCTCCAGAACTATTGAACTACTCTAGATCATTCATCAAAATCTACATGACAGGATAAAATCATTCATGTAAAATTGGGACCCCAACATGATCCACTATGTCATGTGACTAAAATGAACGTAGAAATAATTTCAACATGAGCACCGTGGAAACCATTTATTATGTAAGAAATACAAAATTGGAGTCCACCCAAAATAGTGGTCTTAACATATGCTATCGTAACATGTTCATGAATCAAGTGATATTACAAACCTAGTTAAAAAATATTAACCATCATAACATAAATAAATAAAATAAATGTATAAAGTTAAAGTCTAAAAAAATGAACATAGGGATCATTTGGTTTTATCCTGACAACTACATTTAATCGACCCTTCGTTCTAAATCATGAAAGTGGAATTATATTATGTGATGTACTACGAAACAAACCAACTGTCATATCTAACAAATAAAAATTAAAGAAAGTAGATAGAAAATTTAAAAATTCCGGAATGATGGACCCTTGGATGTCAACATAGGTGGATGAAACAATGAATCACATCTACCGAAATTTGGTACTTCAAGATCATGAACTTAAATTGAAGCAATATGTTAATAAAGATAGAGAAATTTTCAAGTCCTAGAAGTCCTAGAGAACAATCCAGACTAATATCAAGACCCACTATTTTTATATATATTCTTTTATAGGTTTCCATGGTATTATACACATCCCCTAGAAATATAACTCACTTTATGATGTCTCAACATCTCTTGTTCCAGAAGCCCCAATATTTAGGGTTTTCTACTCTACTAGATGGGGGTGGACTCCTATAGATAATTTATTGTCTCCCTAAATCATCTAAATAGTTTTCAACCAATAGAGGAGAGCGTGGACAAAAAACATGGAAAACACCCAATCTAATAATAACCCAAAGGTATCCTTTTAAATCTATAACATGAATACAAACATTATAAAAAATTTATAGACAAAAAACAAAATTTAATAGTTGATGAAAATTTCATAAAACCCTCATAAAAAATATTGATACAGGAAATGCACTATCCAAGGGAAATGACACATGAGTCACACTCATTGTACCTATGAACTAAAATAGAAATATGACACCCAATGAGTGTCCCATTAAAGAATTAGAATAACCTTGAGTCAAGCCCATTTCCAGAAAAAACATAGTCAAAATCCGAAAACAAAACCGTCTCTTGAACAAAAAAAATCCCATATGAGAATACTCAATAATTCCCTAGGTCAATCTAAAACATTTCTCAATGGAACTGATTCATACATATCCCTACATCGTTCCACCACAACCAAAAGTATTTAATAAAACTAATCTTCAGGAATGTTTCTAGTGCAACCCATCCAAGAATAAAATGATCTATACTTATAGAATTTTTATGGAGGATACTCTAACTAAAACCATTGGGTTCTTAAGGAATTTATATCAATTTACACACAACACAGACCCATGGCATAAGCTAGTCTCAACCCTTGGGAGGATTCTTGAATATAAAACATAAAGTGATCCTCTTGTTAAACCTACCACCTCCCAAAATAATAACCACATAGAGTCTCCCTCGTAAAAGGATTCTTCAATAAAGATTTGCAGTGAAAAAAAAATCTAAGAATGGACTAGTCATTTGTCCAATTATATCATTATGGTGAGACAAATGAAAAAAAACAACCAAATATGGTGTAAATAGAGTTTACCTATAGTACATGGTGTGTACACTAAAACACCATACATGAGCATCCACCACAACTCTCATGGTATGAAAGTTTACATGTAAATGGGGTTTCTACCTCATGTATGATGTTAACAAAACATTAGACACATAGATATGAACTACTTCCCAAATCGGTGTTCACTAACCCCTAGTACAACTCATGTACCGATCACACTCATCTTGAAACCCATATGGGGGTATCAATCCATATAACCTACACAACATCCAGACAAGTACCCCACATGGATACTGCTCATTCTCATTGCATAGATCATGCCACATTCATTACATGGACATGTGACCCATAAAATGGGGTGTCTGGTCAAGTCCCTAGCCATTCCATGAGTGGTTCAACATAGTGTATCAAGAACAATAAAAAATCCATGAAACCACCATCATCAACCCTATACCAAAAAGGAAGAATAGATGGTGTCTGATTTTGAAAAACGAAATTTATGACTATGATACCACAAAAATAAATTCTTTTTGGGCCATAGAATTCACATTTCATCACAAAACCACAATAAATTGACCTTCTATGGATCCCTAGAAACATAAAAACAAGATTTAAACATATGAAAACTAAGATGTTGTTATTTACTGATAAAATATTAAATAATTTCAACATATCAGTATTAAAGTATGATACTACAATCCCAAATTGACTCTCTACACCTATAAATACCTAATAAACCTTTGGATGAGCTCCCCTGTACATTATCCCAACTACCTCTTCCACTCACACACTCTCTGTTGAACTCCCTTGAGGAGAGGCCCTCTCAGGAATATTTACACATTAATATTTAAAATTACTTAAGGGAATATTAGATAAATAAAAATAAAAATAAAGAAATTGAAATTGAAAACATAAATAAAAAATAGAAAAGGCATCCTGACCCTAGAACTGACATCTAAGAAGAGATTATACATCTCCTTATAACACATTTTATTCTATACTCAAGATAAAATACTGAGTCGCAATTCCAAAAAAAATTCAAAATATATTTCTATTCAAATGAATGTGAATAAATAATATTAAATTAATTTAATATTTAATTTTCCACCAAAATTTGAATTGATCTCAATTCTACCAAACTATAAATTTAGGGAAGCTACCCTATTAAATAACTAATAGAAATGGATGAAAAATTATTTGAAATAATCCTATAGGAAAATCACCATCCCCGATTAAATCCTCTCTAAAAACTATTTAATTTTTCCTCATTTTCCCAACTTATAATGGATTGTTTCTATTCGAACAAACGACCATAATACATTTTTCACTATGAGAATCCTTAGTAGTCAAACCACTTCAATGATTCACATTATGCACATGCACACTCAAAAAATTCTAATCCATCTAGTGACCGGTATCAAGGAAGTAACATCTCTATAAAAATTAGGGTTATTCATCCACAACTAATAAGAATAAACCCACCATACGAGTATTCTTTTCATTATCTCAAAACTAGATCAATAATTCTATGGCCACTATATTTTACACCATCAAACATGATCACAAGACTTCTATGACTAACTCATTGATGATAACCAGTAAGAAAAATAACCACATACCATTTCTGGATCACTAGGAATGGCATCCCCTATACTACAAAATGCACGTAAACATAGACTGCAACCCCCAACAACCCATTTCATTCTCCCCATAATATGAATTCCCTTGAACAAATACTTAAGCTCCAACATACTAAGAATATCCTGAACACAACAATATCACATTTTTTATGAAACTCAAACGAATGAAGACCCAAACATACGTGATCTAATCCATAAAAAACTTGATATAACATACCAAATCCACTAACCATGAACAATATGCTGGTCATCTTCAATAAATGGGATCACCATTGGCTATCATTGAAAAAATGGAGTCTTCAACCTCATGCCACAACCAAATCTATGACCACCTACATCTCATTTTTCATTCCAAAACAAGAAGCACCTAGCTATAGTCTACTACCTCACAAGAAGTTAAACCAAAACCGATGTGATTAGGCATTAAAAAAACATACTCTCTTGACCCAAATATGGAATTGATAACAATTATAGTTCCACACTCCTCAATAGAAAGGACAATTCACACAAAACCATAAAACTTATAAGGGAACCAAAAACCCTAGGTAAATTTAAACATGATCCAAACATATATTGGGAGTATATTCCATCATTTATTCATTACTAGGGAACTAAATCCCATATTAAACGATAAGGGTATCCATAGATACATCGATGAAGTGGCTACATTTCAAATAACCCTAAAAACATTGGCAATGTTTGCAAATGGTCTATAATCATTATAAGATTACATGAATTTCAATTTTGTAGAATGTCCCAAAGATGATATATGGGAAAACACTGTATATGATATTGTACAGAAATAAAAAAACTAATACTAAATTGGTAGAGAAGAAACACACATAAAGGAAAATATAATGTGAATAATAAATTCAAAGTTTGATACATGAACATTAACCCCTTACCATTGATCCAAGAGCCAAAAACTCTTCTACCATGAACAAATTTATTTGAAAACTCATGTGCATTCACCCTTGGTGAAAATCATTGAACTATGAAAACCAAGACTAAGAATAGAAATTTCATTTCCCCAGTAACTTGGAAATCATAATGTAAGTGGTGTTTCTTATGCACTATACTAATATCAATCAGAATCTCCAACACATTAATAATCCCCATATCAATGAGCTCAAAAAATTTTAATAAATAGAAAAAGAATACTCTGTTCAATCTAAAATGACACACTATCAGGCTAATAAAAAGGCCTCAATCACACCTCCCCATTTTCTAGAGGATATGGACTAGAATCCAGAGTATAATGAGATACAATATAAAGGAAATACCCTTGAATAAGAGTACAATAATAATGAAAATAAACCAAATACATACGCATCCAGAAAAATTTAATTTATACATAAATAAATAACTAACACTAATGCATGAAATAATAGATGAAATGTAACATATAGAATAAATAATGATAAAAAACAAACAATGTCTCTAATTCCATCCTTGAGTCAACCACATATCTGGTATCCATGATTTTTGAATTTTTCTAGCTCAAAAATCCGACTCCACGTTAGTATCTCATTAAATAATAAATCACTAGGCCTCCACCAAGATCCACTATGTCATGTGCTCAAATTTAAAGAATATATAATTTCTACATGGGCATCGAGGTACCCAAACAAGGTTAGAGTAATAAATATCAGAAGGAAACCCAGAACAATGGTCCTAACAACTATTGTCATAAATTTTTTTGTAAACACATGATAAGAACCTAATCATCAAATTATGACAAATTTTAAAAAGTATATTCAAGATAGAAATGCATAAATAAAAGGGTTAAATATAAGAAATTACAAAGCATCAGTTTTTATCTTCAAGCCCAAGAAAATCTACCCTTCACTAGGATCTTGTTAGCGGAATTATAGCACGGGAATTACCTTCCCATATAACATCAGCGAAATATATTACATAAAAAATTAGTTCTATAAATAAAATAGACTTAAAAGTATGAATGTAGAATATTTGAATCTCATAATAGTTTTAAAAAAATAAAGTGCATATACTAGGCTCTAGGAATCCAATTTATTGGATCTAATATAAAAATATAAACCAATAGTCTATCACAAATAGAAAGCATGTCTAGTCCCAAAAGTGATGTATAACATGATAATTTAATATCCTAAAACATTTCCAATGTATAGGTGCATGACAGGGTCAACTAGGGATCATACACATATCCAATAAATATTCCCACAATGTGTGTTCCTCAACATCTCATGAACCCGAACCTCCAACATCCATGAAATACTACACAACTATAATGGGGATGAACTCATAAAAATCATCCATTATCTCAATAGATATTCAAGACACCATCAAACCAATGGAAGATGGTGTCTATATCAATCTCTTAGATAATTAAAAATCTAGAAAAATACTAAAGGTTTCCTCTTATATCAATAACCCATGTTGAAAATTCCTAAAATATTCCTATCCATAAGAAATTATAAAACATGGTTCAACTATCACCTAAACCACTCATCCAAAATACTAAATCAATCATTGAACCTCACATAGAAAACTTCTCATTAGTCGCCCTTAGTGGTCCCCTCAACTACAATAAGAACAAAAAATCCTATAAGGGGAACCTATAAATCAACAATAACATTAATCCATGAAAGATGAAATAAAAATATTATCCATCTTCCTCATAATCAACCAATACATGAAAAACACCAATCCCATAAGGAAATCATTATTATGTATCATGGAACTATCTCAATATTAGCATAACTACACTAAGTCACACCTTAAACAACATTGTGTTACCACAACATAAAGGCTTTATGAAAAATAAAACATTGTAAACCACTTAATCAAACCAATCCATGAAATATCAGGATTATACCTTTTGGGACCCATAAAATGGATCCTCTAACTAAATACCTTAGAAGAATAATGTAACCAATATCAACAAACACACAACCCTTCCACTTGCCTCATGACTAACTCAACCCTATAGAGGATTTTGAAATAAAAAACTCAAATGAATCCTCCAAATAAACTTTACACAACCCAAAAAACCATACAAATAACCACTACATTCTAAAATGATTCCAAAATCATGATCTACATTGGCAAAAACCCAATATGGACTAAAAATAGATATAATTCTGACATTATGGGAGAGAAAACATGCAACACACAACCATATTGGGAGTACATAGTTTTTTCCTTGGGTATATATCATGTACCCTAAAACATCACCCATGGGAATGTTACAAAACCCACCCAACGTGCAATCATCAATGTAAATGGTGTTCCACCAGGACACACGGCATATTACCTATAAGAGATATTTCATGTCCTGAAATAGATAACTATTAATAATGGATTAATAAAGGGAAATAGACACTATGAACACTTCCAGGTGTAATAGAGGCTTGAAAAGAGTAGTGGGGTTGTCGAGTGATACCATGGGGAGACAATACCCCCATATTTCAATGAACAATAATAGATAAATAAACAAAATTTCATCCAATACATAAACCATATAAGTATAATAAATAAATAATTTTGACACAGTTAAAATAAATGAAATATAGAATTATGAATTCATATAGGCTCTCATACTCTCAACCATATTACCATATATAAAACAATATTAGAGAGAAATGAAATTAAAATTGGATCTAATATATTCTTGAGCCTCCCCTCCTTATATTCCCCAATCTTATCTATGTTTTCTATCTGAATGATCTAATCTCAAGCCTCTATTTAGTAAAGTCATGTAAGATTAGGTACCCAATATTCATGGCTTCTTGAGTAGGGTGTGTGTAAATCTCAGTTGGGAACCAAAAAAGGAAATCCCCCACATAACTGGAAAATGAAGTTGTAAATATTTGATATGATTGAAAATATAAAGAAAACTCTATGTGAAAGCATAAATGAAATATTGACTATAGAAACTAGAGTTCAACAATGGAACCCTGATTGACCCAAACAGGCTTGGTCTAGTTCCAGAGTGTCTCTAAGTATGTTGTTTAATAATTTCAACCATAAATAATCACGTAGGTGGATAGTCTCCTACAATGGAACCTATATCCAATATAATACCTTTATTAAACTATATCATAGATTCTTATGCATTTTGTGTAATTATTTTAATAAACATAATCACCTAGGGGACTTAATTACCTCATTATACAAGAGATAAAATATTAGTTTGGATGAAACTATGAATACAAAAGTTAAACACATGCTGATGAACCAACATATATAATAAAAATAAACACCTAGGGAATCAACCACCCCGGTATACATGAAAATAACATTTAAGGGATAACCCACCCACAATACAAGTGAAAAATACAATGGGGTTGAACAACCTAATATACATGAGGTATAAACATTAATGATAACCTGCCAGATATACATGTATTAAACACCTAGATGAAGACCCAACTACTAATAATTAGATAAAAACACAGAGGATAACCCACCCCAAATAATGTTTATAGAGATCTGGGATAACCAACCCGGCATACAAGATCTATAGCTAGCTTCATATTACTATAGTCCCTAATACCCAACTCTGTGTGGGGGTTACATCCCCTAACCATATAAACAAGGATCTTGTCCAATGCATCCCATGTGTGTGACTATATCGTTAAAGGTAATACTTCCTCCCATTAAACGTCATCAGGGATGAAAAAACACTTATTCCATTCTTTCATAAAAAATTTTAGCCTCTTTAGTGCATTACCTTATATAATCACAACATTTTTAGGATTAAATAAAAAAATTCATGTTATATGGTGATTCACACAATAGTTACTACCAATTTCCAAATCAAACCCTTTCACTATGGTCAATATATCACTTGGGGAACCCACTAGGGACCCCTAGATCTCATTATGCTCGGACACAATTCATGGGTCATGTGGTCCCATTTTCATCTCTCATGTCAATTTTTGTCACTCATGTATCATACACCCCACATCTATATAGTGATAATTACCTAAAATCAACATCTTCTTATGGAAATTATCATAGGAATAACACTCAAGAGATAACGAGAATCCCATCTACATTTTTAATTCATCTCTAGCTCTATCCACCCACCATTAATAATTTTCCATCTCCACAGAGTTTAGTCACACCGATAATAACAATATTAGTGGTGGGGGACCTCTTTCACCATCATCTCCACACAATCCAAATGGATCCAAGGTACCTCAAGGTCTACTAAGGTCCATTATTTCCCTCATTCCAATACCATAACATTCTACTACTCAGAGAATAAAAACAAAATGATACTAATGGTAAATTTTCTTACATATTCTAATCATACACCAAAGGGGGTCCATGTATCTTAATGAAAACAAATAAAATCAAGACCTTATCCATATGTAGTCGGGGAATGCTAATCTGGGGACAAGTGCCCAATATATCCATAGAGAATTTGTCTAATTACATGGATTTAATTTAGATTAATTAATTTATTTAATCAAAAAGGTTCATCGCCCATAGTAGTGATATCAGACATATCAAATTCAAAAATAAAATTAAAAAAATACTATATGGTAATTTACAAGGGTCAAATAAATAAATACAAAGTTATTTCATTCTTAAAATTATTCAAGTTGGTTCTTAAATAGACTTTCTAATTCTGTTGACCACTATCCAATCATCTAAGGCCCTGAATCAAATCAAAATATCAAAAATAATTTTTACCATTAATAATAAATTAACCAATTTAATTTAATATATTAATAATTTTTACCATCACAACAAGTTCTTATACCACACCAAAATCATGACTAACCACAAATGTGAGCTTTGCAGTAGATTCCAGGAAAGATCCTTGAAAAATCACAAAATCTTAATACTAATAATATTTACCAATAGAATTTAATTTAAACAAATAATAATTACAAATTTTGTTTTTCCAAAAACCCTTAACGCTACACTAGAAAAAAAACAAACTATCTTAGGGTATCTTCCCACTGGGCCATTAAAAATTTCCATTATTACCAACTGATTCCAGCATGCTTTAATAGAAATAATGAAACAAATCCTATCATAAAGAAAGATGATTGATAAAAAGTAATGGAAATCCGATAATGAAAGAAAAATAGTGTGAATCGCAAAATAAAAACCCATGTATCACACTTTAAATCATACCAAATAAAGGATAAACTAATGAATGAGAGGGTAGGAGGTGAGATGGACCATGCATGCATGATAGGGAAAGAAAAGATGGTATTGGGTTTAAAACCATATAAATATACATTTCGTGAGCCTAATAGTTTTAAGAAACATGTTCTAAAATTATATTAGGAACTATCGAAACACATCCCTATCACAAAATTGAAACAAAAAATTTACCAAAACATTCAATAAAAGTGAAAATTAGCACTACCTTAGTCTACAACAATTTTCATGGTTAATTTTTATCCCTGAGAAAACAATGCACCAATACCAAGATCTAATTATGCACACATATATTACATTGATATACACATGGAATCCTCTAAATTGTTTTAGAAAACCTTGTAATTTTGAAAAATAACTGGAAAACCCATCACACATAGGTTTTTGTATAGTTTCTCTTATACCATGAACACCAAACAATTCATACTATATAGATTCCTAGAAAACTACTAAAACAGAACCCAATGATATAAATACTCATCCAAGAACCCTAGTCATCTATTTGTATGAAAACCATATCTAAAAAATATTCTCAAGAATCTCACACTTCTATATTCTAGGTTTGAATCTCGATTCTCCAAAAAACATCTAGTAACTCAAAAATTTTAATTCTATTAAATTTTTAAACATAAAATTTAATGTGGTTTTAAAAAATTCCTACTATAAAACATTAAATAATCAATATTTCTTTTAATCCCTTAAACACATATCATTGATCAACAAAGATTTTCATTTTATGATCAACTCAGCATGTTCCATCTTAAGGCGTCAAATGAACTTCCATTGTTGAACTACCAACATGAGGCAAATTGTAGAGAAACAATTGATTGACTACTCATAAAAATAATTAAAATAATAGTAAAAATTCCAACAATAACTATATATCTCAATAAAATATAGTTCTATGATAAAATTAACCATCTTACTTCTAGTGATCCACACTATATAGATCATCTGAAAATAATATATTCCTTATCATGCTACCCCTACTCTCAGAATAATAAATTTAAATAAATTTCCATAAGTCTGATGACCAAATCAGTATGGTCTCAATATTAATGTACCTAATCACACATTTAAACACATGGGTTTTCCTATGTTACTACTCTAAATCTAGGATCTAAACTAGACATGATGATTCTAGATTTCTATGCACAAGTGATTGAATATGCTAAGCATTTCTCAAAAATCACTAATTAATTCCAAAAAACATTCTATTCAAATATGAAATGATGTATTTGAATTAGTTGACATCACTCAATATCCAATTATACATAGAAAAATTAGTTGAATATCCACTAACTATCCTTTCTAAAAAGTGATCAGTATCGACCATCGATGGGATACCGAACACCCCATCACAATTCCTTAACCATCAAAGGAATCTCATGAGAACCTGAATATGACCATAAAAATGTAAAACTATATTTTTGATGAATTTAATAATTTAATCCTTATCCAATAAAATCAATTTCAATCCCTTGTCATCATAATTGATGCACCATTAACTCGTAGCATGCATGAATCACCTTAAATTCATCATGAGATTGATAAAAATGAAAATGATCTATATTGATCACTTATAAATTATCATCTAGTATTAAATTTTTAATACGAGTTAAATTGAATTGAATTACACACCATTATCCAAATTAGAACATGAATGTCAAATAACAAGCCTTATTACATCCAAAACACATATATGTTAGGGTCACATGTCAGCGATCAATGTGAGGATCCCCATCATATAGCCATCCTTATCATTTATCCCACATATCGAAATTATCATCTCTGTGGCCCATGCTCCATAAATTATATAGATAAGTATTGTACATGTCCAAAAAAGATTAATTTCAATAAAAAAACAAACATCATTACACCAACCATTCCTAGTACATGAAACACCGCCCTTAATTACTACTGAAAATTCATTCCGAATAGGGGTCAGACCATCCAAATTTATATGGAATAATTCCCACAATATTGTGATCCTTATACTTCTCAAAGATTTATAAAAAATATATTTCAAAATTAAACCCTTTCTCTCCTATAGAAAAATAATAATTTAATTATAAACAATACCTTTCTTTAATCAACTCTTATATTGATCATGCCACTACGACTAATCCATTTCTCATAACATTCAACACAATAGGGGACTTTTTCCTGTTGTAAAACCATGGGAACCAAAAAAATCAAGAATCCCATTAATAACAATTTCCCTTGGCTCAGACGTTGTCTCTCACCAACCCATAATTGATGGTAACTACCTGAATCGAACACACTACTTCAATCTATTCCAAATTCAATGGCTGGAGGATCCTATTCAACCTAGTCAATTAAACAAACTCATTCTACGAAGTCATATCACATTATATCTAGGCTCAAATACCTAGGCCAGTGACAATTCTCCATGGTATTCCAATATCATCTAAATAGATTCACCCACAGATCTTTTCTTCTACGTTAGACATCTCAGCCAAGAAAAAGTTTATCCCACAATCACCCACTATTCTGGCATCATTCCAAAACCACATGCATTCACCTATGATGTGACTAAGACACTAAAAGAGCATCCAAAACACATATCTCTGGGTATACCACTAATCCTTCCATCGAATCTCAAATTCAATATTACAATTACCCGTATTCTTTCATGTTCATGGTCATATAAGAAATCACTATTTGTGTATCACAAAGATGGTAAAACCTCATATTCATCAAAATGAACTAGAAGTATCCTATCATGATTCTCACTTTAGAGGAACTCACAAGACCCTGAAAACCCCTCTCTCATGTAACCCATATATGCCTCATGTCATTCATATCAGAACTAGTGGGAAAATCCTCACTATTACCATCTATGATTTTTCTAGGAAATGTACAAGCTAATCTACCCATCTTGAGTATCCTAACTAAAAAATAGTATTCACATGCCAATATCAACCATCCTCTCTTAGGTCATCCATCCCCTCTGAGAATCTAAATATCAGTCTAATACCATGAGGATCAAATTATATTCACATATATATGTGTATATATATAAATGAATCTCCCTATAAGGACACTTGTAGAATACTAGTATCTATACTGGCTTGGTTATATTGATTGTAATAAAGAACCTATTTGGTTAAACACCATATAGACTAATTTTGGATATTTAATTAACCCGACAACATTTTATTATTGTGTTTAATTAGTAGGTATCCAAATTCTTTTACAAACATAAAAATATTCCCAATCCATGAAAAAAGGGAAAGCACCATCATCCACAAGGTATACTCCTTCACATATCTGCATAACCTACCATTATAAGAAATATTAATGGTGCTCCAGCTGAATAGAATTCCACCAATAAATTATATGGGAGAACATAGTATATGTTGTTGATGATACTTTAAAAAAGAGAGCATATATCTAAAATTATATCATTCACATAAGAACATGTATTTCTTGTGAATCCTACATGATGAATATGATTTATGAGACTTCTTTTTCTTCTATATACTAATATCAAAATATAAAATTGATCATAAATAATAAATCGAAAAACCCATATACTTCAATCTAGGTGAAACTAATAAAACCATAACAATAGAAACAAAGAACAATAATAAAATATCCATGGTAACCTAGATTTCTTACTGGTAGTGGTGTTCATGATGATCAAGTCTAATATCCACCAAATATTCAGACACATCCCTCTATCTCTAGTATATTATCTCCCCAAATAGTATGAAAAAATCATATATTTATACAATAATGATATTATTCACATAAATTCTCTAATAAAACATCATTATTTGATAACTTATATCATTATGAGAAGTAACTAGATAAAGGGAAATTGGATACAAGTCAAGCCTACCCATATTCTAGAGGCCTCCAACTAGCATCAAGGGTCCTGAGTGATATAGTGGGGAGAAAATACCCCCATAGTATAGTGTTACATAATAGGGAGATAAACTAATTCCATCCATAAAAAAATAGTGTTTTTGGAATCAATAAACATGAATCAATAAGAATAAATAAAATTTTGAAGTAATAATTACTATATACACTCAGTCTCCCACTGTGATTACCACAACAATGTAAAAACAAGAGACAAATAAATTTACAAGAGGATCTAGTATATCTCTAATCCATATATCTTCCTAGTATCAAATAAAATCAATGTTTCCAGCTAAACTATCCAATTCAAGGCTTTTCCCATCCCAAACCACCAAAGAGGTAATGTTTACTCTGGTACCCAATTATCGTGGCCATCCAGGTGGGGTGTCAGTAAAAAACAATATAGTACCATTAATGGATTGTATCACGTTACTAGAAAATTCATAAGTACACATGTGATTTGATCAAAATATAAATAAAACAGTGCTTATTAGAATAAATAAATAGACATTATCAATACTAGGGTGTTTCCACGAAACCTTGATCAACCAATCCTGATTTGGATAATGCATGAGTGTCTCTAAAAATGTCACGAAATCATTCTAACCATATATAATCACATATGAGTGTGATGGATTTTCCCAATAACAAGTTTCATAAAACATATCAACTACAGATAGTGCTAGAGTTTCTTGGAAAACATTGTATAATCATACTAACCAATGTAATCAACTAGGGGGTCTGACTCACCATGATATATTGAAGATAAACACATGGGATAGAAAATAACATAGAAAACATAAGATAAACAAATGGGTGAACACAAACATGGAATATATAAGATAGAATAATGGGATGACCTACATTATATAAACCACTAGGGGCTTACTCACCTAGTATACATGAGATAAACATCCAGTGCTAACCCATCTAGTATACATGAGATGAAAAATATAGGTTTTATCCCTGTAGATTATATGATGTAAAAACTTTAGGGATATCCCTCCTGGAATAAATGAGATAAAAATAGAAGTGTTTATACCTCTAGTATACAAGAGATAAACATCTAAGGATAACCCCCCCTAGATTACAGCCTTCGCAACTGACTCTATATCAAGGCTATCTATAGTACCCGAACATATATAAGGGGTTAGATCACCTACCTTTGGATACAAGTATTGTTTCCATGGTATCCCATGTATTTTAATGTATCTCAAAGGGCAGTACATCCTTCAGTAATACCTCATCATGTTGGGCCATCCGTTCAATCCCATCTCATATAATCATGGTTGGCATCTCAATATTTGGTTAAAGGACCATATCCATTCTTACATCATAAAAATTTCAGTCTACTCACCAAATATATCAATCCACCTCCACAAGGTCTACTCACCCCTCTAATCTCAATCTCAGGGGGTGGAATGCTCACCCCATGGTTACAGTACAAGTCAAATTTCTCAAATATAACATAATGTGTAACATTTCTTACTAGGCCAATCACACCCTTAATAAAACATTCATATACTCAACGAACAATAAGACACATATACTAAGGGATAATTTTATTAATTAGTACAATCAACCCCAAAAATGGATCCATGTTGTACAATGGACCCAAAAATTATTGTTTTCCCAGACATTAGTGATCGAGTCATATAAACTAGTGAAAAAGTATCCAATGTCTCCCTAGGAATTTTATCAAAATAAAGAATTTAAAATTAAATTAATTGATTTATTTCACCAAAAAGTCTATCACACATAGTAGGGAGAGTAGACATATCACATTCATAAATAAAATGAACACATATTAAAGGTATATGTATAAGGGATAACCTGCCTCAATATAAAGTTATAAACTTACTATACTCACTCTTAGATATTCTTACTATTCCCTTACTTCTCCCATGTCCACCATCCAATCACATGAGGTCCTAAATGTCATCATAATAACTAAAATAAATATGAATGAAATTTATACTTAATTAAAAAATTTAATTTAAAATATTCATATAACCTAAAATCTCTTCAGGTACTTCCACAACATTAGAACCATGACCACCAATCCATAAGTGGTTAATAAAAAACATCTTACACCACATGAGAAGAATATCTAATACGAGATGTCAATAAAATTTGTAAAAAAAAATATTTTCAAAAAAAAATAAATTAAATTTATCTATAAAATATGAATTTCATAAAATTTTAGGTGTTGGTGTGGAAAAATATACTAAATAACTATTTCTTGGAAACTCGAAATCCCAATCATTATTATCCAATTCCACAATGATCTAGGGTATTCATAACCAAAACCCTAACATTGTGGAGAAAAATTTAAAGAAGAAAATAAAAATTTTAATAAAGGATAAAAATAATTATTTTAAACATAAAAACTAAATAATAACATCTAAAATCATCACAAATAATGGATGAATAAAATTTATTCATATTATCTTATAACATTAGGTAATATCTCATTCACTTTATCCATGGTATATAATCAGATGGAACATTCTAATATCCATGAGTTGAGTGTGAAAAATGATGAGTTTATTCATAGATGATTTTTTCATCCTAGATATTTATAATAGACTTCCCATATTCTCTTTTTGAGATTTGAAATGAGGGTATTCTAAATTTTATTGATTATTTGTGGTTAATAAAGTGTTGATTATGAAAAAATACCTTATGACTCATATTTGTGATCTACTTTTTATGCATAAATGAACATGAGTGTTCTCCATGATTGATACTAAACCGAGGTATCATTGGTTGTTTGTTAAGAAAGAAGATAAATTGATTAATTATTTCTGATGGATGTATGCGTATTATGAATTAGTCATGATACACTTAATATTGAACAAATACACTGAAGTTGTTTATGAAATGGGTATTCCATCATTACTTGTTTAGAATTGTCTATAAGAGTTATCCATAAGTCATTATTAATAGATATGTAATCTAAAATGAATATACATATACCATGATAAAAGATTTATATATAGATTTTATGAAATATTTTTCTTCAAATAAATTTTATGTGTTTGATATATTTTTTTACAAAAAACACCGAACATAGGAATCCTGAAACATATTATTGAATTGTTATTATTTAATGGGGATATTATCACTTAATCATTGGATTACTTGGTATGAAAATAACTTTCTAAATAATGAAATTTTTGTTTAAAATTTTTCCATAATGAAATAGTATAGGTTAATTCCTATGAAATATTCACTCAATTTTGAATGTTAAAAATAATATAGTTTTATGTTAAAATACCATTTTTCAATGTATTTCATTTTTCTATATAATATTGTTCTCTATCAACAATATGTTAGGATTTTCTGGAACTATATTAGTATTGAATACGATAAAATTAATAATTATTAATACATTTATTATCCATTGGTTAGAAATGAAGATAATATCATTTAAAGTTAAAATGCGATGTTTTTGAAAAAAAACATGTTTTATTCTGTGCAACTTATTTTATGAAAATAAATTGAACTATTCAGTATTGATGCATGATTTTAATTAAAGGTGGGTATAATATTTTTAATAAAATATATTAGTATTCATCTAATGGATTTTACTAGAATGCTTAGTCAGAGGCAAATCCCCTAACCATTTATTAAAATAATGGAAAAGTACAGTAAACAAGTACCATAGGACCAAAACAGAAACTGCATACCATAAAAATCCAACCCATCATCACCTCTATGAACAAAAGCTTCATCCCCAGTCACTGAGTCCCATTATGATCTTTCCCAAGGCTTGAGGAGCTTGACATAATTTCTCCTAAGATTCAGCACTTCCAATGAGAGGAGTTCATTAGTAGTTTGCATACCATTATTAAAAGACCTGGTGGGATCATATTTGGCAGAGAAGAGTAATCCTCCCTCGGCCTTCTTCACGGTGAGGCAGGCATATCCTTCTGACTCCCAAAGAACACCATCTTCCCTCCCTAAACAACATCACTATATAAGGGTCTGACAATGTCGCCATAATTTTATTTGTCATTATCAGACATATCCCCCCATTTACCAAGGATCTTCATACCCTGATATTGCTCTAATCAGTTTTGATGGAGCTGAAGATTAGTGTCAATCATAGCTAAGCATTTTGGGTTTTCCACCAATTCTTTACCTTCCCAAATCCCTTTTTCTATGATCTCAATTGCTGCAGCATACTCTTGAAAAGGATATATGGGTCTTCATGTTGTCACCATCTTGCATAACCTCCTCTACACCCTCCTGCTCCAGTCGTTGAAACCAATTTCTCATGGGGGAAGTGGCTAGCACACATTCATTACCATCTGCCAAGCATTTAAACCCAACAACACAGACCTCTGAAATCCCAATAGTTGGCTGATCCTCACATCCACTAGACTCCATGTTTCCCACTGTCTTAGGCCTCTACCCCTCAGTCAAAACAAATCCTTACTATTTCTAATCCACTAGCCATCAGAACCATGATCACCCTTACCAGAGGTACTCCTATCAATAACCTGCTTCACCCCACCCCCACCCTCTGATCAGTACCCTCAGACTGGAAGAGGCCACCGCCTTTTTTCCCAATTCCATTGTACCTTGACTCTCGAACTAGAATCATGGCCATTAACTACATCGAGAAACTACCTAATGGATTTTACTATAAAAATAATAATAATATATTTACTTTTTTTATAGAAAATATATTTTTCAACAAATATTATTCATTGCATTATGTGAAGTTGATTAAAATGGATTACTCTAACATACATAAATTTAATCTAACAAAATGGTTTCCATATTGGTAATAAACTTATAAAATTTTAGATTTTTTTCAATTTCAACTAGTGTTATTATAATTAATAATATAGGAAGTTATTCAATGTCATGGTAGAGGCTAAAATGATTAACATGGTGTTAGACTAAATATGTATGTTTTAAAATTACAAAAATATTTTTGTGAACTCTATTGGATGAATGTATTTATATAATTTATAAAATTATATTGAAACATGAGTCAATTTAACTCCACTATACAATGAATGTATCATTAATATAGTTTAATATTTTTTATAATTACAAGTGTATCCCATCCTGCAAATATAAAATGGCTCCTAATCTCCTCTTATTTAAAAAACATGATCCCTTCAAATCAACCATGGTATAAAATGGCACCTATATTAACTAGCTCTTGATCCTCCTAGGACACCATATCAATGTCTATCATCTTCATAAGATATAAAATGTGTGGGACAATCCCATGAATGGGTGAATATGGAAATAAACAATAAGACACTCAAAAATCCCTAATCATAGAGCATTATGTGTAGTAATTTCAACAAAAGATATATAAACAAGATAAGATACATATTAATAATAAAAACCTCGATACAGTCATAACATTTAATCAGTCTCAAGGGGGTATTAAAAAACATTTAAAGACACAAAATTCTATTAAAGGCTTCTAGGAAACACTCATTATTGGAGTACACACTCCTTATGCTATGTTGTCATTCAAAACACTAAATTGAGAGGTCGTGCTCATCTGGACTCACCAAGAATTACTATCTAGGTATCTGAAGAACTCATTTTCTATGTAGGGGATCACACTTAGGGATATTATGGGAAACTAAAAACCATATAGAATATCCTTCTCTATATGATACTTATTCCCAAAACATGGTGGCCAAAATAATATGAAAAATACCACCTAGGAATGATAGATGTTTCCACCTTGGCCTTGCAAAGGGATACATTGAATGATATCAGATGTTAAACCTATAGAGGGGATAACAATCATATAATAATGAAGTAATGCTACACTATTGGCTCATGGTAAAGGGATATGTCATCACACATAACTGATCCTGGTTCACATTAAATAAAAAAGTGCTTTAAACTCCCCCATAGGTTGTACAGAACATGTACTAGGAGGTACACGATATGCCTTTTGAGCCCATTGTTTTCCCATGTATCATTGTCTCATATAGATTGTAATTATCCAAATACATTTCATGTCCTCACTGGGTACAAAATGTGTATAGGTTAGCTGACACTCTTCCCATGCCACCATCTCATTCACCTATATACCTTGATGTCCCTGTGTACTCTAGGTCATGCTTGTGTACTATGGTCATGCCCTTGTACTAGGTCGTGTCTGAATATCTATTTATTCCCCTGATCTATACCCATGCCAGTGTATCTATCCATGT
The DNA here is from genome assembly GCA_963277665.1 of Viscum album. NCBI lineage: Eukaryota > Viridiplantae > Streptophyta > Magnoliopsida > Santalales > Viscaceae > Viscum > Viscum album. Next base: position 458,443,038 of record OY728163.1, on the reverse strand, counting down.
CTGTTCTCATGTATCCTATGTTATACATAGAGATCCTTCATCATAAGGTAACACGACATGTGGTAGTGGCCACCAAGAATGTGATCCTTAACATTATATTTAAACCCTAGCACACATCCAAGACCCCACATGGCATGTATTTCCAGACTACACGCCCAGTACAATGGGATTTATAGAAAACTATAGTTCCTTTATATATAAGGTCATTCCACCAATACTTTTGGGTCCACTTTTTGATCTTTCTTAGAGAGCATTGATCTCATCCACCTAAGCCTCTCCATCACCAAAGAATGCACACAGTCTTTGATCCACTTAGAAATATCCCCATCAAGTTGCATCATCATTGGACAATTCCACCATCACATGTTTTATTGGGAAAATTGGAACCAATGTTGTCGATCCTCCTCTAGTCACCCATCAATGTCATCACACATGAATTGATCCTTCTATCGCATACCAAACCCATGACATAAATCCATTTCATTGAAAATTGATTAAAAAAAGTAAATAATGGGTATTAATTTAACTATGGGGAAATGAAATTTCCCATGATTATTTAGTGTTGCGGAAGGGGAGAAAATAGAAAACCAAAAAAAGAGGAATGAACATCGTTCTTGTTCATGTTTTCCTTGATTAATTTTTATTTGAATGGAGAATGGAGAACCAAATAAACAACTACCCAATATCCTATTAAGTAAATAAATCCTCAATGTAAGTATGAATTATTGAAAGTGATATTAATCAATGTTTGGAATGATTTATCAAAATGTACTGAATCCATGTAAATTTATTTTCATATCTCAAATTCAGATCAGTTACTAAAAAATAATGATCTAGTTTTATAGTCATTGTAAATTAAACAAACTCCATTACTATAGATGATCCATTCGGTATCGATCAAATCCTATGATCCATTATTTTCCACAAAGTATTTTCTCCAACACGCTCTCTTAATTATTTTGGATATTTTTCTGGCCCAGTGAATTGGAAATAACAACATATTTATTTGATACATTTAGGATTTTTCATTTAAATAACAAGTAAATAAAAAATTAGTTAATTAACTAAGTATCCACCCAAAATGGCATCCAAGGAGAACCCCTGACGCACATAAGGATTGTATTACACCATGTGTAATACCTACATTCTAAAATCAATTCGATACTAATATTTTTTATATGAGTCTCCATTCAATATTTTTCAATGTTTTCAGGAAAACAACATGATAATGATATTAATAGGTATAATATTTTTAAAATATCAATTATAGGTTCACCAGGCCTTCGAACCACACGTTGGATTTGTAAATTTTACAAAAAATATTAAAAGGTATGTTTCAAAATATCAATGGAAAGAACATAGATGTTACATCCTCCCATACATAGGTGTTTTGTCCCAAAAACTTAAAAAATGTGTGGTTACTGAGCTCACCTCTACGTATCTTATTCCCAGGTTCTCTCATAACAAATATTATTGTACCAGTAGACATGCACCAGGGGAATCACTCAAAAATATAGGATCTCTTCCTACTGATCCTCAATCCCCACCAGGTAATCTACTAAGATAAATCCATACTCGATTTCGATGTCTCTTTAGTTGATAATGGGACATGGGTCATGGATGTACCTCCTCAAATTCAAAATATGAAAGGCGCCATGTACCCAGTATATCTATGATGATAGAGAAAAGAGGTATCCAACCTTACTGGCTAAGTGAATTATATAGAAGGGACCCATAAATCTATGAGATTATGTTCCATAAAATCCAAATCTCTATAATCTATGTTATGTTGAGACCATTAGGAAAAAATAGTATCCCTCCTTGAACCCTAGTAAAAAAAATTTGGTATGCATATGACTTATGATATATATATATATGTGAAGTACTCAACTACCCCTGTTTAATCTATCCCTTCTCTATTATAGAACAATATAATATGGGCCCTTGAGCCTGGACTCAACTAATTATGTTTAACACAGAGGTGTTCTGGAGGGTCTCCCATAAATAATCATCAAATAGTTCCATGTAGATGGTAAAATGGTTTCTATTTTTTTACACAAAACCCACCAAGGGTAGATGATCCTCCCAATTAATACCAAAATTTAACATTAAAGAATGTATTATTTCCTCAATGACGGAATAGTCTTCTCAGTGAAGCCATCGATATAGGGGTATAACTCCACTCCTTAACACAACTATGTCTCAAAGGACTCATGTGATCCTCTTCATAATCATGTTTTGAAAAATTAATCCTAGTCTAAAATGACCATTAAGGTAACTCCATTGAGCCATTTTATCTATTGAACATAAAGAGATCCAAATATCTCTATATAACTCTTCTTTTATATAGCATGGAATTCAACCGAATTTGTTACTTGGTCTATGATCACCCATTTCTCATTAAGTCCTCTAAACATCCATGGAATCCTTGTCATGAATTCCTAGGATATATTTTCCGACAAGTACACTGGAACGTTATGGGGTTGAGCTAAACCTATAAGAACCTGGTGCCCAGCCATCAGTTTTTAACAAGTGAGGTATGCGGATATAATATTTCATATACCTTTCTTTACTCATGGAAATCATAACTAATGTTGGTAGACCTGTTCATCTTCACTACCCCTAGATAAACCACAAGGGGGGATTTTTGAAACTCCCCAAAAAACTCTTCTCACATCATCACTAAAACTATTATACATCCTCTAAAAAGTATAATGTGCTCCCCAACATCATAAAATGCATCCATACAAGTCTATTAGAAATATGACTATTTAAGGTATCGTACTTGGTAACACCCTATTGGCCTCCCAAACCTATTGTAGATACGGTGGCATGAAAAACATCAAATGGAGTTATATTGAACAATAATCATCCACAAAGTACAACTATTTTTAACATATCTTGTCTAAATCCATAGTCAATAACTCTAAACATGACCTCATATTGGGAGAATATTCCACCATGTTCCCCTACCCAAGAATATATACTGTCTCGATGTCATCATCTTCTATAAATTCTTACCACTACCTCTATCTCAAGTTAAAATAATTATGAGAGAAGATATTATTGATACTATTATGGATAGAGCTGATGAAAACCCACTCACCCATAAAGTTGTGTTTCCATATCTTAAGGGTGAAGAATACTTCTGCCAACTCAAGATCATGGGTCACATTGTTCTTATTTTATAGTCTGGACTGCTTAGAACCATAAGAGATCACAACCTATCTCTATTTCAAAACACAACCAAGTTCCATCCCTAAGGCATCTTATAGAACTATATACTTGACATCATCATCTAGAAACCTCAATATGGGAGAGGGGGTTGCTTGTGAATGCAACCACAACTCCTAAAAAACCTATTGGAACCTCACCGTCTAAAAGAATGGATTACCATTCCAGGCCAAATTAGTTATGGTTTCTATTTCCTAGATAAATAAGGCATGAACATGCTACAACATCCTTTTAAACCTAAGAATCTCCTAACTTACTTGATTATCTAGGGTGTCTCCCAAGTTAACACTACCTCAACCATCACCAGGTCCACTGTAACACCACATACTATGATGATATATTGAAACTCCTAAATCAATAATGGAAACTTTGAGAGAATCCCATAAAGATGGTTTTCCCATCATATGTCAAGGACCACCATAAAGTGTCTCTTTTCTCTTTCTCAAGCAGTAAGCACACTAGGATATCATCTATGAAGACCACAAAAATCTATTCTATTAAAGGCAGAACGATATGATTAATGGGTCCCATAAAGATAACTTGATCATTTTTATGCCAAAAGGCAACACTGAGAATTCTGAGTTACTGTATCAACATATTCATTTCACCTTCAGTATATCTCTATCTCATTCGTATAACTAGGGGTTGATTGTTTTGAGGATGTTCTTCAAGAACCATCATTACCCTCTCATCTATTCAATGATGTTTTTGATCCTCGATAGTAGATACTTATTCACCACAATCATCTGGTTCAGGTGTCGATAATCTAAAAATCACCTCAATCTCTCATGAACCTTCTTAATGAACGACACTAGGGATAGAAAGGGGGAAACACTAGGTATCATGAATCCCTTTAAATTAAAGTCCTCTAACACCACCTCTATCTCATATAGGTAATCATGGCATATATTTAGAAAAATGTCCTTCTAATACACCACTATTATAGAAAATTAAATTCCCATAGAATCCACTCTTCCTAGAGTCTTATTATCCAACTGATGAGTACATAGATCCACCCACATTTGTATGAGCCTATCCTACTCTATATGATCTTTTTTCACCCACAAAGGAAACCTCATCCCAGAATTGTGGAAAACATCGAATCCTCTACCTAAAGTAGTTAATTTTACCATGAATTGTGGATAGCGAGTCCATGACAAAGATGATGTTGTATGGTCTCATCGCTACTACAAATATTTCTCAAACGAATCACAAACCTCCAATAATGAGTCCACACTATTAGAAGAAGTGTATGATTGATGAGTCACCTCCTATCTAATTCTCTAAGCGCAAGGGTCGATCTAACAAATTGAATGGAATATCTATGTCTCTAACCAGGTATGTGGCAACAAAATATTGTATATCCCCCAAGTCTATCAATACTAAAGCTAATGTAGGGAAGAAACAAATTTTACATATAATCATCATGGGATCCTTGATGTCCAAGGCCACCACTACATGTATTTTTCCTCTCCCCTAACCACCATCTCCAAAATCATGTAATGGAACACCTAGTGGTGATGGTGGAAACAAGTCGAAGCACATTTATCTACATTATAACCTACTTAATAAATTTATATGTCTACTATCATATGGACTCAATTTATCATATAACATTCTCTATATAAGTTCTCTATTGACTGTATCTTTATTAGTTGTATGATGGGTCACACAATCCTGAGTGAGATGTCCCCAACCATTGCGAAAGAATAATTTTCTCTGGTTTGGTTGACTATATGTATCTGAACAGCCATGAACTGTTGATCCACTCTCATGAGATCATTTCTCAATGAATTTTTAATTATTTAATCTTTTTGAATATCACCATATAACTTCCACTAAGGTCTCATCCCACATGTTCCCACTATTAACACCCACTTTTTTTCATTTTCTCTTCCTAGAATCTCTCTACTACTATGTTTCTCTCAATCAGTCTAGCATAGGTGATAATGTTGATATATATCACTCTATCCATGATATATAAGTTTATTCCCCACATGATGTTTTGAGCACTGATGAATGTAACATTATCCATAACTATGGAGTACCTTGAGAGGTTAGTGAACCTCACTGAATATTCCACCATAGTCACACTACCTGACCGCAACTATGAAACCACCTAAATAGACACGGATCACAACATATATGGATAAAACTCCCCTGGAAGGGATGATCAAAATTTTACTAGGATAGAGTTATCTCAATATACTATGTCACAAGACACCCCCATCACACATATTGACCCTAATGAAGGCTCGCATCAAGGAACACCATCATATTTGTAGGTGTCCTCATATGGAGGAAAATGTGGGTGACTGCCAATATCCAATCCTCAACAACCTGGGGGTATTAATCACCGAGAAACATAGGATTTCACTACATCTAAAAATCATGTAGCACTCTTTGACTATATACACAATCGGCCAATACTAAGAGAACATTAATTTTCTCAAGGGAAGTTGGCATAACTAGAAAATCACAATGAGATACTACCCCCTATACCAAACCCTATAATAATGCCTCATCACCCAGCATATCAACCTCAGGATCAAATAGTGGAATAATAGTTGTATTTATTTTTCAGATCCATCTTGAATATAATGAGACACACTACGGTAAATGTGTATATCTTGGGAGATGAATCAAGAACAACATAGAAACCAAAACCCACTTCTATATAATTCAAGTACTTATATTTCCAGTAATCAATGACTACATGTAATGACTCAACAATTAGTTTGTTAGAATTATGATGAATGGATAATTTGTCCATAAAACCAACACTAGTGTCCCAAGACTAAAAGATGAACTTGAAACACATTAGAACTATTTCAATGAATCTCAAACCATCCTCAAAACAATAAAATCTCCAAACTCTGGTCATAAAATGACACCATATAATACCAATCTTTCATGAACCATCCCCCTAGGGCTCGAATAACTGGTGATAAGCCATATATGACTACCCAAAAACCACCTTTAATAAGCTAGGGGTTTGAAACTAGTGTCGAGTAGGAATATCACACCCATGGGAGTCATTACCCTAATGTACATGTACACACTCACAGAAATCATTAATCCCATAAAAATGAAGAAATTTAAAATAATTTTTTTTAAAAAAATTCATACATAACATATATCATACAATACAAGTATAAAAAAAGTATTGAATGTGATAAAGGTGTCAAAATACATGCCCGACCAAAAATTGAAGTGTAGTCCAATATGCTCAGAAGGAGGGGAATACTATCATAGAAAGAAACTAATGAACACTGTGATCTATCTAGAATAATATAATATCTGAATTCTCTAATTCCTCTTATGGAACCATAACAATTCATATCTTCTATATAAGACATGAAATGTGTCGTAAAAGCTTTTGTATGGTTAAGTAACAAAGTGCCCAGTTGGACACACCAAAATCACTAATCATAATGCATCAATAGTAGTCATATCAAATCAAAATATATCAACATGATAAGATTCATATCAATAATAAAAACCTAGATATTTTTATAATAGAAAATAGTCTCAAGGGGGTCACAACCAATACTACTGGCCACAATATTATACTTTGAGGATTTGGGGTAATTCTTTTTCTTGGAGTATTCACTCCATGAGCTATACATCCACTTATGACACTCATTTGAGTGGTATTTCAAATATTTAATTTCCTAGAAGTATTCTATATATTTCTGATCATATTATCACCATGGTAGGGTATCACACCTAAGGTCACAGGGGGGGTACAAAAATCCCAGCTTCGTCAAAATTCTAGATAGGTGATCGAAACCCAGTGCTTGGTGGTCATTATGATACCAAGAAACCCACATTGGAATGATAAAGGATTCCACTATCATCTCATAGGATAAGATATCAAACTCTATCTGATATTGAACTCATAGAGGGGATCAAAATACTAGGTATAAGAAGTAATGATACTCCATAACGTCATGAGAAAGGACCAAGGTATTACATTCAGTTAAACATGGTCTACACTAATGTAACTAATGGACCCAAGCAACCTCATAGGGAGTATATGGTGTTCACTTGAGGGTACAATCGTGTATTCCCAAACCCTTGTCTCTGTATATCTCACCGTCTCACATGACAAATAATTTTCAAAATACACGACCTGTCCGCATTGGGTACACAGATTGTAGTGGTTAGTTGAAACTCTTCCATTGTCATCATCTCATTCCCTTGTAGACTTGGATGTGACTTTTTTAAATTAGGTTGTTCCCATATTTAATGGTTATCCAATTATAATATTTTATGTCATGTAATGGATCGTTCATGTGTACTCTACCCATAATCATGTATCTAGTAATCCTCGTTCCCATTTATCTTCCCACATACATGGTGATATTATAACAATGAGTTATAGGGTGTGTTTTAGGGACCACATGGTGGGTGATACTTAACATTATGTGAAAATCCTATCACTGTATCTCAATCACCACATAGAGTTTATCTTCATATTAAACATCAAATACTATGAGTTTTCTACCAACATGTAGTTCCTTCATGAATTTTCTCTCACAACTGTCTCCACTAGATCCTCCATCGATATCACTTATAGATCAATGATCTTTTCTATCTGAGAATTTCCATCACTGATGACGGGAATATTGGATTATATTTACATAGAAATCACACCATGAAGAGGAATTGTCACCAAACCATGCCTTCATCATGTGTTCAACTAGAAAAATATGAACCACTAATCTTGATCCTATTTTTGGTCACCCACCATCATTGTTACACCTCCTTCATACCATTGATATTGAACTACACACACGACATCAATCTGTTGTGCATAAAAATGGTGCAATGATGATTGAATACCATATATTCATCGAACCCTGGAATAAAGAGATTTCCCATGATGAACCTCTTTGGAAAAGTGGGGTGAGGAATAAATATTTCCCATTTTTAGGTGAACCTAGATTTGTTTCTTTTAGAATGATGAATGAGGACTCATATAAATAACCATCAAATCAATTATAAAAGAAGTCTTAAATTAATATACAAGTCAATTTTTTATACTGTAATTGATCATCAATCAACATGACATATCAAAATTGGATGAATCCATATAAATTAAACATCTTATTTTGATTATGGATTAGTCACTGATGAAGAATGATCTTGTTTTATTGATGTTAGAGAGATCCTCAAACTCTATTGGCATATACTACACATGTGGAATCTATAAGATCCTTCGGTCTATTTTCATCCACCAATGATCACCAAAAATACTCTCCTTCAATTATCAGGGTTAAGCATTTATCCTTCATAATTGGCCATAGTAGTATATTTATAGGATATATTTATTTTTTGGATTTAATTAATCTATTTAATAAATGATTTTTAAATTTAAATATTTATCCACCAATGATGACACATGATCCAAATACATGACACGCAAAAGGATTATGACACACCTAGGGTGAAACAAACATTTTGAACACACTGACAACCTCAAATATTTTATATGAAGTAACATTCTGAAGTAATTCCTCATTTTTAGGAAAAAAGCGTGCACAAGATAAAAATATTTTATTTAAAAAATATGAATTCTAGGATCACTGGGCCTCAGAATATCAAGCCATCCCAGATTATAGCTCTAAAAAATAATACTAGATATATTTCCAAGAATTAAATTTTAATAAAATGTAACATAATAATATATTTCATCCAAATAAAATATTTTAATATTAATATTTTTGACATTATGAAATATATTTTAATTAAATAACATGATTTTATTAATTTAAAAAACATTAAAATACAAATTTATTTGTTTAATCTAAAGAAAAGGTGTAAAAGTGATAAAATAACTTTTTAATTAGATACATTATACTTTAGGCTTTGGAAAAATACATGTTAGGATTAAAAAATATATTTATTTTGTTTAAGTGACTCATTTAGAAAATTTAATAATATTTTAGTTGATCAAGCATTTCAATAATTTATTAGGTCACTATTAGATCATGAATGATGTAATTTAAAATAAACAAGTAATGAGAAAAACTATTTTTACAATTCATATAAAAATTGATTTATTTTTGAAAATTTAAAAATAAACCCCCTTTTAAAATTTTTATCTGATGATTCCAAAAAAGATATAAATTTCATTAGAATAATTATCTAAAATAGATAATTTAAATATTTTATTTTAAAAAAATATTTTAATGAAATAAATTTAAATAAAATTTATAAAACAATATTTATTTTTTATTTGAGTTTTTAGTAATGGTATTTAATTTATGGAACTTTGATACATATATATTATTGAATAACTCGTGATAAATTTTATTTGTATTACATTTTATTATTTTTTGGTTATGTTAATATTCCAACTATTAGGTTACTATATCCAATGGTTGGGTTACTTTTCCAATTCTCACATTACAATTATAATGGTCACAATACTATTATATTGATCAAATTACAACTTAAAAGATTATATTAACTACAATAAATACAAATTATTTACTTCATTGAAAATCCATAAAAAAAATCTCATGGTTATTCATTTTCATTTTCTAAGATGTTGATTGGTTTACTAATAATTTTTTTTATTTTTATAGTGTTTTCATGTGGGTGATGATTCTAGTAGATTGTAATGTGCCAAATTTTCCAAGTATAATTCAATGATTTATATTTTTTCCATTATATATTTAGAAATTTGTCATGGGTATTTTTACTAACTAATATAATGATCTTAATTAATGAAATAAAGTGTAGTTCTTTTTACTATGTGTTGTGTTTTTATAACTCTATATAATATAATTCAAATTATTATGGAAAAAAATCTTCCTAATAATGTTTGGGTTATTACATTCATTACTGTTAATAAATTTTCCCTCATATTTTAAAGTTATATTCATGGTTTAGAATTCTTTAGGGTAATTCTATTTCATCATATGTTTTGATTCTCTCATAACCTATTCATTATTATAGTTTCACCACAACACTTTGACAAGGTGAGTTATTCAGTTATATAGAGCTTTTTCTCTATGCTCCAAGATAATCACTGGATGCTCCTCATATGAGAGTTCATTCTCCAGTTTTACTACCTCCTGACTATTTAAATGTGAGAGATCACATATCTACTTCAATATGAGAGATACTTGGAACACATCATGAACATGATCAATGTTTAGTGGAAGTTATAGTTGATAGTCCATTTCATCGTTACGACCAAGGATATCAAAGGGGACAATGTAACTAGTGCTAAGCATTCCTTTCATTCTGAACTACGTGAAACTCTTCTATAATTATATTTGAGGGAATAAAGTGTATAGTGCATAAAAGTCCTGGTCCCTTCGATTTTTGTAAGTATAGTTATCGTCCAAAATCTAGGAAACATTTATATAATATTGGATTGATTGAAAATTTTTTGTTAACTCTGACACAATATCAACACCATATAGCTTTCATTTACTAGCTTCACCCGAACATTTTGGGGTTCTACATTTCATCCCATGTGGTGATTAATATATATTAGAATGAATAATCGAGTGCAAGTTATTTTTATATGGGAACTCAAATAATAGGGTATGTTGATCCCATTTACCATTAAATTCCATTGACTGAGCACTTACCATGCTGTTGAGTGACTAAATGGCCCTTTTAGATTAGAAATTAGTTTGATGGTGATAGGCAGCCCTGAAATTAAACTCTTTATTAAATTAATATTGAAGACTTCTCTTAAATTTAGAAGTGAACCTCAGATCATGATCCAAAATGATTGAAATTAGTACCCCATGAAGCCCCACCACTTCCATTATGAATATATGGAAAAGACGACCATGAGATAATTTTTGTGAATTTCAATGGAAAAAGGATTATTTGTGATTCAATCTGACATAGCCAATATCACACTATATCCTTTGGATGTATTTGGGAGACTAGTTATAATATCTAATGTGATGTTCTTCCATTTCATTGTGGTTATGGGGAATAGTGTCATCATTCCCTTAAACTTTTTTCATTATAATTTATCTTACTACCATAACATAAAAATTCTGGTATACTAAAAAATCACCATTGTTATGTTTTACAAGGAGCATTACTCTAGATGATCATGGTACAACTTAATAATTACAGAATATATAGATAATGATATGTTACGTGCATTATCAAATATTTATTTCTTTATCTCAGTTGAAGAATGTACAAAATATCTAGTTCCAAAAAAAATACACCATTTTTATTCATGTTTAATTTATGAATCCATCTATACCTTATTAGTTTTAACTTATTTTCAAACTCCATATCATCCAATTTTTACTCCATGATCATTTTTGGGTACATAGTTAGGAAATAATCTTATAATAGTAGGATTTATTCCCTATCATTTTGATTTATAGTTCCACATATTTTATTTCCATGGAGATAATGTCATTCTTGATCCTCATCATGGATAGAGTAGTAGGTTTATTTCTTCTAATAGATTTATCTTCCTTATTCACCTATTTAGGATGGTAGTGAATAGAGGAATCATAGTCCATTATTATATTCAACCATCATCATTAATGAATGTTGATATCCTTCCATGTGAATATATACTTAAAACATTGGTAGTTTGTCTATATATAAATTTTTCTCAATTAAGATAGTGTCTCTATATTTTCATAGAAAAGATTACTATAGCTAATTGTAGGTCATGTGTAGGATAATCATGTTAATAGGATATTAATTATAAATATTCATAAGAATTAAAAAAATCACTTTTTATAATTACACATCTATGTATTTTTTAATGTGCATCAATATAAATCAAAAAACGCTTTCCCCATTGGTGTGTAAAGATAACACAGGTTCACTAACCTTCTTATTCATCATTTTATTGAAATTTTATTCACACTCTTTTATCCTGATAAACAAAACTCCCTTTCAATTTAACCACATTAGTGGATTATAAATATATGTAAGGTTTTTCGAAAAACATATATAGTATCCTTTCATACCAAAGAAACAATGAATATCAATTATAGTAGTATGAAGTCACTACTCCTAGACGAACATTATATTGGAAGGGTAAATGGAGATTCCTTTACTCGACATGATTTTCCCCAGGAATGCAACTTATTATAACTTGAACTAACATTTACTAAATTGTCCATTCATATTATCCTTCAAAAACGATTTTAATATAACATTTTGATGATCCAAAATCTCCATGTGATTTTTGGAAAATATCACGGTCTTTTCAATAAAGACCCCCATATATTTATCTTGGTAGTATTTATAGAATATATAAATCAAAAAAATAAATATGGATGGATAATTGGTTATGATTAATGGTATAAAAAACTCATAATACCCGTATATTTTTATGATGGTGGTTTTTTGGATAACTTAATTATTTACTATTTACTTTTGATACCCTTATTAGAGGTCAATTGGGAATAATAAATGACCCCCATGATGATGGATATAAATTCATTAATCATTGGAAGATAGTATTTTTTTTCTTTACTATAGTCCAATCAGTATCTTTATAATCAATTCATAGCTACATTGATCAATATTTATTCCTTAAAATAAGTTTTCCCCCAATGGAGACAGAATTGGAAGAATAAAACCTTTCCCAAAAATATCTTTCTGTTTTTTGTTAATTTATCTAAATCCACATATTCCATTCTAAATGAGTTCTCTCAAATTTATCTTAGATCTATATATTAGTAAATTGAGAATTCTAACTCTGTTTTTCTGGAGTTCCATGTTACTAATTAGAAAGTACGTCAGTGTATCCATGAATAAGGGGGCCATTTTTTATATTTAGACATTCTCTTACATTTTTCATTTCTTGAAGAAACAATTCTACAAATGAAGCTATTGGGGGATCCTCTATACAGTATTTAGACTTGGATGTGTTCACATTGAAAATGACACTAGGTTTTTAAGGAAAGACACATGAAATTTCCTTTATTTTTTATATGATCATAGAATTATACATTAAGAGACAATCAATACCAAGTATAGTGTAAAATTATACAATGGGAATGAATATATGATTTTTGATGATATTATACCTTAAAAATTGATTTTTTAGTTTCTATACACGTTTTTAATAAGATAATTCATCCATTTTTAACTAATTACTCTACTTATAGAAGTTCAGGGATTTATTCTAAATTCCTCAATAACATGGACACAATAATGGAATGTGTATAACCAGTGTCAAAAAATGTGATTTATAGTTTTGGGAGAATAAGGATTTTACAGGCCACTACATTGTTTGGATCCTCTATATTAGCTGTTATTTTTGTGAAAACCTGACCCCTCAATTTGGGCCTCTGTTGAGGTTGATGGAGGTTACTCTTTATTACTCTTTGATTTGGAAATTTATTTGGAAATTGATTTGGAATGATTCCATGTTTTCTACACTTGAATCAGTTATCTTCATGTTTTCTAGATCCATATTCCCTTTTTCTTTTACAATGATATGTCTGGGATTTACATCATTGTGATAGTTCTGAGTTATATGACAACTTTTTTCACAATTTCAGAACTTTCCACTCTGAATAAATTTGTTCCTTGAATGTTTCATACAATATGTTTTAAATTGGGATGTTCCATTTTTTCCGTACTCATACATGGTAAAAAACATCCATGAGTTTTACTCCATTTCTCTCATATTTTCATTTGGCCTACGTGACCACTTATTCTCTCCAATGTTAATATCAGCCTACAAATAACTACTCACTATATAATCATAGCTTTAATAATCATGGTATTTTAGATTCTTCTACAAATGGGGACTCATTCCACCAAAAAAACTATCAACCTTTTCCTTTATATCCATAACAAAGTTAGAGGTGTTTTAATAAAGTCTAATAAAATTCATTTCGTAGTTTCCCCTGTAATTCATTTTCCTTATATATTTTATCTAAGTATTACTTCTCCATTTTTCCCATCAAAATGGGGAAAATATTTATTGAAAAATATTTTCCTGAACTCTTCCCACTCCATACAATCAATCTACCCTCTTGGAATAGTATTCAATGCCAAGGTGACTTTATCTTGATCTGAATAGTGGATTATGTGAAACATATTTTATATAGAGTTAATAATCTAATATAAAATTAATAGATCAATAAATCCCCTAAAGGAGTTGGTTTTGACACATTAAGGATTTAACTGCATGTTTTCCTCATCAAGTTGAATATACTGACTCAATGTGATTCTGGTTATTATTCATACCATATATATTTCAATCATTATAACCATGAAGATTCCAATTATAGATATTATAATGTTAGTAATATTATTAGTGAATTATTCATTACACTCGTTATTTAAATGATTTCTCTAATTTATCGCCATTTTTCTAAAATAAGAAACATTTAGTGGGAAACATGTTGCATTTCTAATTATGTAATTATGAAGAGATTTTATGTATTAAAACCACATGCTTAATGAATTTATTATTTTAATAACCTCATATTATAATTATAATTTTTGTATATTTGTCATAATGATTTATAAAAAGAATATAATAAAACAAAGATATCACCTAAGAGTGCTAAATAAGATTTAAATCATATCCTGTTATCATACATTGGGTGAAAATTGACTTATATCTCAATAATCCATTTTTGAGGTTCTTTTCCCTCAGTACAACAATTCTACAGCCACATCAACCCGTAGTATCTAATTTTTTTTTTCATTTTTCAGAAACCACTCACTAAACAGTTCACCAAAAATCACTGATTTTAGCCTATATTTAAATAATTTCCTATGGTTCAAACTAATTTATTGTAATCCCAATTTCTAAAAATAACCAAAATATAGTTTGATAACAAATATGGCTTCCCACATTTTTAAAATGTAAAACTTTAAGTAATTGTACAATAAAAAATTACACAGAATATCTATTTCATTTTATTTTCATGGATATTTTTAACATAATACAAGACTGAATGGACCAAAGGACTTATTTTTTATTGATTTTTGATAACCCCCTTTTCAAGGGATGAGGGGGAACCCTTACATGGCTGGTAGGCTCAAAGATTACATGGCTGGTAGGCTCAAAAATTACAAGGCATGTAGGCTTAAGATATTACATGACCTGAAGGTCTTAGGATATTCAACCAAACTATCTACAAGGAACTACCCTTCCCCAGCATCTACATCGTGATAGTAGCTCTCCACCTTCGCATGACCATCTGATAGGCTTCTTGTGCAAGCATAGACTAGTCTCGATGGCATAGCCATACCCTATCATTCTAACAATCCATTTGGATCTACTCTGGTGAGTGCACCTGATCTGAATCCTCTTTTGGGGTTGCTTCTTTTTTGTAGAGTCTGTCTAGAGAAACTACATGTGGCCCGAAGGCCTTGAGGTGGCCCAAAAAACTTAAAGGTGGCCTGAAATCCCTACAGACTGAAAGGCCTTGGTGTCCAGAGAGCCTTAAGGACTCCAAGAAAAAACCGATGGACCAAGGTGAATAGTTACAACTGCTACAATACCTAATAGTACCTGCTATATTACCTGCTATATTTCCACAAATTGTATACTCTTCTACAGTACCTAAACAATGTATAGTCTGCTACAGTACCATGCACAATGTATTGTCTACTACAGTACCTACTATAGTTCCTTGAAATATTCCTCTACCTGGCTTTGAACTAGGGTCTCGTGGAGGCACTTAAGAATACCTCACCAACATGGATGATCCCCATGTTCAACATAATACATAAATATCATAAAATAGTCTAACTTACTTGAATGGATTATTAATAGGTTCATCCAAATTTAATTTTATTTCACCACATATCCTAAGTACCTAAATAAAAAAAAGGATATAATAAATCCTAGTAAGGTAAAATACAAAACAGAAATTCATCTTCTCACCAAGAGGTATTTCAATAAATCATTCTCACGAAAAAATGGGGCATATCATGTAAAATCATAGTTTTTCACCCAACTATGGAACCATTAAATTTTTGTTTAAAATTTTAATTTGGACCTAATATGGATGCCTATTTAGTTAGAAAATTCCTCAGGGGTGTCCTATGAAATTTTAGAGCCACATACCCATCTTTTTGGGAAAACTAGATATGTCACATAGTTAGTGCATGTTTGGAGCACAGTTTGGCTAACCGTGTAGATTGAAATTTCTAGACAGAACCACTTCACAAGGTTGGTGCATGGTCATGCGCCCTAACTGTGAAATTTTCTCTTCTACCCATAAAACCTCAAATAGTTTGTGCGTGATTTTGCAATCCGTGTAGAAAAATAATGCACATGCTAATTTTATGGGTAATTTTACAAAATTTCCATCAATGATCTATTAATCCACCTCTATCTTCTTTAATCTGAGTTTATGTAGGATTTTCTTATATGGATCTCATTTTGGAGATTTTTGAAGATCGATGTTATGGATTCAATGATATCCTTTATCTATGACCCAATTGAGCCTCTACTTGTAAATTTGGATGCACAATAGTAAGTACTAGAGTCCTCTTGATACATTCACTTTCTCTCATTCTCTTGACCTAGTTATCAAGGTATGGGAAATTTCCTCTTTTCCATAGATCTAATCCATTCTGATCCAAATCGAGCGACAATATTGAAGGAAAAGGATTGTACAACCCTAAGGTGAGTGGTCTATAACTCATCACTAAATTTCATTGATTTGGATTTGTCATGTGGGGACCACCGATTTCATCAGGTTCCGTTTATAAAATTTATATTCCATTATAATACTTATTAGAACAATATGAATATTCAATTTCCATATATGTGATTAATTGTTAGTGGTTATGACCACAAATCCATCCATTACACGTCAAAGGTTTTCTCATAATTGTTGTTTAGTGTTTTTAAATGTTTGTGCCACCATTCAGGCATGTCATGGATTGACCTACCTAAGGGTAAGCAATTTTATATTAATTTTCATGATTTATATATTGAATTTCATAATGGAAAGTAACATTTATGCATACCACTTGGCCCGCATAAGTTAAGTGCATCAATTGATAACTAACTGTGAAATTTGAATTGGAAAGTATACTAAGTATATGACATGGCCTTAAATGTAAATGAATAGTATAATGTGTATCCATAGAACCTATTCCCACTTTAATGGAAGGTAGAATAATGAAACTTGGATATGGTATATTCCTTAAATGGATTAAATGGTTGCATGCTCCTTCTCCTTGTCACACTAATGATAAGAATGTATTGAACCAAATGACTTGATAAAAATGTTGCTTGTTACATGACTTTATCACACTAATGAAAGGGAAGGATTTAACCGAAGGAAATATTACAAGACTTCACAATCAAATATGAATGGACTGACTTGAGCACACCTTGTATTTTTGTCTGATAATGGCATGAACAATCGGGAAACCCATTCACATTCAAGGACAAAACTTGTATAGGTTGAAACCCACCTAGATCCTGATCCTTTTCGGTGCATCGATGCCCAGTATGACATTGTATAATCCCTTAATATTATAATAGGATTCATAGGATACACTCCTAGGATCCAACATTGAAATTTCGGTTCCATGGTTACACCCTATAGGGACCTATCTCTAATTAGCCCCGCTTTACTTTGGTCGATCACCTTGGACTCGGCAGGCAGCTCATTGTGGAATCACATAGATTTTTCTCCTTAGATTATTCTCTTAACTAATGCCAGGATATAGTAATTAATAAGTTGGCGACCCTTTAGGTCCACATCACATTGGTTATCACCTTGGTATTTCATTATTAAATGTCATAAATCATGATTTCCTTGTTACATCTTGGATACATATATATTTATAATATCATGAGGTGTTGTCTACGTTGGATATGCCTCACATGACTTATAAACATGAATTTGTAATTACTTAATTAAATGATCTAGTTACATGTTGAGACCCCATCTGAGGGATGATGCTGGTACTTGGGTATTTAGTTACATTGTACTACTTTAAATTCTATATGAATTCTTTCACACTGTTAAATTTCCATTACACTAGCCAAATTTTATAGCTTTCATTGGTGGTGGCTCACTAAAATTTATCTCACACAATCTCTGGGTGCTGTTTGGTACCTGAGGAAGATTACATGGTTGCAGGTGTTGATAAAGGGAAGCATACGACTTCAAACTGTTGATTTCTTGCTGTGTTGTATGGAGCTTGATAGAAGATGACCGAGTCAAATCTCAGTATGCTTTGGATAGTCTTTGATTCCTTAATATTTTTTTGGAACATTTTATTCCTATTATCTTGTATCCATTTTTTTAGATTTCTAGTATATGAAATATCATCATCTACTATTGACTATTATTCTAGTTATTTCAGTTATTATTACTATTTTATCTATTTTTTATTATACTTTCGGTTTACTTATATTACTTCCTCTATTTACATGTGTTTACATCCACCAATTTTGATACACTTTGGTAAAGAGGCAATAATATCCCCAACAGACACACCCTAGGCCCTCGTTGTTGGTTGGTACCCTTTGGATTTCATGGAGATGTTTCTGAGCCCATGTGGCTCACCAGGCGCGGGGAACATATCAAGTGGCGTCTAGGTTTGGGACATCACAAAGGTGAATCATAGCTAGTTTCTTTTCTTAATTTATGGTTTGGATACATATATTGGAGATTTGTAACTCTTGGTACTTGGTTATAAATCATTCTTGGGCATCAAAAACCCATTTTGGGTAAAAACCATGTATCCTAAATTATAATTATTGTTCTTCTTTTGCCTATTAGAGTTGATATTATTTCCTCATTGGTTGATGAACATGTTGTGTGATGTTTTTGATTATTTATTTGTTTGGGAATTTTATTTAATCAATGGACCAATAATATGGGTCAAAGATCATTGTTATATATATCATTATACACACATGGAATTCACATTTCATGCATATTGCAATGCAAAATTGGTGCATTTAATTTATTTACATTGCTTGGTGTGCCTGTAACTGTTGAGCGAAGTTGTGATATTTTCTTGTGTATTTATTAATTTTGGCTGTGATTGACTGATTATATTTCACAATTCATGGGGTGTATGGGCTCTCATGGGTTGGGATGAGTAATTTACTAGGTTAAGCCATTATGTTATAAAAGTGGGAGTCGTTGTTAGAGATAAGTTTATGGGAACTAATTCATCAAAAATGACTATCCATTATAAAGTGAATCATGAAATCTAAAAATGAATTGGTTTCATATCATTATCCCCCATTTTCATGTTTATGAATGGTAAAGAAGTGAAATTGGAAATTAAATGTAAAATAAAATAAAACATATACTTGAGCACTAACCGATGTCTGGTTGTCTAAGCGAGTAGTTTGGGTAGTATACATTGGGTAGTGAGTTTTCATACATTCATATTCTTCTTGTGATGCTATATTTATGCATAATCTTGTTCTGAGGTGTGTGATTCTCATATTTAGACCAATACATCCACAATGTCCTTGAGTTTTATACCAGGAAGGTGGTGACAACCATGCTCCAGACAGGGTGTATAACGACCCACACTTTACATACATTGTTAATACTTCAAAATTGAATCACACTTATTACAACATATGACAAAACCACAAAGGACCGTATAGGTATAGTGTCTTTAGAAACTCGGAAACATAAACAACTGGTTCATAAATCTTCTACAGTGTCTCCCATTTATTTCATCATATCTAGGGTCCCTTTTAGCATATTCTACTTAATATCCATCTTCCTGGCCTGGGGAAAAGAAAACATAAAAGGGTGAGCTCAAATGCTCAACAAGGGAAAATAAAGGGAATACAAATCATATCATATCTTTTTGAAAATTAAAACCTGCAAGAGAGATCATAATATCTTAACATGGAATAAATCATAGAAGTGAAAATGAGATCCCCATAATCATAACATAAAACTTGAATCTTTGTGGCATGCACACATAATCATGGAAAATCATTTCTTGTTAGTCATGACTCATTGCCAAGACTATCTTAGTGGACAAAGTCCCTTTCTGAACCGAGTTCACTCCTCGTTTCAGTCCTGTATCACTGAACCGAAATAACCTTCCGTTCCAGCCATGTCTATCTCATGAGATATAAAATCATTACCCAATGCATTGTAGGGAGATATAGGTCCCACCCATCTTATAATGAATCCTTTCTTATGTGTGCCACATAATCATAAAACATACATCATCGCATAACACATATAACAAAAATGGGATTCTTGAAACATCATGACATCATAAATCAATTCATATATGATAAAGGAATTCATAAACATAATTCCATCAC
Source organism: Viscum album (assembly GCA_963277665.1). NCBI lineage: Eukaryota > Viridiplantae > Streptophyta > Magnoliopsida > Santalales > Viscaceae > Viscum > Viscum album. The sequence continues at coordinate 458,422,535 of OY728163.1, read as the reverse complement.
AACATAGTCAAACCAATGTAAAAATATGGATAGAAACATAACCCTTTATTATCTTAGATGGAAAAATAATTTTGATAAAACACTTGAATTGAATTCTTGAGGAAAATATCCTTTCTTCTTCAAAAACATTTTTCCTTTCATAACATGTCATACAACTTTAAAATAAAAGAAGTTGATTAAAAATAAACTTGAAAACTTGTAAAGGAAGCTTCTTTGAAGTAATGTTTTAAAAATCCATTCATGCCGTATAAGTTAAAAAAACATTCTTCGTACTTTTGTCGGAAAAGTCAAAAAGTATCTCGTACGGAAAAACGACAAAAGATTCCTTTCATATTCTTTACTAAAAACTCACCTAAGGGTAAAATTGGATTTAAACTATTTCAAGTGGATGGAAACAATATTAAATATTGAGGGAACATGGATGTGGATGATAAAATACACCCCAGTAAATACTTACGAATAAACAATCTCGGATAAAAATGAGATTGTGATATTTCCCTTACCTTAGGTCCGATTTGCTTTGTTCGTGTCCGAAGCTCCTGTATAATGGTTTAAATAATGTTATTGACTTATTCCAGAATCATACATATTGATATGAGATCATATATGGTCATATTATTATCTTCTTGTTAGTAATATTTCATTGTTACTTGTTACTCGGGTCTTTATAACTTTTTGTTCTTATGCGTGTTTTGTCGAATAAATTCTTATTCTTATCTTTAGGTTATAGATAATTCATTTCCAGAATGGTATTAGTGTAGTATATACCATATTCATTCATTCAATTCATTTATATAATCATTATGAAATGAAGATCATGTAGAACGAGTCGCATCACATCGTGGAGACGGTATTCCGTACGTACGCACGAGTGATGATATCGTTCCTATGATCGTGGAGTTGTATTGGAGTATATATATATATTATTTCAGTATCAATATTACTTAATAATAATCATATATAGTTACTTATTACACCATTATACCCATCCTTGTAAGGTGATGGTGGAAAATAGATTACACCACGGCGTGGAGACGGTATTCCGTACGTACGCACGCGCGGTGATTTCATTTTTCCGTAGGATGGATAGAAGGTGAATTAGGGTTGTTTCATATTTATAATAACATATCAGTATGTAAGTAATACTGATGTTATTACTTTATCATGAAAAAACTAAAGAAGAAGAAGTTGAAGAAGAAAGAAATTGAAAAGATCGGTAATGGATATTACCTCTTCTTTGGAACGCCTTTTTGAATCCTCCACTTAAGGAACTAAGATTGGTCTTTGGAGAAGACCAGGACCTCTAGGATTATTCTAGGGAAGTGGAGAAGGGAAAATGGCAGGGGTTGGCCGAGCTTGAGTGCTCAAATTGGTGTGAGGAGGAGGGGGAGGAGGTGCCCTTTTATAAGGGAGGAGAGGGGCACCTTAGGAATATCTCAAAATATTATTTTATATTAAAGTCAAAATCGGTTTATAATGGTTCCAAAGGGTCTTATTTCGAAGCTAAAGTGGGGATGGGTCGAAATCCTATCAACTAATAGGATTTAGACAAGTTTAGGGTATTATTGTAACCTTATCAATTAGATTTAACTCTAAGTTAATTAATTTAACTTTTACCGTGTCTTTTTGTTTTCTTTCACTATATGGTTAATACACTTACTATAACATGCCAAACGAACCCCAAATTGTTTATTATTAATATATATATCCTTATCTAAGTCATTTGGCCGAACCTTAGATTTTTAGGAATAAAATAACAATTAATAATATAATATTTGATTTAAAAACTATTTTGTGTCAATTTTGACACTATTTGATATATGATTTTTGTGAAAGTCATAACAGAATTATATGTTCGAACCAAGTTGATTAAATCAATAATAATATATCATAGTAACCTAGAAAATTAGTGTAATTCATAAAAAGTCTCAAATTACATTTATTTTGGTATTTATATTATCAATTTTGTCAATATTTCATTAATAAGATAATTACTGCATCATCTTTGTGTCATAAATAAATTAAATTATTTGATGTCTAAAAATTACAAATAAAATACCCTTATGTAGTAAATCTTTTTAGATTTCTAATGAATATTTATAGTCGAATTTATCTTATGTATAACCCCATATTAAAAATAATTTACTTATTAAACATTGATTTTAACTATTTTAACCCTTCTTTAAATAAATTAATAATAAATGTCCTAATCTAATCCAAGTGGGCCTAAATGGTCATATTTTATTCCTAAGATTGTTTTTGGTCGAATTACACTTGTCCAATAGAATTAGGACATGTGTTAGGGTAATATTGATATCATATTTACCCATAGTTACCCTATTTACTATTAACCGCGGTAAAAATAGTAAAAAGTTACTATTCAACAAAAAATTATTTTCATCTCATTGAACCACATTTTAGTCCTTGATATTAACCGTGTCTCTCGGATTTTTGAAATTCCATTCACAGAAGCGGTAAAATTAAGTTTTATGCAAAATTCAGTTTTTAACCTACCACTTAGTGGTTTCACTATTCATCAAAAATTCAAAAGTTTTCAGAAAAATACCAAAATTTCACCCTAGGCTAATTTCGATATTCTGAGTCCAAAAATGAAGTCCATTTTGAAAAATAAAATTTATAAAATTTCAAAAAGTGGTTATTACTATTCATAACGGCTAGTTTTAATAGCATATTGTTGTTTAGTGAAACTCGGTATTGCGTACGACGCAAGCTATCGAGGAAGGTCGCGATTGCGTGTAAAGCAAGCCAAGCAAGTGTTGTGTAGAAAAAGATTCCTTTGATGATTTATATAACATAAAAGTCTCGGGTGTTACATTCTACCCCCCTTAAAAAGAATTTCGCCCTCGAAATTCGTCACTTTGCAACAAACAAATGAGGATATTTCTCCCTCATCATATCCTCAAGCTCCCATGTAGCTTCTTCAAGTTGGTGGTTTCTCCATAAAACTTTCACCAAGCGAGTGGTCTTGTTTCGTAGGACTTTTTCGCTACGATCCAGAATCTCTATCGGCTGTTCTTCATAAGAAAGATCTTGCTCCAGCGGTACAACTTCTGAGCTGAGTACATGTGAAGGATCTGGTATGTACTTTCTCAGGAGAGATACATGGAACACATCGTGAACTTGAGAGAGATTCGGTGGAAGCACCAATCGGTAAGCTACCTTCCCAACACGATCCAGTATTTCAAAAGGACCGATATATCTAGGGCTCAACTTCCCCTTCTTTCCAAATCTCATAACCCTCTTCCAGGGAGATATTCGTAAGAACACTTTATCACCCACTTCAAACTCTAGGTCTTTTCTTCGGTTGTCAGCATAACTTTTCTGTCGACTCTGAGCTGCTCTTATGTGTTGTTGAATAGATCTGACCTTTTCTGCCATTTCATCAACGAGATCAGGTCCTAATAGCTTTCTTTCCCCAACTTCATCCCAGCAAGTTGGAGTCCTGCATTTCTTTCCATAGAGAGCTTCATAAGGAGCCATCTGAATACTGGAGTGAAAGCTATTATTATAAGAAAATTCCACCAAAGGTAGGTGTTGATCCCAACCTCCTTTGAAATCCATAGAGCAAGCTCTCAACATATCTTCTAGGGTTTGAATTGTTCTCTCAGACTGACCGTCTGTCTGGGGATGATAAGCAGTGCTGAAACTCAACTCTGTATCTAGAGTATGCTGAAGACTTCGCCAAAACATCGAGGTAAATCTCGGATCTCGATCAGATATAATAGAAAGTGGTACTCCATTCAATCTTACCACTTCCTTTACATATATCCTGGCAAGCTGATCTAGAGAGAAATCCTCTCTAATAGCAATGAAGTGTGCAGACTTTGTAAGACGATCAACTATGACCCAGATAGCATTATTGCCTTTGGATGTTTTAGGAAGTCCTGTGACAAAGTCCGTAGTGATGTTTTCCCATTTCCATTCGGGTATGGGTAATGGTTGTAACATCCCCTTAGACTTCTGTCTCTCAGCTTTAACTTGTTGACAAACCAAGCATCGAGAGACATATTCAGCAACATCTCTTTTCATGCCATCCCACCAGAAGTACTCTTTCAGGTCCCTATACATCTTCGTTCTTCCAGGATGAATAGAGAATGAAGAACTATGAGCCTCATCCAGCAGCTCTTTCTTTAATTCGGGGATGGGAGGAACACAAACCCGATTCCTGAACTTTATTATCCCATCACAATCAAGGTTTAATTCAGGAACATTTCTCACCTTCTTTTGTAACTCGACATCTTCTTTCTATGCCTCTTTAATCTTCACATGTATAGATGGTTGAACATTCATTTGAGAAAGATAAGATTTTTCCCCTTCCATTATAATTCCAAGATCCATCCTTTGTAAATCCATAAATATTGGATCTTTTGTGATCCTCATCATGGATAAACTAGCATGGTCTTGTCGACTTAATGCATCTGCCACCTTGTTTGCTTTCCCAGGGTGGTAATGGATTGAGCAGTCATAATCCTTAATCAGCTCCAACCATATTCTTTGGCGCATATTCAGCTCCTTTTGTGTGAAAATATACTTTAAACTTTTATGATCAGTATAAATATCACACCTTTCACCATAAAGGTAATGCCTCCAAATCATTAATGCAAAGATTACCGCAGCCAACTCCAAATCATGTGTTGGGTAATTTTGCTCATGGATTTTCAACTGTCGTGAGGCATAAGCTATCACCATATCATTTTGCATAAGAACACACCCCAATCCCTTCTTGGATGCATCACTATAGATCACAAACCTTTCTCCACTACAAGGCAGTGTGAGCACAGGTGCACTGGATAACCTTCTTTTCAACTCCTTGAAATTCTCTTCACATTCCTCTGTCCAGACAAACTTAACTCCTTTCCGAGTCAACTTGGTGAGTGGATTAGATAATCGTGAAAAATCTTTTACAAAACGTCGATAATATCCAGCCAAACCAAGAAAACTTCGGATCTCAGTTACTGTTGTTGGTCTTGACCATCTTTCGATAACCTCTTTTTTTGCTGGATCCACAGATATCCCCTCTTTTGAGATTATATGACCCAAAAATGCAACTTTTTGAAGCCAAAATTCACACTTGGTAAATTTGGCATAAAGCTTCTCTTTTCTCAGGGTCTTCAATATAATTCTCAAGTGATCTTCATGCTCTTCCTTGCTCTTTGAATAGACAAGAATATCGTCTATAAAGAATACCACAAATTGATCAAGATAGTCTCTAAAGACTCTATTCATTAGATCCATGAAGATAGCAGGGGCATTAGTAAGACCAAATGGCATCACTATAAATTCATAGTGTCCATACCTTGTACGGAAAGCCGTCTTTGGTATATCCTCCCTTTTGACCCTTAATTGATGATACCCTGAACGAAGATCAATCTTGGAAAAGTATTGAGCTCCGCGTAGTTGGTCAAATAAGTCATCAATGCGTGGGAGAGGATATTTGTTCTTGATAGTGATCTTGTTAAGTTCTCTATAATCAATGCAGAGTCTCATTGATCCATCTTTCTTCTTAACAAATAGAACAGGTGCTCCCCAAGGTGACGCACTAGGGCGTATGAATCCCTTATCAAGATTCTCTTAGAGTTGCTTCTTCAATTCCTGCAACTCAATTGGGGCCATTCTATAAGGTGTCTTTGAAATAGGCAAAGCACCCGGTACGAGTTCTATTGAAAACTCAACTTCACGATTTGGTGGAAGACCCGGCAATTCCTCCGGAAAGACATCATCAAACTCCCGTACAATGGGAATATTCTTAATCGTGAGTTTCTCACCAACTATTTGAGATAAATAACCTTTATTTAGTGGAATCAATACCCATAAGATGGAAGAAATTTCCACTGGAAGGTTATGTTCATCCTTGCATTGATAGACGATCGTAGGTTGATCTGGAATATGAAATGTGACTTCCCTTCTTTGGCAATTGATATGAGCTCCATGTAGAGAAAGCCAATCCATGCCAAGAATCACATCAAATTCCACTAAAGGAAGGATCACAAGATTTGCAGGAAGCACTTTCCCACAAACTTCGATCGGAGAAGAATTATAAACTTTTGATGCGATTGATGTGCCATTAGGTGTTGTCACAGCTAACTCAACATCTAATTGTTGAGGTAATACGGTGATACCCTTAGAAAATTTTTCAGAAATAAAAGAGTGGGTGGATCCAGAATCAAATAAAACATTTGCTACTTTAGAGTGGATGGTAAGTGTACCTTTCACCACATCGTTATCGTACTCCACATCGCTGATAGAAATTGCATGTGACTTTCCTTTTTCTTTAGCCTTAAGAGTTTGTTGACGTCGACCATCATCATCAACCCTTGGATTTGGGCATTGATTGGCATAATGCCCCATCTCCTTGCACTTGAAACATTGAAGTGTAGCAGGTTCATTCTGTGTATCCCTTCCTTTGTTTGCATCATTAGACATCTTCTTCCCATTATCACGGCATTCAAATGCCCGATGACCTTCCTTTCCTCATTTAAAACATTTACTTGTCCCTTTAAGACAACTCCCTCCATGTTTCTTTCCACACTTTGAGCATAAGGGAAAGTTCATCTTCTTTTCCGTGTGCTCTTTAGATTTTTCTTTGAATTCCAACTTCCTCTTCTTATCAAACCCATGTGACTGATGGGTTACTCCAATCTCCATCTCAACTTTGAGAGCACATCGAACGATTTCCTCGTAGCTATTGAAGTCCCTTATGGCTAACGCCCTTCGAAGACTTGGTTTTAAGCCACTAAAGAATCGATCGATCTTACTCTCAGGTTGGATAATAATACCAAAAGAGTGCCTTGCAAGTCTGGTAAAATTTGCTTCATAGGTACCAACAGATTCATCATCCCTTTGCTTCAGTTCAAGGAACTCTTTCTCCATCTTTGTTCGGAGAATACGAGGGAAGTACTTATTGAAAAATAAGTTCTTGAACTCGTCCCATTCCATAGACTCAATTTCATCCCTTTGCCTTGTATTCTTAACAAGATTCCACCATTGATCAGCATCTCCTTCCAAACGATACACTGCTAGGATGACTTTATCATGCTCAGAACATTGAAGAACTGAAAATATCTTTTCAGTAGTACTAATCCATTGTTCAGCAACTAATGGATCAGTAGACCCGCTGAAAGATGGTGGACGCTGCCTCATGAAGGATTCAACAGAATGTTGCTCCCTCCTTTGTTCGTTTGGAAATCCTGCATGATTCATAGCTTGAGAAAGTTGTGTGAGCATGGCTACAAGATTTTGCATTCCAGCTCCCATATCGTTTGGTTGCTCAGGGGGACAATCATTGCATTGCCCATCGCATTCCGCATTAACACGGTTCCTTCGGGTTCCAGCCATTGACTAAAACCAAGAAGAATAGTGTGAGCAACACTAATTATAATAGGAAACCACATAATTCAAGAATAAAATTTTCATTCTTATGGTCTTATCCTAGGTTATTCATGGCCATTTCTAAGATTTTGTTCTATGCTTAGACTTATCCTTAGGGTTCTTACTAAGGCTTTCACATCCTAGTTTCCAAAGGTTGACTATACCTTTCCTCTGATACCAACTATAACGACCCACACTTTACATACATTGTTAATACTTCAAAATTGAATCACACTTATTACAACATATGACAAAACCACAAAGGACCGTATAGGTATAGTGTCTTTAGAAACTGGGAAACATAAACAACTGGTTCATAAATCTTCTACAGTGTCTCCCATTTATTTCATCATATCTAGGGTCCCTTTTAGCATATTCTACTTAATATCCATCTTCCTGGCCTGGGGAAAAGAAAACATAAAAGGGTGAGCTCAAATGCTCAGCAAGGGCAAATAAAGGGAATAAAAATCATATCATATCTTTTTGAAAATTAAAACCTGCAAGAGAGATCATAATATCTTAACATGGAATAAATCATAGAAGTGAAAATGAGATCCCCATAATCATAACATAAAACTTGAATCTTTGTGGCATGCACACATAATCATGGAAAATCATTTCTTGTTAGTCATGACTCATTGCCAAGACTATCTTAGTGGACAAAGTCCCTTTCTGAACCGAGTTCACTCCTCGTTTCAGTCCTGTATCACTGAACCGAAATAACCTTCCGTTCCAGCCATGTCTATCTCATGAGATATAAAATCATTACCCAATGCATTGGAGGGAGATATAGGTCCCACCCATCTTATAATGAATCCTTTCTTATGTGTGCCACATAATCATAAAACATACATCATCGCATAACACATATAACAAAAATGGGATTCTTGAAACATCATGACATCATAAATCAATTAATATATGATAAAGGAATTCATAAACATAATTCCATCACAACATAGTCAAACCAATGTAAAAATATGGATAGAAACAGAACCCTTTATTATCTTAGTTGGAAAATAATTTTGATAAAACACTTGAATTGAATTCTTGAGGAAAATATCCTTTCTTCTTCAAAAAATTTTTTCCTTTCATAACATGTCATACAACTTTAAAATAAAAGAAGTTCATTAAAAATAAACTTGAAAACTTGTAATGGAAGCTTCTTTGAAGTAATGTTTTAAAAATCCATTCATGCCGTATAAGTTAAAAAAACATTCTTCGTACTTTTGTCGGAAAAGTCAAAAAGTACCTCGTATGGAAAAACGACAAAAGATTCCTTTCATATTCTTTACTAAAAACTCACCTAAGGGTAAAATTGGATTTAAACTATTTCAAGTGGATGGAAACAATATTAAATATTGAGGGAACATGGATGTGGATGATAAAATACACCCCAGTAAATACTTACGAAAAAACAATCTCGGATAAAAATGAGATTGTGATATTTCCCTTACCTTAGGTCCGATTTGCTTTGTTCGTGTCCGAAGCTCCTGTATAATGGTTTAAATAATGTTATTGACTTATTCCAGAATCATACATATTGATATGAGATCATATATGGTCATATTATTAGCTTCTTGTTAGTAATATTTCATTGTTACTTGTTACTCGGGTCTTTATAACTTTTTGTTCTTATGCGTGTTTTGTCGAATAAATTCTTATTCTTATCTTTAGGTTATAGATAATTCATTTCCAGAATGGTATTAGTGTAGTATATACCATATTCATTCATTCAATTCATTTATATAATCATTATGAAATGAAGATCATGTAGAACGAGTCGCATCACATCGTGGAGACGGTATTCCGTACGTACGCACGAGTGATGATATCGTTCCTATGATCGTGGAGTTGTATTGGAGTATATATATATATTATTTCAGTATCAATATTACTTAATAATAATCATATATAGTTACTGATTACACCATTATACCCATCCTTGTAAGGTGATGGTGGAAAATAGATTACACCACGGCGTGGAGACGGTATTCCGTACGTACGCACGCGCGGTGATTTCATTTTCCGTAGGATGGATAGAAGGTGAATTAGGGTTGTTTCATATTTATAATAACATATCAGTATGTAAGTAATACTGATGTTATTACTTTATCATGAAACAACTAAAGAAGAAGAAGTTGAAGAAGAAAGAAATTGAAAAGATCGGTAATGGATATTACCTCTTCTTTGGAACGCCTTTTTGAATCCTCCACTTAAGGAACTAAGATTGGTCTTTGGAGAAGACCAGGACCTCTAAGATTATTCTAGGGAAGTTGAGAAGGGAAAATGGCAGGGGTTGGCCGAGCTTGAGTTCTCAAATTGGTGTGAGGAGGAGGGGGAGGAGGTGCCCTTTTATAAGGGAGGAGAGGGGCACCTTATGAATATCTCAAAATATTATTTTATATTAAAGTCAAAATCGGTTTATAATGGTTCCAAAGGGTCTTATTTAGAAGCTAAAGTGGGGATGGGTCGAAATCCTATCAACCAATAGGATTTAGACAAGTTTAGGGTATTATTTTAACCTTATCAATTAGATTTAACTCTAAGTTAATTAATTTAACTTTTACCGTGTCTTTTTGTTTTCTTTCACTATATGGTTAATACACTTAATATAACATGCGAAAAGAACCCCAAATTGTTTATTATTAATATATATATCCTTATCTAAGTCATTTGGCCGAACCTTAGATTTTTAGGAATAAAATAACAATTAATAATATAATATTTGATTTAAAAACTATTTTGTGTCAATTTTGACACTATTTGATATATGATTTTTGTGAAAGTCATAACAGAATTATATGTTCGAACCAAGTTGATTAAATCAATAATAATATATCATAGTAACCTAGAAAATTAGTGGAATTCATAAAAAGTCTCAAATTACATTTATTTTGGTATTTATATTATCAATTTTGTCAATATTTCATTAATAAGATAATTACTGCATCATCTTTGTGTCATAAATAAATTAAATTATTTGATGTCTAAAAATTACAAATAAAATACCCTTATGTAGGAAATCTTTTTATCTTTCTAATGAATATTTATAGTCGAATTTATCTTATGTATAACCCCATATTAAAAATAATTTACTTATTAAACTTTGATTTTAACTATTTTAACCCTTCTTTAAATAAATTAATAATAAATGTCCTAATCTAATCCAAGTGGGCCTAAATGGTCATATTTTATTCCTAAGTTTGTTTTTGGTCGAATTACACTTGTCCAATAGAATTAGGACATGTGTTAGGGTAATATTGATATCATATTTACCCATATTTACCCTATTTACTATTAACCGCGGTAAAAATAGTAAAAAGTTACTATTCACCAAAAAATTATTTTCATCTCATTGAACCACATTTTAGTCCTTGATATTAACCGTGTCTCTCGGATTTTTGAAATTCCATTCACAGAAGCGGTAAAATTAAGTTTTATGCAAAATTCAGTTTTTAACCTACCACTTAGTGGTTTCACTATTCATCAAAAATTGAAAGTTTTCAGAAAAATACCAAAATTTCACCCTAGGCTAATTTCGATATTCTGAGTCCAAAAATGAAGTCCATTTTGAAAAATAAAATTTATAAAATTTCAAAAAGTGGTTATTACTATTCATAACGGCTAGTTTTAATAGCATATTGTTGTTTAGTGAAACTTGGTATTGCGTACGACGCAAGCTATCGAGGAAGGTCGCGATTGCGTGTAAAGCAAGCCAAGCAAGTGTTGTGTAGAAAAAGATTTCTTTGATGATTTATATAACATAAAAGTCTCGGGTGTTACAGGGTGGGCCCTGAGATTCTCGTCATACCTCTAGGAGTTCCACCTGAGGCATCACCTATTTTGTTGATCTGGGAACTGATGCCCACGTTTTTGATAGTTTCCATTGTTTAATTCCATCCATGAATGGTGCTCCAAGAATTTTACCTATGAAGGGTGATCTGATTCATGAGTTCCAGCAACACCATCCATCAACTTTTTTAGGGGATGGCAGTACACATGTTGTTGAGTCTTTGCTAGAGGACATACTATCTATTATTTGAGCATCTGGAGATGCCTCCAGAGTGAAGGGTCTTTCTTGAAACATACATGATTTGGGATTCTTCCAAGAGTTAGTGGGATGTGATCACCTAGAAAAGTCGTCAACAGGGCATGTTATGTGTTGATTTCTAGACTGCCTTCTATGATCAGTTCTTTCCATAGATACTGAGAGTTAACAGAGATAGATATTTTAGGAATCTCAAGCAGGGATCTATTCTAATTATGTAATATTCAGAACATTTCATGGATTTGCAGCTCTTTTCACTGATTCTAGCCAGTTATAGACATTTGTGTGCTAGACACATTGAGGATGGGGTCCAGTACGCCATCTATACTTAGGTGAATATATTTCTCATTCCAACCTTCTTTTTCTATAGTCAATTAGTCTCTTATCACTAAGCACAACCTGCGGGATAGAAATGGTATTGGGCATGTAGTATCAGTGCTGCATCAAGTCAGTGGTTCTTTTGGTGGCAGAAAGCGTTCACTCGAGTTTTCTCATAAGGGAAGTTGAGTAACCATTTTGATAGCTCTTTGGTGTATCGTCAGTGTGGATAATGAGGTCATTAAAAGACTCAGTGTTATAAAGACCGACTAGAGTGTCGATCTTCTGGACATATGGGGCATCTTCAGCTTTTTTGTAGGACCCCTCTACTAGTTTTGAGTTGAAAAGGTTATGCAATAGCTCCACCTTTAGAGAAAGTTATTTTAAGCCACATCAGGCAGGAAGTTAGAGTAGCACCAGTAGGTCTAGATGAGGACGAGACCATGTTCATGGTTGCAAGACTCCAGATCACCAACAGTTAGAGCAGAGTAGTTTTGATTGTGGTATTCTATCTATTTCACATGGCTGTGTATTAGGTCAGTTGCATGCAGTATAACCAAAACCCAAGGATCCGACATCTGGACCACCTACAGTACAAGGAACTATTATAGTATCCTCTACTATAATATATTCTTTATTTGATACAGGTTCTTCAAAATCTTTTATCTTAGTATCTATCTTGGAGATTCTAAAAATGGAGATATAATATCATCATGGTGAAATAACCCTAGATACACCGTTAGGGTACAAACAGAGGGCATACTCTAGTGTAGAGACTACCCCTTGAGGTAAGCAGTTACCCTTTCCTATTGAACCTATTCATTCACAAGATGATGGATTTGATATCATTCTTATGATGGATTGGTTGGTTCAATTTCACAGCTTTATAAACATCTATTTCCACTGGGTTTCTTTTATATCTTTAGAGGGAATTAGTTATCTATATATTGTTTATTGGGATGTCTAGGATGGTAGACTTGGACTAGAGCATCATGGGCAAGATGAAGTGGCTACCCTGGTTGACAATCTCTTCATGGAGGATTAGGGTTTATAACAAGATGATTTCCCTCTAGTGTTGGATCATTTCAAGGATGTATTTTACGACGATTATTTTGTATTACCTTTTAAGATAGAGGTAATGGTTTAAATTGATCTTGTTCTTGGATTAGCTCTAGTGTCCATTCCTCCAAACAAGAGGAAACCTATATGGATTTATGATCTCATTAGTTAGTTAAGGGATTTAGCGACTAAGGGTTTTATATTTCCCAATGCATCCTCTTGGGTTTTGCATGTTATTTTCACTAAGAAGGCAGATGAAACATTATGTCAATGCATGGATTACAGAATGTTGAACTAGCTTACAACCAAGAACATGCATCCACTCCCTCAAATAAATGATATCTTTGTGAAACTATGAGGATCTATGGTCTTCTATAAAATGAAAATGGGATTGAGCTATCATGATATACGAGTCGATCCATTAGACACTCCTCGTATGGCTTTCTATAGCAGGTATGGTCTATATGAGTACCTTGTTATGTTGTTCGGTCTTACGAACATTCCCACCATTTTCATCGATGTGATTAATGGGGTTTTCCAACCACAATGGGGTTAGTTTTTCACGCTCATTGTGGATGAAATCTTGGTGTATTCTCACACTCATAGATACCATTCCAAACATCTTGAGATTGTTCTATGTATACAAAGAGAGAATCATCTTTATGACAAGCTTTCTAAGTGAAACTTCTAGATTGACAAAGTCCACTTCCTGGGTCATATAATATCAGAATCAACAGTCTCTGTTAACCCAAAATAGGTTAGTGTTTTAGAATCTTGGGAGAATCCTAAGAATGTGTTTGATATAAAGAGTTTCTTGGGGATGGCTTGACATTAAAGGCATTTCATACAAGACTTTTCTGACCTTGACTCACCTCTTACTGGTATGAAAAATAAGGGTGTCAAGTTCATGTGATCAGAAGAGTGTGAGAAATACTTTTTGGAGTTAAAAGGGATGATGGTATTTGCACCAATTCTTACTCTTTAAAAGAGGTATATAGGTTATACCTTATTCTATGATGCATCAATCATCTAACTAGGACAAGTGCTTATGTAGGAGGACAATGACGTTGCATATGGATCTCAGCAGTTGAGGCCTCAGGAGAGAAGTGTGTGACTATATCTCAGTCTACATAGAAATTTTATGTCAAACTCCATTGATGAAATCTTGAGTAATAGTTCATGGATCATGTTTTCTTTTGGGTATCACCACGACTAGGGAATAGACGGTTACAAAAGAAGGGAAAGTTATAGACTTGTTATGCATGGTTGTTTGAAATTCTAGAGACAGTCAGGCTGGTAGACTATATGTTTATACCACCAAACAGGTATCATTTCATGAATGATTTCTTTGATGTCTCACAGCTTCATTAGTATCATTCTAATCCATCCAATACTTTTGATCCTATGGAAGTGGAGTTAGATGCTGATTCAACCTTTAAGTATTGTCTCGTACTTATCATTGAAAAGAACAAGAAGGATCTACGAGGCATGTCTATCCCTCTAGTATGGGTGGTATGGAAGAAAGGACATGTGCAGGATGAGACATGGGAGATGGAAGCCGACATACATTCTCAGTGTAAATAGTTTCTCTCAAAATTTGTTACTCCACCCATGGAAGGTGAACTCGATGATGAGTTCTTTTAAGGGGGAATATTGTAAGAGCTCAATTTTTCACCTAGGTATAGATCCTTTAAATTTTGGTCTAAATATTTAATTTAGACCTAATATAGATGGAAAATATGTTAGAAAATGACTTGGGGTTTCTGGGGAATGTTCGGAGTCTGACACCCGTCTTTTTGGGAAAACTGGACCTGTCGCACGGTTAGCGCACGATTTTGTTAACCATGTTGATTGAAATTTATGGATAGAACCACTATGAATGGTTTGAACATGGTCATGCATAATAACCATGAAATTTTCCATTCTACCTAGAAAACATCACATGGTTTGTGTATGGTTTGTCAAACCATGCAGACAATCCAAGGACATGCTAATATTCAGGGTAATTCTACAAAATTTCCAAAAATGATATATTAAGCCACCTCTGTATTCCTTAATCCATGTTTATGTAGGATTTACCTCAATGGATTTCATTTTAGGGATTTTTTAAAATCAAGTCTATGTAATGAAAGATCTCCATTGTCTGTGATCTGATTGATCATCCATTCGTCGCATTGGATGCGCAATAGTAAGTACTCGAGTCCAATTGGGTCATTCTCCCAATATCATTATCTTGACCTAGTTATCAGGGTATAATCATTTTTCTACTTTTAATATATCCACTCCGATCTGAGGAAAATCAAGGGACAATATCAAAGAATAAGGATTATACAACCCTAAGGTTGGTGGTCTATAACCCATCCCTAAAGTTCATTGATTTTGGTTTCGACATGTGGGGCTCAACGATTAAATCAGGTGTCATTTAAAGAATTTATACGCCAAGATTAAACTTATCAAAACTATAAGGATATGATCTTTCTATATATGTGATTAATTATTGGTTTTTAGGACCACAAATCCAACCCTTCCATGTCGAAGGTTAAGTCATAATTGTTGTTTAGTGTTTTGACACGTTTGTGCCACCATTCAGGCATGCCTTGGAATGACCTACCCAAGGGTAAGAATTTCAATATTAATTGTCTTTATTTATGTTGTGAATATCATAATGTCATGTAGCATGTATGTGTACCACATGACCCTCTTAAGGTAAGTGCATCAATTTATAATTAAATTTGAAATTATAATTGGAATGTATACTAAGTATATGACTTGGAATTAAATGTTAATCAAGAGTAGGTTGTATATCCATAGCACCCATTTCCAAATTAATGGATGGTGGAAAAATGAACCTTTAATATGGAATCTGAATTAAATTGATTAAATGGTTGCATGATACATGTCATTGTCACACTGATAAAAGGAAAGGCTTTAACCCGATGACTTGATAAAAAGGTTTCATGATACATGACCTTATCACACTAATGAAAGGAATGGATTGAACCAAAGGAGATTTTACAAGTCTTTATAATCAAATAGGACTTGCCTAACTCCAGCTCTCCTTGGGTTCTGATAAGAGAATTCCATGAGCACTTGAGAACCCCATTTCAATTCAAGGATAAATCTTGAATAGGTTGAAACACACCTATATCCAGATCATTGTATATTATCGGATTCCTGGTATAACACCTCTGGATCCGTTAATATTATTGTATGATTCCTCAGATACACTAATTGGATTCAACATTGAAAATTAGGTTCCATGGTTACATCCCATAGTGACTTGTCTCATCTAAGCCTAGTTTTACCTTGGTCAATCACCTGTGACTCAATAAGAGCCTCAATGTGGAATTCCTTGGATTACACTTCTTGGATTTACACTCTTACCCTATGGCAGGCTACAATTATTACTATGTTTTCAACCCATGAAGTCTATGTCGCCATGGTTATCACCTTGGGCCTTCATTATTAAATTTCATAAATCATGGTTTCCTTATTACATCTTGGAACCTTCTATATTTATACTATCACATGGTGATGTCATTGTTGGATATACCTCACATGACCTATCAACATTAATTGGTAATTACATAACTAATTAAACTCTTTACATGTTCAAACACCATCTGAGGGATGAATCAGGTACTTGGGTATTTCGATTCATTATATTACATTACTTTATATATGCATGCCTACATACTATTACATTTCCATTACATGGGAAGGAAATTATAGACACCATTGGTGCTGGAATACTAAGATTTATCTCCCACCCTCTCTAGGAACCATTTGGTAGTTAGGGAAGATTACATGCTTGCAGGTGTTTTGAAAGGGAATCATACGGGTTTAAACACATTTTGATTTTGGTGTAGTATGGATCTTGATAGAAGATAACCGAGTCAGATCTTGAGAAGCATGGGATAGTCATTTATTTCCTTTATATTTTTGTGGAACATTTTATGCCTACTATATTGTATCCAGGATTTCTAGTTTTCTAATACATTACATTACATATCAATATCAATTGTTGAATGTTATTCCTGTTGTTTCAGTTATTAATGTTGTTGTCTATATATTCCATTATTCCTTCTGTTTACAAATATTGATTCCTCTATTTAACTATATTAACATCCACCCATAGTGTTACACTTTGTTAATGAGGGAATAGTCTCCCCATGGACACACCCTTGGGCCTCTCCACTAGTCGGAAACCTCTAGAATTAGGGGAGATGTACTTGTGACCAAGTGTCCCACCGGGCTCAGGGAACTTATCATGTAAAATCCCAATCTAGGAAATCACATATCCCAATATAAATATCATTAATAATAAGTTTTATTTTTTTCTACAATAAAAAAATGATACATTTAAAACCATATCACCATGGTTTATCCATAATGAATTGTAAATCATATTTTCCATTGTTATTTAACATGGTATCGTCAAACAAGCCATTTCTATAGATTAATTGCTTACCCAATGAATTAGATCATAATATGGGTTCACCAATCATATGTATTAATTAATGTGATCCAAAATTATCATTAAAATCACCTCATCATTAAACTATGGAGAATAAGGAATAATTTTCATATAAAATCCTTACGTACATAAATTGTTAAAGGCATGAACATTGCATCATTTTTAAACCATGAAAAGTGGATGTGGGTTTATTAAATGTCAATAAATATATCAATAACTTATATTTATATATTTTTTAATTCCAAGGGATATGTAAATGGTTTGGGTATTCATAATATAATAATTATTCAAGTAAAAGAGAGAAAATCGAGAAATTTAATTCTGCAACAACACCGTTATAAACAAGAGTTAAAAAAATTAACGAATGGGAGGGGAAAGAGCGCTCCCATTTATGAAAAAATATTTTGGTAATAATGGGAAAATAATAATGGGAAGTAAAATATTTTAATCCAATATTTAGTAAAAATTCCCAAGACATATGTACTTGAAAAGAAAAGTGGAAGTGGACAATTCTCGTACATTAAATCCCAATTTATTTTATTTCTTTTCTACATCGTAAATAATAAAGAGTTTTTATTAAAACATCGAACCAGAAGTAAATTATGTTAATTTTGGTAAATATTTATCAATTATAATTATTGGATTAAAATTTTTAATTACCATCGTTAATGGTAAAAACATTTATATGTGGTTTTCTTTAATATTTGTCGTCTTTCTTCAATTAACTGATATTTCATCCTATGTATTTATAAATTATTAATATTATAAAAATGTTATAAATAAAAATTTATATAAAATAAATTATTATATATAATTTATTATAACCTTCCATTAGGTTTGTGATAAAATTATAATTTACAACATCCTCGTGGGTGGTTAACTGGCGGTTAACGGGACATTATCAAAAGAGGGGAAAGATATGTATGAAATATAAATATACTATAAATATGATAATTTAAGGATGTTAGAGTTATTAATATAAATATGATATATTACTAAATTTATCTTATAATATTTGGGTTTTAAAGGAATTAGAAAGAAAATGAACCGAAGGGGGAAATGAGAGAAGAGTTGATGGAAATGTACTATTTTCTTATTGTTTCTTCGTCTATATAACATTAATCCCATTAATGTTTAAATTTATAATACTCTAAAAAATATCATAGAAATTTATGTGGATTATGATAAGGTATTTTTTCACATTTTGGATTTGGTATGTCATGTAGTGGTTTTCCCAAGTGAGGGTAAACGGTTATTTATACTTGAGGATATGGGTATTTTTAGGATAAATATTGAATAAAATAATATATCCAAGGAAAAATATGTGATGGTGATATTTCTTATATGATGAAATATATTTGAATTAAATAACATTATTTTAATACTTTTAAACACTTTAAAACATGAATTTATTAGTTTAATTAGAAGGAAAGGTGGAAAATGTGAAAATAATATTTTAATGGAATATTTGAGACGTTGCAAAATAATTTTTAAGGTTTGTAAAAAAGGATTATTGAGTTTAATTGAATAATTTAAAAAATTTGATATGTTTTTGGTTGAATAAAAATATATAACTGTTTAGTTCATTATTATATCTTAACTAATTTAAACTAAAATACACTGGTTATGAGAAACTTTATTTTTACTGTTTACATAAATATTGAAATAATTTAGAAAATTATTGGAAAAAAATAATTAGATGATTTTGAAATTTAGATTTCTAAATTTTTTAATATTATCAAAATAATTTCTTTACATAGAAGATTGTATTTTTTAATATAAAAAATATGAATTTAATGAAAAGAATTAAAATATAGTTTTTTAAAAAATGATTTTATTTTCATTGAGTTTTTATTCATGGAATTTTTTTTATGGTAATATAATACATATATTTTATTACATTACTCATGATAAATATTATTTTAATTAAATTTTATTATTTTTATGTGAAATTACTATTCCAACATCATGGTTACTATTCTAATGGTAACAATATTATTCCAACTGTCATATTACTATTCTAACGATCAATTTAATAGTAAAACTTTAATATTTCCCACCATATTTAGAAATTTATAAATTTAATATACATTCAAAAAATTTAATATTAGGGTTATATATTTTCATTTTCTAATAAGTTGATTGGATTACTGATATTTTTTTCATTTTTATATAGTTGTTTGTGGGGCAGCAGTTTTAGTTTATTGGAATGATCTAATTTTTTCATTTTAATTTTATTACTATAAATATTTTGTCCCATTGTAGTGTTTGTAATTTTCATGGGTTTCATTTCTAACTAATTTATTTTTTTCATTAATTAAATAATGTATTGTTTTTTTCCAAGAATTGCTTGAGTATAATGCTCTATAATATAACACACATTATTTCAGAAACAAATATTAATAATAATTACATATTCATTACATATGCAGAAAACATTAGTGGTATTAAAATATGTTTATAATATTATTATGATTAAGGGATTAAAATATATTATCTACCTCCATACCCGACCATACACTGTAAAATGATAGTGTAACTACTTCATATGTGAGGATGACCACCTCCACAATGTAATGTGAACTTATTCTCATTTTAAATTTACATGGATGGTAATAAATATATTTTTTGTATATTTAT
The DNA here is from genome assembly GCA_963277665.1 of Viscum album. NCBI lineage: Eukaryota > Viridiplantae > Streptophyta > Magnoliopsida > Santalales > Viscaceae > Viscum > Viscum album. The sequence continues at coordinate 458,402,601 of OY728163.1, read as the reverse complement.
ATAATATTTATTATATATTTATGATTCTATAATTTTTAGTTATTATATACATTTCTTTCATCCCATATACAGTAATTTGGAAACATAACTCATGCGTACGTATATAATGTAGTCTCTGTAAAGTGAGGTCGTTCATTTTTCATCATCACCCTATGTGGATGGTAATAAAAGTGTATATAATTAATAAATAAGATAGTTTTTACATTATTACGATTTTAGAGATGAAGAAACCCTGACCAAGGGGAAATGACTGGAAACATCGAACTGAAACCGTCATGAAAAACAATCCAGTTTTCTCCCAAATAATGATTTTAATGAAAACATATTACTAAGAGTGTAATTAGAAATTATTAGAGAATTATATTTTATAAAGTGTATATTAATATGGGTTTTAATAGATTTATCATGAATATATCTTTTTTTCATTGGTGGTAGGGATGCAAGATGTAAGGGTTTATCATATCACATCAGTTTTTGTGATACATAATTCATATTCACCATTACATTATTTTTTGTGTTTATTATACCAATAATGATGATATTTTAAGATTATTTTCATGAAAATAATATGGATTTAATAAACCATGCATTGTTTTCACTTTTATGTGGACTTTATTTTTAGACTACCAAAACTCTAAGGGTTCTTTGTCCCAATATTGTTTTGTCAAGATATGTTTCATGTTGTGAACTTATTTGTATATTTAAAGTTTATATTACAAATCATTAAAATATTATGTCATTAATATCACAAAATTTAGGGTATACAATTTTATTTATGAAATTATTTTATTCATGGGTATTGTGATTCAAATGTTACTAAAGCATTAAGGGTTTATGTCACAATCTCAATTCTATTCGGGATTATGTAAGTTAAATTTTTATTACGGATAACTATATGGTCATTTTTATTTTAACACCATATAATTTATTATACTCTAATTATTTATTGGGTTTTAATGTTTTCCTCTAATTATTCTATCTTTTTCACTCAATATAATCAAGAAAGTGTTTTTAAGAAAAGATGACATTATTTATCTTCTTTATTCGATGTTTTTTCTCATTAAACAAATTTCAATCATTTTTATTTTATATGGCCCAATTATTGTTTAAAGAAATATTTTTCCATATTTTAATTTCTCTTAATAGTCTTTAAAAATCTATTTTTGTAATGTTTTTTGAAAAATATATTTATGAATTTTCGAAAAAAGATTGAAAGGAATAATTTAATTGACATTTAAATAATGAATGGATTTTACCACCATCATGACTATTAATGTTTTTTAATATTTCATTTTTTTAAAACAATTCAATTTTTTTTCAATATTTGGGATATGTTTATTTTTTAACGATACTAAAGGATGTCAATATTTTCTGAGATTTCAAAAAAAATGTCTAAATAATATTTTAAATATATTTTTCATCTTTGTAAAAATACTTCACTGTTTCATTTAATCCACCAGGGATAAATTTAAAATAATACCATCTATTTTATTTTAAATAATGTATTATGATGATTATGTTTTTAGGATAAATCTATGAAACCTAGTACCTTCCCACTTTTTAATTAAGGTATGTTGAAATCACATTGTATCTTATTTCTTTTTCATGGGTAATGTTATAATAAAATGATAGAATATTTTTTTCATTTGTTCAAAAACATATATATGGTTTTAATTCTTGGGCGGTTGGACCCCAAATTATAAATTCCTTAAATTTATTGGGTAATTATTGATATATAATAAGATAATATGGAGTAGAATGGGGAGTAATCCTAATTCAGTAAAATACTTTGCCCACAATGGCAATCTTTTTAGTGATTCCTGACTTTGGAAATAATGTATTCAGGAGTAAACCCAATCTATTATGGTACATTGTCCACAATGATAGTATTTAATGTGATCCTTAATTAATGAAATTATTTTTTTCCATTAAATAATCCAAAATCGTTTTTCTTATACTCATGATATTTTTTATGGATCGTGTCTAATTATTGGTGATTCCATGATCTTATAAATTATTTCATTTATTATTAAATTAATTATGTAATAACTCATAATTAATGTTTTTTACTGAATTGGTGTGACTTTCATTAGTTATATTCACATTATCAAACCCTTCTACTTATAATATTCTCACTTATGATAATCGATTTACTCTAATCCTTACCCATATTGAAAATCGTGGTTCACAGTTCCATATGTTTTGGTAACCCCAGGTATTGAAGAAACATGTTAAAAAGGGAATATATATTAAAGGAATTATGTGGGAACAATATTTTGAGGGATAATTATGATCTTTATTGAAAAATGATTATTATGTATCTACAATCCGAAGACTTTAAACCATTACAGTTATGGGGAATTTATTATAGTGAAATGTATTTAATATTAATCTAAAATGACATAATATTTATGTATGTATTTCTTGGGTCACCACATTTGGTTTCCAAGTAGGTTTTAGCTATATTTAGAGATTATGATTGGAAAATGTTGGTGAAAACATTTGGGAGAAGTCTAAGCATAAGATATGATTCTAGTGTTCTATCGATGGAAAGACTGTGTTTCCTAGAAATACAATCCTTATCTGGATAGAAATAAGTGGATCCATGATAGGGAAAATATCCACTGTGGGAATAATAACCCTGAACAAGATATTTGGGTGTCAACACCTCCAAATGTAAATCTTTATTAATAAATTTTATGGATAAATGGGAAACCATAGATTGTAAACAAGATACCACTATGTGTTTAAAGAGCTCACAAAATGATGAAACACAAAACTAAGATTTCTTGGATCAGAAACTCTATATAATTATTATTGTGAAGAACTAACCTGGATATCTAGATCCTCGATGATAAGCTCTTCAATGTGAGTAATCATCTTTTCCATTGTCGGAATAAATTCCTCCAAGTTTATTTTTCTCTGGATGAAACCTTGTGCTAGGATTCCGTCTTTTTTATCGTTCCACCCTTCCTTCTCCTCATTGGAATCAACATTTAACCTTATTTCATAAATTATTTTAAGATCATATTATGAGATGTTGGGCCATGAATATTTTTCTTTCATTTCTTTCATGGAGTACAGGATAAGTTTCAAGTACTCCCCATCATCTTCTTCCTTATCTCTTGTTTTCCTACATGATTCTCCACTTTCCCCATTCTGTTGGGATTTTCTTTACTTGTTTCTACCCTTCTTGTATGACCTAGTCTCTATTAGTTTTGGAAAGTGTGAATAATATTTGCATCCCTTTGGTTTTTTCCCTTGGACCACAATACATTTCCCTGGGTATTGATTACATTTTTTCACTTTCATCCTTCTAGGGCTGTGAGGACCGTTCCCTTGAATTCAGTCTAGACTACCCAATGAGAGTTTGATATAGTTTTCATCACTTGATGTATCCTTATCTTCAGTCATTTATGGTTATTGAACATCCAAACCGTCAAATCGGTTTCCCAGGTTAAATGTTGAGCCTTATTTGAGAGGCTTATCCTTAAATAGAGACTCCACCTTTCTTGATTTAATGTCCAAGCTATCCTTCTCCCCCCCACACCCAGCATTGAAATGGATTGAGGAGTTGGAAATGAAATAATTGGTGTATAAGGGACCCATACACTCATCTCATCAAACCTCCCTTGTCCTTGATGGTATTATATTGTATCCAACAAGAAATACTTCCCCAATAAAGGATTTTTGGATGGCTCAACCTCCGAGATATAGTAAACCACAATGGTAGGACTTCATAGGGGGAGTCTTGTCTGAACCAATGGGATACTCATATCCATGCCCCATAATCCATGGTTTCTTGTTAGTGTCCCCCCAACCTTGACCTTGAGTACCACCGGGACCATAGACATCACTTACTATCATGTTAACCTCACCTTCCTTAATATTGATAATTGTAACTAAAGTTCCACCATTTACACATCCAAGGGTACCTCTCTTTACATTCCAACCACTTTCACAACCTCCTTTCCACCCACCTATAAGAGGGTTTATACCTCATACATGATTTAGATGGGAAATGACATCCAAACCCCGAGGTTCTAGATCTTTAGTGTTATCACTCTTCACTGAAACTGGAGGTACCAAGGAAGGAAAATACAAGAGGTGACCCTACCGGGAGCTACCATCTAGTATAGTTCTAGTCTCCTCACCCGGAATGGCTTGATTCATAATAGGATACAAAACCTCTAAATAAGCCGTACGTACCTCCTCAGACTCACCCAATCCAGCATCATCTCATACCTGCTGTTACACTACAATATCAACATGAACCTCATAACACTATGTTAGACATCAAAATGAGATCATGACTTTATTATCTCTCTAAATACAACAAAATCCAAAGACTATATGAACTAACTGGTGACTTCCCATGAAAAACGATGGCCATGAATCAAAGACCACCCTTTGTTTCTTTCTGAACACTTCTCCCACCGAGATCGATAACCAATCCATTGGAGGATTCGAAACATCGAACTCAACACATATGCGAGGGGAGATTGGGTGAAAAACCACATGAGTATGACTATATGAGAACAAATACATTCCTAAAAAGCTTCCCAACATACACATAATAATGCGTTCTGGAAAGAAAGTGGAAATTCTGGAAAAATTACCCACACTGCTATCGAAGGCACATAACGGTTCTTGTTGAACTCAAAAGACCAGCATAGTAGATAGAAACTGAATCTGTTGATTAAAAAAGGGGTGATAAACCATAAAATGATCAGATCATCTTCTGAGGAAAATGAAATCATCAAGTGGAGCGGATCGACAAGACCCACCACAACATGATATGGAAGACATAATGATTGAAAAACAGATTTGTCAAAAGAATCAACCGAGGGTCATCAACCCCTGAATAGATCCCCAAGAATCTACCTTTGAAGATCTGAAGTTGCGTTGAATTCATATGATGAAATTGAGTGTTGGGGTGATCCATTTTGAATGTTAGGGACTTTAGGGAAAACAAGGATCGATAGGAATAGAGGGTGGAAGTTCGGGTTAGTGAATGATATCAACAACCAAGGCATCAAGGAGGAAGGGAAATCATTCCCCCCTCACCCCACTAGTGAAAAGGGGGTCGTAGCCATGGGCATATCCACTATGGAATCGTTGTTATCGGCTCGATCTCCGTTGCGAGGGTCCATTTAGCTGTGGGTGCCATCATGATCATCATATGGTTCTTGAAAATTTGTATATCTATGATCTTTGTTTCCCACTCCCTATCAAGGTTCTTGGTAAAATTAAATTCTCTTTTTGAACCATTACAATTAATGATAGGATTAATTTTTTTACAATTTATGATATTACATAGTGATTTCAGATGAACTAAATCTCTCATGGGTAGAAAAAAAGGAATCATTATTCATGAAAAATAAGCATGATATTCATACTAACATGATTTATTACCTTGATTATTGACATCTGATACTCATACTATGATTTTCAATTTTAGTATGTGGATATAACTAGGAGGAACAAAATTAGAAATGAGTGTGAGTGATAATGTGGTGTTTGTTGAAATGAGAAACTAATTAGGATAGATTTAGAAGTAAAAAACTTTTGGATATTCCTAACTAGATACCTTGATTTTTAATTAAAAATATCAAACAGGGTCAATTTATGGGAAAACATACAAATTTTTCTGATTTTCATAAGATTTTAATTGATGAAGAAAATAGGGTAAAGAAAATTCAATATCATATATTCTATGAATATTGGAAAAAAGACTAAGGTAAATGTCTTAGTGTATTGGTAAGATGGTTTATTTGATTAAAAGAAGGGTATAGAGAAACTAATTTTCATGGAAGATGAATATTCCCATAGAGGAAAATAATGTCCAACCAATGTTTCTGCTAATTTTTCAATGTCATATATGTGGTGGACTTGAAAATTATATTAGTAAATTCTATAATATGTGTGCCAGCTTCTATGAAAAGAATTTTGATAAGTCATCTCAATATTTGAAGTGGATCAAGATAATTAAGTCACCCTTATCCACCACTCTAGATCTATGGATTTTATGTTAATATTTGTAACAACATACCCCATGAAAATCTTTTTATTTTTTATTTTGTGGAATTTGATGTGATTTTCAGAAATGGTTCACTCTTTATACATTAGTCGATTATAAATTATTAGAATAAAGAAATTATATTTGATATTCCAAATCAACTTATGATTCACTATAGGTGTGATTGTTAACATGAATTTCAAATGTAAATTACTTCCATTATATAGGTCTTCATATTTTTGAGGGGAACATATCTCAAATAATTGCGCACACTAGTACAAAATGTTTTTACCATGTCGGAATTTTTTTCTTCTGATATAAATAAATAACATGAAAATTAAAAAAATATAGGTTTATCGTGTCAGTCATACTATAACCTACATAAAAAATTAATAAGCATGACTTATCATGTGAGTTATTTTAAAACAGATTTGATAAATCTAGTATTTGTAATTATCATGTTAGTATTTTTATATCATACATGATAAACCCAATTTATGACATCAGTTATTATATAACCAATGTGATAAATTATTTTATCATGTAGGTTATAAAAAAACCAATGTGATAAATATAAAAAACTACTTATCATGTCAGTAATTTAAAAACCCAAGTAATAAATCTTTTAAAAAATTTATGATTTCTCATTTTGTGTTATTCCACTATTTTTATTTCGGGTGATAGCGGATCGGTCTCTATCATGCGGAAACCCTACATTCAAATCTATGATCCTATAGCCTCCAAACTCTTTGAGAAATATTTATTCACCATGTCTTTAATTGGTGAATCTATCTTGTTTACTAGAAACTCTCGATTGGATTCTTAACGTCAATGTCCCATTTCTTATTTTTTTGTCATCCATAATTTACCATACACCCATTCTTTCTTGGTTTATCTATCCTATAAACAATAGTGGCTATGTGGATGATAATAAGGTTTAGGTATGGTTCTAATATGATATTTTTTTTGTGTTTTGAAATTATAGAGGGCTCTTATTTTTTTTATTGAGCTTCATCACTGTATGTGACTTTTTATATCTTTATATATACATGATATATGTAGGGGTTCTGATATAATTCCTTTAATTTACATTTCATTTAATTATATATTTTTTATAATAACATGTTTGTCAAATTAAATCTATATGTGATAGTACAAATGCATTTTTCATATTTTTACTATTTGTATCACTTAGTATAATCAAATTTTAATGATTTTCTAGTTTCTACAGAAATGTTTCAAATTCCAAGTGTCTTTAAAAATGCGTAAAACATTTTTTCAAAATTAAATTTATATTTTGAATAGTTTAAACTCATTTTGGTCATTGGAATTGAAAAGGGGCGATTTTCAATGATTTTTTGAAAATAAGAAAATGAATAGATTATAACATGTATAAAATTAATATTTTTTACACTTTAAATGGTTTTATCTGTGGTTTACCACGGATTTATTTTACTGGAAAATTTAAAATTGGGATCTTAAATTGTGGGAATGAATTAAAATTTTGAGTTCATTTCGGTAAGGGTTCATTTTGAAATTCATAAGACAGTTTTCAAATTTAAGATGGGACCCTTTGTTGTCCCTGTTAATTTTTTTATACTTGATATAGATTGTGGTCCCCAAGAGGGATGTAGTTTATTATAAATTTTTATTTGGTTGCAATAAAAATGGGTCAAAAAGGGCACTAGTGGTGATATGAAAATTATGTATATGAAATTATTTTTATATGCTAATATAAGGAGTGATTATTTGTACATATCCGGTTTTTTACATTCATGGGAACCCTAGAAACTAGGATAGAGGTCCACATTTATTCTATAGTAGTTCAGTTTTGACAAGTTATAATTTCCCTAGTTATGTGATACCTGGACTGGGGGCCTGATTATGCTAGTGCCGAATAGATGGACCGTTTTTATTTCGTTTCCAACAAAAAATAGTTGACAATTTTTATAGTGTATTTTTTCTTTCTAGGACTATCTCACCTTAGGTACTATTTAGTTTTCCCTATTACTTATTGATGGTTGATGAAGTTATATGGGATTACCATCATTAATTTAATCAAATTAATTTGTTTTATTGGATTGTGTAGTACCATGGTATGTGGTTTCCATCCATTATTACATTGATAATATGTTGCCTTATTGAGTTTCATTTTTACTATTTTAATTTGATTTCATTTTTTCTTTATGGAACCATGGTATGCATACCATGTCACCCAATCTACATTTTTAATGCATCCTGATATGTTATAAATGTATGATATGATCATTGGGATACTAGAAAATAGTTGTACATCTTGATAATTAAGTCATTAGTACTTCTTATGATTAAGGGATAATTGTACCACCTTCCCAAGAAAATATAGGTTCCTCTAAAGGCCTGTACAGAAGACCTTTTTCCACAATACCATTTTACACACAAAAAAACTCAACAAGAATGTTAAAACCCATAAATGTGACCATCATAATTACATGAAATAAAGAAAATATTTCAATAAAATACAATAATAAGACCAGTTTGGTTAATATTTTAGAAAATTAAGAAGAAGAAAAAATGTAAAAAAACTCATGTCATGATGGGTTTACAATACATCACAATAGTGGATGGTATTTTTTTAATTTAGTGGTTTTCTATCTTATTTCTCAAAAACAATATCATTATAATTTTCAAATAAGAATATATCTGTTTTATATTTCAAAATTGTGTTACTTTTAAATTATATAATATTTCATATAAATATAAAACTAGCTTATCTAACTATATTATCATTTTAAAATTATTTCCAAGAATATCCTTGCATGATTTATCATTTATACTTAAATTTCTCTTCCATAATTGTGAATAATTTTTCATTATAATTTTTAAATATGTGTATATTCTTTTTATATTTCAAAATTGTGTTACTTTCAAATTATGACATAGTTTTTATAAATTTAAAATTGGATTATCTTAACAAGATGTATAAATTTGATATTTTTTTGCTAATAATGAATCAATGTTGGATTACGGCACATGGAATGAGTGATGAATATAAGGAAGGAGTTGATGATTTCTTGGAATTTTCAAAATGAGATGTTCCAAAAAATAAAACATTTTTCTTTCCTATCCAGAAATTTTTAAATATGTAGAAGTTGAAAATTATATGGAGCAGAGATCATTTAGTTTATCATGGTTTTAATCTGAGTTACAACCCTTGTATTTTTCATGGTGAAACATGGTAGAATTTCATATATATTAATGATGATTCTTTGAAAGATGGTAAAATTGATGAAATTGATGAAGTGATTCAAGAAATTGAATCAGAAAAATTGAGAAATAATTGATAATTAGGCACTTGTAGGGTGATCCTGAAAACCATTATATCCAAGTTGTACATATTTTAGGATTTATTCATTTTTGTTAAGATTGATTAACCTGATGGTGAATCATTGATGGAGTGACAGGGGTTCTATAGATATTCTACAATTTTAGAAATACATTCTTTCTAATGACAACCATATTATAGATGAACATTATAAGGCCAAGAAAATATTATGCCCAATGGGATTGGGATACAAGAAAATATATGCATATCCAAATGACTTTGTGATATTTTGGAATGAATATGGATTTCTGTTAGAGTGTCCTAAATATGGGACATCATGGTCTAAGTTGATAGAAAAATAAAAGGATTTTGTAGAGTTTATAGATATCCCTACCAAGGAATTTTTGTATCTTCCTATAATTCCATGTTTCAAATGTTTATTTGCTAATTCACATGATGAAAAAAGGATAAGATGAAATTATGATGAGTGGATATGTGATGGAAAAATATATCATCTAGCAGATTGTCCAGAGTGGAAGAAAATTGACAAGAAGTATCCTACACTCTAAAATGAAGTTAAAAATCACATAAATGGGTTATGACTGAATGTAATGAATATATATCAAATCCTTAGTATAACACATAGTTCATGGAATGTCTTATTAGTAATTTAAAACCTATCTTATGAATTTTGAATGAAGTGTAAATATTTCATGTTTATTTTAATGATCTCTGGACCAAAGTAACTCAGAAATGATATTGGTGTTTTATTGTCACCATTAATTGATGATTTGAAACTCTTATGCGAGAATGGTATTAGGGTGTATGATTATTATAAAATGGAATATTTTCTACTAATGTAGTAACTATTCTCACTAAAAATTGCTTCCCAGTATATAGATATTTTTCATGATATAATTTTAAAAGGCACACAACATGTCCAATTTGAGAAAAACAATCATAATATTGTCAATTGAATCATGGGAGGAAAATAGTATACATCGGTCATCGAATGTTTTTTCTTATAGATCACTCTAATAGAAAATTAAAAAAGGCATTAAATGGATGAAAATAATTTCATATTTCTCCAAAAACATTATCCACTGATGAATATTTTGACAAGGTTTAAAACCATGATGTGACATTGGGAAAGGAACATAAATCTGGTAATTGTGGACATATTTGGAAGAAAGAGTGAATATTTTTTGAGCTACCATATCAGATATATCATAAATTGAAACATAACATTAATGTCTTGTATGTGGAGAAGAGAATCGATGATTTTTTGATGGGTAAATTGTTAAACATTAAAGGAAAGACATAAGATGGGATGAATTCAAAATTAAGCTTACTATCAATGGGAAAGCGTTTGGAGTTTTCTCCCACTACTGATGGAAGAAGAAAAATTATTACTCCAACTTTTAATATATTATCCAAGAGGGATAAAATTATCTTTTTTTAATTTCTTCATGATATCAATGTGTCATAGGTTTATTCTTCAATTGTAAATTTTTTTGTCTATTTGAAGGATTTGAAGATGACATGTATGAAATTTCATGATTGTCACATCCTGATGCAACAAATTCTACCATTTTCATTGCGTGGAATATTTCCCATCACTGTATGAATGACTATCATGAAGGTGTGTTATTTTTTAATTCAATTTGTAGTAAGATAACTGATTAAGATTAGTTGAACATTTTTGAAAACAAAGAAATTTCAATACTATTTGAATTGGAAATGTATTTTCCACCATTTTATTTGATATATAGCGCATTTCATGATTTATCTGGTTAGAGGAATAATTATTTCTGGACCAGTATATCTATTCTTGAAGTATCCTTCTCAAAGGAACATAAACATATTGAAGGAGTATGTTAAGAATCCATATCGACTGAAGCCTCCATTATTGAAAAGTATATTTTTGAGAAGGTTGTAGAGTTCTTTATGAGGTACTTTTCTGTGGCGGAGCACATTGTTTAGTGTCCATCACACCGTGAGTAAGTTAATAATGAGAGAAAGGGGATTTGCGACTTGAAAGTAAAATTGTTTTTTGGTGAAAAGATAAAGAATGTACATTTATATAACTTGAATAACAATACTGATGCTAAACCATATGTAACATTCCATATAAATGAGTTGAAACAATGTCATAAAAAGGACAAAGATATGTGGATTTTGAATGAGAATATTAAAACTTTCTTGACATGGTTTAAAAAGGTCATACTTAGTAGATCAGATGCATCAGATACATAAGATGGTCAGTGGGTGGTCTAATTTTAAATGTGATAACATGGTCTGGGTATGACATTAATGGCTATACATTTTATATAAATGCTCTGGTAAACATAAGTGCAGTTCAGAATAGTGGTGCATTGGTGTTCATAAAAGCAATGAATTTTTTGAGTTCTAAAGAGAAAAACAGAATTTTTATATCAATTGCATATTATGGAGTCGTTTAAGAAATAATGGAGGTTTATTACATTAAAATTAATGTTAATTTGTTTAACTAAAAATGGTTTGTTGGTAACAATGGTGTCAAACCTAATGAATTTGAAATTATAATTTCTATAATGAATAGATTATATGACACAAATGATTATTTTATAATGGAAACAAATGAAAAAAATTCAATGTTCTTGGTCTATTTTATATGTAGTGGACTATTGTTTTACAAGGAAAAAACAATATGTTGGTGATGATCAACTTGATAAATTTTCTGATTTATGTGAGATCACAACATCCACTGAAGGATTAATAGATAATAACAATGAGCAAGTTGTAAACATTGTTTGTACCATAAAAAGTGGTCAGGATGAAGTAATTAGGGAAATGAATCCATTAGTACATTCTTAATATTATAGGTAGCATATTTTTATTTCTCGTTTACATTCATTAATTTCATAAAATGTTGTATATTTTATTTTTTGTAAACGTAATAAAACAAATATGTAGATTTTTTTTTATTTCACAGCAGTTCTATTTAATTTACCATTTTTATCATTACATAACCTATATATTTATTTATTTTTTGAATGAAAATTATTTTAAATATATATGTTAAAAATATTCATTTTTCTGCAAAAAAAATTGATTTATTAGGTTATAAAATTTTTAAAATTTCTACAAGAATTTTGGATTTTTTTTCATTCACATACATGACATTTCATATTTTCTTAATAATGATAAAATTTTAGTTAACTATAAAAAATATATATAATAATGTGTTATGTTTTAGTTTACATTTTTGTTTCATAATTTTTCTTTTTTTGTTTACATTATTATTTTAAAATGTGAATTTGTCTATTATTTTTAAGAAATGTTAGTTTCATTGAATTGAAGGATAAAGATAGGTCAATCAGATGATCAACTGCATATTTTTGGAGATGACCTTCATGATCATACCTTTTAGGAGGAACATCCATATGTTTCACTTGACGTTCCCTAATCTTCTTCATGTTCTCCCGAAATGGAAAATAAGAGTTTGAGTATTGGTAAACATGGTAACACATGTTTACCAAAATTATCATTTCCTCATTTCCATGAAAAAAGGATAGGTATAGACATTCATAATAATGACATTCCAAGAGGTCATATTGAAAAAAGGTTCAAGAGTTTTGTATCAACTCAGGGTAAAAGAAAAGTCATCATTTTGTTTAATAATTGGTGAATTGTTGACAAAAAAATACATACTTAGTTGTGGGAGAAAATTTTATTAAGTTATTTTTCTACTGTTTGAATATTATTTAAATGTTTATAGTATAATATGTTTTCCATCTTCTTTATTAGATGACATTTGATATACCTAACACTTTAAGAGTCTGGAGGAAATTTTTATTGATGGATTCTAGGATATGGAGGGATTTTAAATAATCCCTCACATCTGATTACATTTTTGGGGATAAGAAACATGACAGTCTATGCCATATATATCTTTTTATACATGAAGACACATGGAAACAATTTGTCGAATATAGAAGACAGGAATCATTTTTGGTAAGTACAATGTAAAACTTTAGATGGTTTCTTACATTAATTATCTTATTACTAGATTCTTAATGATTTCTTATTCTTAATATATAGGAATCAGGGAGAACTCATTAGGATATCCAATCCAAAAATGCATACCCTCATAGTTTATCTTGGGGAGGGTATACATTTTTGGAAGAACAATTAACAGCTAAAAATTTACAAAAACATAGAGACGAGTCTTCTATCTTTGGAGAGGTTTCCTACCATCCCCTCTATCTAGACATGAAAAATGGAAGTGGGATAGAATGAGAGAAATGGGGAAATATCTTACAGAATAATCGAGGGTTATAACTGATAGGATTGTATGTTACTTATGGTAATTATTTAATTTCATTTAATTATTTATATACTTTGAATCATTACATAATGTTTAAAATAATGCATACAATATTATATTTAAGTTCATAACACATAGGGGGTATTAAAATCTGATGGGAGGAATGATATTTTATTTACTACATTGGGAAAGCTCAAACAACGAGGTCATGTACGAGGATACCCAGTGGGTGGGTTGATAAGAAATGTGTTAACAAGATATTAAGCTTCTTCCATGGATGGTTTATATAAAAAATTAGAATCTTTGGAGGTTAAAGTTCACAATATTAATGAGATGATGGAGAAAATGATCAGGGAATTAGTATAGTCTATGTTTGGAGACATGAAATGATAATTTCAGACTGCAGATCCCAATCCAACTCTTCCAGTAGCTCGCACTTCCCAACCTCCACCTACAAAACACATTATTTATCCTCCACATACCCCTATAGACCCCATTATTTATCCTTCACCTCCACCTGTAGACACCATTTTTTATCCTACTCCCACACCCCCTCTGTATCTACTTTCTAATTTTTGGGAGTTGTATGATGATGATCCTCATCATATAGTTGCATATAGGGTGATATATTATATAAGATATACAATTAATAATCAACTATTAGAGGTAGAAAATAATAGGGTCAATGTATAGGATATTATCGATATATAAAGTGGAGTACCATTACCTACAGATGAGGTGATGACAGCTGGACAAAGAATTGGAAACTTTTTAGTTTATCCATCTTGAATTTTGTGACCCATTATCATTGATATATGTGTATGTTATATCTTTTATTTTATTTTTGTATTAAATTAGTTTTAAAATTTCACAGCTAATATATTTATCTAATTAATTACAGAAATAATTTAAAGGTAATGAAATACTATATATCTAACTACAAAGACAAAGGGTTGTGACATCGAATTCAGATTCTAGTAGTCTTGAATGATTTTAATGATATTCAAATTTGTTTGTAGGTTGTTTTATGTTTCCAATAGAAGCTCATGTTTTTGGAAATTTAATGGATGTGGGGATTCTAAAAAATTATATCGTGTATTTTGTTACTGGAGATAAGTTAGACATCAATGTGGTGCATGTTTTTCCATGTACATCTTAACATGAATCTTTCCATGTGTTAAATTTATTGAAAATTTATACTTATGTATGTTTTTTATTAGGTATATTTATAGAATGTGTAAGATGAATGAAAAGATAGATTTATATTGGTTGATGGACCTGTAGTGGATTTCACCTAATGGGTATGAATTTTATGAGAAAAAAACAACAATTTATATTACCGATAGATTTCAACAGAATATAATTACGTCGTGTTCGATGTTTACTTATGTCGAGAGGTGTGAAACATAAGTCTCACAAATTGTTATTTATCATTTAAAATAATAACAACTAACATTAAATTTTCTTTTATATTAGATACCATCGGATGTTAGGTGTTTTTTCTCAAAGGAGAAACACTTTACTAGATATGCTTTTTCTATGTCGATGTGCGAGGAAATTTTAAGAACATGTTAGAAAAGTAAGTTTTAATTTCTTAATAGATATTTATATTATAATTAATTTCAAATTTATTTCATTCATATTTTTTTGTAATGGAGGATGGGTTTTCTTTCGATTATCCACAAAGAAAAAGAGTTCCAAGGTCAAATGTATAAAATTAATGGTGGATATCAATTTATAATTGGTACATTCTGGATTACATAAAAATGATTGTTTGAATTGAAAAACTCATTTAAATAGAATCATGAATACAATAAGGATTCATTGAATGCTGATATTATATGTTTAGATATATGTATGAAATAATTTCAACTGGAATAGTTATGAAGTACGACCAGTTTAGATATCGTTAAAAATTATTCAATAATATTTCATTTGTTTTATTCATTATACTTGTTAATTGCATTATTTTTAATTTTTATCTATTTTATGACCCTCAACCTTATAGTTTACAATATGTCAAACACTTACAAGTGGAATGGTCAAATTATTTTTCAGGTTTGATTGGATTTTAATTTTATTTAGTAAATATTGCAATTTTGAATGTTGTAATTATAAATGTCTATTTGGTAATTGTTATGGTTGTATTTATATTTTTCAGTTAATATTGTAAATTTTTAATTTTTTAAATGTGAATGTTTAATTTTTATAGAGGTTTTTTAATTTTTGGTCTATTTGTGATTGTTTCTAGTTAGGTATTTGGTTTGGTTTTGGTTGTTTCAGGCTTTTTTTGGTATTAGAGAGTAAGTGTTTCATAAAATATTTAATTTTTTTTTACATCGGTAATTTTATATCTAACATTAGGAATAAATTTCCATGGGTTTTTCAATTTGTTTATAAAATAACTGATGTAAAAAATGCGTTTTTCCATGCCATTTTTTATACAATCCTTCATGGTATACAGTCTTTTACATCGGTTATTTAATAACCAATGTGGAAAACCTTAACTGAAGCATCATTAACCTCAGTTATTAAATAATTGATGTGAAAAACCTCTGAAATAAATTTTTTTACATCAGTTATCTTAATTGATGTTAAAAAAGATGATTTTTATGTCACTTGCAACAACCTCACCATAAAAACCACGTGAAAACCTAAAAAAAACAACAAAAAAATGTTTTATTACACTATTGGTAGAAAATCAACATTAAAGATACATTGTTATTATTTATATAGTGAATAGTGTGATATATATATATATATATATATATATATCATAAAATATTTATGAATATATTTACAAGGGTTAGATATTTTCCAAAGGGGATTTCTAGATTTAATTAATATTATGGTTTCTCATCAAATTATCATCTTGGGAAAGTGAACAAATTGGTAGATTCTCAGAGTCTGAAGAATCCTGATAGTTTATCTATGATGAGGATTAAATTAGGTCCAATATGTATCGATTAGTAGAAGATGGATCATGAAATTATAATTAAATGGGGTATATCATATCATTAATAGATTAATTTTTAAGCATCCATCCATGTGAGGATTGAAGAGGAATAGAATAAATTTTTTGGACTATAGAAGAAGGTTTGGAATATTCCTACATTTAACCATGACTGTGATGGAATGATAAGGTTCAAGAACAGGTAATTTTTCCAATCAATACCAAAATTCAAGGAGTTTTTCAATGAACCAGACAATCCATAATTGTCTATCCATCATGTAAGTAAAATGAACTAAATAAATCTAAATGTTTATATATGGTATGAAAGCATGAATATATATATATTAAATATATAGTTTCTAGATTCATGGAATACCATCAAGTTATATTTGTGAGACCATATTCTAAGGGGATTCTACAATAATTACATATACCATAATGGAAATTTCAAATCATTACTTTGGATTTCATCAATGGACACCTCAAAAATAGTGTAGGCCATTATGTTATTTGGGTTGTAGTTGTTCACCTTATAAATTCAACAAAATTTATTTCTCTTGGAAAAAATTTCTCTCTTGATCATATTTTTAGAATATTAATTAAGTAAAAGGTATGATTTCATAGATTACCACATTCTATTTCATTTGTTAAGTATTATTGGTTTACCTCAATAATTTGGAGAATTATTGAGAAAGGATTAAATTTGGAGTTGAAATTTAGAAATACATATAATCCATAGACAAATGGATAACATTAGAGGACCATTTAAACACTATAAGATATTTTGAGATCATGTTCTATAAATTTAAAATGTATGTTCAGAAAAAATGATCTCTAATATATTTTTTCATACAACAATATCATCCACTCAAGAATTCAGATGGATCCTTATGATGTCCATTATGTATGGAAGTGTAAAAATATAATATTATATGATGAATTTATATAATGAAAGATATTAAGACATTTTATGTATTTTGGAATGTTAGAGAAGAGTTTATATGTTTAGTAGAACATTAGGCCATCTCAGAGTCAATTAAAGAGTTATGCTAACAATTATGGCTGAGTTTTAGAGTACAAAGTCAATAAAAAAGCATTCATATGAATATTTTCATGGAGTAATGATATGAGATATAAAAATAAGTACATGATGATCCCTATAAATATCTATCCCCTTGAGATTACTGGATGTATCCGGATGGTAGCTTATCACTAATATCTTCCATCAAACCTCTCCCTAGTTCATGTTGTGTCCCTTATATCTCTATATGAAAAGTAAAAAATTTAATCATTCATGTACTAAACTCAAATTTCATGCCACTTTAGGATGATATATTTTATGAGTAAAAACCAGTAGAGATTTTAGATCTAAGAGGGGAATTTCTATACAATATTACCACTAAACCCATAAATTTTTTGTAATGAAAATATAATTTGAGAAAGCTATATGAGAACCAGGATATATAATTAGGATGAACAATACTTATTTATTTTCATTTGAGTAACATAATTTCTATGATGATCTTTTTTTAAGGGGTTCTAAATAAGGCAACATGACATTTTATGATAAGTTCCACTTTATAAAATTTAATTTGTTTGACAGCTTATTTTACACGTAACACATAGCCTAAACAAACCAAAATAATATTATTAAATTTGACTGCTATATCATAGTTACTGTATAGGTGGTTAGGAATAAGACTAACTAATTTTAGAAAAGTTATGATACATTTTTTATTTAATAAAAATGTATTGATTATTTCCAAGGAAATATGAAGTCAATTTTAAATGTTTAAAATAATTTTGTTCTATATTAGAAGACCAGTTACTAAAAGTATGGTTTTTTTCAATATATTATGTATTTTGATCATAAATGAAGTATAATTTTTACAAAATAATATTTTATTTAATTTTATAAAATTAATAATCATTCTTAAATTATTTATCAGTTGGTTTGAAAAGAAGATGACAATATTTGATGGTAGAAAATTGATTGTTTTAATATATTTTTTTGTAAATGTAGTTTTTAGTAATAATAAGAATTAATTCATAATAAATAATTATTTTTAATAATTTTTTAGGTGATAAATAGAATCAAATATACTAATAACAATCTAATGGTCTTTAAGATGCAAGGAATAAGAATAAATTTAGTATTAGGATTAAAATGAATTTGTCAAAAAATGGTTTTTATTGAATCTTGAGAATTTATTTTAAAATTAATTTCTTAAAATTATAGACATTGAATATGTTAAAATGGTTTCAATATTATTAATCATCATGACCAAAATTATTAATCATTTCATTTTCATTTTTTTCATTATGAATGGTAACTAAGGTAAAAAATCATTATTATGGTAAAGGTTAAAAGGGATGACAAGGTGTTAAACTAATGAAATAATGTCTAAAATTGCCTAAAAACGCTTCTAAATCAAATTTTAATAATCAATTACTATTATAGATCATACCATATTTGAAATGTTTCCGATATGGAGCCACTTTATAATGAAAATGACTATTATATTTTAATATTTTTAATAATTACAAGTTTTCCACTCCATCACTTGTAATAGGGAACCTCTTATATTACTTTACTCATACAACATGAGACCAATAAAATTACCATCATATAAAAAATACTCTTCCAAACATAATATCAATATTCTAGAGTTTCTTTAATTTATAAAAGTAAACTGCAAGAATTATAATTTGTAAAAAAAAGTGTTTCCTGAAAGGAGGTATGTATTCTTACAGATATTTTTCATTGTCATGTCTCATTAATCCTCTAAAAATAATATATAACCATATTTAAATGATTATAAATGTCTATTTACTATAATTATATACTTCTATATTATGGTTATACCCATTTTTTAACTCAGCATATCCAATGGAAAATTAAAATATTATTCATGCATACGTGTGAACAACCATTTCCATGAAGTGATATATTTTAATATTACACACAATCTCCCATGAATGGTAATGTATATGAATTTAATAGATATAAATTATTTTTAATAAATATTAATGATTCTTTAAATATAGTACATTATCTTCCTTCTTACTATTTTATTTATTGGAAAAAGATAAGGTTCCTCAGGGCATATGTGTGGATTACCCCCTCTATGAGCCAATGTGATTCGTTTTGAATTTAAAATTTATAAATAAATTAATAAGGAAATATTTAACTAATATTTATTACATTAATATTATAATAAAAGTTCAATAAAAATGAATTATTATATACCTTTATTCATTATATATATTCAAATGTTGAAACATCACTCATACGTATGTACGAACCATCCTCCCCATGGAGTTATGGGATCCATTTTTTAGAACCACGCTATATGGGTTGTTATTAAACTATATATAATGAATAAATATGATATTTATTAGGGGATTAATTTATGTATATTATAAAACCATGACCACGGTGTATGGACCATAACTATTGAACCAAAATATCCATGGAAAACAAACCAGTTTTCACCTGAATAAATATTTTGTTGATGAAATATTAATAAAAGATTAATTAGAAATTATAAGGGAATGATATATAGAAATACGTATAAAAATAAATTCCTAAAATATATTTACAACAAATCGAAATTTATTTTACTAGTGTTTTGAATGCATACGATGTTTAACATGCCCTAAGGTAAGGGTTTTCCATCTCAGTATTATTTATATTAGTCATATCCCAGATTCACAAAATGATTCTATTAAGTGGTGTACATACTAAGAAAAATTATAATTATATTCATTAAATTTTCATGGATTAACTCATGAAAATATGGTTCTCACTTTTGTGAGGTTTTTACTAGTAGATTACCAAAACTGCGGGGGTTCTTCTTTAAAATATTTTTTCATTGAGACATGCATCATGATATATATAAATTTATGTTTATATAGAATATATTCTACCCATTTGAAATTTTATATCATAAATGTATTCAAACTAATTACTATTTTTTTTGTAAACTCAATCCATTGATTTAGTATTAAAATGTTGCCAATGTAATAAGTGTTTATTTTATAATCTCATTTCTACCTAGAATTGTCCACGTGAAATTTTAATTAAGGGAAATTATATTATCTTTATCTTTTAAATATATTATTTATCCTTCTATCTTATTTATATTTGAGTTTATCAATTTTTTACTTGAATTATCCCCTCTTTAGTAATTAAAATGATCGATAAATTTTTTTAAATAAAATGTGATGTTATTTATTCTTTTTGGCCAGAGATATTTTTTTTGTTCCATGGTTTATAAAATGTTTTATGTGAATGAAATTTTTTATGATATAATTCTTTTTATATCAACATCATAAATATTTGAAATCCTCTTAAATTTTTTGGATATTTAATATTTACAATCTTTTCTAAACAAGAAATTTCCAATTTTTTCTGAAAAAAATATTAAAAGTTTTTTAAATTTTACATATTGAATAAGTTTTCCTACCATAATGACCATTAATTTATTTGACTAATCCTTTACATTTTTTCATGGTAAATTTTTTAAAAAATATTTTTCTAAATATTCTATAATTTTTTATTTTATAATGATAAAAATGTAATATAATATTTTATTATCAAAAATGCATTAAAATTTATTTTCAAAGGTATTATTCATCTATGTAAACATCTTTCAATATTTCTTTTAATCCACATGGGATATGTACTATTGATACAATCAATTTTCATTCACTGAATTCATTATGATAATGATTTTAATGGTTGATTTTATGATTATTGTTACTTTATCAATAATTAATTAAGTGATAGTGAAATATTTATAAAAATCATTGATTTTACATAGGTTCTTTTATGATGATATGATAGAATAATTTTATAATATTGTTCCACACTTATTTTTTATTTTCATTACACGATGTGTAGTCCAATAACAATATATACCTTTGATAAATTAGATAGATATTTATATATCATGAGATAACAAGTTATGGAGACCGGAGTGAACTGTAGAGTCCTGTGTTTTTGAATCAAGCTAAAATATGAATGTTTTTAAACCTTTTCATTTACTAGATGGTTCTGTTTGAAAACCAAGAAGAAGGATGATTTTCTACAATTTGGGATTGTTTATAGTGTTGTTATTGGGATTGCGTAAATGATCGACGAGTTTATTAGGTGGCTTTATGTGTTTTAGGAGCATCAAACCCAAACAATAAATTTTTAAATGGGTTCCATAGGGCACACGGTTTGTCTGAGAACTGTGCAGACCATAGCAGTGACCATGTAAATTTCTACTAGCGAGGCAGTGATGTTCGCATGATATGTACATAGTTTTTCATACCATGATTGTAAAACCATGAGGCTTTCTATAGGAAACGAATTAGTGTTTGTACGGGCTACACATAGTTACTCAAACCGTGCAGGTCAGTTGTGCGGGATACTCCAGGTATCCAGAAGTGAGTGAACAGGCTCCACACAGTATTTCAGAGTGTATGAGTCAAAATGTTCGAGTTACCCTGATTTAAACTTTGGTTTTTATTTAATTAATTTATAGTAAAAACATTATTTAAATTAATATTAAATGGATAATTTATTTAATTAAAATAAGATGAAAAGAATTAAATTTAATGATGATTAAATGGGGATTTTGGTGTTTATCAAAGAAGTGTTTTATTAATAGATAATAATAATAATAATAATATAATAATACTGATTTTTATTATTATATTATTTTTAACTAAAAATTTGAGACCATAGGTGATCCCAAGGCCCTAAAAATTTATTATAAAATTAAATAGGTGACTGAGAGATTTCAGGGTACACATAAAACACCATCAAAAAAGTACAACAGAACCAACATCAACCATGGCCTCTACCACCCCATCCATGAAAGCATCCTTGACCTCTTGGATCCCTTCCCCTCTATCACTGCTTTGGGATTTTCCACATGCCAACTTGATCATCATTGTACACAGTCTCAAAAACTTGACAGTCCATAAGGGTTGCATCCTCAGCATCACCTTTTTCACCGTGAGAAGAATGGATCTCATTGTCCTCCCTGAGGGACTGCCTGAGTAGTTTATCCATTGAATTATCATGTTTGACCCAAGTCAAGACATTATCGACATGACTTGATAATACATGCTTACCCTTTCAATCCATGCTTTCCCTATATGTCTTGTCAAAATTAGGTGAGTTCATAGACTCCAACATAGTAAAAAAAATTGTGCGTCATAGCATCATAATGAGGTGGAATGTCCTCCAATGATTCTTTAGAACCTACTTTCAAAACATCATCAGGCACTTCATCCAAAATCCTAGGTGGAACCATAGCATTGGATGCATTAGAAGAAACAGTAAAGGCCTCATGCACTAACAATATGGTTGCTACATGCACAGAAGAGTCCCAAACTAGAACAATGATCATCGCAGTTCTACTAGAGATGTGTTGCAATAACCCAACATATTCTGCAGATTCAATGTGTGAAATAGTAGAAGTAATGACAGAAATACAAGGGGAATCATGTGCAATAGCATTTGCAGGAGCCTACACTATTTCACCCCACCCAATAGAATCCCCTTTATATAGGGGACTACTAGCCAACTTGTATTTATAAAAGAATAGATCCTCTATTAAAACCACATGGTCTATCTCAGTGTCACTACCATGACTACCCGCATACACGTCACCCCACGAAGAGGGCTCCCCAAAATGAGAGTAATCTATTTCCAAGGGACCACCCATGGGAAACAAATCTCCATCATATTTTCTATCAATACAGATTCCCAACATAGAAGCTACAACATCAGCAAAGGAAATAGTTATTCCATTCATTGAAATAGGGTAGGAGTTGTGAGGAAGATTCCCATTAATGGGTGAAAGAGAGTCCTTGACATCATTAGGGATAATATGCCTCCCATGTAGTACAACATATGGGTCACTAGATATTTAATATTTAAAATTTTCATTAAGGTGTCTATATAATTTGAAACTAGACTAGTGTAGTCCTCTACAACAATTAGCTACAACATTCCCAATAGATGAAAATTTTATATAAAAATGTAGGACATGCTCATACTTAAATTAAGTTCAAATTTAAACTCACTAGCTTTAAAAAAATATTTTTAATTAGAGGAAATGACATATCAAATCCAACCAAAATGCAAGAAAAATAGACACATTGAACCAAACCAGTCTCTTTATCATGCTTTATAGGTGTCCCAAGAGCCATAAAAACATACCATAGGATGCTATAATTCCAAAATACCCAGATTAATCATTTAATATGAACGTAGAATTGAGTAAACACATTTATGGCCTTAAAATGATCAAACCATGGATCTCAATTCTAAAACCTCAAGATCCATGGCTTTAAATTAATAAAATCACGACTCTGGGACCTCAATATAAAATAATTAGATACAAAATTGAAACGATAAGAGTGCATATCGAGAGACACCATATGCCATTCGATGAAACCCCAAATTCCATGAGGTGTGAGGCATGACCTCCCACCCTACCATTGAGGTTGGATGTGCAACCCTCATTATAGACTACCTCCCACCCTCAGTTTATTTAGGTTCATTCACATATCTTGTCTGTCTCTACAAGGTAATACATTCTCCATGTGTCTCCTTCTTCACATTAGCCATTTCTGATTCCCCATCAGGCCAAAACTCTAGGTTTGGTTCTCATCCATATTTATTATTTCTTTCAGTTCTAGGTTGTGAAGAAGATGTATTGGGACACGAGGGTCCATATTTCAATGACCACCATGGAAGGCGAGGTTGTTTGACTCAATTTGGTTCACCGCTATCAAATGTAGGTTAGGTTATACACTTGTTAATTTGTTTATAACCCTTTAAATTACATTCTTATGGTTTATATGAGTTCGGTGAAATTAATTAGATGTGTTTTTGTCCTTACTATATAAATTTTGGGTGACTGATATTGTTTCAAGGTATTGTGATCAATTCCAAGTGTACACACACATTTTTCATGAAGTGTGTGTATGGGAGTCGACAACTATTTGAGATAGATTACATTGGATTGGGAAATTCATTGAGGAAGTGTCCTCAACCTTACATTAATTAGTTAAATTTTGTTTTATTGATTTACTACTTTTTCAAAATTTAACTGCATTGTCGAAATTAATTGTTTATTGGTGTAAAATTATTTTTTAGATTACAAAATCACGTTTTTGAAATGAAACCCTTCTAACAGAGGAGTGTATCATTAAATCTAAAAACATAGTTATTAGACTCTTATATTTATGATATGTTTTTTCCTATGATTTCCTAGTTAGAGGAAGCTGTTTAAACTATAGTAATATGGGTTGTTATCTAGGAGATATATTGCCTCCTTTACATGTTGACAGATTTGGGTTAATTGGTTCTTATGAATTAGAGTGGGAATAAATGGGTGGGTAAACCAATGTGAAATGAAATAATGTGAATGGTATTAAATGCGTGGGTAGGCCATGTGATCGGAATAGGTGTGAAATGCAACAATGATTGGGCATACTTCTTAGTAACATGGGTTCTGAATGGGGATATTGATTATGAGACCAAGGGTTTATATTCTGAAACCTTGAATGAGAAAGTTATATAATTAATTATGGGATTAATTATGATTATTGAGTGGGATACGTTGAGAAAATAAATTTTGAATTAATTATGTGCATTGAGATTGTAATATAGATTATTAATCAATGGATTAATTATGAGGTATTGAATTGGCTATGTTGAGATAATTATTTCTGAATTGATTATGTTATTTTGATAATATGATCTAGATAATTAATTGTGGAATTAATTATAGAGGGTTGAGATTTAAAATGAGATAATTAATTCTATAAAATTAATTTTGGTATGTGAAATGTAAAGTTGATTAATTAAGTTATGAATTAATTAATAGAAATTGTTCACTTTGTTCATTATTGAGTTTATTAATGGATTTAATTGTTTTAAGTAATTGTTGAGTTTTTAATGATATTGAGGTGGATAATTAATTGAAAATTTAATTATGTCATAAAGAATGGGTACATGATCATTATAAATTGAAATGTATAAATGGTAACACAATCATAATATGTATTAGTAAATATAATGGGAACATGGTCATTCTAAATTGAGAAGTACAAATGGTAACATGGTCATCATACTTATTAGTAAATAGAATGGGAATGTGGTCATACTAAATTGAGAAGTATGCATGGTAACTTATTCATTATACTTATGAGTAAAGATAATGGGAACATGTGCATTATATTGAGGAGTAAGCATGCTAACATAGTCATCTTACTTATATTTTTGATTTTGTTAGCTTTGGCAATGTGTGTTATAAATGTGAAATTCAAGAATTAAAATAATTTCACTCTAATTTATGGCCTCACAAGAGAATATTTGATCACTGTCATGAGTCGAAACAGGTATTGAGATATGATATCACCTTTGGATACTTCAGACTCTGGATTGAGCTGAAGAAGTAATTATGATATAATATCATGTTTACATAATTCAGACTTAGGCATGAGATGATACAGGTATTGATATATGATATTACCTTAAATATATCATAATTTAGCATGAGAATAAGTAGGTATTGAGAAGTAATATTACCTAAGGAACAATTCATGATTCGGTACGATAAGAAGTTAGTATTGAGGTACAGGTGTCCACGGGACACTTGGAGTAAAAAAATGATTAAATAGAGAATAAATGAAAATATGAGAACAATTATTTATCCCTAATAAAAATAAATATATAGTTTCTATTCATACTCTTATTATGGATATGAGCTGAAGGAGGTATTGTTTTCTAGTGTCCCATAGGAACTGGGAAGGGTTGTTGTTCATTTATTCAGTTTTGTTATTGCTTCGATATACCTACACAATTTTTAATTGTATTACATTATCTAGATTGAGCTAGACACCAGTGGTCTCAGATGACTATGATTTATATCTTAGACCCTATTTGTCTGACCATTTTACTAGGGTACCTGAGTATAATTTCTTGTTCTCATGACCCTAGACCATGTTGTTGTTGTTTGTTGTGCATAGGAGTTAGGAGAAAAGGACTGAGCGGATGCTCGTGATTCTCATGGAGACCACCCTCGGAGCTTTAAGTCATTTCTTTATTTCTATAATTAGATTAAATTGTTTAAAAAAATAAATTCATATACATATCACCATGAAATTAATTCATCGTATAAAATGGCATTGGCCATTTTCTTTATTTAGTTGATATTGCAATTGTCTTCCAATGTTTTGGTTATTTCTTTAAACTACATTCATTGTTGTCATATATTTTTATATTTCTCTACTACTATGAAAACATTGATATGATTGTATATTCTCCCCATTTACTAACCTTACTCACTCATTTCTATTAAGTAGCCTCTGTCATACTGGGAGGCACGCTTGAGTTCAAGTGGTGACCGGTCCAGCTAGTTGTACGATGGTTTGTCGGGACAGGACGTTACAATGCGGTATTAGAGGTGATATTTTTTCATTTGTATTCCTATGTTGGGTTAGTAAAAAGGAGTCTAGGAATTTTCTCAACACACGGTTAACATCCATGCTTGGGATTCATCACCCCACGTACAGAAATTGACCAAGTGGAAAGGGTTGGGAATTGATGTTTATGCTATTTTCTATTATAGTTCATGTGATTTCTCCTTGGGTGATTGGTGTATTTTTTTCATCTTATTGACTATGAGAATTTTGGTATTTTCCCCTGGCTAAAATGGAAGTGACATAATATGACATGACATTCTTTATATTAGGCACATATAATTATCATGACATGCATGAAACATTCAATGTAGTTTCATTAGTAGGATGCCTACGGATTTTGATTGAGTGTATTAATGGGAACGTCATATGTCGATCTGATTTAGCGTGATTACTTATATAACATGTTTAGATTATTATATTCCATGATGACTCATTTATTAGCTTGTTTTTCTATTATGCCATTCTTCTGTGTTATAACATGTTTTTGTGTTACTTCTTATGATAACATGTTTTAGATATTTCATGTGTAAATAACTACATGGGTGAAAATTTGTTAATTTCAATTATGACAGGAGCTAGTTTCAGTTATAAGGTGGATGGGTGACTTATAACTGAGAATAGGGTAACCTTATTATTCGAACAATTGAAAAAAATGGCTGAAAAAATTAAAATGTTAAAAAATAATTGATTTGATTGAATGGGAGCCAAATACAACCAATAAAATGTATGTGCTCTTTATGGATTGGTATATGGTCACTCATATCACTTGTGGGTTTTTTTAAGAACATTCATTTGTATAAATGGGACCCTAGTAGGTCACCTTCTGGTTAAAAAGAATTTATAAGCTAAATTTTCTTTTTAAAATGAAATAAAACTAAATGTTAAATGTTAAAAGAAGAAGTTTCTTATAGCTTGCTAATGTTTTCCAGGGGAGTTTCTTAAAAACCATGTTCCTTGTGAAATTGTATTTTTGGGTGGTTAATATTCTTTAAAATGTTTAAAGGTTGAAATTATTTAATGAAATTACATATATTGGAATATGAAGTGGGGTCCTTTGATTAAGTCCATGTAGAAAGGTAGTTTTAAATGTTTTTATGATATGCCTTGGAATGGAGATGTGAGTGTTATCCATTGGTTGTTTCTAATTAAAAATGGATAAAATAGATAGTTTCACTTCAACCTTGTGAAATTATCATTGCGCGACCTAGAGATATGTTCATCACCTATACTTCGTAAGGGACTCGCCCCACGGTAGGTAGCACACTTAGAGATTAATATGCCTTGATTCTGTTTTGATCTTTTGATGTTGGGGTCATTTGGGTGTTGTTGTCTCTAATAGGAATTTTATTTTTTAAAGGACACCCTTTTTCATATGGGTGGTTGTTTTTCTTTGACTCTTATTATAGGAATAATCATTAATGAATTCTTGGTTCAGAAATTTAGATGACCTGGTATGTCATCATCAGAGTTATGGTTATTTGAGATAATGTATTGTTGGTTTTTATGAACTCAGGGTAGTATGTGTTTACATATGTGGTACAATCCAGTATTTAGTGATGTAAAAAACTAGTTGAATTTGGCATGATCATGGAATCATTTGATGTTAAGGACGTTCTGGGATTAACTCTATAGTAGAGTGAAATAGGCATTAAGGTATGTTCATCCCACTACTTGAAAAAAAATATGTGACTCAGGTGTTTTGAAAACCCAGTCGGTTTAAATTTTAGCTTTCATTCAAGATGTTGACGTTGTGATCATGGTTTTTGGAATGTCACACATGCGTTCAAGGTTCTTCTGGAATAGTGTGCTTGAGAGAAGCTACTCTTTATTTTTGAGAACTTGTAAACTCCTAATATCAGAAGGATCACATCAGTTTGGGTGTATGTGTCAGTGCTTTTCTGGTAGTACATCTTCAATAAGTTTTTTAGTATGTGAAACCCTTTGGAAACACCTTTAGTTTTAGGAAGAGATTCAGTGGTTATCTTTGAAATACCAAAGATTCCTTGTGTGATTTAGGCATTAAGGTTTTGTTGATGGAATGTCGGTAGGGGAAATTGATCTTTTTGAAAGAATTTCGCTGGTAATAGTTTGACTAATCCTTCATGTTACCTGGGTTTACAGTTAGTGTGATCTTTCAAATGAGATGTGCATGTCCCCTATCTTGACCTCATTCAGGAGATACTAAGACAACGTTAGTCATACACCACACTAATGTTTTAAAAGTTATTTGGTTTCATATGTGGTTTTTATCTTAGTTGTACATGAGATGTGTGGTTCTTTGGGTTAAACCTTTATTTGTTCTAGGGAACAATAGTTTTAAAATAGACTAGTGATGTCTTGACTTTTTAATTTCACATAATTCCATGTAAGTACATTGGTGTACATGCCGTTGGTTATGGAACCATTTTAAAGGCATGTTTCTAGTTTAAGGTATAGTGTGGGTTAATGGGTCGTTGATTTCTTTCAAAGAAAGAGTCGTGATTTTGGAATTTGATGCTAAATTCTAAGACCATTGGTGGAAATCACTGATCAGGTGCATAAATTGATGATGATGAGATCATGTCTCTAGTATCTTGGGCTCAGTTAAATGTCAATTCAATATTTGGGTTGGATATAGAGATTTGGATCAGGTTTTTAAGTCTTAAGTAGGTGGGCTTGGGAAATAGTAAAGGGAGTGTTTGGTGTTTGGAAATGCGAAACGATTGTTCAAACAAGACTTACTGGACTTGTTGGTAGGGTGATGTTTTGGTAGTTCTCAATGGATTATTGGGGATGATATTTTTTTAGGAGGGTAGATTGTAGGTTCTTGTTTTTTTGATCTGGACTAAAATACAATAGTTTTTGAACTTTTTCATTTACTTGAGGGTTCAGTTTAAAAACCAAGCATCGGGGAAAAGTTCTGTGATTTCGGGAAATTTAGAGTGTCAATATCGAGCTTCAGTAAGGGCTTTAGTAGTTTCCTGTGTGGATCGATGGGTTTCGGGAGCACAGGACCTAGAAACTCAATTTTTGGGGGGTTGAAGAGGGTGAAGAGTTGGTCTAAAACTGTGTGGACCATATCAATAATAATGTTTGTTTCTACTGACATGGTAGTGATGTTCACATGGGATTCACACGTTTAGTCAAACCATGTCATTAAATCAATGTGGCTTTCTATAGGTATGGTAGTAGCGTTCTCACGGGTTGTGCATGGTTAGTCAAATCTTGTAGGTTAGCCATGCGAGATACTCTAGGTATCCATAAGTATGAAAATAGGCTGCACTTGGTCAGTCATACCATATGAGTCAAACCATGCTATTTACCAAGATTTATGTTTGGGTTTTTATTAAATTAAATTAAAGATAAAATGAATTTAATTAAAATAAAATGAAATGGATAATTTATTCAATAAATTAAGTTGATAAGAATTTAATGAAATTATAATTAAATGGGGAGTTTCGGGATAATAAACGATACATTTTGTTTAAATAATAATAATAATATAATAACAAAAATTATTATTATATCAATATTATATTGATAATAAATTTATTTTAGATTTGGTAAAAACCAAGAGGGAGGAACACCCCCTATCCCCTTACGTGAGGCATGAGGCACGACCCCCCCCCCCTTGAGGTGAGACATTAAATCCTCCATACAGCCAACCTCTCATATGTGATTTCTCCTAGTTCCTTCATAGATCATGTCCGTTTCATCAAGGTAATAGAATCTCCATGTGTCTCTTTATTTGCATATACCCTTTTGGCTTATCGGTCACCCAGTTTCTGTTTGACCGAAACCCTAGGTTTGGGTTTAATCTGGATTTCTTATTTCTTCTAGTTCTAGGTGTTGTGAAAGATGTATTAGGACTTGATAGTCCATATTCAGATGACCATCACTGAAGGTGAGGAGTTTCATCTTTATTTGGTTCATTGTCATAAAATTTGGGTAAGTTCATAAACCCGTTAATTGGTTTTGTGCCCTCTAAATTAGGTGATAATGGTTTATATGAGTTACAAGTAATTAATTATATTTGAGTAGGTATTTGTATCACTAATTCTAGGTGTCAAATACTATTTTAGGGTGTTGCGATCAATTCCAAGTGTGCACGTACATTTTTGTTGAAGTGCGTGTACGAAAACAGACTGTTGTTTGAGTTAGAAATCATAGGATTGGCCAATGCTTTGAGTTAGTGTCCTTAACCATGATTTAATTAGAAAAATATAGTTTTTTATTTACTGATTTTGTTAAATTTGACTGCAATGTTGAAATGAATTTTTTATAGGTGTTAAATGAATTGTTAGATAACAAAATCCCATTTTTTAAATTAAACCCCTCCAACGGAGGAGATCATCCTTCAAGATAAGAACATAGTGATTATACTGATATGTTTTCTTATCTTGATGAAATGGGTTTTCCTATTCTTTCATAGTTAGAGGAAGCTTTTTAAATTATTGTAATATGGGTTTCTTAGCTAGGAGATGTATTACCTCCTTTACATGTTGACACACTTCGGATAATTGGTTCTTATGAATTGGAGTGGGATTAAATGGGTGGGTAAACCTATGTGAAACAAAATAATGTGAATGGAATTAAATTTGTGGGTAGGCCACAAGATTGGAATATATACGAAATATAAAAACAAGTGAGTATACTTATTTGTTACATGGGTTGTGAATAGGGAGATAGATTATGAGACCTAGGGATTGTATTTTGAGATTTTGAATGTGAAATTGATATAATTAATCAGCGTATTAATTATGAGTTTTGAGTGGGATAAGTTGAGATAATTAATAGTGAATTACTTTTTTTTCTTTGAGATTATAATATATATAATTTATCAGGGATTAATTTTGAGATATTGAATTAGATGAGTTGAGATAATTATTTTTGAATTAATTATGAGGCCTTTGATAATATGATATTGATAATTAATTGTGAAATTAATTATGGATATTTGATATTTAGAATGAGATAAATAATTCAATAAAATTTATTATGGGATGTAAATTGTATTGTTGATTAATTAATTGATGAATTAATTAATTGATATTTGGTACTTCTTTAATATTTGAGGCAACTAATTTATTTGATGAGTTTAACTAATTATTGAATTAGTAATTAGATTTAGGTGGATAATTAATTGGAAAATTAATTATGTGATAAATTTTGGGGACATGGTCATTTTAAATTTTTAAGTACAAATGGTAACAAGGTTATCATAATTATGGGTAAATAGAGTGGCAACATGGTCATTCTTAATTGAGAAGTACAAATGGTAACATGGTCATCTTACTTATGAGTAATGAGAAAGTGAACATGGTCATTCAAAATTAATAAGTATAAATGGTAACATGGTAATTATACTTATGATTAATAGAAATGGTAACATGGTCATTATATTTAGGATTAAGAATTATATCATAGTTATCTTACTTACATTTGTGATTTTGGTAGCATTGGGAATTTGGTTTATAAATGTGAAATTAAAGAATGTAAATAATGTAACCCTGATTTATGGCCTCACATGGGAATATTAGATCTCCAACATGAGTCTAAATAGTTATTGAGATATGATATCCCCTTTGAATACTTCAGAATCTTACATGAGTCAAAGAAGAAATTAAGATATAATATGATCTTTAAATACTTCAAACTCATATAGGAGTTGAATCAGGTATTGAGATATGATATGAATTTCAATATTCAGACTCAAAAAAGTGTCAAAGTAGGTATGATGATATCATATTATCTAGGGAATTATTTAAGATCTGGTATTGGAAGAAGTTAGTATTGTGATACGTGTGTCCATGAGACCCCTAAAGTTAAGAAATGATTAAATAGAGAATAAATGAAAATTTGACCATTATTATTTACACTTGATAAAAATACATATATTGTTCCTATTCAGACTTTTATTCTGATTACGATCTAAATTAGGTATTTCTGTCAGGTGTACCTTAAGAACATTGATGGGTTTCTGTTTATTTATTCAATTCGGTTATTTATTTGATATACATACACACTATTTCATAGTATTGAATTTTCTAGATTGATCTAGAAACCATTGATCCTGGACTACTGAGATTTATATCTCCCACCCTATTTGGTCCGCTATTGCACAGGGGTACCTAATAAGACTTTGTTGTTCTCATGACCATGGACCT
This sequence comes from Viscum album, assembly GCA_963277665.1. Lineage (NCBI taxonomy): Eukaryota > Viridiplantae > Streptophyta > Magnoliopsida > Santalales > Viscaceae > Viscum > Viscum album. Next base: position 458,369,373 of record OY728163.1, on the reverse strand, counting down.
TAATTTTGTTATTTTATGTACCCGTGAGTTAGTAAAAAAGGACCATGCAGAAGCTCGGGATGCTCATAAAGATCTCCCTTGGGGAATTAAGTCTAATCTTTATTTCTGTACTGAGATGTAAATCATGATTTTTTTTATACTTTCGGATATGTATCACGATGACATTCATGCATTTTATTAGCTATAATTTTCCATTTTATTTGTTCAATTGATATTGCAATTGTCTTTTGTTGTTTTGGTTATTTCATTATACTACTTATGTTGTTGTAATCTTATTATATATTTTTATACTGCAGTGAAAACACGGGTATGTAGGTATAGTCTCCCCACTGAATATCCTTACACATTCTTTCCTATTCTGTACCCTCTGGCATACATGCAGGCACACTAGAGGTCATGTGGAGACCAGTACAGCTATCAGTTTTATGGTAAGTCGGGTTGGGATGTTACATAAACTTACTTTATAATGGAATCAATCTACTATGATAATATCATGATTGAATCTTTACTAAGGAAATTATGTAATTGGGTGTAAAATCGGCACACATTGCTGCAATTAAAAAAGTTATAGTATTAGATATGATCCAAGACTTTGTATAAAACATTTATGCTTATGTGTATGGAACAAACCTATGTATTATTCTATTAATATGTTTTATTGAGTCATGAATGATTATCTATGATTTTGTACTCATATAAATTCAATATTTAGTGTTTCTAGATCCTTATTCTGTAACTCATGATTAAGTATTTTTGATAAATTGGGTATGAATTTTGTAATTTATTATTTTATTATCAATAACTTATAATTATCTTTTTCTTACATGTGATGATATTTCGATATCTCATATTCTTATCTTTATGGACCATATGAGATCACCCTTCCATACATTTAACTTTCCCTAGGATATGAAAAAAGGTTCTCAATAGTGTATATCTATGAAGGATACGATGTTATAATAACTTTATGGGATATGTTTAAGATCTATTGTGAAATAATTTGATTGTGTATGTAGTTTATAAGGAAGGAAATACTTTACATTTTTGGGCATGTATTATTGTGAGATGTATTGAGTATTCATCTAATGTGATGTAATATTTCTTTATTAAGTTGATCTTTCTCCTCATCAAAGAAGTGTGGAATCATGAGAAAATAAATACCACCCTTGGATCATAATCATATACATATGTCGTACAAATATGACATGATTGTGAAACATTTTATAAAAAAGAACATTGGGAAAACCATAAGCACAATTTATTATCATGTTCGTGAGTCACTAATTTCACTCCCATACTTTTCCTTTACTATTAATATCTATAATTATCCTGAAAACAGAACTAAAAACATTTCAATATGGAAACCTAAAAACAAATTTAAAAAAAAATAAAGTTATAAAAAAATGGTTCCCTAGAATGGAATAATGGTTTTACAAATTAAATATGGAGTATAAGATAGAAATATAAACATGAAAGGGAAATCATTATTAACATTTTGAAAATACACTTATTGAAAACTAAATTTTAAATAGAGTGAAAAATAATTCATTTTAAAATTGTTAATGAAAAATTTTATGATTAAAAGAAATAAAAAAATATTTTTATTTCAAAATATTATAATAGAACACTATCATGAAGTATAACATCCCATCTTTTTATAACATAACTTTTCATTACATTTTACAAAACTGGGGATCTTTAAGGTTTAGTGTCTCGGAAACCAAGACTTAATACATGACGACATAAAATTTTTTTCTTAAACACTTCAAAGGATTCTTCATTGTTCATCCTAAGTTCATTACAGAATCTCATAACTTTGGAGTATACATCAATGGAAAGGGTGAGCAGAAGGCCCAGTAAGGGAAAAAATAGAAACATTTTACATGTGAACTTTAGACACATCAATAAAGTCATGATAATTAACTTTAAGGCATGAGAAAGAGATCATGAAGCATATCATAATAAAAATTACATGTTTCATTACATGAATATGTGGCTACAACATTTAACTTAGACAATAATTTTCGTATCACCAAGGTCCATCCCCAAGGTGTCAGTAAAAAATTACCAAGGTTATTCACCAAGGTATCGTTAAAATGGTCATCTCTAGGGATTAAGACTTTACCCAATCCATTGAAGAACTATCAGGGCGAACACTTAATTTGTCTTTATTATCATGTGATCCACAAATATCATCATCAAAATTTAATAAATAACCCATATAGCATAAAATAAATGGGATTCATTTCATAATCATAACATTATAAAAACTACATTAAAGACGTGATCTTTATGTAACTTTAAACCCACGGAAAATGAAAGTGGGTCCCATGTATGTAAATACAAGAATTTAAAATAGAAAATTTATATATATATATGTTAATACCCCTTTATAATAAAGATTTTTGAGTATTCACTTCATAAAATAAACTAATTTTAGAAAAAGAGAGAGACATTTTGAGACGAAAATTCAGCAGCATAATAGCTATGTTTCAGGGTTTTACAAAACATTGAAAAGAGATGGGAAATGGGTCACCCACACATAAATGATCCATAAATAAGTATAGGTATATAATATAAAGTATATAAGAACATGGTAATGAAATTTGAAGGACATACTATATGAAATGAAAAACATGAAGGAAGATAAAAATAAGATTTCTCTTATGAAGAATTCGGCAGCCTAACGGCCTCACTTAAAACTTCAAAAAAAAATTAATTGATGAGATTAAATAGGGTCTATCATAATTTGAACATAAAAGGAATGTATGGTTAATAATGAGATCATACCCCAACATGGAAAAAAAGGAACTTGAAGGACTTGACATGAAAGTAGAAGTTTGGAAATGTGAAGAGTGAAAGAATCCCTTACCTTGAAGAGTAACTTCGAAATCTTGAAGTTTGGGACCTTGGGAGGCTTGAGGAAACCATGGGAGGACTCCTTGGGAGGTAAGGAAACCAGAACTTCATTGAGGAGGATTTGGGAATGGAATGGATGAGAGAATGGCTTGGTATTTATAGGGGAAGTGAGGGGACAAGGCATTAATGGCCAAGGGACACCACATTGGTGGTATTGGAAAAACCATGGGCTTCCCCATGGTATTGGCCACATGGGACACCTCATACATTATATTACTATTCATAATTCAAACAAAATTATTACATAATTATTACATTCTTAATGATGTCATTAAACAATCGAAACTCTAAACTACGAATTCACTATTCACAGAAAATTCAACTTTTACAGAAAAATCCCAAAAATTCACCTTAACATAATATTTATTCTTTGAATTAAAAAATGAACTCCATTTTATAAAAATATTTTTCAAAATATTTTTAATTTATTATTTCAATAAAAAACACTATTCACCTAAAAAACTAATACTTAACTAATAATTTCTGAAATAGTTATTTACCTATTTTATTGAATCACATTACTTAATCAAGGTGACTAAATTATATTAATTCTTTCTTTAAGTGAGATTACTAATACTTTTGGTCATATTACTAATCATATGTGTAAAATCCCTATTCATAATTTACTATTCACCAAAAATTTAGTTAATCTTATTAGATTCTAAATTTCGTACTGAACACAATTGCATAAGTCCATTTTTTGAAAATCCTTACACTTCATTAATTATTTAAGGTTTACATAAATATTTTAAAATATCCTTTTTTTTCAAAATTCATCCATAAGATACATCCTATTTTTATCCGGACATCTGAGAATTCACAAACTCCACCTTAAGAAGAAATCACAATTTTATTTATCTCAAAGGATTACACAAAGTAGCTACGGTCAAGTTACATAGCCCCCTATAACACTAGTATATGACCTAAGTGTAAGGTGTGCTAAGGTGATAGAATCTGAGGGAGGCTCGTATAACATTGCCCTAGTAGAAATCTCTACTAACTTGAACTTCTCCCATAGGCGATTCCGTTCAAGCTTGATACACTAGAGTTTGGCTTGGGCTTGGTCCAAAGAGAAGACCAAAGATGCCACCTCCTTCCCAAGCTCTAATAAGTGGGCTTCATATGGTTTAAGTATACTAGATGAAGCCATTGAATCTTCTTTCCTCACTAACCATTAACATCTCTATTAAATTGTTAAGAGTAAATTAATAAACTATTAAAAAAGTTTGGGTCATTACATTCTTTCCCCTTTAAAAAATTCTTCCCCGAAATTTTAAACCAACCCCTAGTCGAAAAAGTGTGGGTAATTTTGCTTCATTGTTTCCTCAGGCTCCCACATCGCTTATTTATACTTATGATTCCTCCATAGCACTTTCACAAGGTGGGTAGTCTTGTTGCGTAAAACCTTTTCTCTATGGTCTAAGATCTCCACTGGCTGCTCCTCATAAGAGAGCTCATGTTCTAGTTGTACCACCTCTGTGTTCAGTACATGTGAAGGGTCGGGTATGTACTTCCTCAAGAGAGATACATGGAAGACATCATGAACTTGAGCTAGGTTCGGTGGAAGTACTAGATGATAGGCCACAATTCCTATGCGATCAAGGATTTCATAGAGGCCAATGTACCTAGGGCTGACCTTCCCTTTCATCCGAAACCACATGACTCTCTTCCATGGAGAAATTCGAAGGAATAATTTGTCGCCAACACCAAACTCCAAGTCCCTTCAATGGTTGTCAACATAGCTCTTCTGCCGACTCTGAGCAGCCTTTATGTGTTATTGTATGGAATGAACCTTTTCTATCATCTCACGCACAAGATCAGGCCCAAGAAGATTTCTCTCACTAACTTCATCCCAACAAGTAGGATTTCTACATCACTTTCCATACATAGATTCATAGGGTGCCATCTGAATACTCGAATGGAAGCTGTTGTTGTATGAGAACTCAACTAATGGGAGGTTTTCATCACATCCACCTTTAAATTCTATTGAGGATAATCTCAGTATGTCCTTAAGGGTCTGAATAGTCCTTTCAGATTGGCCATCAGTTTGAGGATGATACACCGTACTAAAATTCAATTTAGTACTCAGAGCATGTTGAAGACTTCTCCATAATTTTGATGTGAATATTGGATGACGATCAGATACGATGGATAGTGGTACCCCATGCAACCTTACCACTTCCTTTAAGTATATATTGGCAAGTTGATCAAGAGAGAAATCTTCCTGAAAATAAATAAAATGGGTTGTCTTGGTGAGACGGTCCACTATAACCCATATCACATTATTCCCTTTAGAAGTTTTTGGGAGACCAGTGACAAAGTCCATAGTGATATTATCCCACTTCCATGCCGGTATGGGTAGCAGTTGTAATACCCCCTTAGGAAGTTTTTGTTCTACCTTTACTTGTTGACACAACATGCACCTTGTAGTGTAATTAGCAATCTCCCTCTTCATTGTATCCCACCAATAATGATCACAATGGTCTCTATACATTTTATTCCTTCCCAGATGTATAAAGAAAGTAGAGATATGAGCTTCATCCATCATTTATTTCTTTATCTTCGGAATAGATGGAACACATAGTCTTGTACGAAATTTCAAAACACCTTCTTGATCAATATTGAAATAAGGAAACTTCCTATCCTTTACAGCCTCAAACTTCTCCTTAAAAAAAGATCTTCGTTTTTATCCTTCTTGATCTTCTATAGTAATGAAGGTTGAGAATTAATTTGGGATAGGGTTGAGGATGTCCCTTCCCTTACAATTACCATGTCCAATTTTACTAGATCATTAATCAAGGGATCTCTTAGGATCCTCATTATTTCTAGAATAATAGGGTAATTCCTTCTTAACGCATCTGCGACTTTGTTTTATCTTTCGGGGTGATAATGAATTGAATAATCATAGTATTTAATAAGCTCCAACCATCTCTTTTATCTCATGTTCAATTATTTCTTCATGTAAATATACTTTAAAGTTTGGTGGTCAGTGTATATATCACATTTCTGCCCATAAAGATAGTTCCTCTATATCTTTAAAGAAAAAACAACTACCGCCAGCTCTAGATCATGTGTAGGATAATTTGTATCATGTTACATTAGCTGATGAGATGCAAAAGTAATTAACTTGTCATTTTGCATGAGTATGTACCCAAGCCCTTTCAGAGATGCATCACTAAAAATGACGAATCCTTCTCTGATAGAGGGTAGTGTTAATACAGGTGCAGTAACCAATCTCTTCTTCAACTCTTGGAAACGTTCCTCGTATTCCTTTGTCCGGATGAACCTAAACCATTTTCGAGTCAACTTGGTTACTGGATTAGAAATCCATGAAAATTTTATCACAAACCTCCTATAATATCATGAAAAACCATGGAAACTACGAATCTCTGTCACTTTTGTGGGTTGAGGCCACTCCTCCACAACTAATTTCTTTCCATGGTCAACTGAGATTCCTTCATTAGTTACGATGTTCCCCAAGAAAGCCACTTGCTGTAACCAAAACTCACACTTGATGAACTTTCCAAAGAGTCTCTCCTTCTACATAGTTTTCAAAATAACCCTCAGATGATCTTCATGCTCCTCACGACTTTTTGAATATATCAAAATATCATCAATAAAAACTACCACAAAGTTATCAAGGTAGTTTTTGAAGACTCTATTTATAAAATCAATGAAAATAGTAGGAGCATTAGTCAAGCCTAAGGGCATAAAAGTAAACTCATAATTCCTATATCTTGATCGGAAGGCGGTCTTTGGAATCTCTTCCTTCTTCACCCTCAGTTGACGATAACCAGATCGAAGGAAAATCTCTGAGAAGAATTGAGCACCATGAAGTTGGTCAAATAAATTATCAATTCTTGGAAGAGGGTATTTGTTCTTCACTGTGATCCCGTTCAGTTCTCTATAATCAATGCATAGCCGCATTGATCCATCCTTCTTCTTCACAAAGAGATCTTGTGATCCCCAAGGAGAAACACTCAGTCGGATAAACCCCTTCTCCAACAAGTCTTGGAGTTGTTTCTTTAACTTCTCTAGATCCGCATTTTTCATTCTATATGGGGTCTTTGATATCAGTTGAGATCCAGGTACGAGTTCAATGGATAACTCTACCTATCTTTCTGGGGGACGTACCAGTAACTCCTCAGGAAATACGTCCATGTATTCCTAAACAATCGGAACATCTTGTATTTGTATACTCCCTTTTTCTTCTTCATCCTCACCAATTAACTCCATAAACAAGGCTATAGGAGGTTCCTTAGACAATGATCAGGTCGGGATATCTCTCCTTGGAAGATAATTATAGGTTGTTCATTCAAGACTACTGATATTTCTTTACTTCTAAATTTGATCTTAGCATTATACTTTGAGAGCCAGTCCATCCCTAGTATAATGTCGAATTCCCTCATGGGAATGACTACTAGATTATAGATAAAATTTTGCCCACTAAAGTAAACACTAGAGTCTATAAACACAGTTGATTCTTGGATAATCCCACCTGGAGTCTTGACCGACAACTCTACCTCTAGAAGTTCAGGGACTGATTCTATATTCTTGGAAAACTGGGAGGAAATAAAGGAATGCGTAGAACCAGAATCAAACAAAGTACTTTCTAGTTTTGATAGGACAACAAGAGTACCTACTACCACGTCATTCAGAGCTTAAACTTCAGTTGTTGTGATAGAAAAACCATGACCTTACTCCCTTGGCATTTTCTGAGGTTGATGGTGATTCCCCTCCACTGCCCTCAGATTTGGACAGTGATTAGCAAAGTGACCAAGCAGTCCAAACTTGAATAATTAGACATTGGGTAGGTCCATAACCATCTTTCCTCTATCGTTAGTGTTGGGGAGTTGAGGCTTCACCTCACGATGTAAATTCTGAAAAATATGGCCTTCTATTCCATACTTGTAGAACTTTCCACTTCCGATCAAGAAGTGCCTTGAATGCTTCTTCCCACATTTATCGCATGTGGTAAGTTGCATTTTCTTTCCACCTCTTTCCTGATCAACGCCTCTTCCCAGGCTTGGTTCAATAGCTCTCTTCTTCTCATTAGATTTGTGAGACCACTGTCTCTCACCAAACACTAGTTCGACTTTCATAGCACTTCGAACTATTTTTTCGTAGCTATCATAGTCCATATTGGATAGATTCTTCCACAGATGAGGTCGTAGTCCACCAAAGAATCTATCAACCTTCCCATTAGGGTCCATGAAAAGCGTGAGGTATAACGGGAAAGCCTTGTGAAGTTCATCTCGTAGATTCCAACAGATTCATTCTTCTTTTGCTTCAGCTTGAGAAATTCTTTCTCCATTCTCGTTGTCATTGAACGAGGGAAATATTTATTGAATAATATTCCCCTAAATGATTCCCACTCAATAGCTTCCATCTCTCCTCTTGGATTCATGTTTCTGATCAGTGACCACCACTGATGAGCTTCTTCCTCAATGCAGAATGGGTGACATTTTCTTGTTCCAAACAATGAAGTACATAAAATATCTTTTCAATGGAGCTTATCCATTGTTCCACAACCAATGGGTCAGTATATCCACTAAATGTTTATGGTCGTTGGCGCCTAAAGGACTCAGTAAAATGGTGTTCTCTTCATGGTGATATCAACCTCGCAGCTTGATTCAAGTTATTACTCATAACTTGAGTCAATTGGTTCATTATTCACATGAATGTTTCCATTCTGACTTCTATGAGAGGGTCGTCAGCTCATGGTCCACTGCGGTCACCATTTGCACGGTTCCTCCTATTGCCCACCATTTTCTATAAGAATAAAATCTTAGTGAGAAACTTGTTTTATTTATGAATCTTTTAACTATAAAGGATTCTTTGTCTTAAAACATCATGCTTAAACAATTATATTTCTATATAATTCTTTCATAATGATTCATAAAAAGCATGTGATTAACCAAACATATCACCCGGGAGTGTCGTAACCAAGAGTGCAGCAAGGCCCGTTGTCATGCACCAGTTCCCATTTGAGTCTAGCTCCAAGCGGTGTTTTCAGGTTTTACCTCTATGTACATCTGTGCTAGAGCCACCTCTACGTACACGTATCCAGACAGGGATGTATTTGTTTGATAAACCAATAACTCTATACTCATCAAAATACCAGGAATATTTCCTATATTTAAACTTTCTATAGGGTTCTTCCTAATTTTTTCATATCCTAATTTCCATAAATAACTAAACCATCCTTTAATACCAACTATAAAATCCCACCTTTTTATAAAATAACTTTTCATTACATTTTACAAAACCAAGGATCTTAAAGGTTTAGTGTCTTGGAAACCCGGAACTTAAAACATAACGGCATAAAACATTCTTCTTAAACACTTGAAAGGTTTCTTGATTGTTAATCATAAGGTAATTACAACATCTCATAACCTGGGAGCATATATCAAATGAAAGGGTGAGAAGAAGTCCAAGTATTGGAAACAAGAGAAACATTTTACATGTGAACTTGAGATACATCAATAAAGTAATGATAAATAACTTTAAGGCATGAGAAAGAGATCATGAGACATATCATAATAAAAATAACATGTTTCATAACTTGAAGATTTGGCTACAACATTTAACTTAGACAATCATTTCCATATCACCAAGGTCCATCCCCAAGGTGTCATTAATAATTTAGCAAGGTTATTCACCAAGGTATAGTTAAAATGGCCATCTCTAGAGATTAAGTCTTTACCAAATGCATTAGAGCGCTGTCAGGGGGCACCCTTAATTTGTATTTATTATCATGTGATCCACATATATCATCATCAAAGTTTCATAAATAACCTATATAGAATAAAATAAATGGGTTTCATTTCATAATCATAACATTTTAAAAACAGCATTAAAGAGGTGATCTTTATGTCACTTTAAATCCACGGAAAAGGAAAGCAGGTCTCATGTATGTAAATACCAGAATTTAAAATAGAATATATATATATATATATATATATGTGTGAATAACCCTATAGAATAAATATTTTTGAGTATTCACTTCATAAAATAAAATAATTTGAGAAAAAGAGAGAGACATTTTGAGATGAAAATTTTGCAGCATAACGGCTATGTTGCAGGGTTTTAGAAAACATTGAAAAGAGAGGAGAAATGGGTCACCCACTAATAAATGATCCATAAAATAGTAGAGGGACCGAATATAAAGGATATGATAACATGGTAATGTAATTTTAAGGACATTCCATATGAAATAAAAAACTTGAAAGGAAGATAAAAATAAGATTTCTCTTATGAAGAATTCGACTGCCTAACGGCGTCACTTAAAACATAAAAAAATTAATTGATGAGATTAAATAGGGTATCTCATCATGTAAACATACAATTACAGTATGATGAATATAGAGATCATACCCCAACATGGAAAAAGGAACTTGAAAGACTTGACATGAAAGTAGAACTTTGGAAATTTGAAGAGTGAAAGAATCCATTACCTTGAAGAGTAACTTCAAAATCTTGAAGTTTAGGACCTTGGGAGTCTTGAGGGAACCTTGGGAGGACTATTTGGGAGGGAAGGAGACCCTAACTTCTTTTAGGAGGATTTTGGAATGTAAAGGATGAGTGAATGGCTTGGTATTTAGAGGGGAAGTGAGGGGACAAGGCATTAATGGCCAAGGGACACCTCATTGGTGGTATTGGCAAAACCATGGGCTTTGCTATGGTATTTTCCCATGGTATTGGTCACTTGGGACCCCTCATACCTTATCTTACTATTCATAAGTCTAAAAGAATTATTACATAATTATTACATCCTTAATGATGTCATTAAACACCCGAAACTCTAAATGAAGATTCATTATTCACCGAAAATTCAACTTTTTAAGAAAAATCCCAAAAATTTACCTAAACATAATATCGATGATATGAATTCAAAAATGAACTCCATTAGATAATAATATTTTTATAAATATTTTTAATTTAATTTTTATATAAAAAACACTATTCACCCTAAAGAACTAATACTTAACTAATAATTGCTGAAATAGTAATTTACCTATTTTATTGAATCACATTACTTAATCAAGGTTCCTAAATTATATTAATAATATTTTTAAGTGAGATTAATAATACATTTGGTCACATTACTAATCCTAAGCATAATTTTACTATTCATAATTTACTATTCATCAAAAATTATGTTGATCTTATTAGACTATAAATATCATACTGAACACATTTACAGAAAACTACTTTTTGGAAATCCTTACACATCATTATTTATTTAAGGTTTACATAAATATTTTAAAATATCCCTTTTTTAAAACTTCATCAATAATATACATCTTATTTTTATCCGAACATCTGAAAATTCACAAAATTTTCCATAGGAAGAAAGCACAATTTTATTTATCTCAAAGGATTACACAAAGTAGCTATGGTCTCATTATATAGCCCCTTATAACACAAGAATATAACCTAAGTGTAAGGTGTTCTAAGGTGAGAGAATATGAGGGATTCTCAGATAACATTTCCCTAGTAGTAATCTCCACTAACTTGAACTTCTTTCATAGGTTATTCTGTTCAAGCTTGACACTCTGGAGTTCAGCTTGGGTTTGTTCCAAATCGAAGCCCTAAAATGCCACCTCCTTCCCAAGCTCTGGAAATTATCCTTCATATGGTTCAAGTCTACTCGATGAAGCCATCGACTCTTCTTTCTGCATTAACCATTAACATCTCTATTAAAATTTTAAGAGTAAATTAATATACTATTCATAAAGTTTGGGTCGTTACATGAACTGTGAATAAGGATATTGATGAGAAAGAGTTCATTTGAAGAGGATGGGAATTATTAAAAATAATATTTACATTCATGAAGATAGGTAGTCCGGAATATAATACTATATAAAATAATGGTGAATGGAAATATACTATCATCAATTAATAGAATAAAACCCATATTATAATGCCATATTCAATGTGGAATCCTTATAACTCATTAAAAGTTTTTATGTCAATAAAAACCCCTAATTTCAAAAAATACATTTCAATAAAAACCCTTGATAGAGAGGGATTTAAATTGAAATTCAAATAACAAGAGTAAAAGATAATTATTGATTTTATAAATCTTATAGGATGTATACACACCATTTAAATGTAGCTAGGTCCATAGAAAAAAAATATCTCAATAAATTGAAATTGATATGAGGCCCCATTATAGATATTATAACATTAAAAAAACACCGAATAAATTTCAATTTGAAATAATGCATTCAGTATCACGAATAAAGAGAGAAACATGATATAAAGGGTAAAATATATAACCTATAAAATATATAAAATATGTTATATTAATAAAATAAAACATGTATCAAAGATGAAAACATTTAGAATTTCCCCTAAGACCATTGTTATCTTTCATAGTGATATCGCATGAAATGTATATCATGGAAATGTTTTTTAAATCAATTATATAGAATGAAAAATAATGATAAAATGAATCCATATCCAATTTATAAATTAAAAAGTAATCAACTAGGTAATATTCATCATATTTAAATGAAAAATACTTGAGATACAAAGTCTTTACCATCTATCCCACTTAGATGAATATGTTACAACCTGTGGTAAAAAAATGAATATGTTAAACACATATTTTAGAAACATATTTAATCCTTCATAAGTTTATAAAATTAATTAATAATAATTTATTATAAATATATTTTTTTAGTTTTTTTTATATTCATCATCGGATGTTATTAGCTTCGATTTTCTGTTTAGTACTGGTTTTTTAATGGAAGTAATGATTCTTTTTTATATATTAAAAGTTAACATTTGATCTAATTATAGGTACTAAATTATATTTTTAAATTATTTATAATATATGAACTTCATTCCATAAGTATTTTTTGATTATTTTTAGCAACGAAGTCATTGAGGAGTTTGCTTTGATTATTTTAATGAATAAGGGATGGAATCTTAATAATAGGTTGGATTTTAAAATTACTATTCCATATCAAAAAATAATAATTATTTAATTTTTTTATTTTCCAAAATCATCAATAACTAGTATTATTTAAGTATGTATGATATAAAATTATTGCATTGTTCAGGTGGGTGGTTAACCTGACATAAAAAATAATATCCTATAAATATTTCATAAGTATGAGTATTTGATGAATAATTTATAATATCATCATTATTGAAGTATTTTGATATTATTTATATTAATTTATTATTGTTAATTTTATTTTAAAAAATGTGGATACATAATAAATATCTAGATATTGAAACGAAATATAGAATTTGTAAGGAGGCAGTAGTCTGTAGGTACTCATGAGTGCCAGGTTCATTTCTAATTAATGTAGGGATGGTTGGAATTGGATTATATTTTTAGAATCATAATAATGTATTTTTTTTAAATTTTTATTTTCTAAAAACCCCTTTTAATCCAATCATATATGGAATTTTTGAAAAAATAATCCTATAAGTTATGTAGGTGGTAGTCTTCCGGTAATGTCAGATACATTTTTGTTTTTCAAATGGTTGTGAGTAAGGTTAAAAGAGAATATTAAATAAAAATAATAAAATTTATATCTAATTAATATAATGTTTTGTTTTTTTAAATATAATTGGATTAGATTAAAAGGAGGTAGAATATGAATGAATGGAAAAAGGACTGAAAAGAGTAATTGAGAATGGACCTTACCCATTGGAATTGCTCCTTTGTAAAATAGATTGTGGATATGAGATGAGGTTTTCTAGAATAAAAAAACCTTTAGGATATGAAATAAGTTTTTTCTGAGTTTTAAGGTATGTTTTTTGTCACATTTGTGTGCCTTTGGTTGTGAATATATTGGGGGGTGAAGAATCCTTATATAATGGAGAGGGTTGGAATTATTTTAATAATACAAAATAGAAATTATCTATTCCAAGGTAATGTGGATTTAATAATATATAATAATGGATTGTAGGATGAGTTATGGTCAATAAAATCTCAACAATAAATTTTGATAGATGTTTTTACATGTTTTTAAGTCTTTTACTTATAGATTTTTAACTTTTATAAATATTGGTTTTTATTGTGGTTATTAATTTACAACTATGTAATTTTAGTTTAATTTCAAAAAATAAAATGAAAACTTTTAAAAAACATAAACCTAATAAAGAACAATATGAAATCCATGTTATCAAATAAAATTATTATGTGTTTGAAAAAATAATTTTGACATTAGCGCTTGTGACACATAAAAACCCATTTTTAGAAAATGTTTAATTTTAAATATCAATGTTATATTTTAGAAAAAATTATAAAATATTTTGATTTTAATGTTGTTAATTTGTATATTATTAAAAAAAATAGAATTATTTTAATTGAAAAAAAGTTAGAAAAATAGTTCTTCTTAGAGAAATCTTGATTAAAAGATATTAAATAAAAAAAGTTTTCATTAGAAAAGTATTGCATAATTTTAAAAATTATAAATATGGGTTTTCTAAATTAAGAATAATATATTAATTGAATAATA